>OX438642.1:10000000-11475200 GCA_949316285.1 Eupithecia subumbrata
ACTAATAAACCAAATCACGACCTCTGCTCGCTTTTACCTCTAATAAATAAATTTAAAAAGTATTTTAATCTGCTTCTTCTAATAACATTAATCAATCGTGCTTAAAACTAAACATGAAATAATGCTAGACAATTCACACAGCATTATAAAGCCTCAAACTAAGCTGACCTTGTGTCATGGGTAGGTACTAGATAAAAATAAATAAATAGAAATAGTGCTGGTCAATTCACACAGCAACATCTAGCCTCAAGCTAAGCAGAGCTTGTATTATGGGTACTAGATGACTGATATACTTATTAGAATATATTACATAGATACATTTGATATTGTACTTAAAACAATACTTAAAATTTTGTTAGGATTTTTGATTATACATAGAAAACACCCAGAACACCTGGAACAAATATCTGGAGATGGTACAATCGTTTGTCCTTTGCTTGTATTAATCTCAAATGTATTTGAATTCATGTCAGTAGATAGATTTAATAAGTAAAGTAGGTATATAATAAAGTAGGTAATCGTAGGTACTTTAAACTTGAATAGATAATTAAATCGATTGATTTTTAATAACACAAGCTCTGCTTAGCTAAGTGCTAAAAGATGTTGTGTAAACGGTCCAGCATTATAATATTTTAAAAATTTTATGTTTTGTAAGTAGCATTTACCTGTAACTAGTTTTCAAGCGAGATTAAAATAATAGACCGAGCGAGCCAAGCCTCACTGCTTCAAGTATGATAAACATTTTAAACTTTCTTAGACTTAGTACTACTTACTCGTACCTTAGCTTATTTCATGCTTTTTATTAAACTGCAGCCGCAGTCGGGTTTTTAAAACTTGTATTGGTATACTTATCATATAATTTATACTAACGTGGTTTTTCGCGCTGCTACAAAGTTATTTAAATGAGATATCAACCAGGTTTTTTGGTAAATGTCCCCTTTTAACGAACTTTAGCGGTATATCAGGTATGTTCCACAAAAGTTTGTGCTCGCGAGCTCTGCTGTTCAAAAAACTGCTAGTTAGAGATTTTATTAAAAAGTTTTCTATGTGTAGTGCTTTTACACTAGTACATAGACGGGTATGGGGAAACATTTCTAAAATTATAACGTTTATGAGAAATATTTCCCGTGCGTTTTTCGGTTTCGTTCGAGTACGAAATAATCTCGCTCAGCCCGTCTTTTTTTTCTTCTTGGATATCGAGAGAGAGCAACTACCGCAGCCATGAACTTGAAATTTTATATAACAGTAAATATCGTGCGCCTACAGTTTAAAAGAAAAAAATTAACATGAAAATTTCAGTTCACATGAAGTGGTGTATCAAATCAAAGGTTTGTAAATCTCAATACAGATTTAGAATTTTTTCTAGGATTCATTATTTTTGCGAATATTTTGAAAAAAACCTTAATATTGACCAAGTACTCCTTAATCTTCGAAGTTTGCAGAGCGACCCATCTGAAATTTTTGTACCTAGTGTTAATAGATGTTCCTTAGATAACGATGTTTCTCACTGGTATCCTAATAGTATTTATTTCATGTTTAAGGAAGGCCTACAGCTTATATAAATACAAAATAAGTTACAAGAACCTAACAAAAAAAAAAGCTGAACCTAGCAAAAAAAAAATGGATTTAATAAAAATTTAAGTTTCAATTGAATGTATTTAAATAATTTACAAAAGTTGGTCGGCACGCGAGTTATACACGCACTGACGGATCTGGTTTTAATAAATAAATTCCATAACGTTACGGGCTTTTTGCATTATTAATCCGCCGATCGTTGCAAAGTGTTTGCACCTGTTATTACTTTATCCCCTTTTTGTTTCCACGAACACGTGGAAGTCAATAATATGATCGGCTTTTAAAACATTAAAAGCCGATCTTATTATTGACTTTTGTCATCTTTACATTTATTTCGATAAGTTTTTTTTACAGATAACCTCGAGAACTTCGTCTTTCCAATTTTATTTATATTCGATTCTTGTCTTGATAAAATTTTACAAAGAAAGTTCTACCTAAAGTTTACGTCACATAAAATTGACTTTTCGCAAGCATTTTGGAAAATTTAATTCTAAAACGGGACACATTTCGCAACACGAACTTAACTTTTTTCACATGTATTTTATCGTCAATAACTTTAACACCACTTTCGATCAAATACTGTGAATTTCTAGTTAAAGGTAGCAAAGTAAATGATTTCCCTACATGTAAAAGAAGTAATTTGATTTTAGAATGGTAAAAGTGTATTTTTTTCTCTATGAGAGCAAGGTTGTTTTTTATGAACGTGCCAATATTAAATCCCAAGCTAGCGAAGCAGTGAGGACTATTCTTCACTGCTTCGCTAGCTCGGGACGCTAGTCTGTAGTCTATATAACTCTACATAATGTAGTCACGAGCACAGCGAGTGGTTCTGGAATTGACTTCTGTTAGTAATGGATTTTAGAAGCACGAAACTGAATAATATATTGCTTTTGATCAATATATAAGTTTTCATCTCGACAAGCGATAAAATATATATTTAGTATTCATGAAATGAAAAGATTCGATTGGTATGAAACTCACTTTAGCTAAACCAAGGACAAATCCTTTGAACATTGGACAAGAGAAATTATACCTATAGAGTTACTTCCGAGTCTGACTTACCGCCGAATACTCAAACGCATCTCAGATTTAAGCACGTCTCAAATGACGATTTTTTGACAGTTTTCAATGAAAATGTGTCAAAAATTCGTCACTTGAGACGTGCTTATATCTGAGATGCGTTTGAGTATTCGGGGGTTAGACAGCTTCACTACACAGCTCGGGATTAAAATAGAACGTCAAGTGGGAGTCGGACTCGCGCACTAAGGGTTCCGTATAATTGTAAGACCTTGTGTCTTGCTAAATATTATGATTCTAGGTCCTATAGGTTTTGGTCCATAGCAAGAATCAAAAGTATTTTTCTTGGTGAATAAACTACATATTTATAGTTTTTTGATATTTCCTTTATTTGTGCTATAAAACCACCAAAATTTCATGATTCCCTGGAAATTTCACAATATTCGGACATAAACGGCTGTAACTATTAATTCTGTTGATTTAGAAGTTGTATGTATATTGAGGCTCTAAGAGGTTACGGACTTGAATATTTGATGTTAATTTCAACTCGGTACCTCCACGTGTTCCTGAGAAAAGATGCTTGACAGACGGATAGACAGACGGACAATGAGAGGGATAACAAAGTGATCCAATAAGGGTTCCTTTTTTTCCTTTTGAGGTACGGAACCCTAAAAAAGATGAAACGTGTTGGAGCTTTATTGATTTTATTTTACAATAAACGCGACAGTTTTGTAATATTTGAAAGATTTTGCTGATTCAAATCTTTTACCATTTTATATTCCATCAGTTCACACTTGCCTGATCATCGGTTACGGACGTCATCGTTATCCGTGTCGATTACATCGCCTCTGCTGAATATCAATCGTCTACACTTTTATATTTTTAATTTATCGCCTTTCATGCCTTTTCTATGTTATTGAATGAACAGCTTGCTCTTTCTCATGTCAAATTTCTTTCCAAGTAGTAAGTAGGTACTGACCAGGACTTTTTCTGTTAATGTATCTTTTAATAATTTTGGCAGACGTGAACTTACAATTCAAAATGTGCAAACGACCTTCATTTGATGCATAAAACCTACCAGTTTATTTACCGGACTACAACGGAGGAGGATTATGAGGTTGGCACCCTTAGCCGATTTCCCCCACTTTGTCCAAGGTGACTTCTACTTTACTACTACTACTTTACCAATTCCAACAAGTGATATCGATTGATTCGTCTCAATACGTTTACGGCTATGTTTAGTCAGATAAAATTAGGGGTCTAACGAGATAGCGGAGTTTAAGCTTTAAAATTTCCAACATTGGTAAATATGCTCGTGTGGGGCATCGTTGTAAAGGATTTCCTTTATGCATTACAAAAGATGTGTCACAATAATGAAGCCTAGCAAAGATTTGACACGGCTTAATGCCACGTAAGCCTTACCCTACGCGAAAAGGCTTCTTCTGCAAAACTTCCTTTTCTGAATCCATGAGTGATTTTAGAGTGGGAAAGCTGTGTACAATATCATCTTGCAGATCGGTGTTGGAGGTTGAACTAAGGATCTAATTAAGCCCACCATAATCCTTAAGTAATGTCAATGAAGGTTGTTAGCTTGCTTATTATGATTTAGTTTACCGAATATAAATATCCTCCATACATGCACAGGGTGTTAATTTGAAACAGGAGGCGTAACGGATGGTGTTTTACACTGGCGGCAAAGCATGTTATAAGCCTGCTACGTACATTTTTGGGGGTAGTATTAGCGGGGAGATTGTGGCTCCATTGAGATTTCGTTAATCATAATCCATTGAACTTGTCACTATTTCGTGGCTGGATATTTTGTTCAATAATGCAGATGGCGGATATCTTTTTATTTTATATTTAATATGATTAGTAGGTATCGCTTTCATCTAAATCGAGGGTGTAATAAAGCACATAATAAAAAAACAGCTCCTAAATAATACGTTCTTCGCACAGGTAATCACTATATAGGGGCCACGGAAAGGGTGTACTAAGCCGAAAGGGGGGGATTCTGGACCCCGAGGCGATCAACGTGTGAATATCGGTTTCTAGAATTTCATTTTTTAGTTAAAGTTTCTTGATATTCGTGTTCTTTAACACGCACTCGGTAAACTCCTCGATTTCCAGAATTCACCCCCTATAAAACACCCTTTCCGTGGCACCCTGTATAATTAAAAGGGGAAAATAAAATACGGTTAAAACTAAAACCCGACTACGTAAAAGTTTTAAGCGAAGCCGATTAATTGGCAAATTAAATTTTAATATTTCCGTTTGAAATCATCGTTGTCTGTTAATAGGTAGTCGGAAGCACCCACGCTCAACATTGTATTTAAGTATCTAAGAGCCTTCGACTACCTAAGTATTATTAATAGTCAACAATGATAACGGTAATATATAACGGAGTAGGTACTTTATATCTATCTCACATGTGGGCATAATTGGGTAATGTCAGTTGAAAATAGGGCTGAGAGACAGACACCAGGCTCGGTCGCGATTCGTGTAGTCAGAGGCCCTAGGGCCTCTGACTACACGAATGGCGAGACCGTTTCTATATGGTTTCTATGACTTTCAGTTACGATGATTAAACCAGAATTCTACTTAGCTGATTCTTCCAGTCCTTCTGTTATCTCGTAGAATTGGTCTTACGTCAAACAATAAACGTTAATAATAGGCGCATTGCACGATAAGTAAGGAGGATGTACCCTTTAACAGAGTTTAACACATTCACTGCGAGAGGCAGTGAGGGTGTTAAAACATCTGCGACACGGCTGTCCTGACGAAGAAACGTCACAGGGTGTTATACTGAAACAGACATTTTAACAAGAGTATGTTTCCAGCTCGGCCCGTCCTGCCAATATCATATTTTAGCACTGTCAGGATTATAAATCTTGAAATTTGTTCCTCATGAATTAATCTGATAACAGTGCTTGGCTTTAATTTAGCAAACACAGTATATTAATTGGATAGTCTGTATCTGAGAGGTGGATGCTGACTAGATACCTCGTACATAAGCTGAGAGTCGCTCGGCAAGCTATGGAAATATCTGTAAATGGAGTTTTTCTATTTGATTAAATCTGAAACACGGAAATCCGCAGAAAAGAGATTCCGAGCTCTCAGAATTAGTAAACTGAAGTAACCGTGTGGGTAGGTCACATAGCTCGCAGAACCGCTAACTGCTGGGGAGTTAAGTTTCTTGAGTGGTGACCGCGATGCAAAGCGAAACAGTGTTAGGACCATCCGCTCAATTCAAGCGGTAACTGCGAGTTGATGGACGAAGGATTCATAGGAGAGAAAGCCAAAGCCAACCGACTCTCGCCGCGCACCCACGGACTGCCTGAGATGAAACCTGGACTCCTTGGCACGGACGAATCATGACCAATCACACACAAGTCATCTCAGTGAGTTCTGTGAGTTACCGATTTCTAACGGGCTACGACTACAGTGACCACTGGTGCGGTTGACGACGCAGATAGAGCATTACTGGCCTTTGACTAAAATCTCAATTCTCATTCATTTTCAATAACACTGATTGAAGAGTACACGGTCTTCTAGCATACGGCATACAGCCTACTTCAACTTCTGTATCTACAGATTCAAAATCATGAGATTTTTCTTCGCTACGGATAGTTACGATGGTCCAAGGTCATGTCTACGGTAAAATTTTGTTTCAAATCTATCGCTGGCTAAATCTTTCGATTTGTCTGGCAAAACATGTAACACAAGCTTTAGAAAGTGAGTTAACTGTTAGGTACACAACAAAGTTACACCAGAATCATTATGAAAAACAATACGACTGACCGTGATTCACTATTTGTTATTCCTGCGGAAGCTGCACGAAGCCAATTTTATTCGCTAGTTGGTTGGGTTAACGTCAGGTACACTTTTGTTCTCAGTGGATCTATTAGTTATTTTTTTCAATACCCATTTCATTACACAAACTTTTAATGCATTTCTGGGTCTAGTATAACCTACTTTCGACTTTGTACACCTGTTATGTGACACCTTGTATACACACGTTTTATGGCAACCTGTTTGATTCCACATCTTGATCATCGCTTACGAATTTCCATGCAAGTAGCAATTGGTTCGCGGTTTGGCATGTTTGGCATAAGTTGCATGGTACCTATGAATCGTCATGATTTTTCCACTTCGCGCAGGTAAATTGGAGAAATAATTGTTTTCTTTTTACGTTACGGGTTGTTTACTTTTCGTTTCCTTCTTGTCACTTCACGTTATGTCAACATGTCAACGTTGTTATTTTGTTCTCTTTGCTAATGTAGAAATATAAATAGAAAAAGAAACGATTATTTGTAACTCAAACACAGACATACAAAATTTAAATCAAAAGAACATAATTTGTTATAGTTACAAAACGGTCCCTGTCTCAGCAGTCAATCATGAAGGTTTCAATCGTGTGACAATGTCAAAATAGGTTAAGTGATCAAGTCTATGATCAAGTACTGTTGGCTCAGTAATTTCTTCTCTGTTCACATTATTCCAGTGCATGGTTGATTATTAAAATCACCAATCGAATCACTTATGCAGCCAGAGACGCTTGTCGCTGTTCAATTTTATGAAGGTACTTGGTCTCTGTTTTCACAAATCTGGAGAACAATGCTTTGAATTCGCTCCACGACATGCTATACCTAGTAGACCACTTGGGATAGCCAGGTAGTCAATACTAGTTTAGTTCTTTGCTATTCACCAACAAAGACATACAAAACAACCAAAAATTTAAGATTTTTGTAGCTGACTGCACACCATGATCTCGCATCCGTGTCTGTGGTAATAAAAGGAAAGCAATCCCAGCTTGACATAAGAAGCCCAGCATTCCGAGCATAGTACTAACGGCCTTTTTTCATTTTAACCGACACTGATCCCACTATCTGATAACGGAGTAGGTACTTTATCTGTCTCGCTTGTGGGCATAATTGGGTTATATCAGTTGAACATAGGGCTTAAAAGACAGACCCAAGGCTAGGGCCTCTGACTAAACGAATCGCGAGACCGTCTCTACATGGTTTCTATGACTTTCTAGTACTTTCAGCTACGATGATTGAACCAGAATTCCACTTAGCTGATTCTTCCAGTTATCTCGTAGAATTGGTCTAACCGCCTACGTCTGTTACGTTGGTAATCCGCATGGATAATAGGCGCATTGCATGATAGGTAAGGAGGATGTACAGGACCCTTTAACAGAGTTTGACACATTCACTGCGAGAGGCAGTGAGAGTGTTAAAACATTTGCAACATATATCATTTGTCAATTAATCGAAATGCTTGTTTACAACTTTTACGTAGTCGGGTTTTATTTTTAACTCTAATTTTTATAAGCTACATATATTTACGCATTCCACGTATTCATTACCTTTCTGTCAGTTTGACTGACAACCTACCAATAGTCATGTCCTAATGCTTGACCGATATGGTTTTTAGTGGTATTTTTGTTTATAAAGAAGTTGTAATCAATTTTGTTATATTTGCCTCGACATTTTATCTCGTTACCCGTGGTCCCGGTGGGTCGACCTATTCTCCTTGGGACCATCCTTGGGAACAAAAACATACTCATACCAGAACTACTCATTCTAAGCCAAAACCGTAGCAAGTTATTAAAAAAAGGATTATAGATATTTTTGGTGTTGCATCGTGATGTAAAATATTCCCACCCTTCCAAAAGTCTTTCACTTGGTAATAATAGCAGTGTTGAACACAGTAATACAACTCTGGCTTGAGGTTTACTTTTTGTAATTTATTTAATACAGGCACAACAAACAATTCTAATTTAAACTAAAGTATACGAGTTACATAACAGATTTAGTAAAAATATAGCCTACCACGTTGTACTCAAATATAATAATAAGCTTATCAATACTTATCGCTACAGGTTGCTGATCTACCGTACTACAACTAATTTATATAAAACTTAACATAATTTAATGTAATACCGTATTATCTTTTTTCTCATCGTCAAAAACCAATACTCACTTTATAAATAGTAATAGACCATTTGCACTTTTTTCCGTTTCAAAGAACATTTCGAAAGAGATTATTTATTTCTATAAACAGTATGCTTGTGGTACTGATAATTTTAGAATAGCAAAACACTAGGTACCATTCTTTTTTATTTATTTTAACCTTATTTTCCACTAGTAGCGCCTCGCGGTTTCACCCGCATAATTCCCGTTCCCTTTTGAATTCCGGGATAAAATATAGCCTATGTGCTAAACTATCTCTGTGCCACATTTCATCCAGATCCGTTCAGTAGTTTTTGCGTGAAAGAGTAACAAACATCCATCCACCCATACTTACAAACTTTCGCGTTTATAATATTAGTAGGATGTAATCAAATTAATTTACTAAGGTTCCCGAAAACAAAAATTCAGTTTCAATGTGTATTTGCCTATAAATAATTATGTCAAAATGACAAAAGAGAACAAATTATAAATATCCTACTAATTATATGATTAGTGAAAAGATCACACTCTCTTTATAATATTATCTCTTTTGCCGTACCTACCTAATTAACCTAATTGCGCCTTCCTATCTTCCGAGGACATCCGTGCGCGGCGGCAGATTTGGCCGAAGATCTCAAAAGGCGCAAATATGCAGGTCTCGACAGAGCCTACATATTTGCTCCTCTTGGAGTCGAGACCCTAGGTCAGTCGGGTACCGAGGCTTTTCGGGTTTTTAAAAAATTTTCTGAGCGTCTGGTCAAAGCGACGCGTGACCCGAGAGCTTATACATATATCTATAGAGTATTTGGCACAGCACATCAGCATTGCCATACAGCGGGGCAATGCAGCCAGCGTCTTGGGGACGCCTCCAACTGGTATTGATATGGATCAGTTGAGCTACCTGTAGATTGTTTGCAACAGTCTGCAGTTAGCTCAATTGTTTCAATTGTAAATACTAGTACTAATTTATTTCTATTATTTTATTGTAATTTCCTTTGTGAATAAAGGCTTCTGCCCTTTCTAAAAAAACCTAATGTACTGTTATTATGGATAAATCCATGACATAGTTATCTATAATAAATCCATAATAACAGATAATACTGTTATTATGGATTCATAAGTAGGTCCCATGGTTGTAATGAATTTTATATGGATATAGACAGAACTCCGGAAACAATCCCATATGCCATGGAACCATGGGTAATGAAAATTGCCCATGGACTCGGTGCTGCTGGGTCCACCCACCGGGACCACGGGTAACGACTGGACATTTTGTATTATTTTACAGACATACTCTATTTCCCAGAGTTTATTTTTAAAATCCGAATATTTAACACCGTAAAATCGTATTAATTTCGTTGTTTTATAAGCCACTTTGCCAGTCTTGCAGTCTGCCCTCGGCATTACACGCGTTTTGCCGGGATAAAAAAAAACATCCTTAATTACTATGGTAAACTGTAAGTTGTATACTATTTTCATTACATTTTCATGGAAAAATTAATTCGAATAATCTTTGATACCTACATAATTTAGTTGGCTTGATAAAAATCTAAACTTTCGTAAGTCCCGATATTTTTTGAGTCAACAGATACGCATCGCATCTCTGTTTGTCAAGACTACTGTTTATGAAATATTTTATTCTTTTATTCTAGTTCAAGACATTTTTTATCATAAAGAATACATACACTAGCATGAGAACAAAATCTTATATTCTAAATTATTGTCCAAAGGCGCAAGTACTGACAAAATAAAAATAACAAAAAAAAATCTGGGTAGACGTAAGTATGACGACGCAAAAGAAAGAAAGAATACAAAACGTTTTGATCGAAGCATTACAAAGATCTAGCGACCGCTGGAAATGGCATGAAATCTATGGTGACAAATTCGAATTAGGAGGACTGTTGAACATATAAAATTATAGTGTTTTTTAATGTTGACATTGTTTTTGCTATTTTTACAGTTAAAGGTAAATCATTATAGATTTTAGCACCTTTATACGTTAGTTTTTTTCCATTTATTTTATTTATTTAAATCCTTTATTGCACACATTTATCTAAAAGTTTACAAAAGGTGGACTTTAAGGCGATGGCATTATCTACCTGCCAACCACACATGGTTGCAACAAATCAAAAGGCGTGCTATAATTAAATTAACCTAGCTACAAGTCTAATTACAAAGAAAAACTACCGTTACTTATATAATAATAAACTTACACTATATATTATCATATTTAAATATAAGTATATATAATATATATTATAATAGGCAGGTACTTACAATATTTTAATAAAGGAAGGTAGCAACAAAATTCGTGATGAGCAAGATGAGCTGTGTGCCGGTATCTCTAGGAGGAGGTTTCTTGATGATCTGAGGTGGTCTGTCATGTGAGTCAGCCAGAAATGAAACACGATTTTTGAGATAGGCAGGAGCAGAAAGATCTTTAAGAGCGGAAAAAAGAAGACAAAGCACCCTAACGTTCCTTCGTTCGCGAATAGGGAGCCATGATTAGTTCGAGACAAATGTAATTTTAAGTTATTTGCGCATCTAGTTGTCATACTATTAGGATTACATTTTTAAGTATGTATGTTTTAAGGTAATATTTTTCGTATAAGTAAGCATGTGTGATAATATAAGTATGCGTTAAATTCATTACTTTCGTTTCTATAGATGTATGTGTTAAAAAGTCATAGCAAAATAGGATTTTAAATTGTTTATTTTGATCTCTCTGTAATGGGAATAGACCGCTGACACCCATATTACTATTAAATAGTCTAAATGTGGTTTAATAAGAGCATTGAACACAGTATATCGAGCATTCCTTGGAAATTAAACAATGCCTCGCATATAACCAGATAGGGACATTATTTTAGCTTTTATTTTATTTATGTGCGGTGCCCATGAAGCAATCAAATATTAGGCTAAGATATTTTTCTTGGTGCACGTTGTAAATAGGTTGGTTATTTATTTGAAAATAAGGATGATTGGTTATTTATTTGCAAACATAATTATGTTTGATCTAAGTCCGAAAAATTATATAATTTTTTGTAGCCATATTCAGGGTTAGGAGATTTTGCTGATCCCACTGTCGTAATTTGTGTCAGTCACACTGAGCGTCGGCTATCAAGCTGTTTTGACATTCAGTCTTCATTAACTCGCCTGTTAACAATAAGGGATCTTCATAGGCGTGTACAAAGGTAATAAATGTGTGGAATGAGTATTGTCAAAAAGGGTCAAATGTTTACAATTTGTTTTAATTCAAAACCAACCATGTAGGACTATTTCCCAGCATTACTTTTTCAGTAAAAACCGACTAAAATGTTACCTACCGTAATGTAAGGCAACGTTTTAATTTTTTGTTATTTAAAGGTATTTTACCTATTCAGTGATCAGTGGGGGAATGCAAAACAGGCTCTCGGTACAACAATGCTCCCTCAGAAGGCAATAACGTCCCTGTGGCTGCTCGCCTATTTATCGTGTGCTCTTTAAATCTTTTCTCCCCAAGTAATAGGAGCTACACCGTAGCTGTTTTTGCTTCGCGAAAAATGCTCAGTATTTTCATGGAGTTGGAATCAGCTAATTTGAGATTTCAAAAGGTTTCCATAAAATTTTCCTTTTATTAAATAACTGGTGTTGTTACACAATAACTTAAGTTGTACAATAACTGATGATGAAAATAAAATTACAAGTACACATGATTACATTTGGAGTCCTAAATTGGTACCTAATAATAGGTATTAGGAAATCCACTCCCGCATCAAAATCTCAATCCCGCAAGTCTGCGGGATCGAGGACATCATTCCCGCGGATTCGCGGGATTTGCGGGACTGGAAAAATATCGTACTTTTTCAAATGCGTATATTCGAGGGGTATCTCCTGTCCAGCGTAGACATTGATAAGTTTCGGTTAAACGCCCATAAAAATAAAACGTCAAGTGCGAGTCGGACTCGCGAACCTAGGGTTCCGTATAATCGTAAGACTTTGTTTTTTGCCAAATATCATGATTCTAGGTCAACAGGAAGTAGGTACCCTATATTGTATAAATATTCTTTTTGTGAATTCACATCAAATTTACGGTATTCTTGGTCTACAGGAACACCCCTATAGGTTTTGTGTGCATGTGCTTCCCTTGAAAATTTCATAATATTTGGCTGTACCTTTTGAATGCATTGACTTAGAAGTTTTGAGTTGAGGCTCCAAGAGGTTACGGACTTGATTTGATGTTAATTTCAACTTGATACCTCCACGCGTTCCTGAGAAAAGGGGGTTGACAGACGGACATAATTTTGAGGTGCAAAAACCTAAAAAGCAAAATGAAAAACGAAAATGTTTATTTTTGGACTGCATGTTTAAAAAATTAAAAACCGACTTCAAATTTCTGAATAATATTCTAAGAAGCAAAAAATTTTGGTTCAAAGTCCACCCGGCAACACGGAACACTTCGTTGGCAAAATCTAGTTATAATTCGAGTCTAATGTACCTTGTTTGAAAACACCTGGATGAAACATCGAAAGAATTTCGGGAATTCGAAAGAATTTACGCTTCCGGTTTAGATAAAAAAAACTGTATTACAAAATGCAGCGTCTTCTCCATTGCAAGGTACATTGTTTGTAGTGTAAGAAAAATAAGGGAAACATACATTAAGACGCTGCCCAAACAGCGACACCGTAGAAAGTACACTTTTTCGTCGCACCGTTAGCCGTTCTCCGACATATTACAAGCCCAAAAAAAAAACAGTGTATAGTCAAATGTATGGAAAAAAGACTTATACAAAAATATTTTATAAAACGATCTAGGATCTTGAAAAAAAAAATCACAAGAAAGAACAAGAAAAAAATTTTTCGTCTCGAAATGCTCAATATTTTGAGTGACAACCATTAATTATTTTAATACTATATGAAAGGAAATTTTATCAACTAAAGACATATGTAAAAAGTTTTAAATAAATAAAACCATTAACATAATAAAACCCAAAAAACACATTTTTGTAAGGCGTTTAGCGAAGTAATTGCAAAAATTATAATATTTTGCCAATAGAATTTCAACCTTATTACTCAAACATCCCTTTCAATATATGCTCAAAATAGCTTCCACTAGCTTCATTCGGAGGCTGGATGCCTCCTCGGACGGACGTGAGGTTATGTAACTTTTTTCGCGATGACAGCTGGGTTCGACGGACGAATTACGATTTTCGACAACTTTTGTTTTGCGGGTTAAATGGTTCATTTGTCATTGAAATAAAGTCTATATTTGATTGAAGCTAAGCCAAAAGAAATTTGCAGGAATTTTATTCATTGACAGACCTACCAATTAAGTAGAATAGGTTTATAGTGGTTTTTTCTCTGGTAGCTAGATAGGTAGGTACTACTCAACATGTTTACAGCACGGAAAGTATTGGTCGAGTTAAAATATGTTAAATAGGTAGGGCGATTTTGATGACCTTATATATAAATAAATAATGCTGAAAAATTAAAATAGGAGCCTACGTCCAGCAGTGGACTTATATAGGCTGATGATGATGAATTCACACATCATCACCAAGGCCGAAGCTAAGCAGAGCTTTGTTATGGGTACTTACTAGATAACTTATTTACTTAGGACCAACCATTTGCATTTTTTTTCTCGTAGTTCTACCAGTAGAACTACAGGCAAATTTAAATTACTCGTAGTTCTATCGGTTTGTTCTCTTAGAGAAGAGAGATTCTCAAAAGGACAGATACTCAAAAATAATAATTTACTTTAAATTTTTAATAACTCATAGAAAAACCTCAACGGAGCGGTTTGTCATAACTTTTTTGTTATTGGCAATATGTGTACATTGACATCAATATAATATATTTTTTTTAGCGTAACAAAGAAGTCAAGTAAAGGAGATGTTTAAAGACGCTAAAAACGTAATAAACATGCAAAACAATTGTATTTCCAATGACAGTTGTCAAAATTATTGTTAATCACTCATGTTAATCATAATCACTCATGAGTTCTTGGAAGGCAGCAACATAATAAAGAATACTTTATATCGGTATGAATATCAATTTGGATAGCAAGGCATGGTCTGTTGTGGTTTTTATGATTATTTTGTAGAATTACAATCTAAACTAAAACTATCTTCATGATTGTTGCGTTTTATTTCCGGAAAATAAAATTAATTATGTAAGCGAGTAGTACTGAGATTGTGTACAAAATTATATCCGTGAAATTCATCATTCAGCATTCCAACATTCACGTATTTTATTTTACGAATATTTTTATAGATATATATTTATATATTTTTATAGTATCGATTTATAGATTATCTTTTAAAGGGAAATGTATACGATTCTACAACAAAACTCCTAAAGAGTTAAAAGTTATCAAAAAATAATTTCAAACAATTTGTAAAACATATCCTTTGTTAAAAAGGCTTACTACAAAATATCAGACTATCTCTAGAGGATAAAAAACTTAGGTACCTATTGCTAATAGTATTGCTCCAGCTCGAAAACTAACACCCTAACAAGGTAAAGGTTTCTTGTTCGCTTCTTTACTTTACCTTAAAAAGATTGAAGTGAACAATAAATTAAAGTAATCACTTTATTTCCCAGTTTTACTCTTGAACCTTATTTGAATTTATTGACGTGTCCAAGACTCCTGTAAGGGGTAAAGGAAATAAATCACTGTTATATTTCATTTTATATCTGATTATTTGATTGACGACCTCTGTAGCGCGGCGGGGAAAGGTCCACCTGCGACACAGGAGGTTACAGTTAGTTTGATTCCCGCCTCAGGACAAATGTTTGTACCATCTGCAGATATTTATTCCAGGTGTTCTGGATGTCTAATGTATATAAAAAATATCTATCTGTGTAGTGTATTTAATAAGTATATCATAACACAAGCTCTAATTACTTTGGGGTTAGATGATGTTGTGTGGCTTGTTCAGCATTATTTATATTTTAATTTTTTTTTTGAGAAAGCCCTCCAAAACCAAATCGAAATATCTTCAACGATTGACACTTTTGTAATCCATTTAGACCTCAGTTGTTTTGACTAAATTAGTATATTTTTTTAATGTATAAAGTATTATCATAATGGTCGGTGATATTGTCGGCACTTTAACATGCATGAAGATGATATTATTTTTTTAAGTGTTTCTGATTTCTATGAATAACTATCGATGAATGTAATTTTTATTATAATTGAGAAGCTTCAAGCGACATAGGTTTTATTAAGGTATTTTACATGCAACGATAGTAAAGCCGCGGGCAAATGTTAGTTAACATTACATTATTACCTTGTGATTGTGCTATCAACCAAAATAAAACAAAAGTTTGCCTCTTCTACAACAGATAAATTTTGCATAAGTCTATGTTAAAAATAAGCGCCTCTGCCGACCACATTTGGTAATATTGACATGCAATCTGACAGTCTTAGTTTTCTATGCACAGCGCCTTAAGTCATCATTCACTCACCGATTACGTACTACGTGCATGTATCAAAAAGAAAACTAACGCGTGGACGGAGTATAATCTAAAATAACGGTTTATTTAGTCCGAGTTCGTTTAACTAGCGATTCTACAGCCAAAGGCTAAACTTTCGGCAAAAGGCTATAGAGGGTCAAATTAAAATTCATAATTTCCAAGGAAAAGAAAGTAAAGAAAGTTGTTTAGTGATTGTTAATAAGGCCTGGACGAATAAATATATATTGAGAAGGCCGTCTTGTGTAATTTTTTCTGCGATTTCCATATTTTTTTTGTCAGAAATATCTTGAATTATTTATTTGATTATTAGAAATGCACCAAGTAAGTTCTACGAGTAGATGTGCACAATTTGCTTTACTACAATGCACAATTTGAATTACTAAATTACTTAGAGCGTATCGGTCGTTCTCGCATAGGTTTTACGGACTTTACAATACAAATCAGCACTAATCAGAGAGGTATTACAGCACGTTTGGGCGACAAACTTTACATCATCGGCCTATATTCATTCATTCTACCTAAAATTGCCGCTAAATTAGCATAATTTAGAAACAAACAAAAGACGATGATGATATTAAGAATTCGCAAGTAGCAGTAGATGGTGAATGTCGCGGTTATTGAAGCACCCTAATCGTTTAACTCGATACTTACAACAATGGACTCGTGATCCTAGCGTAATTTCGCTACAGAATAGGAAGGATTTTCAAAGATTGAATGAAACAAACTAGTATTTCGAGTCGAGTATAATAAAATAAACGCCCTTGTAATCATGCTGTCTGCAACAATTTCCGGTCTAACGTAAAATAAACTTTCGCACTCTATTTAGCTGTAGAGGTGGCACGAGTTGCTTATATTTTGTAAGCAAGTTCCACAGTTTAGACCCGTGCTAATTAATGAATGTACTTTATTTATGCAGACTACGGATCTGTTAAATTTAATTGTCCACGTCGTGACTATAAAATTATCTAAAGACAATCAACCCCCAAAGTACGAATAGGGAGAAACCACTTAAATGTAATTTAGGAACTTTATACGACAGTTAAGGTTGTGAACGTGGTTTGTAAATTGCTGTCTCTTTGTTACATTCTACAATCCATTATGGTTGACCACACACTCATTATATTATGAACAATAGTTTTACACTGAATTCTGATCATAAATTAGAATTAATTTTTACGATTTGGAATGCCTTTATAGAATTTCGTAACATAATTGAATTGTATAAAATCGTCGCCATTTTGTAGAATTACAGATGCCACAAGTCTATGTAGATTCTATAAAGAAATGGTTCTATCGTCTTCCAATTTACTCAGCGAGTTAAATGTATAAAATCTGTCTTTTCCACCCATCGTAGCACCGCGGTGAACTGGGTGAACGGGAATCCATTGGAAACCATTATGAATTTTTCACACTCTTTACTCGCAAAACGCACTGCCGAAAGCAAGTGATTAGCTCTGTTAACTGAAATGGTGAAGGTTTTACAAATTAAAACACATCGAATGAGATCTCTCAGTTTAAGTCTACTTGGTCAACATTTCCATACATATTATGAGGTTCGAAATTCTACTCGTACCTTAGAAATTATGAACATAGTCCCAATAATAAGATCGAATTTCGAACCCCATAAGTGACTAAAATTGTACCAAGAACATCCATACAATGAAATCTGCTTCCAAATTCGAAAAAAAATCGGTTCAGGAGGCGTAATAAAAAACTGCAACGAAGCACGTAACCAAACTTTTAGTATTTATTTGCAGAAAGTGTAAAAAGTAGTCTACGTCATATCTACTAAACGGCGGCGTGTGGACTCCGCTAGCGACACAATTTGTTAAAAATGATACTACACTATAAAGCAATATCACAAAAACAATCATTGTGATATTCATGGCAATGATTTTAGATGACGGGCTTATTATACAGTTTACTCCACATTCGCATAATTAGGTTTATTAGATGATAACGAAAATCTACATTGAGTTACCTCCGCTAAATCTGATCATTGTGATCTATCAAATACCTATGATTGACGTTCTGATACGCATTTTCGATAGGGTTTTCGTTTCGTAGTAAGCCAGTACCCGCGCGGCTCCGCGGTCCTAATTATATTTTTGCGAGGAAGCTCAATTCTTTAACTTAAAATAAAAGTAGCTGTTACCCGCTATAAGATCGCTATAAGGTATTTAGTAAGACGCTTGGTTTAACCATGTTGAACTATACTTAATCGAATAAAAGTAAATCCGTTTTGGGCCGTAATTTTTGAAATTAAACATTATTTGTTTTAATAAAGGCCAAAAAAACAGAAAACAATGATGGACCTAGTTCTCGGGAAGTGTATTGTAAAATAAAAAGGGATTTTTGCAATATCACCAGTGTTAGTAAGGCAACTTGATAACCTTTCTATACTAAGAACAGGTTTTTCAAGGGTTATGTCAGGTACTCTTGCGGAGGTTGTCGTTCTAAATAAGCCTAATTATTGCTGAATTGGTAGAGACACTCTTCTCATAAAGGTTTCTCCATCACACGAACCAAAGCTACTACTTGGCCACAGCTAGGAACTTCATTCATCTCTTACAAATATAAGAACAGTCGTAATCATGTCGAGAGAGGAATCACGTCCAACGAGCTACAGCTCCGGAATTCCGGCTGGCCCGACATTCCCTGCAGTCTTGCTTGTGGATAATTTTTCTTTGCAAAAATAGGTACTATCTTTCTGCGCTTAGGTTTAACAAAGTGAAATGGAATACAATTTTATCAACAACATGGAATTTTCTGGTATCGAAAACTTGCATCTATTAGTTATAAACTATCAAAATTATTGAAATATTAGGATTATTTTGGTAAATAGACTATCAGAGTCTATTTACCAAAATAATCCTTGTATTGTCATTATTTAATGCCCGTAAAGTAGATAATGATTTCAAAATATAACTTTAACTTATTATAAAGGATCTCGGGTATTTATCGCGTTGGTTTACCTATTTTTACGACGACCCGACGTTAAAACTATACCCCACCTAGACTATTATCCAAATGCTAACTTTGCAAAGCCTAGAAGAAACGGAAACGCCAAAATATTGTCTGCAGTTTCATTCAACGTCAGTAAAGTTTTAGGATCGTGGTTACAGTCTGCTTGGTCAGCATAACGACTTTGACTTTTCACCCGGCCGGATGGCGTAAAGGCACTTAGACCTCTTTAGATTGAATACTTGAACCACGCTGGGATCTAATTGTAGCTTCAAAAGCGGATGAATTGTAAGGTTTTTCCTCCAATTGCATTTCGAAGTTACCTTTTAAAATGTCACTGTTATCTTATGAATTATTTCTCTTTATTTCCTTTTAGATTATAAATTATGTGTATTCAATTCACAAACTTAATCTGCTTTTAGTAAAATATAATAAGAAAGATTCAGCAAAGAGAGAGGTTTACGAGGCTATTTAAAATGAGCACTTTTAAAGTACTTGAACATTTTTAGCTCTATTTTATCTCGACTTAAATAAATTTTAGTAGTAACTTAACTTCGAATACCAACATAGTTCTAAAGATAAAAAAAAACTTTTCAATTCCGATTCAGCAGATACAGCAAAAAGGCATGCCGGAAATAACTTGAGCTTAGCTTGGACTCGCCTGACCGCAAGTTTCCACGTCTTTAAATTAAAACAATTCTATACAGGGTGCCGCGGAAAGGGTGTACTAAGCCGAAGGCGGTGATCTGGACCCCGAAGTAATCAACATGTGAATAATTTTTTATATCGAATATTTGATTTTGAAAAATAATAAGATTTTTTTCTTGCTATGTGTTATTTTACATGCACTCTTGCATTATACATCATTATAAAATATTTCACAAAATTTTTTGCTGGTTTTTTCAGCAAAACCACTGTTTTGGCATGAAATGATTCCAAAAAAAATATGTTATTCCTTTGAAATTTCAAGACAATAATGTAGAATGCACGTAAAAGAACACGAATATGAAGAAAAAACGTCTCTATTTTTTTTCAAAAACTAAATAAATGTTCGAAATTCAAAAAACAAACGTTGTCCAGAATCACCCTCTTTCGGCTTAGTACACCCTTTCCGTGGCACCCTGTATAGACATTTATTTAAAAAATCTCGGTGTTAAAAACATTGTAAAAATAAGTGATTCGGTAAGAAAAACACTTTTTCACGTATGTCTCTCAATAAAACTCCAAAGCTTGATTGAACTTTATTCAGCAAATAGCTATGGCACTAGTTAATTTATTTTCTTTCCGAGTCATTCCAGAGAGAGCCGAGATTCTTTATTGCTCTAATAACATATCGCATTACATTAATACGAACGTTCCACACCTGAGAAAAACGGATAAGAACGAAAAAAATTTGCGACATTTGAAAAATAAAAAATGGAGATGTGACGTGGTATGAAATTGCAATGAGGGCGGGCGGGCATCGTCAAGTCTTTAGGGACACGCGCGAGCCGACAAATCCTATACGATAACGCCTTCATTACCTCCACGTCGACCCTCTTCTTTCTCGTAGGTAGGTTCGCTCGTCACCGTCACCGCATCAATCTTTTCGCGGATATTACACTTAAATTATAACAAAGGCCAGAATCGGCAGCAGCGTAATGAAACTAGAATATGATGAATGACGTATTTCATCTTCCATTGACTAACATCTCTGTGATATTTCCTGGTCATGAATTTCAAATAAATGTTGACAAGTTTCTCGAATTTTCGTCTTAGGTGTTCCTCTTAACTGCTTCTTAGATACAAGTAGTTAATCATTTTGTTCAACAATGATTTAAAATTGACTGATATAAGCTTTGTTAATTTTTTTCTCATATTACTATATTATGTCCTGTCCTGTTTAAAATAGATAATATATGAATCAGTCTCCAAGTTACAATGTACAATTATTTCACTAACGTATGACATAAAGTAATGGATTAGTTACACAACGTTAATAGGGCATTTTACTCTATAGGAGAAAAAATCTGAAAATATATTATTGAGATAGCGACGGCAAAAAGCAGTCGGAAAACATAAAATAGCAAACTAAATTTTAAAATTCAATTTAAAATTTTCAGCTTTTTTAATCTGTTTCATAACACTATTAGATAGTAGTCGCCTTGTTATTACGTCATACGGATATGTAAAGTTAGAAGTGTCAACTGTCAACTATCAGCGTTCCTATAACATACAAAATATCACTGCATTTGTTTACACAGCCAACTGACGTCATGACCACAGAGCAATATGGCGTCCACTGGGTCCAGAGTTTTCGTCAAATTACGCGCGAAATTTGAAAATGCAAAACTTTTGTAACTTTTGTGGTGTAACAAATGTAATGTTTTTGGGTAACATTAAGATATTATGTTTTAACCCTAATGGCAAATAAATTATTTTGTATTATTTGTATTTTTGTATTTTAAATGCAATTTTGTGGCACTTAACGATTGAATAAAAAAAATGTGAATTTTTTAGTGCTTCATTAGCAATATAGAATCTAATTGCGACACTTTTCAAAAATGGGTGTAATACCCTATTAACTTACTTTTGATGGATCAGTTGAGCTACCTGTAGATTGTTTGCAACAGTCTGCAGTTAGCTCAATTGTTTCAATTGTAAATACATGTTCTAATTTATTTTTATTATTTTATTGTAATTTTCTTTGTGAATAAAGGCTTCTGCCCTTAAAAAAACTTACTTTTTATTTACCCGCACAGAGATAAGCCTTCGATTTACCTGATATCATGTTAATTTTTTAATATAAAAAGGGCACTCACAATCACAGCTACATCGTCGTCACCACATTGCATATTGGCTCTGTACGTACACTGGCACAAATAATAAGCTTTACGATGGCACGAAATGCAAATATTTTTGCAATTTGTAATATTTTATCCGTTCTACAAGAAACAAAACTTACGGGAAAATAGTTTGCCGCCGAGCAAAACTAACAATCAATTACAACATTTTCAGAAATAAAATCATTAGGACATGAGTATTTGGTTGTAAGTCGAACTATTTGAAAGGTAATAAGTGCGTGGAATGAGTATAGTCTAAATATGAGGCTAACACGTGTATTTTATTATTTCGGTCAACGGCATACCTAATGGTTTAATTATTAGGCATGGAGCTATTTTATGTGTTATTAATGTCCTTTTTTGTTAGGTATACTTCGACTCGAGCAACTCTTCAAAAGCATGGTGCCTGGCAAGAAACCGTACTTCAGGATTGCCAACATACAGAAAATCAACACCGCTAAGGATGTCATCGCCTACTTGAAGCAGCTGGAGAGGTCCGATCGTTGGAGCAATAAATATGTGATTCTGGATTGCACCACTACCCTCGCTAAGGAGACTCTGATAACCCACGTGCGCGATCTCACCCTCGGACGCAGAAATTACCACTACCTCTTCAGCGGATTGGTGAGCATTATAATTAACCATCACCATAGCTCATTCATAATCATCATAGGCATTCCCCGAGCGACGCCAAGAATAACGGTTTGGTCTATTTTAAGAGCATCATATTACTAACTAGTTGCTGCCCGCGGCATCGCATGCGTTTTTGCTATAAAAAACGTTTTATGGTTATTTTTACCCCACGGGAACTGATTTATGTGATAAAAAATATGCTATGCAACTCCAGGCCTAAAATTACCTGTATTCGAAATTTCAGCCCGATCTGTTCAGTAGTTTTGGCGTGAAGAGGTAACAACATCCATTCATCCATCCATATATGCATCCAAACTTTCGCATTTATAATATTAGTGTGATATTATTGTGAGCTCTTTTAACTCGCTGTTCGCTCTAACCAACTAGCTTTGCTTAGTTTACGGCTAGACAATGCTGTGTCCAACATTATTTATTTATTAATATTAATTTATACAAATCAATCAAAAACCATCACGTTTATATATATTATCAATGTACGCAGGTTTTGGATGATCTCTGGGAGCCAAACGTCGAATACAACACGATCAACATGACGGGCTTTAAGCTGGTGGATACCTCACGGAAATTCGTTAAGAATTTCTTGAACCTCTGGAAAGTGAATTATGTTTCGGTAAGTAACAAGAGTTCTTTTTGTATCTACTGATTCGTTGTTTTGCATTCTTTGTGTGCTTTTGGATTAATAATAATAAAACAAATAATGTACCTATTACCTAACTATCTGAGACTTTGTAGTCAATGATGAGGTACGCACTAGTTATACCTATATTAACTTATGAAAGTCAATTCAATCAAAGGACCTAAGCAAAGGAAAATTACATGAAATAGCTAAGCCAATTAATATCAAAGTGGAACTATAATTATTAGTTTGAATTAGTTCCGATTTTAACTAACTCGTAATTGAAATTGGGGTTTTTCATTAGTTGTGGTCTCTGGACTACGTACAAATATAGTGTAGTGTCGGTAGACTATGTTACCTTAAGTTTTACCATATACAGGTAGGGCAGCTAGTAGAAATAATAAGGATAAGAAGTTTTACTGAAAGGAAAAATTCGTTTATTTTTGAAATAGGTAAAACTGGCTTATACCGTAATCGAACCCACTAAAATGTAAATAAATAAGATCCTATATTATATGGCACTGATCGGTAGAGTATAGCCAATAAACATTGCATGTTAAATTAAAGGAACGATTTGAGTTTATATAACGAGGAAGGACATCGGATACATTTTACTCTGGAATTCAGTAAGGTTTCCCTGGGAGAGGGGATGAAAGTTAAATTTCTGAGACCGACCTGGAACGAACTCACAACTAGTAGGTACCTACCTATAGTAATGGTAAATTATCTGCTAATAATATTAATATGTACATATCACCTGTATTCCCCGAATAGTTAGGCTGACAAAGCAGAAGTGGTGATTAAAATATTGTTTGTCTGTATATTGGTGAAATAGTCTTTGTTTTTGGTATATAGATTTTCAGCTGTAATTCTGGAATTTTGACATTTCCTTAGACGGTTCAAAATTTATGCAATTCCATTTACAATTAGGGCCTTTAGAGCTAAAAAGCTGCCAATAGCTTTTTAGCTGTATCATTCACTCCGTCTGTAATGAGACGATTTTTGAAGTCGATTATAACAGACTCCAGAAAATTACTTGACGATTTCTGATGTCTGTTTTAATTGGTTATTCTGAAAAACTGTACGAGATTTTTTATTTTTCTCTTTTCTCATACATTTCGCTTCTTTCGATGCAAAAATCAATATAAGATTTTTCTCTGAAATCTGCGAGGAGAAACTCTGAAGGGCAGCGGCACCGAAACATCAGAATGATCACGGCTTTGTGTTATTTCAAGACCTACGTTGTTTATTTATTGCCAATTTGACATTTGTGAAACTCGGTATGGCTTCCAACAGGTGTACTCCTTTATCCACTAAGTTGCATACCATTGCATTATAGGTAGGTACTGCACAGGTTACTTTTTCACGTAGTGCTTGGAGTTCTTTTATGATATCGATTTTTGCGAAGCTGGACCCACAAACATCTACGTGTTCATTTCTCTTGGTCTTAACGACCTCAGGCGTCACTGTTGAACTACCTTTACAGGCCTTGTTGGCACATTTCCATAACTGACTTCCATTAACGTATACTTTTTTTATGTTGTATTGATTACCCATGTGTACAATTGCACATGGGTGATATTGATTACCCATGGGCATTTGTAAGTAAGCCGTCCACCTCGCCTTGATTGCACATAATCTATAAGAAGTAGAAGAAGTGCCTGTTCATTCATGATATTGATAAATATTTGAACCAACACCACAGTATAAAACTCTCAATGACAGACAATAACAGTCAGGTCATTCAAAAATGACAAATAATGATCTGAAGTTTGTCTATCTTTCGTCTGTCGATTTTTATATGCCACAGTATGCCCAGAAAAGTAAAGTAAAATTGAATTACCAATGAAAATCATAAAATATGTTCAGAACAAGCTGTGACCCGCGATTTTGCCCGAGTGAAATCCGTTTTCTTAACTTCATGCATTTTGTTAAATTTTGGGACCTTTTGTTTGGGCTGTTTTTTGTTCTTCAACTCTTAATTCTGGATCATCAAACCTACTAGCCATTACGTAGCATCAATAAATATGTTTTACTCGGATCCATCCATACTTATATGATCCTTCTTTATTTTCCTATCTATAGGCGTTTTTACTCATTGGAGTCATTTTCCTTATGAGTGAAATTAGGTCTCATCTAACCAAACACGAGTTTTTTTTATACTAATGGGTAGATATTATGTGTAGGAATATGGTGTTTCAGATTTTTTTTAAAATTATGAAATATTTCACGTGTTTGGCTGAAAATTCAAACCACGTTTTGTTCATTTTTCGAACGTGCCGCCAAAACATAACTCCAACATCCTAACATACGGTTGGCAGCATGTTGAAAACAATATCATGGTATTACCTATCAAATACATGAAATTTAAGGGAAAATCATACTAATTATAATAATCATACTTATTATATTAGTTATGAAAGCCACTTGTGTAACGTGTTAAAATTTATAAAATCAGCAAAAAAATATCATTTTACAAAAAGGCTCTTGCTTCCACACAGAACTAGAAAGCAGAATGGTCCATTCTTGTTTTTTAATCACAACATTGTCAGTGCCCCGTAAATCAATTCAGACAGAAAGGGTATTCAAAAATTCAATGACACTTTTTGGACAGCTGTTTTTCTCACAAGATATATACCACGAGAAAAAAAAACTTTTGTTAGTAAAGTGTTGAAGATTCTTTGCGACGCAGGAGGTTTTAGGTTCGATTCCCTCCTTGGGACAAATGTTTGTACGATCTGAAATATATGCAAATAATTTATTAAACGTTCCGGGTGTTTTGGGTATTTTCTATGTATGATGAAAAGTATCATCTATGTAATGTATTTTAGTACATCAGTTTCATACCACAACACAAGCTCTGCTTAGCTTGGGGTTACATGATACTGTGTGGATTATCCGGCATTATTTATTAGCATTACGTAGATAGAAATAAAATTCCATCCAGGTTACTGGTTGTCTGGGCGGAACAAACCATAAAAATGTGTTGTTTCCCCAGTTTTTGCCAGATTTCATGGTATTCAGAAGCAGAAGCAGAAGCACATTACAATATCAGAACGCGCCCTTCTCGATTGCGTCTACAAGAGACGACTAACAACCAACCGACAACGGGTAACCAGTCTGTCATCGTGGAACATAGCGGTATAGACCGTAACTCAGATACAACAACTGCGATTAGCTGAACGCTCATTGCTGACCAACACTTGAATCTTATTTAATATGCAATAATTATAAGACAAATTTGACTATTATGATTGACTTTACAGATGGGGTCCATTAAATAGTTGGTGTTATATTTTGGATTTTAGTGGGTTCAATTACCGGATATGGCAAGTAGTTTTTCAAAATTTTGTTAATTCAGTTAAAGCATTTAAAAAAAAAGGAATGTTTCTTTCAGTAAAACTTTCTAACTATAACTAAAACATGATAATAAAACTAACAGGTCCAATTCGCGCAATAATCTTCAATTGTAGGCACATTGAAGATATTTTTTTTTTGAGAGCACTAATACTGAAGCCAAAACTGTAGCTATTTTCATTTTTTTCCGTCTGTTTCTGGACCGCACATCACGCCGAAACTACTGAATGAATTCAAATGAAACTTAGCACGATTTGAGTTCGTATCACGAAGAAGGACATAGAATACATTTTATCCCGGAATTCAGTAAGGTTTTCCTGGGAGAGGGGATAAAAGTCAAATTTCTTAGCCGCGCATTACGCTGAAACTACTGAATTAATTCAAATGAAACTTGGCACAATTTGAGTTCATACTACGAGGAAGGACAGGGAGAGCGGATAAAAGTCAAAATATGTAAAAATATGTATGAGTTGTAATTAATAAACTCGTCGTTCGATTTCATTCATTCTTTTTTGGTTAGAAACAGTGTTGTAAGATCGTATTTGAGTAGTACTAGCAGTAAAATCGAGTAGAAAATCAGTAGATTGAATAAAAAATATGAACCTTTTTAAATATAACTGTTATATGATCTATTTTTTTTTCTTTGAAGACGCACCTATTAGTTAGGTATAGGTACCTACCTCTATTACCCAATACTCATTTCAGGCTTAGCAAAATGTATAATAGGATGTATTCGTCAATTTAATAATTACCTATGTATGTTTGAATTGTAATTGTAAATGACATTATGTACCGGAATAAAAGTAAATTGAAGTACTTTGTTTGTTAGTTATCGTTTAACACAGTGAACTGTTAAAATTGCACACATTGTAATTGAAAATAAATTAAGTACCTATTGGCTTTATAATTAAAAATGACTCATAAATATTTTTCTTGAACAGGCCGAAGGTGCTTTGATGTACGACGCTACAAACACCGTGCTCGAGGCTTTCGAACGCATTTTCAAACAAAAGCCGCATATAGTGAGACAACTGATGAATGTAACCAATCACCATCGTTTTCTTAGCTGCGACAAGAAAGATATTGTCCCTTTGATGTACGGCGAAGAAATCGCAGAGTTCTTGAAGAAGGTATGATTTTAACTTAATTTACACTTTGGCCATAGACGTGTATGTAGGACAGTTCGTTGCACAGCGACGCGATACAACCATAAGGGCGCGTCTAGCATGGCAGTGAACGCGTAAAAAAATTTGCAATCAGTGTTTTTTCTCACTCTGACTCTGTCAGTAGTAAATCAAAGGACTTTTAGCTTTTGCGTGGAGATAGGAGAGGTTTATGAATAAGGGGGTTTGTCTTTAATTTGTGTTAAGTTATAGTACAAAATGCGTATTCTACACACTCCAATATTTATAGCTGTTCTCCAATTTAGTGACTTCATGCATAATGATGTCGACGTTAGTAATGTATGGAGTCGTGTGTGAGTCTTATTAAAATAAATAAAAATAAAATAATTTGGTTCGATGGGAAAACCTACTTAGCTTTGCGTATAATTAACTTTATTGCAGTTTATAAATGCTGCTCTTACCTTTCCAATTAGAACTGTTTGACGAGATGGCGAATAAAAACAGGTTCGCCATGCGTTGTGACCAATTAGAAAATTTTTTGCACTGACGAATTGTTGCCTAAATCTGATAAATGAATCAAAAGGCGTATGGGGTACCTTAACCGGTGTAGATACCAGATCTTATCGTCTTAGGAGACCATCCACATTGTTTTTCTAAAATATTTTTACAAAACTTTAATTCCCCTTTCTCAGATTTTTAATAAAATGCAGTTAGCAAAAAATGGGCATTTTACATGGAAACTATTTTTGATGATAATTGATCCTGTTTCTTAGACAGATCAAAAACGTCTAACATACCAACTGAGGTTGGAATACTATACTAAAAAAGTAATCGAAAAAAAAACGTTTCCCATCACAGGCGTTCCGATAAACAATTATTGCAGTCCATTCCATTGTCCAGTTTGCTACTTCCCGTTTGGGCAACTCTCTATTTGGTAGTCCTCGTTAAAAAATTGAATAAAAGTTGAATCTTGTTACTTTTTACCATATATTAATAATTTAATTGAATAGCTACAAATTGATTAATAAATTTTAGCCTGGCTGGCTTTCATCAATAAAGTCTACTGCTCTATTCTCTGGCTAGAATGATCATGAATTCCCAGCTGCCTACTGCGAATGATCGATGTTAGCTTTTCGTATCTCATATTCATTACGATTGCGTGCGAATGCTTTGTTATTCATGCTCAGTTTTCAGAGCGAGTGGTAATGAAATGAACTCCCACTGAGCGGCAATATCTGATTAATATTTGACTATTGATTCTAGCTAAAGCTACATACTTAGTCAAACCTGAGTTCACAGAGATTATCAAACCACTCGACTCGTTATGCTGCTCGAATATGCTGTCATCAAATAATTACCTACCGTTTTGATCTCTTTTTGACTGCGGTATACCTTATTATCAAAGCGCACCTTTATGGAGCTCACAGTGAGGTCTGAGCTAACATTGTTATGATATTAAATTAATTAACGGCTCGCCTGTCTTCGCTGTGTCCCGATCCACTAACACATTTAAGGTACATTTGTGCGTCAGGTTTAATCAGGCTCCAGATAAATACATTTGGTCTTGATAGGTTTGGCAGGCGCGTTACGTTTTATTACATTATACGTATAAAATAAATTTAGACGTTACTTTACGGAAATCCATATTTATGGATAAAAAAATATTAAGTAACATCCCGCGTAAAACTTAAGTAATGAGATTCAAAAAATGCAATTAATGTGGAATTTAGCGTTATACGCTTATTTATTTACGTTAATACGTTATCATTTTCAGGAACAATTTGTTTAAAAATCTAGCATATTCCATTATTTCTTTGTAATGTACGTCGCAACGGTTAATTAAATATAACGGGAACAGGTACCCTATAGATAGTCCACGGCTAGAATCAAAATAATATTTTTTTGTGAATAAACTACCAATTTACGGTTTACAGGTTTTTCTCTTTATTTGTGCTATAAGACCTGGCTTCCTGCTAAATTTTATGATTCGAGATCAACGGGAAGTACTCTATAGGTTTTGTGTGTATATTATTTCCTCGGTAATTTTAAATATTCTAACATAAACGGCTGTAACTTTTGACTGCGTTGACTAAGAAGTTTTATTTCTAGCGCGGCTCCAAGATGTTACGGATTTGATATTAATTTGAACTCGATACGTTCCTGAGAAAAGGGGGTTGACAGACGGATAGACAGACAGACGGACAACAAAGTGATCCTATAACGGTTCCATTTTTCCTTTTGTTGTACCGGAAGCGTAGAAAGCAAAAACTTAAGAACTACGTCGTCTGTTAAAGCTGGTAAAAGTTTAGAAACTAGTCTAGAAGCTTTAAGGCCGAGTAAAATTCCATTTCGTATAAGCCTGTAAAAGTGTCCTGTGAAAACATAAATCGTTGATAAACGGACAGAGTTGCAAACTAGCGTCGGACGCATGTAGTTTTATGTCGAAACCTCGAACGGGAGGGGGCCGGGACGGTGCTAATGGCACTTATCCCACATCAAACTCCGCATCTCGGCCGCTGACGCGCTGATTTTCACCTTATCTTTCACAGTACGCAACATTATACCGTACCAAAAAGTCATAACTCCACAAATTTAAATTAAGGTATAGGTATTATTAGAACACAGGTGTTAAATACGGGTTCATCTTTACATCGGCGAGTACAGGGGCGAGGCTTTTGAACCTCCCGCTCGATTTATTAGGTGTCGCTGGGTGACGTCTAATTAGATCCAGCATTCGCTGGCCAGGTTACAGGAAAACGTGGCTTTTTATGACTTTTATACTACGTCATTTTAAAGCGTGGAGTGGTTGCATTGCGAATTGAGGGGTTTTTTATTTGTTTCAGATCGAAATAGAAGGTCTAACCGGGAAGATCCGCTTTTCGAAAGGCGTGAGGAAGGATTTTTCTCTCATGGTCTTTCGGAATAGTCCTGACTCTGAAATGGCAAAGGTGAAATATATATCTTATAATATTGAATTAGTTATTTTGAAAGTATCTTCGTGATCTGCACTTATAATGAAACAAAAAGCAGCTACTGTAGCTTTTACAAAAGTTCATAATTATATTTTTTACAAAGAAAATTACTATCAAATAATAGAAACAAATAAGAACTAGTACTTACAAGTAAAACAATTGAGCTAACCGCTGACTGTTACAAACAATGTACAGATAGCTAAACGGTTCCATACCAATGATATATTATCCTACAACCTTTAACGAGAAATATTTGTTCATGAAGTAAATTTTAATTCAATCCTTATTAATTTACCTAATATTAGGTCAACCGAAACATCAAATCGCTTAATTACGCTTATCTAACTCTAATCGATTGTAAATTAACAATTTTTTTGTTTGCTTTAATTTTCATCAGGTATGACAACTACTCATGAGTGAAAATAAGTAGATATTAAAGTTTTTATGCGTTTATAGCATGTATTATTTCGATAGATTGCTACGTGGTACGATGATAAGGGCTTTCGACCTGTGAAGAAGTTGAATGGTCTCGACACCTCTGGAAAATATGATCAGAATAAGACATACACGGTTGTGTCTATTCAAGAGCCCCCTTATTTCACGTCCAGTCGGCAAAAGAAAAATAGCGACAGTGAAGATCTTGGCGATATCGAATATGGTGGATTTTGTGCCGATTTGGCACTTTTGATCGCCGAAAAACTGGGCATCAACAGTAAGTAATCATTTGTTATGGATCAATTTACGAACCGCAATTGGTTGGTTTTTGTTTTTGATTAATTAAATAATGTCCAAATATTAACAGACATGTTAACACCCACTTGTTAATTGATAGTTCACGGCTTTACAAAATTAAGCCTTTGCAATATGCGTTAGTCTTTGCTACGAGATTTTCCCAATTTTCAAACATATCTCCATTCTCTCACGTGATTTTCATGTCATGTTTTCTGTGCATTTTTTATCTGAGATGTGTAAAAAAAAAGATAACGATAAACGATAACCGTGGGACGAGATTAGCTAAAAAAAACTTTCATTTAGGTATATCTTATGGCTTTGTGTTATTTTATTAAGGCTCGAGTCTTTCTTTACCCTTTCCAACGGTGCTTGGTCTGAACGGTTAGTACATGAACATAAATTGTTGTTTCACAGTTCAGTTCCGCTTAGCGGCGGACGGCAAGTACGGGGAAGTGAATCCCAATGTAATCGGCGGTTGGGACGGCATGGTCGGTGAGCTTTCGCGAAAGGTGAGTTCTGCAAATATTGACAGGAGAGGCATTTTGCCATGAAATTATCTCCTTCTTCAATCTGATTTTACAGAATTTGTGACGTTTGTATGAATAGGTAGACGTAAATTTCAGCTTTTTATTTCACGATGTTTTTGTTTTCTCTGGTTCGAATAAAAAGACTAAAAAATGCAAAACTGTGGAGGCAAATAGGTACCTACATTATCGGTATTTTGCGTCGGCACTATTATTTCCAAATGCACGAGTGTCGGTAAATAAATACCGGCATTTCCTGCCACGACTGCTATGCACATATACAAATTTCGACAAAATAATGATGGTCGCATTTACGCCTACGAATTACGGAGTAGCTGGATTTTTTAGGAGAGAGCCTAAAAAACCCAACTACTAAAATGAATTAGACTGGGCGGCTTGACAGCAAGGTCAGACGCACTGCCACGCGGCAGTCAGACGTTATTGTACAGAAATGCTTGCAGGTGGTAGTCGCGACCTTTTGAACGATAGTAAGATATAGTTCCTTAATGAGGGACAAGATACTATGACCACGTTATACAACAGTGTTGCGACATTTAACAGTGTAATATGTGCTTACTGGTAACACTGTTGCCTTATAATACTGTTTCAGTGTTCACAGTGAGCATGTCAGCTCACTGTTATCACACTGATTAATTGAAGGATGATCCACACGCATCTTGACCCATTAGTCCGTACCGGCTGTGGTAAACCCTTGAGTCTCAACAAACCCTTAATCTCCTGGCATACCTCAAACTGGTACAAGGCAAACCTGATAGGTATAAGTAATACACACTACAATGATAGGTATAATTTACGATTTTAAAGTATTTAATTTACTAAACCTACTAGAAATATACTTTGTTTTGCGGTAAACCAAGAAATGTATTCAAAAAAAAAACATTTGACACCGAGAGGAGAAAGGGACTGTTTCTAACGAGAGGGAGTCACTGGAAACCCTATTTATATATATATATATAGGTACTTTAAAGGTAAGGATTTTAGGGATGATGCCCTAAAATCCTTATACTAAGAATAAATATACTAAGAACTATAACCTACTGTAATAATACGAATGCATTATCTATAAAAATAAGATCAATTTCTACTCTACAGTTACTTATTATGAAAGTGATAAATAATTTGCATTTATTTTGATAGTTTGTCGCGAGTAATGAATTTCTAATTGGCAATATAAACTCTGGGCGCAACTTGGTCGAGCTAGTTAATGCCTACCGAAACTTGGGGATTTATTTTGCATTAATATTCAAGAGGTAAAGAAGTAAAGGTGAAAAGTTGCATATTAAGGAATAGATAAATAATACACATGCCAATATTTAAAATTATAAAGCCCAGAGCCGGAAAAAAGTGATCTTATTGCTTACAATAGCCTAATCATTATTTCGACTGCACTACGGAATACCGGAAGTCGAAATATCGGAGAACGGTATACCGAAAGAACACGAAATCACAGAACGAAATACCGCAACACATGGGGCTGCATAGCAGAATACCGAAAGCAAAGAACAACAAAGAACACCGAATAACTGTTGAAGGAACGATCACAATCTCGAATGTACGCTATACCGAAAGATCACGAAATCGAAAGAACGCTATGTTGAAATTTTCTTCAGGGTTTTACGTTAGTTTTGTCATACCAATCAAAATATTTCATGCACGAGCTTGGTCGATAGCAACGTCTGATTATCATATTAAGTATGTAGTCGATGAATTCGAATGGAAAGTCTCTATAAATGTGACCTCGAGGTAAATATTTTCCCTTGCGAATAAACTTACGGGTCATAAATCTCAGGCTCGCTCCCTTATCGCCACATCTATAAGTTACGCACGTAATACTAGTGAAAAAATGTAGTAAAATGATCATAAGTGTACAATTTTCGTTCCGGTGCTCATTTTAAGTTATTTTCTCTGTACACTGTCAATTGAGTTCGTGTTCAATATACTTGCCAGCACCAACTTGATCCTAATACATTTTGATCCGGTACAAACATACCATTAATGCGATGCAGTTTAAATGGACATAATTTTAGCAACTCCGTACTAAAATTCATACTCTAATCCACAATTAGTTTGTGAACCGTCTCTGGTTATGATATCCTTTTGATTTTCATGTTAACAGTTATTTTACTAAAAATATTAAATTTTATTTTTAATTTTAAATTATCTCTATTTTATATTAATACTAATAATATTTTTTGTTTCAGGAGGTTGATATGATAATAGCACCAATGATTGTTACAAAGTCAAGAGAAGCTGTGATAGATTTTTCTAAACCATTTCTATCCTTTAACCGGATTAATGAAAAATCTGAAACGGACGAAAGAAACTTGTTCTCCTTGCTTCGACCGCTTTCAACAGAGACTTGGGTATGTATACAAAGTCGTTCATGTGAAAAATATAATAACGGAAGACTCGCGGAGTACCTTCCGTACCTCTTCGCAGTTTTATTATAATATAAAAGTTCAGACACTTTTATGGTGTAACAGAAAGGTACTGCGGTACTGCTATCTGAAGTATTTGGAGGTTACATTATCTGAATAGGCGTTCCGTGTCCTATTTTATAAGGTTTCTTAACAACACACAACGTATTTTTATATTTCACTTATTTTGGAGGCTTGTTTCCAACATAAAAGGATTTCGGCGTGGTGGTATATTTTTTTGCGAATTGCACAAATTTTCATTATTGGAAGATGGCCATCTCTAGTATTGGACGGTTACAGAGTGTACTAGTCTTTGGATGCTAGAAAAAGATCTTTTTAAACGCTTTTCACTCAAAATCTATATATATAAAAGAAAGTCGTGTTAGTTACACTATTTATAACTCAAGAACGGCTGAACCGATTTGGCTGAAAATTGGTGGGGAGGCAGCTTAGAACCAGGAGACGGACATAGGCTATGTTTTATCCCGGAATTACCACGGTAACGGGAACTACGCAGGCGAAGCCGTGGGCAGCAGCTAGTATAATATATAATCAAGAAAAAATATAAAAACAATGTATGCATGCATGGCTTATTATATTTGTCCTTGTTTCAGATTCTTCTCGCAAGTAGTATGGTTATAGTTAGCATTGTGATGTACGTTGTGTCCCGATTTTCACCAATAGAAAGAAAAATAGTCACAGTTCCGGATCCCGCATTAGGTTTGGAGACAGACGAAGATAATTCAAGGGTAAGATTATTTATTATTAGCGCAAAATAACGATTTTCTGATCAATAATTTAGCACCGTATATTCAATTTACAGACAAGTAGGAGGAGGATGGGACATGTCATAAGTCACTCTTAAACCTTATATTGTATCTAATGATTTAACAAATAACTATTTCATATAAAAGAGTATTTGTAAAAGCACAAAGAATGCTCAATGTTAAATGTCATAAACCCTCAGCACTATTACGTTGAAGGTTGAAACCTAACCTTTTAAAACCTGTCAACGAAATTTCAGTCAACAATAAAAATTAGGCAAAATTTCATTAACAGGACTTTTTGTTTCAGCCCACTGATGCCGGAGAATTCAGCTTTTATAACTCGATTTGGTTCGTTGTGAGTTCGATCATGCAACAGGGAAGTCGTACCTTACCGAGGTAAGTTACTAAATTATCATGGCTCCACGCCTTCTAAAGAAAGCGCAGATACAATTTACGAGCAGGTCAAGAGCTGCCAAAGGTGGTTTTTAGTTATTTTAACAATAATTTATTTTTTTATAGGTCTGTCTCCGGAAGAATCGTCAGCATTATTTGGGGGTTCTTCGCGCTAGTAATTGTGTGTTCGTACACCGCCTACATGGCATCCCAGCTTACTGTTAACAGTATCAGCTCGGCGCAAGCGGGAACATACAATAGAATGGCCCACTGCCCAGAGGTAAAGTATATCTACTCTTTGAAGATTTCAAGTGCACTATTCGACTGTCCAAAAGCCTTTCAATAATTTTATTTCATGTTACTAGCATTTCTCTGGTGGTCTTGTTATCGAGAAGCCACTCTTAAAATTTAAGCGGGGTAAATCTTGTCGCTTGTGTTGGTAGTCTGACTAAACGGATCCTCAGTTTAGTCAGACTACCAACAAGCTAAAATCCCTGAATTAATGAGTCTGAAATATGAAGTCGATATTATTGATGTCAGAAAAGTATTATTTTCCTTATTTAGCATAAAAACTATTAATTCAGTAATAAAGTGAAGGTTTTGTGAATCTTTAAATCAATAAACTGTGTGAATTGTCCAGCATTATTATTTTATAGGTACTCGAACAAAGCCACATACAAAGCAAAATCAATCGAGTTGCCTCTAAGATACACGCTCGCTCGATATTTTTTTTTTACATTGACATTTATATAAATGTTGCTGACTTTTTTCTGGTTTTTGGCAACTTCATATTAATAATAATACATTAATTTCAGACTATAGAAGGTTACGGATCTTATTTCAATTATTCTACGGTCCATAGTGATATACAGAGTATTTTTTTTTTATAATAAGATCCATTACTTTCTATACTTATACCATATATTCTTTACTAAAACTTATATTGTATACTATATATTATTATCTTAAAACTAACATACCTACGTAAAATATAAAAAAAAACTTTATACAGGGTGATTGGTAGCGGGGTGCAAAGCTTGAAGGTAAAGCTAGTGCAGACTATTTGGAACCATTTGAGCCAGGGTTGTCTAAGACGATGTCTGACCATAAATCTTTTACCCAACTTTTAAGGATTTTTAAAAAAAAAACCAAAACTCTACAGTTAATTGATAATATCGGCGAATTGGAATATTAATTGGTTTCTTTTTTATTTATTTCAATAAACTAATGCTTAAACCATCGAACAAAATATGTTTTGATGATCTGCAGCATCAGACTCTTGTTTTACCGACATTTAAAGTTTTGGAAAATTTTCAAAGATTTTAAGAAACCATTTCTTGGTGGCATTTTAAAATAAACGGAGTATGCTTCTTTAGTGCAAACAAAAATTATTGTTCTTTCTTTTGAGGTATTATTTACAGGGATTTTGTTATTTTATATATTTTTTTTATTTTACAGGACAAATTATTGAAATTAGGACCCACAAACCAAAAGAAAATTTTAACGGTTAAGTTAATTGATTTAAACAACATTTGTAAGGAAATAATTTAATTTTAGTGTTCAAAATGAATTCTTACTTCTACTATTGTTGTTTTCAATGTCATCTCCAACTTCATGGTAACAAAAGCTGCATTTATTCTCAGTATCAATCCGCCCCACACAAAAAGTCCAACGGAGTGAGGTCTGGTATCCGCATATTCGCTATTTGAAAAAGTAGCCATAGTCACTTTACAAGAAAACCCATGCAACAACTGAACATGGAAAAATTTTAATTAACATGACTAAGAAAATAACAATTAAGAGAAAATATCCAGTCATAAGAGCAGTAGACGATTCTGTTTAGCAATAAGTAACGTCAGTATTTTTTTACATGTTAATTTCATAAAAAAGGCCATTGTGAGGTTATCAGATATTAGAGGATCATCCAAATTGTCTGCACTAGCTACACTTTCAAGCTTTGCACCCCACTACCAATCACCACTATCATGTTATTTGTTGTGATTACGGCGACGATGTGTGGATGTCGCAATCAGGGTTTTAGCTGACGACCGGTGCACGGTGGTGTCCCCTTGCAGGCGGCCAGTAAACCTTCGAAATATGAACAAAACTCTGCTAATGAAAACAGTGGGGAATAATAACAGCTTACTCCGACGACACGACCTGTGATCACCACTTTGTGAGATAATTATATCAGCATCAATAACTTGTATTAAACAAAGTGTAGGAACGAAACAATTAGATAAAAATAATATCCTGGTTAAAATATACCCCCTTAACATCAAATTATTTATTAAACTCGAAGGGCTTGTTTGTTGACACAAGCTGGCAAAATGATGCTGTCAATCAATCAGTTTTCGCGATAGCAACGCCGTCTAGAATTTATTGAACGAGGTTTCTCTTTTTGTACAGCTTCAGAACGGAACATTGTCAAAAAACCCCGCTGTCAGAATTGCCCCGCTTCCATGATGCGTTTTCGTTTGTCCAAAAAGTCACTTTCGTTACAGTCTTACTTAAATAACTTATACCTCCTCAACCTCACCTCACCTCAACAGCCTATAATGGTCCACTGCTGGACGCAGGTCTTCCCCTGATAGGCGACTTATTGGCTTGTATCTCATGGAGGGTAGTGCCCATAATCCCCACGCTGGGCATGCGGGTTGGGGATCGCAGTTTGGTGGTAGTATTCTTTTGCAGGGGACGCTGCTGCCCGCCCCTGGTGTATGTCCCTTAGTCGTCTCTTACGAAACCCGTGGAAAGATTTGGGGTGGTGCAAATTCTAAGCCGGCACCACGCGGCCTCACGGTCACAACCTCAATTCAACAGCCTATTTTGGTCCATTGCTGGACGCAGGCCTCCCCTGATAAGCACCTTACTGGCTAATATCTCATAGGGGGTAATGCCTATAATCCCCACGCTGGGCATGTGCAAGTTGGGGATAGCAGTTTGGTAGTAGAATGGTTGTGCAGGAGGCGCTGCTACCCACCCCCTGTTGGATATCTTTTTTTTATTTTCGTAAGGTGGCTTTCGTGTGACTGCGGCCATGATAGGCTTATTGTGATCGCCACTTAGTGTATTCGAAGCAGATAGTATAGATATTCTATTTTAGGAGATTTTCCATTAGTCATCATACAGGTAAAGGGTTCATTGTTACGCAGATATAGACTACCTTTGTAGATAGGGTGTGTTTACGGAGACTTATTGACATCCTCCTTAATTTTGGGGTTGAAAGGTCAAGGCCTTAGAACTTTGTAAGTAATAAATCTTGGCTTAAATTGATTTGCTACAGTTAGCAGCTAGTTAATTTTGCCTATAACGTCAAATAATCGTACCATCGTATCAATGGGTACCTATCCTTTATAACAGTCAGATTTTTAGTCACGTGTTTTAACGTTTTAATCAAGTTAATAATGATCTATCCCAAAATTATCTTTTGTTCTCCGAACGGGTCGCTTGAACTTCTACATAAGAACGTTTTTGAGAAAGCTAAGTATACCTTTTTGACCTAAATTAAATCTATGGCAGAGAATATAAAGGGGTTTGACTCAAAGGGGTTTGAAGATTTTTGGACGGCCCTAAGATTTTGTTTTCTATAACATAAGGCTTCAGATTTCTGAAATATTCACGAAGAAAAAATATGGTTATTTTCATCTGTCAATATCTCAGAAGCCTGATGCTTTAGGACCTTATATTGAAGAACATTTTTATTTGTTTTATTGTTTTCTATCAAAATATATAAATAATATTGTGCGCGGCGATTTTGAAAAAAAAATGTTGACCGATGTTAGAGCCAAAATCTTCAAACCCTTTCGGTTATTTAATTTTTCGATAATAATAATGTCCTCCTAGCCGAGTTTCGACCACGGCGGCCAGTCTCATTGGATACTAGCCATCTGGCTAGTGGCATCTGCGCAGGACATATTAAAGTGCACAAGTGTGTGCGTAAACACAGGTGCACTTTCTATTCCCTCACTCTCATAATCCAATAATTTTTCGATAGGATGTGGACGGGAACAAGCAAGAGGAAATCATTGCTGAAGAGGAAGGATATGGCAATCTTGATGATACGTTTATACCCCAGCCAAAGGACTATCAAAAATCTGTTAAAAGTTGTGAAATGCTGGTTTCCGTTGTCGATCCCGGTATTATAGATTTTGCTGTCGGATTCGCTAAAGGATCCAAACTCCGGTAAGGTTTCTGGAAAACTTGTTAAGTTTATTATTTTGCATCTATTTTAAAGTTAAACTTTAGTTTTTTTATGACATACTACGAAAAATAGACAAAGACCAAACCAACGCTATAAATACCAAATACATGTGCCGTTAGTTTTGTTTTTATGCCTATGAGACTTCGCCTGCAGTTTTGGCAAGCCGCGCGCTATATCTAGTGCAGGTTAACCTTTTGGAATATACTTATGTGCGTACTAGCCAAAAACGAATTGAGTCAGAGGAATTATCTGTGGCCTTTGAGAGTGCAAGTCATTTATATGTTTGGTTTAGTTCATTGTGATTTCTTATTTACAGTAATCTAACGTCAATATGGCTTTGCATTGCGAAATTTATAAAGCTCAAATTCAAGAATTATTATAATCAACTCTAAATAGTTCCTTCGCGCCGGATGACTGCTTACAAAACTGGCTCGAAAGAACAGTAAATTAAATTACTTTTTTTAACAAAGTCAAGTCAATTACTTTTTTTAACAAATGATGATTTAAATGTCACGGAAAAAAATAAGGATCGAGTTTGAGTTTGATTTTGAAACTGCAATGCTATATTTGCGAATTCAGCTCTGCGAAAACAATTTTAGTTGTTTTATAGACTTATCTTGTTTACTAAGAAACTGTTGTTTGGTTTCAGCGCTGACGTAAACATTGCATTAACCGCTATTAGAGACGAAGGGGACCTGAAGAGACTATTACGGAAACATTTTCAAAGGACCATCTGTGAGCTGACCGAGGTTAGCAGTCTATTCCAGTATCATACGATCTAAAACACTATTTCTTAGTAAGGACATCTACCTACGCAATCCTCTTTTTTATAATCTCTTTATTATCTCTATAACCTCTTTTATATCAATAAGCAAAACAGCACCTGACGAATTTATTTTTCAGACAACCGGAGGCGGTTCGGAATTGACGCTAAAGGAAGTGGTAGGACTATTCTACGTACTCATGATCGGCCTAGTTCTTGCACTGTTTATAGCTTTGCTCGAATTCTGTAAAAGACACCGCGCCGATGCTGCTAAAGCAAAAGTTCCCATCAAAACCGACATTGAGTCTAACTCCCACTTGCAAGTTAACGAGATACAGGAGACGCGTGACACGACTCGCCGTCGTCGCCGCGATCAGGAACGTTGGAATGGAAGCGGCAACACGGCAGGATCTTACGCCGGGGTGAGTTGACTCCACTCTCTATGTTTTTGATTACTAGCCCGCCCATCCAAGACAGTTGTTGATTGACCTATTGGGAGTAAACTGAATCGCGCAGTATTTAACGTTCTTAGCAATATGCACCAAAAGCGTGTACATATTATTCACCGTTTCACCGATTGTCCCTGCTAACATTTTTCCTTTACTTGGATTAACGGGTTTCTATGTTGGATATTAAAATGACTAAGTATATAATCAATATTTCGATGTGCTATTTCTGAAACTTTCTTGCTTTTCCGTGTTTTTATTTACCTAATCCTTAGCAGCATGCTAATTCAAATTTCAGAGCGGCGAGGCTGCAATCCGAAACATGATGTTAAATACATATTTTACTCAGTACTCTGACGACCGATGTGACCCTGCGGGCGAAGGTCCACCTTCGACGCAGGAGATTATTCTAAAACGAAACAAAAAATTTTTTTTTATTTCCAATTGGCAAACGGGCGGCGAGACGCGTTTATTTTTACTAACTTTTTAAAGAGCGGGTTTTAATTAGGGTGTTAGGGTCATTATCATTCTCATGTTAATAAAATTCTCATTATAATCATTATTCACTATCATTATTCAATATCATGAGCTACCTGTAGATTGTTTGCAACAGCATACGGTTGGCTCAATTTTCTCAATTGTAAATACTAATTCTAATTTATTCTATTATTTGTTTTTTTTTTTATAAAATTATTCAATATCACTATACATTATCATATCATTATGCCTGTTTGAAAATCTCCTCATGCTTCTGCCAGCCCTCGGAACCCAGTGGTACTCTGGGTTTTCTCCCTTACGCATGACTTTCTTTGCATGCAGAAAGCTTGAGTCTATCTGTGTTGCCATTTTGTTGTCTGCGATTCTACAAGGTTGTTAATTTTCTAGCCCTCGGAAGAGGTCCAGGTGGTGGCAGGCGGATGCTCGTCCATTTGCTCTTGCCCTGGAACGCCTATTTTTAGAGGACCTGCCGCAAAAAGTATCAAAAATAGAATGCCACTAACTCCTCTACGTGCCATCACTAAGCTACCGATACCCGAGGTAGCTAGAGGAAAGCGCTATAATGTTTGTACTTACATAATTTTTATTAATTTCTAATTTTTAGTGTAGGTACAGTATTCTTTTAATCGGGACAGTATGGTGCCCCTTACTCTTAACCAGAGAAGGTACAGGCAAACTTTCTTAGCAAACATTAGCTTTTGATATTTAGGTGTAATTTTTGCATAAAAAATTGGTCAAACTAGAGGAACACCCAGTTTAATTATGGTGAAAAAGGAACGACACAGAAGATATACAGGAGAACTGTCTCGAGAACCTATAGGTAGTCTCATTTATGAAAATTATGTTAAAATTTAAAAAAAAAAATCGATGCTGATATACTCAGTACCATGTAAGGAAGGACCCTCGAATTAAAACGGATGAAAAAAATAGGAGTAGCGGAAGTTTTGATCAACATGATAATTTTTTTTCCGCTCACGCTTGACTAAAATGGTTTTCACCAGAAAAGAGTTGGTGGGTCCTTCTCTGTATCTCCTCTGGTTATGGGTGTCCCTTTTTTGTCCCAGTGGTGCCACGGAAAGGTTGTACTGAGCCGAAAGCGGGTGATTCTGGACATCAAGGGGAAAACCTTTGTTCTACGATTTTTGAAATATCGACCATTCATTTTCCTTTTTTTAAAAATATTACATGCGATTTTCTTCTTATTCGTGTTTTACGTCTATTCTCTTACATTTTTTTTTTAATTCCAAATGACATGCATCATTTTTTAGGGTTCCGTATAGCATCACTTTGTTGTCCGTCTGTCTGTCCATCTGGCTGTCACTTTTCTCAGGAATACGTGGAGGTGTCGAGATGAAATTAACAACAAATAATCAATTCCGTAACCTCTTGGAGCCTGGATATAAATAAAACTTCTAAGTCAACGCAAGCAAAACTTACCGTTTACGTCTGAATATTTTGAAATTTCCAAGGGAATCACACAAAATTTATAGGGAATCACACAAAACTTATAGGTATAGGTCTCGTTGACCTAGAATCATGAAATTTGGCAAAAAGCAAGGTCTTATAGTACAAATAAAGGAAAAAATCCGAAGACCGTAAATGTGTAGTTTATTCTCCAAAATGAAATACTTTTGATTCTGGCCATGGACCAAAACCTACAGGACACCCCAACAAACATTTCAGTCATATAAGTACAAGTTACGCGACTCAAAATGGTATAAACATCGTATTGAAGTAATTTTTGCGTGTTATATAACTTAGTGCCTCTTATCTTTATACAACTTCGAGTCGTTTAAAGACATCATTATAAACTTCTATACGACTGTTTATACGTCAATTATACAACTTTCAGTAGTAAAACCACTGCTGAAATATTAGTAACGTCTATACGACTTTTACATCGGCAATAATCGTGTTAGAGTTGCGAGAACTACTTTTACGTGACGTTCGTGTAAAAGTGATAAATTGTACTCTTATACGACTTTATATCAAGTTAGATTAATCGTGTTAGAGTCGCAAGATCCACTTTTACGTGACGATTGTATATAAGAGTGGTAATTTTCACTCTTATACTATTTTAAGTAAATTTTAACCCTTTTATCCTACTATTTAACGACTAGATGTACCTACTACCATATTTTTGTAATACAGAAACAGTTGTAAGTCATTAAAATTAACAGACAAAGCTGGTCAAAGGTAAAAAAAAGTGGTGCTTTAAAAAAGAAACGTAAAAAAAAAACTATCTTGCGCTTCTTAGTTCCAACTATAATGCACCGAATATTTCTACACGACAAGTGAACTGTAAAGAGACTGCAATGGGTTCCGTACAAAGTTTAATTTTGAACTCAGGAGATTGGACTTCGGTGCAAAGTGGGTCTAAAAGTTGTGATGTTGTTCAAAGCACAGAAATGAGTTCCAGTGGTTCTATAATAGTAGAGTCAGAAGAAGATATAGTAGATAAAGCCTGTCGTTAAAACATATATTTATAAAAAAACTGCTATAAAAGTGATTCGTCTGGAATCATTTATTCTCTCCACAGCTAACCAAAATAAGTGGGTTCTGACTCAATAGATATTAGTTCGAAAACATCACAATTGTTGTGATGTTTTCGAACTAATATCTATTGAAGATAATGAAACGTGTATAAGTTTAATTGGGAATATTGTTCAAAATGTTAAGGATGTTTCTGATACGCCGATTAGGTCGTCAATTTTAAATATTTTTAAGATGAATTGTAATAATATTAGAAGACTGGAATCGTCGTCAGTTAATATTAGTGACATAAAATGTAAGTAAGTAACTACAGAATACGGTTCAAATATTTATTTTGTACCACTCATTCATACTTTGAAATAAAAAAAAAAAACATTATGATTGGTTGTATTATTTATTATTAGTTAACCAAATTTTTATCTGAAATGTACCTATATTTACTTATTTAAATACATTATCTCGGTAGCATGGGTTTAATCTAATCAAAGTACAACTACAAGTAGTTTGATTTCATTCACATATTCTTCTTATATAGTTTAGTGTTTACTAAAGCTTGTTGATTTTCAAAAAGAATTTTTTGGTTTTCTTGAATATTTGACATTATTTCTATTAAATATCCAATTTGTTGAGGGACCTGTATAGATTCGGTAGTAGTGGCAGTTTGGGGATCTGGAAATTGTAGATCATACTGTTGATCCAAATCCTGAAAGAAAAAAAATTAGGTAAGATCAAAGCTATACAAACCAACGCAATGCCATGTGCCATGTAGCAGTGATAATATTATGAATACATTATGTATAAATGAAGACTATTGTGCAGATTAAAATAAGAAGACACAATGTCTACCAAAGAATGTGTTGCCCGCTTTTGACATTGAAACCTTTGAAACAGTAAATTCTAAGTCATATTACTGATCTAAGTGTAGTTTAAGTAATATATTATATTTAAGTATAAGTCGAAGCATATCTCACTATAATATTATAAATGCGAAAGTGTGGATGTATGTTACCCCCTTCACACCAAAACTACTGAACGGATCGGGCTGAAAATTTGCATAGACGTAGTTCTAAGTCTGGAACAATAATAATAATAATAATAACCATTTATTGTTCTCTTCACACAACGAGCTCACCTTTAAAACTAGAATATTCCTAAAAATTACGAACCATAGATATTCCTAAAAATTAAGAACCATACATAAATAAGTAGGTAGGAGAAAGTTTAGATTTTCTGATCAAATTACGAAAATAGCTTACCGGTAAATATTTCCTATCATAATTATACCTAGTTTCATAAACACTAAAATGGTTTTTCTCATAGGATTTATTTCCTGAACCCTAATTTCATTAATATGGCAGACAACAAAAGAAGCGCACATAGTAAAAAGTCGTTAAGAAATTGTATTACGGTCGTGTCTAAAACTCTAAGTCGTATTAAGGTAGCCTTTATGACGTTCGCCAAATTAAACTAAAATAATTGTTTAAAATTAAATAATTTGTAAGGCGCGTTAATTATATTGAGATTACTAGCGCATATTACCCGATAACATTAATTTCCCAATTGAATTATTTATTTGAAAACGAATTTCAATGATGTACTTATGTAATAATTATAAAATAAAATGGCTGTACTTACCTTACAAGATAAAAATGATATCATATTAAAAATAAACTGTCTGATTTAATTTTACACGATATCTTTGTGATCACTTCAGAATAAAATCCCGTGAAAAAGTCGTCATTAACACTACATAATCGACAAAATGTCGTAAAGCAGCGGTAATAAACATCATAACTCGATTAAAAGGGAATAACTCGACGTCTATACGGCCACTACACGACCATGTTAGTGATTAATACGACTGCTACACGACTCTATTACGACTTTAATTCGTATAAAATGGGCCTTTTCTGGGTTGTTATAACGTGATAGCGACGTCTTTACTACCAGACTTGAAACCAAAAGTTAGAATCGGCACGTTGCGGCGACTTATGAAATGTTTGTTGGGACTTCAAGTTGACCTAGAATCATAAAATTTTGCAAGAAAAAGGCCTTATAGGAAAAACAAAGGGAAATATCTGAAATTCGTACATTTGTAGTTTAGTAACAAAAAAAAATATTCTTGCTACGAATTAAAGCCTATGGGTACTTCCCGTTGACCAAGAATCATAAAATTTGATAAGAAGCAAATAAAGGTAAAGATCTGAAAGCCGCAAATTTGTAGTTTATTAACAAAAAAATAATTTTTGATTCTTGCCATGGACCAAAACCTATAGGGTACTTCCCGTTGACCTAGAATCATGATATTTGGCAAGAACCAAGGTCTTACAACTACGGAACCATTAGTGCGCGATTCTGACTCGTACTTGACGTTTTATTTTTTTATTTGTAATAATTTCATGACAAAAAACTAGTATTGCCGAAAAAACAAGCAAAAAAACATTGTGAAATTTATGTTATGTTAAGTAAAAGAACACGAATAAGAAGAAAAAAAACTATTATGCTAGTACAGCGCGAACTTCAGAGCTCCACTCACACGTGCCTCATTGAAGAGTCGATAGAGCGAAACCGAGGGTCCAAAGCTTTCACTCAGCTGCTTGGCAAAAACCACCTCACGAAACTCAAAACGCACGACGGGAGGACCGTACCGTCGATACCGGAGATCTCTGAGATAGAGGATTTTTATGGCCAATTATACGCTGCACTCGCTTCTCGTTACCGACGAGGTGACCATGTATCAGAGCCACCCTGACACGCCACTCCTCCCTGACACGCTCTGAGGCTATTTAAGGTCGATCATCGAAAGCGACCATTAATTCAAAGTTTGTTTCAAGGGTTCATGTCTAATTGGCTTACAATGGTCGCAAAATTACCTTACAGCTTGCTCAATTGCTTGTGAAACCTAGGCAATACAAAATTAAAACATTACAAAATTATAGGAATAGGGATCATTTTGACTCTATTGGGGTTACTTTTTTATTAAAAGTAGTTTGAATGAATATGAAATTGGCAGTACACACGTAGGCAGGTGATTTTGAACGGTACGTATTAGGTTTTTTTTTGTAGCTGAACGTGCCTACCATCTGCGCATCACCCTGCTCGCCGATGTATCACCAAGGGATGAACCGACAGCGCTCGCATTCCGTCGTGGACGAAGTTGACGCTGTTGAATTTCAGACGGTACGTACCAGGAATAGGCAGCAAAAAAATAACTTGATGGTCAATGCCTGAGATCCTCCATATTGCGGGGCAACAGAAAGTCAATAATACATAAAAAACGGTGAAATACCATTTTGAATAAGCAAAATAGTATTTTTTTTCTGAAAACGAGAAAAGGAAACTCATTTAGATTTAGAGCAGCAACATACAAATAATAGCAGAAGCCATTTGACAACATACAATTAATATAATCTCGGTAATAATGACATAAAATATGTTCTTGTGAATTTGAGTGGCTTGTTTTCTATAATAGAATAATTATTGCATTCCGTCATTCAGTCATCATTCACTCACCTGTCAAGAATTAGGGAACTCCATAGCCTTTCATGTGTCACAAAGAAAATGAGATAAAATCGTGTTATCGAGATAGCACGTGAATGCGCTGCTGTCTGGGTACAGCTTAGGCATATCTATGTTCTACGTTCAACCGTACACATACAAAATGTAGGTAAATAAAAATCGATGAAGCCAAACTGGAGTTAGTCTATGTTCTAATGGCAAAAGTTTGACGCACGTTTTCAAATCACGGATCTAGACATTCTGGTATTTACCTACCTTAAAACTACATGTGCGCGCGTTAATGCGCGTCAGCGCACGTTAACGCAGCTATATGATAGATAGTCTCTAGACGCAAGCGACCGCGCGTTGACTCGCGCTTTGAAATCTGTAACGATGCCGTTTGCTATTCAGTTAAGCGCTCGCTTTCATCGCGATTGCACGTACTTTTTATGAGACTGGCGAGTAGTGACGAGTGCTCGCAACGCGTCATGTCGTCGTCATGTGAACTCTCTTTCAGTTTGAGCGTGCGTTTGACGCTGGTTACATGTGAACTTGGCCTTAAACTAAATTCAAATCGTGAAATAATCGAAAGCTTGTAATTAAATCGCGTCCATTTCTTATTTGTTATTTTTTTGCGCCAGATAGTAAAACACTAGTCGTACAAGGTCTTGGAAGAACACCAACGTAGTCAACTTGTTACATGTTGATAGGGTAACGTCTCACAAAAATCACTTGTTTCTTCTAGGACCGTGAATATTAGCGTAGTTTATTGGGGTTGTTGTACAGTTGCCACAAAGTAAATTCGTCACGAAAAAAGCATGAGTAAATTCGCCACAGTGTTTCTTGTAGGAAACGCCGCCCTGCCAAATTTATTAGTGTCGTACCGTACAAACTAAATACATCAAGTCGAACTAACTATAAAAATACTTATTTCCTTCAGGGAAATGAATTGTTTAGTTTTAGATTAAATTTATATTGCATAAGTATTCAATCAGCTTGCAATATCAATTTTTCTGTAAATTCCAATTCATCTGGAAACATATGCATATATTCCGATTATGGTGATTCGAATGGCTATTCGAATAACCATAAAACCATTGCGCGTAAGGGACTCTTTCAATTCATATTTATTTACTTTTCAAAATAATCACGATTAGTATGCTTATAAAGTGCCTTTCTTCCAACAGTACTTTACCCGAAACAGCAATGGTCCCGAGGAGGCAGCTCTCAGGGACAGTTTCACGCAGGTCTGATGCTCAGCCCGGGAGGCCACCACCCCGGACCGGCCTACCCAGGGCCAAGCATCAAGAAGTTCAATTCAGTTATACCAGCTCTGAACTCGATTCTAAACGCAGCTGTTGACTCATGTCATAACCTTGTGTTCAGGCTGGTTTTCTCATGCGATAACGTTTAGTTTTGCCTACGGATAGAATTTGACACGTTTTCTCGATGTTTCAAATCCTAAATTGTGGGCAACATTGTGCGTTATCTGCATACGGCTTGTTTTGATACCTTTGAATCGATCGTTTTGCTTGTTTTTAAAATTCGACAAAACGATCCATAAACTGGTTATTGAAATTGGCCGTTGGGAAACCGGCGCAGGGCGCAGAATTGGGACTTGCGGGAATGGTAACTAACTTGACAACACTCTGTCTTACGCAATAGGAACAAATGGTCAAGTAAAACTATAAATATAAATAAATAAATAAATAATGCTGGACAATTCACACAACATTATCTAGCCCCAAGCTAAGCAGAGCTTGTGTTATGGGTACTAGATAACTGATATACTTAATACATTATATTACATAGATAGATATTTTTATTATACATAGAAAACACCCAGACCAATGTAACAAATTTCTGCAGATCGTACACAAATTTGTTCCGAGGCGGGGATCGAACCCGCAACCTCCTGCGTCGCAGGCGGACCTTCGTCCGCTGCGCCACGGAGGTCGTCGGTCGATTATGACTATTGCCCGCATATTCCAAATTAGGAGTTTTTTACAGTTGGTTGACTACCAATTGTGAAAAATTGCTCACTGCGTATGAATGAACCAAATATAAAGCCACTCCTAAGTGAATACTGGCTTTATATTTAGTTGGTTTATTTTGATGTCATGTTGGAAACAGCTGCGGCACATGGCACAATGTTGTGCATTTGCAATATTCTCGTTTGTTGGCCAACTTTAAACTCAGCTCGCTAGTTATGGCCGACTACCTGAACAGAACAATCTCCACGTCGGAGGATGTGTTAAATGCACAATGTTGAAACCATGTGTTTGAATCGAATTCTTTGCCTTTTACAAAGTTGTGTTTAATATAAGAGACAATAATAGAGCTGCAAAGTATTTTTTCTTGTTATGAATCCGGTGACGCAAACTACGGCGAGAAAAGCCAAACTCTCAATTTGAAGTGTACACAGCCGGTCAGAACGATAGTTACACGGTTTATGGAATCGTTTACATTGTTGCATGTTTGCTAAAATATACACGTCATGTCTTGTTAACCAGGTAATTTTGAAACTCTTTTATTTGGCCTGATATTTGTGTTTGTATAAATGCCGCAGTAAAAGAGTTGCAAAAAATTCAAATGTTATGAAAATAACCAAAAAATTGTTTTAAAATAAATCTGTAAAATAATAGCATTATAGCTTATTTGATGTTAGAATACCAATATGACGTAGTGTTGTAAATAAGTATTTGCCATGTTTCTCATGATCTTGAAGAATTATCCAAAGTCGTTTTCAAGTCGGCCTGTGTATTATGTCATTATATCAGGTGACAACTATCCAAAGAAACTATTTCTATCAACAGGCCATTCTCAAAGTAGAATGTTTATAAGAATCACAACTTAAAAATCCCAAATTTTCTTTTGACTTTTAATAAGAAAACAATTGTAGCATTATGCACTACAGGAAAGAGTTCAAATGGAGTAGTGCAAATTCTGTGAAAAAATCAACAGCAAGAAAGTGATTTTTCGGTTTATTCCGGGGGCAGTGAGTACAAATTCGTGAAACTTGAGTTGATTGTCAAAATACGCTGAGCAGGTAACTTTTTCGCGGAGTTGCGACAAAAGCGTGGCTTAAAATAAAAGTAAATGTTTTTGCACAAAAAAACCACAGCTCGATTCCAAGCCGGGCTGGCTTGAAAACGATTATGTTTTCCGTCGTTGAGTTAGGTGATGATTACTTTAAAGTGTTCGGTAGATACCGAACACAACTAGATCAAGAACCGAACATGACTAGATAGTCTAAGTTTATAATGATTGCGCGGCTTTTTAATCACTGATTGATGTTAAGCAAAACTAAATTTATTTAAATATTTTATTCAATAATATTTGTGTTTAAGAATGATAAACATTCATAATACGAATGCCTTTAGTTTGACGTAGTGTATACCACCTAGAGAGCTCGGCAATGAAAATTAATCCGGGTTGGACTTGGTCTAGTATGGAGACAAAAAGCAGGGTGTTAGCTATGAGTATTTTTAAGTTAAACTAGTACACTAGCTAAGTAACTTAGTCATATAATAAAACAAATGGAGAAGTCCCTAAGACTTTTCCATCGTTTTTTTTTTGTTTAAGGTTTTTCTTTTATTTATTTCCTCCATTCAATGCGGTTTTATTAATTTAAATTTCAAGCTCATAATAGTAATTAATGATGGTTACTGTTATAATACTTTTAAAAAGGTGGAAACATTTTGAAACGCCCTTTAACGCGCATAAACAGTTATAGCTGTATATATATAAAAAAGGCATTCTTCGGGTAAGTTAAGCTTGTAATTTTTATGACTGTTGTAGTAGATAATATTGATATCATTGTGTCTACTTAGATATATTCAGAAGAATTGAAAAACAACTATAAATAAATGTTTACTATAATAGTATTAAAATATCTGTGGTATTGTCAAGTCATACATGTATGGCTGACAATTGTAAAAATATATTTCAGTATAACAGTTTAACCAAACGGTTTATTTTAAGAGTACAGTGATCTTTTGTACTGATAGAATAAACTGTTACATTAAGAAAATTATATAACCTACATAAATGTTACAATTAATATCGATTTTTACTTACTCGTAGAATTGCTGTTTTAGATCAACGTGGTTATAACTAAATTATAATACTTGGTTGAAGTATTATATTAAGTATTATGTTTTAGTATCATTAAATTATTAATTATAAGAAATAATTAGAGAAATATAGACTACTTTTTATATATCTATATACATATATATGGTAGTAAGGTAAGATTTCAATCTTGCAGATTTTTTTCTAATTTGTTGATTATTTAGTTGTTGTTTTTTTGAATTACAGTTAAACTACTCCTTACACCCACTTACACGTCAAACAAACATAAAAAAAAACTCATGTCATGTGACTTAAACGTAGCTTATATACCGAATATACACGAATACCAACGCTACAACATGGCGACATCTCTAGCATTAAGCTGAGCTATGGGCCATTTCTCCACCCCATATTAGTTTTATTTATTATCCATAGTATTACCATTATTACTTTAAAACAATCATTTAATATTATAACATTTTATTGGTTCATCTTAAATTTGGTTTAATATTCTTGTAATGTGGTTGCTTAGAAATAATGTATTTCATTAATTTTTCAGTTCTAATTTCTTAAGTTGGCTTAAGTTGTTCTTTATAATCAGTTTTATTTTTAACCTAACTTAATTTTCGTACTCAAAACATTTTAATAAACTTACATCCATATACTAAATCTATACCACTACCATATGTATTAATAAAGATGCCAAAGGCACAATATATTGTTAAGGAACCCATATCAATGGTTTTATATAAAAAAAATGTAGTATTTAATATATTTGTTTATTTTATTTAATATATTTGTATATTAATTATTATTATTGTTCGCTACCGTCCTGCTCGAATATTGCTTAAATAATTTTTGCTCATTATTTTCTACCTTATCACTTAAACCTTATACATCATTATTAAATTATTAATTCAAATGGAGATAATGAATTTTTGTTGGTAGAAAATAATAAAGAGTTCTTTTTGTCTTTTTGGCAATGAACACTATTTTAAAAGAGCCAAAGAGTATTCACAATGAATCTTTTTAACTCTTGAAAAGATAATGGCGAATCATCCGTCCGGTGATGAAAGGCTGAATTTAATCCCCATAAATTTAAGTTTTGGTACTTCTACTTTCGGTTGCGAAATATGTTTTCACATATCAGGGAACTTTTTATAGGTACGGCCTACATCAAGGCATATTTTTTTTTACTGTTCTCTTATGTCTTAAAAATGTATACAACAATTATAGATATGTACTCGTAACTTAGTAGTTCACTGCGAACTTGATCTCGTGACTGTCGGTCTGTAAATTTTGAACATGAATAACTCTCGAATAGATCTGACCCGGCATCTTCCATTGATAGGTAGGTACATAAACATTTCTGTATAACCTGATTACTAATGCTTTGCAATATTTCTATTGTTGAAAAGATGTTTGTCGGTTAATTACACAAAAAAAATTACCATATGAACGTACAAATGTACATACTGATAACGGAGATATTTTTTTGCCTGCCTATTAAAGAATATTTCGTTGAGCAGGTCTTTTTAAAAATTTAGGATTCACGAGATATATTCAGTCAAAGTCGTGCTCAGGTTGTCCTCTTATTAAATATGTAAACCTAACCTTCAAATTGGATTAGTAGATTATTGTCAGTATAAGGTGTTTATAGAAGAATTATCCACGGACATTAAAGAGGCCAATCTACCACTGAGATATTCACTCTAATCACTAATAAGTAAATTTATTGTTTGTGTACCAATAGTCGATGACAAAAATCTGAACCGTTACCCGAAAGCATGTATGCTTAACAAAGTGTACAGTCATTAATGAAAACAATATAACATTGTTTCTAAAACTCCAATACGTCTCGTAGGGTTTTTTTAAAATATAAACGTATAATGTAAAGTGCACAAAATTATAAATTTAGTTTTCGATTCAGATTTAGAAAGCTTTGAAAAACTTTTAGTAGACCATCATTGCTATGCAATGTTCACTAGTTTTTGTCATCGACTTCAGCTTTTACTTTTTAAGGTCGTCGCATACATATCAACTTAGAAGCGGATTAACATCGCGGTGAAAACAAAATCCGTACAAAGCCTGATTCAACTTCTTGTCTGATGGCTCTGCGTCTAGTTTGACGCAAAAGCTGATCAGTAGGCGCTGTAATTAGGAGTTGCATCTCATTCATAAAATACTGAACAGCTTTAGTGAGGCGATGATGATCCGTTTTCAAGTTACATTATAATGAGCGAAATCCTTGCAGATCTCTACCTATGTACTAGTTAAAGAATATGAATGTTAAAAATATTAATCTCAATAAAGTATTATGCAAAAGCGTTGTTTTATTGTATTTTTTTCTGCCCTGATATCCAGGGGCCGCCCCTCACTGTGTGAAGAAGGAACTTTTCACTGTTAATTACTTACGTGGCACAGAGGTTTCAAAAAAATTCAAAGCAAAACCTGTATAAAAACGCCGCCGTCGTTGTCATTTGTACGAGGCCTGATCCGACTTTATCATTTAGATATTTATAATGGAAGATGAAATTTTCCTCAAATAGATACAGGTGGTGGCCCAATGAGTTGAAAGGTGAAAACGCTGTCAGCTTTTGTACTTCTTTAGTTTTCTAACTGCCAAGAAGAGGTTCGAGCTTGGCTGTGCAGCGTTTGGAAAACTACATCCGAGTCTTCTCGTCATCCATACAAGGATACGGATAGGATTCGTAACGAATATGTCCAACTGAGAACCAAAGTTATCGACATGGCTCATAGAATTAGCAAGCTGAAGTGCCAGTGGGCCGGCATATCTCGTAAAGAACAAACAATCACTGTAATAAACGTGTTCTTGAGTGGAGACTGCGACTCGGAAAACGTAGTGTAGGACGCCCTTCGGCCAGGTGGGATTGACCTGCGAAAGACTGCAGGCAGATGCTTGACGCAGGCTGAAGACAGGGTCATAGCACCCTGTCTTCAGCTTACTTTCAGCTCATTGGGGAGGCTTATGTCCAGCAGTGGATAAATATAGGTTGATGATGATGATGAAATAATTAAGATACACACTTTCCAATAGGCAAATATTATTTTGTACGTAGTTTAATAACAGAACGAGAATGTTTCAACTCTTGTTAAGTAACCATAATCGCAAGTGAAATGTTCCAGCTAAGAAAGGCACTTTCCAAAATAGAGCTGCTTGTCGACGTAAAACGTGCTAACCTGTCATTTATAATATTATAGCTCCTACCCGCGGCTTTACATGTGTGTTTTCGGTTTAATAAGTAGCCTATTATCTAAGTTAGGCTTTGCTCTAAACGTATGCCAAATTTTATCATATCTGTTCAGTAGTTTTGGAGATCCTAGGTCACAAAAATTCAAATTTCGCTAACTTTCTGCTTTATAATATTAGTAGGATGGAAAAAAATCGATGGACCACAAAACAAATTGACACAAAGGAGAAAACTAACGGGAAGAAAATCTCAGGTAAGTACTCTTGACTTGTCAAGTTCACTTAGCTCCACTACAAGAGAAAATGTGTTCACAAATATCTTAGATCTATCCACAAAAATGCATTTAGCTTGCTGAAAATATGCATTGAGTAAATGAAACTGAAAATAACAAAACCAAAAATTAACCTACAATGTACACAAAACGAAATGTTAAATATCATAATCGAAATACCAATAACACAAAAAAAAATCACAAAGTTAAATAAAGATTTGAATATCTTGAAAGCACTCTACATAAGCCCAGTGACATCAAAAAAATAAAGAAGAATATGACTCCTGCATCTAAAAGATCTCTAAGAAGAAGACTCACTGATTCTTTTCATGCGACGACTATCTACAGCGAGCCTATAAAATCATCTGAAAAGCTCGAGAAGGACGCCAAGGTGCATGGAAATCTCATGGAAATACATCCCTCGGACTTGGAGGGAGGTCAAAGTAATCTTCCTACCGAAACCCGGCAAAACAGATTACACCCAGCCAAAGTCATTCAAACCAATTAGCTTAAGCTCGTTCCTACTGAAGACACTAGAAAGACTATGCGACAAGTACATCAGAAGTGGGCCGCTACTTAAAAATCCAGTGAATAGAAATCAGCACGCCTATCAATCAGGTAAATCTACTGAAAGAGCTCTGCACCAGGTAGTCCACAAGATTGAAGGTGCGCTCGAAAGTAAGCAATCATGCTTGGTTCACCTTCATATATATAGAAGGTGCCTTCAACAAAACAACCTTTCCATCAATAGAAAACGCCTTGGGAAAGCAAGGAGTTGATGACAACATAACTCCACTGATTTAGGATGTTATCAACTCCTTGCTTTCGATAACTGAAATGCTATCCAGAAGAGCAACCAAACTTGAGAATTCAGAATCCCTGGGGCAGGCAGCCCAATGCAGGGTGACACGGGGGTGTCCGCAGGGCGGGGTACTTTCACCGCTCCTGTGGATACTGGTCGTGAACGAACTCCTCGACTCGCGAAGAGACTGTGGAACGCGTTGTATTACACTGCACGGCCACAGAGGAAGCCAGATACAAGACGGGGCTGAAGAGTCTCATTGAGGAATCAACCCTATTCACACTAGCAGAAAAACTGAAACGAAGCTGTTAGTCACCAAAAGTCCTGCTCCGGTACTTCAAGGAGCTGGGCTGGTTAGGGCCTATTTAGGAAGGGGGATAATGCACAATACACTCCCACATGAGATGTCCGTGCAGATCTCAGTTCCCTTTATCAGAATTAGAATTTGACGCCAAGGTGAACATCGAGAGCGCCATCTGCGACAGCAAAGGACAGTCCGCGGGTATCCGCTCCAGGCCACTCAACCAGGAGGAGCCAACATCACAGCCCAACCTGAAACCCACTGTGCAGCCCAGCCCGGTACCTATAGTACCCACGATGCATACCACTGTGGAAAAAGTGTGGCAACCTAGCCCGGATATCACGTTGCAACCAAACTCTGTACCCATAGTGCAACCCAAAATGGATACGAATCCCATGCCCAGCACAGAAATACTTAATATTTTTAATTCAGCCCAAACTTCCAAGGCAAAATCTTTATACTCGAAACATCTGTGGAACACGCTAACGTAACACTGAGTCTGAATGCTGTCGAATGTTCCATGTGCATCAATAAGGCAAGATATGAATAAAAACGGAGTGAATTGTAGGGAGTTTATTCAGTCATAAACATGAAAAAAAAACCACATGCACACAATTGACCACAACTAACCTCAAAAAGAAACGTTCAACTCTGGTTGTGTCTTGACGCGGCTGAAGCAGATTTTAAATCGGTTTTTTAAAAAGTATGTATATACCTAAAACCGAAGCTGACCAGCATTTCATTGCATGATTTCATTCATGCAGATTTCATTCGCGTGGACTTTAGTAATACTAATACCCCAAGTAATATTGGTTTCCATGTAAACTATCAACGCCAAAGTTTAACAACTAATCCTTTACAATTTTAAAGTTATTACGAGAAAACCTATAAATCACATTTCATCTTTTTAAGAATACTTGTTTAATAAATTACTTATTCGATTACGACCCCATTTTAACAACCTTCGAATACAAATTTCAAAATCCGTTCTTAGCGAGTGTCTACTTTCTAAATGTTATTATAAAATGACCTTTGACCCCCTTAAAATACGAATTTCCAAAAATTTGTTTTTAACGTCTTATAAGAAATCTCCATGCAAAATTTCAGCTTCGTAGCTCTTCTAGCTCCTGAGATTTCGTGATATGTCAGTGAGTCTAACCTAACTTTGACTCCACACCATTGCCACCTTTAGGGTGTGTTTTTAAAAAAATCCTGAAACACGTGTTTGTTTATTTTAAGTCACCTTTCTACGTTACAACATTTACCAACATTTACGGTTCTGAAGTTATTATAAAAATTACCTTTGACCCCCTTAGAATACGAATTTCCAAAAATGCGTTCTTAACGGGTGCCTACGTCCTGAAAGGAACCTCCATGCAAAATTTCAGCTTCGTAGCTGTTGTAGTTTCAGAGATCTCTTGATGAGTTAGTTTTCTCTTCTCTAATAAATATGTATATAGATATATTTCGAATCGTTAGAGACATATTATTAACAGAAGCTCTGCTTAGCTTGGTGTGGATTGTCCAGCATTATTTATTTATTATTACAGCATCACAACACATAACACACAATAATTTCTAACCATGCGAAATGTATGAAACTGATATGCTTTACCACTATAGTGTGGAGCTATTTAATAAGTGGTCGTAAGACTGGCAAAGTCACGGTCAGTACGAAAGTAATCAAAACTTTTTTCGTTGTTTATGAAAGGAAAGAAAGGAAGCGGGTTGACTTCTAGCTGGAAGCAAGTTTTTTCCTCGAAATATCATAAATCAGAAGGCAGCAGATGGTGTTGACCTACACCATTATTGCCATGTTCCTAGCTAAGAATTATTATTACCCTCACTCAGCGACGTCGTTTTCGGATAGCGAAGAATTTTGATTTAGTTCCATTGTAGATTGACGAGCCAGCCGTTAGGGGAAGAAAGAAACTTTAGAGATATTGTGTTGATAAAATACACTTTTGTAAGAGTCGAAATGTCTTAAGACGTTTTTTCTTAAGTTTTACTTCTTATCATAACGACGTAGAGTTTTCTACATACATGCTATACTAAAATAATCTTGTATCTAATAACATTTTAAAACTTAATTACTTACACTTTTATTATAAAAGCGAAAGTTTGGGTGTTTAGATATTTTATATGGATGTTTAGATTTTTGTCAAAAGTAATGAACGGATGGGGCTGAAATTGGCATAAATGTAGTTCTAGGCCTGGATTACATAAAGCATTTTTTTTTGTATATGGTTACTTTTTATACCGGAACAACGCAACCACGGGCAGAAGCAAATTCAACAGGCATAATATCGTTTAAAGCCAGAAATAAACATGCCTGTACCAGCCAACGCGATAAATACACGTTGAGTAGTAAGCACATCTAGTCGAGAAATCGAGAAGCCGAGGTAAATTTATTAGATATATACCCGTTGAATATATGTATATACATTTAGTAATTCCTGTGTGTAGAATGGCTACATATCTAACGCCTATCAAATGGACACGGCAGATAATATAAGTTTGAGTTAAACATAAAAGGAGCCGTATATCTAGATTATGTTCAGATGGGTACTGAATACGGCTATAAATTAGATGTTAATCAGAGAGCCGAGGCCATTCGGTCACAACTAATAATGATACGGCATCCGTACTTTACTCTGTTTGTCCCCAATTTATCTTTGGGGATCTTACATAGCTTCTTACGGCATTGATCTTTTGTGAAGTTTGCACCAAATTTTGTTAAGTATAATTTTGATTTAATCAAACGGGTTATTCGTATCCCCCCTCCCCTCCTTGAAATCCTTATGCGGAAAACTGGAATAATATGGCAAAAAATCAATTTTGGTGTTTCTTAACGCATTCACTGCCCAGCCTCGGCGTTGCGAACCATAGGGGCGCGCCGCCGCTACACGAAGCTGGAGGCGAGAAAGTGCGTCCTGGGCCATGATAGAGTTAGTTTAGTGCACCTAAATTTTTGAACAATACTAATCAAAATAAAAGCACATCTCCATTAATAACACAGACACATTTGTCTGCTCAACACATCTGCCAACAGAAAAGACACCATTAAACGTCTAGATTTCCCAGTTAATATGCTTCTGGCTGCTTCTGGCCATGTGGTTCGACCGCATAGTTTGATCAATTCGGATTACTTGATTTTTTCCAGTTAATTATGTCCATACACTAGCCAACCTCAATGTAGAATGTTTGTAAGCAAACGAGTTTGACCAGTGTGTAGCTGCCTTACATTACGAACAAGAGTAAGAGCAACTCCGAGTTATGTTGAAACACGGAATGGAACTATTCATATCGTATCAAAGTTTTAATTAGTTTGGTAATTTTAGAGCATTTGTGCAATGCCAGTGAAAAGTAGGTACCTACATACTGGTTTGGATCAACGAAGTAAATAACTATCTTCAAGCGTATTGTGGCTTTTAAGTTTATCGTTGTGTACCAAAATTATTCAAACAACTAATAAAAATCCTTCTGAAGTTGCTTTTTTATCAAAGAGATGTAAATTTTTTTACGCCGTGTGGTGCCCGCATAGAATTTGCACCAACACACCCCAACTGTTCTCGCGGGTGGCGTAAGAGGCCACTGAGGGATATCCACCGGGGGCGGGCAGCAGCGCCCCCTTCAGTACAATTATACCACCGAACTGCAATCCCCAACCATGCGTGGGGATTATGGGCATTACTGTCCAGGAGATAAAAGCCAATAAGGCGCTTATCGCGGGAGGCTTGCGTCCAGTGGACCAATATAGGCTGTTGAGGTGAGGCGCATTTAAAAACAAGTGATATTATAGATAAAATATGGACAACCCGTTAAAACTTTTACAGTTGTGTCAACACTGTAAACGGTCAACGCATAAGTATCAGTGCGTCACCAATTTGGTCGCAAACTCCAAACGTTTGGGCCAACAGTGTATTACCGTGAGGCCAAATAATATTGTCACGAACATTTGCGCCTTGGTGAAGCGCCGCGCGCCGGGCGGGTTACAGAGTCGCCATAATTAGCTAGAACTAATGGTGTATGATAATTGGTACCTCTACGCAGCTCCGGCTACCAGGGAAGTAGCTTATAACGGTGCCTTCTCATATGGGCATTTGTTAACGCTAACGATGACACAAAAACCACCTCGAAACGAGATTCTGTGCCCAACATGTTTTTAACAACGAATGGAATGAATTTTAGGAAATTTACTGAAAATGGGACTTTATTTACAAAGAAAATCACAATCAAATAATTGAAACAAATTAGGACCAGTATTTACAATCGAAACAAATAAAATAACTGCAGACTGTAGCAATTAGCTGTACTTAGGTTTTATTTTTCTTCAATCATCATATTTTTATATTATAGAAGATTAAGACCTGTAGGAGGCTCCATCTTCTGAATAAACTGATTTCAAATAAACAAATAAATAAAGTAAGTTTACGTTAAAAATCTATTGTGGAGAGGAATAAACAAACGTATACTTCGACGAAGATATATAAATAGTTACAAACATGTTTGTAATTATTTACATCATCTTGTTTGAGACACATCTTACAGAATAAACAAAGATATATTGATATTTTACTTATAAAGCTAACAATTTTATTAACACTTAAGCAAATAAATGAGTTTTTTTATAAAATTACTAGCTGCAGCCCGCGGCTTTACACGCGCTTTTTAAGAAGCTTATATCCATCCGCGGGATAACATTTACCTCCCTTCCAAATTTAATTGAGATCCGTTCAACCGTTAGGTCTGAAAATTTAACAGACAGACAGAGTTACTTTCGAATTTATTGTATTAGTATGGTAGTATGTATTTTCGTCCTACTTACCGCAGTGTCTTATGAATGACGAAAGTCTATGACCAGTGTGTGTTGCCAGTGAGACGGCACTGGGACGCGATCCTTCAATATGGATCTCATAAGAAAGCTCAAGGTCGCACAAACAGCAATCGATGGAGCTATGCTTAGAGGCTCTTAGCAAAATGGAATCAGAAATGAGGAGATGCGCACCCACCAGAAGAACCAAGGTAACCGCACAATTGACTACTTGACTCAAAACAAATTTGGCGCAATAAATAAATATTTTCTGTAGTATTTGACTTAATAAACCAATTTTTATAGATTGCTGATATTAAAAGTGTGACATGACTACATAATCTCAATCCAAAAATTTTTGTTTTAATTAATAATTTTGAACTCTGAAAAGGCTGTCCGCGATATTGTTACGTTACAGGCCTAAGGTCTAAGCAAGTTTCATGTCTGATCTTATACAAGTCAAATTCGCTATGCCGTCTGTCTATATTTTTACATTGATGGACGTTTGCTAATGTCAATTGTTTGTTTTCTAGGCGCAGCTAGTAAATATGTCTGTGGTTTGCTACCCGTGTGACGTCACAGCACAGATAAATATGGCTGACTGAGGGCTGACAGCATTTTCGCCTGTTTACGAAAAGTGGACTTTTAAAATAAAGTTAGCAAAATAAGATGATAATTTTATAAAATACAACGATCATCATCCTTCTCAATCTGTAAAGATGAAGATAAATTTAATGAATGCGAGGCAGATACAAAATATACAGTATCATCTAGCCCTAAGATGAACAAAAATTGTGTTATGGGTAGATACCAGATAAAGTGATATATTTAATTTAATACACAGGGGCGGACTGTGAGTTTATGGGGCTCTGGATAATTCGACTTGGGCGTCGGCCTTGTTTATCAACACTTTACATTACATACATATATATTTTTATTTTACATATAAAACACCTGAAACGAATATCTGGAGATCGTACAAATTTGTCCCAAGGCGGGAATCGAACCCGCATACTCCTGCGACATAAGCAGACCTTCGCCCACTGCGTCACAGAGGCGTGAATGGGTGCTTGCTACCACTTAACGCTGATAGGATTGGATTGAAACTCGACAAAATAATCTACTATGGCTAAGAGCGGAAAAACTAGAGTGATATTTATTTGGTAATAGTATTTACAATTGAAACAATTGAGCTAACTGCAGACTGTTGCAAACAATCTACATGCGTCGACACACTTGCGCCTTCTCATCTTACAAGGACATCCGTGAGGGCGGGTGTGGCGGCAGATTTGGCCGAAGATCTCAAGAGACGCAAAAATGCAGGTCTCGACAGAGCCTACACATTAGCTTTCTTGGAGTCGAGACCCTAGGTCCGCGGGGTAACGAGTCTCTTCTTGTCTGAGCGTCTGGTCGAAGCGACGCGTGACCCGAGAGCTGGTGAGTATCTGGCGCAGCGCATCGGCATTGCTATACAACGGGGTAATGCAGCCAGTGTCGCTGCGACAGATACTCACAAGCTCTCGGTTCACGCGTCGCTTCGACCAGACGCTAAGACAATTTTTAAAAAACCCGAAGAGACTCGTTACCCCACGGACCTATAATATGTTCACATTAATATGGAGTGAAATGGATAATCCACAGATATCATATCCAGCGCTATGCAAATAATACATGAGTTAGTATTACAAGCTCGAGATTTAGCAGACACCTACATAGTTCTCAAGTCCATTAACATGCACGAAGGACGGACGTACGCAAGCAGCGATGAAATAGATAGATAAATCGGTGCATGTTGTTCCACTACCTATGTATGTTAAACTCTAAACTAAACTAACTGCGTTCAAACACTTATCTGTAGACTAATTTTGTGTACCTTATACACTTGCGAGCTTTAAAATGGAATCGCTTCATCGCGAGTTGATCAAAACAATTTTTTTACAATTTATGTACAATGAACTATAGATTGTGGTATATCATTTGAAAGGTAATTTTGTTACCTTTCAAGTGATATTTATATTGGCTACCTAAATTTTGGGAATTATTGCAATAGGTCGAAGTTGCATCTATCGGCTTCTATCGGCGCCGGAGCTGGATTAGCTGGATTTCTCCCTCGTATCCGCTGTTTTAGCTCGTCCCACATAATGCTAGATTGGGTTCAAGTCAGGAATAAGGGCTGGCCAGTCTAGTGTGGGAATGCCGACATGGAAGACGTCTGTCGGTACTGTCTAGTCACTGCTGCGGTGTGGCAGCGGACATTATCGTGCATTAAATCAAAATTTATCGTCGCCAATAAATCCTGCGTAAGGGAAAACAACTTAACTCATAGTTCACTGCAAAGAAATTGTAAAAATTAGTCTTGAACAACCCTTGAAGCGATTCCAGTTTAAAGCTCGCAAGTGTAGTTGAGGATGCGAATTAGGGAAGACTTATACCTGACCTTTACCTGACCCTAACCTGATCTGTTTGTTGGATGAAAATTATTGTAGATCAAATTTTGTATGTTAAGAAATACATCGCGAGTCAACAAAGTTTATTTTCTTAAGACGCGAGTTACAAACGTAAGCAAAAAGTAATGCAGGGTCATACCCTTGTACCATGCTATTTTTGATCAAAGTGAGTTAGCCATTTTATTACGTTGGCCTGCGTATCAGCACTCAATTATGTCCACTGATGAACTTCCCCAAACAAGGGATCTTTGCGATAATCACCATGCTTATATTTATAATATAGCCTTAGATTATTTAATCAAGGCTATAATAATCAAAGAAATGCCACAATATTTTAACCTAACGCCGCCGTCCAGGTCCCACACTCACCAACAAAACTAATTTAAACTTCCAAGCATAAATCGGTCAAACCACCAAAATTCATTTTCAAATTATCGTCAAGAACTTGAGCAGGCGACAAGCTGTCGATCTCTTAAATGTAATTTACATTAAATATAAATCCATGCAAAACGTTTTATTTGCCTGCGATAAAAACGCTACTAAAAAACTGCAGGCCCCGGACAATGTCCTCCTTTTTTATCAAGCCATATCATGTTTCCATTGAATTATATTTTTTTTATATTATAGAACTATTAGCCAATATGCTGAATGCACATAGAAAATCACAAAAACGGAATAAAACAATAACAACTAATATTTACAATCAAATTATGTACGGCTGCTAGGGAGGGTACAGAAAGACCGAGTTCTCGTGCAAAATTTAATTAAAAAATAAATGAATTACAAATTATCTTAAGTACTATTTGACTCCATCGATGTTAGATTGAAAGTGAGTCGGTGAATCAGAAAGAACAAAAGGAACAAAAGATACCGCGACACTCATTATAACTAAAACTCGCGTCAGCACACATTGTCTCTTTCGAGTTAACGCGCCCGGGTGGTCAAATCGTTACGAAACTGCATGGATTCTTGGTAAACGGTTACGGCGGTAACCAAGTGCCCGTCTTGATGTCGCAATAGTGTAACATCTCCCTCCGCAAGATCTGCATCTATTTGGAGACTTTCGTCGAAAATAGTGCAGATAAAGGATGAGCAGGTTTCTCGGAAGTGGTTTCAACTTTAGATGAACTCGGATGTTCCTCTTCCTTTATAGAAAAAGCTTCCAGTGGTATGTCAGCATTGACTTCTCGTTTATTTCTATTGCGTCGAAGTATCACGATGATAATGAGTGCAGCTGCACCGAATAAAATATAGATGGGGATCGTAGTGTGATATATAACATCGATGTTCGATGATTTCAATGATACTGGTTCTTGAATAGCGATTTCGGAGTTACTTGAATGTAGCTGGCTCAAGTCAATGGTGTTTAGTTTTATGGTCTTCTTCACTGGTGCTTTATAACTCTCCTCTTCATTGACTGCTATGTCCATGATCTTCAATATCTTCCCTTCAACTCGATCATGTTCGTTCCTTGCCGTAAATGCTGGAGTTTGAAGTTTGCATCCTTTGGGTATAACAGCTAGGTAGCTACCTATAACCGTTCTAGATTGTTCTTCAGAACAGGTGAGGCGTATTTTCGTTAGATTCGGAAAGCTGAGAACGTAGTGAAGATCATCTAACTGTTCCATGGCTTCAGAAGTTAGGATAACTGAAGTAAAATGGCAAGTTTCGTCGATATGCTGCCGCAGCAAAAGTTCCCGGATACAGGTCGACTGGTCCCCCTGATGATGGCTTGGGTTGTCTTCGCAAAGGTGACCGTGACTATACTTCGGACATTCTGTCTCCATATACAATAGGTCTTTCCGGTGGATTGCCACATAAGGATAGGTAGGGGACAATATTTTACGATCGTGGTTAGGTGCAAAGGATAGTTTGTAAAGGATATAGTTATTAGGACGTAAAATAGGTATTTTTATAACTAAGATTATATCGTTACCCTTATAATAGTACCCCAATTTAATTATTTCAAAACACTCTCTAAAACTAATTTCTAAAATTTCTTTCTTATCATATAAAATAGCTAACCTACTCATCATGCTCTTATATGTTTCATAATTGATTGCTGAATGATGGACACTCTTAGCTTTAATGAATTCTAGTAGATTTTCTAGTTTAGAAAACTCTACTGCCAAGTTATCTACATTGTCTCCTAAGATAACAAGCAACTGTGCCAAATGAGCATATTTGATCCTATTTGTCTCGTGCTCGACGTTACTGTTTAGAATAGAATTGACAATTTTTTCAATTCTTTTCTGATTCTCTACAAGTCTATCCGTAACATTTAAACTACTGGAAACCCAGTGCTTGCTTAAAGACATTTGATGATTTATTTCAATAGCTAAATTATTCTGATTTTGCTTTAGGTCTGCAATGACACGGTCGTACTTTAATGCGTCTGTATAATCTAAATTGCCAGAAACACTTTTAATAACCGAACCTAAGCCGTCTATGAGACCTCTTTTAAAACGTTTGGCTTCAAAAGTCTTTAGTAGTTCTGAAATTTCGTCTAGTTTGGCTTCTAGGTAGTTAACATGGGGTAAATAAAGTGAAGACGTTTTATTATGTAACTGCGGGCTTAAATTTGCTAGTTGTCCTTTTATAGCCTCTAATCTATTCCGTACGTTATGTATGTTTAAGTTTTGAACAAAAGAGTGGTAATGGGAAATAACTCTGGTGGGCCCGAGTTTGAATGGCAAAATCCCTGGTCCATTTTGCAGACTTTCAAGTAGTATCTCGTCCGCTTGTACTAGCTTCAGGCTCAGGGCCAACGTCAGAACGACCAGCAGTTTCCTGCAACAAACGAGCACTATTAGGTACCCGTTTTAGACGCGACTTAGCTACACGTCCCTTATTTCTAGTGTATATGTGTATCGGCAAATTTTCCACAACCGTGTCTCGTGTATATCTAGGGGCTAGTTTTTGCCTATTAGCTAAAGGATTTCTTATTAATACATCCTGTTCAGGTGTGTAATTACGTTCGTGTTCTCTATCCTTATTAACGTTCTCGGTTATCTCAGTACGACGAGGTAGAGCATTTTCGTTTATAATTTCGTAAACCTTTAACATACGACTCCTATGATCCTGAATATACTCCTGCAGTAAATGTTGAGTTACATTCATATCTAGGGGATCGCGAGGGTCTAAGTGACCAGTGATGATATCGATCGGTCTACATTTAGTAAAACTATGAATAGAGCTGTTATAGGCTAATACGGCGTATGTCACAAGGTTTGAAATTTGATCGTCTCGACGTTCCAGCTTTAATATACGTAAATGTTCGAGGAGAGTCGAATGTAGTCGTTCTACCATTCCATTTTCGTTCGGGGTATAGGGACATGTTTTGTGGTGATTAATTTTGTGCAATCTGTTGAATTCTAAAAATAGCTGATTGGTAAATTCAGGGCCATTATCGGTGATAATAGAAAGAGGAATTCCGTGATGTGATGAGAACTTTAATAAGGCTTGAACTACGCTTATCGCGGTAGCATCTCTCAGAAAATATGCTTGAGCATATTTTGAGAATGCATCAATTATGGTGAGAAACTTATGGGACTCTACACTAAGTAAGTCCAAGTGAAGGACTTCAAAAGGTTTTGTTGGTGGAGGTACAATTTGGAACCGAGGCCTCACAGGTTTACGGTCATATTTAGCTTGTCCACATATTTGACATTCATTTATGAATTTAGTGACATGTTCCTTCATCTTAGGCCAATAGTACCTTTGTGAAAGAGCGAGAAAGCATTCGTTAATCCCTCTGTGATTCGTTTTTCCCTCATGGTAGTTTTTAATTTTTTCTTGTTGTCTCAAATAGTCAGTAATATTCTCCAATTCAGATTTTGTAAGAACAAGGCGCATTGCTGAATTTTTAAAACTTCTCTGAATAATTGGTATAATTGAATACATTTCTAAAGTAGGTTTTATTAAAATTCCGGTTTTCACTTTGGGGTTAACGAATTCTTTGATTGAATCTATAACGTCTCGTTCTAGATTAGACTTTGAGACCTGTATAGAAACTCTACTATTGGCTCCAAATATATTAGTAACACTGGGCTTACTTTTAATATCACTTACGACGTTGAATACGATCTGTTTGCAAAATCTATTCAGGGGATCATCTGAAATAGGTACTTCCAGGATAGGGTTTTCCGCATCACTATGTATACTGTCGGTTCTGGAATCTGATCTCTGCGAAACATTAACTACAACAGAACTAGATTCCTCGTTATGTAGTTCAATTCGAGAAAGGGCATCTGCGTTTGTGTTAACCTTACCTGGCTTATACTCAGTGTCAAAGTCGTATTCACTTAGCCGTAGTCTCCAGCGGGTTAGGCGGGAATTGGGTTCTTTAATGTTCATTACCCATTGTAAAGGACGATGGTCAGTCAGTATTTTAAATTTCCTACCGAAGAGGTAGGGCCTAAAATATTTCGTAGCCCATACAATAGCTAACATTTCTTTTTCTATTGTGCTATAATTTATTTCACTCGAATTTAGCGTCCTCGAAGCATAAGCTATAGGCTTATCAGATCCAATAGGACCCTGTGAAAGGATAGCTCCAATGGCAAATTGTGAAGCATCAGTTGTTAGTAAAAAGGGTTTCGTAAAATCTGGATATTGTATGATTGGGTCATTGATGAGCAATTTTTTACATTTTTCAAAGCATTCAATGTAATTACGATCTTGGATGATTTTTGAACCTTTCTTTAAGCATTGCGTCATAGGCTTGGTTATTTTCGCGAAGTCTGGTATAAATTTTCTATAATATCCAATTAATCCTAAAAATCTTTTAATTTCTGTGTTGGTTTTTGGCATAGGATATTTTTTTATTGCCGATACTTTATCCGGATTGGGTTTGATTCCATTTTTAGTTATTACATGACCTAAGTATGACGTTTCTAGTTTGAGAAATTCTGATTTGTCCATCTGAATTTTAAAATTTGATTCACGTAGCTTTTGAAAGACTTTTTGTAAGTTAACCATGTGCTCCTGAAGGGAGGTGCTGAATACTATTATATCGTCAAGATAAACTAGACATATAGTATTCTGAAGCTCTCTTAGCACATTGTCCATGACCCTTTGGAAGGTAGATGGACTGTTTTTTAGGCCCATTGGCATCCTAACAAACTCGTAGTGGCCATGTTCTACATTGAATGCAGTTTTGGAAATATCCTTTGGATTCATTTCGACTTGGTAAAAGCCGCTTGCCAAGTCTAAGGTAGTGAAGTACTGGCAATTGCCCAATTTATCTAGGACGTCTGAGATGTTCGGAATTGGGTATTTGTCATCCACGGTTTTCTCATTCAGTTTTCTAAAGTCGACTACGATCCTCCACTTCACTTTACCTGAGGCGTCAGCTTTTTTAGCTACGACCCAGATCGGGGAGCTCCACGCGGAACTGGAATGCCTAATTATTCCTTGACCTAACATCTTACTAATTTGATCTTGTACTTCCTGTCTGTGAATATACGGATACCTGTAACTTTTCGTGTAAACTGGAGCCTCGTCTGTTGTTTTAATAGAGTGTTTAATTTTATTCGTAAAAGTCAAAGGTTCGCCTTCCAAGTAAAAGACATCCGCATATTCTGCACATAAAAGTTCTAAGTTCATGCGTTCCTCAACGTTCAAATGCTTTGTACGAAGGCGCGAGAGTACTTCGTTCACGCGAGGCGAGCATTGTTCGGTACATTCGATAGAATGTACTTCGGCAGTTAAGGCACGGTCCATTGAAAATATTACGTCATTACGGCTCGGGTTAACTATCTCAACTAATCCCCGGTTTTGTCTAACCATAGTTAAACATTCTCCTATGACACAGTTCGAAATTGTCTGTTCTTGTACATACGCATCACAATCGTGAATATTGATGGGAATTTTCACTAATTTGGATGTACCTGCCGGTATAATATCTTCGTATAAGTTAGAGTTACGAGAGTCATAAACTTGTATAGGATTCGAAGCAGTTTTAGTCGAAAGAATTTTATTCTTATAATCAATTACCGCTTCCCATTTGTCCAATAAATCAGTCACAATAAGTCCATCGAAAAAATCGTGGAACTTGTAGATATAAAATGTTACGTAGCTGGAATCATTAAATTCAGAAAAGGTAGGCAGTGTGATAGAATAGTCACTCCTACTTTTAGCATGAACATTGCACACTTGAAACGGGTCATAATTTAGTGGAACATCAGCAAAAAAATTTTGTACAACCGCGGGACTTAAAAACGACTGATTTGCTCCCGTATCTATCAAAAGTTTCATAGGTGGAGATGAAATTTGGATATACGGAAGTTGTCTTTGGGATTGTAGATTTATTTCTATTTTAATGTGTCTGATTTTCGTGTTTTCTGAAAATCCCGACCTTTTTCAGTGACGTCATCGATCTTTTCTTGAGGCATCGGTGGCGCTTGAATGGATTCAATGTAATCCTGAGCAGGTGACTCATACATTGCATAAGAGTAAGGATATTCTACATACTCACCGCAGTAATAAGGTTCATACTGTTCATACCCGCAATACTCGTCGAAGTAGGGTTCGTTCATACAATCGTTGAAGTTCATCTCCCTTGTTCTAAAATAATTAGTAGGAGCTGAATTACCTGGTTTTCGCCAATCATTTCCTGGAACTGCGGGTGCTGTCGGAGGCAGCGTCTTGGTGACGTAGTGGCTCACACCACTCATTGGGCGAGGTTGTTGAGGTCTAGGTGTTATACAGAACGAGTTATCTTGCGGATTATAATTTGCGGGAGGAGCCCGGAACATTTGCTGGGTGCGAGTGGGACCAAACTGGCGGGGTTGGTAAATCGGTCTAGGCTGTAGTGGTACTGGTACGGCAGCACTGTTCATCATCCCAAGTGTATCTTGAAAAGTGTTAACCCTATTCACTGGTATAGAAAAAGGCATTCTAAAGTTGTTAGATACTGGCACGGAAGTCATCATTCTAACGGGAAGACGCTGGTTTCGTTTTTGCAAATAGATCGTATTCATTTCGTCTTGCACAAGTTCTAGCGCCTTTTCGATAGTTTCGGGGCGCATACAACGGATGCGCGATCCCAAGGGATCATTTAAGCCACGAAGGTATGCCTGAAGGGTTAACTTTTTGTACAAATCACGCTTAGAATTAATCACGACTTGCTCGGTGTCATGTAAAGTAATGTACGTCATGATAGTACTGAACAGTGTCTGGCAGCGCTCATAGTACTCTTGTGGAGTACTAGGACCTTGAACTAGAATAGCCAGGTCGTTGTAGAGTGAGCTCTCATCTCGTTGGTCAGCAAAATTATTAATTAAAGCACTACGTATGCCATTCCAGTCATCGGGAACACCATTAGAATTAATTAAGCGAGCAGCTGGGCCTATCACTTTATTTAATATCCCATTGATAAAGGAATATTTCGCAAGACTACTACTCTCTGCTTTCATAAATTCCTTCGCTAATTCGTCACAAATCTGTATGAATCTAGTCAGTACATTCGGATTTCCATCAAATTCAGGAACCAATCTAAGAGCTTTGTATATCGTGTCTACATCGGACAGAGACATGATGCTAGGTTCTTCTTCTAAAATACTATCGAAGTTAATATTTCTAAAACTGTCTACAAAAATTTCTCTGCTACTACTACTTATCCTAGGATCCCTTATTCTTCGTAAATGAAAAATTTTGATTTTTTTTATATTTCTGAAATAAACTAAATTAATTTATTTTAATTTATTCAATTTAAAAAAAACAAAAATTTCTCTGCTACTACTACTTATCCTAGGAATTAGGATCCCTTATTCTTCGTAAATGATTTTTTTTTTTATATTTCTGAAATAAATTAAATTAATTTATTTTAATTTATTCAATTAAAAAAAATATTAAACTGTCTTCTATCTTAAAATCTTATTTTATTTTTATTTAATTCAATTTAAAAAATAGATTTATATTTTACTACCCTAGAGCAAAACTCTATTTCTATTCATAGATAAAACATAATAACCTACATAAATTCTAAGCCCCAAAATTTAGTAAGCTATCACAAAAAATATTCTAGGAATTAATAGGTAAGGATTTATGATCTAGGAAGTGAGCAATCACCAGAAAGAATCTAATGTACTCACATGCACATAATGCGGTCACTCTGCGTTATCAATGTCTGGATACCTCGAAGCAGCACGAACGTGTAGATCCTGGTACTCGGGATAGATCGATCCGCACGGGCGGAGTTCTGTGCGTTACGGAAATCTTCTACGCGAAACCGACCGCGAGTACCCCTTTTCGCCTGCGCCAATTATGTACGGCTGCTAGGGAGGGTACAGAAAGACCGAGTTCTCGTGCAAAATTTAATTAAAAAATAAATGAATTACAAATTATCTTAAGTACTATTTGACTCCATCGATGTTAGATTGAAAGTGAGTCGGTGAATCAGAAAGAACAAAAGGAACAAAAGATACCGCGACACTCATTATAACTAAAACTCGCGTCAGCACACATTGTCTCTTTCGAGTTAACGCGCCCGGGTGGTCAAATCGTTACGAAACTGCATGGATTCTTGGTAAACGGTTACGGCGGTAACCAAGTGCCCGTCTTGATGTCGCAATAGTGTAACAATCATATAAATAAATAAATAAAATTAAAATAAGGTGTTTATTCATCAAAACTATATCTAAGTTATAAATGATCTTAAATCTTTTAAGTACTAATACTTGACATATCTATTTCTTAAAAATCTAGACCAGAAGGCAGAGTGCCCAGAATGGTGGCACCATTACCACATTGAATGGCAGTACTAATTCGTTGACCAAAATAGAAACCAGAATTCACCAACAGATGGTTTTATTTTAAACAGTGGTTTTGACATTTTGACACATGTTTTGATATATTAGACGTCAAAACTAACCGACGAAGCTGCGTAATTGTTCGGTTACCTTTTGGTGAACACCAGCCTAATAATAGTGCATTTTACACCAAGGCGAGAAAGTGATCAATTCCTACCGAGTGTGTCGTTTTGTTGAGTTGAGTTGTCGTTTCCTTAAAACACACGAGGTAGGAATCGCACTTTCTGTCGAGTGATAAATAGTGCTTTATACTACACCTTCGAGGAAAATAATAAGCAGAATTAATTATTAATTGAAATTTAGAAGAACTTACCGTGCCCAATGATGTTGGTAAAACCTCATTGACCATGCCAGCCTTTGGGTTCTTTTTTCAAAATATTGTTCGGAAATCGGAGGAGGCCTAATGGACTTGGAGTAAAACTTTTTGTCGTTCGAACGAAAATAACCATAGCTACCGGCCGATCTTTTAGGAAATTAAAAAAAAATAACACGTTAGAAATGGATTTCCATACACTTTTTCCTCCCGCTAAAACACGTGAGAAATGAAATTCCATAGAGTTTTTCCTCCCGGTTTCCTATAGGCCTGCAAAGACATACTTTCTATTCTATAAATGGAAAAGGAATAGGCAACTTTCCGAGCAGGTATAGTATAAAATAAATTTCAGGATCATTTTCATAGAAAGGTCATCAAAACAACGGAACAACGGTCCTTCGTTTTATGCGATCCGGCATCCGTCAACTTTGTAATTGGTTTTTCTAAGTACACCTCCTGTTTACGCCCGTTGCCATGGAAACCCTTAGTGGTAACTAAGGGTTTCCATGGCAACGGGCCACTGGTAAGTGATTGTGAAAATAATCATGTGATGATGATTTAGGTACGTTTTACGGCACACATTATCAATAATTCCTCGACAGACTAACTTTTACGGGACCACCGTAAAATAACCTTTTATACCACAACGAAAAAATCATCAATATCTATTATGAACTGGTGAAGATATCACCACAATTGTTGTAGTAAGTCGTGAGTATAGCATAGCATCGGAGTAGCATGGCACAACTCTTCTCGCATTGAATTTACGTTTAACGTTGAAACCGATTACCACTTCACTAAACCAAATTTTAAAGTGCTCTAAATAGTATTTAGTTCGCTCAAACTATTTTTGGCTGTGATTTGCAAAATTCAGTCAGAGGACAAAACCTGCTGCTTAATTAACAACTTGTTCCAGGTTCGAGGTGAGCCATCTTGTATGAAATAGAGACGCTAGTAAACTAACTATTTCCAATTGCTGATCCAAAATGTCTTGAAAGGGAATTAATTGTGGCTACTTTGCGTATATCTACTCGTAATTACAAATCTCAGGATGGCGCGCTGATTAATTTGAAATACAAATAAAAAAAACAAGATTTAGAAAAAAGAACCCTTTGTTGGTCTGATGTTTATGCAATGATACTTCTCAGCGGTCACAGCACAATAATAATTCAAATTTATACACAATATATCAAACATTTTGGGTTTGGGGGAGACCTTTGCCCAGCAGTGGGACAAAATAGGTTAGATAAAAAAAAAAAAAAAATATCAAACATAGTAGTTGACGACCTCTGTGGCGCAACGGGCGAAGGTCCGCCTGCGACGCAGGAGGTTGCGGGTTCGATTCCCGCCTCGGAACAAATTTGTGTACGATCTGCAGAAATTGGTCTGAGTGTTTTCTATGTATAATAAAAAAAATATCTATCTATGTAGTGTATTGTATGAAGTATATCAGTTATCTAGCACCCATAACACAAGCTCTGCTTAACTTGGGCCTAGATAATGCTGTGTGAATTGTCCAGCATTATTTATTTATAGTACTTAGTACTTATGTGAAATTTAAAGTACCTAGAGTCCACGTTGCTGGGTTGGTGTGGATTGCGCCTTCTTAAGTCTCGTGCGGTAGGGTCCCGCGTTGACATCCTTTGGGTACGGAACCCTAAAAAAGGCCAGGCCTCATTTTTCAGTTATTATATTACTATTCTAAAAACTTATCCATTCCTGCTTTCCACTTAGCAACATCTCCAAGTTGGAAAACTGGAATAACCCTTTGAAAGTAGGCAAAAAATATAGAAAATGAGTAATCTACCCCTAGGCTAAGCAGAGCTTGAGAAAATGAAATAAAATCCCTGCTTTGTTAACTTTATATTTATCAAGCAATAAGTCTGCTGGTTTAACTACTACAAACACTAACGAGATAAAATACAGTTTAGATAACTTGTACAATGCATTACATGCCGCTGTGACGACAGAATGACGATTGTAATAACACAAAATGAGCTGGGTGGACCATCGTTGTCTGAGCTCAAAGAAAAATCTTACACTGCGGAAGTTTGGGTAACAACATGTCCCACATACTTTCATATTCATAGAAATAGCCGGTGCTATAATAATATGCATCGCTGGCTCAGTTCAACTCCGTAGTCAAATATCACTACGTATTTTAACTGAGCCAAATGAATTACCACAATGCTTTTTGTGTCACATGCTTCAGCATTTTTCTATGTGAGCCACATTTTTTTATAGTTGGTTTGTGATGACGCTTTATGAAAAATCCCAAGACCTATTTCAAGATTGTGTTTATCGACGAGTTAGATCTCAATCAAAATGGTGTGCACATAGAGTAAAAACTCGCTGCTTTCTCAGCAGAGGGATAGTGTCATTCAACAATTTGACAATTTGTGTAACCAAAAACCGATCTATGTGTGTGTTTGACAGCTCGTAAATACAGTGCTTTCACTCACACATTCGTATGATTGAATGTTGCAAGTAAATGGCATTTTCCCTAAAAAATGGGTAATTTTGTGCTTTGCTTATTAACTGGTGACAATTGTTAACTCTCAAATTTCAAAAACATACACGAATGAGGTTTAATAAACAAGAACATTTGTTTGTAGGGAAAGTTTGGATGTTTAGATGTATTTATTTATTTATTTATTTATTAAGGGCAACCAACTAGAAGTAACACAATAGATCACAAAATTAATACGACAAAACTTAAAAACTAGTGCACTCTAAATTACAGGTAGCCACAACATGTATGGATGGATGTATGTTACCTTTTAACGCCAAAACTACTGAAGGGGTCGGGATATTTTTTTTGCGAACAGGTAGCTTTAGGCCTGGAATAAAACATAGGCTACATTTTATCCCATAAATCAGTTCCCATGGGATATAAATAACCATAAGGCGTTTCCATACAAGCAAAACGTGCGAAGCCGCGGGCAGAAACTAGTATAATTATTTATATTTCTACCTACTTACATGTTAGAGCTGAAACTAGATAGGTACCAAATTAAAGAAGACCCGTAAAGTGCGAGTGTGACAAGCACGCCGAGAGTTTTAAACATTTATCAATTGATGCCAATTTATTTATTTAATACTACACCTGCAGGGAAAGTGGCTAATTCCTTCATACACAGCAGAAAATACAGCGTAGGTATTGATTCTGTTGTTTTAGAATTAGGTAAAATTAGCTAAAATTTGGATTTAGGAATGTCAAATAGACAAAAGCTATTCTATGTTTGAAAAATTAGACTGTCAGGTTTAAAATTAGGTTGACAGGTCTAAAACAACTCAACTTAGTCAAACTGACTATGATTAGAAATTTCTAGCTAATTTTAGCAGGCATCTAATATGGTCATGATTATAATGTAATCTAGTGAAAAACGGACAGATTCTTTTGAAAAAAGTGAAAAATGGATATTGTGGTATTTTTGGGTATTTTTAGGATCTGTACAGAGATACCATAATTTTAGGTCAACCTAAATTAGAAAATTTAGAAATCGTAAAAACAACAGAATCGACATCATTGTCGTACTAAACTGCGGGTAAACTCTATGCAAAACAATTTCTAAAGTTTTTTTACAAGGTAAGTTAGCCGGTAGCTATTCAAAAAGGTTTTACTCCAAGTCCGCCAAACATTATTGGCTTTTCCCGTGTTCGGAACAAACATTTAAAAAGAACCAAGTGAAAGCGCACTCGCGTCTATTGCCACAGATTACTAGATAGAATATCCTCCAGTGATTTTGAAAATACTAAAACGATGTTTTTCCGCCTCGGTTTGTTATAAAACTTGAAGTGGGTGTAAATAATGGTAAAAAAGGGTAAATAATGAGTAAATCTGGAGAAAGTTAAATTCCTACCTTTCACACGAGACACCTTTCCTCTACTATTTTATACTTAGTACCAAACCAAGGGAAAAAATACCCTTTTTTTCCCCCATGCATAGCAACATTTTCACGAAAACTGCTTTGAAAAATTTTCAATTTATTTATGACTTTTGATGGCTATTTTACGCAATATTACAAGTTTAATATTAGTACTTACCCGTGAAATGACACTTGCGGTGTTAGTTTTCTTATTAGTGGTGTATGCAGACCCTTGCACCGCACAATACACCATTTTTATATTTTTTTGTGAACCCCTAGGGTTCGAAATTGAAATTGCGACGATTAGTCGCAATTTTTTAATTTTTTATTTACCTCGTTTGTGTCAACTATCATTCTAAGCCTTCTTCTTCTAAGGGTTTGCAGTTTTTGGAAGAATCCACGGTTCATTGGAAAGCTGTTTTAGGGTTCCGTACCTCAAAAGAAAAAAGGAACCCTTATAGGATCACTTTGTTGTCCGTCTGTCTGTATGTCTGTCTGTCTGTCTGTCTGTCTGTCAACCCCGTTTTCTCCGGAACGCGTGGAGGTATCGAGTTGAAATAACATCAAATACGTCCGTTATTTCTTGAAACCTCAGTTTAAATAAAACTTCTGGGTCAACGCAATCAAAAGTTACCGCAATTTATGTCCGAGTATTTTACAATTTCCAAGGGAATTACTTGCATACGAAGACTATACGGTGCCTGTAGACTATAATCATGAGATTTGACAAGAAGCAAGGTAGCACAAGTAAAGGAAAAGATCCGAAAACCGTAAATTTGTAGTTTCTTCTTTAAAAAAATACTTTTGTTTCTCGCCATGGACCAAAACCTACAGGGTACTTGCCGTTGACCTAGAATCATAAGGCAAGCAGCAAGGTCTTACAGCACAAGTAAAGGAAAAAATTCTTAAACAGTAAAATTGTAGTTTATTCTTAAAAAAAAAACTTTTCATTCTAGTCGTGGATCAAAACCTATAGGGTATTTCCCGTTGACCTAGAATCATACAATTTGGGACGAAACAAGGTCATAAAGCACAAATATCGGGAAAATTCCGAAAACCGTAACTTTGTAGTTTAAAAAAAAATATGATTCTCTCCCTGGACCAAAATATACAGGGTACCTACTTACTTCCCGTTGACCTAGAATCATGATATTTGGCAAGATACAAAGTCTTACAACTAAACGGAACCCTTAGTGCACGATTCCGACTCGTACTTGACGTTTTATTTTTGATTTCTGTCAAGAAATTATGGCCATAAAGATAACGCGATGTAGAGATATTACATTTAACTCTTCGTTAACATTACATTAACATTTACAAAATATTGAGACACTTTCTCTGTGTGTGTGAGGTCAACTGTAAAACACCAAAGTAAAAGTAAAATTCAGTTCAAACCCAACGTTCTATGTAGGTACATGCATGCGTATAACATTATTCTAATTTTCAACTTTCCTTGAACCTCATAAAAAGTGACTTACGTACAAATTTAATTCCAAATCCTTATAATTTGAGTTTGTGGCCACTCTTATTTAAGTAATACACTCCTAATCAAAGCAAAATAATGTCATCCTTCAATTTCTAGTATGGATACCCCCGCTAGCTGGAGAGATAACTTATTAGTTTTCTCTGAAGTAAATTTTTTCCAATAATTATTGAAAGCAAAAAAGGTCAATTTTTACGGATCTATTTAGTAATCGTTTGTAGAAAATACTTAATCTTAATAAAATATTTGACTTAAGGATCCGGCGACCGTTGAATTTCCCATACAAACGTAGTACCAGAATGATTTGTAATTTGTGAATATTTTCACCATGGTTTGCTATTATTTGTATTAAAATAGTATTTATTTAGGTTCCTATCACATGCTTGTTTCAGAATACTTATAGTAACAAATACTAAAAAAACATGTCTTCATTGAAAAAAAAAATCCTTTTATTTCGGACAACATAGATCCATATGGGGTTAGTAACACAGTAAAATACAGTAAAAAGATTAGTAAGAACATCGAGACATAAAAATTAAAATTAAAATTCACGCAGGACAAATTCCAAGAGTGATCTTACCAGAGTAGCGGGACTTTTTCCGGGATCACTCTGCGAACTAGGCCTGCCCACAGCGGCGAAGAGTATCGGTCTGCTATGGTTTCCAGGATGCTGTTGTGACTGTCTTGTTTGATGTAAAAATGCGATTTAGTTTAATGTCATTTCAGAAAACTATTTTAAAAAAAGTTTGTGGCAGGAACCTAGAAAATACTATTTTAATATCGGACCCTTAAAAGTACGTATCTTGGGGCTGTACCAACAGAGCTACGAGAGCAGTGAGCGGCTGCCTGGAAAATAAAGACTCGAACATACTGGCTACGCGCTCGCCACTGCTACGAACTACGCGCTCAGCGCTACGAGGCCCGCTACGAAACAGCTACGAACTCATCGCGCATCGGCTACGTGACTGCTTTACGTACTGCTTAAGCTTTATTTTTCGCTGCAAATCTTTACTACTTTGTCTATTACCGCTGCGGCTCTTGTTCCTGCCTCCTAGTGAGTAATGCCTACAACACACCACCGCAACATGACTCGCCGGCGCCGTGCTTTGAAACCACCCTTGGAGCACTAACTATCAGATCCTGACATAGCGCTATCAACGCCAAATAACTCGATATTAGCGACTAAAACTCTATCGACTTTAAATATACCGAGGGGAATCAAGCGGAAACGTTATGATGAAATCCTACAACTTTCACTGTATAAGACAAAGCAAGACACTAAATTTTATGCAGTTTTGTAATCCCTAATCGAAGTTAAGACGACGGCACAAGTGTGGAGATTCATCCTACAGCTTGGAAAAGAAACAAAAGAGGATCTTCTGAAGTGGTACTAAAAACAGCCCGAGTACTAAATAATAACATCAGCTCTTCGGAGATTAAAGACGTCTACAGAATTAACTCGAAGGCTGACTTCGAGCACATTATAATGGAAGATATTATGTGTATTGGTATTGTGAAGACTTCGGAGACGGTCTACACAAGAGACAGGTTCTTGACATCAATAAAAAAAAAACAATTAGGAAAGCGGGCCACCAAGGTCAATACTATGTGCCTGGCTATTGCTGGACAAGCCATACCTGTGTACCTCTCTGAAAATCTGACAAGGAGGAGCATGGAGGTTTCTATTAAGACGTAGGCACCAAAGGATTTTTGGAAATACGTATTTTAAGGTCATTTTAATAATAACTTTTAGAAAGTAGGCACTCGCGCAGAACGGATTTTGGAAATTCGTATTATAAGGTAGTTAAAATGGGGTCGTAATCGAATAAGTAATTTCTTACACAAGCATTCTTAGAAGGATGAAATGGGATTTATAGGTTTTCTCATAATAACTTTAAAATTGTAAAGGGTTACTTGTAAAACTTTGGCGTTGATAGTTTACATGGAAACTTGAGTATAAGTAATACTAAAGTCCACGCGAATGAAATCGGGGCGGGTTAGCTAGTTCTTTATAATCGTTTATCATGCATTTCTTCAACCACTTAACTATGAAGATACAGAGCAGCTACTTGCATTAGATATACATATATTTAGTTAGTTTGTACGTACATTTGTAACCATAAGTTTACATTATTATCAGCTAATATTTTGTTAATTTTTTCTGTTTATCTATTGTTTTTAACGCCCGACGCAAAAAGAGAGGGGTGTTATGAGTTTAACGTGTCTGTCTGTGTTTCTGTGTATCTGTCTGTGGTATCGTTGCTCCCAAACGGATGAACTGATTTTCGTTTAGATTTTATTGTGTCATAGTTAATTTTATCCCGAGTGTTTATAGCCATGTTTCAAGAAAAACTGTCGGGGAAATTATATTTTTTTATTTTGTTCTTGTGACTAAGTTTATCAATTATTATTATTACTAATGACACGTCCTATAAATTGTCTTAATAACCTAACCCAAGCGTCTAGCCATTGTGAGGTATTACGCTCTATCTGGCCGTAATATAGTTTTATAACTAGCACAGAAAGAACGAGACTTGCAACACATAGAAGCCTTAAAGTACTGTCTTATAGCCTAAATGTTTGTTTACCTTTATATTGTGTCTATACTTAGTTATCTCTAAAGTAAATTTATTTAGTTGTATAAATAGCTTTACCTTACTTTAAGGCTACCTTTTAAATAAAAACATTCTTATTCTATCAAAAAACATCTCCTGCACTGCGTCGCACCGTGTTCCCAGCAAAAATAAATTACTCGGGTGGTTCATATTTTGTGACGAGTACCTAGTTGTATTCACGAGCTTTAAATTAAGAGCGAGATTACTCGAGGCCTCATAATACTTCTAACAATAATACGGAAAATTAGGTATATGTTTTACCACCGCTCGCAGAAAAGGATGATTATACATGGTGATCCAAGCATACAAGTTCCAATGAACTGAGGATGTGGGGGTCATTAACATGTATCGATCTGACCCGTATGCATGATCAGCTATTTTATTTATTCCTAAAGACAGAGCCGATTTTATTCCCAATATTAGAGCATAATTCAATCATAATCCTAATAAACCTTTTCTCATTAAAAAAAATATTTTCCTCTCTTTTAAGTCCAATAATCTTGAATATTCTTCTTGGACTTGGAAATTAAGTATTCTTCAATAGATTTTGAATTCTTTGAAAATTTTTCCTCTTAGGAAGTATCTTGTAAGAAAAATCGAAGATAAATCCTGTGAACGTTGAGATTTTAATTTTATTTTAAGCATAACTTACGTAGCGAACATTAACAATTCTAAGAAATTATGTAAGATTACCCAGTTTCCATGGATAAAAGATAAATTTCTAAAAATACTAATGGAATAAAAATATTATTTAACGAAGAAATCTTTTGACCTAATGAAATAATAGTTCCTAGAAAGCCGGTGGACAGAATCAGCTCTAACTTCTAAACTAAATAAATCTGTGATCAAGGGAGTCAAATCGTCGATATCCCTCACCTCCTTACTTCGTTTGATCGGGTATGACTGGAACAGCCTATATAGGAGTTTTCCATGAAAAGAAACATAACTACATCTATGTAAGTTTCAGGTTTTAAATTATGTAAAGTATAATAAATAGCCTGTCCTCGACGAAATAAATTGGTAATTTATTTCTTATATGCATCGACCTACACTGGTGAGTAAATAAAGTAAATACATTGTTTATATTAAATTCTTGTTCCTATAACTTAATCAGAGACTTACACCCTTATTTCATGTAAACGTATTTCTACTATCATAACCTCTCCAACGTCGCGGCCATTTTTATGTTATTTTTATATCTACTTCATATTATCTAACAGCTTCACATATGTATGCTATATTATATATTTTAATATATATTTAAATCATATTTTATCTGTTTAATTCTTTAAACTACCTGCTTTGCGATCCTAATACAATAGTTTAGAAACTTAGGGCGCAGAAACTTATCATTGATTATAGCATGCGAATTGGTGAACGTAATTTGTACGTCCAGTTAGTAGTAGTTATAAAGTAAATACAGTGAAGGACGAGCAAAATCTAAAAGACTCCATGTATACGAAACGCTTTTGCTTTTTGAAAGTTGTTTGATACCCAATAATGGGCAATGATATAAGCCAAGATAAGTTTGTTGTTTTACTCCGACCCGCGTCTAGTTAAGAAGCGCCGGGTGTAGGCTAAAGCTAGTTGATTCTAAAGTTAGGAGTAAGCTGGCCTGGTTGTGATAACAACCACGGAATCTCAAATACCCAAATTTTCACCACTTCCGCTCTAGGCTTTTGTGGGACATCGAGTTCGGTACAATAATGTGATTAGCAAATTTGGGAATCATGTCACATAGTTCTCAAATTCAGTGAGAATGTTAAATCCAAAAATGTAGGTACTGTGACTTTAAATGGCTTGCATGTGTGGATTACGGTTCTGATGCGACTGAGAGAACAAAGTAACACGTGAAAAACACAAAATACGAGGACGAAAATGTGGAATGTGTATTTCGAAATAATAAAACGCCAAGAGCATGGCGAGGCAGCATATACGCAGGATTTTGCAAACAATGAATTAAACATCCTGGTTATTTAGTAGATTTGTCTCACACAGCAAATTACTATACACTAGTTTCTGTCTGGGCCTTTGCACGCGTTGTTTCTATGGAAACGTATAAAGGTTATTTCTATCCATAGAAACTGATTTATGTGTACTAATTTTAGCTCAATCCATTCAGTAGGTTTAGCGTGAAGAAGTAACAAACATCCATCCATCCATCTTAAGATTCAAACTTTCGTATTTATCATATTAGTGTAAAGCGTGATTAGTGCGATATGGATACCTTTATCAGGTTTTCCTCAGTATTTATTAATTAATGTCATTGTTGACATAATTTTTTTGGACTCTACAATAGAGTGTAAATGTCAAATCTAGAAAAAATAAAACAAAATCCGTCAAGTGCGAGTGTAACTCGCGCGCCGAGGGTTTCGAACGTTTGTCAACAAATATGTACCAAAATTACCGGTTAGAGACTTCGCAATTTAACGAATACCTAAAAATAGTAGGTACCAACCAACATTTCAGATGGATCTCTCTGCATGCTTCCGTTAAAGTGGATAATGGTAAATTTTTCGACTTTTTTCAAATATTTCGAGAAGAATGAAACTTACAGAAATTTGAAAAACTGTTATGAAATGTCCAAACCGATACCTTTCATTTGATACCCCACTCGGTGGGATAGTTCCCCTTATGAAAATTATTCCCCCCCTTATTGACTATTTTTCAAAAAGTGTTCTTTTTACAGACTTTCTATATTTTTCCTGTAAAATATAGATCTCTATCTACAAACGCTCCATACATTTTAAATGGATCGCTCTTCAAACTTTCGAGATAGGGGGGAGGGGGGAATGGGTATTTATTTGACTTTTTTCAAAATATTTCAAAAGCTAGCCTACCTACAGAAATTTTTAAAACTGTTTGGAAACATACAAACCGATAACTTTCATTTGATTCCCCACTCGGTGAGGTAGCCCCCCTTTTGAAAATTATTCCTCACTTTTTTGACCATTTTTCAAAAATGGTTCTTTTTACAAACTTCTCTATATTTTTCCTGTAAAATTATAGATCCATATCTACAAACGCTCCATATATTTTAGATGGATCGCTCTGCAAGCTTTGGAGATAAGTGGGGGGATGGGTATTTTTTCGACTTTTTTCGAAATATTTAAAAAAATATAAAACCTACAAAAAATATCAAAAACTATTTTGAAATGTACAAACTGATACCTTTCAATTGATACCCCACATGCGCCTGTAGGTATCTTTTACGTTTTTGGTATCACAATTTGTACGGAAAATATTCATTTTCATTTTTCATTTATTTTTCTTTAAATCTGTACAGGCGCACGAAATGTATTATGATTTTAAGTTTCAAGTTGATAGCTGCAGTAGTAGCTGAGTTATTAAGGAAGGAAAAAAGGACGGACAAAGCGAGACCATAAGGGTTTCGAAACTAATCTTCGATCTCGAAACCCAAAAAAATTCGATCTAATAAAATATACACGCTTCAGACAAACTAGCTTTTATTATAGGTGCGTTTTAAAACAATATCCTGCGGCATTCAATTAATTGCCAACAGGCACACATGGCTACCCAACTAAAACACACACAGTAAAAATTCTCGCATAGTGTCTTTATTTAGTGACAGTCCAGAGGCTGCATTTTACAGATGTAGGTCATTGAGGAACAACTGAATTCGCATACGCTACGGCCCAAAACACAATCGTCGGGTCATGTTTATTTATAAAACTGACTGTTACAATGTTATGATGCCGCCTTATAACATTTTTGAGTTATCTGGCAATTTAAATGTTATTATATTAGTACTTCATCATCATCATCATCATCATCATCAACCTAAATAAGTCCACTGCTGGACATAGGCCTCCCCTAATGAGCGCCATAGCGCCCTGTCTTGCAGATCGTCATCCCACCTGGCCGGAGGGCGTCCTACACTACGTTTGCCGAGTCGTGGTCTCCACTCAAGAACACGTTTGCCCCAGCGGTTGTCGGTTCTTCCACTTCAACTTCCTAATTCTTTGAGCTATGTCGATAACTTTGGTTCTCTGTCGGATGTATTCGTTACGAATTCTGTCCTTCAGAGAGACTCCGAGCATAGCTCTTTCCATAGCTCGCTGAGCGACTTTGAACTGGTGGACCAGCCCTACCGTGAGTGTCCAGTGTGTATTAGTACTTATACCTACATAAAACTTAACATTGCAGAAGCTGAGATAAGATAAGTACAAAAATTCAATACCTACCTATTTCATGAATATTCCGTTGAAACTCAAGCTAAATCTATTCAAATACCAATCTTTGAGAAATACCTTTCGTAATAATTAATTGTACTATCATTTAGAGCTAGCGGAGTGTAAAAACAAAAAACAACATAGTTATTGTCGCGCCGAGCAGTGGTTCTGCGACGAATTGTTCTTTACGAAACTTGAATTGAAAAGCCTTCAAGTCTCAATTTGAATGCAAGAAAACTTTGCAATAGCTTTTATTCCTTGTCGGGAAGTAAATGAATTTACGACTTATGATGAATCGACTGTGTTTCGCGAAAAACGTTTGCGGAAAGTACGATTGTTGAAAACTTACAATTATACCAAACAAGGAGAAAAGTTTTTCTACGGTGTAGGGAACCAGGCGATAAGAAGATAAAATATCATTTTATTCTATGCGATTATAATCTAAAATTGGAAATGAGAGACATTGCGTCTGATGAGGATCTCAGAGCAGGATCACATTGGGTGGGACCGACAGTTTTACCGGAACGACAAAGGTGTCGGATGCAAATTGGCATAGGTATTTCAATAGCGCTGTTCACATTAGAGCGCTGAGCCGCACGAGGACATCTGCGTCTTGGCCATTAGTACCTATATCGCATTCATTGCCCAGCCTCGGCGGTGCGAACTGCAGTCTTTCTCACCGTCTCGGGCCATAAAAGTGTTTATCTACCGGTTTGCGTGGTGGGGTAGCCGTATGGAAGAGTAGAAAATAAAAAAAAATAACTCGACGGCGTGAACCCCTAAGAAGCTCCCATTCAAAAGACTGACTATTCAAACGTGTCCTAAGCTCGCGGTTGCTTGCTTGCGAGTTTGTACCCACTCCACTACCTTGGGTTCCGCTCAAATTGTCGGATTATTGACATGCACAATTTTTAGCACATAACTAACCCACCTTATCTTAATCTGACGCGCTCGAGTATTTCTAATGATCGAGATTTGTTTTACTATTCTGATCGGTCGCCTCAAACGCATCCGCCAACAAAAAAGGCTAGTAAATGATGCAGAAACTCAACAGTGTGAAAGGTATCCCCATTAATTAACCTGTCTCGCTCGAGTGAATCCCAAAATCCCCTATTGGGCTCTTCTACTAATACAATCCCTGAAATACGTAATACATCACCAGATCCGAAACAAATATCTGCAGATCACACAACCCGGAACGGGTATTGTGTATAGCATATTTACCCATGCAAGTTAAGATAATATTTTAACGTGGATGATGTTAAACTTAAATAAATATTGTTTATTTATAGAAGTTAATCACCGGTATTTGATTTGTATTCAAATCAGAAAACCATTTAAACAACGCAGCATTTCAAGAGTTTTAAGTAGATTTATTTTTAAATGCTTTTATTTGTAGTTCATTCCTACTATTAAAATCATTTAAATGAGATATACAGGGTAGAATAAACACGTTTTTGAGAAATATTATCTCAAAAATACATCAAGAGATGTAGGAGTTGTTAGGGTCATCTCGTCCGCGAAAAAACTCGACCGCGGACGACCTTTTCCAAAAAGCAAAGTGGACATCTCGTCCGAATCAAAAAAGTGCGTTCACAGTAAATGCGCGGTGGCTAGGACCAACCTATTGTCCTAAGTGATCGACGCGACGACGGGACGCGACATGTAGCGACGCAACATCATGCGACATAACGCGACCAGTACTTCACGCGACGTGTGTCCTATTTTATAGTCATTTATTAGCGACAAACGCGGCAATCTGAGTTCATTACCGTTTTAACTATGGGCAAGTATACAGCGTTGTTACTAGATAATTTATGTTTTAAATACTTAGCACAACAAAAACTTCGCAAAGAAAGAAGGAAGACAACAAATGTAACAAATCACCATAGTCAAATGAAATTATAAATCTATCAAATATTTACTTATAGCAAAAACTATCCTATCCATTGATCAATATTTTAATAAAATTAAGATCTTTTTCACAAAAAAATCATACCCCTTAATTGAGTGTATAAAAACATAAGAGTTAACCACTAAAAAGCCTACATAATTTTGTTGAACCGTTTATTTTCATAAATTCAAAATAATTCATACAATTTATAAATACCATTATTTAATGGCTCAAATGGTCAAAATCGAATCCAAATTATCGAAAACAACAATCTCTCCAATTTTGTGCATTGTCAAAGATTGAGATTCCTTCTGAGTGTTCAGATCCAGATAGAGTGGATAAGGGACTACAACCCAGACTTTACTCTCAATCTGCAAATGGATTATCTATGCTTTATAATTAATTTTTATTTAATGGGTAAAATCATTCGCGAATAAGACGTCTTTTTTAGGTAGAAATAACACCCAACTATACTAATTACTGCTATGGGAGAAACGTACATCGCAGGTGGCTACTTATACTTTAAATTCTGGTCAAAGAAGCGGGAAGATAACTGCGTAGATTAAGGACGTACAATGATGATATTGGTGAACTGCTTAAAATGCGACAAAACTTCAAAACAGATTATAAAAGTTCAGGTAGAAAACATAGTTTCTGCAATAAGCTTATAGGAACACTGGCACGCTCTTCAACTGTAGCTCTACCCAAATGAAAAATTGCTTTGCTACCCAGTTAGTTGAAGTCTACCGAGTAAAGGGGTAAACGTGTTCTTGAGTGGAGACCACGACTCGGCAAACGTAGTATAGGACTCCCTCCGGCCAGGTGAGATGACGATCTGCGAAAGACTGCAGGCAGATGCTGGATGCGGCAAGCTGAAGACAGGGCGCTATGGCACTCATTAGGGGAGGCCTATGTCCAGCAGTGTACTAATATAGGCTGATGATGATGATGATGAGTAAAGGGTTTGAAGAATGAAACAATATCTATTTTACACGCAAAATAGCCCAGATCTTACAGAACATTCGTTGATGGTAACATTTCAAGAAACTTCAAGATTACAACATTAAACATACTTATTGCGTTCCGAAACTAGTCATGACTGACTTGAATGTTTAAACAAATCATTATTTTTGGGCTTATAATTTTCAAATCACACTAAAATATTGTAAGCTCAACAATTATTGATGGTTGAGCAAGCTTAAAATTCAAAATATTTTTATTTGGAAATAAAATATAATTTATAATAAAACCGTAAATTTTCCGAGTAGTCCGAATGTAAGATTTTGAACGAACCGTGTGAAATAATCGAAAAACAAAACACGGGGCATAGACAACCAGTCTTGTGGCATGCAGAATTCAATTTTTCAATTCCACACCTAGGCTCGTTTGAATCGTGTTTGTGTTTAGAACACGTTGTGACGTCACACGTTTTGGGCATGTTATCTCTTAGGTCATAGAGAATCATGCCCCAGGACTGAATCGAAAGAGCCCTACATCTCAATTCAACTTCAACCTCTCGAAATAATGTCATATATAAGCATCGATCAAGGTTTTTACCGGCCCTCCATAGATTCACAATGCGCACACTGAAACCGTCTGTATCAAAAGAGAAGCCTTTTTGCATGATTAGTTACCATTTCAACTAGTGTAATTTTAGCTCTCGGACAGAAAGCATGGCCAAGTGCTCGTATAAAAATGCTAAAACTACTCGTCCAAGCAGCAGAAAAATTATGGAATTTCTTATTTAACTTAGTAACTTTAAATGTATTTTTTACCTTTGTATTGTGATATTAGGTATAAATCCTTAAGAAATCAGCATTAAATATTGTTTGTTGGTCTGCCTATGTTACATATTTATTTTGTTCTAAGTTGATGAATGGAGCGGCTATTGTTTTTAAATTTTTTTTTTATTTACTTGTGGTGAGTGTGTTTATTTATTTTTCATAAAAGACGTTTAAAATTCAATACCTAGTAGGAACTAATAATAATGTGTTCAGATCCTATGTCCAAAATGACCCTTTTGTACTGTTGAGACCAATTTATAGTTATATCAATAAATGATTACGTTATCTTTATCTGAATTCTGTTGATTTAATAATACTTATTTATAAAAAATAAACAGTGTATATTCTTTTCAGGACTTTTCAGGTATAAGTACACACAAAAATTTAAAATAAATACGTCTCCATTAATCTCTTGTTCCGTATGCACAAAACTTGTTAGGCTCTGCTCAATCTGTGAGATGGCATATAATAATTTATCTCCTTTATATGTCACTGTTCGTAGTAACGTAACTAAAGAATACAATATTGTTAAGAAAGGAGGTATTAATGCTGTGCCATTCAGAATTGATCTAAGCTGATCTTAGCTACCGAGAAGTTAATGCTCGGTTGCTTTGCAATAAAACTCAGATTTAAACTGAATAATGTTAAAAAACTGAACAATAAACCGCCCCAAGGTTTATAGATGGCCGCTTCTTTTTAATTTAAACACTCACAAAATTCTGATCCTGTAATACTTACCTGACATTCGAGTCGACTTAAATAAGTACTTCTAACTTATCCAAACTACTGTAAAACAGTAACATCTTTGTTATAATTATTAATATTATAAATTCAATATCATATTCGGTGTTTCAGCTGTATGTACTGAACAATTCACATTATTTCATTATGCTTATGTCCTGAACACGTAATTTCTTATAATTCTATCCATCCAAAGGGTGCCTGGAAGAAATCGTTTATGAGCGATAAGACCGCTCTCTGTACTTTTGAGTTTTATATCAATGTCTATGCTGTATTTTATTTATAGTGTACGATAAAGAATGGTGTAAATAGTTAATGAACCATTGTAAATAGTTAGACAACTTAACTATAATTTAATTTACTTATTGCCATACAGCGGGGCAATGCAGCCGATGACGTCTTGGGGACGCTTCCGATATGGATCATTAGAGCTACCTGTTGATTTTTGCAACAGTCTGCTATTAGCTCAATTGTTTCAATTGCAACGAATTCTAATTTATTTATATTATTTGAATGTAATTTTCTTTGTGAATTAAGTAGGTGTATTAGCTATTACATCACCAAGCACAAACATATTCACACATTTATAACAAACTAGTTTATGCATGCGGCTTCGCCGGCAATTTTTCTATGGAACCGTTTAAATGTGATTTCTATCCCACGGGAACTGATTTATGAGATGAAAAGCCTATGTTTGATTCCAGGATTAGAATTACCTGTATGCAAAATTTCAGCTTGATCCGTTCAGTAGTTTGGGCGTGAAGAGGTAACAAACATCTATGCATCCATCTATCCGACCATCCATCCAAACTTTCGCATTTATAATATTATTGTGATTTAGGTTTGTTCCGGACCTGGTATGCATGTTTTTAACAGGTACCTAATTATAATATTTTGGGAATTACCAATTAAACACAAAATAATAATAAACAATAACAAATAATAATTTGTAGACAATTAAATAATGTGCTTTCACTTTCATTAATTATTCCAACTGCAATTTGGTCCCAATTGAACATAAAAGAGTTCAGGGAAAACTGAATAAACCACGTTATTGATTTTTTTCGTTTTCATAGTGACAAATGATGCCAGTAATTTATTTCTTGTTGAGTTTTGTAAAAGTACATAGCGAAAAAAAAGTCCTTCGCTATCATTATCTCAATTTGCAAGGTTCATTATTGCATAACTTTATGATTATTTATGACATAGAAACTTTAGTGGCACAGAAAGATGCAGCTCGAATTGAACTGTATGAAAATGAAATAAAGTGGATTTCGCAATATGTGTTAGTTAATTAATTTTCTACCTACAGCGACGATATTTATTTGTATACTGCAAAAGGTTGTATGGATGTTGAATATAATACCTTATCTCATGATTAAAATATAGATATGCCAATTCTTACACTTAAGGGTCCGGCGACGGATGAATTTCCCATACAAACGTAGTACCAAAATGATTTGTAATTTGAGAATGTTTTCATCATGGTTTGCTATTATTTGTGTTAGAATAGTATTTATACAGGTTCCTGCCATAAGATTTTTTCAAAATACTTATCTACACAATTACTAAGACAACATTCATTCTTTGATGTAAAAATGCGATTAGGTTTAATTTCATTTCAGAAAGGTATTTTGAAAAAAAATTGTGACAGGAACCTAGATAAATACTATTATAATACAAATAATAGCAGACCATCGTGAAAATATGCACAAATTAAAAATCATTTTGGTATTACGTTTGTATGGGAAATTCATCCGTCGCCGGACCCTTAAGCTAGTGTTCACAAAAAGATGATCGGACAATTTGGCAGTTTCTTGAATTATACAATCTATATATATAAAAGAAAGTCGTCTTAGTTACACTATTTATAACTCAAGAACGGCTGAACCGATTTGGCTGAAAATTGGTGGGGAGGCAGCTTAGAACCAGGAGACGGACATAGGCTATGTTTTATCCCGGAATTACCACGGGAACGGGAACTACGCAGGCGAAGCCGCGGGCAGCAGCTAGTTGTATATAAATGTATATAAAATTTAACCATCTTTTAATTAATCCGGGTTTTATGATAAATAATAAGCTAAATTTTTAAAGCTGTTTTGAAAACGCACGTGACAATACTCAAAAGGTTTGATACAACCCCCGTCACCCGGTCATAGGTCGTTTGTTGACAAGGCCCGTAGTGTGGCCATAACGCACGGATAAGAATGTTTGAAAAAAAAACGTGTGCTAAGTCCTTAGTCACGTTAGTATGAACACAAACGGTGGTTTCATATATTTGATATTTTGCGATCGCACTAGGTTCGCAGTATGGTTTAAGCCTCTTGGTTTTGGATTCAGACGAGTTGTACCCGTAAGATCATCGTTACTTTTCAAGGATTCTTATCGTATCGTCACAATTAGCTATTTGAGCTATTTATAAGTATCTTACTACAACTGAAAAATAATGAATAAATTATAGCTATGCTATTGCCCAGCAATGGGACGAACTGGGCTGACAAAAAAAACTAGGTATAGTATAGACATTAATCTTGTTTTAGGACAGAAGCCTTTATTCACAAAGAAAATTACAATCAACTAATAGAAAAAAAATAGAACTAGTATTTACACTTGAAATAATTTCTTAGAAATTCTCAAGAGGCGCAAACAATCTACAGGTAGCTAAACTGATCCATATCAATACCAGTCGGAAGCGGTCCCAAGACGCTGGCTGCATTGCCCCGTTGTATGGCAATGCTGATGCGCTGCGCCAGATACTCACCAGCTCTCGGGTCGCTTCGACCAGACGCTCAGACAATTTTTTAAAAACCCGATAAACCTCGGTACCCCACCTAGGGTCTCGACTCCAAGGGTAGCAAACGTGTAGGCCATAGAAATCTAAATAGTTATTTAGATTTCTATGGTGTAGGCTCTGTCGAGACCTGAATATTTGCGCCTCTTGAGAATTTCGACCAAATCTGCCGCCATACCCGCCCTCACGGATGTCCTTGGAAGATGGGAAGGCGCAAGTGTGTCGACGCATGTATGTGACTTCACACATAATGGGCTTCCCTAACTCCCATGGGACTAGTGTCATACCTTCGGGCCTCTTACCATCGTCACGCAACAGACCATTCGGTTCGAGAATAGCTGGTACGTTATCGGTGGCAAAGGCCCCCCGGATGATGTCGTTAAGGCTGGCGTGGCGAGATATCCGACCAGCGCGGCGGCCCTAGTACACGATAATCCGTGATGACCAAGCTGTTCGATAGCAGTACCGCACTGGCATTGATGAGGCGCGCAACACCTTGCACCCAACCGAAGACAGTTTTTTTTATACCTAACTATGTAAATAGAAATTAACACAGTTTCAATTTTTGAAGAAATTAAATTTCCATTTTTATTTTAGAATTGAATTCAGAGTTAATCAAAGTTATCTTAATTTTAATAAAAATGTGTAAAGTTATGTTTTGTATTTCACGTTTCAATTGGATTTTATTTTTAATGGCAGTTTTTTTAAACTATTCGCCAAAAAGAAAGGCTTTCAATGTTATGAAATTTAAAATTTCCGAGACTACGACCCCGATCTGTCTTGAATCCGGTACTTACAGTTAAGATCGAGTCTTCCCAAACCTCCTGTTGATAAATTTACACGACTAACAACGTTGTCATAGCAAACCTATGATATGATATATGATATTATGAGGTTATTATGTTTTGAGACGCAATTACGATATTAGGTCTTGCTATAATATAAGATTGTTATTGGATAATAGCTAATTATAGCTTTTGTCCAATAATTATCCAGCGGGCATAAACTAGTCTCTCATATAAATGAGAGACTAGTTTATACCAACGGCTTCGCACGCGTTGTTTCTATGGAAACGTTTAATGGTGATCTCTATCGCACGGTAACTGATTTATGGAATAAACAGTGAATTGTTCTAGGATTAGAAATACCCGTATGCAAAATTTGAGCCCGATGCGTTCAGTAGTTTTGGCGTGAAGAGGTAACAAACATCCATCCATCCAACCATCCATTCAAACTTTCGCGTTTATAATAATAGTGTGAAGAATATCTTCATGAAAGTGAGTAAAGTCAGTATTGTGAGAATTACGGATAGATTTCTATTAATTATCGTGTTTACCTACAATGAGGAATTGTTTTAATTAAGGCATTTATTTCTGACTATCATCTACCCGCAGCTTCCAAGTAATCTATGTCTTTCCCCGGGATACCATCTATTTCTTACCCAAATTTTAAATGCGAAATCGCAGCAGTGTGTAAGGTCGTATGCGTGTACGGCGAAGGCATTAGAGGCGTGAAAACTTTCTTTCGAATTTATAATGATTTATGCCATATTCGTCCCGCAGAAGTTCGGCCCACATCAAAAAATCTGCTTTCGTCCCACATTGTATGCCGTGCTCGGCCCATTTTATATTTTAATTCAAAAAATCTTATCTCGTCCCACTTTTCAACTCCACATTCGGCCCAAGTTTTTTATAATACTAGCAATAGTGTGGATTACGTCAAAACAATTGCTACACGCCAATTGATTGAGAAATGGGGTATACAGTATACACTATACAGCCTAGGTCATGGAAGAACCGTGGCGTGGGCGTAAAGCCGCATCCGGTATAAGAGTTAAGTTTAATTAAATTCAGGCGCGACGTGATGTGCCTGTCACCCGTTTTATTTGGTCTCCATTGATTTATTCATATTATGCAACGAAAGGTCAATCAAAAAATAAATATGTGTTCCATTCTCATCTGCTATTAGTCTTCCGATTATGAGCAAATTTGTTGTAAGTGAGGGTGATTTCAAGGAATTTCCCCGTTGTTTCCTTTGAAGATGCGTCAAGCTCTATGATGTGTTGTCTGCGCAGCCTCTTAGGGTGCTAATAAGTGGTCAGCTGTGATGTCATTTGATTAAGGTGTTGCTTCAGGCATTGTTTGGATTTAGGTGGGAATTACTTTATTTTGTCGATGACGGTGTTCATGTCCAGTTCGTTATGCAGCTCTGATATTATTGGGAACCATGGAGCATTTGATAGATTTTTTAAGAAATTAAATAACATCGCAAAGATTTACGACTTCGGCGGGACTTGAACCCGCATCCTTCCGTTAAAGGGTTCAAGTCCCTTAAGTTTTTAAGTGAGGCTTACGCACTATAAAAACAAAAACTTTAGATTTCTTAAGATTCCGTTTTGGGCTCTTTCTATATTTTTTTTTTTATATTCTCTTCAACCCAACCAAATACAAAGAAAATTACAATCAACCACCAACCGTGTAGAGATGCATTCAATTAAAACTAATTTTGTGACACTTGTAGACACAAACTTAATATGTTCTTTGCTACAGTCCACATCGTTGATGTCACCTTATGTATCTCACCTTATAAATATGAATAAATAAATAAATAATGCTGGACAATTCACACAGCATTATCTAGCCCCAAGCTAAGCAGAGCTTGTGTTATGGGTGCTAGATAACTGATATACTTAATACAATACATTAACTATATAGATATTTTTTATTATACATAGAAACACCCAGACCAACGGAACAGATTTCTGCAGATCGTACACAAATTTGTTCCGAGGCGGGAATCGAACCCGCAACCTCCTGCATCGCAGGCAGACCTTCGCCCGCTGCGCCACGGAGGTCGTCATGTATTAATAACTTCTGCCCACAGCTTGAACGCATTATCCCGGAACAAAAGCAGCCTATACTATGTGCAGCGTAATAAGTTGGTATTGTGTATTCCTCCCGTAATAGGCGCCATACGGGGGAGGCCTAGCGGCCGGCCTAGGTCCAGCGGTGGACTAATATAGGCTGATGATGATGATGATTGTATATTCCATTGCCACTATTAAATTTTAACTTAATGTTCCCACAGATAGGCACAGTTGAATGCAGATAATCAGTTACCTGCAATCACGATATACATACGTGCGAGTACTTGTGGATATTGGCCGATCGAACGGGGAATAATTAGCAAGTATATTGAATATGCACAGCATCGGACAAGTTGGTTTCAGAATATTTTCCTGATGAGCTCAGCATCTTTTCAATATTTTCCTGATGAGCAGCCAAATGAGCGCCACCACCTATTTTATCTTATTATTATGTTATCTGTTATACGAAAGAATTTCCAAAAATCGATTTGGCAGTTAGTGATTCCTATCATAAGCTTATTTTTAATGCCTCTGTAAAAGTTTTATTTTGTAAAGTGTAGGCAGAGATGCGAAGTTGCTCTTTTTGGCCACGATGGTGAGCACAAAAGCAAATCATATCAAAGTGCTTTATATCCTTTAGACCTTACAGAACTTTTGGACACATCATAAAAATTAAAATTACATAAGTAAAACTAGGAAATAAAGTGATCACTTAGATTTTTGGTTCACTTCAATATTTTTTTAGGTAAAATAAAGAAGCGAATAAAAAACCTATTAGGGCGTTAGTTCTCGAGCTGGAGCAAAACTCGTTCCAAGCTTTTTTATCCTCTAGTCTAGTAGATAATCTGATAATTTGTAGTAAGCCTTTTTACAAAGGATATTTTTGACAATTTGTTTGAATTTATTTAAATGAAATTATGTCCTGCGCATCTGGCTAGTCTCCGATGAGACTGGCCGCCCAGGTCGAAATTCGGCTAGGAGAACATTAATAAGTATCATCTACAGTGGTGAGTACATTATTTATGTTCACCACTTTCTTAAAACTGGCCTTGTTACCTAATTTCCCCTCCGTATTATACATAAAATGTTTAGTAAACATAAATAAATAAAATAAATAAATAAATAATGCTGGACAATTCACACAGCATTATCTAGCCCCAAGCTAAGCAGAGTTTGTGTTATGGATACTAGATAACTGATATACTTAATACAATACACTACATACATAGAAAGATATTTTTTATTATACATAGAAAAAACCCAAACCAACGGAACAAATTTCTGCAGATCGAACACAAATTTGTTCCGAGGCGGGAATCGAACCCGCAACCTCCTGCGTCGCAGGCGGACCTTCGCCCGCTGCGCCACGGAGGTTGTCAACATTTAGTTTTCACATTCGGTTTTAGTTTCAATTACCTTATTGTTTGTTGAAGACCTCTGTGGCGCAGCGGGCGAAGGTCTGCCTGCGACGCAGGAGGTTGCGGGTTCGATTCCCGCCTCGGGACAAATTTTTGTACGATCTGCAGAAATTTGTTCCGTTGGTTTGGGTTTTTTCATGTATGTTATATTTGCATACGCCTCTTAAAAATCTCAAAACGCATTTTGAAAGTTGACCGTGTTCATCGTTGTTGTTGACTGTACTTAGGGTACCTATGTACAAGTACGTAAAGATTAAGGCTTACCCCGCACAGCGGAATCTCATAGCGCCATTATTCCCGCAGGATTTTGTAAAGAAATCGTATGAAGCTGCACGCACTTGCGGAAAAAACCGCGTAAGTTACGATTCAATACGCGGATTACTATCCACGGCAAAAAAATCGTGTGGATTAAATCCGCCGTTCACGGTAAGCCTAAGTGCTTATACTGACCGTATCTACAAACTTTTAAAATGCATAAACTTAACTTCACACAAGTGCTATTTGACCTGAGTTTGAGAGAGCAGAGTCTCAAGCATCCTAGTAGCTTCGTAGCTACTTGTGTTACTCAAACTAATCTTGTGTACACCACTCACTACATAGTTCAAAGCTCAAAGCTTTCGATGTACGATCTTGAAAACTTATAGAGGTAACTTAGATCCCCTTCCTGAGCATATTATAAAAGTTAGGAGCTTCAAGGGTTCGTAGTCAGACAGATTGAAATAAAATAAAACCGGCTAAAGTGTGTATTGGGTCATGCATAGTAGGTAAAAGGTTACGGTTTTTAACTTTTTAATCAGACGAACGAGAGTCCGCTATGATTTTAATTTAAATTGGGCGGTCGTGATACACACCAAAATAAAACCGCTTCGACGGAATCCGAAATCTAGGCTGGCTGGTGCCCTGAAAATCTTAATAGTTTATATTTATTAGCCAAGATGCTTTTCACAGTTAAAAAGCCGCCAGGCTTAGTTCCATTTCCAGTTTCTATTTGACGACTAAATGATGCTGTGTGAATTGTTTAGCATTATTTATTTATTCTCTGCTTGCAATAAGAACTGTGCTCTGACCAAACAAAAAAGACAACTCATCTAAACATTTTTACCTACCGATATGTGTAGACCTATGCTATAAGTACGTTATAAGTACGTTTCTTAGCTGAAATACTTTTGATTGTTTAAATGTCTGTGCTGTTCTTGCAACGCCAAATAAATCTTTAACTTCTTAGTAAAACGCGTGTGAAATCATTGTCAGCAGCTCTAATAAAAAAAATAAGCTGTGGGCAAAACCTAAAATAAAACAATAACTGTTCGTACGCTGACAAAATATTTTCCGGTAAAACCGGTTTTCGTTAGCTAGGTAACAAGATTTTACTATGCTTGTATGAAAATTGCAGTGTTAGGTAACTACATCAGCATAGCCTTTGCTTTTAGTAAAACGTTTATTGAATTGCCGAAGGGTAGGATGGAACGCACAAAGGCAGGTTACACACCGCGACCCGAGACGTACCCGGGACGTAGACCAGCTTTATATCAATCAAGAAACAAGAAGAGCTTTTGTTGTCTAACCAAGCGTGCTTGTTCTCATTTTCCCGTCGAGATACAGTCTACTGTACATGGAAAATGTACCTAAGATATTCTAGTCTTCCTTTATTTTACATACCTAAGGCCTGTTTTGAAATTGAATATTAGGACCATGTCTGGGCACCACCGGCAGGTGGATTGATTATTGCCGTTGAAATGTTATGAATTCTAGAGGATGCAGGTGCCCATTCCTTTCTGGGACTTTCCCTTCTTTCCTTAGTCGCGTTCACTTTAACCCATTCGGTACCTACGTTAGATGGGTAGGCAGTTATTATTCATAATATTATGCAGAACTTATTTAAATACTACGATTTTTAGGTATTTGTAGGTACCTGAGTGAAGTGACTAATGAAGAGAAAGATCTTATGGCAAGTAATAAAGGTTCCAACTTTGGGTTTTGCTTCAAAAACGCTTCTAATTCGGCTACCCGTATAAAACCTTCAATCGTCCCAAGGTAATTAATTGCTTAATTGAGGGAAAGGTCTGACTTCGAACGTTTGGCGAAATTTATCTTACTTACCTATTCTGATAGGTACCCTAGAAACGGCATCATCTAAATAGGTAGGTAATAGTCTCATGTAACATATCAAGACAACGGTTTAGAATAAGTAAAAAGTGTATAGGACCAAAGTTGTATAGAATTATATCAGCTTTCATTATGTAGTATAACAAAATTTCCTATGACGTATCTTTAACAAAAAACTAAAAAACGGGACCTTCTTTGTGCCCCACTCCTTGGATTCACTTCACAGGGGGTGGGGACTTTTAATATTTTTGTCTCCTAACTATTCTAAACAAAGTTCCAAAGTCAAATTATTTTATTTTATTTATTTATTTATAATTTATTATTGCTTTCTGAAAATGTGCATCAGCTTAGGTAGCAAGATCCTAGCAGTATTTGCAAACATCCTAGTACCACTATACAGGCCATCTTGACCTAGTGAGGGGAACAAAGTCTATCTTAAGGTACCTATCTCAAACATTAATATTTACATTTCGTTAGGTAAATTGTATCTGAATAAATTTAATGTACCTATGCACTGTTTTCTGAAATAAAGTTTAAATTTATTTATTTACAGGCGCGTTTTCAAACAGCTCCTTTGAAAGTGGTGGAATAACCAAATAACATCGCGTAGAGCTTGCCTTTACGTAGTACCCCGTGACATATTTCACATCGTCGAGTGAAAACACATCGTGAGAGGCAGCACCTGTAAGTGAATTTGAGCGCTATATCCTGCAAAATCTAATTATTGCGGCACGGTACGCCGGTAGCGTAGCCTGCTGACCGCAGCCATCTTAGTTCTAATTTTACGCATTTGGCAATGAATTTTGAATTTTTTTTTCATATTATTTCACACTAATCTCACTATCACACGCGAAAGTTAGGGTGGTTGGACGGGTGAATAGATGAATGTTTGTTAATTCTTCAAGCCGAAAGTATGGAACAGATTGAGCTGTAATTTTGAATAGGTGTATCCCATAAATCAGTCGTCACGGGATAGATAGATAGATAACCTTTATAGGCCGTGGGCACCCTTAGTAGACTAAACGTATACTAAGAGTTCTGTATCAACGTGCGGACATAACCCTAATTGGTTTTTAACGTATTTATTTAATTACCTATAATTTTAATTAAACGACTAATTTTAAATCCTTTGCTGAGTTCATGATAAGTTGACTGTTATAGCGAACAATATCTCGAGTTGAGGGCAGTTGATTTTCAGTTAATTCGGTGCCGTACCGAACTGACATATCAATTATCCAACGCACGTTGAGTTGGGATCCTTTGGTTAAGTCAGAACCTGCAGGCAATCAATTTCTCGCTATTAATGCGAAGTTTTGTTAGTTCACGAGCATCCTCTGACCTCTCAAACTAAAACAGAAACAGCAGCGTCAGCTTCTTGCTTTAATTAATTTTATGGTGGTTGATGCGAAGTATTTACAGTTACAAGTATTTTGCCCAGCCTTTTACCGTGTGCACATTTTGTTGACATTTTTATTTTGTATGAAGTGGACGTGAAATGGTTTTCACTGGAACGGGATTTGTTAACGGGATTCTGTGCTTGATAGTGAAACAATACTGTTTTATTGCAGGGACAAAATTGCTGCGGTATTGATACAGATTGGACAAAACAAGCTAAAAAGCTTTTCAGGGCTTTCTGAGTTTGGATATTTTGAGTAAGGGATGAACGTACAAAAAGACTTATATAGACCAAACGGCACATGGTACAATTTTGAATATGCGGGGTTGAGTGGGCTGTTTGTTTTATATGACATCAATCCGCAGTCTTGTAGGCAAAAACCTTTATTAAACATATTGATAAAAAAAGACGCGTTGAAAGAGCTCACTTAAAATTTTTCAAAGAAAATTGTATCCAATATTGATAATGTCGTTTGGTTCACACCATATGCGCAGAAAACAATTAAAATACTCCATATGGATGAAATGGTTTTTGATTCAATTCTGTTTTTAGTTTATAATTTGGTGTTTCGCACCACAAGCTAAATGTAAAATTTGAAAGATATTGTATTTTTTATTGATTTTGTACACTGTTGTAGCTATGAAGCTAGAACAAAATCAAGGAAAACCACTGATTTCATAATTCAAATTAGTTTGTCGTTTCGTGCCTACTTTCCACGCCTTCAGCAAACAAACGACTATTACGTGTTAAGGGTGTAATGGCACCTTAGGGCTTAAAAAACGCACATAAAAGTATGTTGTATTGTTTCTGAGTCGTTAAACTCAGACTGGACATATACTATACTCACTTACTATTATTATTCATTAAAGAAGTTGAATTGACTTTATTAGTGGATCAACTTCTAATATTGCAGCAAAATTATAAGATGGAACTCCGTCTTACTACATTTTCACGTTTTGTTGGATATAGATAACGACCAACGCTTGATTTTTTCTAATGTCAATAAAATTTTTGTAAAATCGAATCCTTGGCGAATAGATACTTCATAATTTTACATTTTACATATTCAAATGATTTACGAAACCGCACAGAGCGTGGTTTTAGTTTAACAGTGGGTATATGGCGATCGAGGGGTTTTCCATAAACAGTCAAAAGATTATTAGAGCGTTGTCGATATTTTGTGGTAATGTTAACGAGGTTGTAACGAGTGATAACGAGCGGTGTGTAGGTCATTTTGCCAAATTCAATTTTATGGTATAACTTAAAACATATAAAATAAGTTTTATTACCGACACACATCAAAGGTCTTGTCAGAAAAACTTCATAATTTGGACAAAATTTACTTGAAAACATAAAACAAGAAAAATAATTGCAAAGGCGAGCTAATACCTACCTTGATGAGTCCTCTTCTAAAAATTCTTAATGGGAGATACGAGTAGAGACAAGATTATAAAAGTGGGTAGGTTGATGTGCATGCATACATAGGGAAGGAAGATTTATTGATGAAAAGAACTCTTTTGTGTAGTAACAGTACGCTGAGACAGGGTCTATTGGTTCACTGCGTAGAGACATTTTAATTAGATTTTAAGTTTCATTAGCATAAATAATGAAGGCCCAGGCGGAGATGGAAAGATGAACTGGACGCCTACAACCAAAAATGGCCACAATTGGCTGGCAATAGAGGAGAATGGAAGGTGGAAAGGGAGGCCTTTGCCCTGCAGTGGGATCAACGGGCTCATAAAAAAAAATTAGCATAAAGTGTTTTACCTTTATGCTTATCAAACTTAAAAATCTAATTCTGCAGTCGCAGTAGAGGGGTAGTGTCACTCAACAATTCTCTTTATTTTGAAGCCAAAAACTTATCTATGTGTGAGTTAACAATCATATAGCTTCAGTTTTCACGCACACAAGCGCACGTATACAATAAGGAAAATGAGACGTATTTATCGCATTTTTCGCTACACCTCGTTGTGTCTACTATCATTCTACGCCTTCTTCTTCTCGATTTATAAGTATTAGTATAGTTTAAGCTGCACTTTGTAGTAGTGACCAATTAAACGATTTTCTTTCTTCTTTCGCAACATAAAACATTTGCAATATTTTTACAAAATCATTATAGAACCATAATGTTACTATACATGTTCTTTGTCGCTTTCTGAGCATCAATGTTTCGGATTTACATGCCAGCATTAAAGAATGTGCTTACAGTGTAAACTAAATGCAAGCGTGCTTCACACACAGTTAAGAGAATCAGCTCGAAGACATCGTACTGTACGACAAACATGAAGGAGGCTATAGAACAATCTCAAAGAAACTTTGTATCTCAACACACTTTAGCGGTATTTAGGAGTTACCAACATACCGGTCCGCAAAACTGGTACACGAGGGTTGTGTATTACAGCTATCTACTTTACAGGGTTATTGGTAATTTACTGACACTGAGTGAACTGCAGGATCTACCCATCATCAATAACACGTTTGTGAAGACGCCGGGTCTTCATTCTTTTTTTTTAGCATGACTTCTGATATAACGTGAATAAATACGTTTGTTAGGAACCCAATTACTTACTTAAGACTGATCTCCCACTGCCAGTGGCAGACGTGTGGTGCCGGCGGCTTAGAATTTGCACCACCCCAACTCTTCTCGCGGGTGTCGTATGAGGCGACTACAGGATATCCACGGGGGGCGGGCAGCAGGGCCCCCTGCAGAACAATTCTACCACCGAACAGCGATCCCCAACCTGCATTCCCAGCCTGGTGATTAAGTCCATTAACTCTCATGAGATAACAGCCAATGAGGCGCTTATCAGGGTGAGGCATGTGTCCAACAGTGGACCAATATAGGCTGCAGAGGTGAGGTGATCTCCCACTCCCACGCCCGCTGTTAATGCAGGGCAGATGTTTTAAAATTTAATTTCACTTAAAAGAACGATAATTGATTGACCTAAGGTTGCCACCTTTTTTTCGAGCAAATAGAGTACATTTACCTGGTACGGGGGTTAAAAAAAAGTACTTCATGTAAAAAAAGATTACCTTCCTACTAATTGTTTTAGTGCGGCAGAAGATATTACGGCGAGCCGAGCGAGCCGCGAAGAATCAGACTTTAGTGGAAACTGGCCAAAATGGAGTGTGTAGTGGCTGATGCCCAACATTGAAAGAAAATAAATATAGGAGTGTTAACGAGGAGCGGAGTGGCTAACGCAAAATTTTCAGGCTTTGTAGCTGCTGTTGCTCTAAATAGCAAGCAGGCCGTGACCATTTCGGAGACTTTTTTGGCCGCAGTTAACAAAAGAAATTACTTTTCCGGTAGTTTTACTTCTTGTAGAAGGAAAAACATATTAAAAATCGCAATATAAAAAAATCTCGTGGTAACGTGAAACTAACCACAATTAGGCATGAATAGATTCCATACTATAGACTTCTTCAATGTCTCTTTCTTTCAGGAACAAACTCATTATGAGTTTGTTACATAAGCCATTTCGATAGGCGCTTTGGTCAGAAAAGATTTTCATAGCGTTATGGTAGGCAAACGTCCGCAGAAAAAGAGAAATATCTGAAACGGGGCAAATAGATCAGCAACACTAGTTGCTCCGAAAAAAAAATCAAGTTGATTATTGCCATTTGACGTTTAATGTTGCGTTCAAATGCAATGTGTTTTGTAGAATAAAACCATGCGATCCGTTCTGTTACATTCAAAAACTTCCACTATAACGTTGAGTACAGTGAACATTAAATAAAAAAATTAAAAGCTAAATAAAGTATTTTGGCGTAGGTACCTTATTGTGCTCGTAAAGTATAAAGTACTTAAGCCCGAAATAGATTATTAAAAAGTACGGGTGGCAACCCTAGGTACCAGTACCTAAGAATTAAGACCTGGCGTCTTCACAAACGTGTTCGTGACGAAGAGCTGCAGTTCACGCAGCGTCACTGAATGACCAATAACCCTGTATAGAGTTGTGCAACCAGCGCTCAGGTGTGAGCTTGCTACCAAATTACCTAGTCACTTAAAAGTGTCTTCACTGAATTAAGTGTTATTTTCACGCATAGTACCCCCATGTTTTACGAGTATTATGTAGACACTCGTAACGTTGGCGTCGTGTGAGTTTTAGATATTTCGGGGTATCCGGTAATGATAAAATTACCTATAATAATATTTTTACTTGACCTAGGTACTTTTAGATTGTTTGCAATAGTCTGCAGTTAGCTCAATTGTTATTTGTTTCTAATCTGTGATAGTAATTTTCTTTGTTTCTTTGTTGTTTTCTTTGTTGACTATTTCTTCGTATTAGGTTCTTCGTAGTAAGTCACTAATTACAAAAAACACAAATGAGTTCTCGATGAGCTCAACGTTTTGATAAAACTCAACGATTTGTAGCTTTTCAAACTTGGAAGTTATGTCTTAGTAATAAAGCCGATAACTTCGTTTTTGGTATATCTGGTTCCTTAAAATTCATTACTTAACATTATTGATTAAGGTACCCGCCGGCCCCTACAGATTCACAATGCGCACCCTGAAACCTTCCTGTATGAAACGAGATCCCATTTGACATTTTGGGATACTATTTCAAATAGTGTCATTTTAGCGCTCGGTTAGGAAGCTTGCCTAGCAACATTGCAAATATCACACGTCCAATTCAATAAAAAATTTGCGACTTTAATCAAAAGCGTTCGATTACGTACACCCTGAAACATTAATCAGGAAACTACATCACTGTGGAATAAGGAACACCTCTTTAGATCTTCTTTCTTATTTTAGTGATACAAAGAGTTGACCTAGTCTTCGGGGTCAGTTACAATGGGTATACCGCAGGGTCCTCGGTCCTTTCCTATTTTTAGTTTATATTAACGACCTGACTCATCTTGTCAATAATAATTACGAGATGGTATTGTTTGAGGTTTTTTGTATTGTTAAACGACAAAACACAAATTTCGACGATGTGAATAATGCAATCTCAAAAGTACAGTAAAATGTATGAGATTTATTCTACTTAATGTCAAACAAGTTAAGACTGATGTAAGCGTAAAAGATGAGACGTTAGAAATTGTAGAAAGTACCGTATTCTTAGGAATCGCTTTAGATAATAAACGTAGGGAGGCCCACACATAGATAAGCTACCGAAGAGATATACATAGTTCTGCAGCGTATGCAGTCAAAACAAAAACGCCAAGTGCGAGTGTAACTCGCGCGCGGAGGGTTTCGAACGTTTGTCGATTATACATACATGTACTAAAGGTACCGGTTACATCGCTATTTGATAAATACTTACATAAAAATAGTAGTTTCTTACAAAACTACATCCATTTAAGATGGATCTCTCTGCATAGGTACTGTCGAGATAAAGTCAATTTATTGACTTTAGATTGAAGAGTACAGAGAGAGATACCTACAGAAATTTCAAAAACTGTTTTGAAATGTACAAAACAATACCTTTCATTTGATACCCCATTCGGTGGGGTGGCCTCCCATTTTGAAAAGTATTCCTCCCATTTTTGACAATTTTTCAAAGTGTTCTTTTACACTTTTTTACACTACCTCAAAATCATTATTTATGTATAAAATTCAAGAAACCACGTTTTTGGTTTTTTATTATTATCTTTTACAAAAAAAGTTTTTTTTTCACGAAATTTGGTGAACACTTAACTTTTTATGTCCCAAATAGACTGTAATTTATTTGTTTTCAACTATTTATTTTTTCACCTTATTTTAACTTAATATCGAAAAGGACTATAATTTTCAATTGAAAATTCACCCGTCAAAATAACAGCTTTTTTCAAAAATTTGGTATGCTTTCTGTTCGTTGAAATCTCTTCTTTCCGATGGTGTAAAAAAAATATATTACCATAGTAAATCTTCTCAGAAAATGCAAAAAATCGAAAAAAACTCGAAGTCGATTTTTTTTATTATTATATACATGGGTGGGTGGGGTAATTAAGGTGCTACCTTTTCTTTAGTAGTAAGAAGGTTTTGTTCTTAGGAACTTTCTGTTTTAATTTGAAGATAAAAATATTTCCATTTTTAGATTTTTGAACAAAAGTACGGTACACAAAAAAATTACATTTGTCAAAAATAACGAGTTGGTCTTAATCGACTCTATTTCCAACCAGGAACACTTTTCCCAAAGAAACATACCAAATCAAATCGTAAGTTTTGGCAATAATTAAAAAAACCATTCCCATACATTTTTCTAAGAAACGCCATTCGCCGCAACAAAGTCATGCATACCATTCGAACACGGAAACCAATTTGTTCTAAATTCAAATTGTTAATTGATATTTGTTACTAAACCTCATTGGTAGAATGTTAAACCACCTCTTTGAAAGACAATACCGCTAGAAAAAATTGGCGGGAAATATTTTTTTTTAATTTTGAATCGAAAATGTCTATTACGAATCAACAGCGACTAAGCTTAATAAAAGCTTATTTTCAAATAACTGTCGTGTTCAACCAGCGTTAAAAGCATTTCATAGAGAAAATGAAGAAATACCACTACCAGACAAGAAAGTTATAAAACCATGCTAATAAATTTGGTTGAGCATGGGAGCTTTCGAAAATCTTGCAAAAAAAAACAAATTGTATTAGTTATGATATTGAGCTAGCAATCCTCACATACTTTGAAGCAGATTCAAGCAAATTTTCTAATTCAAAAATCTAATAACGGCAATATTTTTTTCTTCAAAATAAAATAGAAGGTTCCTATGAACAAAACCTTCTAACTACAAGAGAAAAGGTAGCTACCCTTAAGGGGTCAAAAATTTGCCCCACCTGTATAGTTGCTTGATATAAAAAAAAAATTCAACAGTATGTGTGCTAGTTAATTAATTTGTTTTGAGATATTTGTAGAGAAATTTTAGAATTGACACTGCTGCCGTTCCCCTTACTTCCAGTAGATATTGTAAAATGAGATGAGAAATACCTAGTCATTCGAACTTTACGTGGCAGGCATCCCAATTTACGCAGTGAAACTGTTAGTAAGACTAGTTTAGTTCTTACATCAATTTCAATATGAGATTGCCATTTAGGCATTTTCTAGGTAGAAGTCGTTTGACTGCCTCGTTGGTCTAGCGGTCAGCTTGTTCAACCACTGATTATGAGGTCCTGGGTTCGAATCCCGGGTCGGGCCAATAGTTGTTATTGGGGTTTTTCTAGCAAGAAAAATTTACAGTAGCAGCCCGGAGTCAGGAAGTTGGCGGTGTTACACCCCCGTGGTTTATGTCCTGACGGATCACGCAAAAACCGATTGCCTCGGAAAGCACGCTAAGCCGATGGTCCTGAGCCTAACCTCTCCCCGATCGTGTCGATCTGTCGTCCCATCGGATTATGAGAGTGAGGGAACAGAGAGTGCACCTGTGTTTGCGCACACACTTGTGCACTATAAAATGTCCTGCGCATCTGGCTTCGAAATTCGGCTAGGAGGACATTATTAATAGTATATATAGCTCGATTACCACTCACTGACTGACTGACTGACTGACTCACTGACTGATTGACACGATTGTTCTCCCTGATGGTGGATGGGGAGGTATGGTTTTTTTTGCGGAATCGTGTAGGGGGATAGGGGGTGACTTGGGGAAAATTCCGACTTTTTGAGATTTGCCCCCCCAGAGCCCACCCCTCCCCCCCTTCTTTGCCACGGAGCAATTTGGATGAAAAATTTAGAGGGATTCGTACAGAAGGGCACGAGTGATTTCTATTGCGAAAAAAAAATTACCCCCCCCCTTGCCCCCAGGACCCCCCTTTTGAGAGTGCTACCAGATGCCGTCGCGATAGAGGGGTTCTGATTACGGGATCGTATAAAGGGTCTCTTCTCCAATTGAAAGAAAAAAAAACGACCCCCCCTTCCACCCCCCTTTTCACCCCCCTTTTTGATATCTCCCAAACGAAGTAAGCTAGAAGAATTTTTTTTTCACAGTCGTGTAGAAGGTTTAATACCATTTTAATTGCAAAACAAAATTTTCGCCCCCCGTCCCTCTGGGCTCTCCTTTTTATGAAAAAACTGAAATTTTGCCATTTTTAGCCCATATTTTGACCACTTTTTAGGGTGGAGCATTGACTTACTTTGGAAGAAGCTGGCACTTGAGTCGGCTTTCCCAGGAGAGTTAGCGTCACTATTTCGTTATTGGTATAGTCATCAAACTAATATTGTAAAGTGGGCGGACTCATACTCGGACATGTACAGGCTGGAATGCGGGGTGCGGCAGGGGGGGGTCTCTTCTCCAAGTCTTTTCAACTTGTACATGAACAGCTTGATTGAGGAGCTCAGTAGCAACAAAGTCGGCTGTCACATAGATGGGGTCTGTATCAATAATATTAGCTACGCCGACGATATGGTGTTGCTGAGCCCTTCGATCGGAGCCCTACGCAAGCTGCTGCAGACATGTGAGTCCTATGCGAAAGCCCATGGGCTCAGATATAATGCGAAAAAGAGTGAGTTTATGGTGTTTAGGGCAGGCTCCAAGACCTATTTGAATGTACCACCCATCGCCCTAGACGGAATTCCTCTTAAGCGCGTGTCAAAATTTAAATATCTGGGCCACTGGGTCAACGAGGACCTAGAGGATAATGACGACATAGAGAGAGAGCGCAGGGCGTTGGCCGTCCGATGTAACATGGTGGCTCGCAGGTTTGCTCGCAGTTCCAGGGAAGTGAAGGTGACGCTCTTCAAAGCATACTGTCAGTCACTATATACTGGCAGCCTGTGGGTTACCTATACGCAAAAGGCGTACAACGCGCTGCGCGTGCAGTATAACAATGGATTTAGAGTGCTGATGGGGTTGCCACGTTTCTGCAGTGCATCAGGTATGTTCAGTGAGGCGCACACTGACGGCTTTCACGCCATCATAAGAAAGCGTTGTGCGTCGCTCTTGAAACGCCTGCGTGGCAGCCCCAACACCATTCTAAGCACATTGGCGGATAGGTGGGATTCTCCGTTTATGGGGCACTGGATAAACTTACACGCAACCCTTTTTAAGGGGCGGTGCCCCGGTCACTGACAATCTCTCGTGTCCGCATATTTATTTAATTATTTCACATTTTAATTTTTCATCCTATTGTATTTTATTATTTTTGTGTATTTTAAATGTATGAGTCATGTAGGTACTTGAAATAAAAAAAAATTATTTTATTTATTTATTTATTGCGGCGAGCGAAGCGAGCCGCAATGCGACTACGGGGAACAGCAAGGCGAGCGAAGCGAGCCGCGCTGTGACCCCCCCCCTTGCCCCCAGAACCCCCTCCCCCTGAACCTGAGGAACATGGCGAGCGAAGCGAGCCGTGCTGTGACCCCCCGCGCCCAGCCCCCCGAACCCCGCCCCCATCAAAAAATCTGATATGGGTATCGTTTTCGATTAACATGGGGGCGAGGATTACGAATTTGATGTCGGCGGGCGTGTGTCGGATTGCAGTGAGCGAAGCGAACCGCAATACGTCACACGGCAAGGCGAGCGAAGCGAGCCTTGCCGTGTGGCAGCACGAGCGGGGACGTATTGCGGTGAGCGAAGCGAACCGCAATGCGACTACAGGGGAACAGCACGGCGAGCGAAGCGAGCCGTGCTGTTACCCCCCGCGCCCAGCCCCCCCGAACCCCGCCCCCATCAAAAAATCTGATATGGGTATCGTTTTCGACTAACATGGGGGCGAGGATTACGAATTTGATGACGGCGGGCGTGCGTCGGATTGCGGTGAGCGAAGCGAACCGCAACACGACTCACGTCACACAGCAAGGCGAGCGAAGCGAGCCTTGCTGTGTGGCAGCACGTGCGGGGTCGTATTGCGGTGAGCGAAGCGAACCGCAATGCGATTATAGGTGAACAGCACGGCGAGCGAAGCGAGCCGTGCTGTGACCCCTCACGCCCAGCCCCCCTGAACTCCCTCCCCCATCCAAGAACTTGATATGGATATCGTTTTCGACTAACTCGACAGTGTAGATTACGAAAAAGATGTTCATTTCAAAATCCAAGATGGCTGACATTCTTTAATCGCAGTCTCCACTCTTGGTTATCAATTTCGAAATAATCAAAGACGTAGGTTACAGGAAAAGGGGAATACAATTAAAAACGAACACTGTGACAGCCACCGACGCGAGCTGCTTGCAGCTCGCGCACTTATAAAATACTAGTTTATAATATATAAAGCTCGATTACCACTCACTGACTGACTGACATAATTGTTCTCCCTGATGGTGGAGGGGGAGGTATGTTTTTTTTTGCGAAAATGTATAGAGGGGGTCAAGGAGACCTAGGGAAAATTCCGACTTTTTGAGATTTGCCCCCCAGGACCCCCGCCCCCCAAGGGGGCTTCGTAACGGAGTCATACTGATCAATAATTTTAAGGGGGTTGTATAGAGGGGGTCAAGCGATATCGATTTCAAAAATAATTTCACCCCCCCTTGCCCTCCAAGACCCCCCTTTTGAGAGTGCTACGAGATGCCGTCGCGATAGAGGGGTTCTGATTGCGGGATCGAATAGAAGGTCTCTTCTCCAATTGAAAGTAAAAAAAAACACTCCCCCTCCCGCCCCCTTTTTCACCCCCCCTTTTGATATCTCCCAAACGAAGTAAGCTAGAAGATTTTTTTTTTCACAGTCTTGTAGAAGGTTAAATACTATTTTAATTGCAAAAAAAAACTTGCGCCCCCCGCCCCTCTGGACTCTTCTTTTTATTAAAAACTGAAATTTTGCCATTTTAAGCCTATATTTTGACCACTTTTTAGGGTGGAGCATTGCGGCGAGCGAAGCGAGCCGCACTGCGACTACGGGGAACAGCAAAGCGAGCGCAGCGAGCCACGCTGTGACCCCCCCCCCCCCCTTGCCCTCCCAAAACCCCCTCCCCCTGAACCCGGTGGAGCATTGGGGCGAGCGAAGCGAGCCGCAATGCGACTTCGGAGAAACAGCACGGCGAGCGAAGCGAGCCGTGCTGTTACCCCCCCACGCCCCCAGGCTCCCTGAACCCCCTCCCCCATCAAAAAATCTGATATGGATATCGTTTTCGACTAACATTGGGGTGAGGATTACGAATTTGATGTCGGCGGGCGTGTGTCGGATTGCGGTGAGCGAAGCGAACCGCAATTCGTCACACCGCAAGGCGAGCGAACCGAGCCTTGCCGCGTGGCAGCACGAGCGGGACCTACAGGGGTGCTGTGACCCCCTGCGCCCAGCCCCGCCCCCATCAAAAAATCTGATATGGGTGTCGTTTTCGACTAACATGGGGGCGAGGATTACGAATTTGATGACGGCGGCGCGCGTGTGTCGGATTGCGGTGAGCGAAGCGAACCGCAATACGACTCACGTCACACAGCAAGGCGAGCGAAGCGAGCCGTGCTGTGACCCCTCACGCCCAGCCCCCCTGAACCCCCTCCCCCATCCAAGAATTTGACATGGATATCGTTTTCGACTAACATTGGGGTGAGGATTACGAACTTGATGTCGGCGGGCGTGTGTCGGATTGCGGTGAGCGAAGCGAACCGCAATACGACTCACGTCACACAGCAAGGCGAGCGAAGCGAGCCTTGCTGTGTGCCAGCACGAGCGGGGTCGTATTGCGGTGAGCGAAGCGAACCACAATGCGACTAAAGAGAAACAGCACGACGAGCGAAGCGAGCCGTGCTGTTAACCCCCCACGCCCCCAGGCTCCCTGAACCCCCTCCCCCATCAAAAAATCTGATATGGATATCGTTTTTGACTAACATTGGGGTGAGGATTACGAATATGATGTCGGTGGGCATGTGTCGGATTGCGGTGAGCGAAGCGAGCCGCGCTGTGACCCCCCCCCATTGCCCCCCAGAACCCCCTCCCTCTGAACCCGGTGGAGCATTGCGGCGAGCGAAGCGAGCCGCAATGCGACTTCGGAGGAACAGCACGGCGAGCGAAGCGAGCCGTGCTGTTACCCCCCCACGCCCCCAGGCTCCCTGAACCCCCTCCCCCATCAAAAAATCTGATATGGATATCGTTTTTGACTAACATTGGGGTGAGGATTACGAACTTGATGTCGGTGGGCGTGTGTCGGATTGCGGTGAGCAAAGCGAGCCGCGCTGTGACCCCCCCCATTGCCCCCCAGAACCCCCTCCCCCTGAACCCGGTGGAGCATTGCGGCGAGCGAAGCGAGCCGCAATGCGACTTCGGAGGAACAGCACGGCGAGCGAAGCGAGCCGTTCTGTTACCCCCCCACGCCCCCAGGCTCCCTGAACCCCCTCCCCCATCAAAAAATCTGATATGGATATCGTTTTTGACTAACATTGGGGTGAGGATTACGAACTTGATGTCGGCGGGCGTGTGTCGGATTGCGGTGAGCGAAGCGAACCGCAATACGACTCACGTCACACAGCAAGGCGAGCGAAGCGAGCCTTGCTGTGTGCCAGCACGAGCGGGGTCGTATTGCGGTGAGCGAAGCGAACCACAATGCGACTAAGGAGAAACAGCACGACGAGCGAAGCGAGCCGTGCTGTTAACCCCCCACGCCCCCAGGCTCCCTGAACCCCCTCCCCCATCAAAAAATCTGATATGGATATCGTTTTTGACTAACATTGGGGTGAGGATTACGAATATGATGTCGGTGGGCATGTGTCGGATTGCGGTGAGCGAAGCGAACCGCAATACGTCACACCGCAAGGCGAGCGAAGCGAGCGTGCTGTGACTCCCTGCGACCAGCCCCCGCCCCAAACCCCGCCCCCATCAAAAAATCTGATATGGGTATCGATTTCGACTAACATGGGGGTGAGGATTACGAATTTTATGACGGCGGGCGTGTGTCGCATTGCGGTGAGCGAAGCGAACCGCAATACGACTCACGTTACACAGCAAGGCGAGCGAAGCGAGCCTTGCCTTGCTGTGTTAACCCCCACGCCCCCAGGCTCCCTGAACCCCGTCCCATCAAAAAATCTGATATGGATATCGTTTTCGACTAACATTGGGGTGAGGATTTCGAATTTGATGGCGGCGGGCGTGTGTCGGATTGCGGTGAGCGAAGCGAACCGCAATACGTCACAGTCACGCAATACGTCCCTGCGACCAGCCCCCGCCCCAAACCCCGCCCCCATCAAAAAATCTGATATGGGTATCGTTTTCGACTAACATGGGGGCGAGGATTACGAATTTGATGACGGCTGTGACCGCTCACGCCCAGCCCCCCTGAACCCCCTCCCCCATCCAAGAATTTGACATGGATATCGTTTTCGACTAACCCGAACTCGTAGATTACGAAAAAGATGTCCATTTCCAAATCCAAGATGGGTGACATTTTTATATCGCAGTCTCCACTCTTGGTTATCGATTTCGATCAAATCGCGGGTGTAGGTTACGAAAAAGGGTATACAATTAAAATCAAACAATATACACAGCCGACGCGAGCTGCTTGCAGCTCGCGCACATATAAAAAGCTAGTTATTAATATAAAGTAGAAGTCAGGCGTTTTATTTAAAAAAATTGTTCGAGTTAAAACTTTAAGTACCTACCGTATTTAATGTTTTCTTTTTACCATAAGGTGTCTTTTTAACTGGGACAGTATGGGAGCACGCTCGGAAGAAACAAATAGGTATGTAAGTAAGTAGATTTGTTTAATTTAGTAAACAATTATCTAGCTCTATGGGGGCACCACCACCGGTCGTGTCGGTCTGAAATTCCATCGGATTATGAGAGTGATAAAGTGATACCTAATAGAGAGTGCACTTGTGTTTGCGCACTCACTTGTGCACTATAATATGTCCTGAGCACCCGGCTAGTGCTGTGTGGTGCCGGCATAGAATTGCACCACCCCAACTCTTCCCGTGGGTGTCGTAAGAGGCGACTAAGGGAAACACACACCGGGGGGCGGGCAGCAGCGCCCCCTGCAGAGCAACTGCACCAAACTGCGATCCCCAACCCGCATGCCCAGCGTGGGGATTATGGGCATTACCCCCAATGATAAAACAAGCCAAAAAATGGCCCCCAGTTCCCGGCCGCCTCGCTATTCCTGGCCATGGTAGCGGCCACGGTAACGGCGGAGCAGGGGGTGCTAGGAATCCCCGGGCTACATTAGGCTACCATTCATTGCTCAAAAAACTGACCCTGGCGACGTTTAACGGACGAACTCTGAGGCTGGACCATCATCTAGCGCAGTTGGAAGTGGAGTTAGAGAATATTAAATGGCATGTTCTGGGGCTATGTGAAGTCCGTAGAGAGGGGGAGGACACCGTAACTCTAGACTCGGGCCATCTTCTCTACTTTCGCGAGGGTGATAAAACATCCCAGGGTGGCGTAGGGTTCCTGGTAAATAAGGCTCTCGCTAACAACGTTCAAGAAATCTCCAGTGTGTCGAACAGGGTAGCGTACCTGATCCTTCGGCTATCCAAGCGGTATAGCATGAAGGTAATTCAGGTCTACGCACCGACCTCGACACACTCGGATGATGAAGTGGAGGATATGTATGAAGACATATCCAAAGCCTTACACAACACCACTAAGGCCCACTTCAACGTTGTTATGGGGGACTTTAACGGCAAGGTGGGAACCCAGACTGGCAACGAATCCCGAATAGGCCCGCATGGTTATGGAGTTGGGAATCACAGGGGGCAAATGCTTGTCAACTTCCTCGAGAAAGAGGGGCTGTTCTTAATGAACTCCTTCTTTAAGAAACAGCCTCAAAGGAAGTGGACATGGCAAAGCCCCGACACTGTGACTAAAAATGAGATCGACTTCATCATGACGGATAGCAAGCACATATTCAGAGATGTCTCAGTGATCAAAAGGTTCAATACCGGATCTGATCACCGACTGCTCCGAGGCTCTCTGAATATCAACCTGAAGCATGAAAGAAACCGTCTGATGAAGTCCACGCTCCGACCTAACCCAATCCAAATCATGGCGGGCACCGAGAAGTTCCAGCAGCTTCTCGGGAATAGATTTGTTGCCTTGGATCCCACTGATGACGCTGACGAGACCCTACACAATCTGGTCGAAACGCTGAGGGATGAGGGCATCAAGTTTTGCAAAAAGCAGCGCACTGGCAAGAAATCCAATCTCTCGGATGAGACTCTCGGTCTGATGACAAAAAGACGGGAAACCACCCAAGCGTCTTCGTCAGAGAGGTCAGACCTGAACAAGCGAATTGCGAAGATGGTACGGCGCGACCTTCGGAGCTCCAACACACGCCTCATCGAAGAGGCGATAGAGCGAAACCGAGGGTCCAAAGTATTCACTCAGCAGCTTGGCAGGAGCCACCTGACGAAGCTTAAAACGCACGACGGGAGGACCGTATTGTCGAAACCGGAGATCTCCGCCGAGATAGAGGATTTCTATGGCCGTTTATACGCTGCACATGCCCCCCATTCCCGGCGAGACGACCATGATTCTAGAGCCACCCTGACACGCCACTATAAAATAAAATAAAATAAAATAAAATTTATTCAAAGAAACTCGTAAAATAGACAATACATAAGTGCACTAAACAAATAAACACAGCTAAGTATAAGAAATTAGCCTGAACTAGGTAATCCTGTGTTTCAGGCGACAAGAGTGCTAATTATTAGATAAAACAATCACTTAAACAATAAAGGCATTTAGTTTAATGTTGTTTAGGTTACAAACATTTTGTGTATTATGGTAGGTATTTAACTTACATCGAGTAGAAACTAGATAAATCACTATACTAACTAGGTTAACTTTATGTATAAAAATATAATTTACTTGATAATATCTAATAGCTTCTCTGTATCATCGTAGGAAAGACTTTGAAGTGTAAGTTTAATAGATTTCTTACAATTATTATAATTAAGCGCGTAAAAATTAGACATTGAATTTAGTCTGTTGTATAGGAACGGACCAAGAAATAGATAAAATTTGTTCGTAAAAGCAAATTTTAGAGTTGTTGGCTGCGGGCAAACTTTATCGTTCCGTCTCTTATTAGTAAATTCAGTGCTGAAGGGAAGGGCTGCGTGCTGTCTTAGTACTGTGTTTATTATAAATAGCTGACGGACTGTTAACACATCACAGGACTTATATAAGAGATTAGTAGGAAAGATGAAAGGACGGAAAGTTGCCACTTTAAGTATTACTCTTTGTGCTCTTTCTACTGTTAGTAACACAGTTTTTCCCGCTCCACCCCATGTGGTAATGCAATAAGTTAAGATTGATTGACAAAGGGCAAAATAAACTTTTCTAATTATATAATAATCTGCAATATGGCGTAGCTTTTTAAAGATAAATATTAACTTTCGCACTCTACCACATAATGTTTTTATGTGGGGCTTAAACGTAAGATTATCATCTAGTATGATACCTAAGTATTTAATTTGATTTGTACTTTTAATTATGGGACAAGGACATTGAGTGTTGTTTGGGCTATAGCAATGATGTGCGTATAGGTTAGTGTTATTACTAGTTGTGGCCTGTTTGCGCATCGAAAACTTAGTATAATTGGTCTTCTCAGTATTTAATGTTAGTAGGTTGTGCTGTAGCCATTTGTTAACCACATTGAATCCATTTTGCGCAAACTCGAAGACTTCCTTATCAGAATCAGCTGAAAAAAGGAGGGCAGTGTCATCAGCGTATGATATAATAATGCCGTGGTCTAGCTTTAGGTTACAGAGATCGTTAATATATATTAAAAAAAGGGTTGGACCCAGTATACTTCCCTGGGGAACCCCAAAGGATGTGTTTTCCTGATCATCGCTCAGGACACTGCCAATTCTCACGCATTGAGTGCGATGTTCTAGGTAGCTTGTAAGGAGCTTCAACTGAGTGTCTCTGATTCCTAGAAGTTCTAGCTTGCGCAAAAGTATAGGGATGGAAACTGTGTCAAAAGCTTTAGCAAGGTCGAGGAAGATTCCTATTGTGTGTTTTCCTTTGTCGAGTTCTTGAACGAGATAGTTGGTCAGGTGATGTACAGCATCGGCAGTGGAAATTTTAGGTCTAAATCCAAATTGGGTCTTAGATAAAATTAATTTATCCTCCAGGTAATTAACCAACCTTTGATTAATAATTTTTTCTAATATTTTAGAAATAGAGGATAGTAAAGAAATAGGTCTATAATTTGTAACTTGGTCTTTACTGCCAGATTTGTACACAGGGATAACTATTGCTTTTTTCAAACATGCAGGAAAAACACCAGAAGATAAGCATTTGTTGAAAATGTGTGTCAATGGGGCGATTAAAATGTGCCTTAGTTGTTTTAGTATTTTAGTTGTGATATTGTCCCATCCGACTGCACAGTCGTCCTTTAAACTCATGATTATCCTTTCTACCTCGGCTTCATCAGTCTCTAGTAACACAAAGGATGTTGGAATATTGTGGTCCGAGACAGCTGTGCATGTTTGTGTTTGTAAAAGGCCCTGAGCTCGTTCTGACAGACACTTACCTACATTTACGAAGAAAGAATTTGCAGAGTTAGCGGATTGCAAATGTGATGCGTTTGTTTGCAATAAACACGAAGATGACTCATGCAATTTTGACGAATAAGTTACATTTTTAATATGTTCCCAGATTTTTTTACTATTTTTGCCCGCTTTTTCAAGTGCAGTTTTGTCGTAGTTAATTTTGACTTTACGTAAAAGATCATTACAAAAATTACGGTAACGTTTATACGATATTTGCAAAACCAAGTTATTCGGGTTAGACTTTGCTTTTAAATGCAACTTGTCACGGTGTCTCATACATCGAATAAGACCAGGTGTGATCCAGGGCTTAACATTATGGTATTTATTACGTAAACTAACATTATGCGAATTCCTTAAAATTGCACGTTGCACATTATCTATTACAAAAGACATGCACAACTGCGGATCATCGGAATTGTAAACGCAAGCAAAATCTACGTTGCATAAATCATCTTCGAGTTTATTTATGTTTATCTTTGACCTAATGCGATTACTGCTTGGCTTAGGTAATTTACAATTTAAAGAAAGTAGGATAGCATTATGATCGGTAATAGATGAGTTAATAACAAGTGTAAGTGAAGGGAGATTCGATTTAAGCATGATATGGTCTAAGCAGGAACCACCTTGGTGCGTTGGCAGTGTGTGCGCAGGAAGCAAACCATGAAAGGAACATAGATTTAAGTAGTTCTGGTTAGTTTCGTCGCTATACTCAGGTATAATATTGATATTAATATCTCCAGCTACAATGATATTCTTAAAAGACGATAAGCACTGTAGCGTATTGTTTAATGAGTCGGTAAAATTGCTGAGGTTTCTAAAAGACGGTGGCCTATACAAGGCGAGTATCGCTGTCTCAGCTCCAATTTTAACTAACAATCTGTTGCAATCTTGCATTTCAGGTTCCTCGACAGACACATTAAGATGATTCTTTGCATACACTATGACGCCGTCATTTTGATTGTAATTTATGTTAGTGTGGTACATAGAATATCCAGGCATTAGTGGAACATTGTACTGTTTAGTAAGCCAGCATTCTGTTAACACAATAATGTCGCAATCAATGTTCAGTCTTTGTTGAAAAATGCTAAAATTGTCATAGTTCTTATAGATACTGCGGATGTTTTGTGTTAGCACAGTTAATGGATTGCTATGAGAGGATAGATAATGTTCACAGTCTTCAACTTCACAGAGGCAAGAATCTGATACAGAAAAGTTATCCAAATCATTAATTACATTACTAATCATTTTTTTATATCAATAAAAAGAGGTTTACAAGGACAAGAAAAAATAAATAAGTAAGCGGCGCTCTTAGGCGCCTTCATAATCTATAGAGTTGATGTACCTTTTTTCCGCTATTGCCTTAGCTGGACAGTCGGCAGAACCCGTGATATGCTTACTTGGCTTTTTGAAGTGAAGACAAGTAGCACACTTTGGCTCTTCCGCCTTTTTGGTGCATTCCTTTACTGAATGACCTTGAAGTCCACAGTGGCTGCAAATGTGGGTCGTCTCACGGCAGGACTTGGCAGCATGTCCGTACTGCTGGCACTTGAAGCACCTGGTGACCAATGTAAAGTCCCTCACAGGACACGAGGACCAGTTAATGAAAACCCTCTCCTTAGATATTAGAGCCTTACGAATAACTGCAGGTACTTCTATCACATAGTTGCAGGTCTCAGCATCCTTCTTGCCGGACTTATGACTCAGTTTGGTCAACAACAGGAATTTTTCTAGTGTTAGATCCGGAAGTGATTCGACGATATTTTGTTTGTACAAACAAGTAAAAACGTCCTTTTCCTGCATAGATGAGGGCACTCCAATTACTACGACTCTGGGCTTTCGTTTTTGCGGCTCATCGATCAGCAGGCCAGAATTCGTGAGCTGCGCCGATTGCTTCAGCTTTTCTATGTCGCCTCTCGTTTCGGTGCTTATTATTACTCCTCCGTTTCTTGTCTTTCTTAGGCCTCTAACCTGTAGCTTCATATCCTCAGGGCAAATTATTTTTTGGACTAAAGTTTTGGTTTCCTCGCTCGACTTGAGGTTGTCTTGGGGATAGATGGCCACAGAACTTATATTAACCGGCTTTATAAAGTTATTACCTCTTTTCACCATGTCTGCAAAAGAGGAGTTCCCAGAGATAGGTTTGGATGTCTCGTCTATTTTATTCTGCAAATTTTGGAGCCGCTTTGATAGGTCTATTTTCTCGTTCAAGGCTTTATTTTCGATATTCAAAGTCATAACTCTTGCTTTCACAGATTGGTATAGGGTTATCATCTGCGAAGTACCGTGACCCACTCTTCGGCTTAGAGTGCTAACTTTCAACTTTTGTTCGGAGTTTAGCTTGCCTGTTTCGGCGATTGTGCAGATCTCATTTAAGCACTGGTCGATGCCCGTCAGCCAGTTTTGAAGTTCTGACGTAGCAATCAGGTCTCCACACACTGCTGCAGGGCGAGACGAGGGCTGCGGGGCGTCCGAGGCTGCCGCGGCGCGGCCGGGGGCTGCGGAGCGGCCGAGGGCAAGGCGGGCGTCCGAGGCGGGCTGCGTTCTATCCTGCTGCTCCGGCTGAAGGGACTGTTCGGATCCATTTCGATTTTTTTTGAGTTATTACAGTATTTTTATTAGTTTATGTCCATTTTCAGCAAAACACTATGACACAGTTAAATTGGCTAACGGTTAACGAGGTCACTAGTCAGCAATTGCAATTTTTTATTTTTGAGGCATTGAGTAAGGCACGTCTGCTCTAAACAACGTTCAATGTAGTATCGTTCAATGTAGTAACGTTCAATGTAGTATCATATAAAACGTTCAATGTACTATACCGACGAACTGCCAGACATCAGTCAAGACGAGATCGTGTTAGCTCTGAGGCAGCTTAAAAATGGAAAAGCCCCCGGTGAGGACGGAATAACTTCAGAGCTTTTGAAAGCCGGAGGTGCCCCTGTTATACAGGAGCTACAGAACCTCTTCAACGCCGTCCTTCACAGTGGGAGAACTCCAAAGGCGTGGAGCGGGAGTTTGGTGGTGCTCTTTTTTAAGAAGGGAGATAAAACCCTCCTTAAAAACTACAGACCCATCACGCTCTTGAGCCACGTCTATAAGCTGTTCTCACGAGTGGTCACGAATCGTCTCGCCAGGAGACTCGACGAGTTCCAGCCACCAGAACAGGCCGGGTTCCGCGGAGGATTTGGCACCATAGACCACATTCACACAGTGAGGCAGATTATACAGAAGTCCGAAGAGTATAATCAGCCTCTGTGTCTGGCCTTTGTGGACTATGAAAAGGCCTTTGACTCTGTCGAAACCTGGGCTGTTCTGGAATCCTTACAGCGATGCCAAGTAGACTGCCGTTATATCGAGGTGCTGAGATGTCTCTACGAGGCCGCCACCATGAGTGTCCAAGTACAGGGCCAGCAGTCTAAACCCATCCAACTGCGCAGAGGAGTGAGACAGGGGGATGTTATATCCCCGAAACTGTTCACGAGCGCGTTGGAAGATATGTTTAAGACGCTGGACTGGAAAGGTAAGAGCATCAACATAAACGGCGACCACATCTCACACCTGCGATTCGCTGATGACATAGTCTTAATGGCGGAGTCGCTAGAGGAGCTGAACCAGATGCTGGACGGCCTAGCCTCAGCCTCGCGACGCATCGGTCTTGGCATGAATTTGGATAAAACCAAAGTCATGATCAATGGCCTCATTGATCCGGGACCGGTCGTCGTACATGGCCACCTTCTCGAAATTGTTTCCGAGTATACTTACCTGGGGCAAATTCTGCAGTTGGGTAAAAATAATTTTGAGAAGGAGGCCAAGAGGAGGATCCAGCTAGGCTGGGCAGCGTTTGGGAAACTACGTCGAGTCTTCTCGTCATCCATACCGCAATGCTTGAAAACTAAAGTTTTCAATCAGTGCGTCCTACCCGTCATGACCTACGGAGCTGAGACGTGGACACTCACGGTAGGGCTGGTCCACCAGTTCAAAGTCGCTCAGCGAGCTATGGAAAGAGCTATGCTCGGAGTCTCTCTGAAGGACAGAATTCGTAACGAATACATCCGACAGAGAACCAAAGTTATCGACATAGCTCAAAGAATTAGCAAGTTGAAGTGGCAGTAGGCCGGCCATATCTCGCGAAGAACCGACAACCGCTGGGGCAAACGTGTTCTTGAGTGGAGACCACGACTCGGCAAACGTAGTGTAGGACGCCCTCCGGCCAGGTGGGATGACGATCTGCGAAAGACTGCAGGCAGATGCTGGATGCGGCAAGCTGAAGACAGGGCGCTATGGCGCTCATTAGGGGAGGCCTATGTCCAGCAGTGGACTAATTTAGGTTGATGATGATGATGACCCGGCTAGTCTCCGTTAAGACTGGCCACCGCCGTGGACGAAGATTCGGCTAGAGGGGAAATCATCATCATCATGATGCACCTAGAACCAGAGGAAGTAGTACGGTTACATTTTTGTTTTCGTTTCGTGTTGGTGCGACATTCATGTTTAGAGTTCCGTCCCGAAGGGTGAAAACGGGACCCCGATTGCTAAGCCTCCGCTGTCTATCTGTCAGCGGGCTGTAGGTATCTCATGAACCAAATATGGTTGATATTTGGTTGACATTTTCACAGTGTGTATTTCTCTTGCCGCTAGAAAAACAATTAATAACATTATTATTATGAAAATAGCCTACGTTCGTCAAAGCTGCATCTCTTGTACTTGTACTTGTATCGGTGATAAAGGTAGACATAGATATTTTATAGAGTGAAATGATGTTGGTTGGAGGAGTAATTAACACGACTGTAGTTGATTCTGTACTGAATGTTTATTGATGAAAACCCACGTTTTTTATACAAGTAAATTACCTCTAATTGAATTTATTAATTCCTTATCTTTGTAACTCGATATGCTTATTGTTTTAACATAAAATGTTTATCTATTTTCTTATCTGAAGATTCTCCGTAAGTAATCCGATATGTTTGACATTTAATAAAATATAATTCTATTTTTCTTATCTCTAAGTAAGTCATTGAGTACATTTGGTATGTACCTACACTACAAGAGCGTGCATTACTATTGCCACTGTATCAACAAATAAAAAAATGTATTAAATATTTATGATACGCCTCACTACCTACCTATTGTATCTAGTTGTCGACTTTTGAGTTTTTGGTAACTGAGTGGAAGGACCAAGGAATTTATAAACTTACTACTTTAGTGCACAAATTCCTTAGGTAAAACCAACTACCTACCTAAATAGGAAGTTGGCTTTCATGAAAACTATATTTTCATAGACTATAATTATTTGCTTTTAATGAAAACCGTAATACAAAATATAATAATTAAACAATGAACCACTTCTATGGAAAAACTTAAATATATTAAATATATTAAACAAATTATTATATTACCCATGTTGAAGAGGATATGCTTTAGCTTTTTTGATCGATCACACACACATTAATTAAATTACTATAATACCCTAATGATCACAGATGTAGGATATATTCCTACATCTGTGGCTCTGTTAAGATAGTTGTTTATAACAGCAGCTCCTTATGAGTGCGCAAGTACAATCAAATAGACCTCATCACTGATTATTAATATTTGCTAGTTGCCATTGCGTTCAACACGAGCTTGAGATGTCGCAGTCAAACTTTGAATGAGGACCATTTCTTAATGATCTGGAAGTAAATAATAATTTGTCACAATTCTCTTAAAGTAACTCAGCCTGCACGTGTATTTTTATACACGATGTTGTACACTAGACCCGCCTAGTCCCTTCCCCACTTGTCTATGTAATACGTTTTGATGGGCTTAAATTTTTCGTAGGTCACTCACCTGAGTGACCTACGAAAAATTTAAGCCCATCTATATACCTACATATATAAGTTATCTTAAAATAGTAACACATAGGCATGTACGCATATAATTTAAAGAAGATTCTACATTTTTCTTAAAATATTGTTGATGTCTTATTAAATATTATCTTATTTGTTTGTTAATTATATTATACAGGGCGTCCCACGGGTATGACACATGGAGGGAAAGTACCTTGAATATTGTAGATGGAACATTTTTTTTTTTATCAGTGTAACATAATCTTACGTTTTTCGAGTAATTAAGGTGTAAAATTTTAATAAATAGCTCAAAATTGTAGGTATATAATTATTTAAAAAAAACATATTCGAGTTTTTTATGATTTTTTGCATTTTCTGAGAAGATTTACTATGGTAATATATTTTTTTACACCATCGGTAAGTAGAGATTTCATCGAACAGAAAGCACACCAACTTTTTGAAAAAAGCTGATATTTTGACGGGTGAATTTTCTATTGAAAATTAGGGTGCTTTTTCGATATTAAGTAAAAGGTAAGATTTCACCAAGTTTCGTGAAAAAATCAATTTTTTTTAAAAGAAAAAACTAAAAACTTGGTTTTTTGAATTTTTTACATATCGCTCATCTGCGACAAGAACGTGACAAGTCAGAAAACGTGATTGTTCAGAAAACGGCTTTGAAGTTTTCAATTCCGTATATTTTCGTTTCTATTGCGCTTTCTCAACTTTTTATTGGCGATATAGGTGCTCCAACAATTCTATTTTCGAAAAACTGATTGTAAGCTGGTATCCTTATCCGTTTTCACTAAAATACCACGTTTATTTTAAAAAATGGCAGCAGTTGTTACGTTTTTCTAGCAAAATATATTTTTTTTCATTGGATATACAGACGTGTCACGTTTTATATGGTAATATTTTTGTAAAACTAACGAAATATTTAATTAAAACACGCTTTTGCAGTCAAAATGTATGTAATTATAAAAGAAATATTACTAAAACACCGTTACATTATGTTGGGCTACGAAAAGGAAGTTATACTTTTTGTACTATTTTAATCAGTCTCGACCATAATTATAAAACATAAATTACTGTTTGTATTATTTTAAACAGTCTCGACTATAATTAAATTACATAAATACTTTTGTACTAATTTTATCAGTCTCGACAATAATTAAGTCTTACTTTTGCATGGCACACTTCTTACCTAATACAAACAATTATGTCTATCCAATAATACTTAACGTCGTAGGTAATCATCGTTTACTTACCATTAAATAATCAAAACATCTTAGCAAAAACAATCACAGTTATTTTCAATAGTTCTACTATAAGATTAACAATGGCATGGCACTTAACATAGAGCATTAACATCATTAACATCAAAGAGCATTACCTATCTTTATGACTCTGTTGTATTTATGTATTTACTCAATTTATATGTGTATATAATTATATTATTTGTTGGGATATATTAGTTTATGTAGTGTATTATATTATGTATTAGTCTATTTAATAAGTAGGTTAATATTAAATCTTATACATATCCTTTGTGCACATGTACCCACTTCTGCAAATTTGTCTCTCTCTCCCAATAAGGTTTGCTGGAAGAGAACTCTTTTTAGGGTTAAGCTCGCCTTGACCATTATTTTTCTTGTGATATGTTTTACTTATAATACCTATGTTGTGCAGTAAAGAATTATGAATTATGAATTAACATTTGCACTTATTATACTAAACATATTAGAGAAAGTAACTAATTAATATTTTTCACAGCACAATGTTCTATTATAAAATAACAATTGTAATGAAAAATACTAAGAAACATGCACATTTAAGGAATTTTTAAAATGTTTTTAAAATTTAAAGAGATTCGTAAAAAGTTTTATAATATCGGGGAATGAGGTTTTTATTAACCAGTTCCATGAGGTCCGTTTTTTTTCTCGGATATGGAAGGTTTTGTGTTGTACAGTTTTTTAACTTCCACATCTATCTCCCTTCTTTTTTTATGGCAGTCGTCAGTATCTATAACAAGAGATTTTTGTTTTTAGTATTTGTACGTATTATTTATATCTATTTCAGTACCTACAGTACCAGCACAAGAATAAAAGTAAATACCTAACTTCTACAACAATCAATAAATACATTGAGTACTTACTCGTATCTTTAAAAAAATAATGTTGTTTGTTACCTTCATAAAAAGACGGTCCCGACGAAGAAGAGCTGCTGCTTGAGAAGCTTGACGAGCTTGAACTAGTGGAATCATGACGACGCTTGGTACAATCAGGGGCTCTTTTTTCCGTGGAGCATTCTAATAAGTAAAAATTTAATTAATTCGATTGACCAATTGTTATTTCGATTTAAATCAATATAATTCACACATTATTCCTGCTACTATTATAATTGCGAAAGTGTGGATGTTTATTATACATAGATGTTTGGATGGATTTTTGTTACCTCTTCATGACAAAACATCTGAACATATCGGGCTGAAAATTGCATACAGGTAGTTCTAAAACATAGGCATTTATAGTCCATAAATCAGTTCCCATGGGATAGAAATATTCTTAAATAACGCGTTCGAAGCCGCGGGCAGAAACTAGTTTTAGATAAACAACAGTTCATACCTATTTGGTCATTGCCATAGGTGTTTTAGCAAGAAGATCCAAAATCTTCTTGGATCGCGATCGTGACTCCATCTGAAAAAATAAGGTGGGAGTTTAAAAATGTGTCGTCATCTGTAATGCAACAACTTATTCTATCACGACAAAATGTATACACACTTTACGACAAAAACGAGATACGAGTTAATAATCCAAAAAAGCTTAAACCTTTAGAGATTTGATTCACCATCTAAAACGGTACATACCTTTTTATTCCGAATAAATATAAGTTTTTTGCGAGAAAAACGTGACTAGGAAGCCTAAAAATTTATACAGTGAAATTTTATTTTACAGCTAAAGTGGTTCCAACCATGATATCACGCTTAAGTAACATATAAAAACCCAAATAATGCACGTACCTTTCCGTCAACAACGTGACACGCTGACCATGTCACGTTCTTGTTGCAATTGAACAGCACCTCACTCGTCGCGCGCACGGAATCCACTGACATGTACCGATGTTGAAACGAACTTCATCGATGTAAAGGAGGGAGCTAGAACGCGTCTTGTCGTCTCTTTCCTTCATACCAAGGTCAATTTAGGCGCTAGAAATATCGCGTTTTTGTAGCAAGTAGAGCGCGATACGGCGGATTTGGATATAGTGTTATTCCAAAACGATACCTAAATCTCATAACCCGTTCTTCTCGCAAATGAGCGATATATTTTGAGGTTATGTGAAAAAAGTGTCCGTACAAAAGTCGTAGATCCTATTATTACCTACATCTTTGCCATTGGACTTTTTTCCATAGGACTTATAGTTTTGCCGGCAATCGAGATAAACCGTTTTTTACCCTTAAAAACTAACCCCCTTCCCCTTCCTCGTATCGCATCGCCCGTAAATTATTTTTCTATTCATTTTTATAATATTCTTCTCCTTTTCCAATGGGTTTCATCCTAATATTATTATTTTTTCCTTTTAATTATCTTTAAAGGCTTCTACCCAGGTCTAAGAGGCTAAAAAAGCTTTGTGCCACTTCGAAAAGTAGCAACTAACAGCTAAACGTTTCTTCGTCGCTTCTTAACTTTAGTCAACACATCGAAGCGACAGAAATAAAAAAATTCTCTTTATTTCTGTGACGGTGTACAATTTAATAATTGTACCTTTTCTAAGTGTACATTTACTGTAGTTACCTATATAAAGTTTATCTATTGTAGAAGAAACAAACTTTTGTTCTATTGGTTGATGGCACAATCACAAGGTACTAATTTGTGTTATGATATACTTGTTATGATATACATAAGACAATACACTACATATGTCATCATCATCATCAGCCTATATTAGTCCACAGCTGGACATAGGCCTCCCATAATGAGCGCTATAACGCCCTGTCTTCAGCTTGCCGCATCCAGCATCTGTCTGCAGTCTTTAGCAGATCGTCATCCTACCTGGCCGGAGGGCGTCCACCATACACTACGTTTGCCGAGTCGCGGTCTCCACTCAAGAACAAGTTTATGGGTTGTCGGTTTTTCGCGAGATATGGCCGGTCTACTCTACTACCACTTCAGCTTGCTAAATATTTGAGCTATGTCGATAACTTTGGTTCTCTGTCGGATGTATTCGTAACGAATCCTATCCTTCAGAGAAACTCCGAGCATAGCTCTTTCCATAGCTCGCTAAGCGACTTTGAGCTGGTGGACCAGCCCTACCGTGGGTAGTTCCACTGCGCTCCAAAACTCTTTGTTCTCAAAATTTTAACGTTCATACATTGATTCCACTGCGCTCCAAGAATTTTAAGTAATAAATTAATTGAATATTTGAGTTCCACCGCGCTCCAAGAAATTTTGAGTAGAGTTAGCAAAAAAATAAATTAAGCATGAAACATTATGTAAAATAAAAAAAAATTTAGATGTAACTACCTATATCAAATATGTTTATTCAGTCACAATCACAACGTCAAATTTAAAAAATATTCTGCAGATTAAAAAAGATTTGTTAAAACTACAATACAAATACTATTTAATACACTACAATAAAATAACAGTTAGTAAAAAATAATCAGTCTCTCTTATATTTTAAGTAAATAAATAAATAAAAATCACAGCTTCAGATTAAAAAGTTTTATAAAACCATGAATATAAATCACAACACAACTTATTAAAATTTGTAAATATTGTTCCAAAAAACTTTTTTGTAATTATTTATCGTTTGATTTAAATTGCATTTACCTGTGCGATACTTGAGTTTTATACTTTGAATTCTGTTTCACTATGATTGATTGCGGCTTTCGATTGTTTGGTTGACGATACTTTTGCTGATACAAAGCTTTTTCTTTAAGGTTAAAATAATAATAATAATAATCGCGGTTTCTTTGGTCACTCTTTATTTAGCCTATGTTGCTGTGATTCTACTAAGTTGTTTGTTTGGTGTCTTTCTCCTGAAAAATTCCAAATTTCTGTGTGTTTTATATTGTTTAACCATTGAACGACGAAGTAATAATTAAACTTGGAAACATTTTCTTTGTACAAGACATAAACAACTTTCGGTTTACCTTTTATGCTGACTCTATCTATTTATTGTGGAGCGCTGCGGAAGCATTTTGTACTTTTAATTTTTAAAATAATATGGGTAATAAAAAGTTGGAGCCCGGAGGAACACATTCTTGGAGCGCGGTGGAACTACCCCCTACCGTGGTGAGTGTCCGTCCACGTCTCAGCTTCGTAAGTCATGACGGGTAGGACGCACTGATTGAAAACTTTCGTCTTCAAGCATTGCAGTATGGATGACGAGAAGACTCGAATTAGTTTTCCAAACGCTGCCCAGCCTAACTGGACTGAATTGACATTCCCATCTTTAATTAACTAGCTGCGCCCCGCGGCTTCGCCCGCGTGTAATTTTATGTCTCTGATGTTCCTCGCAACTTTCCTTATTTTTTCTTTCATATGAACCATCTCCTGACAATAACAAAAACAACAAAAAAAGAACTAGCGAAATCGGTCCAGCCGTTCATGCGTGATGCTGTGACCAAAGAAAATAGGGATTAATTTTTATATAATACTAGCTGACCCGGCGAACTTCGTATCGCCTAACAGTCGATTCTTTAATTTTTTTTTTTAATTTTTTTTTTTTAGAATTTTTCTCTCCGTAAGAACCATCCTCGTACTTCAAGGAATATTTTAAAAAAGAATTAGCGAAATCGGTCCAACCGTTCTCGAGTTTTGCGCTTACCAACACATTTTGCGATTCATTTTTATATTATAGACTAGCTGACCCGGCGAACTTCGTATCGCCTAACAGTCGATTCTTTAATTTTTTTTTTTAATTTTTTTTTTTAGAATTTTTCTCTCCGTAAGAACCATCCTCGTACTTCAAGGAATATTTTAAAAAAGAATTAGCGAAATCGGTCCAACCGTTCTCGAGTTTTGCGCTTACCAACACATTTTGCGATTCATTTTTATATTATAGATATATATGTAAATGAATCCCTTTTCCCCTGTTTCTTTATATTATAAAGATAGATTCATTTCCTACCTCATATTTGTATCTATATTTGTATGTTTTTTTTTTTTTGTAATTAGTACATCATTGTTCGTTAGAAATAAGTTGTCTATGTCTAGTAATTTTTTTCCAGAAGTACCGACTACTTAACACAAAATTTGCAAAAGTCGGTTCTATCCGCTTCGGTTGCCTAGTTTTTGTTTTTTCGATTACAAAGTTGGATAAGTATAAGAAACTTTAAGATACTAACTGGATGCGATGAAAATTAGTGAGTGTTGAAAAAGAATCTTGTTACAGTTTAAAAAGTGATTAATGTAAAACGGTTCCCTATTAAATTTTTACAAATTAAATCACATACAATACGGAAGGGCCTTGTAAGTTACATGATTACCTTAACTAAAAATCATATTACAGTGCGCCGGAAGTGGCTTGATTGTATTGCTAATATTGCAATGTATAGGGACGGTAGAGGCTTTCTTTGTCTTTATAATTTCTGATAAAATATAGATGCGCGTCCGAGGGCGGTATTACCGGACAATATTTGTATGTTGACATTTACGCCGGCAGTTTGTGAACCCACCCAGCATTCGGTAAGCCATGGTCTGCCACTTTTAACAGTTTTGAGACCATGTTTATGGCATGCCTCCCCAGTCTCCCTCAATTACCCAGACGAAAAGACAGGGCCACTATGGCCCGAGATCATGGAAATGAGAACACATAAATAAAAATAATACTGGACAATTCACACAGCATCATCTAGCCCCAAACTAAACAGAGCTTGTGTTATGGGTACTTAGATAACTGATATACACAAATAAAAAGATTAATTCATTAATTCAATACTGTTTGGCCCTAGTGCTAGCATACATAGAGAAATAATCTCGATACTCGAAGAAAGGCGATATACTAAGCTTCAAATTAATGGCTTTTTTGGTAATTTATCACGATGTTAGTAAAGTAAAAAGTATTTATTTTAGCAAAGGACATGATTACATTCAGGTGCACTTTCTTAGCTTTATAACTAGGCAGATAGATATCTTAGGTGAAGTCACAATTTGTCATACCGAATATAGGTCATTATCATTACGCACCCATGTAATTTGCTATTGAGGTGTCTCAAAAACACACTTATCAACTGATATTTTCAACGTCATTTACTTATATTATTAACCTACCCAACAGTCACAAAACAAGCTCTGTATTTTCTGTCTTCGCTTGAAAAGGAATTTTAAAAGTTTACAGATCTGGACGGAACGGAAGCCATGTTGAATAAAACTCACGAGCGACGACGGGCAAAACGCAAATTGCAACCCAAATGCTGAAATTGTTTGCTCGCTCACAGCTTGTCTTCGCTAAGGATTGGCTTTGCATATTAAAAGTAGGTACAACCAGACTAAATTATAAAGAGAAAAGGCTGTTTTATAGGCGTGGGAATGTCACAAAAAAATGGGCTTTATAATTCTATGGGCCTCTTCTGACTACACGCGACGAGTCAACACGGTAGCCACCAAACTGGGATATAGGCACTTGCAGCATGACTTTTGTTTTTAAAAACATAACTAAGGCAAGTGTCAGGATAATAACTTGCATTTAAAATGATTTCAGGATCATTTCAACTGCATAGGTAGTCGTAATGCAGTTAAAATGATCCATCATCCTGAAATCATTTCACAACTGTATTCAGACTACCAATGACTAAATAACAGAATACGTAAGGCAAGTATTGCTAACATTTGTATACCAGCTTAATAATTGTCAAGAAATAACTGAAACTTCCTGACGGGCAAGTCTATTTGACCTTAGTATGAAAACGTGATCGTGACGCTTCGTTTTTCCATTACCTAAATATTAATATGACATCCAATTTAGTACCCCTTTCGTGCGGACAGTTAACTACGCAAATCGGGTTAGTCGGTAGTAGGTTTATGAACGCACAGTTCTTGAGCCAGTAAGCCTCGAAGTATTCCACAAAGGCAGTTATTTGCTAATTTTTCATTAGTTCTTATATTTTTGCAGTTTTATTTTTAATATATTCCCATCCTTCGCGAATCTGGTTATTTGGGAGAAGTGGTGACTTGATGTAACATATTATTTTTAAACTATTTTTTTGTATAACACTCATAAATTTCATTAGGCGGCTGTGTATTTACAAATATAGCTAAATGGACGAGCCCAATCCAAAATAATAGGATCCGTTCAGTTATACTGCTCAGTATAACTATTTGTTTTTTTTTGTTCATTTTGTTATATCGTATAACTAATAGTATAACTAGGTGGACTAACCCCGCAAATCCTTTACAAAAAGGAGACATCACGTTAACATGTCGTTACTAACATCAAATAGACTTACCCCTGGAGGCACGACTTATCCTTCCTGGAGGCACGCTGAAGGCAAGCTCCCAAAGTTCCTCGTCGAGACGGCTCAGGTGCACTTACGGAATACCTAATTGGTATTATAGGAATCGAGTGAATTGAACAACACAAATGTGTTTCACCCGACTGCGTATGAGGGAGTAATGTTTTTGGAAAGTTTAATGTGCTGGCGATGCTATAAAAGAAGCAATTAATTGTATAAATTATAGAAAGAATTAATAATGTTGATTTAATTGTAAGTAGTCCCAAAGTTTTTTGGCTCCTACGTCACTTGAGCTCGCAGGGCAATTGGTTAGCGCGTTCCCGTACTGAGGGAAAAATGCGGGTTTAATTCTATTTTATTTGATTTCTTAGAAATTACCCCGAGTGCGTGGTCTTACGCACTACAATAACAAAAACCTAGGCTTGATTTCAAACCTACCAAATACATCAACACCAAAACCATCATGTGAATATAAGACCCAGAATGTTACACACGATGACCAGTAGACTTGCTTTTTGGAGCTGGTGTTTATAGTAATATCATGTTAGGAGGAAGAGCAGACTCTGAAGAGCTACCATCGCTCAGCAGAAGCAGCTAGGATGGCTTCTCTGCTGCACTGTGTAAGACCTACTACAACTGCAATGTCGTTAAAACGACGTTTTGCTTAATTTTCGGAAAACGATGCACATAACCAGACCTGTAACCAAGAGTAGATGTGAACGTGTACCGACCAGAAGTGCTTACCTCATTTCTTACGTACCACCACCATATTAGAGAACGGGGAATAACGAAGTTTGCGCACCATTTACACCAGAACACAAGGAAAAGCTGGGCGCTACCAAACCTCATTTTTTCAAAATGAGCTCATTTTTGCGACCAAAATGAAATAAATTGGCAAATATTCGTACCCAAAGATGAAAAGAATTTTACCAACTTATGGACATAAAAACTCGAACCAATTTACTTTTTGAGGTACCATTTACTCTTTCAGGTAAAATATATTCAGAAAATTTCCGCTTATGGTCCAGGAAGTAGCCACAACACACAAACAAAAAACTAAACCTTCAACAGTTTATCTTTCTTTTTACAAAGTTTGTGTTGTTTTATTAAAAATCATTCACTGGAGAAAAACACTTTATAAAAGCACGGAATTGTGGCCTTCACAGAAAAAATAATAATTCCAAATAAATTAAAAATATTGCCTTACAATTGAAAAAATTGAGCTAACAGACTGTTGCAAACAACCTACAGGTAGCTCAACTGATTACTACTGCAGCAATATATCTATCTTTCCATCAAACAATCGGAATTTTTATATGGTTAATTACAATAACAATGAATCCCAAAAAACACATATTTTGGAATTTCGTTTTGCGAAATAGATGCAGCAATGATATGATGAAATACAAACATTCGGTGCGAACCTTATAACCGTCGTCCGGTAGTTGGGTAAAAACAAACAATCATCAGATCAAAGGTGTATTGCTATGCTACCACGCAGCTCCAATATGTGCATTCAAATATGGGTTTTAACTTGTAATATTTAGATGCATTTCATATTAACGGCATCGGATGACGGACAGCTTGTGGGCCAGCCGTGTGAAGCTTGTGGAAAGCCATTTTAGCACTGTAAAATGTATTTATAGACCACGAGTTTAAGGCCATACTTGAATGCGCATTTTTGTGTTTCGTGGTGTTGGATTAATGTGCGCCGAGATTTAGAGTGCAAGTTTGAAATACCTCGATAGTAGGTAACTAGCTTTACTAGTAGTGTTTATGTTAGTAAATGTATTGGTATTAATCTTCTTTGTTTTGCTTTGGTGGCTGGTTCTTTTTTGGTTTTTAGTCGACTTTTGGAAAATTTTGGTGTTAAGGTAGCGTCGATGGATTGATGATTGGGTTTTTAAACAGACAGTTTATGGTAATTGGTGTCGCGGCCCGCTGGATCGCCATAAAATTCATTGTTTTGGTTTTTCGTATAATGTGCTCGCGTCGTTTCAACGAAGCTGCATCGAAATACCTACCGTCTTATCTATACCTACGGTCGAAGTAACATTTTGACGATTTTTACTTTGGCAGCATGATACGAGTACTTTATATTTCAATAATGGTATGTTTTACGGGCTAAACACGGATATAAACACTGGCCAAAATTTAGTTGTTGAAGATTCTGGTTAGGTCCGGCGGCTATTTCAATTCTGAATCATTAATTAATAATAAGAGAGAATAAATACGTTATTCAATTCAATATTCGATTCAAATTAATTGATAACCAAATTCTGCGCGGAGTTCCTTTGTACTCGGGTATGTTATTTAGTGCCTTAACTAAATGGCTTTAATGGCTTTTACAACATAATTACTCAATATAAATCATTGATATGATGGAAGGGCCATACAAGTCTGTTTCTTTTTAATTAAATAAAGGACCCGGTTATTCTTATAAATGACTTGATTAAGATGAAATCTAAATGGACATTCCTACACCTTATAATGGTATGATTTGGGTAAGCGGGTAGGTACGTACAGGAAAATGATCCAACTTCTTTACCTTCACTTTTAGCATCTGTTAATGAATGATTGATGAAGTCGAAGGCACATCTAAAGATACCTTGATTTTTATACTAAATTCATGAGAAAATAGGTAAAATATGTCCGGTCGTTTTATTTTATTTTTCTGAAAGTGTGCTACGTTGTCGCCTCGTCATGACTCGTACTAGAAAGTATAATACAGGGTGGAATTTTTGGACGGGACAGTAAGGGCAGCTACCTATTTTTTTTAGAAAAAATATCATCTTGATTCACAGATTTTCAAAAAAATATAGGTACAAATTTCGAGAAAATGGGCGTTTTTCACAAAAACTTTTTTCGATGTCAATCGATAAAATCTTAAACTTATCAAAAAGTATTGTGGGACCAACTAAGGTTTGATTATGTAATAGAAAAGTCAGAAAACGCAAAAAGCTTTTCCCATACATTTTGTACAGAGTTTAAATCAATTTATTTTTTACTCAATAAAACTTTTTGTAACTGTAAGTTGGACGGCCAAAATACATGGTTGAATAGAAAATTTTATGAGTTTCGAACTTTTTATTTATTTTTAACTTATTTTTTATTAATAATGTCAAACAATTATTTGTTACAATCTTATTTATAATTATATGGTTTTTACTGAGTTACTTAAAATGCAAAATCCTTACTCAAACTTATTTATGTAAACTAACCACCTACAATGCTAACAATCGGATAGATTATTTAATTTTTATTTTAGGTTTGAGTTTTTTATTATTATTGTGTAACTATATAAAAGGAGAAGCCCTCAACCCTAAAATACAGGTTAGGCTTGAAAACCACGGACATAATACTGGCTGCCTAGAAAACAAACAATTGACATTAGCAAACGTCCATTGTAAAAATATAGACAGACTACGAGTACATAGCGAATTTCACTCGTATATGATCCGAAATGAAATTTGCTTAGAGGCCTACAACGTCACAACATCGCCGAAAACGTTTTATTTTTTTTACCTCTTTTATCTTAAGTAAACCAAATAGGCACTAAAGGTATGACCAGCTTATCCGTTATCCGCAAGTTACAAAAGCAAGAAAGGGGTGGTGTTAGTGAACTTATAAAGTAGTACTTAGGTAAAAAGCATTTATGTTAATAATTTCGATTTATTATTACGTTTTCAGAGTTCAAAATTAAAAAAAATACTATTTTTAAATTGAAAATATGCAGTCATCTACACTTTTAATATCAGAAATCTATAAATATTGGTTTATAAATACAAATACTATAGAAAAAATACAATTATTGTACCAAATTTGATATGAGTCAAGTAGCCTATTGTGTCAAAATAAATTATTATATAATTCTAATGATCACTGAATTATTGCAAACATAAACTTCCAATATCAAGAAGTTGTTGGTAGTTTCTTCTGGTCGACATGAAGTCAACTCACGAAATAAAAATATACATACGTGGATTTTGGGTACCTATGTTAGTTCCACTTCCACGGCTGTCGCTGTACGAATTTAGAAACAGCGCGACGATGCCCTCGGCGCTTTTTAACATAGTACTTCATCCGGCAGCATGCTCGAGCGCGGCTGCCTGTAGCAGCCGTTCATTATTACTCAACAATGTTGTTAGCAAATGAATGCCGCATAAAAAGACCCCGTTATGAAAGCAAGTTTTTAGTATATGTAGATCGATAAACGTTTATCAACGTAAAACGGCCATTTTCCGTAGGTATTACGATTATTATTCAATTTTCTTTTTCTACAAATACAGCTCCATTTTAGTAATTGTGTCTCATATTTGCGAGAGTGTAGGGTTCCGAGCACGATCTGATATGAAGCTCCCTCCCCGAGGCAATATGCTAATACTCGCCCGCTCAAAGAAAACAGGTTATAATTTCAGCCACGTTTTTTAAATTTACCTTCTAACAGCCTCTTGATATTTTTACTACGTGTCGCTTCCGAAAATTTCTGTACAGGGTGTAAGAAAAGATAAAAGAAAAGATGAAATTCACGGAGCTTATTCGGGTTTCTTGATGCAGGTCACGGCATGAATTTATCTCAGGTCTACCTTAGGTACTTCGGAAGTAATTGAGTGGAACCAAGGGCTGCCTCTAGTTCGCTGTTGGCGCCTTGCTGTTTACCCTTGTAATTTCAGTTTTACCTACAGTCGATGTTATAGTTGTACATTAGTTTTTAGTTTCTACTTATATTAGTTACTAAAGAACAATACGAATTCAGTCATTTTTACAGAACAATCGTATCGTATATTGTGAATTTATAAGTTTAGGTAAAACACGATAGCTTTATTCAATATAAATCATGCTATTCTAACTCAAGCTTCACCGGATTTCCTCGTGATAAGGGCCGTTAGTCCGAAGCCGTCGTGCTGGAATTCGTCATAGCAGCCGAGTCATGTTATTTCCCTATTAAAACGATAGCGAGATAATAGCTCAAAAGCAATTAAGTGCCTCAGTTCGCATAACTAACTTCGAGTATTCAAAGTTGTCGAATAGCTATGAATACAAATTACCCAGAATATTTAGGGCAACAGGATGAGAACACCAGAAACTGATTTCAAGGAACCGAAATTGTTTTTTTTTTTTGCAGTATCGCCAATTTCTATGAATGTAGTCGGCGCCGCCATGTCACACTTCCGATAGGAAGTGTGACATATATGCTATTGTCCAACGAATATGTTCGAGACAAAAGGTACGAGGTACGTTGATGGTAGATACAAGGTTCATTAAATTTCATTGCAACCAGTGGAATTCTATTCATCGAAATACTAAATTTAACGTGAAACCAAATACTGGCTGGTCCTGACTGAAAACCAGCGCTCTTTCACAAATTACCTACCCTAGATTTTTTGTGTTAGAGCTACGAGCTGAGTCAGGACCTGTTAGAGCTACACACACGTGCTCGTCTGCTTGCTGAGTGGGCTACTTAGTACAAACCCAGTGCTTAGGTACTTATGTTATTATACCTATTAGTATTAGTAATAAATAATATACACCTGTTTTTTTTTGTCTGAGTACGTGTTACTGAGTACTATTATATTTTATATATTGTGTGTGTAGTGTTTAGTAAAATAATTATCTTGATTTGTTTCTTAAAAGGTGAAAGCGTACACTGACTTTATACATAAACAAAATCTTTTAGACAGATAATTCTTTATTTAAAAATTTGGTTCGTTGTGGTTTCAAACAAATGGTGCACATTTCCACACTAGAATGTAATTATTGAAGAGCAGTAGCTTAAATGTACTCTCGTAGATTCGGTGAGCGCTAGTGCAACGAGATTCTGTAGCACTTCTGGACCAGCTGTGTGATTACGCTAAACATTCCCATTCCCATTGAATTGGCCATCCGAAGAGACTGAGCATAAACGATTTCGGTTATAAATATGGTACAAAAAATACGTACAATTTTCTGGCGGTATGGAGCCGAATGACGGAAATTTTAACGTCAACGGCAAGACCCTAAGTCAAAGTTAATTGTCATTTGTCATATAATGTATATCACTTGACCTTTTTTGCTCGATAACAGCAATTCAAAGTTAACAGTAACGTATATTGCATTGTAGTATTGAAACGTAGTTGAGCAAAACAAGGTCAAGTGTGAGTAACATAAGAATGAGTTTTATCGTTCTTTTGGTAACATAAATATTAACAAATAAATAAAAATTAAACATTACAATTGAGTTTGTCATTTGTGATATTTTGGAGTTAACATCTTTTTTCGGTCGGCTATATCCAGAAAATTGTATGTGTTGTATGTTTTTGTACCAAGTGATGGACATCTAAATCGTTTATACTCAGTCTCCCCGGATGGCAATCCATTGAATGGGAGATTTTACCTACAGATAACCATAATACTACATCTGCAAGAATCCGCTAGTGGTTGGTTCTAAGTAAACAAACGTAATAATTAAATTACTAACAGGCACCCCAGATTTGGAACTCCAATTGATCCAGCAGGTCCACGTCGAAATTTCTTCCTCACAAATGTACTCTGTAAATAATATTCCGAACTTGGCTGAACGCTGGGAATTTCAATAAAGGGGATTATTAGAATCGGCGAAGAAATCGGCACGTAGACTACTAGGATCTTTGATTAGAATAATCAAATTAATACAGTATTTGACAGTACTCATTTATTGATGTTTTAAAAATTACTTTGATTCCTTCGGTGGTTGCTGTGACATTCAGCCGAGTTGGACAGACGGACAGACAGAGGAGCCCACAAGAGTTTTAAAACGCTTACTAGTAAAGCAGAGAGCCTAAATTTTGTCTTAGTTTGAGTAAATAATTAAAGTTTTTATAAAAATTCAGTGTATTCCACTTGTCGACTAATAGAGTTAATGAGCTACGATAATTCTATAATTAAAAGGCCATTATCGAACACTAACAGAGGTAATTATAATAATTATTTATGTGCTGTGTTTATGGTTAAATAATTGTTTACCTACCAAATTTCAAGCTCAGCTTGCGCTAAATTTGATTATATTTAATGCACGAAATGAATAGAGAAACGTAATGGAGAAACATTCATTTGAATAGTTTTACTATAATTTAATATTAAATACTTGTCTCGAAAATAAATTATATGACCAGTACGTGCGGTACAGTCATAAAGAAATAAGATGTGACAAATAAACATGAGTGTCATCATGTCCAGATTCAATTTACTTCGCGTTTTATTCCTAGCCATCGTTTACATACTTTCCATTGCCAAAGGACTGCCAAAAAAAACCGTATTGCCCTACACGCAACATCAATACAAAGCATAACAACACGACTCAAACCGTAATTTCATATTTACGTAGGTTTATAGGAAATTTCTGACACAATTGGACCACGGCTTACGTGATCTGTGCACTCGTCTCTGTAGGACAGTGGACAGGCTAACAAGCCTGTCGATGTCAGCGTTATATTATACTAGCTTCTGCCCGCGGTTTCGCACGCTTATTTTCGGTATAATAAGTAGCCTATTATCTAAGTTAGGCTACGTTCTAATGTACGCGAAATTCCATCTTGATCTGTTTAGTAGTTTTGGAGATCCTAGATAACAAAATGTTTACATTTCACAAATTTCGGCTTTATAATAAATTAGTAGGATAGAGGATCATTTGTAGCCGTGCTGACGAGCACAGTTAGCTTCTGTAGTACTTTGCAAATGTACGGAAATATTTGCTTTATTTCTGTGGAAATCCATTTGAGGGTACCGCCCGCGGACGTATTCATTAAATGATTGAAATCATATAAAAGTTTAATTATAACATTTCGGTTTAGTACGTCTTCACTTCGCTAAGTGGCATGGGGATCCAGCAGCCTTTCTACGGCATCTCTGCGGGTAGGTACTAGAGAGGAGAGACTCATACTAGTGGGGAATGGTCCCCCTAAGACAGGTAACGCGTAGATATTTTTTTTTTGTCTCTGTAATAGCGCATAAGTTCCATGGTTTTCCTGGAATGTTTGGCGTATTACACGAAATCCGCCTCCGTGTGTGCCCACATGCGTGCCCACTTTCTGGGGTTTCCTGCTTAAAACCTCAACACAAAAGTTTTATTTTTCTTTTTTGTTTTGTTTTATAATTATAAACTACTAGCTTCTGCCCGCGGCTTCGCACGCGTATTTTCGGTATAATAAGTAGCCTTTTATCTAAGTTAGGCTATGTTCTAAATGTACGTTTAATTTCAACTTGATCTTTTCAATAGTTTTGGAGATCTTAAATAACAAAAACTCAAATTTCTCACGTAAAGTCCCACTGCTGGGAACGGGTAATTTTGTATATCATTGTAAAGTTATTCACCATTTGTAAATTTAAATAATTTGAATTTTGTGATGTGTCCAAGAAGTAAGGTCTAAATGAAATATAGCATTTTATATTTTTTTCATATTTGATACATAGAAAATACCCAGAACATCTGGAACAAATATTTGCATATCGTAAGAAAATTTATCCCAAGGCGGGAATCGAACCCATGACACATACAACTGCTATAAAGAACACCATCGCACTAGTAATTATGTAGAGGGGAATACCGCAATAACCAAAAATATTAAACGGAAACCAATTATACAGTTTTGGTACAGTTTCTGGTCGCGATCAAGAGACACGAGTGAATTTTAGCGCTGGGTTAAGATGGACTGACCAATATCAAGAAAAACAAGATCCGTCAAGTGCGAGTTTACACTCGCACTTGACTCGCGCGCCGAGAGTTTCAAAGTTTGTCCTGCGTTTGACCTATATTTCAGATGGATCTCTTTGCATGCTTCGGTTAAAGTGAGTAATGGTAAAATTTTCGACTTTTTTTTTAATATTTTAAAAAGTATGAAACCTACAGAAATTTGAAAAACTTTTCGAAATATTTTAAAAAGACTACAAAAATTCCAAAAACTATTTTGAAATGTACAAACTGATACCTTTCATTTGATACCCCACATGACCCTGTAGGTATCTTTTAAAATTTCGGCATCACAATTTGTATGGAAAATAATCATTTTTATTTTTCATTTATTTTCATTTATTTTTCTTTAAATCTGTACAGGCGCATGAAATGTATTATTATTTTAAATTTCAAGTTGATAGCTGCAGTAGTTGCTGAGTTATTAAGGAGGGAAAAAAGGACAGACAAAGCGAGACCATAAGGGTTTCGAAACCGATCTTCGATCTTCGAAACCCTAAAAATTTTAACTATAGTTCGACCGAAACCGCTGTACCGCTCCCTAAGAAAGTGCGGCGAAGTGGGGGCCGAGGAAAAAAGAGCAAGAATACACATGAGATCGATATTGTCGGATATATCTTACGATATCGTACCAATATAAACAATATTTTTGTTTTATATATTGTATCGATATGTTTATATTTTTTTATAACTAAATTATCTACAGATATTCTGACAGAGCTTCTCCTTCAACTTCATCTTCCGTTTCGCCATCGGAATTTGAATCAGAGTCGTTCTGCAAATTTATAATTAATGGATCGATAATAATATCAAATCTACTATCGCGATCCCAGTAATTGTTTTAATTTTTTTGAACATGATCATAACATTTCTGCCATTTTTCCGCCGTGAACTCCGAAAACAATGTATTCAATAAGTTTATCTTTTCATCTAGAGAAGAGTTAATATGGTTATGGGCTATATTGTTTTTAATATCAGCCCAGACTAACTCTATGGGATTCAAATCCGGATGGTACGGCGGTAATCGTAGAACAGTATGTCCATTGGCTTTCAGGAGTTCATCAATTCTGTACACGGGCTCTTTTTGTGTATTATCGATAAGAAGTTGCAGTTGAGATTTTGTCATAGCTTCCCAAAATTCAACATTGTGGCGCCGTAACCAGTTCTGCATTTCAGTTTTGAGGCTTGCTATGGTTGGCTTCTTGTCAACCTGAACGCTGTGGTAAGACGCGTTGTCCAAGACAACTACAGAATTCGGAAGCAATTTATCTTTTAACTTTTCATCTACCCGTATAAAAAGTAGGCCCGTTCATGTCTCCATGATAGTCGCCGGTCTTAGCATCTGATTTGAATATCGTCAATGCACCATCAACCAAGCCATTTCGACATCCAGCGTGAAGAATTACCAAACGCCGTCCTTTTCCAATATCAGCATGAATTCCAGGTTCGGACGATGATTGCCAACATTTGCTTACATGGTGACTGGCGTTAATGTATGTTTCATCAAGGAAATATATGTTGCGGTTTTGCGTTCTGTAATTTCTGATTTGTGTTAAGTATTTTTTCCGCCACACTACAATATTAGGCTGCTCTATAAGGATATGTCTCTTCGATTTGCATTTTTTGAAACAGTAACCTATTTTGTGTAAGAGGCTCCTTAGAAATTCTCGTCCACAATTTAATATGCCATCTTGTTTCAAACTTGAAAGTAACTTACAGACACTTGGCACTCTTTTTTCAAATTCATAAAACTGATGAATTTTTCTTCTGATAACTCCTAAATCAAAATCATCAACAACATGTTTTTTCTTTATAGTTTTTGGTTGTTTTGGCGAATTAAATTTCAATCGGCCCAAATTTTCAGTTGATGAATTGCCCTCTTTTATCAAATTTCTTGCGGTTTTTTCGCAGTACCCCGTAGCGTCTGCCACGATTTTGGCAATATTTGCATCACTTTTATATTCAAAGCTCTCTCTGTCTGCTTTTGTTTTCTTAAAATATTCGGCCACTTTAAAAATTATGGCCTTGACATCACGAGATAGCGCACGACCCATCTTTGGATATTTATCTCATGTGTATCTGACATAGACCGTCCGGTACAAAGGCGACCTACTGCCGTGAGCGTTGACGGCAGACTGATGGAACGGAGCGGCCGATACTTCCCCCCCGTCTCGCCGCGCGCATACCTCAGGAGCGGTACAGCGGTATCGGTCGAACTATATCAGAATGAATACTATGATCGCAGCCACTGTAGGAGAGTTTGAATCAGGAGAAATTAGCATCGGTCACTGTATCGAAAAATTGAAGTAAATTAAATTATCTTGATACTGTCTTATAATAATATTCTCTGTTTTACTGTTTATTTTATATACAGGGTGTCCCATAATGAGTGGATAATCTTGAAACGGCTTGTGCAGGGGCCCAAGGCCAATCCGAAACATTTTTTTGTTTTTTTTTATCTTGACCCGTTCGTAAAATATTTAACTTTTTGTAAATTTGGAAAAAATTGTACCTTTGTTCACATTTTTAGACTTGGTGCCTACAATTTTTTTATTTTTTTTATTTTTGTATTTGGAATATATTAAGAAAATATAGCGTAATTGAACACCGTTTGAATAATTTTGGTAACTAGGAGCAGTAATTTTCAAGACAGTATTAAAGTGGAAAATTGAAATTTTTCATTTAATTTTTCTAAGTTTAAGCATCTGTGGTTTAAAAAAAAGGTATGAAAACCTAAGAAGCCATGTACATAAAAAACATGTCCATTTCAAGAGGATTCTTAAATGATAAAAAACTACGAAATATTATTGAATGAAACACTGAGATATCGCCACTTTTGTGTAAAAAGGGGCCATTCATACTAGAAATAAAATTGAACCATCACACATTAATAAAATATCTTTTCGCCACTCTCGTTCTAAAACGGTGAAAAGTATGCTTCACACACGGAAAACACTTAAATAAACAAATAATAATGTAGCCGAAAGTAAAAGGAGTTAGTGTTATGGGTACAAGATAACTGCTTTTTTTACAATTGCGAACTAAAAATAAAATTAAACCAACATAATTGTAAATAATTTTATATTTTTTTATTACAGTAGATGTTCGAACTGGTGTCCTGCTTCTCTGATGCATGCTCTGCATCTTGTAATAAAGGATTTTTTTAGCAAACTTCCGTAGTTGCGTTCGTTAATTTTGTCCGCAGCGTTTTGAACTCGACGTCGAAGTTCCTCTATTGAGGAAATGGGTTTTTTGTACACCAGTTCCTTCAAGTAGCCCCAGTAAAAAAAATCCAATGGATTCAAGTCCGGCGACCGCGCTGGCCACTGGATTGCGCCAGCACGCCCAATCCATCTGTTTGGATACGCTTCGTCTAAATATCGCCGTACCTGTACGGCATAGTGTGCCGGACACCCGTCATTCTGTAGCCACATTCTATGCCGTGTGGCGAAACGAGAGAGCACTTGTAACTAATGTCGAGTGACGCGTAGAAAAGAATTTTCCACAAATGGCAAAAATTATTCAAAATAGGAATGGTCAAAAGTGAAAATACTCCTTAATTGCACTTTGGCTTCACCAAAAAGGTGGAAACCATTGCTTTGAACCTCGTTTGATCGGAGTTCGTATCTCCTTTCCAAATTAAAATACCACCAAATAAGAGGCCACACATAACACAAACTCTGTTTACTTTCGGCTAGATTATTATTTATTTCTTTGAATATAAGAAGCATGTTTAAGAAAAAATAGATTTTCTGTGTTTTAAGTAGAAAATTTACCGTTTCAGAACGAGAGTGGCGTAAAGATATTTTATTAATGTGTGATGGTTCAATTTTATTTCTAGTATGAATGGCCCCTTTTTACACAAAAGTGGCGATATCTCAGTGTTTCATTCAATAATATTTCGTAGATTTTTATCATTTAAGAATCCTCTTGAAATGGACATGTTTTTTATGTACATGGCTTCTTAGGTTTTCATACCTTTTTTTTAAACCACAGATGCTTAAACTTAGTAAAATTAAATGAAAAATTTCAATTTTCCACTTTAATACTGTCTTGAAAATTACTGCTCCTAGTTACCAAAATTATTCAAACGGTGTTCAATTACGCTATATTTTCTTAATATATTCCAAATACAAAAATAAAAAAAATAAAAAAATTGTAGGCACCAAGTCTAAAAATGTGAACAAAGGTACAACTTTTTCCAAATTTACAAAAAGTTAAATATTTTCCGAACGGGTCAAGAAAAAAAAAGAACAAAAAAATGTTTCGGATTGGCCTTGGGCCCCCGCACAAGCCGTTTCAAGATTATCCACTCATTATGGGACACCCTGTATATTGTCATTTCGTTTAACCTCATAAATTTTATTATTTCATTATTTCGTTTAATTTTAAGTTTAGGTTTTCAAGATATGGTGTTTTAATGTTGACAGCTGTTATCAAAAATATAGGTCTTGTTCTTTCCTGAGGTTCTTTCCAACCTTTCATTTGAGACAAAAACTATCTAACGTCTAGCACTGGCAGTTTTCAAATTTTTGCCGTTTTGATTTTGACATCTAATGTCATTTTGACATCCGTTGACCGGATGACCGGAACAGTCTAGTTTCCACGATTATCATGCATTTCTGACAGTTTTGTCACATCTGACAGTTTTGACTACATCTGACAATAAGTGTCAATTTGACAGATGTCACAGTTTATTTAATTTTAAAAGGGCAGAAGTCTTTATTCACAAAGAATATTACAATAAAATAATAGAAATTAATTAGAACTAGTAATAGTTTATAAGTTGTTTTGCTATTCCTATATATGTATATATATAATCCGATGAGATATGAGAGTGAGGCAATAGAGAGTGCATCTGTGTTTGCGCACACACTTGTGCACTGTAATATGTGCTTTAAACGAGTTCAGCGCATTTTAACGACATAAAGTTGAACCGGATCAAGCTGAAGTTAGTTTAACTTCTGAACGCTCGATTTTCGACGTTTTGCCTATAAACGAAAAACAGCGGATAGACTGACATGCATTCAATATCGGATGTAAAGTTCGTTTTCGTTAACGCGATCAAAATGAGAAGTTGGTGAAAACGGTGAGTAAACCGAGATCAAAATCAATATTGGAACTCAATTAAGCTGAACTTAGTTTGGACAGCGAACGGTGAAATCGAACCTGTATGCTTAGAACCAGTCACCATTAAACTGATGAAGTTATTTTAGTTAGTTTTCGAACAGAATGGTGTTACGTTGTATTATCTCAAAAGCAATTTAAATATTAAATAGAAAACACTACATGCCCTTAATAAAGAATAAAAAAAAATCACTACATACCTACTAAGGTAGGTATTTTCAAAATCCATTACAAGCAATGTTTTACTTTTCTGCGCGTGACCTTGGATCGCCACTGCCCCGCCGCGCGCCGCGGGATTCGGGAACTCTCACTCGCGAGCCGGCAAGCGACGAGACACCCTCTGACCTACAAACCGAATGTGTGTACGTTCCGTAGTCGGAAGAATAACGGTCACTTAGAGCCTGTCCAGATGGGGCGTTTTACGCGCGAGTGTTCTCGCGCGTTTCAATTTATATTGTGTCCAGATGCCGCGTTTCACGCGCGATGTGTTTGGGAGGGATCCAGGGACAGTTATAAACATGGAGCCAGACAAAGCAGTCGTGTTGTGGCTTGCATACCGTCGATGGAAACGTCGTAAACAAAGAGAAAGTCGACGATTTAATGTGCATCCAATTCTACGTGACAGAATGACGCATAGTATGTTTATAACATTATACCCGAAGCTCAGAGAACATAACGAAAAGTTTTTTAACTACTTTCGGATGTCGGTAACATCGTTTGATGATTTACTAAAAATTATACATGAAGATTTGACTCCATGTCAAATTTATGTAGTACGGGATACTGTTTCTGCTGAAGAAAAACTAGTGATCACTTTGAGGTAAGTAAAATTTTAATATCTTTATTATTATCAATGTAGCAAAATATAGGTACCTAATTTTAAATTAGTCTGAAAATAGGTACCTAACCCAAATTTACTCTGAGTATAGATCCATCAATTCACTTTCTTGGGAATCTTGTGGAGATGACGGTGATGGCGTTATTGAGTAATTGTAGGCAGCCGCCGGTGATTGGGTATTGCGTTGTACAGTGCAATAACCTCTATTGTAAATCGGAAAGGTTGCCGGTGGAAATGAAGATGTTGAAGGGTCTGTTGGATTATATTCTGCATCTTCAAAATAAACTCTTTTTTGGCCGCGTTGTGTCATTCCTGTTTGGTAATGATATTGTGCTGAAGGTAGGGTAGTCCGAGCAGCTGACGGTGCTTGCTGGCTTGTATGACACGGGGCTTGCTGACCTTTTTGAAGCACTTTCATCATTTCAATTTTTGTTTGAAGTCTGTTTTCCTCTGGCACCTTAACCAGCTCCTTGTACAATGACAAACAGAATAGTTTGTCATCGTCAGACTCCGTTGGCTTTAATGTCTGTGGCTGATTTCCTAAAGTTTTGGTTATGACGGCGAGAAATTCCTCGTCAGCCGCATTCAGTTTTTTCTTCTTTTTTGGCTGGTGAATTGGAGGTCTCATGACATCTTCCCCATCGCCAGAAAAGTCTGGTTCTTCAGCTGCACCAGGCGTGGTGTTGATGTTGCTCTCAGTTGTTTTATTCCGGGTCGACCGTTCGAGGAACATCAAACGTTCAAAATAAATATATTTTGGTTTGCCGGAGGCTTCTGATCCAGATGGTGCGGTTTTCTTCTTTTTCATCTCTCTAACAAAGCCATCACGCAACCCTTTCCACTTCTTTTGCAGCAAAGTACCTGAAATCAATAAAATAAATTAAAAGGTTTTAAATGGCCTAACTTACGTGGGGGGCGTTCAAATTATTCTCGGTATCGAAACTTTTTTTGTTAGTAAAGAGGTCTTACAAAATTACCCAAGGTGACAAATTGGATAATTTCGTCAGAGAACCATAGACAAAATCTCTTTACTAACAAAAAGTTCCAATACCGAGAATACTTTGAACGCCCCTCGAAATATCTATGTAGGTATGTATTAATACTAAATACTATAAATTTCTTTTCAGATATTTGGCTACAGGATGTTATTTTGCGGATCTGCATTATGCCTACAGATTGGGAAAGTCGACAATTATCGAAATAGTACAGAAAACCTGTTACATAATATGGCAAAAACTACAAAATATAGTAATGAGAGAACCTACCAGAGTTGAATGGGAAGAGATTACAAAACAATTCCAAAAATACACATATTTTCCAAATTGCATCGGCGCCATTGATGGCAAACATATCCGTATTAACCCAACGATTCTGGGTCTCTTTTCTATAACTACAAGAATTATTTTTCAACTGTTTTATTGGCTGTGTGCGATGCAAATTATTGTTTTATTGTAGTAGATATCGGCGCATATGGCAAAAGTAATGACTCCACAATTTTTTAAAACTCTGTGTTTTATCAAAAACTAGTCGAAAAAAAAATAAAAATTCCAGACCCAAAGCCAATATCGCAAACAGATACAACTCCCTTACCACATGTCATTTTAGGAGATGAGGCGTTCAGTCTGTCTGAAAACATAATGCGCCCTTATTGCGGTAAATCTCTAACAACCAAGAAAAGGATTTTCAACTACCGCTTATCCAGAGCCCGCCGTTACATCGAATGTTGCTTTGGCATTTTGGTAAATAAATGGAGTTTGCAGAAAACATCATTAAAGCTTGCTGTGTTCTTCATAATTACGTAAGGTTAAGGGATGGTTATAGGTATGACCTCACTCTGTACGAAACATCTCTAAATAGTTTGGATACTGAAACAGTAAGGCCTAATGCGAGGTCGCGGAATACAAGAGACAGATTCGCTGATTATTTCGTAAACGAAGGCAAACTCCCTTGGCAAGACAAAATGATATAGTAGTTTTATGTAGTAGGTAGGTACTATGTAGTCTAAGAAATAATGTGTCATATTAAATAATTAGTCACTTACCTAAAGCTTTTTTTTTCGTCGGAATCACCAGCTTCACAATAAATTTCTACTATTTCTTCCCAGTTCCTACGTTTTATGTTTCGATTGGAATAATCTGGAGATTCCATATCCCATAGCGCAATTCTCTTTTCAACTTCATCTATAAAAAGTTCCGTGTCAAAATTCTCAGTCTCCATTTTCGTTTCAAATACGTACACTCGCGTCGGGCTCGCGCGCATCACTGGACGCGGCAATGGCGCCCGAGTATCTCGACTTGCGCGGCGCTCGCGCGCAACACGCGCGAGTCGAGAGTCCGGCGTGTTGCTCGCGTTTTACGCGCGAGTGAGAAATCGCACGGCTGCATCTGGACGGGATGTATAGCGCTCTAGTATCTGGAGAACGCGCGAATGTGAAACACTCGCGCGTAAAACGCCCCATCTGGACAGGCTCTTACCTACGATTTTAAACAGTAGATACCTACATCTAAAGTACTAAGTTTTTACTACCTAGATTCCTACACAGCAGTGTATACTAGATTCAGTGTTTTTAGTGTTCCCAATCTTCGGTAAGCTATGCATTATATTATTATTTATCACTCAACGGCTAATTTTAAATGTTTGTAGAAGCGACCTTTTCTTTCTATCTTAGCACTTGTAAACGCCGCCTCTTATTTCTCTTCGCCTTGGGGAAGCTTCTAGTCTTCTCGGTATATTTCATAACTACGGTGGCAACACTGGCGCAAACAACAGCTTCTTTGTTTACTTTCAGTTTTAATTAATTGTATTGGTTTTCTCTACGAATATAGTTCAGGATTTGTGTTTATTATCTCATTATCACTTCAGTGCATGTGAAACTATCTTGCAATAGCAATTTTACGTGTTTCAAACTTTTCAAAACTTTGTTTTCATACCTAACCTAACTTCGCAAGTTGCAATTGACTAACAAATTGGGCTATCAAACTGGAATTTGTGTGCGTTCCTAGTGTTTATTTATTGTTCAATCGAACTAGATCATAATTCGGTGTTGGAAGGTGTGGGTTATGTTATGCACTTGTATGATTTGGTGTTTGCTTGACTTTATTACCCAGGTACTTTCTTTCTACTCGCTGTAAATATGGCACCACCCAATGCAAATATCAAGAACACTTGTGTTAAATGCCGCCGAAGCATTCCTTCCAGAGATTATCTGAAATGCAGTAGTTGTAAAAACTTTTATGATATAGAGTGTGCAAATGTGACTGACAAGGCGTTCCAGTCAATGACCCCTGGGAAGAAATCGGCTTTTAAATGCCAGGCTTGCCTGAATCCGTGCGCTGTCCCTGTTGACGCAGCCTGTCTCTCTCAATCTTCTGCTGTGAACGAAACGAGACCAAAAGTCCAACCAGCAGAGCCACACGTCACACGCAGTAAGACGCGCATCAACCCTGCCGAATCGTCGCCATCTGAGGGTTATATTACTGAGAGTAGACTCACGGAAATACTAAAGCACGAACTCGGAGCTACGATCAAAAAGCAAGTTTCGGACCAGCTGAGCTTCATCAAAGACCAGATTACTAGCTTCCACGAGTCATTTTCTTACTTCAACACTCAATTTGAGGAAATGAAAAAGCGCATGGATGAGAAAGACGCGGTTATAGAGCAGTTAAAGACTGAAAACACTCTACTTCGTTCCACAGTAGATGAACAAAATTTTCGGCTAGGTAACATTGAACAACAAATGCGAGAGAACAACCTCGAAATAAACGGGATCCCTGAACACAACACTGAAAATCTGGTTAGTACAATTGTGCAACTTACAAAATCCGTGGATGCCACCGTTGCTGAGGAGGACATCGTGCATGCGACTAGGGTCGCAAAGATCAACAAAGATAATAAAAACTCACGAGCTGTCATCGTTAAACTGCGCTCTCCGCGCCATCGAGACGTTGTACTTGCAGCGGTGTCCAACTTTAATAAGAAAAATCCCAAGGACAAGCTCTCTTCCAAGCATCTTGGCATTAGTGGCAACAGATCACCAGTATTTGTCTCCGAACATCTGAGCCCGGCGAATAAACATCTGCACGCCGCCACTCGTCAATTAGCCAAACAGCTAGGCTACAAATTTATTTGGGTCCGTAACGGACGTATTTTTGTCCGTAAGGACGAATTTAGTCAAGCTGTTTTTGTAAAAACATTTGAGAGCCTTGAAAAACTGAAAAAGGCGTCTCCTGTACCTCAGTAGATGTTAAATTAGTATTCTGTAAATATTTTATTTTTTTGGCATTTTGTCAAATTATCTAGTTTTAAGTTAATAGTAATTAAAATACCTATTTTTTGATTCAGATCTATTATCAGAATGTACGGGGATTGAAGACCAAGATTGATGATGTCCATCATATGATATTAACCACAGATTATCCTATTATTACTTTAACTGAGACTTGGCTTAATTCTAACATATCCAGCACTGAAATTTTTGATAAGAGGTATACAGTATACAGGCACGATAGAGACTTTATTGCTAGTAAGAAAGAAGATGGCGGTGGAGCGTTAATTGCTATTTCTAACAAGTTCAAATCGACGAGAATGTCCAATTGGGAGTCAAACCACCCTTATTATGAGGACATATGGGTTGTCATAGATACTTGTGCCCAAGCACATAGTAAAAAATTGGCAATATGTTTAGTATATATACCTCCTCCCGCTAAATTAGATATCCACTCACATTTTCTCAATAATATTAGTACTCATATTCAAGAGATTGATGATATAATTATCCTGGGTGATTTCAATCTACCTTTCATTTCATGGAGTTCATCAGATGATGTTCCCTTTAATGCTACAGTCCCATCTAGCTACAACAATGCCTTAGGCTATCTACTGGTCGACTTTATGTCGATTAACAATCTTCATCAATTTAACAAGGAACTAAACACAGACACTCATATTTTGGACTTAGTGATTAGTAATATTAACGATACAGAAATTACTAAACCGACCTATATTTTAAGTAAACTTGATGCAAAGCACCCTAACCTTCTTATAACGCTTTCTAACAAATCTCCTGACTATCTCAAACCTAAAAAACGAACAGGTCATAATTTCTATAAAGGGGACTATGAAAGTTTAATAAAAAAATTAAGTAAACTAGACTGGAGCGAAATCTTTTCTGAATGTAATGATAACATAGATGATATGGTAGCCATTTTTTATAAGACATTGAAAACTATAATCGAAGAATTTATGCCAAAATTTTCAAACAGGAAATCTGATGTGCCTCCTTGGTTTCCTCAAAATCTTATAAAGCTTTTGAAAGAGAAAGACAAATATAGGTCTAAATATCGGCGCTTTATGAATCCTAGGGACAAGATTAGCTACGAAATTTTGCGTGAAAATTGTCGTAAATTAATAAAAAAATGTTACTCTGATTACAGAAACAGAATCGAGACTAGTATAATGAAGGAAAATAACCCTAAATTATTTTGGAGCTATATTAAAGACAAGCGTGGTCGTAAATCTAATCTTCCATCAAGCATGTTTATGGATGATACAAAAGCTGAAACAGGAGACGACATAGCTAATCTCTTTGTCCGTCACTTCTCATCTGTCTACAGCGATAATACTTTGATAAATGTTCCTCATCAGCTTAAATCAATACAGCATTGTGACTCTCTTGGTACGATTGAGCTAACTGAAAAAGAAGTTCTGAATAAAATTAAAGTTCTTGATACTTGTAAAGGCCCGGGACCCGACTCCATCCCACCGGTCTTCGTTAAGCGTTGCGGTAAAGCATTGGCATATCCTCTGTCTATCCTTTACAATAAATCACTGTCAACAGGCATATTTCCTCAGGAGTGGAAGAAGTCCAGAATAACCCCAGTTTACAAAAAAGGTGATCCCACGCAAGTTAGCAACTATCGTCCAATATCTATATTATCATGCTTTTCTAAACTTTTTGAGTCTCTTATATGCCCTACTGTAACTAGACACCTTGAAGTGGTCATATCAGATGCACAACACGGATTCAGGGCTGGCTATTCTGTGCAAACCAATCTGGCACATTACATTTCTGATGTCTCTCAAGCTCTTGATGAAAAGCTCACAGTTGATGCTATATACACAGATTTTAAAAGTGCTTTTGATAAAGTTAACCATTCAATCTTAATTAAAAAACTTGAGTACAACGGAATCCATGGGTGTCTTCTAACTTGGTTTACTTCATATTTAGAACGACGTTCACAATTGGTTGCCGTGCATGGATACGAATCACGTACGTTTTATGCTGAATCAGGTGTTCCACAGGGCTCGCATTTAGGACCAGTTCTGTTTCTTTTATTCATTAACGATTTATCCAATCTCCTTCAAAGTAAATTTTTAATGTTTGCTGATGACCTGAAGATAATAAAGCTATAAATTCTAATGAAGACGTGGATATCCTGCAAACAGACTTAGATACGTTACAGAACCGGTGTACAGAAAATTGTATGCAGCTATGTGTCGATAAATGTTATCACATTAATTTTTCAAGAAAAGCGATCCCTAATTCGGTCACCTATAAGTTATTTGGTAAGAACTTACAGACAGTAAAAACGATTAGAGACCTAGGAGTAATCATAGATGATCATTTAAATTTTAATGCACACCTTGATCACATAGTCAAAAAATCTTCACAAATGGTTGGGTTTATTAAACGCAATACCAAGGGCTTTAAAAATAGCTTTACTAAAATCGTTCTCTTTAATGCCCTTGTGCGTAGTCATCTCGAGTTCGCTAGTGTTATTTGGAACCCCTTCTATGCTGTTCACTCTCAAAGGATTGAAAACCTGTTAAGAAACTTTTCTCGACATCTTGCTTTTACCTCTCCTGGTATATTTCATAAATCTCCATATATTCAACGTCTTAGCCATTTTAATCTAACTTCTCTTAAGAATCGCCGTACAATCAGTGATCTTATTTTTCTTCATAAAATAATCAACGGGAATCATGGATACAGTAGTTTGATTAGCCGAATCGCACTCACAGTTCCATTTAAATATCCCAGAAAGCCAATCAGTAAAATCTTCAGCACTCCCTTCACAAGAACTAATCTTGGTCTTAATGCCCCTTTTACTAGAATCAGTAACGAGTATAGTTTATTATCGCAGAAATTAGCAGAACTTGATCCATTTGGGGACTCATTGCCTATCTTTAAGAATAAACTTAGGAAATATTTCTCTGTTTCTCACAATATCCCTCAGTCCACTGAGGGACACTTTTGTACATAGTTGTTTTAGTTTAAGTACCTACTTGATTGTGTTTTTATAATTTTATTACCTTCCTTTATTTCTACCTTAGAATGTAACCCCTTCAGGGTATTATTTTAGCTGTTGTTTGTGCACCCTTTAGTAAATGTTGTGCATGCCTGTTAGAAGCACACATTCTATACTAAGAAACTTTATACCTAATTGTTTTAAAATAACGTTTTATTATGTGTATTGTTGGCATTGCCTTATAAATAAATAAATAAATAAATAAATATATTACTATACCATCCTCAGGCTCCCCCTATAAACCCCATACGCTGGCGTGTCCCTAATCCTGGGAAGAAAGAAGAAAAGTCTGGATTTGCAGCCAGGAGGCGCCCATTCCTGACCCTGATTCCCGGACTGGCGCTACGGCGGACGGGATTGCCCTGGAGGTGCGTGCGGTTAACGAATAACTTGACTAAATATTGTGAACTTTAACCCGAACGACATATGAACCCTTTCTTATTTACTTAACTAAACATCCTTGAAACTTTATCTTTTCTTTTATTTCCTCACCCTTAGGCTTGTCTGGCTAGGTGACAATAATGGGTCCTAGTTATGAGCTATTTTTTATAAGGGAAAATTAAACAACCCGACTTACTTCAAAGTAGAAATAAAAATATCTTAGATAGTAAATTAGTTTTCGACTAAAATGTTGTAAATCCACGTGTAAAATTAGTGTTTTATCGCTCATCCTAAAATATATTAAAAACTAATATACCTATGGGCAATATGCGCATGGTGGTAAAACTGAAAATTTCGAAAAAATTTAATATCACCTATTATCTAACTCAATTAAGACCAAAAAGCGACTATTCAGGGGTGTGATTAGTGATTTATCGCTCTAAGGCGACAATATACTTAGTTATTAAAGGACCATTGTGATGACGATCACTTCAGGGGGCCATTACATCAGCATATAACTTTTCGTAATAGTAGTAGGGTAATATCCTGGTGCGGATGATAATGAAAAAAGAGATGCGTGAGGTCAGACACAATTAACGTAAATTAAAAATGTATGCACTGAACCGCACTTTTGCAACCTACGAGTAGTTAGTAGTTGTTCCGTTTTGATAAAGAACTGCAATGACAAGCTGATTTGTAAAGAAAACTATCCTTTTATCATTTTGCAATCTTTATTTTTACCCGACTGCTTTTACACGACGGTGTATATTCCACCTCTATACCCCATCACCTCTTTCTTACCTCTATCTTCAAAACAATAAAATACTTTTTATATTTCTCCTTCGTTTTCTGTAAACGCAAAATGGAGTTGCGATACCAATATCTCCAATATACTTTGAGATATCCTCGCCGCTACGAAAATCGATGAGCCTAACGAAATTGTTACAACCCAAGGGGGACGATAATGCATCTGATACCTATATGTTTATACAGAAATGGCTTTCTCCAACGCCGATAAAATGTAATAACCCGTCACATCGATTAGCTTTCACTGAAAGTCGACAGGAGTGTAACAATATTACAGATATTGTGACCAATAACGCCGCCTCTTCTGAAGGCTTGCCTAACGTAAAACCAATTCTTTTTATAGCTCTAATCTACGTTATTATACAAAATTGTACTGGCACTTTTGGCAACCCTTTTTTTGTTTATTATTTTTACGTTATCTCTAAAACAGCTATAAACAGTAGATACTTCTTAGAAATATTAATGAGAAAGAAATTGGATTATCCTATAAATAACGCCAAAAGAATGAAAATTGGGGATAAGTAAAGTGAAAAATCTACGAAAACTTTCTTGTATAAATCGTAATCCTTTAGCTTTTTGTGGTTTAGATACTTGATTTTTGAGTACTGTTTTGAGGGTTCCGTACCTAAAAAGGAAACAATGAACCCGTATTGGATTACTTTGTTGTCCGTCTGTCTATCCGTCTGCCAAACCCCTTTTGTCAGGAACGTGTGGAGGTTTCGAGTTACAATGAACATCAAATCTTGGAGATAAAACTTATTTTTGAAAATACACCTGACAGCGCCTACTTGGTGATAGTTGGATGTTCATGAGAAGGATGATTTCTTCCCTCCACAGAAGAATGCGTACTTTGCGTTGCGCGTAACAAAGACATTAAAAACAAGATCCGTCAAGTTCGACTGTAATTCGCGCGCCGAGGGTTTCGAACGTTTGTCGATTAAACAAATATGTACTAAAGGTATATGTACCAGTAAAAACTTCCCTATTTAATGAATACCTAAATATATGTAATAGGTACGAACCTACATTTTAGATGGATTATCGTGCATAAATCGTATATTAGGGGTTAATGGTCATTTTTCGATGTCATTTTTCATGGTTTTGAAATGCACAAACTGATACTTTTCATTTGATACCCCACTCGGTCCCCCCTTTCGAAAATTAATCTCCCCTTTTTGACTATTTTTCAAAATACGGATTTCGAAACCGATCTCGAACTCATAAAAAGTTGCCATTACCACGTAATCACCAGCTTTTTTTGTTAACTTTAAATAAAATTTCAGGTAAAGGTAAAATATCAGAACTCCAGTCCCGATATTTTTCGTGACGACAGCTTTGCATCACTATTTAAAAAAAAACGTTGTTTTGATGTAAGAAACGATGTAAAAAAATTAGCTTGGCGCTAGATAATGCTGTGTGAATTGTCCAGCATTATTTAAAAAGGATTAGATCTAAGCATACATAGGGACAGACAGACAGGAAGCGACTTTGTTTTATACTATGTAGTGATTTCTAGAGTATTATACTCTTTTGTTTTAGATTAAGGCGCTTACCCGACCCAAATCAGCGCCACCTAATTTATCCTTGTTTTACCTCTTTGTCAAATTACCTAATAACTTGTGTTTATCATACCTATAGGTATGTAGTCAAGTTAGGTTCAAGGTTTGCCTTGCCATAACTGCGGATTAAATGTGTATAGACACTAAGTTAACTAAATTGAACGTTTCATAGCAATAAGCCCTAGGCTCGCTTTGACTTCTATTCAAAGCGTTCTTTGACTTCTAGTCAAACCGTTCAAACTCAAACGTTTGATCTAATCCATCCATTCACACTAAAAGCCAGTAAAGGTTTAGTGCTGACTAAGCGAGCAGCCTCGCGAGGCAGCCTCAGAAGTTTTCCGCGGGAGGCAGCCTCAGTCTATAAAACTATAGCTGCAGCGCGCGGCAAGATCGAGCCAGTTTTAATCAAGATCGTCATGAGGCTGCACGTTCGAAAAGCTGTCGCCACCACCGCCTTTTTAATAATTCTACGGCTAATGTTTTCTCGTGACTTTTCCCTCCTATAAGATCCTAGCAAACACACAATCTTTTTTTCAAGTCAGATATTGGAATTTTCATTTTCGGTTATTGTTCCTCCATGCATCTTCTCTTAGTCATCTATTTGTTAACGACTTCAAAAAAAGGAGGAGGCTCTATGTTCGGCATTACAATACAATACTGAATACAATACAAAAATGCTTTATTGTACACCATAAAATAACATAACAAGGAGACATTACATAAGACAAGTACAATGGGCGGCCTTATCGCTTAGAAGCGATCTCTTCCAGGCAACCTTTATTACCTTTATTATGGCATTATGTATGTTTTTTATGTATATTCGTCGATTTCTCCGTCAATTTTAGACTGATTTTGATAATTCTTCCACTATTGTATGTAATGTTCCCGAGGTGGTCCCAAAAATCCCGAGGAATTATTATTTGTCCCGCAAAACTTAAATACAGTGTAAAATTAACGGACTCGAAGTCGGTTTAGTTTAGATTTCTGAAAAGAATCAAATCATAAAATGAGGACATACGCTCGGCTCGGGAGAGTCAGAGGCATGTCCTGACCGATCGAGGATTTGCCTCGTGCAGCTGCCTCGCTAAGCTGCTCCCTCAGTCAGTACGTGGTTATTGACTCCCAAACATTTGGTTGGAGCTTCGAGCCGGATTATTTGGTTGTGCATTCGTAATCTTTTGTATATTTCTAATCGAGCGTCGGGCATGTGATGACATTTTTTTGGAGGATTCTATCATACGCTGTTTACTGGCTGGTCTATGTCCTTTTTAGATCGATTTCTGGGTCACTACATCGAGTTTGGCTAGTGTATAGATGGATTATCTAAGAGTGGCGAGCCAAATTTTGATGTGGGTCACAGAATCTTTTTTATTTACTTCAGTAGCAGTTTGGTGTCGTTTCTTTAAGCATATCAAGCAGACGTTGCCAATAAAGATAATTTTTGAAGAGAAGGTACTTTACATAGGGTTGAAAGTAAGTAGTGTTCGTCTCTTAAATAACAAAGTTTTTGTGAAGACATAAAATAATGTAACCTAATGAAACTACATACTGAACTACATACTAGTTTTTTCAATGAAGGAAATAACGAAAAGAAATGGTGCAGCATCATCTGGTTTTTAATTAGTTTTAGTAATCAGTTAAGTGATTAGTTAAGTGATTAGCTCAGAGAAGAAACAAAGAAAGAAAGGAAATCGAACAATTTATTAATTTTCCGATTAGCATGGACACAAAAACTGGAAAAAACGCACAGTCGCAAGTTGAGAGAGAATCGACCGACCCTTCTCGTTAAAAAACTTGTATGATATTTTTTAAATATCTTATAATTCTTTTCAATTAAAATGCAATACAGCCAGCTTCTTGGGGACGCTTCCGACTGGTATGGATCAGTTGAGCTACCTGTATATCGTTTGCAACAGTCTGCAGCTAGCTCAATTGTTTCAATTGTAAATACAACTTCTTATTTATTTTTATTATTTGATTGTAATATTCTCTGACTCACTAAATCAAAATCAAATAACGCTTATTTCTTTACAAAATAAGCACTGCGTGAGTCCAGCTGGCTCGGGATCGAGATGCGTCGAGGGCCTGGAGCGGGAGGCGTTTGCCCAGCAGTGGAACTTTTATGACTGACTATCTTCTTCTAGCTGTGTGGTGCTGGCTTAGAATTTGCACCACCCCAACTCTTCCCGCGGGTGTCATAAGATACGACTAAGGGATATCATCATGCAGAACAATTGTACCACCGAACTGCGATCCCCAACCCGGATGCTCAGCGTGGGGATTATGGGCAATACCCCCCATGAGATAAAAGCCAACAAGGTGCTTATCAGGAGGAGGCTTGCGTCCAGCAGTGTACCAATACAGGCTGTTGAGGTTGGGGTTGAGGTATCTTCTGCCCGCGGTTTCCCTCGAGTATTTTCAGTGTAATAAATAGCCTATTATCTAAGTTAGGCTTTGCTCTAAGCGTACGCCGAATGTCTTATTGACCTGTTCAGTAGTTTTGGTGATCGTAGGTAACAAAAATTCGGATTTCACAAATTTTCGGGTTTATAATATAAGTAGGATAGGAATAGTAGGACTGTTTAATTTGTTTGTATGAATGCGGCAGAAGGCGTTAACTTGAGTTACCGCCGGAAGCTCGCAAGTCTCCGCTTTGTAAATCTATCTGGAAATCCTATAGATTATCCTACCAAAGGGCATGTCGTTCACAAAGGCATCACACAATCGGATTTTGTGAAAAAGTCACATAAAACACTGTCTAGCTGCGAGCGTTTCTGTGGAATCCGCATACGTAATAATCATTAAATTAATTAATGCTCTATGTACATAGCCGGCTTGCTTTTGTGCAAACCCAGAGAGCGTGAGGGCAAAATCACAGTTCGTACTCTTTCAGGACCGAAACTAGAACATAACTATGAAGCCCGGATATTACGAGGAAAAACTGTAGGCAGACTAAAATTGCACCACACTATGCACTGTGATGTTAGGGTACAAAAGAATCACTGAACACAGTCAACTTCTCAAAGCAATTAGGTGTCATACTAATATTATAAATGAAAGTTTGGATGGATGGGTAGGAAAGGTATGATAGGTATGGAAAAAAATCGTACTAAAAATCTAGCAAAACCTAATATGTAGTTCGCTTGTCGTAAAGGGTCTACGACTAGTCAACGGCGGCGCTTGACGCTACACGTACGTAGAGGGTCTACGCCGAGACGTAGAGGGTCTACACCGCGACGTTAAAGGGTCTACACCGCTACGTAGAAGGTCTACGCCATGTCGTAGAGGCCTTTTATCCGCTGCTCGCAAGCGTTTTTCCGGGTGAAAAGTAACCTTTATCTTATTCCAGAAGAGGTTACAAACATCCAAATATCCAACGAAACTTTCGCATTTATAATATTAGTGTTGTTATAAGCAAAATTTAAATAAATACAATCTATAGTAGGCATATAAAGAAAGTCGCTAAAGATAAGATAAAAAATACGAAAAGAAGTAGATACATTATACATACCTACTTATGATAATAAGGAATTGCAAGTCCTTAGAAAACTTGGACTATCGAAGTTCTTCTGATGTGATTAGGAAGGTAAGTAAGAAGGTTTAATGGCTATGTAAGAGGCTAACATCAAAAGAATCGATGAGATCGCCTTCGCCTTTGGGATTTCATGCGCATTCGACTGTAGTAACTTACAATGCTGCCGGTCAGTGGAGGACGGTACCTACTGTCTGTAAGGGGTCGTCCATTAATCACGTGATGTTTTTCAACAACTTTTTAACCCCCTATCCTCCTACCCGAGGTGATATGTGGTGTGTTGCGGTTTTAGATTAACATTTTTGAGTCTTCCCTTAGGTAAGAATGGAATTAGTATCTGAATCAATAAAATTTATTTCTCTATGCTTACAAATAAATTAATAAATATAAATAAATAATGCTGGATAATTCACACAGCATTATCTAGCCCCAAGCTAAGCAGAGCTTGTGTTATGGGTACTAGATAACTGATATAGGTACATAATACAATACACTACATAAATAGATTTTTTTTATTAAACATTGTAAAACATGAAGAACACCCTGAACAAATATCTGCAGATCGTACAAACATTTGTCCCGAAGAAGCGGGAATCGCACCCGCCACAGAGGTCGTCAAGTCACAAAATAAGGACTTGTATCTCTAGATATTTGACAAAAAAAAAGATCAAAAACTATAGCAATATAACATAAATATAACTATAGAATCCAAGACAGTTTTTGTCAACAAAAGGGTTATAAAACCAAAAATTATTTATGAAAAATATTTTACGTCTCTGACAGGTAAACAGGATGTATATGTATTTGAGACGGGACAGTAAGGGCAGGTACCTTAACCGTTATAGTTACAGGAAAACGTTCCTAGAAGACCATCCATTACTTTTGAGATATTTTGAACTGCAATCACAGGTTATTTAACACAACTTTTTTAACTTTTTTTTCTTCCTTACATAGGTACCTGCCGTTACTGTCCCGTCTCAAAAATCCACCGTGTATAGCTTGTCGCAGATCTGGGCCGTACCATTAATCATAATTATTTATTCAATAACAATTTACATGTGTGCAATAAAATTAAGGAAAACATTTCAATTCGTACTAAATTTAAATAGAGAACAATATAAATCTGTTTACTTTACCGTCACAATAAACTAAATTACAATTCAAGTCACTTTTATACAGTCTTTGTAGTTTTTATTTAATACTACGGTTGAGAAACTGGTCGACCGCGTAGAGACAACCTTTCAGCAGGAGTTGGGTAGGTTCCTTTTAAATTGGTTTAACCTCTCAGATGCCTTCATTTCGTAAGGTAAAGAATTGAATAACCTGATAAACTTATATCTGATACAGTGTCTTGCGATGTTTAATCTAGGACAGAAAGGTACCTCTAAATCCTTTTTCTTGTTTATTCATATTTGTGTCTATTTTTGATAATATCAGTCAGCAATAACAGTATGTCATTACAAGGCATCATAAGTCTGTCCAACTATTCCCACGGAGGCATGCGCAGCATTGTACACAAATATAATTATATATATTTATATAAACGTATACCATTAGCGGAAAATGAGAAAAAGAAGAAATAACGGGATATTTACCATGATTTGAGATTTGAGCTTTCCAATTTTTAGTGTTTTTTTTTAGACTTTAGTGTTGATAACCATGATGGATTTAAAAGTTTTAAAAATCAGAAACATTGAGTATTCATTCAGTAACTACCTACCTATTGAACTTATTTATAAACTCTTACGCCCCAACATTGGCGGATACAGGGGGGCCATGGCCCCCTCCCCCCAAAAGACCCAGGAATTCTATGGGATTCAGGAATTATATATATTCTTTCGACTCAATAAAGGTGTAAAAAAAATCTTTGTAATTCGAACTGCGAACCGCGTAGTGATTCACGGAATAAACCTACTTCTCTACTACCTTGTAACTTTCTGTAGAGTGGGATAGGCGCAGGTGAGTGCTATAATACCTACCTACTTGCTCCTAGGAAGAGAAATAAATTCATTAAAAAAAGCGAATGTACACATAGCGCGCCGCGAATAATTTTTAGGAATTTCACCAGTCACTTGAACAGAATTAATATCGATTACTTATAACTAGCTACAGCCCACGGCTTCGCACGCGCTTTTCAGGTAGCCTATTTCCGGGATACCGTTTCGCTCCGTGCCAAATTTTATTAAGACCCGCTTAGCCGTGTAAGCGTGAAAGGTAACAACAGGCTGACAAACAGAGTTATTTTCGAATTTGTAATATTAGTATGGATAGATACGTTATTTTTTCCCATCAGTTGCTAGAAATGACGCAAAATTTTAGCGGCTCGCTACCCTCGCCATTGTTTTTGCTTTGGCTTTTTTTCTTACACAAAATTTCCCACCGCCGCTAGAGACTAGCGGCGGTGGGAAATTTTGTTGCGGCTCGCACCGCTCGTAAGCGTCGTTATATCGTATTTTCTTCTTTTTCTATTACAAATTCCCCAACCGTCTCGAAAAAAGCGTTCAAAATTTTCGATTCTCGCTTTTTATGTCATCCTAGCTTTCTTTTCTCTCACAAATTTCGCAATCGTCGTTAAAACATATTTGAAAATTTCGAGGCTCGCTCCGCTCGCCTATTTTATATGTATAGTCTTTTCTTTCGCAAATGTTCCAATCGGCGCTAAGAAATCATTTAAATTTTACTCGCTCCGCTCGCTGCACCTTTTTTGTATCGTCTCTTCTTCCTTTTTACTTAAGAATTTCCAAAAAGTCGGTAAAATCTAAAAAAAAACGATTTTCCTTCTGATCTCCGTTTTTATATCGTCTTTTCTTTCGCAAATTTCCCAATCGACGCTAAGACTTAAAAATTTTCAAGGTTCGCTTCGTTTGCCGTTTTTACTTGTTCAGTCTTTTCTTCCTTTTCAGTACGAATACGAATTTCCAAAAAGTTGCAAAATAATCTTTAAAAATTTCGTGGCTGCTCGCCGTCTTTATATAGTCTTTTCTTTCGCTAATTTCCTAATCGGCGCTAATACTTAAAAATTATCGACGCGCGCTCCGCTCGCCATTTTTATGTCATCCTTGCTTTCTTTTCTCTCACAAATTTCGCAATAATCGCTAAAATAAATTTGAAAATTTCGAGGCTCACGCCGCTGTCATCTGGTCTTTCACAAACGTACTAATCAGCGCTAAAGTCTTTTAAATTTTCGAGGCTCGCTCCGCTCACCGTTCTTATGACATCCTTGCTTTCTTTTCTCTCACAAATTTTACAATCGTCGCTAAAATAAATTTAAAATTTCGAGGCTCGCTCCGCTCGCCTATTTTAAATGTATATACTCTTATCTTTCACAATGTCCTAATCGGCACAAAAAAGTTTTTAAATTTTTGAGGCTCGCTCCCCTCGCCGTTTTTTTGTCATCCTTGCTTGCTTTACTCTCACAAATTACGCGATCGTCGCTTAAAAAAATTGGAAAATTTCGAGGCTCGCTCCGCTCGCCTATTTTTTCTATCACGGCGCCGAACTTATTTTAGGGCTCCGTCAAATATTTCGATGTCCATGAAAGTTGCGTCGCTAAAAGAGTTTGAGAACCGCTACGCGTGGCATTGTGATTTATTTTCTAAAAAAGCTTATAAAAACCTTATTTTTTGGTTTACTTGTGATTTTAACCCTTTCTCCGAACTTTGTAAAATGCCCCCCCCCCCAAAACGAATTCCTAGATCCGCCCCTGCGCCCCAATACTAACTACAACGCAATTCTCATATTTTAAGCAAGTCATGTCGCGTTTTTTGCCAGTTCTCAGTGAAAATCTATCGAATATTCGTCACTTGAGAAGCGCTTAAATTTGAGTTAGGTACTTTTGAGTATTAGGGCATTAGTGGCCAGCCTTTTGTTTAAAATTATTTTTTATATATATACATAGGTACATATTGAACTACCCAGTCCACGTACCTAGTGTCAATCTACATAAAAAAATAATGTTGGTACCAACTTGCATCACACAGCGATAAGGCCGCCTATTGTGCAACGTAATCTGTATTTTGTTTTCCCATGTCCTGTGTTTCTGTTTTATTTTATGTGCAATAAAGATTATTGTATTGTATTGTTTTGTATAAGTACATAGTTATTGGTTTGAGACCATAGTATAAAGAAAATAAAAGTAGACAATTTAAATAAAATAATCGTTTTATAATAATTTATTGAAAATTGTGGGAAAATGAAATGGAATTTAGCTAAAATTTTACAACTGCAAGATTAGAATACTTATTCAGTTGAGAAACTATCTTGTACTACCCACTATACTTGTAATTAGTATTATATTCTCTTTATTCTCTATACTCTATTTATTAGGTACAAGTTAACTCACAGTATTTTGGCAGATTTTATTATTCTAATAAGTTGTTGACATCATAAATCATCCTATGGTCGCCAACGAAAAAGAAATCTATCGAAGGAGGCCGTCTTGTAGTAATAAAAACCATCTAAAAAGTCTTATTTCGTGTCTTGAAAGAAGTTTTCTACCGCAATGTCGCGTTCATTTACCTCCTTGCTTTATGCCCAAACGAGTTTCTTAGCAACAGTTTTTAAAAAAAAAATTGGTGGTGACTAAAACTCACTAGCAAGCAACGATACCTAAATTGCTGGCGCCTTTTCGAGTAAAGCCAGATAGGTCGACTTTGCTCAAAGAAGGCTGTGAACTCTATGGCTGTGAAAATAATAACGAGAAAAGGTACGAGAAAATTTGAATAATATTTATGTACCAAGTGTTCGATTATTCGCACATTATTTATTATGTAAGCAGGTGACTTGTAAAGGCCTATACGGGGAAGACAACTACGGCCGCACAGTAGGTAAATATTGACAAGAATTGCGAAGAAGAATCGGAGGACAAGCCAAGCCATACCTATAGGTACGGTACCTACCACAGGTATGGCATATGTGGTATATGGCATATGGCATATGTGGTAGTTGTTGCTCATGGTACCTATTAAAAGTAGTCACACTATAATATTATGAATGTAAAGAAAGCTTGTATGTTTGCATGGATGTTTCCGCTTCACGGTACCAAACATCCATCCAACTAAACTGACCGGGCTGAAATATTGCATAAATGTAGCTCTAAGCCTGGAATCAAACATTTACTTTGTATCCCATAAAACATTTCCACAGAAAAAACATTAAAACATTTCCATAGAAACAACGCGTGTGATGCCGCGGGCAGAAAATCCGTTAGTAATTTAAATTACCTTTATAGGCACCTATTAATGGATAATTTATGGTCTGTGGCTATAAATAATTAGGTATTGTAATTGTCGCATCGAAATCGAATCACTTTTCAATTAAAATAACTGATGGTGGTGGGGTCAGGTTGTTTCCGTGATGGTAGCGTACACATAATCGAATTCACGTTGTACACCATAATCTTATTCACTTTTATTGTTATGCTTCATAAATAAAGCATAAATCGAGCATAATTAATGCAAAAATAAAATAAATAGCGTTTCTTTGGTTTAAGAAATAGTGACCATTCTTAGTGTGTAGGTACGCTAGCATAACGATCAAGCTAGCGTACACATGACCGTACTCAAAAACGGCTCGCGGCAACCAAATTTACACACAAAAATAGAGCATAAATAAATAGCACACGAGCTATGCAAAGTTTCATAATGATTGCTGTTATAGGAACGGATATATTGAACAAGACTTAATTATGAGTAACATTTCGAGCAGGCGGCGTTATGACAACTTACACATTAAACAGCGTAATAGCTCTTATAGAAAACGAGCTTATTATAAAAAGCTGCTATACGTATAAAACGAGCGTGAAATAGCGCCTCTGCCAGTAGTGATACTATAAGTAAATTCGTAGTGTAACAATATTAAAGTCGATGACAAATGCATAGTGGTACAGTAGCACACAACTAATAATTCATTAGTAATATTATACTCCGAACCAGGTTGTGGCTGATGCAGTTTTTAGACACATCAGCGGACGCTAATGATGACTTTTATCTTGACATCAGTGGATGCTGATGCTGATTGTTAGGGTTTCGAAGATTGGAGATCAGTTTTGAAACCCATAAGGTCTCGCTTTGTCTGTCCTTTTTTCCCTCCTTAATAACTCAGCAATTAGGTACCTACTGCAGCTATCAACTTAAAATTTAAAATGATTATACATTTCGTGCGCCTGTATAGATTTAAAGAAAAGTAAATGAAAAATGAAAAAGAATATTTTCCATACAAATTGTGATGCCGAAATTTTAAAAGGTCATGTGGGGTATCAAATGAAATTCATAATAGTTTATGAAATTTTTGTAGGTTTGATACTTTTTAAAATATTTCGAAAAAATCGAAAAATATCCCCCCCCCCTATCTCCGAAGATTGATAGATAGATAGATAGAAAATTCTTTATTGCACACTTATCGATAGAAACATAATAACAAAACAGCTTAAAATCTAAGTGACAAGTGGCGGTCTTATCGCTCAAGAGCGATCTCTACCAGACAATTGCAGAGCGATCAGAATGTATGGAGTGTTTACAGATATGGATCTATATTTTAAAGGAAAAATATAAAGAAGTTTGTATCACATGAAAGGTATGGGTTTGGCAATTTCAAAACAGTTTTTCAAATTTCGGTAGCTTTCATACTTTTTGAAATATTTTGAAAAAGCCAAAAAAATACCCATTTCCCCGCCCAGAGCGATCCATTTGAAACGTATGAAGCGTTTGTAGATATGGATCTGTATTTAAAAGGAAAAATATAGAGAAGTCTGTAAAAATAACACTTTTGGAAAAATGGTCAAATAGGGGGGGAATAATTTTTAAAAGGGGGCTATCCCAACGAGTGGGGTATCAAGTTAAAGGTATCAGTTTAGACATTTCAAAACAGTTTTTCAAATTTCTGTAGGTTTCATACTTTTTGAAATATTTTGAAAAAAGTCCAAAAATTTAACATTTCCCATTTTCACCGAAGCATGCAGGGAGATCCATCTGAAATGTAGGTTGGTACCTACTATTTTTAGATGTTCGTTTAATTGCGAAGTCTCTAACCGGTACTTTTGGTACATATTTGTTGACAAACGTTCGAAACCCTCGGCGCGCGAGTTACACTCGCACGTGACGGATCTTGTCACCAGCTGAGTCTGATACCTACTGATTTTTGCCAAGAACGTGTCTGACACGCAAACCGCTAACCTAACCTAACCTCTCCTCACCTAACCTAACCTAGGCATAACAACAAACGTGAATTCGATTATGTGTAGGTACGCTACCATCAAGGTATTAATTATTCTCTACTGCAATCACCAAACAGGCTGCCAAGCGTGGTGATTGACATTAGGGCAAAAGCCACACTGTTCGACATGCCTTCGACAAGTACCTATGTTTAGGAAGGCATGTCGAACAGTGTGGTCGTTGGTAATTGTACCTAACCTGTGTGCTAATGAGGAGGGCACTTCATACCTTTATGCATCTAACATCTACTTACTTACGTAAGTAGTAGGTAGGTACTAATTTAAAGTTATATTCTATGCCGTACGTACCTACAGCTTCTCTGAATTTCATAGTTTATTTCATAGAGGTAAGATAACCGGTTTATTTATTTTACTCACAACTTTTATTAGTTGTCGAAAGGCTCCACCTTGGAAGAACTAGCTTTGTCAAAAGAATCCAAAAAATTGGAACGCAGAGCTCAGATCTCTATGAGTTACATTCACAACGATGAGCACAACAAGAAAAGGTTATAATTTAGTGTTATTCCAATAAAGGGCAGTGTTAAAATTCAAACAACGCATCAGGTGAAGACGAAGTAAATAGTTTAGCATTTTGTATAATACTAGCGACCCGCCCCGGCTTCGCACGGGTGCAATGCTGATATTAAATTTACTACAGAATCGGCCCCCCGGCCGGTACCGCTGCAACCGCTATGTCCCTGCATTTTAAATCTGTGATATCTTCAAAAATATTCATTTAAATAACATGCTGTAAAGGGCCATATTGATCTATATTAAATGCACATTGTATTTAAGGTATCCAATTAACTTAATTGGATAAGGATTAATGCTGTATTGCTTAAAATCTATTCGTAAATAGGCCATTATTTCTCGTAAAAAGTAAAGGAAGGTATAAAATAGTGTAGTACATTATTTTGATCTATCTCGTAGGGTTCAGCCAGCGTTTGCAATGTAAGCGCAAAAAAATGTGTTTATTTACGACATCACATTACAAACCTCTAAAAGAAGAATGGCTATTTTTCGACTTTTTTCGAATTATTTCAAAAAGCATGAAACCTACAGAAATTTGAAAAACTGTTTTGAAATATCCAAATTAATACCTTTTATTCGATACCCCTGCATCAAAATCCGTTGCATAGTCGTTAAAGATTTAAGCATACATAGGGAGGGACAGACAGACAGACAGCGGGAGCGATTTTGTTTTATACTATGTAAAGATATTCCTATTTCAGATTTAATTAATTTCAAGTTTATGCTGTTTTGAATCTACCCGTGGGTGATTTCATTGTTCTTCCCAGTATCTGCACAAAACTAGACATAGGTACTTTTGACGTAAATAAAAAATAAGGTATTTTTAATGTATTCCTATCTTTTTTAGGGTTATGAACCACAAAAAAAAGGAACCCTTAGGTATATGAGGATCACTTTGCTGTCCGTCTGTCTATCTGTCTGCCTGTCAACCCCTTTTCTCAGGAGCGCGTGTAGGTATCGAAATGAAATTAACATCAAATACTCAAATACGTAACCTCTTGGAGCCGTAATATAAATTAAACTTCTTAGTCAACGCAACCAAGGAATATTTAAAATTTTCAAGGGATTCACATGCCCCCATCATGTTGACAGACAGACGAACAAGAAAGTGATCCTATAAGGGTTCCTTTATTACTTTTGGTGTAGGGAACCCTAAAAAACGGCGAGCAGAGAAAGGAGGATGGGCGTTTTAGGCCCGTTTTGGTACTATGTCCAATCAAGACGAGTCATACGTCGTCGTTGGATAGTTCTTTTTTTCAAGTGGACAAAAAATCTATACTTCGACCAACCCGTTAGAGTAATCCGTTTTAAAATATATTCTTCTGGAGATGTTCAGTTTTTATCCCAAATAGAATAAAAAATCCTACATCAGGTTCAGCTTTATTTTTGCAATAATCACGGAGTGTAAGTAGATGACAATGCCTCCTCATTATAAACCCCTCTCTTAACGCATTCACGAGGCTGGGCACCTCGGCGGTGCGACCATGCTAGACACGAAGACTTTACTGAAAAAGCATTGTTTTTAAATGGTACCAGGACATTTTCGCGAAAAATACTTGCGCGAAGCACATTTGCGCGAGTAGATACTTGCGCGAAAGACACATGCGTGAAGGACAATTGCGCGATCATTTGTGCTTGCATTAGCAGTACTAGCAAGCACTATGTAGGTCTACAAAATAACATATTTACTGGGAAGGAAGGGAGAGGGGTAGGGGAAAACATTGATAGTAAAGAATAAAAACTTTTCTTCGTCATACTGAAAACAGTAACTCGTGAGGTGCATTAGTTTCGTAGCTATGAAGAATTTTGTGTGTAGTACAAAAGTGGGTGTGCGTTGAAGTCTGGTATTCTACGACGGTCCATCGTAGAGTCGTTAAATGTGCTACGAAGATCTATGTTAAAATGTGCATCGTTAAGGGGAAGGAAGGGGGAGGTAAGATATAACAGAAAAAAAGACAAAACCCACACGAAAGATACTTGTGATTTTTCGCACAAATGTCCACTCGCGCAAATGGTCACTCGTGCAAATGATCTTCGCACAAGTGTCTTTCGCTCAAGTGTCAATTCGCGCAAGTGTCTACACGCGCAAATGTCCACTCGCGCAAATATCTTCTCGCGCAAATGTCTTTCGCCCACGTGTACGAAAACCGTAAATGATAAACCTTACTTCAAACTTGTTTTATTTGCCGAGATTATAATAGTTATCGACGTAGCTCAAAGAATTATCAAGCTGAAGGGGCAGTGGACCAGCCATTTCTCGCGAAGAACCGACAACCGCTGAGTCAAAGTGTTTTTAGTAGAGACCGTGACTTGGCAAACGTAGTATAGGACGCACTCCGGCCTGAGGCCAAGTGGGATGACGGCCTGCGAAAGACTGTTATTAGAAGAGACCTATGTCCACCCGTGGACTTATATTGGCTGACGACGATGATGAATTGTAAAAATGCTATGCTAAAAATATTAAAACATTACCTACACATATTTTTAGGCACCTTTTTAGATACTTTAATAGAATAATAGAAAAAAGTGTCAAAGAACTCGAAAATAAATAACTTTCAACAGCGCCACGGTTTTTCTTATCTATTATAGAAAAAGAGCTTTCCAACGATTTATCAGTCATTTCGATTGGTGCCGGTACCGGGTTCCATAGATTTGTGCCCATCATCCAAATTTAAAGACTTTTTAGCGACTATTGTGAAATTTGTCAGAAGATAAGACGATATAAAAAACACCGAGCGGAGCGAGCCTCGAAAATTTAAAAGACCTTGTAGTGACGATTGGGAAATTTGTGTAAGAAACGACCATACATATAAAATAGGCGAGCGGAGCAAGCCTCAAAATTTTCTAAGGTTTTTTAGCTACGATTGGAAAATATGTAAGAGAAAAGGAAGACGATGATATAAAAACGGTGAGCGGAGCGAGCTTCGGAAAATTAAAAACTTAGCGACGACTGGGAAATTTGTGAAAGAAAAGACTACTTATATGGATAAAATAGGCAGGCAGAGCGAGCCTCGAAATTTTCATATTTGTTTTTGCGGCGATTGGGTAATTTATGAGAAAAAATGAAAAAAGGCGTCATACAAACAGCGAGCGGAGCGAGCCTCAAGCCAAAAGGCCGAAAGACCAATGTTGTGTTTTAAGTAAATCTTTTAAAAATGCCATTTTGCAGAGTTTTAAGAGAAAAATTTTGCCACCGCTCCGGTTCCATACGCCAGACATAAAAGATTTTTAAGGCGCCCCTCCAGCCTCCGGCGTCTTCCGCACTGAATCGGTTAAATTATGGATAGGGGGGCCCACAGGCGTGGATTGCAAGTAGTCTTAATCCGGCACTGTACCTTGCACTTGCACGTGCAACTAAGGAACCAGACACTGCGCGTAGCCCGACTGACACGCACTTTGCCGGTTTTTTCCGATCATTTATGGGGCGGTAAACTTTACGGGTCCAGGGCGCAGAACCTTAATGCCTATATGTATTTTACATTCATAGGTACTTACGGATGTACTTAATACTTAATTTAAATTTATTATGTGCCGTAGGTAGGTACCTACGTACAGTAAGTTCGAAGTTCATAGTTTATTTTACGGAGATACCTAAGTCGGTTTATTTGTTGTACCACTTTAGATTAGTTTTTATAAGACTCTACCTTGGAAGAACTAGTTTTGTCACATCGAGGTATACCCTATCTAATAAAAAAAGTATTATCAAAACCGGACTACTCTGTAAAAAGTTATGCGTGGTCAAACATTACAATCAGTGAGCGAACAATCAATCATCTCCTGTTTTCCTACCCTAGGGTTGGATTTTTTTTTCAAATTTAAATGGGACCACCTTCGGGGGCTTCTTTTACCCTTATGTATAGTCTAAGTGTATAGTATTATAATATCTGTGCCCTTATCAATAAAAAAAAAGAATTTTTGAAATCAGACTACTCTGTAAAAAATTATGCATAAAAAAATATACGCGTCGACTTGAGAACCTCCTCCGTTTTTCGTCGGTTGAAAATTGGAACGCAGCAGAGCTCAGGAGAGACCTCTATGAGTTAAATTCACAGCGCTGAGCACAACAAGAAGAGGTTATAGTTTAGTGTTATTCCAATAGAGGGCAGTGCTTACATTCAAACACCGCCATCTATCAGGTCTATGAAGAACTAAATAGTTGTGCATTTTTCTATTGTACTAACTAGCTTCTGCCCGCGGCTTCGCACGCGTATTTTCGGTATAATAAGTAGCCTATTATCTAAGTTAGGCTTTGCTCTAAACGTACGCCAAATTTCATCATGATCCATTCAGTAGTTTTGGTGATCCTAGGTCACAAAAATTCAGATATCACAAACTTTCAGCTTTTTAATGTTAGTATTTTTAGTATAATTGAGAGTTATTAGTTCATAGTTTGTGCATTTTAACAAGCTCAGCTTAGCTCGGGGCTAGATAATGCTGTGTGAATTGTCCAACATTATTTATTTTTATAATCTAACCGTGGGTACCTACCACATAATAAGTAGGATATATTCCTACATCTGTGGTTAGATAATGTCTTCGAGGTCTACTTCTCAGCATAGCAGTTTCAGCGCTGTCTTCAGCACAGAATGACTACTAAATACTCACTTTAGCCAAACATTTTCACAAACAAGTTTCGATTCTTGATGAAGTTATCATACTTCACCACTAATTGATGCTGCAGCCAGGATTGATTTCTTACAGAGGGGACACCTCAACGGTTAATGGCATATAGCGTCGGCTGTAAAAAAAATTAACTGTCTTTTTACAGTTCAAGAGTTAAGTACAGCCAAAAGCAAAAATTGCTAAAAAAACACGTATTTTGTATGGGAGCCCCCTTTAGTTTTAATATGTTTTATTTGTCGTTATAGCGGGAAAAAATCGGAGAAAATTCCAATTGACTACTTTTTACGGTTCATAAGATATAGCCCACTGACAGACGGACGGACGGACAGACAGATAGTGGAGGCTTAGTAATAGGGTTCCGTTTTTACCCTTCGGATACAAAACCTAACAATGAAGCAGCAAATTTTAAAAATCGTAAGTGCAGTCATTCAAATGTTACGGTTGTTACGCCGGGGTTTTTAGACTGAAGAAATCAGCTCGGGTAAAGTACTCAACTAAAGTAAGTACATAAATACCTAATAACTAGGTACCTACTTTTTACAAAAAATACAGATATATATTATTTTATTTTTATTAATCTTAAATCGATAAGTACAGTCATTTCCACGAGGGAGTATGCATTAAATAGTACATAGTAAAATCGATTATAATGTCATACCTTTAATGGTATCTACTTAGCTACATTTTATGATTAATAGCATTGAGTATGAGATGATTATTTTTTTGTATAAGTACTTATTCATATTATTATAATTTAATCACACAAAACAATAATTTATTTTAAAAAAATTGTAACATTAAAAAAAACTAAAATTGGTGAAAGTTCTGCCCAGCAGCGGTACAACATTATAACTATAATAAAAAATCACGAAGTTGTTAATAATAGCTCTCATATTTTAACGATTTTACGATTGTATCGAGTCAGAATTAGTAACACGAAAACTTTAATAACTTTTCACACATAAAATGCTTAAAGCGGTTAATGCGAAAAAATTAAACAAAACTTAAAAAATATTAACAAAACTGCTGCACAAAAATAAAAGTACATGTCAAAACAAGAAATACAAAATGCTAACTAAAGAGTACCAATATTAATGAATTGTGATGTGATTGATTAGTATACACTTACAGTAATAAACAATATTGTTTCAAAAACGAAACTGCCATTGGAGGCATTATTAACAAAATATTACAAAACAAATTCAAAATTTGTTTAATAATAGTATGCTAATGATAGCTAAGCCACAAAGGCTTAACTATCTTAGCATACCTACAAAGTCAAGGAGCAAAACGCTAAAAAGTACTTTTTGGTCTTCTACTACACACAAAACTTGGAAAACGTTTAAATTTTCTTTTACCGAGAAACTTAGCAAGCTATTGTGCGAACCTGAAACAAACATTAATTTGTTGAAATCACGTATGCTTGGCTATCTGGCGGACACACTTACAACATGCTTTTTAGCGTTTATTACCTATTTTCTAACATTTAAGTTTACATCGATTAGTACAAATAAATACAGAAGTGGTAAATTATCCTAGGATTACATTGATTATTCGTTTGGCTCTACTTATTGCCATCTATTATTTATGATCAAAGGTAAGATACATGATAACTATGGCTAGTACATTTCGATATTTGATTTCTAGAATACTAATGAGATTACAATGGTAACTACTATAAAAAACTAACAGATTATTATACAATCTGTGACCATTTTATTAGAAATGATAATTGTAATAAGGTGCGTACCTAAGTAGGTGTAGGCCAAACTTAAAACTACCTTTCCTATACAGGGTGGTACAAACGAAAATTACCTGGAGGGCAGCTACCCTACCCGAAATATTCAAGATGCAAATTATACTGAAAGGAAATATTCCTTTATTTTTGACAAGACAGCAATCACCTTGGTGTTAATGTAATGTTTCCTTCCAGTTAAATTTGATTCTTAATTACATATTTTCGGGAGCTGCCCTCCAGGTAACGTTCGTTTGTGCCACCTTGCATTAACAATAAGTTGTGATTTTTGATCCTATAACTAAAAAAAAATATAAATTGTTTAAAAATATTGCAAACACAACAAACTTGATAATTAATAAAACTAATGCCTAGAGGGAATGCACGTTCTAAGGAATAGGATAGCTTGTAAGGTACAAGCTGAGATTCAAAGGAGTGTTTAATCTTAAAATAAATAAATTAGGCTTATTATTATCTGATGATTTTGTAACTTGGCATACAGTTTCAGGATAATTCTAGGGAATGAAATAATTAAACTATATGTAAAGCTGCTAAGATCAGCTGCAGGTAAGTGCACAAGTTCACAATTATCATATTATTAAATTACTAGCTGTACCCGCGACTTCGTTCGCGATTGCCTTACCTGCCGACTAATTAAGTTCACATTTAACCATAGTCTCTCATATTATGAAACGCCGCCTTCCAAAAAATCGTGTAGGGTCTACGGGGGATAGCATATTGTCATCTTCAATCCCATTCTTTATCCACACGACTTTTAGATACGACTCGGCCAGCGTCAGTGTTAAGAAGTGTCTCTACTCGTTTGACTTACTCACAGCTGGGGCCCTATTCTGCTATACTAATCGCTTCACTATGACAGGGCTATCGTCACAGAATGACACGTTTTGGTATTCCACCTTGGATGAAAGAAATTATGATGAATGCAGATGGAGAGACGCGCGTCAAGTTTGAAACTACATATTAATTTATCTCGCGCGCACTATCTGGAATTTTATTAATCTAAGGATTCTACGTGATGATTCTGCGACGATTCCATTGTCATACTGAAGCAATTGTTTTGCAGAATTGGGCTCCTGATCCATTTGACTGGACCACCGTAATTTTTTTTCGTTAGTAGGTAGGTACAGTTGGCTGTGTACTACAATAAAAAATATTTTTCTGCGGTCCAGTTAGTTTAAGTGGACCACAATAATTAATTAATTTAATTGTAATTGCTGGACCAGCTAAACCACCATATATCATGTAAGGCAGGAACCTAACTTACTTTTCCAAGACCCACCACCTTAGTAGGTAGGAACCTAACTAATGGGTGCGTCTTGGAAAAATAAATAGATAGGAACTTACCTATCTTTTATCTACTAATTTTTTTCTTCAATCTACAGATTATTTCATCAATCTACTGATTTTCTACTCGACTTTCTACTGATTTAGTCATATTCGATCTTGCATCTCTGTTTCTAACAAAAACAATGCATGAAATCGGACGACGCGTAGACCCGTCGTGATGCGCGGTTAAAGAATTCTACTTTTTCCTCTCTCCCAGGGGAACCTTACTGAATTCCAGGATAAAATGTATTCCATGTCCTTTCTTGTAGTATGAACTCAAAACGTGCCAAGTTACATTCCAACTCATTACCTATGTAGTTTCGGCGTGATGAGCGGTGAAGGAATTTAACTTTCATCCTCTCTGCCAGGGCAACCTTACTGAATTCAGGGATAAAATGTATCTTTCCTCATAGTACGAACTAAAATCACGCCGAGTTGCATTCGAATTCATTAAGTAGTTCCGTCGTGATGCGCGGTTAAAGAATTTTACTTTCATCCTCTCTCCCAGGGGAACCTTACTGAATTCCAGGATAAAATGTATCCCATGTCCTTCCTTGAACTCAAATCGTACCAATTCAGTCCAACTCATTCAGTAGTTTCGGCGTGAACGTGATGCGCAGTGAAGGAATTTTACTTTCATCCCTTCTCCCAGGGGAACCTTACTAAATTCTGGGATAAAAAGTATCCTATGTCCTTCCTCGTGGTATGGCCTAAAATCGTACCGAGTTTTATTTCAATACCTTAAGTAGTTCCGTCGTGATGCGCAGTTAAAGAATTTTACTTTCATCCCCTCTCCCAGGGAAACCCGACTGAATTCCGGGATAAAAAGTATCCTATGTCCTTCCTAGTAGTATGACCTAAAATCGTGCCGAGTTTCATTTCAATACCTTCAGTAGTTTCGGCGTGATGCGCGTTTAACAAACAGACAGACAGACAGACAGACAGACAGACAGACAGACATGAATGAAAAAAATTGCAGTTTTGGCTTCAGTATCGATAATAGAGTGCCCTCCAAAAAAAATTTTCAAAATATCTTCAATGTACAGAATTGGACCTGTTACAGTTTTATTATAAGTATAGATAACTATGATCCGAGATTCAAAATAATATAACTCTAGCTGAAAATCAAATTAAACCACGAGTTGTTCTTTTACACCACACAAAAAGAATAGAATGCTGACTTCAGATAAAAAAATAAATATATGAAGTCAAAGAATTATTACAAAAATACTGTTGACTGTAATTAGTGTGAAACAGTTACGGTTTGTAAAATTTTATGCATTTTACAGTAAAATACAGGTAAAGCGTGAATAAAAGGAGATTGTACATGTATACCAAAACAGTGTTACCTTTAACAATTTCTTAATTTGTTGAGATATTCAACTCATGACTATGTAGGTATATAAGCTCTTAGGAAAAATACATATTTTTTTAATAAATTGAATGGGAATATCAGGAAAACCATTTGTAGAAAATACAAAGCTTAATAGACTAATTAAATGCGTTTCCTAGACAATCATCACTTACAAAATAAGCATATTGTTGTCGGATGGTATCAATTTCTTAAATATTATTTATGTAGACCCAAGAGAGTGATTACAGTGGAAGGCCCATAAGAGTAAGCCGACCATCGTAGATTCTTTCTTGACTTTTTCAAGTACGTAAATAAGTCTTTTCAATCACTTGGATACAAAATATTATTATAAAAAAACAAGTTCTTCGGCAGTACAGTATACAAATGTAAAAGATTTATCCCAATTAACGTAACTGGATTCACGCTTGTTAAATTTACAAGAAATTGTGCCCCAGTGGCATAGTTAGAGGCATCGAGTGTTTGTCCCTGTAAAAATAAATACAGATGCATTTTCAATTCAAGAGGACCTTGCGGGAAGTTAAATTTCTGTTTCCCGTGAAAGATTTTAATAGCGTTTATTCTATCGGCTTGCAAATGAGGTTCATAACCGCATACATAATCAAATCAACTTATATGGTGATGCTAAAAAATTCCTTTTTTAGGGTTTTGAAGATCGAATATCGGTTTCAAAACCCTTATGGTCTCGCTTTGTCTGTCCTTTTTTCCCTCCTTAATAACTCAAAAACTACTGCAGCTATCAACGTGAAATTTAAAATAATAATACATTTCGTGCGCCTGTACAGATTTAGAGAAAAATAAATGAAAATAAATGAAAAATGAAAATGAATATTTTCCATACAAATTGTGATGTCGAAATTTTAAAAGATACCTACAGACTCATATGGGGTATCAAATGAAAGGTATCATTTTGTACATTTCAAAATATTTTTTGAAATTTTTGTAGGTTTCATACTTTTTAAAATATTTCGAAAAAAGTCGAAAAAATACCCATTCCCCCCCCCCTATCTCCGAAGATTGCAGAGCGATCCATGTAAAATGTATGGAGCGTTTATAGACATGGATCTATATTTTACAGGAAAAATATAGAGAAGTTTGAAAAAAGAACGCATTTTGAAAAATGGTCAAAAAGGGGGGGAATAATTTTCAAAAGGGGGAGCTACCTCACCGAATGGGGTATCAAATGAAAGGTATCGGTTTGAACATTTCAAAACAGTTTTTCAAATTTCTGTAGGTTTCATACTTTTTGAAATATTTTGAAAAAAGTCGAAAAAATACCCATTCCCCCCCCCCTATCTCCGAAGTTTGCCGAGCGATCCATTTAAAATGTATTAAGCGTTTGTAGATATAGATCTATATTTTACAGGAAAAATATAGAGAAGTCTGTAAAAATAACACTTTTTGAAAAATGGTCAAAAAGGAATAATTTTCAAAAGGGGGGCTACCCCACCGAGTAGGGTATCAAATGAAAGGTATCGGTTTGGACATTTCAAACCAGTTTTTCAAATTTCTGTAGCTTTCATACTTTTTGAAATATTTCAAAAAAAGTCGAAAAATTTACCAATACCCACCCGAACCACCCATTTAACCGAAGCATGCAGAGAGATCCATCTGAAATGTTGGTTGGTAAGTCTCTAACCGGTACTTTTGGTACATATTTGTTGACAAACGTTCAAAACCCTCGGCGCGCGAGTTACACTCGCACTTGACGGATCTTGTTTATTATAGATCCCAATTACTGAACCAGAATTTATGAGGTAAGGAAAACCTTTGCCCAGCGTTTTTTTGCTATGATCCAGCGGGCTGGTATTTTTAATTTTTCGATGACATGTCATAAAGTTATTATATTGGTATAACTTTTTGCTTCTCGGGTAGATTATGTTTTTCTTGTAATGAGTGAATCCAGCTTTTTAATTTGAGAAACAAGTGATGCTTACTGGAATTTTCTGGTAAGAAGGACGACGGACGAGAGGCCAGCGTTCAGCTTGTCGAACTCGGAGAAGCAGATCGAGCGACGAGCGCAGGATGTCTTCTCGCAGAAAATCTGGAAAAAATAAACAATACTGTGAGCCTATTTTTCTTTTTGCTTAGATTCCCTAAGGTTTATGGCCATATATTTATATTACATTGTTAGTATATTTATTTGTTTGACAGGAAAAATATAGCGAAGACTGTAGTAACACGGTTTTTGAAAAATTTTCAAAGGGCGCAATCATTTTCATGTAGTATAATTGAGTGAGATATAAAATGAAAGTAACTGTCTTAAATTTCAAAATATACGACGGGTCTTGTTTTTTTACTATTTCAAAAACTGTTTTATACTTTTTGTATCACAACTTGTACTGAAATGTACATTATCATATTTCAATTTTTTCCTTTTTTTTTTCTTTTAATCTGTTCTGTACATGCGCACGAAATGTATTATTATTTCAAATTTCAAGCTAGTAAATATCATATTTAATTTTTATTTATATGTATTTTATAAGTCTTTCCTGGAATACTTATTTATAGAACCACCATTTAATCATCATCATTCGCAGCTCGACTTCACCCACTGCCAACAATAAGTGTCCAACCTCTCGTGCCACTCTTTACGGTCTTGCGCTAGCCACATCCAGGTTCACACAGCGGACATCTGTCTATATCCTTTATTTGTTATCATTATTATATCTGCCAGGAGAGTCCTACTGTAGGGCCCTCCTTCAAGACATCTCTGTCTGCGAGAAAGGCCCGTTTTTTTTATTTACAAAATTCGAGCTCATCCCGTCATCATCCTAGCCAAATTTTAATAAAATCGTTTCAGCTGTTTAAGAGCTTAGACGCTTGACTCTCATGCACGCGATGGTCAATGCCTGTGCTATACGTTATATCTCGCCATTTTCTGTGCATGTACTGCGACTGAGCAGAGTTTCTGTGTATTTATTTTCTCTCAGAGATATTAAAGAAGTAATGGAGATAATGACAGACAGGGAGAGCTAAATACTTTCGCGATTTTGTATGGAAGGATATCAAAAAATTTAAACATTGCGATCTCTGTCTACCTACTCAGCCTCAGCTCAGTGAGAACCACGCATGTTAGGTATACCACATCAGCACACTTAGTACGTTAACTAACAAGGACGGTTTGCCACGCTTAGCAGTGGGTTTTGTGATCCCAGTGGAGGTGTTAAAAATATTCTTCTGGTAGGCTAGCTAAGTCGGCTCTTCGACATTCTAGGCTGTTAGAGTGGTCCATTCTGGCGCCGCCACCGCCACGCCACGGTCAATGGCTTTTCTATGTATAGGCCTCCACTAAAAAGGTACCGTAAAGTGGGGCTACTTGAACACGTTTTTCGCACATTTTTTGAGATACAAAGTGAAAAAATAACGTTGGATTACATAGCTATCATAAAACATTGAAAATTTGTAAAATTAAATAGAGATTTTAAAAAAATGTGGTGTTCAAATAGCCCCGTTGTTGGGGTTCTTGAACACTAAATATCTTTTGTAGGAAACTTTCTTATTTTGCGTGTAGATGGTCAAGTTGCCCCGTAAATACAGCACAAGGATCAAGGAATACATCGTTACTTCAAAAATAATGTTCTACCGAGTTAAACATGAAAAATAAAAAGCAAACTTTATTGAAACTATGTATATTAATTCTTACATACAGATTGTTACTAGGGATAAAAGAATCGATGAAATCTGGCCCTGGGGTGTTGTTCTTGAAGACATTGACCTGCTTGCCTTGTTTCTTTCCAGATATTTTTTCACCACGTCACGAATGTCTGCCTTCGTCAAGGGGAATCCCCAATTCGCTACAATTGCAAGGGTTTCAGAAATCAACTGCTCCTCAGACTTACTTAAAAGAGTGTCCAACAGGTTTCATATTTCTTCCAAGCATCTTCCGTACTAGAGTTGGCCGAGGCACTTTGAATGATTCTGCGGCCTTTTTCTTTGACATCCCCCCACGAACTGTATCCATAGCTTTTTCCAGGTCATCCACTTTATAATTCTTGTAGGGTTTTGAATTTGAGTCTCTTGAAACGTACGCATCATTCTTATACACCAACTATAGATTTCTCTGCATGCTTCGGTTAAAGTGGGTAATGGAAACATTTTCGACATTTTTCAAAATATTTCAAAAAGTATGAAACCTACAGAATTTTAAAAACTGTTTTGAAATTTCCAAACCGATACCTTTTATTTGATACCCCATTCGGTGAGGTAGCCCCCCCTTTTGAAAATTATTCCCCCCCTTTTTGACCATTTTTCAAAAGGTGTTCTTTTTACAAACTTCTCTATATTTTTCCTGTAAAATATAGATCCATATCTATAAACGCTCCATATATTTTACATGGATCACTCTGCAATCTTCGGAGATAGGGGGGGAATGTGTATTTTTTCGACTTATTTCGAAATATTATGAAAAATATGACACCTACAAAAATATCAAAAACTATTATGAATTTCATTTGATACCCCACATGACCTTTTAAAATTTCGGCATCACAATTTGTATGGAAAATATTCATTTTCATATTTCATTTATTAACATTTATTTTTATTTAAGGGCGCACGAAATGTATTATTATTTTAAATTTCAAGTTGATAGCTGCAGTACCTGCTGAATTATTAAGGAGGAAAAAAAGGACAGACAAATCGAGACCATAAGGGTTTCGAAACCGATCTTCGATCTTCGAAACCCTAAAAAGGCGAAAGGTTCAGGGTCATTCCTACGCACTTAATAACAGTGATGAAATGACTTGAATTTTTAACACTTTTATTATTTTTAGTATATAAAAATTCATCGACGTTTGTTAGTCTCACAAAACTCTAGAACGGCTGGACCGCTTTGGCTAATTTGGTTTTGAAATATTTGTAGAAGTCCAAGGTTTAAGAGATGAGAGCGCTACGAAGTTCGCCAGGTCAGCTAGGATAATTAAAAAGATTCAACGCAATTCGCTTTGATGAAGTCCTGGCAAATTTAAAACATACGCGTATCATATTCAAGTCCGTAACCTTTTGGAGCCTCAATATAAATAAAACTTATACGTCAACGCAATCAAAATTTACAATCGTTTATGTCCGAATGTTTTGGAATTTTCTATGGAATCACACGCACACAAAACCTATAGGGTACTTCCCGCAGACCTAGAATCATGAATTTTGGAAAGAAGCTAGATCTTATGGCACAAGTAAAGGAAAAATCCGAGATTGGTCCGAAAACCGTGAATTTGTAGCTAATTCACTGAAAAAATTTATTCTCGCCATGGACAAAACCTACATGATACATGATCATGATTCTAGGACAACGGGAAGCAGGTACCCTACTTCCCGTTGACCTAGAATAATGATTATTTGGCAAAACACAAGGTTTTACGGAACCCTATGTGCGCGAGTCCGACTCGCACTTGACGGTTTATTTCAATAAAATATTTTGTTTAATTAATAATAATTGAATAAAAAAATCGCTCTCGCCCTTAATACATTATTTTGATCCCTGAAGACACTATCTCCTTGATAGAATCAACAAATTTACTGCGCGTAGCGTTGCGAGAAATCCAACATACTGAAGACTGGCAAAGAAAATTATGGCAATTCCACACTGAAACAATGTGCACTGTGCGGTATCTACTATTAGCCCTTCCCTAACTAGGTATTAAATTTTCGCGTAAGGATCTCTTTTTAAGACGCTACCCAAACAGCGACACCGTAGAAAGTACAATTTTTCGTCGCACCGTTAGCCGTTCTCCGACATATTACAAGCCCAAAAAAAAAACAGTGTATAGTCAAATGTATGGAAAAAAGACTTATACAAAAATATTTTATAAAACGATCTAGGATCTTGAAAAAAAAATCACAAGAAAGAACAAGAAAAAAATTTTTCGTCTCGATATGCTCAATATTTTGAGTGACAACCATTAATTATTTTAATACTATATGAAAGGAAATTTTATCAACAAAAGAAATATGTAAAAAGTTTTAAATAAATAAAACCATTAACATAATAAAACCCAAAAAACACATTTTTGTAAGGCGTTTAGCGAAGTAATTGCAAAAATGATAATATTTTGCCAATAGAATTTCAACCTTATTACTCAAACATCCCTTTCAATATATGCTCAAAATAGCTTCCAGTAGCTTCATTCGGAGGCTGGATGCCTCCTCGGACGGACGTGAGGTTATGTAACTTTTTTCGCAATGACAGCTGGGTTCGACGGACGAATTACGATTTTCGACAACTTTTGTTTTGCGGGTTAAATGGTTCATTCGTCATTGAAATAAAGTCTATATTTGATTGAAGCTAAGCCAAAAGAAATTTGCAGGAATTTTATTCATTGACAGACCTACCAATTAAGTAGAATAGGTTTATAGTGGTTTTATCTCTGGTAGCTAGATAGGTAGGTAGGTACTACTCAACATGTTTACAGCACGAAAAGTATTGGTCGAGTTAAAATATGTTAAATAGGTAGGGCGATTTTGATGACCTTATATATAAATAAACAATGCTGAAAAATTAAAATAGGAGCCTACGTCCAGCAGTGGACTTATATAGGCTGATGATGATGAATTCACACATCATCACCAAGGCCGAAGCTAAGCAGAGCTTTGTTATGGGTACTTACTAGATAACTGATTTACTTAGGACCAACCATTTGCATTTTTTTTCTCGTAGTTCTACCAGTAGAACTACAGGCAAATTTAAATTACTCGTAGTTCTATCGGTTTGTTCTCTTAGAGAAGAGAGATTCTCAAAAGGACAGATACTCAAAAATAATAATTTACTTTAAATTTTTAATAACTCATAGAAAAACCTCAACGGAGCGGTTTGTCATAACTTTTTTGTTATTGGCAATATGTGTACATTGACATCAATATAATAAATTTTTTGTTAGCGTAACATAGAAGTCAAGTAAAGGAGATGTTTAAAGACGCTAAAAATGTAATAAACATGCAAAACAATTGTATTTCCAATGACAGTTGTCAAAATTATTGTTAATCACTCATGTTAATCATAATCACTCATGAGTTCTTGGAAGGCAGCAACATAATAAAGAATACTTTATATCGGTATGAATATCAATTTGGATAGCAAGGCATGGTCTGTTGTGGTTTTTATGATTATTTTGTAGAATTACAATCTAAACTAAAACTATCTTCATGATTGTTGCGTTTTATTTCCGGAAAATAAAATTAATTATGTAAGCGAGTGGTACTGAGATTGTGTACAAAATTATATCCGTGAAATTCATCATTCAGCATTCCAACATTCACGTATTTTATTTTACGAATATTTTTATAAATATATATTTATATATTTTTATAGTATCGATTTATAGATTATCTTTTAAAGGGAAATGGAACAACAAAACTCCAAAAGAGTTAAAAGTTCATCAAAAAATAATTTCAAACAATTTGTAAAACATATCCTTTGTTAAAAAGGCTTACTACAAAATATCAGACTATCTCTAGAGGATAAAAAACTTAGGTATTGCTAATAGTATTGCTCCAGCTCGAAAACTAACACCCTAACAAGGTAAAGGTTTCTTGTTCGCTTCTTTACTTTACCTTAAAAAGATTGAAGTGAACAATAAATTAAAGTAATCACTTTATTTCCCAGTTTTACTCTTGAACCTTATTTGAATTTATTGACGTGTCCAAGACTCCTGTAAGGGGTAAAGGAAATAAAGCACTGTTATATTTCATTTTATATCTGATTATTTGATGGACGACCTCTGTGGCGCGGCGGGGAAAGGTCCACCTGCGACACAGGAGGTTACAGTTAGTTTGATTCCCGCCTCAGGACAAATGTTTGTACCATCTGCAGATATTTATTCCAGGTGTTCTGGATGTCATAATCATAATCATAATCATAATCACTTTATTGCATGTCTTATGTATATAAAAAATATCTATCTGTGTAGTGTATATAATAATATCAAAATAAGTATACCATAACACAAGCTCTAATTACTTTGGGGTTAGATGATGTTGTGTGGCTTGTTCAGCATTATTTATATTTTAATTTTTTTTTGAGAAAGCCCTCCAAAACCAAATCGAAATATCTTCAACGATTGACACTTTTGTAATCCATTTAGACCTCAGTTGTTTTGACTAAATTAGTATATTTTTTTATTGTATAAAAATGTATTATCATAATGGTCGGTGATATTGTCGGCACTTTAACATGCATGAAGATGATATTATTTTTTTAAGTGTTTCTGATTTCTATGAATAACTATCGATGAATGTAATTTTTATTATAATTGAGAAGCTACAATGAGCGACATAGGTTTTATTAAGGTATTTTACATGCAACGATAGCAAAGCCGCGGGCAAATGTTAGTTAACATTACATTATTACCTTGTGATTGTGCTATCAACCAAAATAAAACAAAAGTTTGCCTCTTCTACAACAGATAAATTTGGCATAAGTCTATGTTAAAAATAAGCGCCTCTGCCGACCACATTTGGTAATATTGACATGCAATCTGACAGTCTTAGTTTTCCACGGCAGCGCCTTAAGTCTTTCATACAAAAATGTAATATTCGAGTCAGATTTGTATAATTAAAAGTGACTTGTAACTAGATATTGTGTAATTATACCTCAGTGCGTACTCGAGTACGTACCTAACTCTAATGGTAGCGCATTTTAGAAGCGAAATGATTGGCTCACTACTCATGTTTTCTAAAACAAAAAAAAAACATACTTACTCTAAAAGACGCCGGTATCTCTTCAATAGCACGATGGATGAGCGTCTTGTTCAAATAGAGACAGTTTGCTGCCACTACCTCGGGGACATTAAGCTTCACAAAGAATCCCTCGGCCTCCCTCTCCAGTAGAGCCAGGATCTCTTGGGCCTCAGAGCCGGGGCCCACTACCAGCATGCCTTTCTCTCCGTTGTTGATATAGTCCTTCAAATGAGTGGCGCCTGGTGGCATCTGGATAAAATTATATATTGTTTTATTATCAAAGACAGCTTGGTCGAAAAAGTAGATAATAATTATGGTATTCCTATGCCAGGTTAGTTAATGTTTCTAAAGCTAAGAATATGTTTGAACAATAAGGCCGCCCATGTAATTTAAGGTTTTATAAAATTACTTTAACTAACAATGAAGTATTTATCGTTCAAGTTTTGTATTGGTATTGTTCAAATCAAAACTATACATTATACAAAAATCATTGAATGTTATATGAACGGGTAAATAATGCAAACCAATAAATATTTTACCTGAATAGCAGTAACAGGGAAATCTTTGAACGCCTCTGCCAATTCAACTGCTCCTGCCTCATTGGTAGTCTCTGATATGCCCACAAAAATTTCTCGACCTGGAAATTGAATAAAAGCATTAAACAAGATTTTTGCGAGGATTACCAGCAATATTTCAATACTACTTAAGTGTGAGTTGCGTAAGGATTGCTATATGTAAGTCAAGATAACCTTAATTCAATACATTTGTATGGTTTGGCTTGGCTTATGTTGTGTTGTATTAGATTATATTTTTAGGCACAAAACTCAAAAACACCTTTTCCTAGAATGACTGATTTTATAAATGTCTTTTTTATTATTTGTTCGAAATAAAACTATCAAATAGGGGGTACAGCCGTGAACACCATATTTTAAAAAACTTCCACACAAAATTAAATCTTCATCATCAACAAAATATAAAATCGTTATTCATAAAAAATACTTATTATTCTTAAGTAAAATTAGGTATATAAAAGTGTTAAATTTAGTGAAAGCGTTTCTTGATTATTCTGTTCTGATGTTGTCAAGAAATTGAATTACGTTGATATGGCCATCTTGCAGCTCCTTAATTTTTGTAGTTTGTGTCGAACAAAATGTCACGTCATCGCCTAATAGCACCGCTAAACAATGAATTTATAATCCTGGTGTCCTGGTAGTTGGCCTCCTTCTTTAGTTTGTATATAAATCGCATCAGGGTTGGTTTGTGTGGCATAGGTACGTGTGTTGAGCCTTCTATGCCAACCCTCAACGGCATTGTTCGTGCGATGTTTATCATTTACGTAACTAATAAAAGCCGCATTCATTGACATCAATTGTTTAGAGAAGTACTTTTTAAATTTAGTAAATTCTCGACTTTTGCGGAAAAAGCACTTCTAAAGAAGACCATGCTCTCAGAATTCCTTCTGAGGGAAGTAGAGGTAAATCAGCACACATCACGACTATTTTTTTTGAGCTGCAGTTTTTGTCGCTTTTAATTTTTCAGCCTGCTTCCAAACTGCCCTATTAAAATGATAATAACAGCCTCTTACGTCAACAGAAGGAAAAACCTCTTTTAAGGCATTGATTATAGCAATCGCAGTCGCACTTAAATGTTTGAATATTCAAACCTAATCTGTCCTTCAGCAACCTGAACATCCTTGTGTACGTCTCTTGCGTCACGTTCGGTAACAGTACATAAATGATAGGTACTACGTTCGTAGTTTTATTTTTTCTACTTATGTCTACGTGAAGGGTGAAAATTTGATAAAATGGACTGGGTGTTCGTTTAAATGTTCCGTCACCACTCCATATTCTGTTCCTGTTTTGATTGCGTAGTAAATTTTTAGCAATTCTTGTCGTAAAATTTAATTTATTTTATTTATTGGTGAAGCAAAATCTTTTCGTTAGATCTTTTCGTCTTCTCCGTGTTAAATATCAAGAAAATTATCAATAGCGTTATAATTATCAATATCAATAGCGTTCAATTCAATTCAATTCAATTCTTGGTTAATGGCTCTGCGTCTGGTCGACACATTTCTGCCAATGTCTGTAGTTAGGGTTGCCAGATGTGTTGAAAAAAAAATCCGGACAAGTTTAATTTTTATATTAACTAACAGATAAATTTACTGAAAACCAACCTAAAAACTACCAAAATAATATTTTTTCGATATTTAGAGTAGGTATCTACTGTTTCATATATTTAGTACTCGATGTTACTGCTTTTAATAAGGTTTTATTGCCTGAGATGATATCTTTGAATTCAGTGCAACTAGCAGTTATATTAAAGAAAACGCACAATTCACTTTTTACAGTGTTTACGGTGAGACGATTTCTTTCGCCTGTCCATATATTTCCCATGACGCTAAAGATTCTTTCCACAAAAGCATTTGATATGGGAATACTACAAACATACTGCATGATTTTCAATAAATTTGGGGCTGCTTCATTGTTAAAAAATCTGCACCACATGTTAAGAGAGTTTCCTTCAAGTGAAGAGAAAACACTTTGAAGTGCAGCCAGTTCTTCATAAATGTTTTCAGGGGGAGATTGCTGCTTCCAAGGAGATAAGGACCAGACCATAACTCAATCAATTGATTCAGCGTAGGCAATCTTCCGCTATCAAGATCTAAACAACTAAAAGCCTTATAATTATAATTGTTATTTTCAAAGTTATACCACTTATCTATTAGAAGCTAGTGCTCCTTGGTACTCATTTAGAGCGTTTTCAGTAAATTCTTTTGATTGATTATCTGAAAGATAGCCTTTTCTCAATGCCATATGGACTTTCATTCCGAAATATTTGTCTGTTATTTTCAAACGGACAATGCTTTGTCCGGTTTACCAAGATTTTCTAGACCGGACAAGCTTATAGAAAACTGGACTGTCCGGTCGAAAACCGGACATCTGGCAACTCTATCTGTAGTGCTAAGTGTCATAAATAAACCTTTCCGATTTTATAAAAAAAAATCCAAAAAGATACCAATGTGATCTGAGGGCGTTATTGATTTCAATAGCGTTTACAACGAGATGGCATAACATATTGAAAATGACAAGGGTTGTTTTCAAGTGTCATTAATATCTTAAGTGGCCATTACATACATCCTTATTACACCATAGAGTTCGCATACACACGCCTCGCCATTATGTAGATTAGGCGTACGTTTTTTTTTACTAAATGTAAAGTTGTTTTCAGGGTTCGATAGTCGTAATTCGTAATCAGATTACGACTGTACCAAATTCATAAGTCATTTCGGAATTCAGACATTACACAAATCAGTCTTTTGGGATTTCAGACATTATGGGAAAAGTATGTTTTAAGAATTGGAATATATACATTTCAACATTCAGTCATACTTGACCGGACCCCTTAATAGAGAGTAAATTTAAATCGGCGATATTTTAATTAATTAATGATTAATTTTATGGTTAGGAGTACCAAATACATAACTGCAAATATATATTATGAAATTTACTGTGTGTGTGTATGATAGTAAGTCATAAGAATTTAAGTATCGAAAAGAAAATAACAATCAAATAACATAAATAAATTAGAACTAGTATTTACAATTGAAACAATTGAGCTAACTGCAGACAGTTGCAAACAATCTACATGTAGCTCAACCAACCCATATCAATACCAGTCGGAAACATTTATAAATTAAAAATAATGTAGATCAAATAATTTTATGCATAATAATTATAAGTTTCCAAAGAGTCACGACTCAAAAAAAAAATCAAAACTGCCATTTTTATGATTTTACGAAGGATATAAGTTAACAACCTGTATTGTCACGCTATCTGGCAAAAGCCATATATTGTTCTAGTAACTCCCTTAGATCAGAGATAAACAGCTATATAGATTTATATTTAAACTGCACTGACAAGGATGCATCAGCTTAAGGGCTGCATGTGAATTACAAATAATAATAAAAATACTAAGTCAATTACCATGGATCAGTACATCAGATCCGCAGACCCGTGCATCGGGGTTGGTCTGATCAATCACCAGCTGATGAAGCTCCTGTTGTAGGATCACCTTCAGGTTTGTTAGCTGAAAATTAGATAACTGTCATTAATACTTATTTTAATAAGGTTGATTCAGTCAAACAGATATCAGAGTTGACCTAGAGGGTCCTGATGTGAATAGCATTAATGGCTGGTTTACACATGTCATATTAATGTGTCAAATAGTTAACAAAACGCATGTAAATAATCAATTTAGTGGTAAATTGCAAATTAAAATTTTGTTACCCACTTGACCAGCAGTATCAAAATCTTTCTACTTTCTGGATTAGCGTGGCTTGCCACTTGATGCTTTCGGACAGGTACAATTTACTTCATATGTACCTAGTTGATTTTTAAGAAAATGGACAAGTACAGCAGGGCTACGAAACACCAAGCCCCAGCAAATCCAAAACGACCCCCCAATCCCTGCGCAACCCCTGTTTCTTAGTCTCACAGTACCATTTATATAAAATATACATTTTACATTGGCAACACATGTTGTTTTGCCATCCACCGAAGTACTTATCATAGCAAAACTATATTGGAATTCTATATAAAAAATGGGATTTGAAGAATTTTATATGAATTTTGTAATAATAATAATAAATAATAATAAATAATGCTGGACAACTCACACAGCATTATCTAGCCCCAAGCTAAGCAGAGCTTGTGTTATGGGTACTAGATAACTGATATACTTAATACAATACACTACATAGATAGATATTTTTTATTATACATAGCAAACACCCAGACCAACGGAACAAATTTCTGCAGATCGTACACAAATTTGTTCCGAGGCGGGAATCGAACCCGCAACCTCTTGCGTCGCAGGCGGACCTTCGCCCGCTGCGCCACAGAGGTCGTCTATAATTTTGTATTCTTTAGACATATTCTCGATCATAAAAACCAAATTTAGAAAAATGCCTTAAAAATATCTACACAATTATAATCCGAAAGCTACGTACATCCAGACAGAGTATAAATTTTAGGTGTTCAGATCGAGGCCCTACTGAAATATTCATCACATCCAATTACTAACTCTAAGCCTTTTAGGTATCTTTATTTCTTCTTTATATTTTCTTTAACTTCATCAACAACTCAAAACTTTTCGAACTACTAGTGTATGATGTTAAAAGTCTATTTTGAGTCAAATAAAGAGCAAGCTCATAATAAATTGGTCATACACTTAATGTGTGTGTAAACCAGCCACATGCTGACTAGAAAGAAGAGGTATTTTTATTGTTTTACAATATTATTTTGCTAGATACTTAAACACACTTTCTAAAGCTATGGATGGCAGGTTTAGTTATTATAACCCAAACTACATGTAAGCTGGCAATGTATTTATAACTCAGTTTATGCAAAGGTTAAAGTTATACTTGGATGACTTACATTAAACTCTTCTATAGATGACTTGGGGGTCGGCATGTAGACCACCCCATTGACAGAAACCGCCACTCTGTCTAGCAGCAAACTCCCGGTGTAAGGCCCATGGAAATCCACTTCTATCACGTCGATTTCCATATCACGAAGGATCCTCACTAAATAATCATGCTGATACCTCAGTGCGTGGGAATCGACATCGGCTTCCTCGCCGATGGTCGGCTTCACGACGCCTACGATTGCATGGGTGTAGAAGTTATCTCTGAATACAGATCCGCTGGCCATTTTAGCGGATTTCTTGTAAATGCACTTGCACTGAGATTGGTTGAAGGCTCTAGAGCAGCAGGTCTGCGACTATAAACTATTGGAGCGACACCCGAGCTAGTTTTTCAACGGCTAGGCTAGAATAAATGTTCAGTTTCTTTCTAGCAAAACCACAGCGAAAAGCGCCCGGTCAAATCGATTTTCGGTAAATAATAGATAGACCGACCAAGGTGAACGGACGGAGCGAATGAATAAAGAATGAATAGCGAACGAACGAACAAACTCCACTCCACTCACCACACTAACCAAAGAGAATTTATTTAGCGCTCGGCGGCGCGGCGGCGCGCGGCGCGGGGCGGCGCGCGGCGGGGCGGCGGCGGCGCACGAGCTTACTCCAACACACCAACAAAACAAGACATGAGTGACTTGAGTTGTGCGCACAGATCACTATATATGTACCAGTACAGATAGGACACTGAAATTTTCAATAGTTCACAGTGTTCCGTTTTGGCGCTGGTGTTGCATATTTTGTTAATTTACTCTGTGGCTCATCTGCTTTAGACTAGTGATGCGATTGTCTCGATTACGATCATCAAAATCAATCGACCTTCTAGTGATGTGCCTATCTAATCGATTTAAAAGGGTTCTTTGCTTCATTTTTTAAAGGAGTGTTAAACTATTATGTAAATAAAACATGAACTTTAATTTATTTCAGCTTTTTATTAATAGGTAATCTTTATTCACAAAGAAAATTACAATCAACAAGTTGATAAATCACAACTACTATTTACAATTGAGCTAACTGCAGACTTTTGCACACAATCTACAGGTAGCTCAACTGATCCATATTTATATTATTATTGTTTTAGTTATTTAATTTTAGATTCTTTATTTTTTCTACACGTTTTTTCTTAATTCTGATTTTCTCATATTTTTTATATGCCAATTTTTGTGGTTCGTGCATTCCTAGAACATATTTTAATTCAAGATTCCCCTTGAAAATTCTATTTATAATTTTGCACCAATTATGCACCTGCATTCTAATTATCAAGGTATAAAATTTATTTCTTACATCATTATGATGTGTCTTGCATCCTAACCAAGATGCACGCAATTTAATTTTCAAAATATTTTTTATGTTTTTTCCTACATTATATTTATGGCCATTCATATTTAAATATGTGTGCACACATTCTGCCGCGTCCCTGTACAATCTTAAAAAAATTTCATTAGGGTAGGATAAATTATTGTTCTTTAAACTTTTATACTCCCTATATTTAATAAATTTGTGTATGGAGTCAATTTCGTTCGTTGTATAAGTTTTTAGACATGTTTTACAATTTACGTATTTTGAAATTTTCCTACACAAATAACCAGCTGTATATGCAGAGCACTGAACTTTAATTTTTTCGGTTAAAACCTGAGCCCCTAAGTTCTTATCCCTTGCTTGTGAAGATGATGTTGGTATGGAAGATGTTATCAATTGGGAAACATTTTCTTTATTTGACTCTTCATGTTCAAACAAATAATCTAAGCTTATTAATGTTTCTCCAACATCATCTTCACAATTACAGAATCTTGAGTGTGGACTTAGTATGTTGGATAATATCAAAGCTTTAAAGGAATAAATAAACGTGTGTGCATCTGGATTAATATTTCGGTAATTAATTGCCCTGATTCTGCCAAAGAAATTTTCTAGGGGATCTTGATTTATATATCGGGGGTAGTAATATTCTACATCATATTCTGTGAACAATAATTTGGTCAACCTTAAAAAACTTTTTAGGGTAGTGACCCATCCTTCAAGGCACGGAACACGCACAAAACGTGATTTCCCTGCTTTGATAGCCATTTTACTATTAGTATCTATAAATTTAAGATTTATTATCTTCTGAATGGCTTTTTGCCAAAATTCCTGATGTGGAGAGGTTTTTTTAATTGCACTCCTTAGCTTTCCTCGCTTTGAGCATCCAGGTGAGCCATTAACACTGTCGAATAAATTGTCGAAGAATTCAACAATGTCGGCAGTTGTGGCCATTGTTGATTCTTCAGGATTTTCACTTTGCTGCATATCTGAAAATAAAGATTTGATCTATAAGTAAGGTTAAATAATCAATCTAGGTAAGAGTAATATTAAATCTTCATAAGAATTGATCTGCGAGTAAAGTATGGGGGTTGATGCCTTAAAATAAAAACGATTTAATAATTGGATTGAATATTATCACAACACAATAGGTTTACTTACTTAGGGCATTCGTATATTTTAACATTGCTGCAGTTCGAGCACTAAGGACTTGTGTGGCTGCACTGACTTTCATTTTTTTTATTTTATCTGGTATGACATGATTTGCGGTTAGTTTAGGCAAAGCCCTGGTGTGTCCTAATTGACTGTCAATGTCAAATATGAACATGATGTCCTTCCATGAGCCAGTTTTCCCATCAAATAAGATATCTTTTGTAATAAAGTTATTTCTTATACTTTTTAAAAGATGTGGTGGATCGTAAAATACGCTTAATTTCTGCCCAGATATTTCGATCGTGCCGTCTGTAAAAAAAAAAAACATTTTATTTTTTAGAGTTCACGTTTTTATGGTTACCCCTAGCAGAAATAACATAATTTAGTCTATACGTACCATCTCGAATCCCTTGAACATCTCGTGATCGTATGGTATCATTTCGGATGCAATGGAGTGCAGCCCGAAATGTGGAGCCCTGGTCGCACACTAGACCCAGAGGTTTCAAACCAGTTTGAACTACCTGGGCTACAATGTCTTTTAAAATCTTTGTTAACTCTGTTGCAGACACGGTCCCTTCACAAAAGTAATAGGCAAGTGTTTGCCGCCATGGGGAGCAAATGCCCCTTATCATAAAAACAAGGGCATGATCGCAGTATCTTTGTTTTCTATCTCCACCTAATTCTACAAATCCTTCAATTATATCTTTGGCTTCATTAAATGTCAAATGAGGGCTTAATGCAAGCTCATCAAAAGTTATGGTGCATAACTTTTTTTTAATATCCCAGCTTTTTGTGACTTCTTTTACATATTTATATACTTTCGGATTAATGCCAGGCTCAAAAAAAATCTTTTCAGATAGTCTATTTAAAGTCCTTTTACTTGGAAGTGCAAACATTTTTTCTAATAATTTATAGCCCTTCGGGCTCTGTTTCATTATCATGAGGGCTAGTAGCTTTTCTTCCATCTCGAATCTTCTTGCCATTTTATTTTTCGTTACCAGTTTCAACTGCATTATCAGTAAAGTCTTGGCTTGTTTGGATAAAGAATCAAAATTTTTTAAAAATTCTGGATTTTCGATAAGTTTTTGGGCATCATTTAATCTCTGCATACCAGATTTCCCTAAACTTTCAAGTGAGATTTGTTTTGCTTCTCTAATATACTTTCGTTTTTTAGTGCCCAATCTCTTTGTTATTGATGAAGCTGAAAGAAAATAACAAGTTTGTTGAGATTTATATAAAAATAGGTATAAATGCATATTTACTGTACACTTGTTTTGAAAAAGACTAACAAACCTTTCCGAGTCTGTGTGGACTTAAGTAATGCCATTGGTTTATCTGTTCCGCCATCAGAACATGATGGAAATGCAGATGAGCATGATGGACGTGCATGATCTTGGACATGTTTATAATCATCTGAAATACAATACATACGTAATTTATAGAAGCGAACGACGAACTAGCAGTATTTGAAGCTAATTGATTAAAAAAAAAAGTTTATTCTGAATATTTTTACAGGATCTTACATACTAATTGAAATGATGACACTACCGAAGCTTTACAAACTACCCATCTCCTAGATTTCTGAATAATAAAATCACGTTAATTACTAAATAAGATTAAAAGCTAAGATTATGTGATGTTATTAATTTCACAGATATTAATTCTTTTCAAACAAACCTTTCTGTTCATGTGTAGTAATAGGTGGTGTGCCCGTTGCATTTTGCTGTACAGATGAGCATGATGCATATGAATGCTCACGGGGTTTCAGATGTTCACCATCATCTAGAATATTAAGACGAAACAAAATAATTTTACTTTTTATTATTATTGGCCTCTAAAGTTGGAAGAAGGACGAGTGACTCGTTGCAAAGTTATAATAAGAAAGGATTTTTTTATGTGTATGGCTCCAACTGACAATAATAATAATAATAATAGGCAATCAATCAGTGAGAAGGATTACTTGTACTACTGACTAATAAGTAATCACTCTTTGCTTGTATTTTAAGGGGTTATATTGATTATTAATTTTCTATTTTTTATTCTGATTAGATTATACAGAATATATCATGGTGCTACGAGGTATACACTACAATTTGTGTGAAGTTTCTCTCTTACACTGTGTGATATCATGTGATTTATTACAAGAAACTTTAGCTTTTTTATATTTGAGGTACTTAGGTATTATAGGTAAATAATTACCTGTCTTTTGAATTAATATCAATGCTTCATCTTCAGCCACATCATCAATATCATTCTCCTTTTTCTGGTGATAGTTATGTTCAGCCAGAACTTGGTATTCTGAAAGTATACATTAATTAGTTTATTCAACAGAAGTTTCTAAAAAATATGGGTGATTGGATATACCTACATACCTTCTGAACATAGAGGTATTCCATGGGCTATTTCTTTGGAAGAAAATAGGCAGGGATACGAGAAGCGGATCCTTCGACCTTCTTCATCGAATTGATCCCTGTCAAAGTGTTGTTCACAAACTCGTTTTCTCAACAACTGCTCTGTTGTAAGTCCAATGAGTAAAGGATTAGTCGGGACAAGGAATGACATCCACAAATTTCTTAAATTATCTATCTTGGGCACACTAAATAGGCGGTGAGAATCACTAGTTGCATTGCAACCCCCTACACAGCACTTTAGCGGCGGCATGGCGAAATAAATGTACATGCATTCGTAGGCACTATCGTCTCAAGTGAATTGGCGTATCAGGTATCTCAACTCGAGCAAATTATGCGAGGAAAACACAAAATTAACCAACCGACACTCGAACTGGACCACAGAAACTCGACTCGTGCGCTAGATAGGTAACAGCTGAGCTGAAGGAAAGAATGGCGCCGCCGGCCGGGACGAGTTTGGTTTTCACAGATTAAATATAACGTGGTTTTTTTGTTGCCAACTGCAGCGCCAAAACGGACTCATTGGAACTAAAGCTGTCACAGCCCTGGTTGTGCGAGCCGCGCCGAAGAGCGACGATGCGACGCCGCCGCCGCGCCGAACCGGATGGACGAGGCCATTGAACTCTTTTATTTTATTGCCACCCGATTTATTGTAAACCTTTATTTGTTTGACCGCAACACTAAGATTGATTGACCTGACTTCTCTTAACAGTGCTGCCAGCAGTCAAAATGAAAAAGCTCCAACTGAACCGAAGGGTTTGAAAATTTTTGTAAAAATTTTTTTAGCGTCAGTTTTCTGAGATATTCTCACTTGGATATAACTATAATATTTTTTCTTCATGTAATAATATTTCAGAAACCTGACGCTTTAGGACATTATGCCGTTCAACATTTTTATTTATTTTTATTACTTTTATCCACCTATATGTATGTATAACTTATTATTATTATTATACAATTTCTTTTTAAAATGGGTATTAATTTGACACCCTGATTTGAGTGGCCTATTTTGTAAACCTACCTCATAAAATATAAACTAGGTGTATGAGCTATTTATTGCCTGTTTTTTTTATTGCTTACTTTCTCAAGTTTTCATGACAAAAACATCACAGGCCGATAGGCGACATATGGCTTCAAATGAACATTTCACATGAGACCAACATCAAACATGTACAAGTGGGTTTTATTAAAAATAATTAAGACATGGGTTTTAAAAAATGAATGGTAGGTGTATAAGATTTTTAGCCACATTGATTTATGGCTTCTATAAAATAATAATTTATTCAGGATAATGTTTCTTTAATGACTAGCGACCCGCCTCGGCTTCGCACGCATGCAATGCTGATACTAAATATACTACAGAATCGGCCCACCGGCCAGTACCGCTGTAACCGCTATGTCCTTGTATTTTAAAGCTGTGATATCTTCGAAAATATTCATATAAATTACATGCTGTAAAAGGCCATATTAATCTATATTAAATGCAGAATATATTTAAGGTACTTAATTGGTTACGGATAAAATGCTGTCTTAACTAATTGTCTTATTTAAATAAGCCATGATTTCTCGTAAAAAGTAAGGGATAAAAATGGTTATTGTGGATTATCCATACCATGGCGAATTTTTTCGAAGACCTTTTTAAGGTCTACTGTACTTTAGTACATTATTTTGATCTATCTTGTAGGGTCGTAGTATCTGTCTCTTTTTTTGCGCTTAAGCGCAAAAAAATGTGTATATTTACGACATCACCAGTAGAAACCTCTTAAATTATCAGTGTTTCTCTACTATTTATGCATGTATTATACATATAAACCAAACTACATATTATTATCATTTATCCTATTAAAAAAACCGCATCCGTTATATCAAAATCCGTTGCGTAGTTTTATAGATCTAAGCATACATAGGGACAGACAGACAGACAGCGGGAAGCGACTTTGTTTTATACTATGTAAAGATAATAAAGATTATTCTCAATAAAACTATACTGAAAATAGTAATTTCATTTCTATATCATTATAAGTTAATCTTTTTAACATCTTTTCATATAATCAATGCAATTTACTAGGTTATTTTTCCAGATTCAAAGATAACGATGCGGTAATACATAATTTTTCACGCTCTTTCGACACCATTAGTCGACGACTTAGAGAAAAAACAAAACGAATAGAATAATACTGGAAAAACAAGAACAAAGTTAATTATGTAGGTAACATAATTATATAGTTAGCCTACACTTGAAAAAATTGATCACAAGTAAAAGTCTAACCTTACTTGTACTGGTGTTGAATATGTCTACCTCACTGTTTCTATATACTAAAGAATTAAACGAACGAGAAGCTCTATAAACAAATGCATTCTGCCTATAATTGGTCTTCACTTTAGGAACGTAAAGAGGGTTCGGTTTTCTCAGAGCAACCGTGCATGTGCGTAATCCTATCTGCTCAAGGAGCTCCGAGCAATCAACAGTGCCGTTTGTTATGTTAATTAAGTAAGTCAAATCAGCAATTTCGCTGCGCTTGTGAAAGGGAAGAAAGTGAAATTTGCGGCATCTAGTGTCATAATCTGGTAAATAAATACGAGCTCGATACTGTAGGTATCGTAGAAACCTCTTTTGAATGGAGTCTATTCGCCCGGAGTACACATCGTACCTTGGATTTCACACCTGGGATGCGTATTCGAGGTGACTACGAACGTACGCACACTTAAGAACTTTAAAAGTTTTGATACTTGTAAATTCCGACGACATTCTAAAAACAAAGCCCAGAACGAGATGTTTTTTTAACTATTTTATCAACGTGTTGATCGAATAACAGCTTACTGTCAAAGTAACACCTAAGTCTTTTATAGAGTTAACTCTAGTTAGTAAAATGTTATGAAATTTGTAGTCAAATAATTTTTAGTAGGTTTTCGTGTATAGGTAGGTACTTACGTAGCATTTAGAGACATTTACGTCTAATTTGTTTACAGTGCAATAATTTTGGAATCAAATTAAATCGTCTTGTAAGAAGTGGGCATCGTTAATATCATTGATTTTACGATATATTTTCATGTCGTCGGCATATAAACGTATTTTGGAGTTTAAAAAACAGGAAGCGAGATCGTTTACAAGAATCGTGAAAAGAAGGGGACCTAATATGGAACCTTGGGGTACACCAGAAGGGATGTCCATCCATAGACACAGAAGAGTAGCCACCTAGAACTACTGTTTGACAGCGGTTTCGGACGTAAGATGAGAACCATCAAAATAGATTACCCCTTAAACCAATTCTTTGAAGTTTTACTAACAGTATCACATGGTCGATTCGATCAAAGCATTTTGAATAATCTGTAGGTATAAATGTCAATTTGAGAGGGTTCAGACATGTCTCGAAAGCGACTCAGCACAAAGCAGAAGATTTGAAGTAGTCGACCTACCACGCAAGAATCCATGTTGATCGAGCGAAATACATTGCTTGAGTGCAGGAAAGAGTTATGAATGAACAGAAATTTTTTTCTAGAACCTTTGCAAACAAGCATAGCTTCGATAAAGGCCTATAATTAACTACCTGGTTTTTGGGGCCTTTTTTGTGAATGAGGGTGATGAATGCGGTCTTCCACATGCCTGGGACTATTCCTTCCGTAATAGAGCGGCGGTAAAGCAGAGAGAGAGGAAGAACGAGACTCTTTGCGTAGTTTACAATTAGTGCTTGTATGTTGTCCGGGCCCGCCGATTTAGTTAAATCTAAAGATTTTATTAATTTATAGACGTTATCTTCTAAAACTTCCACTGTAGAGATATCAGCTGGTGAGTCAAGATAAGATGAAAAGATTGGGTCAGCTCGGGTGGTGGAGGGGGGGTTATTAAGAAACGTTGAATGAAAATATTCCCCAAAAAAGTTACATATTTGACCACCTTGGTCAGAGGAGCGATTACCGTATTCAAGCACAGATGGGTACGAGTTCGACTGGTTTCTACTTTTAACATAATTGACCAAAAAGCTCGGGGGTTTACTTTAATGTGTTCTTCGATATTTGAGATGTAAGCTTTGTACATATTTTCCTCCATCTCTCGTGCTCTCTTCCGCAGTAAAATAAATGAGTCACGGTCGTAGGTATTACCGTAAGTTTTAAACTTTTTATGAAATTTAGCCTTTTCTCGTAATAATTTAATACCTTATAGGGTATTTGCGGGAAGGTGTTACTAAAGTGGTAGCAATAAACTGTTCGCGTAAGCTATAAAATAGTTTCATAAAAACGTATACCGCGTCATCGATGCTTCCGCTACTAAGCACAGAGTGCCAATCGACGTCGTCCAGGTAGGTACAAATCGAAGTAAAATCACCCGAATTATACAAGTACTTAGTATAAGGGCGCGGCTTGATTGTGTACAGTTGTACAAATTCGCAAGTAGTTACCAAAGAGCGATGATGATGGGGATCTTCAGGGACAAGCGGACAATCACAAGCATTAACAAGAACATTATTATTGGAAAAAATTTAATCTGAAAGCCGGCCGTGACTATCATTCACAAAATGGTTATATTATATTGTGAAAGACAACAAGTGTTAAAATTATCTATTAATTGCAACTGGTGAGGTCCTTGAAGATTGGTGGGGATAAGGGATATTCCATCATTATTATCAAGACTCCATGAGACTAAGGGCACATTAAAATCACCTAATTTTTAATATAATTATTTTATCCAATGGGTTATCTATTGTAATTTTTGTCACATTACTTGCAAAATTAGAGAGTTGAACCGACATTGCATTACCCTGGTTCTGATCACAGATATACACAACGCCAATATGCATCCTGTACGTGGATCTGGGATTACGATGTTTCAACGTTAAGGTGACCCATAGATCCTCGGCGCTCGAGGACCACTCGGGTCGACCTTCGGCTGCTAGGTCCCGGCGCACAGCAATAAGTACCCCACCTTAGTTTCTTATCCTCATCTGTCAACGCACAATTACGGTCGCGTCTCTTAAGCTGTTGTTCCAACTTCTCTACACAAAGCTGGAGGTGATCCACATCGTGTTTCGTTTTTTGAAGGTGCTGGATATCTTTCTCCATGTCAACGATTTTATCTGAAACTGCCCCTATTTTGTGATCAACAAACTCGAGGGAGGTCGTAATATCAGACACCTCGCTCTTAATGGCTTTTAGGTCGGTCAATTCGGCTTTGATTTCTTGGATGCTGGCATTAAATTCAGGTAGCAAGGCTACTTGGACGGAAAGACGCTTAAACTCCGCCTTCAAAGTGTCCATGTCTGCTGGAACGGGAGACTTTAGTTGAGGTGGGAGCGGGCTTCCCGATCGGGAGTTCTTACAGGAAGAACACCTCCAGGTCGACTTCCTCTCTCCTAGTCTGCGGTATCCCGTTTCAGTGATGCCTGCGTATGCAAAGTCGAAGTGTCCTTGGCAAACAGAGCAGAGATCACCATCGCGGAATTCGTTATTACAACTCTTGCAATTAAACATTTTTCGGTAATTTTTGTAAAAAAACGCGTGATGCGGCCCTCGCGAGAAATCAGTTGAGAATCGCTGTAGTGAGCGATGGCGCGCAGGTAGTCAGTGTATGCGGGCGTGCGGTTCGTCGTCAACCGACTGACTGAGACTATCACCGAAGTATGCAGAGAGATCCATCTGAAATGTAGGTTGGTACCTACTATTTTTAGGTATTTATTTAATTGTGAAGTGTCTAACCTGGTACCTTTAGTACATATTTTTTGTATAATTGACTAACGTTCGAAACCCTCGGCGCGCGAGTTACACTCGTACTTGACGGATCTTGTTTTTTACTGGGACAGTCATTCATTACGCACCTTAACCAGGTACAGGGAACATTTCTTCCATTTGTAGCGTAAACCATTTTGGCAAAAAAAAAATATGGTCTCTAATATCAGTGAAGATTGGAGCTTTATTCATTTGAACTAGAAGTGGCACTAATATACCTAGATGGGGAAACATTAAAATAAAATGGCGATGCGATGACATTTTGTGAATGATAGAGATGAGACGTACTTGCAAAATCGAGTACCAGGTCTTCCAAGTACGTCCTAGTATAAAAACCAGCGCCAAAAACCAGGTATAAAATACTTTCAAGTATTTTATACCTACCGGTACGGATACTCGGATAGCGCTGGCGGGCGGGCGCGGCTCGTGGCGGGTCTCGCACCTTGAAAGTAAAATACTTGCATAGGAAATTGATCCAAACGCACATGAGAATAAAGTTGGTAATTGAGTTTTCAGAAAAAAGACTTGCAAGCCCTGCTTGCAAGTATTTTTACTTTCACAAAAACTTTCATAGAAAATTGCACCGCGCCTCCTTTGTTATAAAGAACAAAATAGTGTGAACGAAAAAATACTTGTACCAAATTACTTTTCGCACCTTGAAAGTAAAATACTTGCATAGGAAATTGATCCGAACGCACATGAGAATAAAGTTGGTAATTGAGTTTTCAGAAGAAATACTGGCAAGCCCTGCTTGCAAGTATTTTTTCTTTCACAAATACTTTCATAGAAAATTGCACCGCGCCTCCTTTGTTATAAAGAACAAAATAGTGTCAACGAAAAAATACTTGTACCAATACCAAATTACTTTTTGAATATTTTAATTTATCAGCGCACGATGATTGACTCAAACCTACGATTTCGAGTCTAGATGTAGGTACGTAGTTACCAAAATTATACCTATCTATTAGTAATTTTATCGATCAGATGAGATAATCTTTTATTTTTATTATGAATAGGTATACTTACATAAATAGGTAGGTTAGGTATACCTACAACTAATAGGTATTATCACTATCTAGGTACTCGTACTAATTTTATTTTAAAATTTCTAAGCAACCATTAGCTGACAGATTAACAGGTGGGACGTCTGCTCTTAATTTTAAGTAGGCGTTAGGATTAGAATTTAATATGGTAATAGGTAGGTACAGGTAAATTTAAATTACCTACTACCTGTGTTGTACCTACTTAAGACTAATGCTAACGCCTATATAAAATTAATAGCCGGGGACGGGCCATGTTATAGTTTTTAATAGTACGGGAGGAGACTCGCTTTTCACTCTAGGTAGGTATTTCGTACCTACTAGGTACCTATTTATAAAATTGTTTGCTATGAATGCGAAATTTCTTACATTGTGATCTCGGAAAAGGCCGTGTACCTACCTAGGTACGTAATGTAGTACTTGCCTTTTAAATATAATTTTGATGAAAACTGCCAAATTGATATTTTCAGGATCAAAAAAAAATCAATCTAGCTACGTATTAACTACGTATTTCTGACGTGTATTTCAAGTTTTCCAGAGAGAACTAACCCAGGCACTATCTAGCTAGATATTTACCAAGAGTACCTAGTTGTAGTTGGTACTATGGGAGGTTTGGTGGCTAAGTAGGTTGGCACTAAATAGATCAGTAGGTACCTATATAATAATTATCTATATATCTGATTTCAGACTAAGATTACTTATACATGACGTTTGTAAGGTGGGTAGTACTACATTATCTACCTTTAATAAGTTTTTAATGATTTTAAGCAAGTACCTAAGTAGGTAGGTATATTTTCGTAGGTTTGTAGAAGATACCTAATTGATACTATCGTTTTTAATTTAGTTTGGTTCGTAGTTAAACTAGTATTTATTCAGTACAATTTATGAATATCTATCTAGGTACCTACCTACCTAATTGAATTAAAACCTTTTCTTCCTACTTCAAAAACAGGCTTAGGTAGGTATGTCAAAAGAAATAAAATGAATGAGAAGGTAGCTACAGTAAGTACCTACTCGGGCATAATCAAGATGTAGGCGATCAACCGACGACCATGAGCCTAAAACTAACCCTAAAGATTCATGCCGACGACGAAAGGTTATGCACATCGATCGAAAAATCCTTAGGAAAAAACAATTAGAAATACTGAAAATGTCTGACAGCGACAGTGACACAAAGTTGTCTGGGTCAGACGCAACTTTGTGTCACTGTCACTGTCAGAAGTCAGTCATAGTCTGCCGATTTGCGTCACGCACCTTGAAAGTAAAATACTTGCATAGGAAATTGATCCGAATGGACATGAGAATAAGATTCGTAATGGAGTGTTCAGAACAAATACTTCAAGCACAGGTATCGGCGAAAAATACTTTCATAGAAAATTGATCCGCGTTCTCTTTGTTATAAGGAACAAAATAGTGTCAACGAAAATATACTCGAATACTTTCAAGTATGTAGGTACTTATATCGCGCGGTGCGTCAATACTTGCAAGACCTTCAAAGTATTTCGACTCATACCTGGTTTCCGTACTTGCAAGCAAATACCAGGTATAGAAACCTGGTCGCGTAAATACGTCTCATCCCTAGAATGAACTGAATGAGCTGTCAGTTTGATCGGTTGCTGGATTGTTTATTGATTTTTTTCACTTTCGGCTTTTCCAAAGTTTTACTAAAATCGGAGTGTATGAATTTGTGGTGAAGGTACACAAATGGGTCTAAAGTCAATGATAAATATCTTACGGGTTTACACAATTGTATTGTATTGGCGCGGTGAGCGTTGACAAACAAGTTGGTAACAAACGAGTCAAAGTAAACTCGTTAAAATTTAGTGTCTTTCATTGTGCTCTCAATAATACCGTCAACAAAAAGGTACATTGGTATCTACTAAAGCTTGTTCAAGCGTAGGTAATACTCGAATAAACATGAACAAAGACAAAAAAGAACCTGAGTATGCGGCCGAACTGGAGACGCAGTTTATCATGCGGCTTCCCGAGGAACCTGCTAAGGAGCTAAAAGAACTCCTACAAACTGCAGACGGCATGAAAAATCGTCTTTTTATCGAAATGGATCCAGATATGCGTAAAGGAGAAGTGAAGTTTGATAATAGAATAATGCACGGTAAAGTCGTCGACTTGCCCACTATTGTGGAATCCATGAAAACTATTGACAACAAAAGCTTTTATAAAACTGCCGATATATGTCAAATGATGGTATGCAAAGAAGAACCAGACCAAACAGTTGAAGAAGAAGCACCATCGAAGAACAAGAAAAAGGATCCATACAAAGTTGATAAAAAATTCCTTTTTCCCCATGGACTTACACCTCCTACTAAAAATGCACGCAAGCGGCGCTTCCGTAAAACATTAAGAAAGAAATGTGCTGAGGCACCTCAAATAGAGAAGGAAGTTAAAAGGTTACTTCGTGCTGACAATGAAGCAGAGAGTGTTACATTTGAGATTGTGAATGAAGATGATGAGTTAGTTTCTCCTACTAAACTTGAATACAAACATGAGGAACCCTCTACAAGTAAGGCTAGCTTTGTAAAGCCTGAGAAGAAAGGAAAATCTAAGAGAAGTTCCAAACGAGAGTTAGCATCAAATAAGGGTGACCAAGCTTCTACTTCCAAAAACACTGTTGTGACTAATGTTGTTGATATATTTGGAGGAGCTGTCAGTGACAGTGACCTGGAAGACAATGATGAGAGCAAAGTTGATTTCCCTGGCATGCAGAATATCATAGAGCCTGAGCCTTTATTAGGAATGAGTGATGTACCAAAGCTGGAACAAATAGATTTTTCTCAGATTGACCCTCAATTGTTTGACTTAACAGGTGACATTCCTAGTAGAAGCTATGAGACCCCAACAACTTTTGAGAACCAAAGATATGATTTATCTTTTGATGATGAAGAGCAATCTCGAGACTCCAGGGATAGTATGACGGTGAGAATAGAACAGGTGAGAGTTGAGCTAGAGGAACTGAAAGAGAGAAGGAAGAGAACACAGCATGAAATAGCTGGGATGGAAAATCTGACACTTCGTCAAAGATTCCAGAACACCTTGCACACGCTTAACCAAGAGGTAATGTTCAAAGATATGGAGTACCAAGGGTTATTGACCTTGCAAAACTCTGAGGATATTTAAGAGTCATTTGCGAGTGATTTGTGAGGATTTTCTCATGTGTGAGAAGTACAGAGTAATAGACGCACACCATATATTCTATCTCCAAAACTGTTTTTACCTAATTACAAGTTCATTAAACAACCAATCGAAAAATTTAAAGACATAACTAAAGAAATATTTCTAGGTTTCTTGACTAATCAAAAACTCAACAAATTTGTGCAAAACAGGTATTTATCGAAAAAATATAGTAGAAAGTTTTCACTAATCATGTTTTTAACACATAAAATCCCAGGTAAAAGTTTGAAGTATCATTTCCATAACTATATAGGTGGTAACTTTCTGAGATAAATGATGATTTGGAACTCAAACAATACAATTGCATGAGTAGTGTGATGCCATTTCATACTATCAACTCAAATAATTTGTAACCTTGTGTAGTTTTATTCTTTAAGCATAAATTAGTTTAAGTATAGGTGTCTATTTTTTGCTTATAGTTCCTCTTTATTAGAAGGCTAGGTTCCACTTCCTTCATTCTCTCATTCGAAGATATGGTACTTGTAACCAAAGAAACAATTCGAGCAGAAAAAAGTAGTGCAACTCCATTTCATACTGTTCAACTTAAATACCCTTGTCTCACTCTAATTCATATTATTATATGCATACATTAGTAGAATAGAGATGTCTTCATTTTGCTTATAGTTCCTTAAAGTTGAAAGATTTTGAGTGAAGTTACATGAACCTTACTTGTTTCTGGACTGGTTTCCGCAACTAGGCCACAGGTGGGCCCTTTTTGCGTGTCGGGTGGGGGGCTGAAAGTTACATGAAATTTGTGATGCTATTTCATACTGTTCAACTTAAATAATTTGTAACCTTGTCTCAATTTTATTCTTATATGCATAGATTAGTTAAGGTATAGGTATCTATTTTTTGCTTATAGTTCCACTTTATTATTAGACTAGGTATCCTACTTCGTTCGTACTTTAGTATGAGTGAAGGTATGTATATGCAACTTGTGATGCTATTTCATACTGTTTAACCTTAATCATTTGTAAGCTAGTCTCACTTTTGTTCTTGTATACATACATTAGTTTGAGGTATGTGTTTTTTGCTTATAGTTCCACTTTGTTAGTAGGCTATGTCCTACTTAAAGAAGAAAGTTTGTGAGTGAAGATAATATTATGGAACTTTTAACCAAAGATATCCAAAACTATTATTCAGATCAAAATTTATGCAAGTTTCTATCTAGTATGTGTGTAAAGCTATGGGCAGAAGCTAGTTTTCAATACATCTAAGTTATCAAAATCCTTTCACAAGATCTGAATGTGTTGTTACAATTCCAATAGCCACAATATTTTACCTTTTTCAGGGGTTCCATCCATACTTCAAAAAGAAAAAAGGAACTCTTATTGGATGACTTTGTTGTCCATCTGTCTGTCTGTCTACCCTCTTTACTCAGGAATGTGTGGAAGTATCGAGTTGAAATTAATATTAAATTCTTTGTAACCTTTTGGAGCCATGATAAAAATGAAACTTTCAACTTTTGATTGTCACTATGGACCAAAACCTTTATACTACATCCCGTTGATCTAAAAGAACAATATTTGGCAAGAAACAACGTCAACTAAACGGAACCCTTGCGCAAGTACAACTGAACTTGACACTTTATTTAATATTGTACCTGCTTATGTATTCTGTGTTTGTAGTCCTAGGTTTTTAGCTAGGTAGTTCTAGACACCTAAAGATCTTTGATGTTTGTAGTCCACAGTAATATTGTCTTTTAACTAAGAGGAAGCATAATCTTGTATGTAATCAATGGATTATCTGTATTAACCTGTATACTAATTATAAGAAGCTTTTTAAAACAGTAATCTACTCAATAAAAAAATATATCTGGAAAATTTTTTTATTAAGAAAAAGTACCTACCTCTTCGTGGGTATGTAATTGGTACATGTAGTAAACCTCAGGTGGGTATAGTGGTATAATAATTTAAGTACCTACGGGGGGCAGGTAGGTAGGTAGTGTAGGTACTAATAAGTTCACAGATTTTTAAATCTGACTAAGTTTAGTAGGTACCTATAGTTTTCTATTATATCTTTAATTTCTACAATAAAACCGGCCAGTAGTTGCAGAGACTAGGTTTAAACTCCAGGAGTAATTTTGTTCCTTGACCTACTCACAAACAAACAGTCTTCTGGAATAAAATTTTGGGAAGGAAATCCCGAATGGGAAATTTTATTCCATTTTTTTCTAGGAAAAGGACGCGCGAAGCCGCGGGCATTAGCTATGTTAAAGATTTACGTAGAAAGAGATTGGAAGAATGCCCTACCACAAGGAACTTATTATTACTCCTACCATGACAATATTGTGTGTGTTACTGCGGCGGCAAGTTGACTCTGATCAAGATGAACATAGGTAAGGTACCTATATCATATCACAGATATAATAATACTATACTACTATTCTAGTACCTATATAAAAAAAATCCGAGCGCTATGTCACAGTAGATAGTTTAGATATAATTTATCTACTGTGGCTATGTCCTGTAAATGTGCCCAAAAAATTAAATTTGTGCGCCCTATGGTTTCAGAGCAATTGGAGTAAATAAGATTCCGCTGCAGTAACGCCTGAAAACGTTACTGCAGCGGCAACATTTTTTACTATTAATTAGGACGTACATAATGTTTAGAAAATAGGTAGGTAGGTACGTAAATAGGTAGGTACGTTACAATCTACATTAATTTGTGATTGGAACACGTCGTCATGTCATCGTCAAATCGATCGATTTTGTTCTTCCAGTTGCCAGCTGTCAACATAGGCCGCAGTAAAGTGTCATCTTCGAAGTGTGTAATGAGGCGTTTCTTTTCAAAAACTTTGACTCGCCCGCCTAGGCACGTAAGAGTTGTAAACAAACAAGCATTCAATTAAATATATTTGGACGTTAGATTGTTTGTCACCGCTTCACGCCAAAACTACCGATCCGATTGGCTGAAATGTGTAAGTATAGGTGTAGTTCTAGAATAACTTTCATCGTTGTCTTCTTTCTAACACATAAGGGTGATATGATACTTATGATCTTGTACCTACATTTTTTTAGTATAGTTTGACAATGCCCATAAACAGCGCGGCATACATAAACAGTGCGACCGAAAAGAGTAGAAAATAAATGAGGGTGCTGCTGTCGTTTAGATGGCAACACGAATACTATGACGCAAACAGTCTTGATACTTGCGTATAGCAATAAAATTTTGTTGAAAACGTGGATGTCAATAGGTACAAATCCGACCAAAATAGTAGAAATTAATGTCAAGGAACGAGAATTTACTGTACACTGGCAACTCTTTATGAATGTGGTTTGTAGACTAAATTAATTAACGATTACAAAAGTAATCTCATATTCGTATTATAATCGTAATATTTTATTCTTAAAAAAAATAGATATACGTTAGCATAACTAGTTTACTAAACCACTTACCGTGGCGCAGCGGGCGAAGGTCCGCCTGCGACGCAGGAGGTTGCGGGTTCGATTCCCGCCTCGGAACAAATTTGTGTACGATATGCAGAAATTTGTTCCGTTGGTCTGGGTGTTTTCTATGTATAATAAAAAAATATCTATGTAATGTATTAAGTTTATCAGTTATCTAGTACCCATAAAACAAGCTCTGCTTATTTTGGGGCTAGATAATGCTGTGTGAATTGTCTAACATTATTTATTGATTTACTTTTTAAAAATAATGAAACAAAATAGGTAGAACATGTAGTATGATTGCGAACAAATTAAAATCGTCCAATTTTTGATCAGGTCTTCCTTTTCTTTTTTCTGCAGGAGTTTTGAAGTTTCTTTTTTATTCTAGTAGAACCTTGCATCTTCAATTCCTGATACACAACTCATGTACCTACCTACCTAAAAACAAATTTAAATTATACTGAAATGTAACGCAGGACCGTTAAGTGACAGATGGGTTTTGAGGTCAACAAATGGCAAAATCAGATGATGATGATGATGATTTTGTTTTACAGGTTCAAAATATGGAAGTGGACTATACTTACAATACAAACGATATAACAACAAACGAATTTGACGACCTCCGTGGCGCAGCGGGCGAAGGTCCGCCTGCGACGCAGGAGGTTGCGGGTTCGATTTCCGCCTCGGAACAAATTTGTGCATGATCTGCAGAAATTTGTTACGTTGGTCTGGGTGTTTTCTATGTGTAATAAAAAATATCCATCTATGTATGTATTATAATTAGACATGTGCGCCGACGTTAAAATAATCGGCGGCGGGCGCCGGCCTGAAATCGGCGGCGGCGGCGTGATTTCGGCGTGAACTCGGCGCGTAGGTATGAGTAATAAATAAATAATGCTGGACAATTGACACAGCATTATTTAGCCTCAAGCTAAGCAGAGCTTGTGTTATGGGTACTAGATAACTGATATACATAATAATATACGAATACATTAGGGGGTGAATTTCGAAACTTCGAAGTTTCGGAAATTCGAAGTTCATAGCCTTTATTGGCCATTTTTCAAGTTCGAATGCGGTGGCCACGAATTCGAATTTTTTTAATTCTATTATTTACCTACGCAAATAAGGCACCTTACGCAGTCGCGTAACGCACACGTACTATGAAAGAGTAAGTGCGAGCTTTTTATTTCGGACTGTTGTGTAGACAAAAACAATATCATTGGAAAATTCAATAGTTTTGCCTAGGTATACGCAAAATATCAAATGATCTACTAGTGATCTTGTCCTCTGTCTACACTTCTACAGCACTAGTTCTTTAGTAAAAAAAGTTCTAAGGACATCTCGTTAGGTCCCACCTGGAATGTCATTAAAAATTAAATTTTAAACGAAGCTCGAACGGCTTGGCACAGTGCTTGCCCCGATGCTGCTTCCCCAAAATCACTTTTGTCCCAACGGCAATGGGACGAGCCCTGTGTCAGTTGACACGGAATTGTTTGTTACAAAAGTGCTCCAGCACTGCGGATCGTTCCCGCCTCGTGGCCGTTTCTAAATAGGAGTCAGGACATTGGTTGCAAGCATTTCCTTCATAATTATAACACTGGTACTTTATTGGATCCCGTAACTTTCCGTATCGCAACATGTACTAGGGCCGCCAGTCGGATATCTCGCCATGCCAACCGGCAACATCATCCGGCGGGCCTTTTTCATTGCTTAAGTACCAGCTATTCTCAAACAGAATGGTCTGTTGCGTGACGATGGTAAGAGGCCCGACGGTATGACACTAATCCCATAGGAGTTGGGGAGGCCTATTGTGTGGGACGCTACATGCGTCGACACACTTGCGCCTTCCCATGTTCCGAGGACATACGTGACGGCAGGTGCGGGGGAAGATTTCAGGTGCTAAATGTGCAGGTCTCGACTGAGCCTACACATTTGCTCCCCTTGGAGTCGAGACCACTGGTTCTTCGGGTTTCTTAAAAATTATCTGAGCGTTGAGTCGAAGCGACGCGTGACCCGAGAGCTGGTGAGTATTTGGCGCAGCGCATCAGCATAGTCATACAGTGGGGCAATGCAGCCAGCGTCTTGGGGACGCTTCCGACTGGTATTGATATGGATCAGTTGAGCTACCTGTATGTAGGCGAAGCACGGATATTATTCTCTAGGGTAGAATAGACATTATCGACATCGCATCGTCATACATTGCGTACATTATAGAAGTAAAAGGAATGACTTTCAAACCATTTACGCAATCGATGATAAAGTGACGTAATTTTTATCTATTCTACCCTAGACAACAATCCCCGTGCTCGCCCTGCTGTAGATTGTTTGCAACAGTCTGTAGTTAGCTCAATTGCTTCTATTGTAATTATCACAAATCATAATCAACGAAAATTATAGAAGTAGGTTAAATAGTTCTCTGCCAGGCTTCAGCGATTCGACCCGGAAAGGCGCTTCGTCGCTGCTATACGTGCAGAGCAAGCGCGTCGGTGACACTTAATGTGGAACGTAATCAAAGTATTTTCGTATGTTTTGGATAAGTAAATCACTTTTTAGATTCTAACTCTATCTGTAAAGGGACTCGCAGATCTCGAGAATAAAAGTTATATTTTCTATCTGAACTTCGATCTTTCGAAATTGAGTTTCCGAATTTCGAAAGCCAGTTTCGAAATTGAAAAATATATATAAAGCCTGACGTTTCGTACCCCTAACAGTGTTTGTGCTTTTGTGATAACTTTGTAAGTTTTTGAAATTAATTAAATGCAATTAATAACATAAATTTAGTCTGAATCTTTCTAGAGGAATTGTCTTGGTATTTGTTAAAGTTTATATTCGTACGGTGTCATCTTCATTTATAATCGGCACCTGTATCAGTCTGAATCAGCGGCGACTTTTGATACCGTTCGGTTTGCGGTGGCTTTTGACATCGCGGCACCCTTTGACATCGTGGCGCGGCGCGGTTCTTCTTTGACTACAACTTGGTTATAGGCTACCTATAGGTGTCGCACAATGTAATAATTAATAAAATGACGGAGTTTTCAAAGCGTCTAAAAGAATACGTTCCACGCCGAATTCACGCCGATTGGCCGACCGGCGGCGGCGGCGTGGAAAATTTGCCGGCGGCGGCGGCGGGTCGGCGCGGCGCACATGTCTAATTATAATTAAGTATATCAGTTATCTAGTACCCATAACACAAGCTCTTCTTAGCTTCGGGCTAGATAATGCTGAGTGAATTGTCCAGCATTACTTATTTTATTTTTATTTATAAACATTAAGAATACCATGAACGCAATTTGCAAAAAACTACATAAGTCCAATCAAATTCATAAGTTTAATTATTTCAGAGAGGCAGATTTTACTACCTAAATACCATAGTATCAAGTATTTATCAGTGATCTCGGAGTTTCTATAATTGTCCGTTACATCAGCTTACCAATATGGTCATTGAATAAACAGAGGAACAGGAAATCTTTATCCGTTATTTATGAACCCATGACAATACACTCCTACTCACTTCGATTCATTGATTCTTTTAGATTTAGAGTTTGTAAAACGCATGCCATACTGACAGAATAGGGTATTACACCCATTTTTGAAAAGTGTCTCAATTAGATTCTATAATGCTAATGAACCACTACAAAATTCACAAAAAACTACATTTAAATTTAGCATTTTCAAATTTCGCGCGTAATTTGACGAAAACGCTGGATTCAGTGGACGCCATATTGCTCTGTTGTCATGACGTCAGTTGGCTGTGTAAACAAATGCAGTGATATTTTGTATGCTTATGGTACGCTGATAGTTGACAGTTGACACTTCTAAGTTTACATAGCCGTATGAACCAAAATCGGTGAACCGATTTTTTCACCTTTTTTGTGTCATATATTATAATTTTATCTCGAGAGTTCTTAGCCATGCTTTGAGTATGAAACCAGACAGGAGTCGACACTCATGATGAGTCATGAGATTACCACTCTGCCAAAGGTACGAGAGCGGCGGCCATGAACGTTATATAAAACTAGTTGCCGTGCGTCAGCCGCCAGTCGTCAGATTGCAATGCGCGCAGAATGAGCTCCGGTGAAAATGCCGAGTTGCAGTGTTTTTTGGTGCAAAAATAGGTCAGAAACTTCAAACCTACAAAAGGATAATATTACATTTCATCTGTCAGTATTATTTTGTCCAAATACTATTAAAAAATGCCCATAACTAAAGAAAATAGAAAAAAAAAATTTAGACTAAGGTGTTGCCAGTAAGTTATACACTATACAGTGTAATAATCTGGAGAAAGTTTCGTAGTTGCGTTAATACTAAAACTGAATATTTTATTTACAATCATTATTAAAGTTTCCCTATTGTAATGAACCAATAATGATTATTATAGATTCGTGTGATTTTTAGGGAAATACTGCAATATCATCGCATTTATATGGGTACATTTCAAAAAAGCACAGATTTAAAAAAAATACTTTTATTAGTAAATTTATTATGCATGTATTAGATTATTATTACACCTTCTAGTTGAATTATATTTTCAGTCGACACTTTACCAAAAACTATCAGTTTCAACATAAATAATCTGGCAGCACCTCAAAAAATTTAGGGATAGGACTGCACGATCAAAAATATCGATATTATTTTTGTTTTAATTTAGATATTTTTTTTATTTGTAAGAAAGTATAAAACTGAAAATTAGTGCTGGGACAGCACAATCGCGAATATTGATAGCATTTTCTTATAAAGGGTGATTTTTATTAGTGCATGATATTGTGAAATTAATCTATCCATAAAATTTAAACTTCCCCCAAGAAACTTAAAGATTGCACATATTACAGGAACAGGAACTATTTTTCTTGGCAAACAAACTGTGTTGGTTGGCTTTACAATATTGCAATCAAGACCATGATCCGGAGTTTTCTTACCTTAAATCTTTTGTAGATTGTTGATTTGTAGGATTGTCATAGATTTATAATTCCTACCTCCGTGGCGCAACGGGCGAAGGTCCGCCTGCGACGCAGGAGGTTGCGGGTTCGATTCCCGCCTCGGAACAAATTTGTGTACGATCTGCAGAAATTTGTTCAGTTGGTCTCGGTGTTTTCTATGTATAATAAAAATATCTATCTATGTAGGTAGTGTATTGTATTAAGTATATCAGTTATCTAGTACCCATAACACAAGCTCTGCTTAGCTTGGGGCTAGTTAATGTTGTGTGAATCGTCCAGCATTATTTATTTATTTATATCTAATGAGAGGTTATTTTAGAATAACATACATGTATTGTATTTGTTATTAATACCCTTTATTCTGACACCCTACTTGATGGGTATTTTATAACGAAATAAAATCCTGCTTAAAATAAGTAAAATATTATGGCTTTCGACACTCTAAAATAAAGACTAATCCAATGATTCCATATATTTAAAATCTGTCCCGCCGTTAAGACTACAGGTGAAACCAATGAATGATACATACCTACACACATTCAGAAAATATTACCCTCCGCTGTTTCGGCATTGGGTAAAAATAATCAAGTGTTTCTGGTAAACTTTAGAATTCATCGATAGTCGAATATCGATAATGTCAAGAACTAGCATATTTCATAATTGCTGCAATTGTTTTGTATACTGATAGACATCATGACGTGTGCGACGTGTGAGTATGAGATTGTGAGTATAATGTTGTGTGCGTGATTGAAAAGTCTATGTGTGCTACCTCACCCCCCGCTGAAAATGGCAGATTAGGAATTGTTGCGCGTTTCCCCTCCTTCTGGTTAAATGCTCTAAGTAGCCATGTTTCAAGAAAATCTGTTGGGAGGGTTTTTTAAATTATTAATTTTGTTCTTGGAAACATTATGTAAAATTAGCTTTTTAGATTTTCGTTCGTTGGCAGCACTATCCATCCATCTATTTGCTTTGCTGTTACTGTCAATATTTTGTCGTTTTTGTTTGACGTTTGACGACGGACGACCGAACCGACAACTCTCGCTCGCTCGACTCGACTCGACCGACTTGCACAATATTTTTCGGAAATACTGTGAGTGATGTTTTTGTCAGAGTTATTATAAATAAATTGTGTTGCTTATTAAAATCTTTGAATGATACAGTCAATTTGCACATAAAAAGATCCTATTCTCTGATGATATGAACAGGGTAAGAAGGACCACGTATTTTTTTGTAAAAGCTAGGTAGAAAAGCAGAAACATTATTCAAACCAGTCAAACTATATAATGCCCTAAAATCTACGGAACGTAGTCACAGTAGATAAATATATATATATCTACTGTGACGTAGTCATAGGATCTTTGCCTAAAATCATTACAAAATGCTTTGTTTGTCAAGTTTCTAATTAGGTACTTGGTTACTTAAGTACCTATAGTCATGTTATATGCAGCAAGAAACATAGGTATATTGTACCTATCTTGTAAACTAATCCAGCAACCATTTATTAATCAATCTAAAGTAGGTAATATGCAGTAGGTACTAAGAAAAGATTGCCTTATACATATGCAGTAAGGATATGGTAGATTAGTTTCAATAGTCCCTACTATTGAAACTAATCTATCATATCCTTACCGACTTATCTCAATCAAGTCAAATCAAGAGGCCCACCTGGGTCTCTTAGATTTTTCCCAACAGGCCATTGGTAATTTCTTGTTTTGGGTTTATTTTACCAAAATTCTTTTTTGGGAGACATGCTGTACACAGTGACATTATGGTAGGTATCTTGGGCGCTGTAACATATTGCTAGGTGTCAAAGATACTTACAAAAAGACATACTCAGACAAAGCTTTAAGTATGTATTATGAAACATAGGTAGGATAAAATACCTATGGTATTTAAAAATTATAATATACAAAACTATACAATCAAAATTAGAATAATTTTTATACATACTATCTATCTATACCTATCTTAGGTTTTAAATGAAATCGTAATTAAATTTGACTGATCACTGTTTGTTACAAGCATAATATGTATCGCTTCCTATCTCTTATCATAATAATATACCTACCTAGATAATATAAATAATAATGGATAATTCACACAACAAGATCTAGCTCCAAGCTTAGCAGAGCTTGTGTTATTGGTACTATATAATTGATACCTATATTACATATTAATAAAGCAACTTATTCTTATTCTTATTCTAATGCCTCAGTAAAAGTTTTATTTTGTACACTATAAGCAGAGATGCCAAGTTGCTCTTTTTGGCCACCATGATGGCAAAAAAGAGCAACTTCGCATCTCTGTCTACACTATACAAAATAAAACTTTACAGAGGCATTAAAAATGCTTATGACAATATTTATAAGTGTCCAATTGATTTTTGAAAATTTCTTTTAACAGAATAATAAGATAAAATAGGTGATGGTGCTGATTTGGTTCAGGGTAGCGTCTTAATAACTAATGTGTTTTTGTTGCAGTCAAGGATGAGGCTTCTTTTGAGAGTATTAGGTATGGCTTTTTTCCTGCACTGCTCCTATGCACCACCTGTAACAGAAAATGCAAAGGATTTAAATGAGGGTGAACATCCTGTGGACTGGGTAATTTTATTTTACTAATTTATTGACTACTAGTTTTTGCCTGTGGTTTCGCACAAATTGTTTCCGTAGAAACATTATAAGGTTATTTCTATCCCAGAAAAACTGATTTATGAGATAAAAAGTAGCGATGGGTTATTCCAAGTCAAGACATACATCTATGTAAAGTTACAGCCTGATTGTAGACCTGCCAGCATGATAGTAGTTTTGGCGTAAAGAAGTAACAAACATTCATTCATTTTAACTTTCAGTGACTAACATAATATATCTAAGTATGCTGATGGTGATGAATAATAAGTAGCCTGTTAGGTATTCCACAACATTTTCTACAACATTTTTTCCTTATAGCTATAAATATTGCAGTTAATTGAACAATAGAGGTTCATATGTTCTAATTTTGTATGTTTTGGTTTTTGCAGGAAGAACAGCTGGAGTACCATCGGTATTTGAACGAGGTTGTTCAAGCTTTAGAGAGTGATGCGGACTTCAAAGCACAGTTAGAAAAAGCTCATGAAGATGACATACGGGTAATTCGTTTTAAAGTAACAGTGTCTTATGATCCAAACAAAAAAAAAACCCGTAAAATTTTTGGGTTGTCTGTCCATTTCTGCACCTAAATTTCTCACTATGTTACATTAGAAATAGCAGCTTCTATCTAAAATTAAGAGATAAAAAGTAGTTTGCTGTTAAAGCAGTACCTAACATGAGCTAATTAAAAAAAAAACAATTTTTCAGTCAGGCAAAATAGCTGAACAACTAGACCTTGTGAACCACAATGTGAGGACCAGGTTGGATGAGATCAAGCGCGCCGAGCTCAGCAGGTTACGTCACTTAGCCACCAAGGTAAATTCAAGTATTTATATTTTTGTCAAGATTGCTTCTGCCGGCTGCTTCACTCACTTGGTACCTGAATAGAATTTAGCCGATAGCATTCAGGGATAATGTAAATAGAACTTTTATTTGGTTCGCATACATAGGCAGCACAAAAGAAGATCAAAATTACGACCTCGGTGGCGCTGCGGGCGAAGGTCGGCCTGCAACGCGGGCTTTGGCGGGTTCGATTCCCGCCACACACAAATGTTTGTATGATCTTCAGATATCGGTTCCAGGTGTTCTGGGAATTTTCTATGTATAGTAAAAAATATATTCTGGCTTCCTCAATACAGGCCACAGAGGAAGAGGACGAAAAACAAAAAAATAGCTCAGCAAACTACAAAATGTCCCTTTTCATTTGTTTTAGGTTAAGTTTATTTGTTCTTATTTTGTACTAATTGCTACAACAAAATATTTTTTACTTTTTTGTATTCATTAATGGGTGGCTATACTGAAGCTCGTATGATGGCGATAGTGTTAATGTTACAATGTAGACGACAGAGGGCTCTTTATTTCCATAACACCTTTGCAAATTTACTACACAGAAGAGGCTAACTTCTCCATATGATCTACGGATGGAACCTCATCAAAGTACATTTCCTACCGCTTTTGTTTTAGTTTGAAATGATTCAATCCCATTCTGTTCGCTTGTGGACTATATCAGATCTATAATGGACTATATCTGGTTACAAAGATAATTTTAATTAATTTATCACAGTTCAAATAGTAATACCGAAAAATACTTTCTACGCCAAAAAGTAAATTTTTGCTGATATGTCAAATGTTATTGATAATATTAAATTTAACACTTAATATAAAAAAGAACAAAGTTGATATAATACCAGAAATGACAGTAAATGTCCTAAAATCACAAAAGTGTTCCTCAACGAGTACTATCAATATCCTTTATAAACTAGTGTTTATGAATCAATAGTTTCCAAGACATTGTCATTTAAAGTTTGGCACCTGTCAACAAAAATTTAGATTTTATCCTTGCCTTTAATTTCACCCAGGAACTGAAAGTCTAGCCTGAGTAGGCCGTTTTAGTTTTGACAGCTGTCATCATAAATTTAGATATTGTTCTTACCTTTCATTTGAGCCAGGAACTAAAAGTCTAGCATGAGTACCTTCCGCGCTAAGGCTGCTTTAGTTTTGACAGCTGTCATTTGCCATCCGTTTTGAGATTTGCTGTCACTTTTGACAGTAGCTGTGATTTTTGAGAATTCTGTAATTTTTTGGCAGAATTTGGAAGCTGAAGTAAGTTTTCTCGCTATGGTATTTGCTGTCACTTTAAATAGCAACTGCCATTTGATCAAATGATAATAATTCGATAAGTGCCTACAATTAATGCTTTGTAATCTCATGTTGGACGTCATTTAATGCTCTCAATGCCGTGTTCAGAAGAAGGACTTGTGTGACTTCGGACAAGTAAGTGTTAGTTTATAACATCGCATTCACTCTCAGCCCCGTGCCGCACGTGGTGCTGCAGACTGACATATAACTCTTATGCCATGTACCTAAGTGTTAAAAAAATAAATGAATCATAGCCAGCAATGAACTACTGATACAAAATGAGGCTCAACGTATGTTTCACGTGTTGTCTTGTATTTTTGCGTATGACTGTACGATGCCAATGACAGTACTCTATGGTATAGGTCGGTTCAAAATGTTATAACAAGCAGCAGGTAGGTATATTCCGCGCTCGTGTCAAATTCTACTAGTACATACATGGGTATTAGTCAATAGGGTATATGCATAGGAAGAACTTAAAAAAAGCTAAATAGTTTTATATTATTCTCTATTGATGTACATAGGTATTCATTTTTGTATGTTTTTATTGTGAAATTTTTTCATTGAACAGTAGATATTTTAAAGCTCTATCGCAAAATTTCTAAACGCAACGCTATTGGCTAGAGCGACCGTGACGTCACCTTTCACATTTCGTTTTGTCATGAATGAAACTTTGGCGGGATATCTTTTTGTATATCGCGGTTGTTTGGTGTTTTCTGTAAAGCGTAAGCAAAATTGATTCCTTGTGCATAATTTTAGTTTTTCAACCTACAAGACTGTCTGAAGGAAGAACTCTATAACTTGGCTCAAAGGAAACTTCAAAAACATTATTTTTAGGTTTGCGTACCTCAAAAGGAAAAAAGGAACCCTTCTAGGATCACTTTGTTGTTCGTCTGTCTGTCTGTCTGTCCGTCTGTCGACCGCCTTTTCTCAGGAACGCTATATCGAGTTGAAATTAACATCAAATACTCAAATCCGAACCTCTTGGAGCCTCGATATAAATAAATTTCTAAGTCAACGCAATCAAAAGTTACAGTCGCTTATGTCCGAATGTTTTGGAATTTTCTATGGAATCACATGCACACAAAACTTACGGTACTTCCCGTAGACCTAGAATCAAGAAATTTGGTAAGAAGTTAGGTCTTATAGTATAAGTAAAGGAAAAAAATCCGTAAATCGTTAATTTGTAGTTAATTCACTGAAAAAAATACCTTTGATTCTCGCCTCGCCATGGACCAAAACCTATAGGGTACTTCCCGTTGAACTAGAATCATGATAAATGGCAAGAAACAAGGTCTTACAATTATATGAACCATTAGTGCGCGAGTCCAACTCGCATTTGAGGTTTTATTTTAAATAAATCTACCTTCAATTGTCTTGTGACAGTTCAGATAGTCATAATTATAATTTATTTTATATTGAAGCTCAATTTTTGCTAAGAATAATAATTAAATCGTAAATTTAATCGACTACGTGGATAAAGCCGCATAAATTCAGCTAGTATTAATAATAAATGTATTTTAAAGAAGTATCTTCTCTGTTATCGCTATTTTGTACACTGATTTTGCAAGATTGTTTTTCTTACTTAATGACATCTCAAATATAAAAATGTTGATCAAACTCAACTTATAAACGTGTATGTCGCTTTAAAAAAAAAGGTCTAATTTCGTGTCCATTACACTCCCTGATCGAGGAGGTTGAATAAAAACCAACCTATAACCATTCTATCATGTATCTATAAATATCTCTTGGTAACAAATAAATGAACTTGTTTCTACGAAGAAAAAGAAGCACTATCGGTTGACAATCTGAATAATAATAAAAATAATAAGACGTTTATTTTCCACTCACAAAAAGTTTTCATAATAATAATTGTGTACAGATTAGACCTAAAGTATTTAACCTGTTTTGTGAGGAGCTGGAGCTTGAGATAGGCTTAAAAAGCCTGTATTACAAGACACCAGAGCCCTCACTCCGCGGGCGTAACAAGTGCATAATAAAGTTACAAGTTTAATTAGGTACCTATTAAATACAACAAACATTAAGTGACCAATTTGCAATACAAGAAAATAGTACTATGGAAATTTAAACTAATACAAAATAAAAATAAAAACTGAACTAAAGAGAGCAGAATAGAATAACCGATCCTTACATTAGGTAGAGCTAGGATGTTTGATTTATTTATATAAGACATGCATGATGAGAAACTTGACTGTGAGGAGGCGACACCAGAAGGCACCTGTCTCTTAAGAGTCAGGGCAATCCAGGGTGCCAGCCTACAGTAGGTATATGACTGAGTGAATGAATATAATAGTAAATAAAAATAAATAATGAGAAGATAAATAAAATAAAAATAAGAGGTTGGTAGAAAGAATGCTAGGGGGAAAGATTCATGAAGGAAAAGAGGTTTAAGGCGATCAATGGTACAGTAGGTACTGTCGGTAGTCTATAGAGTATGAATGGGGGTGACGTTACAGAAAAAGGGCGAATATAGCAGCGGTTTTATCACCTGAAACCTTATAATTTAAAATATTATAGGTAATATATATTTTGTTCGGTTATGTGTATGTACCTAAATAATCGATTAATATAAATGAAATCTATGCATATACCCTATAAGGGTTACAAAGCGCCGCTTTTTAAACTCTCAACCGCATATACGCATTCATTTTTTTAAATGTTTTTACGATCTTAGTTTGAAATTGGCACTATTATGTAACCAACTTAAAAAAGAGGAGGTTTATATTTAATTAAATTAGAAAATAATCGTATTGTTTACTAATTTTGCACGCGTAATAAATTGCCAATGTACCTATCACATTTCGTTTTGCAACATTGGACTCGAGAAATATTGCGAAACGATTTGTGACGCATGTGCCACGAAAGTTTGCATAACATAGTGGCTTGCATGCACAAATTGAAATCAATATGATTTTTACTCCTTTATTAAGTAATGCATTGACTTGGAGTAGATAACTGTTGGTCTTCTTTTCTGGTGTTGATCAACTTAATTTAAGTTAGGTACCTAATAAACAGTTTTCATATTTCAAAAATAATTTATTTCGCTCACATGTTATTTTAATAGCTTAGGATTTAAAATGAGGTTTTATCAAGTCTATACATTTCTTATTAAAGTGGTAAAATTTGTATGTTAGTTTGCTATCATCTCCGGAGCTTCTGATCCGATTCTAAAGATTATTTTAATGATAGCTTGTTAGCCCCGAAATCTATATATATTTATAAAAGACGTATATGATCGTGATATATAAATACAGGTGTAAAATGAGTATGGGCCAGTAAATATTTTATATATTTATGTTTGTTACACAGCTGCCCAAAAAAGGAGTAACATGTTTTCAGAGTACAGTTACTTGAATTTCTTTTTCCATTATAACTAATTAATACCTGAACATACACATCAGCCTAGGTGACCCTGGTTACTTTTTTTGATGTAAGTAGTCGAGTTTTAAATATTTGTAAATATAGAAAGGTTCATATCTATATATTTACTAAATATTTAGTACTAAAATAAGCTACGTTTACTAATAATAAACCCGTTCTTTTCAGCAATTCGAGCTCACAAACGAAATAGCCGACGGAAGCTTCAAAAAGCACGAGTCCGCAGATCATCTGGACCACGGGAACTCCAACACCTTCGAGATTGAAGACTTGAAGAAACTTATCAAAAAAGTCTCCACTGACTTGGAACTTGCCGATCAGAAACGCAAGGAAGAGTTCAAGGTAGTACCATTTTACAAGCTTTTATCTAGTTAACGCACACGGTGTAATTAAATATTGAAAGTTGAAGGAGTCTTTAGATTTTTATATGGAGGGTGGCCCTAACATCGGATACCACCTTTATCAATAACGTTTATGTGTTTAGTCTTAATAATGACCAGTTAAATAGACAAATACCATCAAATAGGAAATAATTCTCTTGATTCTCATTAAATTTTTCCACCCGCCAAAATAGTGAAAAAATAATAATAACACGCCTTACCTCAACAGCCTATTTTGTCCACTGCTGGACGCAGGTCTTACTTCTTATGATTAGCGTCTTATTGATTTTTATGTCATGGGAGTAATGCCCATAATCCCCACGCTGGGCATGCGGGTTGGGGATCGCAGTTCGGTGGTAGAATTGTTCTGCAGGAGGCGCTGCTGCCCGCATCCGGTTGATATCCCTTAGTCGTCTCTTACCACTCCCGCATAACAACACTTATAATAATTTGGCGTGTTTTAAAAAACTATTAACCGACTTCAAATTCATATATTTAAACTTTATATGGGAGCTACTTCGGGTATACTTACCCTTTCCAATAAAAAAAGAATTATCAAAATCGGACTACTCTGTAAAAAGTTATGCGTTGCGTGATATAAAAAAAAATATACGCGTCGACTTGAGAATCTCCGTTTTTCAAACTCAATTTCATTTTATTTCGGATAACAATGATTCATAATAAAATAATTTTCGTCGGTTGATAAATAATAACACTATTACTGTACTTATAATTTAACTAGGCAAAGGTAATTCCGAATCCTTCCACTTGTTACGTTCCTCTGCGCTCTTCCCCCAATATCTTTCGTAGAGGTCCTGCCAAAGCTTTCGTGAGCTTCTTTTCCTTCCGGTACCTCCGCATCGTTACAATTTGCTTGTAATGCCAGGAAAATAAAGCCGAATAGGCATCTGCCTATTCGGCTTTATTTTTCGGCTTTTTTTCCCTTGGTGTGCGTTAATTACCCATCTGGTTTGCAGAGAGATTGCGTTAAAGAAGCACCTTTATCCTACAGCGGTGCTGCATAGATGGATTCAGTTAGAGAAACTATAGTATCATCAAGAGCGCATTCAATTTGGTGTCCTCCGATCAACGACGAAACTATGTTTCCATTTACATCAATACATAAAATTGGTGGAAACGTATCTAAAATTAACATCTTATTAAAATTGGATCCATGACTGTAGCACGGAACCAGTATGGTAATGAAAGCAACAACATTTAACATTTTGTATAAACAAAACAGAAATAAATTGTTGGTGGTCACCCGTGGCTCGTGATCTAAAGATGTTGATTGTTTAACGAATTCTTTCAATAATATTTAACATAAACAGTGTATAATGTTTCCCACAGTCAACATCAACATCATCATTGCTTGAGCTAAATGGTATTATTATTAAGAGCTTGTAGTATCCCACTGCAGGGCAAAGGCCTCCCTTTTCACCCTCCATTCCTCTCTATTGTCATTAATTTAGAATGGCATATTTAAAATAAAGCTGGCAAGTGCGAGTCGCCTCGCTCGCAGAGGGTTCCGTACCATCGTACAAAACTTATGCAAAAGAAACCCTAATAAACGGTTTTTAATGAAACGAAAAAAAGCAAAAAGCCAATATGACGCGGTCACCATCCAAGTACTGACCGCACCTCACGTTGCGTTGTTTAACTTCGGTGATCGGTACTCAACATGGTATGGTATGGACGTTGGCCCCCTTAATTATAAAATTTATTTTATTTTTATTATTTGGTGTTATAACGGCATTAGTAATACACACCCTGTCAAAATTTCCAACTACCTATTACGGTTCAAGAGATACATGCCTTGACAAACATAGAGCAAAAATAGACAAATAAATCACGTTGTTTGTATGGGCGCTCCTTTCATTTTAATGTTTATTTCATTTTTATTATTTGTTGTTGTAGCGGCAAGACAAATACACATTATATGAAAATTTCAACTAAATTTCTTTTACGGTTCATGAGATATGCCGGTTTATAGATGACGGGCGGTCAAACGTACAGACAGCGGAGGCCTAGTAATCCCGTTTTCAGCCTTTGGGTACCAAACCCTAAAAACAATACAAACCTTAAAAAAACAACTCTCAAAATCGTCTATTGTGTTGCTTCTTGTTTTAAATAGATTCGTTTAGCTTTTGAGATCTTTTGCTTTTATCAATAATTGGTTTTAAAAGTGATTACTTTGTTCTCAGAAATATGAATTAGAAAAGGAGTTCCAGAAACATCAAGAGATAGAGAAAATGGACGAGACCCACAAGAAGGAATACGAAGAGAAAATAAAACGAGAGGAGGAGGCTAAGAAAAAACATGAACCGGTAAACATGACACATTCTCAACTGTACTTACTACAAAAAACAAGTATAAAAACATAACAAAAGTAGATGGGTATGGACCAGAATGACCCCCATTCGGCTTAGTGTACCGATTTCGTGCTACCTTGTACCTATACTCCACTATTTGCAAAACAATGACAGAAACAAAAACACAATCTGTATTGTTTGTACTGAACACAGGAAATTATCAATGCAGGCATACGCTAAAGAAATGAGGATCTGCTGATATAGCTTGTAATTATTTGGAAACTACTTGTACTCAATACTAGCTTTCGGTTTTACTTTAAAACGAAAAACCCAGTTTATTTCCCACCAACAGATTTAAGGTCGCGTTGGCGGATAACAGCAAGAATAAACATAATCACAATTTTTAGATGTAATAGTTTTAAAATTTTCCGGTCCAGCCACGCATAAGCAAAGTATTTTTTAAAGTTTATTTCTATGTTTAGAAGTGATGAAACCTGAAAAAAGTTTATTATGAGGGTTCCTAGAAATATTAACAATCCTTGATATTCCACGCAAGTTTTTCCTACAACTTGTCAAAAAACAACAAAAGTGAACTGGTTCTGGCGATGCTCTTTAAAACCCGTCCTGTTTTCAAGGCCAAGGTCACTCAACCTGTTGTTTTAATCGCTACCTTCTATTCGCGTGCTGAAAATTGTGCGTAGAGGGAGCGGGAGCTCTACATGCGTTGAGCTGATAAGATTTTTTATTTTCTATCCTAATTCTTATCAATAAGACGATAATTTATACCGAGAAATATTTCAGAATAGCTACACGTAAACCTGTCAGCCGCGCCGCGATGACACATCACTTGCTTACAATAGCAAGCCGTACGGGAATTAATTTAAACCCTTAATAAAACGTCAAGTGCTAGTCGGACTCGCGCACCAAGGCTTCCGTTTAGTTGTAAGACCTTGTTTCTTGCCAAGTATCATGGTTCTAGGTCAACGGGAAGTAGCTACCCTATAGGTTTTGGTCCATGGCGAGAATCAAAAGCATTTATTTAGTGAATAAATCATAAATTTTCAAAATTCGGATATTTTCCTTTACTTGTACTATAAGACCTTGCTTCTTGCCTTTAATGATTTTAGGTCTAAGGGACTCCCTATAAGTTTTGTGTGCATGTGTTTCCTTTGGAAATTTCAAAATATTCGGACATAAACGACTGTAACTTTGGATTGCGTTGACTTAGAAGTTTTATTTATATCACGGCTCCAAGAGGTTACGGACTTGAGTATGGAACAACACATTCATGGCCCAAAACGCAGATACCAGTCTACTCCCTCGTGTCGCGGCGGCGGCGTGCCCCTGCGGGTTAATTTCGACTCGATACTTTCACGTTCTCCTGAGATAAAAGGGTTGACGGACGGACAGACAGACAGACGGACAACAAAGTGATCCTATAATGGTTCCTTTGTACCTTTTGAGGTACGGCACCTTAAAAAAGAACAGTTTTCCTTGTTTTTGGGGTACTAGGCTGGCATCTGCGTCTTGGGCCATGAACGTGTTGTTCGATACTCGAGTCCGTAAGCCTCAAGATAAATAAAACCTCTAGGTCAACGCAATTAAAAGTTAAAGTTACAGCCGTTTATGTTCGAATGTTTTGAAATTTCCAAGGGAATCACATGCACACAAAATCTATAGGGAGTCCCTTAGACCTAAAATCATGAAATTTGGCAAAAAGTAAAGTTTTATAACACTAGTACAGGAAAAAATACGAAAACCGTAAATTTGTAGTTTATTTAAAAACATTTTCTTTGATTCTCTCTCTGGACCAAAATATTCAGGGTACCCACTTCCCGTTGACCTAGAATAATGATATTTGGCAGGAAACAAGGTCTTGCTTATATGGAACCCTTATTGCGCGTGTCCGACTCGCACTTGACGTTTTATTAGTAAAAAAACTAACATTCTCGTAGGTACCTACATCAGCATAAAATATCTTGCAACATTTACCTACTTTCCAGGAATGTAAAGTTACAAATCAGCTCTTTTCTCGTGATAAGCCTGACCTCTGTAACCTGACTCATGTTATCGAAGGCGTATCGTAATATTAAGTTCCCCGGAACGATTTCAAAATCGTAAACATCTTGTGAGTAATAGAAAGCGATAAGAAAATGTACTTCTAATAATGGTTTTCTCCATAGAAATATTCAAGAATTTCCAATCAATACCTACTTCCTTATTTCCCTTCCGTGCTATTGTTCAAGGAATTTTATATTATCGGAAATATTTCATGAATGGCAGCTTCACCACCCCGGTTCTAAGCAACAGTACGAGGAAGTTTGGGAAAAGCAAGACCACATGGACCAGGAATTCGATCCCAAAGTATTCTTCATGATGCATGGTGAGTGCCCGTACTAATACTATTATTCAATTTAACAGCTTCATCACCCCGTGACCAGAGCACAAATGTTAGACATGTGGAAAAATGCTGGTATGGACCCTAAAGATTTCGCCCCAAAGGTGTTTTTCGTGATCCACGGTAAGATGCATTGCGTGTCGTGTGTAGTCACTAACATGCGACTGCAGTTTGTGTGTACTGCATTGCGTCATGGCCTGTAGAATTGTCTTCTCGCATGTGGCGTATTTGATTTGTTGTTTGAATTTTTGAAATATTATTCCACAACAAATAGCATGAGATGTTGTTAAAAGTATTTTTGCCTGCTTGGTAACTAGAAAAATTTAAGGTAACATTCAGTTTCCGAAAGTATTTGTAGATTTGGCTCTTATATAATTTTTGTTTCAGTTTGTTACTTTTGATCATAAGAATACCAGTAGTTATACTATCCAAAAGGCAAGCATCACATAATCACATTCGACCAGATTTTTTTAATCTACGTTTTTTTAAAGCACCAGTAGTTAGTCGCAAATTCATCGATAAGTAGTTACTGTTTCGAGAAAAGTTTGATAACATATCAAATCTCGGCGATTGCGTTATTGAAAGTACCATAACTTGATTTCTGTTGTCTTTGATCAGATACAGGAATGAAATGGCCATAATTGAGTAATAATTTTTGTTCTAAAAATACAAGCCATTGATTACTTAAGGCTTAACTGGGTTAGGAGGAATAAGGCGTTTACTTAAAATATAAAACCATAATTTAGTCTGCACATTTAATGGACACGCTAATTTACACGCAAACAAGAAGGGGTTAAAATAATCTTAATTGATTTTTCTTACGGTTCTCTTCATTCCGAAAAGGTTTGTTTTAATTTGCCAATTTCTCAACTTATTTTATCGTTTATCACTTTCGTTCTTTACTTTCGATCACAATCAAGTAATATAGTTTTCGATCACCTCCCCAGCCACCTAACGAGTCAGTCTCAGTCGTAGTCGTAGCTTTCGCACCGGACCCTCCAAATATCTGCACTGTACCCTCCAGATATCGGCACAGAACCCTCCAGATATCTGCACTGAACCCACTAAATACCGCTATCACTTTACTTACACATCACCACTGCGTAATGCATAAAGCCCTATGTTCAGATGTCGACGGCAACGGTGTATGGGACGCGGACGAAGTGAAGGCTCTCTTTATAAAGGAGTTGAACAAAATGTACGGACCCGACGCGCCGGTGCACGATATGCAGGAGCGATCCGAGGAGATGGAGAGGATGAGAGAGCACGTGTTTAAGGAGAATGACTCGAATAGAGACGGACTTATCGACTTCCATGAGTTCATGCTTGGCACTAAGAAGCAGGAGTTCAATGAAGATAAAGGTAACGAAAATATCATGATTATTGAATTCACAATCAACATAATACATCATTAATCACTGTTGCGCAGCGGGCTAAGGTCTGCCTGCGACGCAGGAGGTTCCTGCGTGGATCTGCAGATGTTTCTTCTAGGTGTGCTGGGTGACATTTCAAGCTGTTGAAAAATACTTCATAAACTCGTATATGATATTCATCTTAACTCCGCACATATACGTCCAGTGTTGAACATGCCCCCCTCCCGTCTAAAAAGAGGGTTTTGGGGGTTTCTACATTATCATCACACTTGGCAGGCGGTCCTAAAAAATTCTAATTAGTTCGTCGTCAGTTAGATTATCAGAAGATATTAGACATGTATTTTTTCTTTTGTCGATTATACAAAAAATTATGAAGTTATAGCCAGTTAAAGTTCCGAGTGACGTCACACCATGCGACACATTTTAGCAAGGTGTGACGTCAGCCCCCACTCCCAAACTTTGACGCGCTTTATTTTTGTCATTTTTGTTTGATTGACAAATGAAAATAAATGTGTCAAATATCTTCTGATAATCTAACTGACGCACTAAATAGATTAATATTTTCTTTACCCAACACACTACCATAATAGGGTAGTGTCCTAGCTGAGTATGGGAATAGTCCCATACTCAGCTAGGTTGCCTTAAGTCGCGACCGCTACGGCATATAATCATTAATTAGCTCATCTTCACGTTCACGGTCAGTCGGCCATTGCCTGATAATTTAAAAACCGAATGTGCAAGAAAAAGCACCTAATCTCGATGCTCTTTTTAGGCTGGCAACCCATAGACCAGAATCAAGAATACACGCAGTTGGAATACCAGGAATTCGAGAAGATGAGGCGTGCGGAGCTGAGTTACTTGCAGCAGCGTGGTCTGGTACGTAGATACTTTAAATCTGCGTATTTTGCAGAGGTTTAGTGCTTTTGTCAACCTACTTTATGACTGAATGGCAATGGTGTAGAATTCACTGCCTCTGTATGTTTTTCCTGCTACGCATAACAATAAAATTAAAATAAACAAATATATAAATAACAGCGCTAAACCTACTGCTAACTGCCTGTTGTAGCCCATCATCGCATCTCAAATCAAAAAACTGTCTAAACGGGTTGGAATGTTTTAGTTCAGTTGGTTACAGACACATTATCACAACAAAACAATCACCACAACACAAAGTAATAATGTGTTTTTAACCATTCAAATGTATGAAATCGATATGAATCGCCACGCCACAACACACCACACCACAATAGTGTGGTACTAGCTTAATGCTAAAATCGAATCTTGGATCGTTACATTACAACCTTTCCACCAAATAAATGAAGCAATACGTGATTGTAATCAGTGCTATTTCCAGGTGGATGCTCACGGCAACCCGATCCCAGGTGCAATGCACCAGATCCAACAAGCTCGTCAACAGTTCCACGCGTACTATAACCAGCAGCGGACGCTCCAGAACATCAACCAGTTCCCGCAGCAGCCGCCGGCGCCTGGGCAACTCAACTTCCAACAGGGCAACCAACACTTCATGCAACAGGGTAACCAACAAGGCAACCAGCAGTACCAACATCCCCCGCAAGGCAACCAACAATACCAACAGCCCCAGGGTCAACAACAACTTCCAGAAGGCAACCAACAATATCAACAGGCACCGCAGGTCAACCAACAACCTCCTCAAGGAAACCAACAAAACCAACAACCCCCACAAGGCAACCAACAGTATCAACAAGTCCCACAGGGCAACCAGCAATACCAGCAGCCTCCACAGGGCAAGCAACAATACCAGCAGCCCCCACAAGGCAACCAACAGTACCAACAGCCCCCGCAGACAAACCAGCAATACCAACAGCCACCGCAGACCAACCAGCAATACCAGCAGCCTCCTCAAGGCAACCAGCAACCACCGCAAAACAACCAGCTGCCAGTAATTCCAGCCAAGCTGCCTTCTGAGCAACTGTCGGCCGGGCACCAACCTCCGCTGTCAGCTCAGGGTAACACGCAAATTCATGGCTAAGCCGAAACTAACTAAGTCACGATCACAATAAACTACCTGATTGGACCCGTGGCTTTTAACTGGTACTATAGCTAGTCTGTGTTAGCATGTTCCATGTTTGTATTTTAGTGACAATTCATACGTACCACAACCACACGAAAACGATAACACGTGGTCGGGTGCTAATTTGAATGAAAATGATTAGCTTAATTCACACGGAGCAACCGTGTGGTCGGTAACGACCACAGCGTAACCACCACGCAACCACCAGCCACACCGTGCACTAGCCGCCGGCTACATTGCAACTACTAGCGTCAACGCAACCACATCGACATTTGATAGTTAGAACAACACATTTGCAAAGAGCTGAAACACTATTCACACGTAACCACTTCTTAACCTCTTTTTGTCGCTGCGATTTGGTGTGGTTGTGGTGCGTGTAAGGACGTAAATGAATGAAATGCATTTGTTTTTTAAACAAATTGTTATTTAGTGTCCGATATTCTACTACTGCCAAAATTTTCTGATTAGCGTGTAACTGCTATCAGGTACGCTTCAGCTAGTTTTGAAAAAAAAATCCAATGTGTACGTTACAATGTATGACACTATAAAATGTCATACATTGTAATGTAAAGGGTGCTTGTAAGCAGATTTGGGTGCAAAGCTTCAAGGAGAAGCTAGAATTGACCATTGAGCCAATTCACTGTTGAATTTTTTTGCATTCTCTCAAAAACCAAGATACCTAATTCGTAAAAAAGCAATGGTGAGACTTCGTCTTCTTCCTCTTCCCTTCGTTAGACTTCTCTTCGACAACCGTGGCTTTAATTGTTTTAAATGGTCTATTCTAGCTTCTCCTTGAAGTTTTGCACCCAGCTACCAATTACCCTGTATATCTTGCTTCTTTTCTATTTCAATATTATGGTTCTAATGATGAAGGTTCTTATAGACCTTCTTATTTTCCTTTGAAGAGTCGCTTACTAGGACGTTCATAGATCACTGCGGCAATCGTGTGTAATCATTTCAGCTTTTTCAGCTAGTAGCTACTCCCGTTTATTACTGAAGACTCAATATAATGAGTCGGAGGAAGAGAATTTTCTCACCATACTCGTAATCTTTGCTCCCTTGTCACTAGACGTGCCAAAAAATTCTCAAGCTTTTTATACACTAACTAGTACTCATTAAGCATATTCACTATTTATGATGATAATCTAAATTGAAATTATTGTATTTACTATGTATGACATTATGTACTATGTATGTGTGTAGTGTCTCTACAGGGTGCCACGATAAGGGTGTACTACGCCGAAAGGGGGTGATTCTGGACATCGAGGGGGTCAACGTTTGTTCTACGATTTTTTGAATTCCGAACATATTTATAAATTTTTTGTTTAAACAAATTAGAGACGTCTTCATATTTCGACGAAAGATCTTCATATTCGTGGTTTTTACGTGCAGTCTTAAATTATTATCATTGTTTTGAAATATCAAAGGATTTACAAAAAAAAAATTGATTATGTTCATGACTAATCACTGGGTTTTCTGAAAAAAAAACCACTAGTTGATCCCCCTCAGGGTCCAGCATCACCTCCATTCGGCCTAGTACACCCTTTCCGTGGCACCCTGTATAGTGACAGTGTATGTACATGTAATGTAGAAGAAATCCTACATTGTAATGTACAATGGAATTTTTGTACATTACAATGTATGGTACGACGTAATGTACAGTGTGATTCCTATATATCCTTGAAGCTTTGCACCCAGCTAGGGTACAAAGCTTCAAGGATAAGCTGAAAATGACTATTTAGAACCATTTGAGCCTTATTAGCAATTTACTCTTGAATTTTGGGTATTCTCCAAAAACCAAAATAATACGTAAAAAATCAATGGTGAGACTTCGTCTTAGACAACCACGGCTCAAATGGTTTTAAATGGTCTCTTCTAGCTTCCCCTTGAAGCTTTGCACCCAGCTACCAATCATATCATAAGTATATCTTTCTTTTAAAATTCAATGTTATGGTTCTAATGATGAATTTCTTATGGAACTTTTTATTTTTATTGAGTACTCATTAATCATATTCACATATTATATAACCTTTACTACTATTGTAACTGAAAAAATTAAAAAAAATGAAATTAGGCCTTTTTAAAAAATACATATGTACCTAAACATGTGTATTTCGTTATTTTTCTAAATTATAAATTGACTTGCTAGGTTTCCGCTATTTATCTCTATTTTTGTATGTTACCGATTTTGAAATTGTATTATTTAAGCTTTATTGTAATGTAATGCAAATTATTTAAGTTATTTTACCGTGTTCTCCGTTTAGCGTTTCCCGTCGACAAGTAGGTACTGCTTTGGTGCTAGTTAATGTTTCCGAATTTTACATACATTGCAAAAAAATGTGATTACCTAAATGTGACCTAGTAGCTAGTAGATATTATTGTCTTATGTGTTTTTTTATTATTGTGACTTATAATAACACTTCTGTAATTGCATCTATCATTCAATCCATTAAATAGTTTTCGTAAAAAATACTGTTTAATTTAAAATTTACCTTCCTAAGATCCTTATTTCTATACCCTTAGGTTACGTTTGCACAGCAGTCCTTTTTATCGTTTAGGTTTTTTCAGCGATGTATTTGTATGAAAGAGTTCACACCCGTCATGACAGTATTCCATAACCAGTTATGTGGGTGATCTCGCACATACAATACAACTACATTAGGCATCGCCGAATAAAAACGTAATATACGACAATAAATCGGCCCTGTAAAACTGCTGTGTGAACATAGGTACACTTACATAGTGTACCAACACGGTATGATACAATCATACCGTGTTTGTTCTGCAAATCATTGAAGGTACTGTATTTACAGGGTGTTCCATTTCCATTTGTGCAATCTTAATAAGTGAATAGGGAAGTACCTATTGCAGTGTAAGACCAGCCTTAAAATTTGTATAGGTACCTATAAATTAATGTTATGATCACGTTTCACCTTTTTTATGCAATGACTCCGCGAATGGCGTCATGTCCATTGTTTTAGGCCTAACAAAAACTGACCAAGTTTTATAGCTTAATAGGTACCTATGTACTATTAGGTACCTATGTACCTATAGTACCTATACAGAAGGATAATACCTAGGTAGGTATAGGTCTAATACCTACCTAGGTATTATCCTCTTGTAGGCTTGCATTTACAATTTATACCTACTTAGGTATAAAGAAAATGAGGAAAAACCTTTCTTGCTTCTAAAGACTTGCGACGACGACGTGTCTGCTATGAAAACTACAGCACATTATAGCTCGCCGCGACCTGGAGCGATACAGACCTGAAAGTTGAAGACGAAGTCTTGGGGCCCGGAGCTAACGCTGGACAAACCCGGTCACCCATACAAAGTTGATATATCGGCCACCGTGGCTTTACACGAAGTAGAACAGAAGACATGAGCGAATGGAAAAAGCCATCGCATCGTCAGAAGTGTCAAGATCTTCCAGAGGCAACAACGGATGTTTTGATTAGCATCCATGATCATCGTCATCAGCCTATAGGTATGTCCACTGCTAGTTGCTACTAGCTGAAGACCGTGTGCTTTGGCGCTCATTGTCAAAGCGTCTTCAGCTTGCCACATCCAGCATCTGCATCTGCCTGCAATCTTCGGCAGATCGTCATCTCACCTGGTCGGAGTATTATTTGAATAGGTACTTAGCTTTCAACATCTTCAAAGCTAATAGCAACAAAAGTCACTTCTTTGCTCGAGGTGTCCACTGAGGTGTACCTTCTTTCTGGTGTCCAGATAAATATTTATTTTATGGTTCATTCCTAATTCTAGAGGAATTCGCTTCTAGATTCAGAAAACACTCGCTTATTTACCTACTCTTAATGGCTAGAGGTGGCCCTCTAAGTCAGCTCTAAGTAGGTATGTTCGTGTGTGTGCTAGCTATCAGTATTCTAGGGGTGACTAAAGCAAACAAATGAAGCATGTCGACGCTTGAAAGGCAATAATTACCAAGCGACATGTTGGCAACTTTACACTAGAGCACTTTAAAGTTTATTTTTTCAGAAAAAAAATCATATTAAATCGCCTATTAGGCATAACTACTTGATTTTACCGAATTTTAAATGCAGTTTATATACTTAGTAAACTGGCATATAAAAATTATTTATTTTCTCAATAGTTAATGAAATAGTGTCGGTTAGTAATAATTTTATCAAAATCACAATCGAGTAAAAATTACTTACCGACAACAAAATTTTGTAATAAAACAAGTAAAATTTACTAAGCCCCATTAGTTCCTAATTGTGTTTGAAGAAAAATTAGGTATCTAGAAGTAACGCTTGTTTGACAAATGGATAAACTGATCTAAACAGAAACCAGTAAATCTTTTCTGTCAGGAAATTTTAAACAAAGTACAAATTCGATAAGTTTAGTGTAGTATTGTTTTGTACAAGTAACAACGAATTTAGGTTTACGTTCACATAATTAACGGTTTTCGCAACAAGGTTTTCTGCGGATATCGTCTTAAATTACTTAATTATTGTGTGTTAAAATGAACTTTAAATAAATAAGACATTTTACTTATATAGGTATTTATTACGCAATTTAAAATCAGTAAAGGTAGGCAAATCACAATTTCAACTTAGAAGAAAATTGATTTAGGGCTTAGATCACCCTCTTAAGTAGTCAGTCTTACATAATTATTACTTAAGAATAGAACTAGAACAATAATTATAGTTTTTCCAAATACTGTTTTCAAGGAACAATTAATAAATCACATATAATTATGTAGATGCAAATTTGAGATCCAATTTTCAATACAAACAACCATGAATAAATGTATATAAACGTAAATTATCAATTAAACAACAGAATTAAGATCAAATCCTATTTTACAGCTTTAGCTACTACTTATTAGGTATATTTGGCATAATTTATGATGTTAAACTCATCAATAACATTCGAAAGATTGCTTTTTTTGAATGTTGCTATTCTAATTTTACTTACTTTTCCCGCAAGGTTTAAAGTACGTTTCTGCAAAAGAATCCCACTTATAAAAGTCTGCAAAAGTTGCTGTATACGTTTCTCGTGTAGTCAAACCAAATTCAGTGTTGTTGACTGTTTGTTCCTGGGTGTTGCTTGTAGTGGATTTTTCCGGTAAAGTCAAATCATTATCAATGCTTGTAATTTCTATAACTGGTTCTATTTCTAGCGTGCCAATCTGAACCACAGAATAATCATCCGCTGGAAATGTACTTTGTTCTTTAGATAGCTCTGCAGGTACGAATTCTAGGGTTGGGCCTGAAGGGCCACCGACAAGCTCATCCCATCAATGCTTCATTATAATTTTGATGTTGCTGATCATCATTTATTAGGCCAGTCATTTCAATGCAGTTGGCAGTAGTAATAGTCTCAGAAGTACTCGCCAAAGATCTCTTAAATTGTTTAGTATTATTTATTGTTCCCAAGCTTTATTTCATCAAAAAATATTACTTAAGTGTCTGTGTTATGTTAAGTAGTGCCTTAATCATAGTGATATTTTTGTATTATGTGCTGCAGTGTCGAATAAATCTTTTATCTATCTATCTATCTATCTCATTGAAGAAACTTCATCTGAGAGTGTCTCATCCAGAAAAAAATAATTCACCGATGTTTAGTTCAGTACAAGAGCAAGATAATGGAAAGGAGATATCTCTACGACAAGGGAAAATGTACTTAATTGGATTGGTAACAAACAACGCTTAAAAAGCCTATTTTGCAAATACTACCATTGCGGGATACTCTGTCTGGCAGCTATCAAATAAATATCTATCTATATTAAGTCTGAGAAAGGTAAGGTAAAGGTATAAAATTGGTAAGACTACAATGTAGGTACGAAATGATATCAAAAAATCTAAAATGTATTATTTATTGTGTTAGCGCATGTACATGCGCTAACACACTTATTAGGCGTAACAAGTAAATTTATTAAATAAAAAACTTACCGGTTCAAACAAACAAAAGTTTTTTGAGAACTTGTTGCAATCTTTGCAGATTTTTGTCATTGAACGCACGAGTACGTGCTCGACATCTTGGCCCCTAGAAATAAAATATAATATTAGTTGCTTCTTATAGTTAAGATCGATAATGATTTAATATTTTAACTAAACATGTACATTACCACGATCAAATCCCGGCTATCCACACCCGCGTTTGTCATAGCTTGCCTAATTATGTTGTCTACTCGCTTATTGCGTTTCATAATCTACCTAAAACCATAAAATTAAATCAATATAAAATACGTGTTAAATAAGCTAAGCCTCATATAATCTTTATAGTGGAAACACTTACCTAGTACTTATTTCAAGCGTCGCGACAAGTACTTAGTGAGATGCGCGGTAGCACGCGGATTACCTATGCGACAGTTCATTGAAGATTAATTGATATTTTGTTACCAACAGCCACTTTAAACCTGTTTTACAGTGCATATAAGCGACAAAACAAAATGCTTGCAATAGGGATAAGCATGTTTTTGTACAAATTTCATATCGGAAATAGTTATCTTAGCAACGAAAGTAGTAAATAAAACGGCAGGTAAAATATTACCAAACGACAAACTTTATTCGTTTTCGGCAGGCAAAATACTACTTTATATCATAAGTAAGTCCATTGCAATCTGTAAAAAAGTACTAAATGATAATGAGTACATTATTAAGTTGAGTTAAAAACTCTTAACCGACAACAAAAATAAATATTTTTTCTGGTAAAATTTCTTAAGCAATACTCAAACCCTAGACACCGTAAAGCAAAAAATACTTTATGATTAAACGTATTTATTCGAGTCCAAGCAAAAATTACTAAGTGTACAAAGCTAAAATAAATTACATACCAAATGAAAGTTATTTAGTAAACGCAAAAATTTTAGTCGCTTAGTCGCCGAAATTTGCATTTTTTTTAGTTACTAAGCGACATCAAAAGTCTTCCTAGCGGTGCGAGAGTAAGACCAATCAACGCAGTTTTTTTTGCTGATTGCAGTGATGTATATAACTCAATATCGCCCAACATGTCGCTTGGTAATTATTGCCTTTCAAGCGTCGATGTATGAGTCAAATAGGTATGAATTAGGTAGGTAAGTATGTACCTATGTGTTATATAAGCCGTCTTTGTTTGAGGTTTAGGTACTTAGTCACCCGCTGACGGTAGGTACAACCGGAAATTAACTAGGTCTCTTGTTCAGGATACACTTAGCCGATAGGTTACGCGCAGACACCAGTTTACTAAAATACCTACATATCTACTTTTCGCCATCAGTTTTACCTATCTAATCTACATACCTTGTTGAACGAACCTAATCCATCTAATTTTGAAGGTGGCAAAGGTCCGCCTGCGACGCGGGAGGTTGCGGATTCGAACCCGCCGCAGGACAAAATGTTTGTACGATCTGCAGATATTTGTTCTGGGTGTTAGGTACCTATGCTAAAATAAACTATTTATGTAAAGAGCAGCATTAGGTAAGGTAGGTAGGTACCTATGCCTACCGATCATAATTATATCTAGTAGGTGCCCTGCCCTTATTCATAGATATTATAATAGTACCTACCTATAATATAGGTACTACCTTATCAAAAACTTTGCTTAGTTTGGGGCACAGATTATAGAATCTGTAGGTAATCTGTGGGTTTGGGCTACTTAAGTGATGCTGTGTGTATTGTCCAGCATTATTTATTAGGGAAGTATAATTACTTAGTATTTTAAATACTTAATTTAATTCTTCACCGTAGGTACCTACCTTTAAGTGTCTTTAGGCAGTAACCGGGATCTCCTAGCTTATTTTGTACCTACCTTGAGGTAGGCACCTTGAAGTACATTGAGGTCCACATGTAGTTACTCGTAGTATAGTTCGTATAGTACCTAGGTAATACCTACCTACGCAAGAAAGCAAATAATGTGCTTTTGCTGCCACTATACAATGTATGTACCTACCTACCTATGTACCTATATTTTTGAACCTTGATCAAACTAGATGTGCGAATACCTACCTACGTTATATTAATCGATAAAAAAGATCCAAAGAAGTCTTAATTGGAAGTTAGTCTACTTACGTTGTTAAAAAAATAAAAAAACATCCAATATAAAACATAAGCCTAGTAAAAAAATATTTTGTTTAGAAATTCACAATAAAAAATAGATTTTTGTTTTATTTTTACTTTTTGAAATGTTGTACCTATTAATGAAATTTAAAATAATGATACATTTCGTGCGCCTGTACAGATTTAAAGAAAAATAAATGATAATAAATGAAAAATGGAAATGAATATTTTCCATACAAATTGTGATGCCGAAATTTTAAAAGATACCTACAGAGTCATGTGGGGTATCAAATGAAAGGTATCAGTTTCTACATTTAAAAATAGTTTTTGGAATTTTTGTAGGTGTCATACTTTTTAAAATATTTTGAAATAAGTCGAAAAAATACCCCCCCCCCATCTCCGTTGATTGCAGAGCGATCCATGTAAAACCTATGGAGCGTTTATAGATATGGATCTATATTTTACAGGAAAAATATAGAGAAGTTTGTAAAAAGAACAGTTTTTGAAAAATGGTTAAAAAAAAAGGGGGGGGGGGGCTACCTTACCGAGTGGGGATCAAATGAAAGGTATCGGTTTACATTTCAAAACAGTTTTTCAAATATCTGTAGGTTTCATACTTTTTGAAATATTTTGAAATAAGTGAAAAAAAACCATTTCCCCCCTATCTCCGAACAAAGCAGAGCCATCCATTTAAAATGTATGGAGCGTTTGTAGATATAGATCTATATTTTACAGGAAAAATATACCTAGAGAAGTCTTTAAAAAGAACACTTTTTGAAAAATGCTCAAAAAGGAATAATTTTCAAAAGGGGCCACCCCACCGAGTGGGTTATCAAATGAAAGGTATCGCTTTGGACATTTCAAACCAGTTTTTAAAAATTTTGTATGTGGCTTTTTGAAATACCTATTATGAAAAAAGTCGAAAAATTTACCTTACCCACTTTAACCGAATGCATGCAGAGAGATCCATCCGAAATGTAGGTTGGTAGGTACCGACTTTTCTTAGGTAGGTATTCGTTAAATTGCGAAGTCTCTAACCGGTACTTTTGGTACATATTTGTTGACAAACGTTCGAAACACTTGGCGCGCGAGTTACACTCGCACTTGACGGATCTTGTTTTTAATCGCCTTGGTTTTTGAAATTGCTAACATGTACCTACCTAATGTAACTTTTTACTTTTATCGATAAAATATAATGTCACGTATCCGCACATCTCGTTTGATCAAGGTTCGAAAATACACATTGTACCTATACTAGTTAATAATCCACAGCCTTGTTGTTTACGACTAAAGGAAGTGTTCAAATAATTCTCAGTACGAAGTGCATGTTCAAATGTTTTTTTCTTGTCTTATCCTCATGAATCTGACGATGACATCATAGTTTGCTTCTCGTGTGGTTTCTCGCATGTCAAGCAGATCGGTAGATAAACGTAAGTAAGGTAGTATGAACCATAAAATCTATGGTATGAACCATAGATTTATATCGTTAGATAGGCCCCGACACCAAAAACTGTGGCATTGTTTTTGAATGTGTGGGTTAACAAAATGCCGACGCACGCACACTAACGGTTAACGCACACATTCAAAAAAGTAGTTAAAAAATCGTGTTTCTGCCATTGTAATTATCTGTTGTTATTACCATTTCGTGTGCAATCGTATTGCACACACTTTCCTGAAAAAAGTATACCCTTAGATGCCCTGAAATCGAAAATGTTTGAATGTGTGCGTCAACATAGTGTCAAAAACCTGTGCAATTTGTGTAGAGCAAATAATAGTTAGAAATAGTGTTTTTGCCAATAAACCTAATCATTATTATTATTATTTCGTGTGCAATCGTATTGCACATACTTCTATGAAAAAAAAACGGCCTAATAAGCCCTGAAATCGAAAATGTGACTATCTAAACAAACCTGTGCAATTTGTAAAACGGTGCAGTCTACGCTGAAGCGTAGGTACCGAGAAAATAGTGTCATCTCTTTTTCTCCCAGATTAGTTGCCAACACGACTTTCTCTTTCGTGCACTCGCCATTTAAATTTGTTATTTTCGGACAGTGCGGAAGAAAAATAAAAGTTTTTCAATGAAATCGCAATACTTACGAGTGAAATGTTACACCTCTGGCTTTATTTGTGTTTCTAGAATTGTTGTTGCACTTTAGAAAGGCACACGATGGCATTTTGTGACAGTAAACTGCTCGCAAAGTTCGCAAACGTCCTTTACAACACGTCTGGCTCACACTGTGTTAGGATGTGCACTAACTCCAGGTTAGTGAGCCTCACTCACTTCGACTGTGGAACAACACGGCGCGGTCTCACTGCGGTAAGGGCCTATCTAACGATTTATATCTATGGTATGAACCATATTCTCTGCACGATTCATGTTTTTATTGTAGGGTACTTAGGTATTTCTTTGACAAAATTGGTTTGTCTCTAGGCTGCTGGTTTCTTCTGTGTTACATTGGTACGAGTCGCTCACTCATCATAGTTTTTTTAACTTTCGAATCGCCTTTTTACTAAATCTAGATAGTACTTAGGTACCTACCTAGTACCTATCTGTCTAGAGTCGATAAAAACTGGTTACCTAGTTTTATTTTTTCGGTAAGTAGGTAATAATAAGGTTCTTATAATTTTATAGTGCGCTAAGGCACGGCTAAAGCGTAGGCAGGCAGGTAGTAGGTACGTACCACCTATTAAGTTTAATTAGGGCCAATTTCTAATGACATTTCTCTTCGGAATTTTCCTGTAGGTAAGGTAAGTCTAGTCTTGTATTTTTATCCAACTATAATCTTATATTTTTAAGTATTTAAAACCCGATTATTATTTTATTAGTCAGCAAGTGACGGTGTGTTAAATTTCTAAACATGAACTAGGTACCTAATCAATCATCATTAAGGCAGGGCATTATTGGGCAGCCAGAATGTTTGGACACCCCCTCTATTCCAATGCGGTTTTTTTTTTTTTGGTTAGTACCTATGCGTAATTTAATCATTAAAACACAAACTAAGTACCTAATGGTCATCTCATTGTTGAGTAAGTAGTCAATGTTACAAGCCATTCGTGGTTTGGGGTATGTGCGCCAAAGGAAATATTTTGTCGTGATTTCGGATAAAAAATTTGGACGACGCGACGACAAGATAATTATTTGTATGTGTTTTTTACTATTTGTATTCCATTGAAAGTACATATATTAACGTATTAATTAAGCTGTTAATTATTTAAAATATATGATCAAAAAACTACCTACACTTGAAAATGTAAAAAATATGAAGGGAGAGCTATGGGCAGTTATTTTGAGGAAAGTTTGGGCACGCCAAATTCTCTTAGAGTATTCAACATAATCTGTATCCAAAAATAGATAACATAGAAATCGTCCCAGTAGACTTACATTAAAACCATATACCTACCTAGCCAGAACTAAAAACATGCAATGATGTGGGTCATGCTTATCCTAACTTAGTTACCTAATCATAATCAAAAATTTACAAAAGTCGATTATTTTTCCGAGTAAGGTTATGAATTATGTAAGATTTTAACGATATTTTGAATTATATTACAAATATTAATTATATTATACAAATGCCCAAATATCCGGAGCAATAGGTACGGAGCTTAGGGACTTTGACATGTTTTAGAAATCCTTTTGTAACTTGGAGACTGATTATAATGTTTTAACAGTAATTTGCAATAAATTTAGCCAATTATATGGTGAAATTTTAATTGGCAATAAATTTGACTACATGTGAACGAGTGCCCAGTGTGTGTACCTTACCTTCCCTACTTACCAACCAAGTTATTGGCACCCTTCTTTTTCGCCTTTTCAAAAAGGGGGCAAATTTTGGAAAGGCGAAAGTGGAGGGTGCCGATTGCTAAGCACAGTTTGTTAGATTCGTCATGGAATTGTCCAATTATTGTCCTTGACAGGGAGCGAATACCTATTAGGTACAGTTATCTTCAATGGTTATCTATGTTTGTCAATTATAATTTATATTTCTCGTAGATCGGTCAAGTAACTACAATTACGGTCTTCGAATAACAAGAGATAAGATTCGGCGAAACGAGTTGATGTGGACATCGTTAGTCTTTGACCTCCGAGCCGCGGTGATCTTGTGAGGCGGCCGCTGATCGCGGCTCATTCTGCACACACACGGCGTGCAGATCAGACCAGTCCACTCAGCATGAAGTCCCTGATCGCCCTCGCCGGGCTTCTGGCCGCGGCGGCCGCCACCACCCCGGCAATGACCCCCAAGGTCCTCTGCTACTACGACAGCAAGAGCTACGTCAGGGAATGTAAGTATTACACAACTTGCTGGCGAATTTAAGCGAAATTTTTTAAACTGGTTTCGCATTCACGACTTTTACCTCGAATAGTTATTAAATTTATTATTTATTTATGAGGCCGGACAGAAGTTGTGTCATGGTTTTGGCAACGTTCTTGCTTGGAAAGGAGGGAACAGGTTTATTGTTAGGTATTTTCCCACTACCCTCCGTGTAAAATACCCAAACCACTTCACGATCCCAAATTAAGGCAGATCGTAACTGGTCGCACGGGATTTTTTTTTCTGTTTTACTGCATTCTACAATTATAGTTAGCAAAATAGTGATTTTACGATAATTGTAAATTATTTGATAAGAAGCCATACTTTTTACGGACTTATTCCATCAAAGGTACTTTAGTTATGTTAGTTTACGCGACATGAATCGTGTAGGTAGGTACCTAGGTCTCGTTCAACGATCTACGCGACGTCAGGAGATGCTCATGAGATACATAGGTAGATCGCTATTGTTACTATAATAATAATACTCACTTCTCAGATAAGGTCAATGTTTATCTATTATGTAGGTAGGTAGTTATCTAGTAGCTAAGGTTAGCTTTTTAAGGCCGGTTAGGTATGATGTCATTAATGGCAGATCAATTACCTACCGAATAGTCTACACTAGTTGATCTTTGTGACCTTGCTATTCTGGTTGGAGCATTGAACTACTATTACTTGGAGCTATTTTTCGCTTCTTATTTGATCTTGACGATTGCCTATGGTGCTCATGGTGGGGCACATGACTGCATTTGGTACCTATCGTACCCGTAACAGCTAGCTTTACAGCTGAAAAAACAATGCAATCGAACGAACCTTTGTCCATTTTATAGATTGATTTTTATTGATTTATTTCGCATAACTATGCATTATTTTGCAAGCTTTAGGTACTTAAAAAGTCATAAAAACTACAACTACTAAATACTAAAACAATAGATTTATAGGTACACATTAGTGTTCTGAAAATTGATGGTGCTCTTAAAAGCTGATTCAGGGGACTCTAGATATCTACTTACTTACTTTAGTCTACAATTACATATTTTAATCCCATGTCTAATGAAATTAAGTTACATCATCATAATATAAAAATAAACACCAAGAAGGTACGTACCACCTACCCTCGTTCTTCTATTGTATTGGAAAAAGAATCGCGCAAAGAAAAGCCATCGTATTCAAGGCACGACGTATTTCTAAAAGGAATTGCATTAGTTTAGGTAGGTACATAATACATATCGTTCCCTTTTCTATTTTTATTTTACATAGTACATATTATTGCGTTCAGGGTTTTAGAGCAATTCGTAACGTTTTCAAACACCATCGAACATTACGAAGTTAAGTTGTAAATCTGCGCTCTCGATAACAACGCTACGGGTACCTAATCATTGTTATCATCAATTGCTATTATATTTTTCTACATTTATGCGAACACGTAGATTTAGATTAACATTAAATAAAAGAAAAACATACTTATTGCCTTCAAAGTAAATAATAATGATTATTTCGTGATTCTGGGGTTCGATAGTTTTATTACCTTTAGTTATTTACATTTATTTATAGATATATATGTTAATAATATTAGTATTTTATTACAATACAAAAAACTTTTCATATATTGCCAAGAATCGGAAATCATTAAAAACAAAGTTTGCCAATTCGTAGCACCCCTAAGGTCTACGGGAGCTACGGACAGTAATTGTGCTCGTAGCTAAGAGTCATGCCATGACATGAGCCATAAAGCACTTTAGAAGAACCTAAATATGGAGAATTCCATTCTTCCACCGATTGCTCAGTTCGCTGTAAGAACATTGGTTTTGTTTTGCATTTTAATATAGCGAAAACAGGTCAACAATTTTTCTAATAAAAATTTTGGTTCCAAAATAACAAGTACAACAAAAGTTGACCAATTCATTATTTAAATAACCTATTTATTGCCAGCGTCGTTGAGGACGCTTCTGACTGGTATTGATATGGATCAGTTGAGATGCCTGTACATTGTTTGCATTAGTCTGCAGTTAGCTCAATTGTTTCAATTGTAAATACTAGTTCTATCTTGTTTCTAATAATTGGTTGTAATTTTCTTTATTAATTAAAAACTTTTTCATGAAATAAACCTACGATTTGAAAAAGTACCTACTTATATACCTACCTACTACTTCGCAAGTAGGTATCTCTCTTAACCCTCATACAGCTCTTTGTAACTTTGTTTTGGTGCACAAATACGGGTCTGATACGCTAATTTAATGTCATTAATTATTTATATGGAAACTTTTAGATGTCGTCACGTCACACACACATTACATAACTATTTAGACCAGATAGAAGTCTCTAATTGAATACAGTTTCTTGTTTGTCTCCTAGTTTGACCTGAAAATCCAATCAGCTACTAAGTAATTACTAGGCTTGTATTTATCAAATATCAAACGAGCGTTCATATCGAGCTCGTGCTATAAACACTATGTTATACAGGGTTGTTAGTAATTCACTGACAATGCGTGAAGCAGTGAACTGCAGGTTCTGCATCAGCACAAACATGTTTCTGAAGACGCCCGGTCTAAATTCTTAAACATGGTAGGTATTGGTAGTAGGCACCCATCAATTCAATAAAGAGTTCTTTAGAGACGCTCTATTTGAAACTAAACTTAAAACGACTTTGCCCTAAATTATCAGTGTGTGTAGGAGTAGGCGTTCTTACGTAATTCATTGGGCTCCAGACAAAAGCGTTTTTCCATTTTCTATCTACGGTAATTTTAATTTTTTTTAAGAATTAAGACCTGTCGTCTTTTCCAACAACGTGTTCATGATGGGCAGAATTTGCAGTTCACGCAGTGCCGGTGAATTTACAATAACCCTGTATATATCTAGCTAGTCGTATCATCGGAGAAAACCATTTTATTTCCTAGTCTACACTAATTCATAAAAGGTAGGTAGTTAAGGTTCTCTAGTCGAGAGAGACCAACAGTTTTTACCGACTGGTTCGTAATGATGGGCCGAACCTACTGTTCACGCAGTGTCAGTGAATTACCAATAACCCTGTATAATTGATTGCTACATAAAGCTAGTATCTGAGAAAACATTTCATTTTTCTGGTCGAAACTAATTAATAATAAAAGATGGATAGTTGTTTTGCAGGGAGGGATCAACAGTATGAGATCACTTTGTTCTCGATTATTCTACTAATATTTTAAATGCGAAAGTTTGTAAATTGTGAAATGTTTGTTACCTAGTATCTCCAAAACTACAGAACAGATCAAGATGAAATTTGGCATACCATTAGGACGTATCCTAATATAGCAATAGGCTACTTATCTATTATACCGAAAATAAGCGTGCGAAGACGCAGGCAGAAGCCAGTTAACAATAATAATAAAGCAATTCAAGTCGACCTGCTGTATCTCTAAAGCCAACACCCGGCTTGATAAACTACTGTTCTCACTCGGCAACAGTAGTCACGTATCAAATACGTAGGTAATGAATGATTTATTCCAACTTGGAAACCAAACATTTGATTAGGTCTTTCAACAACAGCCATTATTAATTGTTATCTGAAGTTATAGGTAGTTAGTGGATTTATTGATATAGGCTCCGGTGTTCAATCTTCGGCGAAGGAACGGGGTATCTGTTCAATCATAGTCTCCATGTCAATTATAATAAACTAGCGACCCGCCCCGGCTTCGCACAGGTGCAATGCTGATATTAAATAAACTACAAAATCGGCCCCCCGGTCGGTACCGCCGCGCGCCGCCGCAACCGTTATGTCCCTGCATTTTAAATCTGTAATATTTTCGAAAATATACATTTAAATTACATGCTGTAACGGGCCATATTGATCTATATGAAATGCACAATGTATTTAAGGTACATTATGGGATAAGAATTAATGCTGTATTGCTTAAAATCGCTTCGTAAATGAGCCATTATTTCTCGTAAAAAGTAAAGAAAAAAAATTGTTATTGTGGGTTATCCCTAAGAGGTAGACATATGTCCTCGTGGACTTTTTTGTAGATCTTTTTAAAGTGTACAATACATTATTTTGACCTATCTCGTAGGGCCAGCGTTTGCAATGTAAGCCCAAAAAATTGCTTTATTTACGACATCACATTAGAAACCTCTAAAATTATAAGTGTTTCTCTACTGTAATATGCATGCATTAAACATGTAAACCTTCCTCTTGAATTACTCTATCTAACCGCATCAAAATCCGTTGCGCAGTTTTAAAGATTTAAGCATACATAGGGACAAACAGACAGACAGACAGACAGCGGGAGCGACTTGTGTTTTATACTACGTAAAGACTAGCTGCATTCTTACTACTCGTTGTCCTATTCCCCGTTTTCCCGTAGGAATGAAGAATTTTCCCGCGGTAAAGCATAATATGTTCATCAGGAATAATGTGGACTTCTAATGGTAAAAGATTTTTTCAAATCGGTCCAGTAGTTTCGGAGCCTATTCAATACAAACAAACAAATCTTTCCTCTTTATAATATTAGTAGGTATATAGGTTTTGCTGCACAAGTCACACAGCATTATCTAGCTAGCCCATAAAGATCTAGCCCTCAAACTAAGCAATGTTTGTGTTCAAATAATATCCCAAAAATTCAACTTCGACGGGACTTGAACCCGCATCCTTCTCTCACTCAGTAGAGGAATGTGCTAACCAACTACACCACGAGGTCGAGTGACGTGGAGTCGAAAAACCTCGGGACTTCCATCGAACTCTAGCGCTGTTAGCTCCATCGAATTGTACTTGCATCGATGTTTCTTAGAAATTACCCCGAGTGTGCGGGCTTGCGCACCTATAATAACAAAACCTTAGAGCTTCTGTTTTTGGTAGATTGGTTGGATTACTAGATGGCTACATTACACAACATAAAAAGATTTTTTTACTATGCGTAGAAAACGAAGCTGTGTGGTGCCGGCTTAGAATTTACACCACCCCTATTCTTCCTGCGGGTGTCGTAAGAGGCGAATAAGGGATATCCACTGGGGGCGGGCAGCAGCTCCCCCTGAACAATTCTATCACCGAACTGCGATCCCCAACCCGCATGCCCAGCGTGGGGTTTATGGGGATTGCCCTCCCTAGGATAAAAGTCAATAAGGCGCTTATCGGCGGGACGCCTGCGTCCAGCAGTGGACGAATAGGTATATGCTGGTGAGGTGAGGTAGAAAACAAAATGAGGCGAAGGTTTGAATTCTCTTTTACGAAAGTCAATATCAAGTAATTATTATAATCTCTCATTCCTATTGAATGGGTCAGCCGGGGAAACTGGGCATAAACGATTTCAGTTTCAAATAAGTCACTAAAAATACGGGACGACGGAGTATTACTCACACACACTTGACTTTTTTTGTTCGATTACGGTAATTCTGGTTCAAAGTTACAAACAGTCAATACATTGCAGAAATAAAACATTGTCGAGCAACAGAAGGTCTAGTGTGAGTAACATATTATGTATGAATTTTAGAGATAAGTACCTAACAAAAGTATAAATATGAAATAAAATAAAACATTACAGCATTGAGTTTGACATTTGTGATATTATGACGTTGGCTGCTTCGTCATCGGTCGGCTCAATCCAGCCAGAAAATTGTTTGTATTTGTTTTTTTACCATGTGATGGAAACCGAATTTGTTTATACCCAGTCTATCCGGATGGCGATCCATTGAATGGGATATTTTACCGTAATCGCATAACAGATCAGAGGCCTTGACAATTTGTAGGGTACACAACGCACCCTAACCTACAGACTGTGGAAAACAGACCTACCTACCTAAATAATAATAAAGTTTATGCCCGCACTCCACAGTTTCAGATTTAGTGCTGACAAACTACCCTTAGGTTAATCCCCTGAAGGGCGCGAGGGAACAGAAACATCACTAAGTAGGTAGGGCGTCGTATACATCGTCACACTTCAGTAATCTCCAATTTGGTGGATTGGCAACATTATTTCGTTTTCCCCTGTTGGCTTATCGTAAAGAAAATGCCTATTTAGAGTTCCACCAACTTACAACTTACTGCTTTTGGATTACCTCAGTGGCGCGGCGGCAGCCCGCAGGTTGCGGGTTCGTTTCCCGCCTCGGAACATATGTTAGTACGATCTGCAGATGTTCTCGGTGTTCTGGGTGTTTTCTAAGTCCAATAAAAAATATCTATCTATGTAATGTATTGTATTAAGTATATCAGTTATCTAGTAGGTAGGTACCTAACCTACCCATAACAAAAGCTCTGCTTAACTTGGGGCTAAATATTTTTTTGTGAATTGTCGAGTAAAGTAAAGTAAAGTAAAAGTATATTTATTGCAATTACATGTAAAAAGATGGTAAATACAGTGGAAAAGTAGCAAATAAATTTGGCTTTTTTTTGGGCGTTCAATTATCTTATTAATTTACATTCAATAATTAATAAAAAAAATACTGTAATTAATAAACTAAAATTAAAGTTAATTAATAGAATTAATAAAGTTGACATACATGGAATTGACATAAATTTAACAACTAATAAGCTGTTATAAAGTTATTTGGCAAAGTTTAAAATTTTTCACTGTGTATAGTAACATTTTTCAGACAATATGTTTCTCAGCTTTCTTTGAAACATCGCAGAAGACAATTCTCTAATTGTGAGTGGAATTTAAATTTTGTTATAAATGGACGGTGCCATAGCAAAGACACTTATGCGCAGCAATCTCTTTTTGCACTCTAACTTGCAAATTCTTAACTGGTCGCGTCCATTACGTGGTACGGCGTCAGATTGCCGGCAAATGCATCTTTTTTTATTCATTCCACTCTGGCAGGTGGCCGGCGAATACCTACCTACTCTGATCATTATCAATGATGCATTATGAGAATAATTTTGAAGACACGTAGACATGACGAGTTCCAATTTCGTCCACCTGAACAGCTATATGTTGGTGGCATAGAATTGTGATAAAATGACTTTTGTGGGGCTGATGTTGCATAACCTTTTGACTTTGCCGATAGGTTCTGGGAATCACTTTGAGGAACCACCACAAGTTACAGATTATTTTGTTACGGTTTTCGTATACTTAGGTATAAAGTTTATAATTGTTGCGCCTGCGACGCAGGAGGTTGCGGGTTCGATTCCCGCCTCAGAACAAATTTGTGTACGATCTGCAGAAATTTGTTCCGTTGGTCTGGGTGTTTTCTATGTATAATAAAAAATATCTATCTAAGTAGTGTATTGTATAAGAATATCAGTTATCGTTTTCAAGTACCCATAACACAAGCTCTGCTTAGCTTGGAGCTAGATAATGCTGTGTGAATTGTCCAGCATTATTTTTATTATTATTATTTTTTTTTTGTTAATTTATCTTAGAACAATTTTAGTTTTTACATTAGGTAGATTTGTGTTGGTTTACGGAGAAGATTCGAATCTACTTCCACTGAGATTATTTCCTTAAAAAGCAGAGGTCCTTTTGATATGAGTAGGCAGATAGCAGAGTCCAATTTAATCAAATAAAATGAGCAGTGGTTTCCTTATGAGCGACTGGTAACCTTATTCATTTATCCTTATACGTAGATGGCGTCACTCCAGTGTGCTAAGTGGCTAACACGTTGAGAACAATGGAGCGTTACATGTACTATAATACCTAGCTCACCTACTCACTTTAGGGCCGCCCAAAAACTCTAAAAAGCCGGAATAATACCGAAGCTTCTGAAATGTAAATTCAATTTTGGCTTTTTTGAATATTTTTCGGGTCAACCGAATTTGTGCGGGCTGTGATCGTAATCCTTTACAGCGCAATTTTCGATCCCTGTGATATTCGGGTTGTGCTGTGCATCCCACGGGAGCAAAGACCCGGCACTGTTTCTAAATAAATGTTCAGTCGCTTGGCAAATAGCTTAAGTAATTTTTGGCAGCTACTTTTTAGGTTCTGAAACGATTGGATACCGGACAAAATATGAAAGGCCGGAAACATGGCAGCCTTAGTCATAAACGTGACTCGTATACCTATGTTGGTACTTACGTAGGGACTTCGGAATCGGATGTACAGCAGATGCTTTATATTCATCAGAAATTGCCATGTTCAATGCCTAAGTAGAAGTTATTGCGAATTACTATGGAGATAAAAAGAAAATACCTACTTACCACTGTTTTACTTGTTTCGGTAATTGTCATGTTATCCAATATACATACTTACAGGGGGTCACCTGAAAAGATGCAGTCCCAAAAATATAATTGTTGAATAAAAAATGATTAACAAATATCATCGATCTAAGTAAAAAAGGGGAGATGAGTTCTTCTCGGAAGTGCAAGGCTCAAATTAGGTGCAATTAGGTCCACCCGCGTCAGTCATAGTAGAACCGGGGCGGCGGCGGCAGCGTTCGTTTTACGCGTGTTTGCTACGACGTACTTAAGTGTGATGTGATGTATTGACACACGATTGTAAGCGCTGGGAGAACGTACCATATCTACAGATTTTACGTATATCTATGACGAATAGAGACTAACTTTATGTCTAACGCTCGGATAAGATGTAAAAAGGTATTTTTATGGCTAATTAAGATGATAGCATTTACTATGGCACTTTTGCACTTCCCCTTAAAGCTGGGTAAAGCTGCAAAAGTGTCAAAACCACTATGTTCCCTTAGCCATAGCCACCCGTCAACCGGCAACCGCATTGGTAACATAACAAAAGGCAGAACCGATCGTTATTTCTAATTGCCGCTGGTAATCGATACAATTGTTTAAAACGTCCCGGTTGGATTGCTGAACATTGTCTCTGAATGCTTTAATTTCACTGTTGATTGCTATCCCCATCTCTGTAATTCCGAGTTTTATGATTCTACTGGAGGAATATCTAACTGAAATTGCGTTGTCTCCCGAAAATAGCCGAATTGTATCGCTCACTTTCGGAATTTCGGAACCCTTATAAAATTTGTCGTTTTGTTGAGTTTAAAATACCGTCTGGAGGATGTAGTGAGCATTAGTAGGATGTAATTATGCAGAAGACAGACAGCGAAGGAAAATACATACCCACACCCACACCCACAATACCCACATTTCGTTTTATAAGTGGAATCATGAACAGAATTATAAATATTATAAAGCCCAGCTGTTGTCGGCGTTATGTTGCAATTTCCTCCACTTTTTGTGCGACATGACAGCGTCTTTCCTTGATCTAGCTGTCTCATAGTATAGCTAATTCTTGGTCTTCCCCTTCCTTCTCTACCTTCTACTTTTCCTTCTATGATGTTACTTATGAAATTTTCATGTCGTATACGATGCCCAACAGGAACTGAATAAATAACGAATAATTTGCAAAGTTAAACTTTTTGAAACTGAATGTCTTAATACATATGTTCCTATCTGTCTTAATCACATTACACTCACTCACTCATCATCATCAACCTTGACGATTTAGGTACCTATCCAATGCCTGTGGTTTGGTTGAATTAACAGTTCTTGGTGTGACTATACACCCCTAAACGCGAGCTATCTTAATATTCCCATAATATACTTATTTCTTTCTTACCCGAGTTCTTACCAAATCAATTAAACTGACGGCCCTTTCCAACTCCCATAAGACACCAACCTGTACCTACTACCGATGAACTTGATGACCCCCTTACCCAATCACTTACGTAAATGTAGCTGCAGATTATACCCGTAATTCAGTTGAAGGATGTATTTATCCAGCTCAAGCCCGTATGCTGCCCTCGGACTTGGACCCAGCCCTCAGCTTCTGCACCCACCTTCACTATGGATTCGCCGGCATCCAGCCCGACACCTACAAGTTGGTGCCTCTCAACGAGAACCTGGATGTGGACAGGACCCACAACAACTACCAAACCATCGTCAGCTTCAAGACCAAGTATCCTGGTCTCAAGGTGATGCTGTCGGTCGGCGGTGATGCAGATACTGAGGACGAACAAAAGTACAACCTCCTGGTGAGTCTCAGCTTACCTTATTTTATCAGCTTGCTGAATTTCAGTAGTATAAAAGAAGGCCAGCATTACCGGTCTATAGGATGTTGGTGGACCAATCAGTTATTTATTACTTGTCAATCGTGACTTTAAGAATTTGGCCTCATAAGTTTACGCTAGAATTATGCAGATTTTAGAGATTCATATCAATGGCATCAATGTCTCATATAATAAGGGATTAATAAGAGTCATTAAGGCACGCTTCTCAGGGGAGGCCTATACCCAGCAGTGGACTAGAATAGGCTGTAGATGATAGTAGATATATGTACCTATGCAGATATTACAGTTCCAGGAATTCATTAGGTTTGTTGAATTCAGTTTACAATTGAATCCCTTGAATCAAATGGATAATATACATACCTATTTCTGTTCGCATCAAGAACTAAATGAATGCGACACAAAATCCGGACGAGCGCCTTGTTTTCGTAAAAGGTGGCAAAAAACTCGCACCAGTAGTATTTGGGGTGGTGATATATCAATGTCAACTTTTTAGGGTTCCGTAGCTGAATCGCAAAGTTGGATTCGTCATTTCCTTTTGTTCTATTCGTCGTCGGTCGGTCTGTTACAGCCCCTATCCTTCTAAATTAGTACAGACCGACTGCATTGTTTTTTTTTTGTTTCAGTATTTTATAATGAAATAAACAAAGGAAATTAACAATGCACCTTCAGATACTCTCTATCGATAGGTTACCTCCTAAATGCATTTCGAGTCGTCGTAATTATATTAAGTATTGTTTTCAGCATTAAATAAGTTCGTTTTAAAATTGTTAACTTCATTGTCAGTAGTAACATAAATCTGGATGAATAGGAAATAGCTTCGAATTTAACAACTGGATATCTGTTTAGGTAGGTCCTTAACTACATTCATTGCATTGGAATTGGAACCCTCTACAGCGCGTCGCTGACACGCACTTGGACGGCCTTATTTAGATAGAGGTACGAAGGAGAGTTCCAAGGCAGTGACATGGCTAGCTATAGGGCTGGACGGGCTCAGGGGTACAGGGCATCTTAATAAACGCAGGCAAAGGCAAGGAGATAGGTTGAAACTAACCTGTGACATAGGCTACTTTGTGCGTGCGAGGCGGGAATAAGAATAAGAATATAAGAATAAATTTATTCAAAATAACTTAAGACTAAAGTGTTACAATCGAGTACATAATATCATATATTCTAATGGCATGAAATAAAACAAGTGCCTAAACTAGGTTTAACCTGTATCTCAGGCAGAAAGTGCTTATAACGAATAAAATAATAATCACATCAATACGTAGATAGTCATTATAAAACAAAGCAATGGTGCAAATTAGTGAAATAACTTACTTGCTAACTATGCTAAACTAGTTTTAATAATAAAAATGCTTACTACAAAATTATAGCATAATTTAACAAGGCCAATGTGTTTTCTGTGTCATCGTATGACAAACTTTGTTAGGTAGGTATATAAGAATCATGTTATTCCTGAATAAAACTATAATCATTTTAATCAATCAATTTAAATTAACTACGACAAAAAGATAAGGATAGGGAGGCCTGTCATGGAATGGTAAGATTATAGCTATTTCATAAAAATAAAGGTAAAACATTACAAGAGAAGGTCAGGGAATTACGTAACTGACTGTATGCTTAGGCTCCCCCGTAATCAATCGAATTTATGTATCGTTTTTCAGCCGCTAATTTTGCCGGACTGTCGGTGGAGCCAGTAACATGGTTATCTGGCTTCTTATAGAGCAGGCAGGTGGCACACTTAGGTTTTTCGGCTAGCTTCTTGCACTCTTTGTTTGTGTGACCGATGCCACCAGTGTCCGCAGGTATGGGCTGCCTCTCGGCATGATTTTGCTGCGTGTCCATACTGCTGGCACTTATAGCAGCGGGTGACCAGGGTAAAGTCCCTTACTGGGCACGAGGACCAATTTATGAAAACCCAGTCCTTGGTAATAAGGGCTCTTCGGATGGCGGCAGGGACTTCGATGATATAATTGAAGGACTCTGTGTTCTTCCTTCCTGATTTGTGGCTTAGTCGGATAGAGCTCAAAAACTTTTCAAGGCCGTAATTTTTGAATGTCTCAGCAAGATTTTGGTTGTAGAGGCAGGATAACGTAGCTAAGGTAGCTTTAGGCGGTTCTTAAGATACCTGTGTTTTAGAGTAAAGATCCCTTACAAATCTTTTACCTATGATGAACTCTGCAAGAGGTTCCATTTCTTGCCACTCAAAAACAGACGGCTTATAGCTGATTATCTTTATATTCTTAAGATTATCAACAATGATGTTGATTGTCCAGAACTTCTTAGCAAATTAGACTTCAATGTACCTCGTAAGCAGCTTAGACACAACCCCCTACTACATGTCCAACATGTTGGAACTAATTATAGACAAAATTCATTTGTAGTGCGAGCGAGTAGAACAGTCAATGATTTCAGCAGGACGCTGAGCATTGACCCTTTCAATACCAGCATTCACAGGGCAAGACGATGCATGACTCTTAACTTCTTTTGCACATGATGTAGTTTTACGCTTACTTGTTTTTTTTGTTATTCATTTAATTGGTATAATTTTATTGCTTCTTTATGTAGTTACGCAATTTAGGACGGAAAATTTTTAGTGTTCACACTTAAGTAGTTTATTATAATTCTATTAGCGAATGCCTATTATTAGCTTTCTGTATCTATTTTAATATCTATTGTATTTAGTTAAGCTGATGGCAATCCGAATTAAATAAATAAATAAATAAGACTTCTTTTTCGGGCATGGATGTCGGCACTCCGATGATGACGACTCTCGGCTTTCGTTTAAGCGGCTCATCGATTGTACCTAAGGCCGGAGTTGGTGATCTGCACGGAGTTCTTTAGCTTTTCAATGTCGTCTTTATTATCGGTGCTGATGATGACGCCTCCATTTCTAGTCTTCCGTAGGCCTCTCACATGCAGCTTCATTTGTTCAGGGCAGATTATTGTTTGGACAAGAGATTTTGTGTCCTCACTCGTCTTTAGTTTGTCGTTCGGATAAATGACCACTGAACTGACATTATTGGGCTTTATGAATGTGTTTGTCCCTTTTTTGACCATTTCGGCGACTATTAGAATATTGGGTTGACGATATTATCATGGTGGATGCTGGACGAACTGGATAGAAGATTCTGGCAAAATCGAAAAGAAGCCTATGCCCAGCAGCGGTAAACAGCTGTTTACCGCTGTTGAGATTACATTTATGTAGACATTAGTATCATGTAATTTTTCCTCTTTCTTTTTTTTACATTTGAGTGCATTCACAGCTGGAGTCGTCGCAAGCCCGCACTGCGTTCGTCAACTCAGCCGTGCTGCTGGTGAATCAGTACAACTACGACGGTATCGACATGGCCTGGCAGTTACCCAGGATCAAGCCTAAGAAGGTCCGCTCCGGCTGGGGTTGGTATTTTATGACTTTTCACGTATCTCACATTGAATGCTGAAATGCAGCTGTCAAGCATCAAATATTCCACTGCTCTACTTAATTAGACTGGTTAGGGCGTACTAAGACAGTGCCATAAATTATCCCTCCTGCATAGGAGTTTATTGTGCATTATCTGCGAGAATTCAGTGCAAATCGCAGTTCCTTCACATAGAATTAGAACTAGCAGTCAGCCTCAAACAATATCGTCCTTTGCGTTTTATTGAATTTACCTTCTTCTAACTTATATTTTTAGGTCAATTATCGAAACAGACGGCTTATGCGCCGCGATGTAAAATGCTGTTTCCATTAGACATAACTACATAAGTAAAATGCGTTCAATGGGTAAAAAGGTTTTTTTTTACCCTTAAACGCGTATCAATGCGTTTTGCATTCCGGTTTTGCTTGTGTAATAAAAGCACTAATAAACATGTGCTCGTTTGTAATAAATGAACCCTGCAACGTTTCGAGAACCGTCTGTCCTTATTTGGCTTGGCACGCTTGACCGGTTTTATTATAATTATATTTTATTATGAAAGCTGCGCTTTCAAACGAATGAAACGATTTTTATATGTTTTTGATTGAAAGGTGACTTCGTTTGATTGATGTGAATTGGTGCAGCTGACTTTTTGTAATGATTCGATGTAAAACCATCAGGGGTAAAATTCGTTGGTTACACAGATACAGACCGAATGTAACGAGCAAAAAAGACACATAAATCATCGATTAAAGTAACCATGGGCTTATATAAGGCTTATACTCAAGCATATAATGCAACTTTGCATAGATATAAATGTAGGAGTATGTATATTTGTATTGGTACATTGCTCGAGAATAAAGAAGAATCGATTCAAATTCTGGCTTTATTTGGTACCTATTGCCCGCAGCCTTTCACTTTATTTTGTGTGAATGAGTAACAAACAATCCACCATTCATTACTACTTACTGATTTTTACGGAAATAGAGCTGGTAAAGGATTCAAAATAATTTTTTTAAGGGCCTTTTAAAAAAAATAAAAAGATTCATAATTATCATCAATATGTGGAAATTCAGTGAGCGTCGGCGCGGCCGAAGGTTCGCCCCCATTTTCACCAAACTGAAACTTCGGCCGGACATTAATTTTTTGGCCGAAACGCCGAAATCGGAACCGGACTTTCGGTAACTACATATTAGTTTATTTAAGTTCTTTCTTTGTAGGTTCTTTCTGGCACGGCGTCAAGAAGACTTTCGGCACCACCCCTGTGGACGACAAAGAGGTTGAACATCGGGAGGGATTCACCGCTCTCGTGCGCGAACTGAGGCAGGCTCTCGCTGTGAAGCCTAACCTCCAGCTCAGTATCACCTTACTGCCTAATGTCAACTCTACAGGTTAGTTACCTTACATCAACTAAGTTCTCCTGCATGTGCGTCCCTTCCTCTGGTTGGTTATGTGTGCCCCATACCGTCCCAGTTAAAATACTGCTACACGTAGGTACTTGGCTTAATTTAATAGATGATGAAGCGATTTGTCCATACGGCGTCATTAGAAGACATTTGCTTAGCAACAAGAGTCTCTACTTAGACTGAAACAATTTTTGAGATATCTTATGAAAACGAGATGCTTACAACAACGCACCTTTTCGTTATTTGGTAGTAATTTTCTATGAGTCTCTATGGGTTATGTACCTATATATTGTGAAATACATATATATACACACCGCACCGCCTGACACGATACAAGTGGGGTTGTAAGTATAACACACTAGCATCTGCCCGCGGCTTCGCATGCTTTTTTCGGGATAAAAATAGCTTATAATTAATGTTATCCTACGTCTAGGTTTACGTACAGCAATGCTTAATTTCAGGCCGCGTCAATCATTAGTTTTGGCGTTGATTTCAGCCAAAAATCTTCAGAAACTTTCGTCTTTATAATAATGTTAAAAACATAAATAAATCCTGAGCCGTTGTGAATATGTTTGGCCGAAGACAACGCCAAAACTAAAATAGATCGGCCTGAAATTTTGTACACATAAAGATATTGACCTAGAATAACATAAAGGTTGTATTTTACTCCAAAAGCGTGCAAATCCGTGGGCAGAAGCTAGTACATAATAAATAAATAATGTTGTACAATGTAGAATGGCAGAAGATATTAGATAAAAACAAATGAGCAAGCGAAAATCAGTTGACGCTCGTTCAATTAATAAACGCTCTTATTTTCCTACCACGCACGACCACGGAAGAAGTTCTTGTTGCTTTTTCACTATAAGCCGCGCAACGAAGCGAATAGTTTTTTATGGTTTCTAAGAACTATTGAAAGAGCGTAGGTAGGTAATGTTAAACGTAATTTAGTACTTCGTATTTGCACCATAACCGATAGGTTGTGTTTAACTACTTTAAATGCCACTCCACTGCTGAAGTTTTAATATTAGAAATTCTATACCTATACCTACGCAGACCATAGGTACCTACCTAGTACCTACCTAGCAATCACTCACGGCTCTTAGCCTACTTATGAAATAAATTGTGTACTTACTTACTATTACGTCACGGCCGAGTAGTATTTACGTCCTATTATAGTATCTGTCATCGTACTGTTAACAATGATTTTCAAAGGCCTACGAAGATGTCGTAGGCTTTTGTCAATCATTGTTTTGAATGTTAGAACTCAATGGCAGAATCAAGCGATTTAGACCGAGTTACAAAAATTAATCAACAGTTTCTAAGGAGCGTTACTTTTCACTCTGACTTCTTATATTGCTCAGAGTGGGAAATAAGACTGCTACGTCCGTCCATGCATTTATTTTCTTTGACTGGATGAAATAATGCATTATTAATTAATTACATAGAGTCATTGAATTACTATTACTTACAACTCACTGCATAGAGTCTGCTTCTTTTATGAATAGCAGTGAAAGAAAATTTGTGTTATTCACTAACTCGACACAAGCGACTGGACACACGTGTGTCCAGTTGGTGAAACTCAAAATTAGTATCACTTCTATTTCGTCATCTGGTGGACACGCCAAAATTTTTACGCGTGTCCACATAGTGAAGCTTAAATTTTATCGTGATATAATAATGGCCAACACTGAGCGGGTGTGTGTGTGGTGTGTATGCTTGTGGTAATTTTCAGTAAATTTTAGAGAAAATTTAATTATTCATCAGTTTGCTTAACTAGGTACTTGGTCTGTTGAAGTCTTCGAACATAAAGGAAAGGAAGCGATTTAGTAGGTACCTACTTCCTCTGGTGCTGCGTACAATAGGTAGGTAGGTAGGTACCTAGGCAGGTACCTAATCTGTTTATCAACCAGCGCAGATTTTATTATTGAAAAGGACATCAGTTTGACCTTGTTGTGTGAGCGTGATCTTTGAAGTGAATTGTCGAGTTTCATTATTATAAGTAGGTAGGTATGTACTTAAGTTAAATTTTTTGTTTCAATTTTATAGGTAAAGTTTAGACGATGTGTAAGTTAGTTGACGTGGTAGATACCTACATATTATTCATAATCTTGGTCGATAGGTGCTTACTAACTTACAGGTACATTATTATGTACTCAAGAAACAGTTGAGCTATTTGCAGACTGTTGTAAGCAATCAAGAGGTAGGTCAATTGCTTCAGATGAATATGGGTAATTATCTAATTAAAGTACTAATGGCGACCGTCCCCGAGACGTTAGCTAACTGGGCTAGTATCAGTAGTCCGATTATTTAGTCCGATCATCGGACTGATGAGACTCTCTCGTCTCAATAGATCGATGATTTAAAAAAATCGGACTACTGAGACTTTTTGTCCGATAATAACACAATTCGACTGTTGAGAAAGAAATGCGTTGGTATAAACAAATTTATTTATTTTTTTCAAAATGCTAAGTACAGTGCAATAGACTATCGGTGTACACTGCTGCGCTGCAGGATCGGTGTTTTATGTACCTTACCTACAGTCCACGGAAATATTCCTCAATATACCTACAGGGCGTCCCTCGGCCATGCCACATGGAGGGGAAGTATAAGATACTTCGCCTTATATTGTACTTCGTTACTGAAAGAGGACTATTTCATTTTTATTTTAAAAGCAATTTGAACTGCATTTAAAGATTTTTGAATAATCGCCTGTTTTATTTATTATGTACTAAACCGAGAATTGAATCCGCCAAAAAGAAAAAAAAATCCATGTATAATATTTAAGATACTTTTCCTCTATGTGGCATGGACGTGGGACGCCCTGTATAGGCTGCCACGGAAAGGGTGTACTAAGGGGGTGATTCTGGACAAAGAGGATCCGTCTATGTGGCGGTCGCAGCGAAGGATCGTAACATCCAACTCAACGCGTTGATGTCGTAAGAGAACCTACCAGAGGAAGGTCGAGGTCGAGGAAGCACTGCTCCTTCTGTGTATTTTAACATTTCCCCAAAGATCAACCCGCCTCGCCGCGAACCGTGGTAATAAACTAGTCTCCTAAGAAATTCTAATTAGTCCGTCAGTTAGATTATCAGAAGATATTGGACCTGCATTTTTTTTTGTCGGTTGAACAAAAAATTATGAAGATAATACCTATCCAGAATATCCAATTAAAGTTCCGCGTGACGTCACACCTTGCGACACTTTTTAGCAAGGTGTGAAGTCACACCTTGCGACATTTTTTAGCAAGGTGTGACGTCACTAGCTCGCCGGCACTAGCTCGCTCCCAAACATTGACGCGCTTTGTTTGTCATTTTATGTTAACAGCCTTTATTCACAAAGAAAATTATAATATAATTAGTATTTACAATTGAAACAATTGAGCTAACTGCAGACTGTTGCAAACAATCTACAGGTAGCTCAACTGATCCATATCAATACCAGTCGGAAGCGTCCCCAAGACGCTGGCTGCATTGCCCCGCTGTATGGCAATGCTGATGCGCTGTGCCAGATACTAACCAGCTCTCGGGTCACGCGTCGCTTCGACCAGACGCTCAGATATTTTTTTGAAAACCCGAAGAGCTTCGGTACCCCACGGACCTACGGTCTCGACTCCAAGAGGAGCAAATGTGTAGGCTCTGTCGAGACCTGCATATTTGCGCCTCTTGAGATCTTCGGCCAAATCTGCCGCCGCGCCTGCCCTCACGGATGTCCTCGGAAGATGGGAAGGCGCAAGTGTGTCGACGCATGTAGCGTCCCACACAATGGGCCTCCCCAACTCCCATGGGACTAGTTTGAAACTTTTTTTTTTTTGTTTTTTTTTTATGTTTGATTGACAAGAGAAAAAATATGTGTCCAATATCTTCTGATAATCTAACTGACGGACTAAATAGATAATATTTTTTTTTCAGGACACTACCCTAATATGGCATATTACTTGTTTGGGAGCAGTCTGTTCATTAGTATTGAGAACTTATAAATTATTCCACTCTCTTACTTGCTGTTTGGTGGTTGGTCTGATGTTGAAATAGTCATGTCCTAATGCTTTACCAATTCCATTTTTTATGACAACTTTGAAGAGAAACGAAAAAACGAGTCTGTTTATGAAGGCGTTGTAATCGATTTATTTTTGTTGTTTTATTTGCTACTTGCTACTGCCTGGATTGCTGCCGTTGTTCCGTGATAAAAAGTAAATCAGATTGAGTTAATGTGGCAAACTATAATTTTTATACTATTTTCAATAATTTTCATAGAAAAATCATGAATAGTCTTCGTTACATATTATGTCTGCTCGATAAAAATCGAAACTATCGTAAGTCCCCATATTTTTCGATTCGACAGATTCGCATGTCTATCTGTCAAAAGGATCTGTGTCTATGAAATTCTGTCATTCAGTTTTTATTCACTCACCTGTCAACCATTAAGGAACTTCATAGTTTGTTTAGTACGAATTTATATTCTGTTTGGTATATCCATGTATACCAAACAGAATATAAATTCGTGGACGGATTATATATGTGCTGGTTTGTATATTTCTGTGGTAGAGCTCATTTGGATGTAACCTCTTTTCAGTGTACTATGACGTTCCCTCCCTCATCAACCTGGTCGACACCGTGAACCTAGCCACATATGACTACTTCACTCCGACACGCAACCCCAAGGAGGCCGACTACGCCGCGCCCACCTACACCCCGCAGAACCGCAACCCACTTCAGAACGTTGACGCCGAAGTCAAATACTGGTCAGTAAAAAAACCTATAAGCTTCTGAACCAGGCTTCGGACGCGTGCGTTAAAGAAGAAAAAAACGTAGCTAGAGCAGAGCTAAACCAGAGCTAGACCAGAGCTAGACTAAACCAGCAGCTAAACCAGAGCTAGGACTAAATCCGTAACATGCGAAATTTCAGCAACATCCTATCAACAATTTTGGCATTGTGTTGACCCTAACATCTCACAACGAAACAGATATTAACAAAAACAAATATTATACAGGGTTATTGGTAATTCACTGACACTATATTAACTGCAGGATCTCCCCACCATCATGAACACGGCCATGAAGACGCCGGGTCTCAATTCTTAAAATTAGAGGAAAGGGAATGATATTAGTATGTACCCCCTCCATTCAAAAATCGTTCATTATAGGGGGTTTCTTTGAAACTAAACCTAAAAATGGCTCTGTCCTGAATTATCAGTGGGTGTGGTTAGCCTGTCTGGAAGACAGTCGAACACACACATTGTTCGGCTGTCTTCCAGCCAGGCTAATTCCACTTAAATCATCTTGCGTAGATGTAAAACAAGTCAATGATTATGATGTGGATTTAAATAGGAGTGGGATATCGGTATTTCATTTCATTTTTCATTTACTTATTCTCAAACAATAATTACATTGTGTCGGAATTTTTCTTAATATTAGGTACAGATTGTTATTATATTTTATACGATTATATATTATGTATTTTATTATTATTACACGACTTAAAAACATTAAAATAGTAGTATACTATATAAAAAGAGAAATTACAAAATTTATACAAAAAAACAAAAAATAATGAATACATATTCAGGTATTTAGTAAATAATTAGGTATCGGACATTATTTTGTACGTGAGGCGATTTACAAAAAAATTAAGAACTAACGTGTAGGTACGTGATGATGGGCAGAACCTGCAGTTCACGCAGTGTCAGTGAATTACCAATAACCCTGTATAGATAAATAATATTAGTACCTAGGGTAAATGAACGCCAGGAACTTCTCTCCTGCGGCATCTTCTCGACTCACTTCTCATTGACTATAGTCGAGTCTATACTATAATCTAGTAGAAATAGATTTGCTAGACTCTAGCACATCTATTTCTTAGGTTGGACCATTATTTTCCGTTCGTTAGCAGATGAGTAAAATCGGTACCTAATAATTTAAAGCACTTCTTCTGCAGCCTTAATTATGTTAGTACAAAATATTCTGGGTAGTGTCCGGGGCAGTGAATATTCATTATTATCGTAAATAACGAAACAGCTTGAACTAAAAACAGAGTGATAACCTCCACATGTTTGCTGCATTATAATCATTGTTATTTTCTTTACGGCCACTTTGTTTACTCATTTACTCCGAGCTTTGCCTAATTAAGTAATTAGAGGAGATATTAGGGAATTTCAGCGGAGTTTTCGTAAAATATGAATACATTAATATATTATAGGTAGGTAAGTCTAAGATCAAATGGTTTTTGTTATAAAAATAAAGTACGTACCTACCTATTAGTAAGTATTAAAAGTAGGTACGGAAGTAGCTTTAGTAACAACGAAAATAAAATAAAAGCATAGAAACAAATTATTATAATTATTCAATGGTATTTATCGCGTTTATTACCTATTTTTCCCGACGTTGCTGCTGAACCATATCAATACCAGTAAACTTTATTTTTAAAAGAATTCATTATATTATATCGATATTTTATCATGTGGGTACCTATTTTGATCTATACTTTACTCACCTAATAGAACATACGGAATGGACGCGTACTGGTGGAAGAGTGCAAATACCATAGCGCTTAAAATAAAAAGACTTTAAAAAATAAATAAATAAATAATGCTGGACATAATTCACACAACATTATCTAGCCCCAAGTTAAGCAGAAAAATAAACAAGCTAGGTACCTAAAGTAATTTTTGATACAATAAACGTTACAATAATCTTGATAGATAAAGTGACAGTTACAATTTTACCTACAGCAGAAATCGAAACGAAATCGAAATACGAGAAATCGACTCAGCCCAGCGGTTTTTATTTTCCATTTGGTCACTTTTATAACCACAACTGGTGCTACATCCTACCACATGTCACAATTCGTATTATACACAAAGAATCCCATGTAATTGTAACAAAGCGATATGAGAGGTCCAAAAGTAATTTTGCATGAGATAGTAGAGCGGGCGCGCTCGCCGCCCGCCCTCGGGATTTCCGCCAACCTCTCGTTTGATGTTAACTTACGACCTTATCCGTATAAAATTCAGGTTATGAGGCAGCTTATTAGAAACCTTCATAATTTTGGGTCCCGTATCGATGTTTTATAGCACCGCATTCTTTTATTGTGAGAATATTATATTTTCTCTTGTTACTATTGAAGGATGAGAAATTGTTCTCTTTTAACACATTGTAGCTACCAATGGAGACAGTGTTCCAAATCCAGGCAGTGCGCCCTGTCTTCAGCTAGCCGCATCCAGCGTTTGCTGGCAGTCTATCGCAGGTTGTCATCCCACCCAACCCACTGTTGGCACTTAAGTTTTTGTAAAATGTGTCTTATGTTGTTGCAAACCTATTTTTTGGTATAACAGGTTGACGGCCGGTGCCCCTAGCTACAAGCTGGTGATAGGCATCCCTACCTTCGCCCGCACCTGGAAGCTGGACTCCGATAGCGAGATCGCTGGGGTGCCCCCACTGCACACGGACGGACCTGGTGAAGCTGGTAAGACTTCACCCATACATACCTAGCCCAAATCCAAATCTAAGTTATTTTATTTAGAAGCATGCATTAATATTATAATTTCGTGTCGTAAAAAGTTTCCACGTCGTAAAAAGACAACACCATTTTTTACATCTACTATTAAAGGTACCTACTAAGAATGAATAAGCATATTAAAATAGTACATTGTATTCCGAGTCGAGAAAGTCGCAGATTCCTATCGGCCTATTCCTATCAAACTTAACTAAACCAACTTTGACGAATAAACGAACTTATAAGACGTTGGTGGGCCAATTTTCGCCAAAGAGCATTGCATGTTATTGCGTATATTGTTAGGTAGGTACTTATTGACAACAAAATCTTCTGTTTTCACAATTTCTCACCACGTAGGATCATCAAAGCTACAATCCTAATATTCCACCGTTGAAAGTAAATCATTTAAGAAAGTAAAACATTGTCTACAATTCAACAGGTCCGTACACTAAGACCGATGGCCTACTCAGCTACCCCGAAGTGTGTACTAAGCTCATAAACCCCTCGCACCAGAAGGGAATGAAGCCCCATCTCAGGAAGGTCTCTGACCCCAGCAAGAGATTCGGTAAGTACCTATAAACATTGATTATAAAGTAGATTAAGGGAATTTAATAATATCTAAAGTTAATATGCCATGAAGTTAGAATGCTTGGATAATAAATAAGTCAATATGATTTTCTATCTATGCTCATTTGGCAAAAGAAAATAAATTTTCGTTTATGTCATCGACTAATAAGAACGAAAAAATGTATGATATAGAGCGATTCAGTGCATTATCTCCTTATATGTCTAATCGGGAATCAGTGGTAATTTAAAATTTCAGAAATGGGCTTAACGAAGGACGCGGATTTATCTCATATGTTTGGTTGGTACTCAATCATAGCTTGGCTTCTCTAACTCAGCAAACGAAGCTTTTCACTTGTAAATGCTATTGCAGCAAGTACACTGAAACCAGGTTTACACAAAACATTTCTAAAAAAATATAGGGTAAATGCTTTTTGTCTTAAATGTAGGTATGTTTTCGCTTTGGTGGTGGCAGTGTTGTTTTTCGGATGGTCATTGAGGCCTAGTAAAGAGAGCTTGGGGATTTCTGCCAACTGTAGAGACAGTATAGGACAGTAAATGGAATAAGTAATTTTAAATTTCACAAGGTAAATTGTTTTGTTGTATCATACAACGAAGAGTCTGGTATAAAGACTGGGTAACAGTCACCTAGTCTTTTTCAGGCGAGCCCTCATAGATTGTTGTGTATGATAAATATGGAAGATAAGACTTTTTTGTGCTGCTCTAGAAATAAACCCATCCCTACACCCATTATAAAATAAATTATTAGACCTTCAAAAAAGAATGCCTGTTGGATCTCACTGCTGACGAAATTAAAGCCATATCGCTTTATCCAATGAAATGTTATTATAAATTCCACTGCCTGAAGTCACCTTGATAAACAAGTTGTTTTCTTGTTTTTTTATACATAGAAATACTACTTAATTAGTTTTTTATTAACTTGTATATAAATTCTTGTAGGAACGTACGCTTTCCGCCTCCCCGACGACAGCGGTGAGGGTGGTCTCTGGGTGTCCTATGAAGATCCGGACACTGCTGGGCAGAAGGCGGCCTACGCGAAGTAAGTACAAACACAGCCTATATATCACAGCTAGGTATTCATCAGCCCGTACATGTTGACTGCTGAAAAGCAAGTTATATTTTTGCCTAGTTTTGACGTGAAGACGTGAAACACCCAAATTTCGACTGATACCCACTAGATAACTGAGTTCTGGCGAAACAGGCGAAGGTCCGTTGTTGCGGGGCCGATTGGCCCTGGCGAAATGTTTGTACGATCTGCAGATGTTTGGTTCCGGGTGTTCTGGTGTTTTCTATAAATATCTAATTCTTGAATTCTGTAGCTAAAAGATGCTCTGTGGGTTGTCCAGCTTTATTTATTTATCTACGAGGGGAGCATTGTGGCGAGCGAACAGAAATTTTCTGATCTGTTGCTGCCACAAAGTGAGCAGAGCTTGTGTTATGGATTACTGATATTTTTAATACATTCATAACAGAATTAGATATTTATGTTCGTGATTTTAATATGTGATGTCTGTTCTAGGTCCAAGAACCTGGGTGGTATCTCTATCATGGACCTCTCCATGGACGATTTCCGCGGCCTGTGCTCCGGCGACAAGTACCCTCTCCTGCGTGCTGCCAAATACCGACTTTAAGTCTTCGCTATAAGATCGAAAGATTTATAATCTTAGATATTAAGTACCTTACACATTTTATAGAACCATGCTACCTACAATATACCAAACTAAAATATTATTAGCACCTTGAAACAATTATTAAAGTTTGATTTTCTAGATATTTTTGAATTTTTATTTACCTCATGAAGCCTTTGGCTTCTTTTTCAACCGACGAAAAACGGAGGAGGTTCTCAAGTCGACGAGTATTTTTTTATGTATGACCACAAATAACTTTTTACAGAGTAGTTCAAGTACGATAATTCTTTTTTTATTGGAAAGGGTATAACCCAAAGGTGGTCCCATTTAAATTTAGAAAAAAAAAATCAACCCCAAGGGTAGGAAAACAGGGGTGATTGATTCACTCACAGGTTGTAATGTATGACCACGCATAACTTTTTTGAGAGTACTCCGATTTTGATAATTATTTTTTTATTGAAAATAATATACCCTAAGTTAGTCCCATATTAACTATGTAGATGAATTTGAAGTCGGTTTATAGTTTTTTATAACAAGCCAAATTATTAGAAATATAATATACCTACAAACACAGTAGATTATAATTATATATGTCTGTGAACATACCCATGAATGTTTCTTGCTTGTGGTTATTGAGTTTTTCGCTCAGAAGTCCAACATATACATAATTATACAGGGCGTCCCACAGCTATACCACATGGAGGGAAAGTATTTACAATTGTAGATAGAAAATTTTACTAAAAGTAGACTTCATTTTGATTTTAAAAACAATTTAATCTGCATTCAAAGATTTTTGAATAATCACCTGTCTGAGCCCGGAATCGACCTCACCAAATTGAAAAAAAAAAACACCTGTCATTTTACGATACTTATCAAAAGGCTCAATCGTAAGACCATGAAATTTCACATTTATAATTTCAGGAAAATTAAGCCTTAGACTTTCCTTTTACTTTGCCTTGCTCCTAACAACTGATTGTTTCATTTTTAAGTATTACTAATACCCACATGACCCACTTAAGAAAAACGTATCATTTCCTTATTGAAATCGTGAGTGAGAATTAGTAGGTATACAACAGAATAGGACACGTTTTGAGTATTTGCTAAATTAAATTAACTGTGAGCAAAAGTGTTTAAGAAATGTAAAATTTCATGGTCTCCCTTTTATTTCAGATGCTATGTTATTTGAAAAAAATCATACTTATAATTGAGACTTTGACCGGTATCGTAAAATTATGGGTGTTTTTTTTAGAATTTGACGGGTTCGATTCCCGGTTTAAACAGGCGATTATTCAAAAATCTTTGCAGTTTTAATTGATTTTAAAATCATCAAAAAATGAGGACTACTTTTAGTAAAATTTTCTATCTACAATATTTAAGATACTTTCCCTTCATGCGGCATAGCCATGGATCGCCCTGTATAGTATGTTTATGTTGGATCTCAGTGAGAAAAAAAAGGTCAGATGATCCCTACCAGAAAGAGATGCATTACTGCTTAGAGGCCTCTCGTTTATATGAAACACTGCGCAGTTTAAATGGAACTCAGTGGTTTTTCTATGATACCTACCGGGAATACCTATTAAAAATTAATGACAATGTTGCTGTCATATGTCATATTATTGGCATCGTTTTCTATTAAACCATGGGCCATCAATAAACTAAAATCTATGTTTTTGAAACAAATTCTATAAATCCCAGAAAGCTAATCTCTACATTTTAGATTACAAGTTAAAAAAACATGATTTTTCGTCATTTTAATGAACTGGGTCTCAAAAGACTACTTCTAGTACCCAATCAATTGTTCAAACAAAATATGTTTGTGCTCTCATTGTCAAAACAATCTTCACCCTGTCCACCAGTGAAGAAAATATTTGCTTTAAACAAAGAGGAGAGCCAAGACAAAAAACTAAACAAAAGACGCGACCGATCAGATCCCGTCCGACTAGGATTCATACCAGAGGAGTGGTTTCAATTTTTGTACGTGAAAACCGGTGTTACCGGCCCATATATCTTTGGACTGGTGACCATCAACTACTTGCTCAGCAAAGAGATTTACGTGTTAGAGCACGAATACTACAGCGGCCTGTCGATAGCACTGCTTGTTTATTTAGCGACTGTCAAATTGGGGCCAGCGGGAGGGGCCGCTTTGGACAAAGAGGTGGATGATGTGGTCGCAGGCTGGCAGAAGTCTTTAGACAACGATAAAGCCGTCTTCAAAAATCAGATCGAAGCGTCCAAAGACGCTCAGTGGAGAGCTGACGGGCAGAAACTACTCATGAACGCAAAGAAAGAGAATATAGCGATGCAATATGAAGCTGTCTTTCGCGAGAGGTTGATGCAAGTTTATAACTCCACCGAAGGCAGGATGTTATACCACGCGAAGTCATATGCAGCGGAAACCAGAATCCACCATAAGTGGATGGTAAAGTGGATATTAAAAAATGTGAGGAAATCTATAACTCCTGATTTTAGGAAGGCGGCTTTAGAGGCATCCATTCGGGATCTAGCTGCAGCTACTCGCAAGAAATAACGAGCAAACAGGAAATAATCATTATATCAAAAAGGCTAAAGACATGTGAGCAAAGACACCGACGCAATTGCTCCATGGAGTTCACATTTGAGTCGATTTGCCACAATCCGTCGTTTGCGCGGTTCTGACTGTATGCAATAACTATACTAGTATGTTTAAAGTAGATTACGCACCGAGGGCATAAAGCAGTACCTCACGTCACGGGGGTCATTGAATCCCGAGCGCAGCTCAGGATTCTAGAATAACTCACGAGCGAAGCGAGAGAGTTACAAGAGTCCAGAATGTGAGATGGATTAAATCACGCCCAAGACGAAAACAGCTTTATTCACGAGGAGAATGTACTCTACTTTTCACACTTTCTGCGAGAAAATAGTAAAAGTTTGGTAACTTGTTTCGCGCCATTGGTTTATTTAGCTTTCTTCTGAACATTTGAATTCGAATTTAAAGTAAGATCTCATGTACGGATCTCCATGGTAAATATTTCACACATTATTTTGATGTTTCAAATTCGAGCTTAGGAGTAATGTTCGTTATTCCCATGGGAGTAATGAATTTTGAACTAGAAACCTCAAAATATGTATGGAAATGATGACCAAGGAGACTCGCGCTAAGAGATGTCACTCGGTTCGTTTGAATTTTATTTAACCAATAAATAAATAAATAAACCTTCACCTTTTTCAGTGAAAAAACTGTAGCCTTCAACAAAATTTTACATATAACAGGTTACGTAACATCTCACAGGTAGGTAGCTATAATTTACATTCCTAAAGTAAAATGATTTGTATGCAATAAAATGTTCTGAAATTGAAAAGTTACCCATATTTTACTTTAACATGTTTTTTTACGCATGTACCAAATTTTTGTTGTTGTTTTTCACTTTTTATTCGTTTATTTCTGCAGAAGAAATAGAGCAAGATGAAGTTGTAGAAGCTGATGAAGATGCTATGAAGAACCTTAATATCGTCACATCACAACCCAAGGGTAAACTAGCACCTGGTCTTAGTTCAATTTTGATTATGTTTTACTAAGTTATTCGAAATCAGTTAATCGAAACTGAACAAGGAGACGTAACGTAAATCATTAACTAATCAAAGGTGTAAATGACCGCTTAAGTTGGTAAGACGAACAGAAACTGGTCTCCCTCTTGGTCCTACTAGTAGGATCACGAGAAAACGGTGGTCAAAACTCGGTAGGTACGGACGGTACTGTTATTATCTCACCATCCCTCTTCCACTCCAGGACAAGCAGACGCACAGAACCATACCATCCCTACTTGGTAGTGACTCGCAATAAGCGGTTTCCTCCACCTTCAATTATTCGAACCGCTTAGGAATGGAACTCGCTTCCTACTTCTCTTTTTCCGGTCAATTACAAATAGGTATCGTCTAGACCTCTGTGATACACCGTTGCCCGTGATCATGATACACCGCGTCAATCGTGAGATTGCGGTCAGACTTATACAAGATCCGTCAAGTGCGAGTGTAACTCGCGCGCCGAGGGTTTCGAACGTTTATCAACAAATGTGTAACAAAAGTACCGGTTAGAGACTTCGCAATTTAACGAATACCTAAAATAGTAGGTACCAACCTACATTTCAGATAGATCTCTCTGCATGCTTCGGTTAAAGTGGGTAATGGTAAATTTTTCGAAGTTTTTCAAAATATTTCAAAAAGTATGAAACCTACAGGGGGGGGGGGGGTAGCTTTTGAAAATGATTCCCCCCCATTTTTACCAAATTTCAAAAAGTGTTCTTTTTACAAACTTCTCTATATTTTTCCTGTAAAATATATTTAAAATTTCGGCATCACAATTTGTATGGAAAAAATTCATTTTCATTTTTCATTTATTTTGATTTTATTTTACATTAAATCTGTACAGGCACACGAAATGTATTATTATTTTTAATTTCAAGTTGATAGCTGCAGTAGTTGCTGAGGAGCTGAAGGAGGGAAAAAAGACAGACAAAGCGAGACCATAAGGGTTTCGAAACCGATCTTCGATCTTCGAAACCTTAGAAACAAGATCAGTCAAGTGCAAGTGTAACTCGCGCGCGCAGGGAACCGGTATTCATCAAATAGCACTATTTTGTCTTTGAGAACTTTAAACCAATCAAAGGCTGAATGAAACTAATATTACTTGCATAAAAATGACAGAAAGTTAAATTTTGAATTTAAAATAGAAAACAGAAGATTGTTAAGATTGATACATTAGTTAAAAATCAGCTGACCTGTAAAAAGTAAATAGTTCTATTATGAATGAAAATATTCGTAGCTTGGAAAGTCGTAGATCAAAAGTTGTACGGGGGGGTCCGCATCACCCCCTTCCGGCCTAGTACACCCTTTCCGTGGCATCCTGTATATTTTCAATAATGTGATTATACAAAAACTCTATCCCAATGTTTTCAAGTTGACGACTTCTGTGGCGCAACGGGCGACGCAGGAGGTTGTGGTTGGGTTTGATTCTCGCCCTGGGGACAAATGTTTATACGTTCTGCAGAAGTTTGTTCCGGCTGTTCTGGGTGTTTTCTATGTATAATAAAAAAATATCTTTCTATTTATGTAATGTATTCTACATATTATGTAGAATACATTACATAAATAGAAAGATATTTTTTCTACTTCTACTCGTTCTACAAATATTATTGCAAGATGCTCTCAACCTAGACATTTTGATAATATTTTTAAACTAGTAATGTAAGGACTAGGTAGATCAAAATACCTAATTTTATGATTTTTTAAGTCAACAGATTGATCTCAATTTACAACTATTAAGTTCATAACCTACATCTACCTCACTCATAAATACTATGTTTAAACGTGATTCTAATAAGTTGTTACATAAGTATTTAATTATATATTATTTATAGAGTAATATTAATAATATTTCATATTTGCCATTATGTCTTTCTAAAATGTTATTGATGAGTTTAACATCATAAATTATGCCAAATATACCTAATAAGTAGTAGCTAAAGCTGTAAAATAGGATTTGATCTTAAATATGTTGCTTAATTGATAATTTAAGTTTATATACATTTATTCATGGTTGTTTGTATTGAAAATTGGATCTCAAATTTGCATCTACATAATTATATGTGATTTATTAAATGTTCCTTGAAAAAAGTATTTGGAAAAACTATAATTATTGTTCAATTCTTAAGTAATAATTATGTAAGACTGACTACTTAAGAGGGTGATCTAAGCCCCAAATAAATTTTCTTCTAAGTTGAAATTGTGATTTGCATACCTTTACTGATTTTAAATTTCGTAATAAATACCTATATAAGTAAAATGTCTTATTTATTTAAAGTTCATTTTAACACACAATAATTAAGCAATTTAAGACGATATCCGCAAAAAGCCTTGTTGCGAAAGCCGTTAATTATGTGAACGTAAACCTAAATTCGTTGTTACTTGTACAAAACAATACTACACTAACCTTATAGAATTTGTACTTTGTTTAAAATTTCCTGACAGAAAAGATTTACTGGTTTCTGTTTAGATCAGTTTATCCATTTGTCAAACAAGCGTTACTTCTAGATACCTAATTTTTCTTCAAACACAATTATGAACTAATGGGGTTTAGTAAATTTTACTTGTTTTATTACAAAATTTTGTTGTTGGTAAGTAATTTTTACTCGTTTGTGATTTTGATGAAATTATTACTAACCGACACTATTTCATTAACTATTGAGAAAATACATAATTTTTATATGCCAGTTTACTAAGTATATAAACTGCATTTAAAATTCGTTGAAATCAAGTTGTTGTACCTAATAGGCGATTTAATATGATTTTTTTTCTGAAAAAATAAACTTTAAAGTGCTCCAGTGTAAAGTTGCCAACATGTCGCTTGGTAATTATTGCCTTTCAAGCGTCGATAAGTATTTCAGTTATCTAGTACCCAAAACACAAGTTCTGCTATCTTTGGGTGTTTTGATGCTGTGTGATTGATTATTTATTTATTTTAATTGCAGAGATTAGCTTAAAAGAATTGGATAATTCGTATTGGTGCAAATTTCAATACAATGCGTATAAGTGCGTGAATAATGCAGAAAGATCAAGGTATGTCCTGATGTGAGGTTAGTAGCCTCATCGATATCTTACTTGCCAAATCCATCCATACAATAAACAGGGTGCCAAGGAAAGGCTGCACTAAGCCGAAAAGGGGTGATTCTGGACCCCGAGGGGACTTATGAATAATTTTTTTTTTAATTTCTAATGTTTTTTTTTTCAAAAACTAACGATCCTTAGTTTGTTGATGTTAAATTATAAATTATTAAATAACAATATTTACAAATATTTTTACTTGTTTTTCAGCAAAACCAGTGTTTTGTTATGAAATTATTACAAATTATCTAAATCATTTGATATTTCAAAACAATAATAATTACGTAAGAATTTACGTGATAAAAACACGAATATGAATAAAAGCGTGTCTAATTTTTTTCAATAAAGTAAAAATATGTACGAAATTCAAAAAATATTATTCATCAGTTGATCCCCTCGGGGTCCAGAACTACCCCCTTTCGGCTTAGTAGCCCCCTTTCTGTGGCACCCTGTATTGTACATTATACTATATACAGGGTACAGGTACTCTTACTATATACAAACGAACGTTACTGAAGCCAATTTTACTGAAAGAAAACATTCCTGTTTTAAAAAATAACTAAAACTAGAAACACAGAATTCGAAAAACTACTGGCCTTATCAGTTTTATCTTTAACTAGCTGCTGCCCGCGGCTTCGCCTGCGTAGTTCCCGTTCCCGTGGTAATTCCGGGATAAAACATAGCCTATGTCCGTCTCCTGGTTCTAAGCTGCCTCCCCACCAATTTTCAGCCAAATCGGTTAAGCCGTTCTTGAGTTATAAATAGTGTAACTAACACGACTTTCTTTTATATATATAGATTGAACCCTCTAAAATCTTAAAATATAACATCCTGTTTTTCACCGATCGCTAGAGTCAATCATTAGAATCAAATCTGTCAAGTAAATTCATTATGAATGTAAGCGGGTTAACTACGAACCTAGTTTGTGTTGGAAGAACACCAATGTTTACTTTGGTTACGTTACTTATTACGTAAATATTGTAATATATACATCATGAAATTCGCCAAAACCTGGGACGAAATGGAGGACTTGGGTGGCTTGTTTGATAATTTGACATGAAAGCAATCGCCTGGGTGCTTGATGATTGCTGTCTTGCCAAATTTGCAATATTGAACTACAGACCACCAAAACCAGTGATAGGTTTAATATTGACGATCTCCAGCCACTCGACTTGACTGCAACAGACTGGAGTACTTAACTGGTGCAAACGAGCCATCCGAATTGCTCCGTCTCGTCCCATCCTCATTTTTGGTTTTGTTTTTCACGCATAAACGGCTAAACTGATAAAAAAAAATTGGTACATCATTTGTTGCCCTTATTTACAGACAATACATAAATAAAATTAGACTTGTACCTACTTAAATAAAAGAAATAAAATAAACAAAGACAAAAGTAAATTCAGCATTTTCCTGTAATGCACTAAATGCAAGCAGCGCTGTTTTTAACCCTTGACGCATAAAGAGACGGGTGTAGTAAGTTTAACGTGTCTGTCTGTGTATCTGTCTGTGGTATCGTAGCTCCCAAACGGATGAACCGATTTTCGTTTAGTTTTTTTTGTCCTAGATATTTTTATCCCGACAGAACACTCGGGCTAGCTATGTTCCATGAAAATCTGTCAAGGAGGTTTTTAAAATGTTTAATTTTCTTCTTGTTAAATTTACTCCTCTCAGATAGCTAGTCACCGAGAGGTTAAAGTGTTACTAGGATTATAATAATCAATACTTAGAAAATGAAACTTATTGTACAGAGGTACAATTAAAGTAAATGCACGGCGTTTTATACAATCACAATACACATTTGGTAGTAAAATGTTCCATATTTTTCACGCTACGTATTTTAAACAACCTTTAAACGGTTTTGTGACAGGGGATCGCAAGAAAGTTAGTGTGTTTGGAGCGAGTGTTACGATCACAAGTCTTTGGTCCAAATTAGTTCATTAATAAGTAAGTTTCTATAAATCTCTACGACCATATCTTTAATCTTAAGCACAGGATTCTTTTCGAGGTCTTTATTTACTAGAGCCATTGCCTCATTCGTATTGGCCGGGTTAAAGCTGTGGTATCCCTGTGTTGTGTATCATCTGCATATAGATGATATTTGCAGATTTCAATATGATCAGGCACGTCTGCTAAAAATAAGATCAGACTTAATAAAGAGTGTGGTGTGCCCGTGGGCACACCACACTCTTGACCTTTGTCATGTCAGAAACTACTTTCTCGGCTCTTTGTGTTTCTAGCTCTGCATATTGTCCTCTACGCAATAAGTAGATTTAACCCACGACGCAAGTATTTTTTTTTAAAGCCGTAATTACCTGGCTTAGCGACAAGTAAATCATGATTAATGCAATCAAAAGCGCAAGAAAAATCAAGCAGGACAAGAACAGAGCAGAGCCCAGAGTTTGACGCGGTAATTAATCATCGGTTGTCACTCGGAAACCTGATTGTATTCTCTCGTTCAAGAAGTTTTTCTATTTGGTAGATAACCACCCGTTCTAAGACTTTAGATAAGACTGGGAGAATGCTGATGGGACGCAGTTGTTTTAATGCTTCAACATAGCTAGATTTAGGTATGGGCCTGACTTTAAAACCCTGCGTTTCCACCCATTAGGAAATCAATTTGTTAAAATAGAAGAATTCATTATGTTAGTAATTATCTTGAATGTATCTGTAAGGTAAGTTTTATTATATCCACAGTCAGCCCGTTGTAACCAGATTCATTAGTATTTATATATAAAATAATTTTACCAACCGATTCCGATTCTGTTTGTAGATAGAAAATAATATTTGTAGTCAAATTCGATTTAAAAAATGAATAAACTTCACTTAAAACAATGCGAGAGCCTGGCACATCGAGGAAGTGATTATTATTCAAGTTAGCGTTCATTAAATGACCAGGAATTGAAAGAGAGTTATTAATAAAGTAGATTTTTTTGAAAAACCAAAGTTTTTGAGTAAGTAATGTAATGTGCAAAAACTGCTGCTTTTTCTCTTTCTAAAGCTCCCGTTACTACATTTAAAAAAAATGTAGTAATTTTAGACGAATCTGTTTTCTTAGAATTAGCTTTAACAAGAGCTCCATAACGTAACGCGTCATAAGACGAACAGTATCTGTGAGCTACGGGTTTTGGAGAGTCGACGACTTTCTTACGTACGAGGGGCATGCGAGTCGAAAAAGCTATTAAATTTTTCGTTACACTGGAGTTCCATAGAGTACATCAATTTTATACAGATCTTCCCGGTTTGTATATTTCAAATCGCGGTCGAATTGCATTATGTTTATAATATTTACTAGCGACCCGTCCCGGCTTCGCACGGGTGGATATATATTTTTAACCTTTTTGTAAAAATATAACCTATGTTACTCAAGGATAATGTAGCATTAAATGCTGAAAGAATTTTTGAAATCGGTCCAGTAGTTTTTGAGTTTATTCGTTACGAACATACAGAAATACAAATTTTTCTTCTTGATAGATAATGTTAATCTTATAGCTTCTAATTATACAAAGTTTTACTTGGTTTTTTAATAGCCAACTCTGCCAGACACTGCCCTTTCTGTCTGTTTCTTCGCTTTACCAAGCAACGGATATCGATACGGTACCTATCTACCTATCTGATGTCGTGTAGCTATTTTATTGGAAGGTTTTACAAAACTAACGTTAATATATCTAAACTTAAAAAAAATAGTACCTAACTCTCTAATGTACATCCAAATATTATTTCCAGAGTACCACGCGTTTGAAGCCGCAGATAGAATTTTAGGTAGGTACATAATATTCGAATAATGTGAATTTAAAAACAAACTGTTCTTAGCAGATGCTTACGTTCTAAACTAAATTTTCATGCATAATTTCAGCCTCGTAGCTTTTCCAGTACATACCAGAGATTTCTTGATAAGTCAGTGAGCGGCCTAACTTTGATTCCACACCATTGACCTTTAGGGCGTGATTTTCCAAAAACCCTAAAATACGTGTCTGTTTATTTTAAGTCATCTTCCTACCCTACAAATTTTGACGGGCTAAAAGTTACGGTTCTGAACTTATTATAAAAATTACCTTTGACCCTCTTAAAATACGAATTTCCAGAAATTCCGTTTTTAAAATTTGCGTCAAAATTTAAAAAGCTTGTCTGGGACTCACTAAGTGTACTAAGGGCTGGGAAAACTTTGACCATTGCCATTCGAGAGCCCGGTAATGTTACTTCAAGCCAGAGTTGTTCCAGGTCCGATGCAGGGTGTGAACTCTAACACATACCGCTTTCCTCACATAGAAGGCAACGCCTCCACACGTTATCTTTCGAAACCTTAGTTTAAGCGTGTAATCTGGTAGCGCTGGATCTATCTTTTCGTCTTTGATCCAGGTTTCTTTTAAAGTCAGGATGTCGGCTAGTGCGTTTGCACGCTTATCTATAGCTCGCCTCTACCTGTGTTTAGAGATCGTACTTTCAGAAGACCCAGTATTAAACGTTTTCGTTTTTAGTTGCGTTATCCATACTTAATTATTTTAGTATTACACAGATACGGTGTTGTCAGCAGTGTTCTAAAAAGGTGTTTGTGTAAGTGGTTGTGTTTGTGTTTAGTGTTCGTACTGTGAGCAAATTAATGCATGTGTAAAACAGTAGTTAAAAGTCGTGGCGATATATATTATATAATATTATTATTATAAATTCCACGCCAAAGCAAAAAGTAAGACTGAGCACAGGTAAAATTAAAGAATACAATAGAACGCAAACGTAATAATATTAAAGCTCAATCAAATTTGGCAATTATGTAAATGTTATCTTTGAATGTGAAGGGATATAAGGGGAGAGGAAGACCGAAGAAAAGATGGATGAATTGTGTGAAAGAGGACATGGGTAAGAAAGGTGTAAGTACAGAAATGACGGGTGATAGAGGAGAGTGGTCGAAAAAAATATGTGGTGTCGGCCGACCCTAGCGTGGGATTAGGCTCGGAAGATGATGAAGAAGAAAATAAACTTGTTACCCACCCAGCTACATGTCGATCTGTACTCGGTTCTAGAATTCAAGATATTTTACGTCCACTAAGACATCTATGAAAACTTGACAGCAACTGACGAAAATAACAGAAAATAACACGGTTAAAGTAGGCAACTTATGCATCTAGTAAAAGCTGTTATTTTGACATACAAACAGACACTTAATTTTTTTTTATTTCTACAGATTTTACTACGATATTAAGATGGATGATTGCAAAACCTTCACATACAACGGGTGTCCGACAAAATTCAACAATTTTCTAACGTTGGCCGAATGCCATGAAAATTGTGCCGGTAAGTATTTTTGTAAAATGAACTAGCTACAGACAATGTACTAGCTAGATAAATATATGATTTACTAGGTATATTTTTTTTTTGATATAAAATATAAAGCCACTCCTTCACCGTAAGCATAAGTCAATAATGTAAAGGTGAGCTTAGACCAAACGCACAAAGAGCTAAGCTATAACAAGAATGTTCTTTTAATCCATTTCTTCTTCTTTTAATCTCTACAATCTGAGATAAAACAACGAAAGGAAGCTATGTCTCTATTTACACAAATATAATTTGGGGGATAGAATAGCAATAGATAGCATGAACATTGACTCGTTTGGTCTAAATCCCCCTTTAAGCAACAATCTAGCAAGAGACGATTTTGAGCATTCTGCTGGTATTTTAGACTATAAAACTTCATTGATTCTGCTCGAGTTCAGTTTTTCATCAGTTTCGTCAGTTCAGTTTGTTATTACAATGTCTGATAGTTATCATTACTGGTCCATTCATGTTAGGGTTTCACCTCGGAATGAGAGATAATAAGGCTTAAAATCTCTTATAATCTCCTGTCTGTGTCGAAAAATTTTCAAGGTCAAATGTCACAAAAACCGATGATGTAGTAGATTGTTTTACGAGGGATGAAACCACCACCATACGAGGTTGTTAAAGTCCCGAGCGCAGCGAGAGAGGATGACAAGACCGAGTTATAATGGGTGGTTGTGGCCCGAGTTAAACATTCTACTTTTCACTACTATTGCGAGAAAATAAAACAATCAAAACTTACATTCAGGAAAATAATTCACACGTTTTTCACTTCTCTGCTCCACGAATTTGTCGTAAGTCTAAAATAGAACTTACAAGTGGTTTCGACCGCAACTGTTTCATATTAATAATTTTTGCCTGCCCTTCTGTTCTATTTGCACATTATTTTCCTAATTTTTAATTAATTTTAAGCCACTTTCACCCTTAATTCCCCTAAAAAAAATTAATGTCTTTGTTGAGCGCAACGCTAAGTATGCATAGTTGTGTGCTCACCATGTGCTCACACTTTATTGACCGCTCTACTATCAAAACCCCGCCTTCTTTAACCGACTTGCTCTTCTTCAATAAAACCGCGGCATTTTAAAATTATTACTTGACCATACATTTAAAACGCAGACACAATGATTTTAGCATATATTTTTTATTCTGCTTGTCAATTTTCTAATTGGGCTGACCTAACTTTGCTTTTCAAAAGATCACTTTTTGGCTGATAAAAAATAATTGCATAACTCTGCTAATCATGTCATTTATTCTGCTGCCCAAAACATTTATTTTGCCGAACAGGCACCTATTTATTTTTAGATCAAAATTATTTAGTTGCCGACCAAGTGTTGCTGGAGGTTTTTGTTTTACAGGCGACCAAAATATATAATGCTGCCCATGTAGTTTTTAAGCTGGCTTTTCCAGCTACCCAAATATTTAAAATAAATACCAATAAATTTAATCCCAAAATTATTTTACTCATGATGTATATGAGTAAAATAATTTCTTTGAGCAAAGCCGACCTTTCCAGCTTACTCGAAAAGGCGCCAGCTATAGTTTATTTTCTTAGTGCAACATTACAGCTAACGCTTTAGCGTTACAATATATAAACAGGGAAACATAAGAATTACTTATAATGTTTAATAGGAACATAGTATACTAACACAAAATTAAACTTAAACACTTAAAAAAAGAAAAAGTGGAAGGGTACGAAATAAAAACTTAGGATACAGAAGGTAACTTAGGTACAGAAACAAAATTCAAACAATAAAAATAACGCGAGTCAGACAAAATTATAGACAAAGACAAGCTAACAAGAAAAAATTTAAAGAGACTGTTTTATGTACTACTTTATTAACAAAACTTATTTTAAAATGTAGAAAAATAAGCTATGTAAACAGAATGAATGAGTTAACACTTTAATGTACAAAATAATGAATAGGTACATAAAAAATAATAATATCTATTTTATAACGAAATTAAATAAAAACGGTATAAATGACGGCCTTATTGCTTAAAGCGATTTCTTCCAGACAAAGTTATTATTAACAGACACACATTATATACAAGTTTGAAACAAAAGACAGAATAGGCCATACGGACATGGGTGAGTTACGATTTACAATTTTACGTCTTCAGACTTGGTCCGGTTAAATTACACTAAAAAATAGGGGTGAGGTTACAAACATTCGTAGCCAGCAGAAAATTTGTAGGATTTTTAAAAACACTATTATAAATGAAATGTAAAAAGTCCTCATAGAACCGACACCTGAAAAAACTTTACTAGCGGCACTCAAGACAATTTTTTTATAGATAATTATCTGATCTACAATTTTTGTTTGCGCTAATTTTATGATAAAACTTACCGAATTGTTGAAAATCCCGAAAAATTGTGACCTTTGACCCCGAGTAAATTTTTTTCCAGGTTGATTGATGAGGATTTTTTACATTTCATTTATAATGGTGTTTTGAACAATCCTACCAATTTTCAGCTGGCTGCAAATTTTTGTAATCTCGGATGTCTAAATTGACCGGATTAAGTAACTCAAACAGACTCTTCCGATTATCTTGTAACATTGCTGGTGTGTTTTAGCCATCACAAATTTTTTTATGAGAAAATACATTTTTGACATAATCCAAGGAGGTCTCTAATGCGAGCTCGAGGTATAAAACTTCTTTCAATTTCATTAGAAACGAACGAGATCAGACTTTTTGAGACGTTTTGAGTACAAGTAGTACCTTCGATAGGCAAAATTTTTAGCAAAATTGATTACAGAACAAAAATTTTTTTTTTGTTAGCGTCCATAAGATGATTTCAATTACTCATTAGAATAAGATAAATCTGTATTTGTAGCTAAAATATAGTGACTTTACTTTAAGTACCATCGAAAGTTGTGATTTTTGAAATTTTCCATATTATCGTTCTCCTACAGCTTTTGTGAAATTATATGCAAATGATTATTAGATTTAAATTATTCCCATTATTTGAGTACTATACAAGCCTTAGCCCGCAATGACTGCACTGCTGGCCACGCTATAATGGCCTCTAACTTAGCTTGATATAGTGTCTGCGCTATTTTATGTATTTATAAATCTATGACTAAACAAGCAGTTTTCGAGAAGTCTTTGAAGAAGTCCAGCCAGTGGACAATTTTTGATTAGGTTACAATGGTTGGTGATAACTGCACGTCGTCTGCCACAGCCAGACTGGGGCAAGTGGCTTTTTCGTTTGGCCTTAAAATTACATAGTTATAATAATTTTCAGATGCTGGCCACATGCCCATTGTGGCCAATATAAGTCAGAAGGTCTCATGTCGGATGCAGCCAGACTTTGGGACATGTGATGGATATCAGCCCATGTAAGTTTTAATCCCCGATTCGAACGCGGGATGCTTCAATCAAAACCCTTGGTCAATGCGTGACGTTATAAGGATTTTGTTAGAGTGTGTTTCATATTTATTACAGTCATCGTCATCATCATCATCATCAACCTATATCAGTCCACTGTTGAACATAACTCTTCCCTACTGAACGCCACAGCGCCCTGTCTTCAGCTTGCCGCATCCAGCATCTGCCTGCAGTATTTTAAATTGCAGTCACATACCAATAATTCTTAAGTTACTTCTCTTATTTTAAGTTTTTGTTTGCCGGTACCTAAATTCTGTTGATGTACGTTTATAGGGCGTTTTACCTCTGTAAGTATTGTGTGTTGCAATAGCAAATGCTTTAACCATCTATGTATCTGTACTAGGTAGGTACCTACCTCTTCAACGAATTGACGAAATGAGCTTACTTATAGTTCGTCTACTCTTAGGTAGTTGAACTGTCGTTGTACTTACATATTCATAGTACATAATGCTCCAATCCTATAGGGGAACTTAAAAAGTGACTTTGTCCTCCGAGCCGTATATCGGATATGGTGGCCTGTCCAGGAATGTTAAATGCCAACTCAGAAATTATGCCATCGGCCTGTCAAAAATTATGGTACTTTATAAAAAACTACAGTATAGTACTAAAAGTCTTACACGGATATTATTTGGTTTGAGATGCACAACTTTTCTAATACCACCAAGTCGGTTAGGATAAGCAAATATGTAGGTATTAAATGCGGAATATCGCGGCAAGTCACAGTTCAAACCTATCATCATCCATCTTATCATGCTATGGTTGGTAACACTAAGTTGTTTGACACGGCAAGCGCACTTTAAATCTTTCTGGGTCAGAAATATTGCTCAGTTTGCATAGGGTAGAAAGAGATTTCTATTTCGACGCAGAAAGACAGCTGTTTGACATTTAAAGCTCTGACGAAGAGTCAATGCTGAAATGAACTTTTTTGCGTTGAAACTAGAATCGGAAATGTATTGCTTACTCTCATCAACAGCATAAACGAAACGTTACGTTCGTTCGTTCCAAAGATCCTATGACTACGTTCCGGTTCGAAAAACTTTTCTGTCGTGTAATGGAACACGACAGAAAAGTTTTTATAATAGAAAATTATGTTACAAGCGTACCGTACTGGAAGTACTAATGTAAATGGTACGAAGACCTGGATTATGGTACGTGTACCATAATTATAGTACATATGTATAACAACTCTAGGCTTGTCTCACTCAACGAAGCGCCTTGTGCACACAGACAGGAAATTATTATACTGCTATAATTGGGACAATTTCTGTCTGGCATAAAAGTTCATTTATTTAACACTAGCTGTACCCGCGACTTCGTTCGCGATTGCCTTACCTGCCGACTAATTAAGTTCACATTTAACCATAGTCTCTCATATTATGAAAAGCCGCCGTGCAAAAAATCGTGTAGGGTCTACGGGGGATAGCATATTGTCATCTTCAATCCCATTCTTTATCCACACGACTTTTAGCTACGACTCGGCCAGCGTCAGTGTTAAGAAGTGTCCTACTCGTTTGACTTACTCACAGCTGGGGCCCTATTCTGCTATACTAATCGCTTCACTATGACAGGGCTATCGTCACAGAATGACACGTTTTGGTATTCCACCTTGGATGAAATAAATTATGATGAATGCAGATGGAGAGACGCGCGTCAAGTTTGAAACTATTAATTTATCTCGCGCGCACTATCTGGAGTTTTATTAATCTATGGATTCTACGTGATGATTCTGCGACGATTCCATTGTCATACTAAAGCAATTGTTTTGCAGAATTGGGCTCCTGATCCATTTGACTGGACCACCGTAATATTTTTTCGTTAGTAGGTACAGTTGGCTGTGTACCACAATAAAAAGTATTTTTCTGTGGTCCAGTTAGTTTAATTGGACCACAATAATTAATTAATTAATTAATTTAATTATACTATTGTACAGTTAACTGGACCAGCTAAACCACCAAATATCATGTAAGGTAGGAACCTAACTTATTTTTCCAAGACCCACCACCTTAGTAGGTTGGCACCTAACTAATGGGTGCGTCTTGGAAAAATAAATAGATAGGAACTTACCTACCCATTATCTACTAATTTTTTTCATCAATCTACTGATTTTCTACTCGACTTTCTACTGATTTAGTCAAATTCGATCTTGCAACACTGTTTCTAACAAAAAGAATGCATGAAATCGGACGACGCGTAGACCCGTCGTGATGCGTGGTTAAAGAATTCTACTTTTTCCTCTCTCCCAGGGGAACCTTACTGAATTTTAGGATAAAATGTATTCCATGTCCTTCCTTGTAGTATGAAATCAAATCGTCCTAGGTTTCATTCCAACTCATTTAGCACTTTCGGCGTCATGCGCGGTGAAGAAATTTTACTTTTATCCCCTCTCCCAGGGGAACCTGACTGAATTCCGGGATAAAAAGTATCCTATGTCCTTTCTCGTGGTATGACCTAAAATCATACCGAGTTTTATTTCAAAACCTTTAGTAGTTTCGGCGTGATGCGCGGTGAAGTAATTTTACTTTCATCCCCTCTCCCAGGGAAACCTTGCTGAATTCCGGGATAAAAAGTATCCTATGTCCTTCCTCGTAGTATGACCTAAAATCGTGCCGAGTTTCATTTCAATACCTTCAGTAGTTTCGGCGTGATGCGCGTTTAAGAAACAGACAGACAGACAGACAGACAGACAGACATGAAAAAAATTGCAGTTTTGGCTTCAGGATCGATAATAGAGTGCCCTCCAAAAAAATTTTCAAAATATCTTCAATGTACAGAATTGGACCTGTTACAGTTTTATTATAAGTATAGATGTGACATTCACTTATATACATTGAATGAATGGACCTCCATGTACACTTATTTTAATAACGAACTTAGGTACATGAGTATAGATATTTTATATCAACGAAATGTCTCTTCCTACAAAACTTAGAAGAAGAATTACAAAGCCGTTGCTAATAATGAATACGCAATTTGCCGTCGTTGAGGAAAGACGTGCTGTATTGTAAACAATTTGCAAATAATCAATTGCATAATCGTGACCTCGTTTTGTGCCAGTAGTGACAAATCTGTAATGTGTGTTACTTTAAAATAAAAATGATACATTTTTGCTGAGAAACAAAACCGAAAGTAGTGTAAAATGGATATTCCCAGTCCCTTTGGGGGCCGGAGCAGAATGACGGCGCGCTCGCCGCCTCCTACCCCCACCACGCCCGTACCTGAGCCCCCCGCTCGCCCTAATGAGCCTACCGCCCAAGAAGCCGAGTATCAAGTAGTGACCACTCCTGAAATACAAGGCTGGATGACCTCAATCAACCAATGCCTGAATGAGGTGTGCACCATCACTACCGAAGCAGGTAAGATGAACTCTGAGCAAAAACAAAGAGTCAGCGCTCTCTGCCGGAAAGTGTGTAACGGCACCTCACAGATGGCCGTCCATTATCAGTCCCTAAAAACCAAATGTGTTAAGGCCTACAGCACTATAGAAATGCTGCAAAACCAACTTGCCCAATCCCACCAGCTGAAGGACCTAATAAGGACGATTGAAAAGTCTTCTAAACCGATCGGAGAAACTTCATTTGCCGACATGGTGAAAAAAGGGACCAACAATTATATACAGCCCACAAATGTAAGTTCGGTGGCCATCTACCCGAACGACAAAATGAAGACAAGCGATGACACCAAATCCCTCGTTCAAAAAATCATCTGCCCCGAGGATATGAAATTACATGTGAGAGGGCTTCGCAAGACCAAGAACGGTGGTGTCATCATCAGCACGGACACCAAGGACGACATTGAAAAGCTGAAAAACACTGTCCAGATTACTAACTCGGGTCTCACAATTGACGAGCCCCCTAAGCGAAAGCCAAGAGTCGTTGTCATCGGGGTGCCGACTTCGATGCCCGATAAAGAAGTTTTCTCCTGCATCTACCACCAAAACCTAGCCGACACTTTCAAGAACTGTGACTTGGAGAAGTTTCTGACCTCCATACGATTAAGCCACAAGTCGGGCAGGAAGAACGCAGAGCACTGTAATTTTATTATTGAGGTTCCAGCCGCAGTACGAAAAGCACTCATTACCAAAGACCGTATATTTGTAAACTGGTCCTCGTGTCCAGTGCGAGATTTCACTCTTGTCACTCGCTGCTACAAGTGCCAACAGTATGGACATGCGGCAAAGTCATGTCGCGAGGCAGCTCATACCTGCGGTCACTGTGGCGGCCAAGGACACACCGTCAAAGAATGCACAAAGAAGACTGAGGACCCCAAATGTGCAACCTGTCAACACTACAAGAAACCGGACCACCATGCCACCGGCTCTGCCGACTGCCCGGCAAAAATAGCGGCCGAAAGGAGGTACATTAATTCTATTGACTATGGAGGCGCCTAAGAGCGCCGTTAATTAATTTATTATTTTCTGACCTCTCTACCAATAAATCTTTTTTTTTCTTTTTAGTAAAATAATGATAAGTAATGTAATTGATGATTTAGATAATTTTTCCATATCAGAATGTAAACTAGCTGAAGTAGAAAATTGCAAGCGTTATCTATCCTCATTTAGTAATCCATTGACCATACTAACACAAAACATTCGCAGTGTGTATAAAAATTTTGACAACTTTATTGTCTTTCAAAATAGATTAAACATCAACTGTGACATCATTGTACTAACAGAATGCTGGCTTGCCAAACAATACAAAGTACCAGTAATGCCGGGATATACCATGTACCAAAGCACCAAAAATTACAACCAAAACGATGGGTTAATAGTCTACGCAAGGGACCATCTAAATGTATCTGTTGAAGAACCGAATTTCCAGGACTGCAACAGACTACTGGTTAAAATTGGGTTAGATTTTGCAATACTCGCTCTGTATCGACCTCCTTCATTTAGAAACATAAGCAACTTCAACGATTCTCTAAATGATACCTTGCAAAATCTATCGTCATTCAAAAATATCATTGTTATTGGGGATATTAACATTAACATTCTTCCTGAAAGTAACGACCCTGGCGCACAGGACTACCTAAATTTATGTTCCTTTCATGGCATGCTTCCCGCACATACGCTTCCAACTCATCAAGCTGGATCTTGTTTGGATCACATCATACTGAAATCAAATTTTCCCTCACTTGCGCTTGTTATAAATTCGTCCATAACTGATCACAATGCTGCCCTACTAACCTTAAATTGTAAAGTGCCTAAACTAAACAACATTCGTACTTGTTCTAAGGTAAACTGGAATCAATTTGAAGCTGACTTACGTAACATAGACTTTGCCCCAGTTTACGATTCTGCTGACCCGCAGTTCGCCATGTCATTTGTTATAGAAAATGTGCGACAGGCATTAATTAAAAATACGAGTAATATACATTTGAGTAAAAAGAACTTTAACATAAAACCTTGGATCACAGCTGGTCTCATTCGTTGTATGAAGCACAGAGACAAATTACACATGAAAGCTAAATCAAATCCCACAAATTCGGTTCTTCAGTTATCGTACAAGCGATACCGAAATTTTTGTAATAACATTCTAAAGAAAGTAAAGATTAGCTACGACAAAATGACACTAGAAAACGCCGGGAAAAATAGTAAAAAGATCTGGAACTGTATTAAAACTGTAACTCATAACTCGAAGCAACGTGAGTCACCTTCATGTTTATTGCAAGCTAGCTCTACACCGCTTGAATCTGCTAACATTGCAAATAACTTTTTCATTAACGTAGGTAAGTGTTTGGCGGATAAAGGTCACCCGCAAATTCATACAACCACACATTTTTCATGTTATTCATCACTAACCTCATTTGCTCTGCTTAACACTGATGAGACTGAAATAGATAGTATAATAATGAGCCTTAAGGATGAATGCGCAGTAGGTTGGGACAATATATCTACCAAAATAATAAAACAAAACAGACACATTCTTACCCCACCACTGACACATATTTTTAATAAATGCCTAAGCCAAGGGCATTTCCCCAAATGCCTTAAAAAAGCTGTAGTTGTACCGGTTTACAAATCTGGCCCTAAAGATCAAATCACTAATTACAGACCGATATCCCTGCTTCCAGCATTTTCAAAAATATTAGAAAAAGTTATAAATAAACGGTTAGTCAATTACCTAGAGGAAAAGTCTGTTTTATCAAAAATGCAATTCGGGTTTAGAGCTAAGGTATCTACTGCAGATGCAGTTCATCACCTTACTCACCATCTTGAACAAGAACTGGACAAGAGTAACCACACACTTGCAATATTTTTGGACCTAGCCAAAGCCTTTGACACCGTTTCCGTGCCCATACTATTGCGCAAGCTTGAAACACTGGGTATCCGAGACACACAGCTGAAACTTTTCACGAGCTATCTCGAAGAACGCACACAGTGCGTCAGGATAGGCAATGTTCTCAGCAATGATCAGGAAAACACTGAGTTTGGTGTTCCCCAAGGCAGTGTTTTAGGACCTACTTTGTTTTTAATTTACATCAATGACCTTTGCAATTTAAAATTAGACCATGGCAAAATCATATCATATGCTGACGACACTGCACTCCTTTTTTCCGCTGCCTCTGAAGAAGAACTGTTTATGTTTGCACAATGTGGATTCAATATTGTAAATAAATGGCTTGAGAACAATTTACTAACTCTTAATGCAGATAAGACAAAGTATATAAGGTTTTCGATGCGCAAACGGCCAATAACTGAGATTATCCCCGAATTGTATGCGCATTATTGCGTGGGTGCTGATAATGTATGTACATGCCCTACAATAAATAATGCAAATAAAATAAAATACCTTGGCATTATATTGGATGAATCTCTCTCATTCAAACCCCATTTAGAAGCTTTAGTAAGTAGAGTTCGCAAATTAATTTTTGTTTTTAAAAATTTACGCCATATTGCAGATCGAAAACTTATTATACAAGTATACCGGGCCCTATGCGAATCCATTTTGACCTACTGCATTACATCATGGGGTGGAGTGGGCAAAACATTATTACTAACTGTCGAAAGAGCACAAAGAGCGATACTTAAAGTATCAACTTTCCGTCCTTTTATTTTTTCTACAAACCTTCTCTTTAAATCATGTGGAGTATTGTCAGTTCGACAGTTATTCATAATGAACATTGTACTAAAACAACACGCAGCCCTTCCATATGTCACTGAAAGCGCTAAATTAAGGAGGAAAAATAACGTTTGCCCTAAAGAACTAGATCGAAAACATACTTTTTCAAATAAATTTTACAGTATCCTTGGTCCTTTCCTATATAATAGATTAAATGTGTTAGCCGATATTTATTCCTTAAATTATAATAGTTGTAAGAAAAAACTTAAGGATACACTGCAATGTATGTCATATGATGACACAGAAAATTTATTGACTGTTTTAAAGTAGGACAAAAAATTTGCAAGCACCTTTATTATTTAAACTAGTTTAATGTAGGTAGCATAAGTAATTATTTTATAGTATGCACCATCGCCTTGTATAATTAGTAAGTCCATTTGATTAATTTATCAATTATTAGCACTCCTTTTGCCTGAAAAACAGGTTTTTTACTTAGTTCAGGCACAAACATTACTTAATACCATTATAACCTAAGATAAACCTTTTTGTTATATTTCTAGTCCTAAGTTATTTGAATAAATTATTTTTTTTTTTTTTTTTTTTTTTTTTTTTTTTTTTTTTTTTTTAAAGTAGGTTAAATCTGCGGTTTAATCAACTAATGGTCGGTCGATCGATCTTGAACTGGGATGTGCCTTTTTGTACATCCACGCTCTATACCCTCTGGATAAAATGATCGACAAACAATCACTGGAAGTAATCCTTCGTTCTTGTGTAATACACTTGCGAGCTTTAAAATGGAATCGCTTCATCGCGAGTTGATCAAAACAATTTTTTTACAATTTATGTACAATGATTGTGGTATATCATTTGAAAGGTAATTTTGTTACCTTTCAAGTGATATCTGGAAGATTTAAAATTAATTAAATTGGCTACCTAAATTTTGAATTATTGCAATAGGTCGAAGTTGCATCTATCGGCTTCCATCGGCGCCGGAGCTGGATTAGCTGGATTTCTCCCTCGTATCCGCTGTTTTAGCGCGTCCCACATATGCCAGATTGGGTTCAAGTCAGGAATAAGGGCTGGCCAGTCTAGTGTGGGAATGCCGACATGGAAGACGTCTGTCGGTACTGTCTAGTCACTGCTGCGGTGTGGCAGCGGACATTATCGTGCATTAAATCAAAATTTATCGTCGCCAATAAATCCTGCGTAAGGGAAAACATAACTTAACTCATAGTTCACTGCAAAGAAATTGTAAAAATTAGTCTTGAACAACCCTTGGAGCGATTCCAGTTTAAAGCTCGCAAGTGTAGTACTAATGTAGTATTTATTAATTTATTGAATGGTGCCTGCTAAATGATTACAGTTCCTAAAGTAATAATCTTTCGTTTAGGACTTCGTAGTTCTTAAATGAATGCACCGAAGTATCCGTGAGATCTCATTTATTTTGTTTGAAATACGAATTCGTATACCGCATTCTACAAGAAACTTAGCTAACCTCTTTGACCGTCCCAGAAGTAGAAATCAAAAAAGCAAAAAGAATACCATTTTTCTACCGACGAAAAACGGAGGAGGTTGTCAAGTCGACGCTCGTATGCACAAAACTTGTCAGGCTCTGCGCAAACCGCCTGCGTCAAGACAAGTCGTAGACAATTTTGAGTGTCATTTTTGTAAGGTCCTAGGTGTATAAGGGGGAGGCCGCTGAATATTTGATCGAAGATGACCACGGATAACTTTTACAGAGTAGTCCGATTTTGATAATTCTTTTTTTATTGGAAAGGGTATAGTTGGTCCCATATATGTAAATTTGGAAAAAAATCTTACCCTAGCCTGGGAAAATGGGGGTGATTATATAACTGTTAATAGCGAAAGTAGGGTAGGTAGCTATTTATAAAAGTAATCATAAATTAAACATGTAGTAATAAGTAGACTATGGCCACAAAAAATAATAAAGTAAAAACTTTTTAACAAAAAAAAAAAAGGCGAAAAAACTGAAAAGCAAAAAATAATAAACCTTTTTATTTAACCTTAATAACTAAGTTCTTAAACATATACATTGGTTATTGTAGTATTACATTACAAAATCGAGGTTATTGTGTAGTTGTGAAAATATTTCCCTTTATAATTTTTCCGGGCTTAGGACACCATACCAAACCCTTTGAAAAAATATTATATGAAAAGCCAGAAAATAAATCCCTCATAGCATATCCTCCGCATCTCAGGGGAATAGACTCATCATGTGGGCTATTTATGTGGAACAGCTTTACAACTTGGCCCCAAGGGAATTTCAAACCGTCATAACTCCGGAAACTCTCGAGACAGACCCTGTTCTGAGTGGTAGGAGTGGTCGTTGAATGAACGAACTGTTTTTGTAGACTGTTTGTTTGCTTTCGACTGCTAGACCGGTTTACAGTCCACTGATGAACCAGTTTACTCGTGAACGACATTTGCATCGCCCAGTCCAAAGTCGAGCGTTGACGAAACTGTTTGTTTCTCGCTCTCTAGCCACCCGTCTATCAAGCATTCTGCTCTCTTCACACTTGCTTGTTTCGCTAATATGACTATCTCTCTTTCGCCATGCGCCAGGCCAGACTATATCGGTGGCGGCGTACGTGGTGTTTTGTAAAAGTAAACTCTATTGCAATGCAATATGCATGTCAATGTATTATTCTATTAGTAGGCATTACCTACTAAACAATTACCTACCTATCTTCATAATATGGTAGGTAAGTTGCACTATGCACACAAACGTAGGTTAGGTACCTAGGAGGGTTATTTATTTCTGATTTTCGGGCATACCTATCCAGGTAGAGACAAACCATTATAAAAATGCAGGCCCTCTTCATAAAACGTCATAGGTAGGGTACCTACTTACTTGGCGTGCATTTTTAGAATGCTTTATCTTTACCTACCTAGGTACCTATCCCGAAGGTAGGTAGGTAGTGTAGGTTCCCTAGGTACCTACCTACTGACCTATGGGATTTTTCTTTTGACGCGTCAAAAAGCAAGAGGCACCGATACTTACATTTTAATACCTACCTACTTATGACAAGTTTAGCACCACTATTAAAGGTAGGCCTACCTATAATAAACTGGTGCTTAGGTATTCTGATAAGTGATACGATAACATAACACTATTGCTCTGTGCTATTTCACACTAGCTACTGGCATGGCGATTTGCCATCGAGTTAACGCCGAAAGACATGGTACCTAGGTTAGGTAGGTACATAGGTAAATTGATTGTTGAAAAAAAAGTAGTGATCGCGAGGTCTACTGTTCGTAGAACTACTAGTTATATAAAAATACCTAGAACACCCGGAACAAATATTTGCATATCGTACAAACATTTGTCCTAAGGCGGGAATCGAACCCGCAACCAAGGCGTCGCAGGCGGACCTTTGCCGGCTGCACCACATCGGTCGTCAAAATAGTTCATTCATACGTCGCGTCGTCGATTGGCAAGCGTTTATGATCGTTTTGATTCTCGTCGTCGTTTACCAATCTGTGCATCAACGTTCAACGATCGAACATGTCCTGAACTGAACGGCATAAACTGGTCGAACAGTAGACTGTTTTATGAACTAGTTCATAGTGGACGGTAAACGGTCTCGTTTCGTCGACTGAAAAGATGTCGACGACCCATTCCTACTGAGTGGTCTTATGATGTCTTAGAAACATTCTAAGACATCATAAGAATAAGCTCTACCACATGGATCAATAAACCTCCCCATTGCCAATTATTTGCGTATGTGATTAAAAAGGACCTACCCAGTTTAGATGAGTATAGTAGTATTGACTTTGCATGTGCTAAAGAAATGATTTCCTTTTCTTTTCAAAATGGCTTTTATTTATCAACCGATTTCAAATACACCGCCAAGTGCGAGTCAACTCGCACACGAACGGTTCCTGACCGTAAAATTCAGGCAAATATTTTTAAGAACATCTAATTTTCACTTGTTTGGAGACCCATAAATCATAAATCCCATAAATCAGTTATAAGCTGCGGGCAGAATTAGTTGTTGTATAAAAGTTTTTTGAGGTGCTCGCCTATAGGTTTCATTCTCGAGGGATTGCTATGTGCGCCGTAAAATGTAGGTTCGTAAAACATCAACACTGATAATTTTAACAATTTCTAGCCTACTCGTAAAAACGAAAATCAATATTCCTGATTCGTTGTTGAGTAAACACTTTCTTATTCAAGTGACATTATAGCTACAGTCTCAAAAATGTCTGTATTCTTGTATAAAAATACGAAAAATGAATATTTATTTATAACAATAAGCAATAATAGAGCTTTTTTTTGCTAGTTGATATGCATTTTCGTAATAAGTATGCCTTAAAGTATAGGTACATTAAATAATTACTTAGCAGGCACGTAGTTATTACGATGAGTATTTAGCAAGGCCAGCCAATTTTTCCATTTCGCTGTAGCCGTGTGCAGTTTTATAGTGTTTAATTTATAAATAATGTGGTGATCCTAGCCGAATTTTCGGTCACGTCGGCAAGTCATAGCGAAGTCTAGTCATGAGCGCAGGCCATACATAGTGCACAAGTTTGTGCGCTAACACCGATACGCTCTATATTTTTTTAGTCTCATTATTCCATGAGACGGACAAACTGATACGAGCGGGGAGAAGTTGGGCAAAAAACCAACTCTTATGTCGCTTGCTCGTCGATTCGATCGATTAGCGTTTGCACGAAAACGAATCAGAAACTTCGATTTCGTTTTTAAGAGTACGGGCCCAGGACCGACGGCTTAGCGTGCTTTACGAGGCTCGGGGGTGTAGCACCGTAAACTTCCTGAATTAATAAATATAAAATATTAATTTCTCAGGTGGTACTACAATATAAACGAGCGCATTTGTAAAGGCTTCTCGTGGAGCGGCTGCGGCGGCAACTTTAACAGGTTTGAAACCCAGCAAAGTTGTACTATGGTATGCCCCGCGCTCGTCGAGTATTAATACATATTATAAATTATATTATTTTTTGAAATTAAACTTGTTTTTATTAAAAGATCTGCCCTTTCTCATAAAATATCAACAGTTCCTTATCTTAGGCTTACACTGGGTTGTTTTTGTTTATTTGAGAAAGTGACCTACCTACTCAAAACTAATTTATTTAGAACTAGCTGTACCCGCGACTTCGTTCGCGATTGCCTTACCTGCCGACTAATTAAGGTCACATTTAACCATAGTCTCTCATATTATGAAACGCCACCGTGCAAAAAATCGTGTAGGGTCTACGGGGGATAGCATGTTGCCATCTTCAATCCCATTCTTTATCCACACAACTTTTAGCTACGACTCGGCCAGCGTCAGTGTTAAGAAGTGTCATATTCGTTTTACTTCTTACTCATGGTTCCGTTCAGCTGGGGCCCTATTCTGCTATACTAATCGCTTCACTATGACAGGGGTATCGCACAGAATGACACGTTTTGGAATTCCACCTCAGATGAAAGAAATTATGATGAATGCAGATGGAGAGACGCGCGTCAAGTTTGAATAATTTATCTCGCACGCACTATCTGGAGTTTTATTAATCTAAGGATTCTACGTGATGATTCTGCGACGATTCCACTGTCATACTGAAGCAATTGTATTGCAGAATTGGGCTCCTGATCCATTTGACTGGACCACCGTAATTTTTTTTCGTTAGTAGGTACGTACATTTGGCTGTGTACCACAGTAAAACATATTTTTCTGTGGTCCAGTTACTTTAATTGGACCACTTACTGCAACCAAACTTGGGTAGTACAGTTAACTGGACCAGCTAAACCACCATATACCATGTAAGGTAGGAACCTAACTTATTTTTCCAAGACGCACCACCTTAGTAGGTAGGAACCTGACTAATGGGTGCGTCTTGGAAAATAAATAGATCCTATCTATTTATTACTTACCTATACCTACCCTTTATCTACAGATTTTTTTCTCTTCAATCTACAGATTATTTCATCAATCTACTGATTTTCTACTCGACTTTCTACTGATTTAGTCAAATTCGATCTTGCAACACTGTTTCTAACAAAAAGAATGCATGAAGTCGGACGACGCGTCGACCCGTCTTGATGCGCGGTTTAAGAATTCGACTTTTTACAGTTTTATTATAGGTATAGATGCGAAAGTTTGTGGTAATGTTTGTTACCACGTATCTCCGTAACTACTTAACCGATGTCGATGAAATTTAGTATGTCAATAGTTTAAGTTTTAGAATAACACAGAACCTAATCTTATTTCTAAAACTTAACCTCTGAGGAGATTAAAAAGAGGGGAAAATTTTCTATGATAAATTATTATTCCTTGGTTCGATTCACTCAAAACTCGGTTTAGATAAACTATGAAGTAAATATCATTATTTTGAGGCACGTTATATTTATTGTTACAAAACTACCCCTAAGGTTTGTGCAGTAAATTTCTGACGCCTGCGAAGCCGCAGGGCGCAGCTAGTACATGATTTTAGTTATAACTTATTATACTAAGCAATTAGCACCACGTGTTCTTTCATTTTGTTACTCATATAAAATATTTATATTCTATTTTATGCATTTGAGAGCCTCTCTGTGAAAATATTACATAGGTACGGGTCTTTCCAAGCAAAACTCAGCCTAATTTCACACTCCCACTAATTATCATAAATGCGTAAGTTCAGGTGTTTGGACGTGTGTTATCTTTAACACCCAACCTACCGAACGGATCTTCAGTCCGCGGTAAAGGCTTAAGTAAGGCCCATTCCACCAAAGCGGAGATGTGCGGAGAAGATACGTTTTTCAGCTAGGGGGTATCCTCTCAAGTTGTGCGGAGATGCGTACTGGCTAGACTGGAGCGGAGATGTGTGCCGGCTAAAACGGAGATGTGTGCCGGCTAGAGCGGAGTGGCCTGCGGGTTGTGCGACGCAGGGGAACTCGCTCGCATCTCTTTTCGTCTCCGCTGCGTGCCATCGCAAGCTTGCGAGGCGCAGTTCCCATCTCCGCTTTGTACCACCCTGCCCAGCTCAATCTTGGCGACGCATAACTCACATCTCCGCTTCGATCATACCATACAAATATGATGGGCTAGTCCCCGAGGGCCCCATTCCCGGAGGTAACCGATTTCTAATAAAGTACCTTGACTCTATCGATTAAAAGTCAATCTTGCAAAAAAGTACTATCAACGGAAAAAGTGTCGAACCACTTTTGAAAATACTTATTATACTTGACTTATCATTGAGGATCAGGAATAAGTGATACTGGCTTTGATATATCTCCACTCGGTGGTATCCAGTGAAGCTGAGTGTAGACGACACGTGTAAATAACGACGTTCTACTGGTTGTTTACACATCTCCTCTCCTCTCGTCTCGCCTCCGCTTTAGTGAAGTCCGGGCCTTAGTGATTAAAATGAAGACGCGGCTGATCAGCCGAAAAACTTATTTAATCGTAGAGTATATCCACCTACTGGACGCTAGGTGGACCTTAGTGAGTAAAATGAAGACGCGGCTGATCAGCCGAAAAACTTATTTAATCTTTGAGTATATCCACCTACTGGACGCTAGGTGGACATTAGTGAGTAAAATGAAGACGCGGCCGATCAGCCGAAAAAAATATTTAATCGTTGAGTATATCCACTTACTGGACGCTAGGTGGGCCTTAGTGAGTAAAATGAAGACGCGGCTGATCAGCCGAAAAATTTATATCCACCTACTGGACGCTAGGGGGACCTTAGTGAGTAAAATGAAGACGCGGCCGATCAGCCGAAAAATTTATTTAATCGTTGAGTATATCCACCTACTGGACGCTAGGTGGATATAACCACCTATCGCCTCTATCGTGGCAGTGCGATGACAAACAGGCTTAGAAAATAATCTTAGGTTAAACACATTTTCTTAAATGAGTTACACAAAAATCTATGTAAAATTAACACAAAATATCTTTATTTACAAGCCAACAAGTAAACAAACTGTATTATGATTTTAAATTTAAAGTTGGTAGCATGGTAGTTGATGAGTTATTAACCCTTCAATCTTGACACCTAAAAATCTTGAAAAATAATTGCAGAAGGTGCGCCTTTTAGCAAGATGGCGTCGAGAAAATACCGCATTGTACAAAATATGTAATAACTCTACAACTAAACCATATTTTATCATTCTGTAAACGACAATGTACTAATTGATATATTTTCTATCTATCAGGCATCAAAATTTTACATTTAATTTTTATTATTACATTTACTAACAAACTTAGTAATAAATCACTTAGGAATCAGCGCAAGCTAACGAACTTTTTCGAGCCATATCTAGAAGTTATTACGATGTATTTCTTGCAATTAATTATCTAAAAATACTCATCATGAGCAGAATAAACTATTTTATAATAAAAAAACACCACTTACTTTCAAATAATCCAGTAAAAACAGCAAACAAAAAACCCTAAAACAACAACACATACAAAATTATTTTATGATTAAATTTGTGTTATAAGTGTACTTTTTCTAGCTCTACATTTATGCAAATTTCAGTTTGTACGGAAACAAATAAGCTGTATTATACCATACAGGCAATTTTTCCGGCAATATGCGAGCAGAGCCGCGAACTGCTAATTATAAAAATATGAGTTACATGTCTGCTACGAACTTGCTACGAATATTCTACGAAAACGCTACGAAGTCGCAATGAGAACGCTACGAACATAAGACTTTGTATAAAACTTCATATTGAACTTTCGCAAGAGAAACAAGAGAACCCTAAAAAATTGAATTCGTTTGATGCATCGAACGAAAGGGACGTCAGCTCCCTTATTTTTAACCGACTTTAAACAAGAAAGGAGGAAGTTCTTAATTCATATGTTTGTTTTATTTAAATTTTAATGTATTTTTAATTTTTTAACCCCCGACGCAAAAAGAGAGGGGTGTTTTAAGTGTTTCACTTGTCTGTCTGTGTATCTGTGTATCTGTCTGTGGTATCGTAACTCCCAAACGGATGAACCGATTTTTGTTTAGTTTTTTTTGTGTCATAGATAATTTTATCCCGAGTGTTCTTAGCCATGTTTCATGAAAATCTGTCGGGGGGGTTCGAAGCATTTTAATTTTGTTCTTGAAGTAGTATAATTTTGACAACTTTGACAGATCATTTTTTCATTTTGGTATTGTACTCACGTCACCAGTTTCAAGATGTTTGACTTAATTAATGAGAGGTTTAGTTATGTCATAACAAAACAATCGTCTAATTGTACTTAGAGTATTAAGTTTTCTCATGTGGACCCGAATCGCACTAATATTATATATGCGAAAGTTTGGATGGATGGATGGATGGATGGATGGACGGATGGATGGATGTTTGTTACCTCTTCACGCCAAAACTACAGAACGGATCGGGCTGAAATTTTGCATACAAGTAACTCTAATCTTGGAATCAAATATAGGCTACTTTAGGCCACATAGCATACTTTTTATGCCATAAATCATTTCCCATGGGATAGAAATCACCTTTAAACGTTTCCATAGAAAATACGCGTGTGAAGCCGCGGATATAAACTAGTAATTATATAATGTAATGGTTAACCAATTTCGGTGATTCTTTCATTATTGCATAGAGCATGATCGCGGAGGTCCCTAAATTTCATTCCCGAGGTAGTAGTATTTATCCCTTAAGATCTAAAAGCAACATACAATTTTGAATAATCATGACTACAACAGTTTAGCTGATATATGCGCCAATTAGTATCAGATTTTGATGATTATTTTTTGTTGTATCAAGATTGTTTTTGAGGTGGTCCCATTAAAGTTTGACTCGCGTGGAATCACTATGTGCGCCGAAAAACGTAGGTTTGTTAAACTTCATCCATCAGAATATGATAATATCACTAGCCTATGTAACCCTATGTTTCCATGGAAACCATTAGGAGATCCTAATTGTTTCCATTTGGAAACAAAGGGTTTCAGCTGATGTCCAGAAGTTTTAGGAATTTCCGACTCTTACAATAGGTGTAGGAGTCAGAAATACCCAAAGCCTGTTTTAAGTAAAAAAAATATACCGTTTAAACCCGTTTTATGGGTGTTTTGAAAAATCCCGTTATATTATTTGTTAATTTTTCTCTTTGATTTAGAGCCAAACCCTGGCATACGTTACAAACTTGTCGTACGCACGCCACACTAAGCTAACACCCTACGTTAGCCCATTCCTGCAAAACATTATCTTGTATTATTATTATACTATATTGACCATTTATACAAAATTTCAAACCAATCCAAGACACATGAAACATCGGAAACTCTGACCACCCTGTTATCCTAATTGAGAGATTTTAATTAAAATACAAATGTGTTTTAAATACATATATTATTCAGTTCAAACATAACATTTCAGGACAATAGCACATCACGTTAAGAAGTTACGGCCATTTTAATAACTTCAGTTCAAACATAACATTTCAGGACAATAATAGCACATCACGTTAAGAAGTTACAGCAATTTTAATAATACAACTAACCCAATTTGAAGAATATTTTTTTAAATTCTGAAACACGTTTTTAAATGGTTTTCATTTTTATTATTCTCAGAAAGTTTCAAGTAAATTGGGTCACGTATAACTTAAAAAAACCTTTAAAACTGCGACTCCCTGTTTATGCCTATTAAGAGATATTTATAAAAAATCCTGAAACACCTATTTTAATTTATTATTGTTTCAGTACAGACTAAATTCAATTCAGGTCATTAGCATCCCACATTAAAAAGTTACAGACATTTCACTGACCGACTGTGCCGTCGGGCACCGTACGAAGCAGACGTGTTGCAAAATTTTTACGTAAAATTAAAAATCTTACTCAATCTAAAATAAAACTTATCCAAATAACATTTAAGTCTAAAATCAGTTGAAACTCATTGTGTCAGTTAAAACTCTACGATACTCGATTCGTTCAACGCTGGACAATAAGTTCGGCAAATACAAAGATCATGAGTTTACTGCGCTCACCGACTGGAAGTGACCCAAACCTAGCGGCTCCCGGGCGAAGCGGTTCGCAACCAAATTTATCTACCGGAGAATTTCTTGTAGAAAACAAAATTGGCAAGAGAGTAAACATGCGAAATAAAAGAAAGGAAACTGATGACTTTGCTCAAGTCAAGGAAGAACTCAGTGAAATCCGCAACCAATTCTTACAAATGTTGGCCATGATGTCTTCAATGAAACAGGACCAATAAGATTTCTTAAAAAAAGTATCTGGTGACGTCGAGACCATAAAGAAGCAGATTGCGGACATTAGAGACGTGACCAACAAACTCGCTGATGAGCAAAATGCCATGAAGTCTGATATACTCCACTTAAAAACTTCAACAGCAGAATCAGCGGAGAAAATAGGTCAGCTTAAAATGGAAGTCACCACCCTTAAAACTAACTACCCAGCAACATCAACAACTGAAAACACGCTAGAAAATATGGTAACGGAAATAAAGGAACGACAAGAGAGAAGCAAACACATTATAATTGCAGGAGTCCCAGAACCGACCGGTGACAGCAAAGACGAAAGAAAATTTTCAGACACAGAGGAAGTCCTAAAGATAACAAAAATCGTGACTTTTGATTGCTGTAAGCCCGTACACATTGTGCGACTTGGGAAATACAACCCAACGAAGAACCGTCCAATAAAGGTCTGCTACAAATCCCAAGAGGCAGCATTAGCCATATTGCGTAATAGGAATAACCTGAAATCGGGCACGATAAAGATTTTCTCAGACCAAACGCCACAACAGCAAGTGTATCTGAGAAATTTAAAGGAAGAGCTGAAGCGGCGAACCGATGATGGTGACAAAGAACTTACCATAAAGTATATAAAAGGGATCCTAAAATTACGACAACAATTCCAAAAAACAAAACCTGCTGACGCTGTTACAAACGAAGAGAACTCCTATCGAATACCTAGTTACAAACTACGGAAATATTTGAACTAGTAAAAAGGCCCTAACATTTATAAACGCCAACATACGCAGTATTATCAAACCTGGGAATTTAGACGAGCTCCAGACTACACTCCCCTTAAACTGACTAGGCAAGAAAACATTAAATATTTAACATAGCTACCGAATACTAGTAAACTACCAAAAGAAAATAAAGAAGCCAAATCAATTCAACTTTTAAAAAATACTTAAATATTACATTACGTCAAAGGTCGTGTAACATTTTTACTTTTATTTTATTATAATATTGTTTGCATGCCACTTCCAGTTGTGCTCGCTCTGTGTCATAGCCGAGCGACCATTGTTTTTGTTTACGCGTAGAGACATTCCTCTACGGCATGTGCTTATTACTAACTACCCACTATTTTTGTGTTAAAATTTAGCAATGTATTTTTTCCTAAGTTAGTTTTAGTACGAGTTAGCCCGACATTGTAAAAAAAATGTGATTTCTCATGTAAGTGAATTTATTCTTAGTGAGAAATAAAATATTCTTAAACCTGATTTCAATACGGGGCCAAACTATGAATCTTAAACTTTAATAACCCGTTTTACCCCATTTCCAGGAATATTTTGAAAAAGACTGCAACACGTCCACAAGTTTTGTGTTTTCTGTAAGTTAAACTCCAGAAAAACCTTCAACCCTCCTTTTCACCCCCTTTGGGGTAGAATTTTCAAAAATACCTTCTTAACAGAAGGTTGCGTAGTAAGAGGTCCGTCTCCGAATATCAGTTTTCTAGCGGTTTGGGCTGGTCGTTGTTACCAGAAAAACGCTTGTTCTTTTGTATATTAAGATTATTTGTTGTTATAGCGGCGGAAATACTTATTGAAAATTTTATCTGTCTATCTTTTATGGTTCATGACAAAGAGTTAGGACAGACAGTGGAGGATTAGAATAGTAGAGAATGTATACACGTCCGGCACAACTTTTGTCATATGGAATTTGGGGGTAGGTGGAACCAAGAGCAATGGCTTGGCGGCTTTTTTAACCCTGAAATGCTACTCAACCATCTGAAAAACTTCCCTGTCCCCATACAACTCATTTTGATAATGCTCGACGTCCACAGGTTTTTTTTTATTATTTAGCTAAATAACATTATTATAATAACATAAAAATAACTAATATACTATATACTTTATAATATACTTTTTTTAACTAGTTTATTTTTGAGTCACATGTGACTCACGAACGTAGGACGATAAATTTTCTTTACCACGTTCAATGAGTCAAATGTGAACACACCCACACAAATGTATTTTTGATTGACAATAACAATACATCATTCGTAGAATGTCAATCAACTGTCATAACTGCAATTAAATTAGAAAGTTTAATGTTTATTTGAGGTTATAATTGATATTTTGTTGGAAAAAGTTCTATTTGTGCTTATAAATTGATATTTTTCTTGAAAATGGCTAATAGAACATATACAAAGCAAGTACACACCGAATGCAAAAGATGTGAAAAAGCATTCTGTTTAGAATGTTATAATGAGAAACATGCGTGATTTATTGATTGATTTATAATATTTTCTTTGAATAAAAAACCTTAACTACATTCCAGTATTATAGTTTTATTTATGGCAAATATCTTGTATGAACTTATTTTAATACGTTCCCATGAGTCATATATGACTCATTGGACAGGGAAGTTGTTAAGATTTTTTAAAGATTGTTTGATATAAGTAAACCTAACTTTGAACAACTTAGATACTTACAGCACTAAATGTTAATAGTTCAATTTTCGGAAAAAAATTAAAATCTTAAAAAAGTTCTTCAAAATAGACGAGAGGCTTTTCAAGTTTAAAAAACCGCCAATCTATTGCACTTGGTTCCACCTAGCCCCCAGTTTTCACGTGACAAATGTTGTTTCGAACACTCTGTACAACAATACCAACGTTAAAAGTCTTCACCGTTCACGGGGAGTTTGCACGTGCGTTTTCGTAGGTACAACCTAGCGCTTTATCGCTTCAGTGCAGCGCGCTCCTAATCGCCGCGCGTCCTGTGCCTATTAGACGCAGCGGAACAATTGCTTGCCTTGCCTAGGGACCTTCGTTTGAATAGCTATATTAATATTGAAATCATGTCTCCGCGACGACGCCGAAACTTGCGGGAAATGCAAGCAAGCAGTGAAGGGCAGAACCTTCCTGCATTGCACTTAGTGTAACTTGTATTTTCACATTAGTGCAAGGGCTATGAGAAAAGATACCTATTATCTATTAGACGCCGAGCGTAAAGCGAAATGGAAATGTGATATTTGCTCAAGAAGAAATTACTTTAAAAAAGCTCACAATTCTAAAAACACGTGCATTTATAAAGCAATAAATAATATTCAGAGCCCTGCCGATTTCCAAGAAAAACCTACGGCCGCTGAGAGCACGACGATGTTAATGACCCCTTTCCCAAAGTCACATTGAGGAAAAAATCCCATAGAAACACCAGTGCTTGCTTCAAGTATAACTCACCTGCCCAGGGCCAGTCGCCCCTGGAAATTACCACAGTTTTGAAGGAATACATAATCAAACAAATCCAATTTAGTCAAGATTTACCAATCAGCTGTTCCAAAAAATTTATACACTCGCAATGTCTCTACAGAGCTGTAACGAAAGATGTGATAAGATTGAGCTTAGGATTTCGGCTATACGGAGATGCGTCTCGACGAAAAACTAGACAAAAAACTCGAAGACCTTACTGTAACCGAGGACCGCCTGAGGAACGAGCTAAACGACTGGGAACAAGAGCTACTGGTCGATGAAGTAAAGATCACAGGAGTTCCCGAAACGCATGGGGAAAACCCTGCATACATCGTGTCTCTCAGCAGCAGCAGGTTGGGTATACGGATCGCGGAAGGAGACGTCGTCAGCGTCGTGCGAGTTGATGGTGTGCACGGCGTCGCCTTGCGTTACCCCACTTGCCCCTGTGATTGCCCCTATTACCCCACGTGCCCCCGTTGCCCCCGTGAGTACCCCCTTTGCCACTGTGTGTGTCCCAGCTGCTCTACTTGCCCTTCGTACCCCCACTGCCCCCTTCGCTCGCGCCCCGTCCGCCCCTGCCGCCGCTGGCACTACTATGCGCCCTGCGCGCAGGCGTCGACGTGGGCTAGCTTCGCTGCCGCTGAGGACGAATCTACAGGTCCGCGTCCACTTGTGGTGCGTCTATAGTGCCGAACTTCGAAAATTGAGCTTTTAAGGCGCCGACATAGCGGCTTTTGTCCTGGCCGGACCCACGCGCCGATTCTACGTCAATGAGCGGCTCACACGCGCAAACCGCCTGCTATTCCGGCGCGCGTGGAAAGAGGTCCGCCGCCTGGGCTGGAAGTTCGTCTGGACCAAGGTCGGAGCGATCCTAGCCCGACGGGAACACGGTGAGTCGGTGAGACGAATTCGTAGCTAGGATGATCTGGCTGAGGTTTTTGGTCTTGAAATGTTTGGTGCTACATATCTAATTTAATTCAAACTGTACGGTTTGCATACCATACAGCGCTGCATGTTCCCGCGGGTCAGTACTTTACGTTCCTAACTAACAAACGGATATTTCATAGCAGCCCATAGAACATTTCTCGAAAACCATTTAGTGTTAGTGAACAGTACTATAAATTGCCAAAGAATGTTTACTTAACTAGGTTTTGGCGCAGATACATCACTTTTCAGTCATATAGTATTTCTATAGCGGCTGGCATGATATTTTTGACCTATAAAATTGACAAAGCAACCTATAAAATAGACAAGACCCGCTATGTAAATTTTAAACCAGGCTATCGAAAAGGATGTTTTCTGTTTATGTATTATATGTTTTTCACGATAACCACTATAGTTTGAAAAAGTACATAAAGGTACTTTTTCGAACTATAGTGGTTATCGTGGTTCTTTCACATCATGGTCGTGTTGTATTGGTTCATTTGTCTCAGCCGAATATTTAATTACGAGAAAAACTAAGAAAATAGCATTATAACATAAAATATTGGCAACTCGTGGGAAGTAATTTTTATTTCATCCATGGTAATGCTAACTGCTTGATGTGGGTGTTTTTTCTGCAAACACAATTTTATTCATAAACTTGGGTGGGTTTAGTGAAACAATTTTTACGCCCGCCCTCGAATAATTGATTTTTTATTAATTTAATTAGAAGCTAAGAACGGATTTTTGTGAATTCGTATCCTAAGGTGGTCAAAGGTCATTTTTAGGGTTTTGATGATCGAAGATCGGTTTCAAAACCCTTATGGTCTCGCTTTGTCTGTCCTTTTTTCCCTCCTTAATAACTCAAAAACTACTGCAGCTATCAACTTGAAATTTAAAACAATAATACATTTCGTGCGCCTGTACAGATTTTGAGAAAAATAAATGAAAATAAATGAAAAATGAAAACGAATATTTTCCATACAAATTGTGATGCCGAAATTTTAAAAGATACCTACAGAGTCATATGGGGTATCAAATGAAAGGTATCATTTTGTACATTTCAAAATATATTTTGAAATTTTTGTAGGTTTCATACTTTTTAAAATATTTCGAAAAAAGTCGAAAAAATACCCATTCCCCCCCCCCTATCTCCGAAGATTGCAGAGCGATCCATGTAAAATGTGTGGAGCGTTTATAGACATGGATCTATATTTTACAGGAAAAATATAGAGAAGTTTGAAAAAAGAACACTTTTTGAAAAATGGTCAAAATGGGGTGGAATAATTTTCAAAAGGGGAGGCTACCTCACCGAGTGGGGTATCAAATGAAAGGTATCTGTTTGTACGTTTCAAAACAGTTTTTTAAATTTCTGTAGGTTTCATACTTTTTGAAATATTTTGAAAAAAGTCGAAAAAATACCCATTCCCCCCCCCCTATCTCCGAAGTTTGCCGAGCAATCCATTTAAAATGTATGAAGCGTTTGTAGATATGGATCTATATTTTACAGGAAAAATATAGAGAAGTCTGTAAAAAGAACACTTTTTGAAAAATGGTCAAAAAGGAATAATTTTCAAAAGGGGGGCTACCCCACCGAGTGGGGTATCAAATGAAAGGTATCGGTTTGGACATTTCAAACCAGTTTTTCAAATTTCTGTAACTTTCATACTTTTTAAAATATTTCGAAAAAAGTCGAAAAATTTACCAATACCCACCTTAACCGAACCACCCATTTAACCGAAGCATGCAGAGAGATCCATCTGAAATGTAACCTACTATTCTTAGGTATTCGTTAAATTGCGAAGTCTCTAACCGGTAATTTTGGTACATATATGTTGAAAAACGTTCAAAACCCTCGGCGCGCGAGTTACACTCGCACTTGACGGATCTTGTTATAATAACTTCAGAACCGTAACTGTTGGCCCTTCAAAATTTTAAGCGTTGAAAAATGACTTATAATAAACAGACACGTGTTTCAGGGTTTTTTAAAATTCAAATCCTAAAGATCAATGGTGTGGAGTCAAAGATAAGCGACTCACAGACATATCACGAATTCTAAGGAACTAGAAGAGCTACGAAGCTGAAATTTTGCATGGAGGTTTCTATTAAACTTTTAGAAAGTAGGCCCTCGCTAAGAACGGATTTTGGACATTCGTATTCTAAGGTAGTTAAAATGGGGTCGTAGGTAGAAGAAAGATGAAATTTGGTTTATAGGTTTTCTCGAAATTGTAAAGGATTGGTAGTCAAACTTTGGCGTTAATAGTTTTACATGGAAACCAACATTATTTGGGGTATTAGTATTACTAAAGTCCAAGCGAATGAAATCGCGGCGTATCAGCTAGTGGTTGTGTAAAAAGGTGATGTAAACACTTGTATCACTGTACTATGGGATATTTTTAACCCCCGACGCAAAAAGAGAGGGGTGTTATAAGTTTAATGTGTCTGTGTATCTGTGTATCTGTCTGTGGTATCGTAGCTCCCAAACGGATGAACCGATTTTCGTTTATTTTTTTTTTGTGTCATACATAATTTTATTCCGAGTGTTCATAGCCATGTTTCATGAAAATCTGTCAGGGGGTTTTCTAAATTTTTATTTTGTTCTTGTTGATGTATAAGCTTATAGAGCAAAAACTGTCACCAATGACACTTTAATACAACTTTTCGGGATGTTTTTGAGGTATAAGATATTGGTATAGGACAATTTTCTGGTTGGGTTACGACGTCTTTTAACGGCTAATTAGAGCCAGTCGCAAACAACTGTCCTTAGGGCAAGAGGTCACGCGTACACATGCGACCATTATCTATACTTTAAAATTACGTACAATTAAACTGTGAAACTTAACAACCTCTTTTAACTTACAACCCTACCAACAACTTATTTAAGTATAGGATTGTGGGGGCAGACTTACCACCCTACATCTTTCTTTTTTTTTTCTTGTGTACTTTATCGCGCGCGTACCGTTTAACAATTTACAGTGAGTGCGGTGAGTTTTACAAGGATTACACTAACTACAACTACAACTGGGTGAGTGAGTATTTACTTCTAGACTAGGTAGGTATTGCCTATCGGTAGCGGGTCTCACCGGTTGGGTAAAGAATTAGCTCTAGGTAAACTAACTACAACATAACACCATGAATATTGAAGATATCCTAACAAACCAAACTCAATTGCAGGGTGAGTTACAAAGACTCCTACGCAACTTCAAGAAAGATGGAGGTGAGCGAAAAACTCCACTTTATGTGTAGAAATGACTCAAAGTTTTTGATTCCTACTGGAAGGAAATTCAAGCAAACCACACAAAACTCTACCAAAGTGAAGATCGCAATTATGCGTACTTTACGGATAACGACTTCCAACAAACAAAGCAGATTTACCTTGAAGCTTGAGCGTTTATCAAACAGTACGAGGTCTCTCCTCTCCCGAGAGAAAGATCTACAGCGAAGATTCCTACTGTACTCGTATCTGACAGTCGATAACCTTCAGGAGAACCATCAACTTCTCAACCACAAGCAGATGCAGCAGCCCCTGCACACAAACAACCTTCGAGAGAACCATCGACTTCTCAACCACAAGCAGGTAACGTGGCCCCTGTAATAACGAAATCTCAAGGTAGCCCTTGCAAGTCTGAAGATCTACTGCGAAAACAAAAAGCAACCTTAGGGCTTTTGCTAGGTCACTTTTGAACAATCAACATCGAACAGATAAACGAAAACTGAGACATCGAGGACGCCCTCAAAACTCTTGTATTTAAGTGGAGAACTATCGACTCTCTGTACTGGGAGATACAGTGAAAACGCGTTCAACTAAGATAACGAACCGATCTTCGAGATCTACGAACAACAATACCAATCCATGAAGAAAGCCATAAACACAAAAACAAAAATGTGGTCTGTTTCATACATGGAAAAATCTACTCCTAAAATGGAACTACTTACTTTCTTTGGATCTTACCCGGATCGTAGTCATAGGATCTTTGATCTTACCAACACTGGACATTATTAACCCCCGGGCCCCGGCGCAATAAGAGTAGGGTCTTATAAGTTTAACGTGTCTGTCTGTGTATCTAAGGTGTATCTGTGTATCTGTCTGTGGTATCTGTATGTGGTTTAGTTTTTTTTTGTGTCATAGATAATTTTATCCGGAGTGTTTTTAGCCATGTTTCATGAAAATCTGTTGGGGTTTTTAAATTTTAATTTTTTTTTCTTGTTTTACTTGTAATTTTTGTGACACAGAATAAATACTTTTTACTTACTTACTTATTAATAGGTTCCCGTGCCCACTACTAACTACATCATGGTTCTAACGAGAAATAAAAAACATTGTTTTCATGGGTCTATGACGTCTATGAACACGTTTTGAAAAAGTTCTTGTGTACCTATCAAAGTTTTCATTTAATTTTCAAATTGTGAACATCAAACTGACAGTCAAGATTATGATGGATGGCGTATGTCGTATCCAAGTATCTGATAAATTTACAATAACAATTACTTTTCTTGATTTTTATTTTGCTATAAAACGGTATTAATTTGGAGATAAAGTAAGTATATCTGGAAAAAATAACAGTGTTTAGACATACTACAAAATATTGAATGTTTTTTTTTATGAATGGTAACTTTTTACTGTTGTCTTTGCAGTTTTACTTTTCAACAATATGATTGACCCAGGCGGCGTCGAAACTGCACCCACTTTGCAAGTGAATATTCCTGTAAGTTGTTTAAAAAATCTTTAAACTAGCGTTCTTATCATCAAGAGCTTCCTAAAATGTTGCCTTGTTTGTAGGCAAAAGTACCTGATGACGACGAAATAGCTCGACCCGAGGCCTTGTTCTCATTCACTGTTCAAAACATCAGTGAGCTCACGGAGCAAGTGGTGTCGCCTCCGTGCTATGTCCGGTGCCTCCCCTGGCGGTTACTGGTCCTGGTGCGCCACACAACCACCCCGGAACGGCGACAACAGAAGTCTTTGGGCATATTCATCCAGTGTAATGGGGAGTGTGACTCGCCCGGCTGGTCCTGCTATAGCTTAGGAGAGCTGAAACTGATCTCGCATAAATCTGATGGGGAAAATCTTTGTAGGAAGCTGCATCATATGTACCATTGGTGAGGATTTATATACTTCTTGTAGAGTAGTACTAATATTTACCGTAGGCAGCTGTTCTATTTTCATAACACTACTAACACTTACTTTTTAAATTTAGGTAGGTACCTAATTATATAGGGTGACGCGGAGAGGGTGTACTAAGCCGAAAGGGGGTGATACTTGACATCGAGGGGGTCAACGTTTGTTTTACGATTTTTAGAATTTAGTTCTTTTTACTATTTTTTAAAATTTGTAGTTTTTTATATTTGTGTTTATTATTTGTGTTTTTTACGTGTATTCTTCAATTATTATTATTTTGAAATTTCAAAGGACTTGCATGATGTTTATGTTATAATTTTATGATTAAACACTAGTTTGGATGAAAAAACAAGCAAAATAACATTGTAAAATATTTGGAAATGTTAAATAATGCAAGAGTACGTGTAAAAGAACACGAACGGGGAGGAAAAAATACTTTATTTGTTGCAAAAAGAAAAAAGAAAATATTATTCGAAATAAAGAAAATCGTTATTTACAAAGCTGATCCCCTCTGAGTCCAGAATCACTACCTTTCGGCTTAATACACCCTTTCCGTGGCCCTGTATAATTATTGATTAGCTACATTCTTTTTTTTTTTGCAAAAAGTGCTGAGTGATGTAACATACCTTAGGAGTAAGAGAATTTGGCCTATTGGCCTGGTCTGCGCTCTGAAACGTTGCGTTAACTATATAACTGTTTTTTTTATAGCAAAGAAAACGACTGGGGCTTCGCCCATTTCATTTCATGGGAAAATTTGATGAAACCTGACAGCGGTTTTGTGATCAACGACAGCATCACAATCGAAGCTCACGTGATGGCTGAGGCTCCCCACGGCGTTTGCTGGGACTCCAAGAAACATACCGGATATGTGGGTAAGAATTGCAAACGTTATCATGTCCTCGCCTTTTTTTTTTTTTTTTATTCGGCGAGGAAATTCGTTTACGAATAAACTGGTCTGGGGGGGACCAGAATTATGTGGCGACTCGACGTTCTGAAAAGAACATAATACCCACTAAAACCTCTCCGGTGTCCCTCTCTCGCCATTTTTGCCGAACCACGGGCACATTTAAAACCTCCGCGGCCCAACTGGCGTAGGTACCTCTTCCTCCTATACATAGCCGGCGAGCCCACCGATCCACACACTCGCCGACCCCATTCTTCCGTCACCTTTCCTCCCCCCGATTAGGACACAGACAGGACAGACGCTGGAACCGCGAATGTCAACCTCTGTGCCCAGATGGGCATTATCGCCCCATACTACAACCAGGTGTGGGTCTCGCATTTACACACTCATACACTCACACTCTCACTCAAACCATTTATTCTTGTCACGCGGGCACAGTGCCGCGCACACTCAATTACAGCAAGCGCGCACATCACTCCCCCGCGTGTCCCACACCTGTGCACGAGTGTCGCAGGTTGTATCCCGCGAGTTTCATGCCATCCGTCACCGTTCATACTCACAAAACCTTATGGCTACATGGCCCACTCATACGTCGTCACATCTATCCCTCCTCATGGCGCCGCCGTGCCGGGACACTGATACGGCGACAACCCCTCTCCTCTTCGAGCGACAGAGGCCTTTCCCCAGGCCTCGCGCCCGAAGATCTCTCCAAGTTCGGGTGCTACTAATTAGCACCCAAATCCAACAGGCTCCCGAGATGGCCTCGGGAGTCAAAATAAACAAATAAAACTCTGTGCATCATGTCCTCGCCTACGTCGACATAAGTTTTTATAAGTAGTATATATATATATATATTACGAACACTCGTCATTCCACTCACTCTTATACAAAAGAAAACATTAATCCATGTAAAGGATATTTACACACCCATCGTCCTATCCAGTAAACATATTAGACATTTTATTCATGAAAAAATTGTTTTCAGGTTTGAAAAACCAAGGAGCAACTTGCTACATGAACTCGCTGCTACAAACTCTGTTTTTTACCAATGTTTTTCGGAAAGCGGTATACAAAATTCCTACAGTAGGTGTTGACAGTTCTAGATCAGTTGCCTTCGCTCTTCAGAGAGTGTTCTACGATCTCGAGTTTTCCGAGAAACCCGTGGCTACGAAGAAACTGACGAAGAGCTTTGGATGGGAGACTCTTGATTCGTTCATGCAACACGATGTCCAAGAATTCTTACGAGTATGTTCAACATTCAATCAAAACACCTTTCGGTTGCCATAGTTATATCATCATAATCTTCCTCATTAGCATACAACGTACATTGCTGAAGAAGTCTCTCCTGGGCATGGGGGTTTTTCATCATTACCATCCTTGGCAGGGGAATTAGTGATTTCAGTCACAGAGTCGCCAAGAAGTCACCCCCCCCCCCCCCCGCTTCGCGGGCTTCGTTAGGAGCAAGTTAATGTTGACCCCCCCGCTTCGCGGGGGTGGAATCAAATCATGTCATTTATTTGCAAGAATACATAATCATTTCACAATGTCAGATCTTATAACTATTTATACAATTGTATTCAGCCTGCACGCAGACGTGCAAAATATATGTGCGAGTCATATATAAGTTTTTATATAATTATTAAAATAATAATTATGTAACAAATCAATCTTCCAAATAGGAACGCCTATAGGTCAGGTAAACTCAAGTAGGAACAAGTTAAAACAAGTCCTTTATATTCGTGAAACGAAACGTAGAAACCAAAATGTACATTAAGTTGGACAATTTTCATATAGGACAAAATTCGTGTTAGACATATTGTATTTTGGACATTAATCGAGCAAAGCTTATAATCTACTGCAGTACACTTTACTGAAAAGATACTCTTTCCAGTCGTTTCAAAATGTTTGCGGAAGTAAACTGAAGCCCAGCATTTTTTGTCGTCAACTGTTGGTACGAGCAATATTCTAAATAGATAATGACATGTATCTACGTCTTTCAGGTGCTGTTAGAAAAACTTGACAATAAGATGAAGGGAACTGCTGTTGAAGCTACCGTGGCGAATTTGTTCGAAGGAAAAATGACGTCGTTTATAAAATGCAAAAATGTGACATGTACTAGCTCTCGCAACGAAACATTCTATGACATCCAGCTAAGTGTGAAGGGAAAGAAGAACAGTGAGTAGCTCCGATACACGAAACAGTAGGTAAAGTTGTCATCGAGCTTTAGACATACGCAATTTATATTCGGGGAACACCCTGTATTAACATATAATAATACTTCAATGTTTTCAATGTGGAGTACTTTGAGAATAATTTCAGCTACCTGCGGAGTAGGATGCAACTTCAAAACAATACATTTAATTTTAGTTTTTTAATAAGTAATTCCTTGGTTTTCTTTCTTATCTTTTTTTAACAAAGGTATGGAGTAGGTACTTTGGGAACAACCCATTTTATCATCGACATTTATTTCGTTTGGAACAGAACTAAAAATAAATAATGCTGGATAATCCACACTACATCATCTAGCCCCAAGCAAAGCAGAGCTTGTGTTATGGGTACTATCACTTATAATTATACTTAATTTAGGATACAATACATTACATAGATAGATATTTTTTATAAATTAACCTTTAGAAAATAATCGGAACACACATTTGTCCTGAGAAGAATCGAACCCGCTCCTGCTTCGCAGGCGGACTGCGCGCCACATTGCTCGGTCGTCGAAGAATTTGACAAAAAACGCGTCAATATGAAATGTGGTTTGGTAACAATCAGACTTGTCAGGCGCAGAAGCTGATATGCTATCACAAAATTGAAAATCCGTCATATGTTATTGAAACGGATTGAAATAGATTGCAACAGTTTGAAGACCGCTTTATGTAAATGGTTACTCATTCTGCTCAGCGAGCCTGGTACAAAAGTTCTACGTACTAATATTATTAAGCCGCTACCTCCCCTCAGCGCCGCCACCTATTTTATCTTATTATTACGTTGAAGAAAGGAAATTTCAAAAATTACGTTGAGGAGTTTGTGATTCCTATTATAAGCTTTTTTTAATGCCTCTGTAATAGTTTTATTTTGTTTTATTTTGTTTAGGCAGAGATACGAAGTTGCCCTTGGTGGCTACCAAACTCTATTTTCGCTTCTCTGCCTAAACTACACAAAATCTTCTACATAAAAAACAGCTCGAGTCTTATACGAAAAAGACGAGGATTATGAATTATCTGATGGATTTGGCTGGTTTTGATAGTTAGTTTGGATTTGGCTGATTTTGAAAGTTACTTGATGGATTAGCCAGTTTTTTTATTGACTCATTTGAAGGGTCAGGGGTGGTCAATGGTTGCATGTGGATGGACAGTTTTTTGTCTGGTACGAAGAATCGGTATACAACTAAATACAAAAATTTTGACATGGTTTTTTAATAAAAAGTATTACTTATATTATACTAGAAACAAAGATTATTTTTGCAAAAGATGAAGGTATGGAAGTAGAAAGTATTCCATGCGGAGGAAGTAGTGGGCGACGTCTAGTTGGTCAATAACTGAAATAAAAAAAATAGCTAAAATTTCTGAAGTAGGTAGTACTTGGGCAGGTAGTTTAGGGGATAATTTAACAATAATAAGCTAATATTATAAAAGGTGAAGCAAGATTTTATGTATGAGGAAATCTTTAGAACAACAGTAGGTAACTGGCCTGATTTTGAAAATTATTCCTACCTTACCTTGTTTACTCTCAGTCAGTTCCGTGGGTGGATAAAAATAATAATAATGCTGGACAATCCACACAGCACCATCTAGCCCCAAAATAAGCTACTCAAAGCTTGTGTTATGGGTACTAGATAACTGATGTATTTAATACATTATATACATACATAGATAGATATTTTTATTATATTTATTATACATAGAAAACACCCAGACCAACGGAAAAAAATTCTGCAGATCGTACACAAATTTGTTCCGAGGTGGGAATCGAACCCGCAACCTCTTGCGTCGCAGGCGGACTCTCACCGCTGCGCCACTGAGGTCGCCGATATTGTTTCATCAACATGATGATGTTTATTCCATGCAGTATTCGAGTCGTTTGAGGACTACATAAGCACAGAGCTACTGGACGGCGACAATAAGTACGATGCCGGCGAGCACGGTCTGCAGGAGGCCGAGAAAGGTATTACTATCTTATATTATACCATTGCGCATGAGGGCACGTATTCCGTGGCGGTCACAGAGTAATCCACCAATGTAACTTAGCCCGCGTATGTAGTAAGAACCGACTAAGGGAATTTACCATGCAAAGCAGGAGTTCTTAGGAGTCCTTCTGTATTACACAGAAGGAAACTCCTGCCTTTGTCTTAACACCTGCACTCACCTCACCTCAACAGCCTTTGTTGGTCCACTGCTAGACGCAGGCCTCCCCCTGATAACTGCGTTATTTTGTTTTTATCTTATGGGGGTAATGCCCATAATCTCCACGCTGCATGCGGGTTGGGGACTTGGGGATCGCAGTTCGGTGGTAAAATTGTTCTGCAGGAGGCGCTGCTGCCCGCCCTCGGGTGGATATCCCTTAGTCGCCTCTTACGACACGTTGGGGTGATGCAAATTCTAACCCGGCGCCACAGGGCACACACATGCACTGCGATAACTAATTCAAGCGTGGAATAGCAAAACCCACTGTTAGGGGAAGGCGTGTTCAGCAGTGAACGGATGTGCGCTTATGAGGAGGCACGTATGTACTAACTAGCCTCTACCGCGGCTTCGCACTGTTTCTAGCAGCATAAAAAGTAGGCAATATATTTAAATCCAGCTCTAAAACTGCACCTTTACAAAATTTAAGCCCGATTCGTTCAGTATGGCGTGAAGAGGTAACAAAAATCCGTCCTTACAAACTTTCGAATTCCTAATTTATTTTTTAGTATTAGTGGGTAACTCGAAAACTTGCTTATCCACCGCTCGACTATTTTATATATTCAAGCTGAAATGCGGCTACCCCAACTTTGGGAATCGCTTAGACGTTTCTTATAACCTGTCATTATATTTGGGGGTAAAACGAAGTTTCATTCCTTAGCTGGAACTGATCGAGAAACTGTCTCGTGCCATGTAATTATTCTAAAAGTATAGTTATTCTTTAAAAACTAGTTTTTTCACATGAATATAAGCTAATAGTTTGATCTAATTGTATGATTTGGAAATCCCTGAAAGTAAGCTGGTGTTAACCTAGATGGAGTATTTAATACATTATTATTATCGTTCATTGTCAACTGATATTTTCAATTTCAAAGGGGTGCGCTTCGATCAGTTCCCGCCAGTTCTACATCTGCACTTGATGCGCTTCCAATACGACCCGCAGAGCGACGCCTCCATCAAATTCAATGACAGGTTTGACATTTTTAGCAGTATATGTTACAAGATTCTGCTTCACAAGGTCATTTACGGGATAAGAAGAAACAGCTCCAGAAATTATAGTACGGGCCGTGTAGTCTAAAAGAGGTCTTCGTAGTTCTTCAAAAAGATAAAATTAGAAGTTTGGTGTGCCCCGTGTACAATTCAATTTAACTTTAATTCGAACCTACATCTGTATCAAAGAGCTTGATCCCAGTTACTCAACCTAATTCCAAATTATGAAACATTTTTTTTCAAGTATAAATATATTGTATTTTTTACACGTGGTTTCTGCCTATTTTTTATAACTCTTAACACTTAGTACGTTAGGTAGGTACTAGTATAACTTAGAAATTAAGGTCTTATTTTTTGTCAAACCTATCGGTAGTAACTCGGCTGCGACTTATTAATGACACTCCCTTACAAACCTCTGTGGTTTTCTCAGTGTCATTATTATAAGTTTTTCAATGTAACATTAGTTTAAGGTGGTAAATAAATAAAAAAAAATTACTTTGACTTTTCGTGAGGAAGTTGAGATCATTATTTGCATTTCCAGGTTTGAGTTCTACGAGGAGATCAACCTGGACCCGTATCTGCAGGAGGTAGGACAGGCGCCCTCGCACTACACGCTGCATGCGGTGCTGGTGCACTCGGGGGATAACCACGGTGGACACTACGTCGTTTTCATCAATCCCAAAGGAGATGGGAAGGTAATTTTTGATTCGGTAAACCTCAATGTGGTTGCATAACCAAAATAAAAGCCAGGTAAAACCTGTGGCTTCGCATGCGTTTTTGCGGGATAAAATGTATACTATGTCCTTCTCCGAGATCCTTTTATATCTTTGCTGATTTCATTAAAATCCGTTGAATATGTTGCAGACAGACTGATTGACTGAGTTACTTTCGCATTTATAATATCAGTCTGGATTATAATTTAATATATTTTTTTTCAACTTTAATACGATTATATTTTGGCCGTGATGGTTTCGGGCTATGAGTAGGATCTTTTCAACTCAGTACATGGACATCGATCTGTTCAAGGAACCATCAAGCAATCTAGTTCAAAATAAAACCGTAACTGCTTTTATTGATCCGCCTGCCATCTTTTGTATCCATACTAGTTTCTGCCCGCATGGAAACGTTCAAAGGTTATTTCTATCCCATGGGTACTGATTTATGGGATAAAAAGTATTTTTATTTTAGGCCTAAAACCACCTTTATGCAGAATTTCATCCCGATCCGTCCAGTAGTTTTGGTGTCAAGACATAACAAACATCCATCCATCCATCCAACTAATTATCCAGTCTCGCATTTATAATATTATAGTGTGAGTGTGGTTTAGGAGGCCATGTCGTCTCGTCAAACAACAACTTGATGTTGGAAATTTAACTTCTAATTTAACTATCATTCTTAGAGCCGTGGGGTGAAGAAGGACGTAATACCCACTAAAAACCTCTCCGGTGTCCCTCTCTTGTCATTTTCGCCGAACCACGGCAACATTTAGAAGCTACCGCGGCCCGACTAGCGTCCCGTCTTCCTCCTATACATAGCTGGCGAGCCCAGCACTCCACTCGCCGATCCCATTCTTCCGTCACGTTTCCTCCCCCCGATTAGGACACAAACAGGACAGACGCATTTGAAACCGTCATAACCAATTCGCCTGCCAAGCGTGGTAATTATGGCAAAACCCCCTTTTTGTTTTGGAGGGAGGTGTTCAGCAGCGGGCTTATGTGTTCTGCTAAGGCATTACGAACTTAAAGGGGCTCACAATTACGTTTGTTGCGATGGAGTTGTGGTAGTTTATAAACCAAATTCTTGTCCATATTTATCATAACTTACCTACGCCTGTGGTTCAGCGACCTAAAGTAGATCTTAGCCTCCGGTACAAGACCTTCCAGGAATAGCTGTCTCTCGCCAGAATAGAAGAATAGAATCTAGTTCGCGGAGATCGATATCCACTTCGTCAGTCCAGCGCTACCTAAGACCGACCGGCCTGACTTTACTTCATGAATACAATATATTTATACAGGGTTATTGGTAATTCACTGACACTGAGTAAACTGCAGGTCCTGCTCATCATCACGAACACGTTAGTGAAGACGCCAGGTCTCGATTCTAAATTTTTTTGTAAATCGCCTCACACAAAATAATGTGCGAAACCTAATAAATTACTAAATACCAATCTCCCACTCTTATTTAAATCCACATCATCATCATTGGCTTATTTTACATCGACGCAAGATGATGCACGGACGTGTTCATGATGATCAGTGAATTTTACCAATAACCTAACCTAAACCTAAAATAGTATAGGCTAGATGATGCTGTGTGGATTGTCCAGCATTATTTATTAATTTATTTTATATTTTGGTGCTCTGCAGTGGTGTAAGTTCGACGACGACGTGGTGTCGCGCTGCAGTAAGCAAGAGGCCATCGACCATAACTTCGGAGGCGAGGAGCACGCGCCTTACCTCGCCCGTCGCGCTACCAGCGCCTACATGCTTATCTACATACAGTAAGCATTTTTATACTGCAGTAGCTTCTAACCGCGGCTTCGCATACGTTTTTCTAAGATAAAAAGTAGGCTATATGTTAATCCAAATCGCACCTAACAATATTAAGAGCTACTTAGAATGATAATTTATCTACGGAATGATAACCTGCAATTTTTAACGATATAGGTTGTACAAACGCTAGAACACGCACGTAGAGTCTTACGCCCGAATACTCAAACTTAAATCAGATTGGACCGGGTCTCATATGAATTTTTGACAGATTTTCATTGAAAACTGTCAAAAAATCGCGACTTGAGATGTGCATAAGTTTAAGTTATTTTTGAGTATTCGGGGGTTAGTGGTTCAATACCGTCTTCTGAATCGCAAGCTTTACCTTCTATTGTAAAATGAAATGCTGAGCGTGAAAAGTAGTTTCTGTTGTAGAGTGTCAGTTCCGAGTGAATATAAGATTTATTCCTTTCCTACAGGAAGTCCCAACTGAATTACGTGTTGCAAGACATCACCGAGAGCGACATCCCAACAGAACTGTGCGAACGAATCGCCGAAGAGATGCGACACGAGATGGTAAGATCATGTAAATATCACACACCCTGTACACTCTTTTCAATTTTCTTTTATTTTTTTCATTTTTTTAAGAAAAGCCCGTTGTCCTTTTCAGGCGGCAGGAAAATAAGATGCAAGAAATTGAAATCTGTTACATCTGTGAGTTCGGCAAAGTACTACTTGAAGATTTTCAACGCACTAAAACAGTTCTTCACTTTCCAGGCGCTAGCCGGCACCAAGTTCAAGGGAAGATCATAAACAAAACAAATTCGCTACAGAGCCTGTTTTCATTCGGAAGAATTTACATTTACCTAACTTTTCGGTTTTTGTTTATTCTCTTAGGACACGTTCAACCGCTAAGTATAAGTATACACGTGTAGGTAGAACTTATTTATTTTTATTGTATCTACCGAAATAAACATTTAAATTATATCATCTTCTTTTGGTCGTCGGACTGAACTGAAAACTAGGATTTTAATGAGGAGTTTCTTGAGGGAAAGGGAAGAGCCCTAATTGCTTCATGCCATTCGTAGATTTTTTACTATCATCTATTTTTAGGGTTCCGTACCTCAAAAGGAAAAAAGGAACCCTTATAGAATCACTTTGTTGTCCGTCTGTCAGTCTGTCTCTCTGTCTGTCCGTCTTTCAACCCTCTTTTCTCAGAAACCGTGGACGTATCGAGTTGAAATTAACGACGAATACTCAAGTCCGTAACTTCCTGGAGCCGCAATATAAATAAAACTTCTAAGTCAACGCACTCATAATTTACAGCCGTTTATGTCCGAAATATTTTGAAATTTCCAAGGGAATCACATCACATGCACACAAACCTATAGGGTACTTCCTTACTAGACCTAGAATTATGAAATTGGGCATGAAGCAAGGCCTTAAAGCACAAATAAAGGGAACATCCAAAAACCGTAAATTTGTAGTTTATTCACAAAAAAATATATTTTTGGTTCTCGCCATGGACCAAAACCTATAGGGTACTTCCCGTTGACGTAGGATCATAAAATTTGGCAAGAAGCAAGGTCTTATAGCACAAGTAAAGGAAAAAATCCTAAAACCGTAAATTTGTAATTTATTCACACAAAACTTGTGATTCTTGCTATAGACCAAAACCTTTAGAGTAGGTACTTCTAGTGTACCCAGAATCATAAAATTTGGTAAGAAGCAAGGTCATATAGCACAAATAAGGAGAAAAATCTGAAAAACATAAATTGGTAGTATATTAATGAAAAAATATATAATTTTTGATTCTCTCCCTCGACCTAAATATACAGGGTACCTACTTCATGTTGACCTAGAATCATGATATTTGGCAAGAAACGAGGTCTTACAATTAAACGGAACCCTTAGTGCGCGAGTCCGACTCGCACTTAACGTTTTATTTTAGAGCTAAACCTGCTGTGTGCTGCACCTATCTAACTTCCGCGATTGACAAGTGAATTATTTATTTATTTCTGATCAAAAAGGCCGATACTTTTTACCTTATATGAATCTCTTAATTATTTCTAGAATGTATGTCATCTCATGCGAATTAAACCTTTACATCATCCGCCTATATTAATTCACTGCTGGACATAAACCAATTAAGATGTACTTTTGAAAAACTAAAATGTCGCGTCAACATTGTACGAACCGACTGAGTCGGGTACGTGGTCGTTCGCGTGGGTAAACTTCAAAGCTGCGACTAAAGCTTTTACAAAAGGTTTACACGAGCGTTATGATGTGTATCTGATGTTACTAAGCAATTTTCAACGGCTTTGTGCGAAGGGCGGCTAATACTAAATCGCAGCGGAATCGATGAGTAAAAAAGGTAAACAAAATATACATAATTTATTCAAAAATATCTACAAATGATGCCTCCCCGAGGAGGGCAATCAGACGCGAGTCTGTTACGAAAATGACGACAAAAAAGTCATCTATACTAATATTAGAAACAGGAAAGATTTATTGTTTGTTTGTTTGTATTGAATAGGCTCCGAAACTACTAGACCGATTTGAAAAATTCTTTTACCATTAGAAGCCCACATTATTCCTGATGAACATAGGCTACTTTGTATGGCGGGAAAATGCTTCATTCCTACGGGAAAACGGGTAATAGGACAACGGGCAGTAAGAATGCAGCTAATAGTAACAAATTCGAAATTCGGCCTGAACTACCTGACGACCTCTGTGGCGCGGCGGGCGAAGGTCCGCCTGTGACGCAGGAGGTTGCGTGTTCGATTCCCGCCTCGGGACAAATGTTTGTACGTTCTGTAGATATTTGTTCCGGGTCTTCTGGAGATTTACTAGGTATATTAAATACTAGCTGTACCCGCGACTTCGTTCGCGATTGCCTTATCAACCGACTAATTAAGTTCACATTTAACCATAGTCTCTCATATTATGAAACGCCGCCGTGCAAAAAATCGTGTAGGTTCTACGGGGGATAGCATGTTGTCATCTTCAATCCCATAGATGAAAGAAATTATGATGAATGCAGATGGAGAGACGCGCGTCAAGTTTGAAACTATTAATTTATCTCGCACGCACTATCTGGAGTTTTATTAATCTAAGGATTCTACGTGATGATTCTGCGACGATTGCACTGTCATACTGAAGCAATTGTATTGCAGAATTGGGCTCCTGATCCATTTGACTGGACCACCGTAATTTTTTTTTCTTTAGTAGGAAGGTACAGTTGGCTGTGTACCACAGTAAAAAATATTTTTCTGTGGTCCAGTTAGTTTAATTGGACCACTTACTCCAACCAAACATCGGTAGTACAGATAACCGGACCAGCTGAACCACCATAATGTCATGTAAGGAAGGAACCTAACTTATTTTTCCAAGACGCACCACCTTAGTAGGTAGGAACCTAACTAATGGGTGCGTCTTGGAAAAATTAGATAGGAACTTACCTACCCTTTATCTACAATTTTTTTTCTTCAATCTACAGATTATTTCATCAGTCTACTGATTTTCTACTCGACTTTCTACTGATTTAGTCAAATTCGATTTTGAAACACTGTTTCTAACAAAAAGAATGCATGATATCGGACGACGCGTAGACCCGTCGGGTTGCGCGGTTTAAGAATTCTACTTTTTCCTCTCTCCCAGGGGAACCTTACTGAATTCCAGGATAAAATGTATTTCCATATCCTTCCTTGTAGTATGAACTCAAAACATGTCAAGTTTCATACCAACTCATTACCTATGTAGTTTCGGCGTGATGCGCGGTGAAGGAATTTGACTATCATCCCTTCTGCCAGAGGAACCATACTGAATTCCGGGATAAAATGTATCTTTCCTCATAGTACGAACTAAAATCATGCCGAGTTGCATTCGAATTCATTAGGTAGTTCCGTCGTGATGCGTGGTTAAAGAATTTTACTTTCATCCTCTTTCCCAGGGGAACCTTACTGAATTCCAGGATAAAATGTATCCCATGTCCTTCCTTGAACTCAAATCGTACCAATTCAGTCCAACTCATTCAGTAGTATCGGCGTGATGCGCGGTGAAGGAATTTTACTTGCATCCCTTCTCCCAGGGGAACCTTACTAAATTCTGGGATAAAATGTATCTATTTAATAATAAAAGTAATTATGCCGAGTTCCAGTCGAATTCATTCAGTTGTTCCGTCGTGATGCGCGGTTAAAGAATTTTACTTTCATCCTCTCTCCCAGGGGAACATTACTGAATTCCGGGATGAAATGTATCCCATGTCCTTCCTTGTAGTATGAAATCAAATCGTGCTGGGTTTCATTCCCACTCATTCAGCACTTTCGGCGTCATGCGCGGTGAAGAAATTTTACTTTCATCCCCTCTCCCAGGGGAACCTGACTGAAATCCGGGATAAAAAGTATCCTATGTCCTTCCTCGTAGTATGACCTAAAATCGTGCCGAGTTTCATTTCGATACCTTCAGTAGTTTCGACGTGATGCGCGTTTAAGAAACAGACAGACAGACAGACAGACAGACAGACAGACAGACAGACAGACAGACAGACATGAATGAAAAAAAATACAGTTTTAGCTTCAGTATCGATAGTAGAGTGTCTTCCAAAAAAATTTTTCTAAATATCTTCAATGTACAGAATTGGACCTGTTACAGTTTTATTATAAGTATAGATATGTATCTATCTATATAGTGTATTGTATTAAGTAGGTACCTATAATAATATAATATCAAAAGCTTGAATTGTCCAGCATTTTTTTTTTAGGTTAAACCATTTTTACTTGCAAAAGTGCTTACACGAATAATCTATATCTACACTAATATTATAAAGAGGAAAGATTTGTATATATGTATTTTTGTGTGTTTGTAACGAAAGAATAAACTCAAAAAACCGATTTCAAAAATTCTTTAACCTTTAGGATGCTCCATTATCCCTGAGTAACATAGAATATGTTTAAAAAATATAATGTTCACCCATGAGAAGCTGGGACGGTTCGCTACTTTTAAAAAATAAATAATGACCAGCAATTTGTTTCAATAAAACGTCACATGGCCATAGGACGACATGTTTTCGATATCCTATTTGTTGTACCTATTTACCTAACGGCCTGACTGCCTCGTTGGTGTAGCGATCAGACCGCTGATAATGAGGTCCTGGGTTCAAATCCCGGATCGGGCCAACAGGGATTGGGATTTTTCCAGCAAGAAAACTTCACAGTAGCAGCCCGGAATCAAGAAGTTGGAGATGTTACACCCCCGTGCCTCGGAAAGCACGCTAAGCCGTTGGTCCTGCGCTTGACTTCTCCCTGGTCGTGTCGGTCTGCCGTCCCATCAGACTATGAGAGTGAGGAAATAGAGAGTGTACATATATTTGCACACACTTGTGCACTATAACATGTCCAGCGCGTCTGGCTAGTCTCTGATGAGATTGGCCGCCGTGGTCGAAATTCAGCTAGGAGCACATTATTATTATTTACCTAATACTACGGCTCCACCTGCGTCAGCGTTATCCATTAACGCGTTAATTAAGGCGCTAAAAATGCACCTCGGCTAGCAGTCAAGGTTCATTTTAGCGTCAATAAATGAACACGTTAAAACCTTGGCCACATCTGTGTGACGCCCAAATTAGGGCGTTAATTAACGCGTTAGGGCGCAGATGGAGCCGTGTCATAATCCGTCTCTCCCTCCGTCTCCTCTCCTAAGACGATCTTATAGAATTTAACATGTTTCGTGCATGCCACCTCGCTGGATAATTTAGATGTGGGTGGGGCTCAAGTCCAAACAGAAAGCTCGTCAACTTTGACACGTGTGAGCTAACAATTTACATTGACATACACGTGTGAGCAACGATTTATGCACTAGAGCTGGTCTCTATATTCATAGCTGCTCGGTGAATGAGTGTTTCCAGACTTCAATATCGTGTCATGGGTCTACAGGTCCTATACCGAAACTGTCCTGGCCCGGAGTCCGGTTGACGATAGTATCATAGGTAGTAGAGACGTCAATTTTTTCCATATGATTTGGTACAGCGCCTCTATCGAGCGGACAGGGAACTAAGCAAATCCCATACAAAAATTAGATCTCACGGTCATGTCTTGATACTTGCGTCAACCGGGTCTCGTCTTGATACTAGCCTAGCGTCAACCGGACTCAGGGTGCCTATTTTAATTCAACACAAAATTTCGCGTTTCGTTATGGCCACTTTGTGTACTCTTATACACCGAATTAGAGTACCACTTTGCACAAAAAAATGAAACGAAACAATTGATAGCGTATTTTGGTAAATTCAAATAGAGCTTCAGGGCTCTGAACAGAAACCTAAAACGAACAAGGTCCGAGTACCCGGCTGGTAGACATACCTACCAGATGATTGATTGGTCGTCGTGTAACGTAATCAAACTTTTGAACCGAGCTAAAAACGACAAATCTATTTAAGTTTCATAATTTACTGACTGAATATTAAGTAACTATATTCAGATTTTTTTCCCTGAATCACTTTATCTTTATTGGGGCAAGGCAACGTATCTATTTGATAACATTTGCACACTGTTAGTTAATAAAATAGAACTTTATTTTCTGTTCTACCTATGCTTTCTAACATTTTGAATTCGTATGTAGGCACAAATTAAAAAGTGTTCATAGTTTTTCTTACAAAAAATAACCCTAGCAGTCTGCGCAAAAAGTTATAACTGAAATAAAGACTGGACGCCGTAAACCACAGCTTGGTAAAACTGTCTACATAAATAGAGACAGACAAGAAATTGAGACCAGATGAGTTTCGCCGCCAGTGCCAGATTCATTCTAGGAGATTCTCCCTACCCTTTGTTTCAACAGGTGTAGAATTGTTACAAAAATTAACATAAAGGCAGTAAAGTCTACAAATTCACTTATGATACCCAAATCAGTAGAGCAATAACATTATCATTTTATTTTGTCGGGTACTGTATGTTGTCAGTTTATGTTCTTCCGACAAGTGTCCTTTATAATACACACCGAGAAGCATCTCTTATTTTGTAGGTTTTTAAACACTCGCTATGCTCAGAAATAAGTACTGAAATTACAATTATCCAATAAAGAATTCAAGCTGAAGACAGGGCGCTATGGCGCTCATTAGGGGAGGCCTATGTCCAGCAGTGGACTAATTTAGGTTGATGATGATGAATAAAGAATTCATGCCGGTTTAAATAATTGTGAGGTAAAGACGTACCTTGGCTAAAACACCATATTTCTTTACACTATTCGTACCAAAGATACCTTATATTTATAGAAAGTTTTGGTATAGAGGTACTGTATTTTACAAACACAGAAAGAATCGCGAAGATTATCCATCTTCGCGATTCTTGCTGTGTTCGTGAAATACGCATTCCGAACAAAGGAATTCAGGTAAAATCTCGAACTATTTGTGTCGTTCCTTCGCCCTGCGGTGGTTTGCTTAACCGCACTAAAGGTCCTTTTATTGCCACCTGCCTGAATGAGATATTTTAGAGTTCTCTTCCGAAATTGGTTAACGCGGAAGCTCTTTAGGATCACTTTAAATAAATAAATAAATAAATAAATAATGCTGGACTATTCACACAGCATTATCTAGCCCCAAGCTAAGCAGAGCTTGTGTTATGGGTGCTAGATAACTGATATACTTAATATAATACACTACATAGATAGATATTTTTTTTATTATACATAGAAAACACCCAGACCATCGGAAAAAATTTCTGCAGATCGTACACAAATTTGTTCCGAGGCGGGAATCGAACCCGCAACCTCCTGCGTCGCAGGCGGACCTTCGCCCGCTGCGCCACGGAGGTCGTCTTCACTTTTTTTGTCACTTTGTTTGGTCTGACTGGCTACTTAGTTTGGTTGATTACATAGGTTTAAAACCACTTTTCTCAGAGAAGTGTGGAGGGGTGAGAAATCCTTCTCATCAGCACACATATGTCCGCTGCTGAACAGAGAAATCCTATGAGGTCTATTTCAAAGTCTATAGCCTAGAATTGTTAATTATTATACTAATTTAGAAATAAGTACACCTCATGGCCACAATAATGTGAAATCTTCCCTTAAAATATCTAACTCACTTTAAACTTTGCAACAAGTCCTAAAAGTGACTTTAATAATATAAGTATTTATGTCTGTTTTTTCTTTAGAAGGGACGCGAGAATAAGAGCGAAAGCGTGTACACTTCAGTCGATTTCACTTTAGCTGAAATTAAAGCCAAGGGATCAGATTTTTTGAGATTCCGCCCGTTCTTTGTTGATGTCTTGACTACAAAAATGAGATAGTATATGTTACTGAGCTCCGGATAAGACTTATCTCAGCTCAGACCACAATAATAATGTGATTTTTAGGAATCAAATAATTAACGAGTCAATAATTATCAAATTTTAGGGTCGATCTTTAGGTAACAGGCTTTGTTTGTCTACCTAGAACCGATGGTCAATGCTCTCCGTTATGGTATAAAGATCGTGTAATTGTTCGGTCACAATCTGCTACTAGATTCTCTTGCTAGAGTCTAGAATGTCCTAAGATTTAAAGTTTCTCAATTATACAATTTTACGGTCAATCAAGTAACAGGCTTTGTTTGTCTACCTAGAACCGATGGTCAATGCTCTCCGTTTTAGCATAGGGATCGTGTAATTGTTCGATCAATTCCCAACACTACTATAGTGGTATGGTTTCGTCCCACCATACCCCCAGGGGTATGGCCAGGGGTATGGTGGGTTTGCAGTGTTCTAGATTGTCTTGCTCCTCTTTGTCTAGAATGTCTTAAAATCTAAAGTTTGATGATAATCAAACTGTTATTGGAAAACTTTGCTTAATAAATGATTTAAACCGAATATACAGAAACACCGAATAATGTCCTATCTCGTGTTGTTGGTCACGAAATTAAACCGCACTTACATACTCTTCACAATGTCGCAAATCATTATATGAGCCTAAACAAACATAATTCGTTGGTTTTTAAAAACTAAAAACCGACTTCAATACTTGGTTTTAATTTTTTCAAGTTTTGCAGGATACATACTAATCTCTATAAAACTCGGGAATAACATTTTTTTGGGACCACCTCGACAATATCATCCTCTATACAACTGCAAATAAAACATCCAAATTGTACCATAAATGACGGAGAAAACGAGAAATCAACATAAAAAACATGCATGCATACAGCCGAGGATAGTCCTTCTTTTTTCGACGTAGGTTAAAAACTTTTCCATTTATATGAGTTAAGACGCTACCCAAACAGCGACACCGTAGAACGTACACTTTTTCGTCGCACCGTTAGCCGTTCTCCGACATATTACAAGCCCAAAAAAAAAACAGTGTATAGTCAAATGTATGGAAAAAAGACTTATACAAAAATATTTTATAAAACGATCTAGGATCTTGAAAAAAAAAATCACAAGAAAGAACAAGAAAAAAATTTTTCGTCTCGAAATGCTCAATATTTTGAGTGACAACCATTAATTATTTTAATACTATATGAAAGGAAATTTTATCAACAAAAGAAATATGTAAAAAGTTTTAAATAAATAAAACCATTAACATAATAAAACCCAAAAAACACATTTTTGTAAGGCGTTTAGCGAAGTAATTGCAAAAATGATAATATTTTGCCAATAGAATTTCAACCTTATTACTCAAACATCCCTTTCAATATATGCTCAAAATAGCTTCCAGTAGCTTCATTCGGAGGCTGGATGCCTCCTCGGACGGACGTGAGGTTATGTAACTTTTTTCGCGATGACAGCTGGGTTCGACGGACGAATTACGATTTTCGACAACTTTTGTTTTGCGGGTTAAATGGTTCATTCGTCATTGAAATAAAGTCTATATTTGATTGAAGCTAAGCCAAAAGAAATTTGCAGGAATTTTATTCATTGACAGACCTACCAATTAAGTAGAATAGGTTTATAGTGGTTTTATCTCTGGTAGCTAGATAGGTAGGTATTACTCAACATGTTTACAGCACGAAAAGTATTGGTCGAGTTAAAATATGTTAAAAAGGTAGGGCGATTTTGATGACCTTATATATAAATAAACAATGCTGAAAAATTAAAATAGGAGCCTACGTCCAGCAGTGGACTTATATAGGCTGATGATGATGAATTCACACATCATCACCAAGGCCGAAGCTAAGCAGAGCTTTGTTATGGGTACTTACTAGATAACTGATTTACTTAGGACCAACCATTTGCATTTTTTTTCTCGAAGTTCTACCAGTAGAACTACAGGCAAATTTAAATTACTCGTAGTTCTATCGGTTTGTTCTCTTAGAGAAGGGAGATTCTCAAAAGGACAGATACTCAAAAATAATAATTTACTTTAAATTTTTAATAACTCATAGAAAAACCTCATCGGAGCGGTTTGTCATAACTTTTTTGTTATTGGCAATATGTGTGCATTGACATCAATATAATATTTTTTTTTTTAGCGTAATAAAGAAGTCAAGTAAAGGAGATGTTTAAAGACGCTAAAAACGTAATAAACATGCAAAACAATTGTATTTCCAATGACAGTTGTCAAAATTATTGTTAATCACTCATGTTAATCATAATCACTCATGAGTTCTTGGAAGGCAGCAACATAATAAAGAATACTTTATATCGGTATGAATATCAATTTGGATAGCAAGGCATGGTCTGTTGTGGTTTTTATGATTATTTTGTAGAATTACAATCTAAACTAAAACTATCTTCATGATTGTTGCGTTTTATTTCCGGAAAATAAAATTAATTATGTAAGCGAGTAGTACTGAGATTGTGTACAAAATTATATCCGTGAAATTCATCATTCAGCATTCCACATTCACGTATTTTATATTACGAATATTTTTATAGATATATATATATATATATATTTATAGTATCGATTTATAGATTATCTTTTAAAGGGAAATGTATACGATTCTACAACAAAACTCCAAAAGAGTTAAAAGTTATCAAAAAAAAATTTCAAACAATTTGTAAAACATATCCTTTGTTAAAAAGGCTTACTACAAAATATCAGACTATCTCTAGAGGATAAAAAACTTAGGTACCTATTGCTAATAGTATTGCTCCAGCTCGAAAACTAACACCCTAACAAGGTAAAGGTTTCTTGTTCGCTTCTTTACTTTACCTTAAAAAGATTGAAGTGAACAATAAATTAAAGTAATCACTTTATTTCCCAGTTTTACTCTTGAACCTTATTTGAATTTATTGACGTGTCCAAGACTCCTGTAAGGGGTAAAGGAAATAAAGCACTGTTATATTTCATTTTATATCTGATTATTTGATTGACGACCTCTGTGGCGCGGCGGGGAAAGGTCCACCTGCGACACAGGAGGTTACAGTTAGTTTGATTCCCGCCTCAGGACAAATGTTTGTACCATCTGCAGATATTTATTCCAGGTGTTCTGGATGTCATAATCATAATCACTTTATTGCATGTCTTATGTATATAAAAAATATCTAGTGTGTAGTGTATTTAATAAGTTTATCAAAATAAGTATACCATAACACAAGCTCTAATTACTTTGGGGTTAGATGATGTTGTGTGGCTTGTTCAGCATTATTTATATTTTTTAATTTTTTTTTTGAGAAAGCCCTCCAAAACCAAATCGAAATATCTTCAACGATTGACACTTTTGTAATCCATTTAGACCTCAGTTGTTTTGACTAAATTAGTATATTTTTTTAATGTATAAAGTATTATCATAATGGTCGGTGATATTGTCGGCACTTTAACATGCACGAAGATGATATTATTTTTTTAAGTGTTTCTGATTTCTATGAATAACTATCGATGAATGTAATTTTTATTATAATTGAGAAGCTACAATGAGCGACATAGGTTTTATTAAGGTATTTTACATGCAACGATAGCAAAGCCGCGGGCAAATGTTAGTTAACATTACATTATTACCTTGTGATTGTGCTATCAACCAAAATAAAACAAAAGTTTGCCTCTTCTACAACAGATAAATTTGGCATAAGTCTATGTTAAAAATAAGCGCCTCTGCCGACCACATTTGGTAATATTGACATGCAATCTGACAGTCTTAGTTTTCCACGGCAGCGCCTTAATATTTATTGTCTTGCGAGCTAGAGAATATCCAACCCCTGTTTGTATGGAAGACGGACATAGCTGAGTCGTCAAGTCTCTTGTGCAGTTTCTGATGTAACGGTGAGTGCATAATGGTGACGATCCCTCTTGTACCAAAGTCTTGGTGGTGGAGAAGATACTTTATATTCTTCATCAGTTCTCAATATTGGCAGACAGCCGTCCAGCAACGATCGGTAATCAGTATGCATGCGTGACTCACCGGAACTTTGGCAGTGGGCATTCGTGCGCCTTGTGGGCACGCAAAGTGACATCGTGAGCTTGTTTAGCTTACAATCTACATAACCTCAACAGTGGTCATCGTCCCACTTACATGAAGAATTGATAAGATTCTGCCTTTTATATACCGACACAAGCTTTTATACACCCAAAAGCTCTTCTGCAAACAAAAACAATATCGACAACGAAACGCAATACCTCCTTAAATCTCCGTCACCGACTGCTACGAAGTTAAACAAACAACCCGGCTGTAACTGGGCACTTAAAGTTTTTGGGTTGCCTGATTTGATATTCCCTATCGTAAACTTATGCTAAAATTCCATTAACTTTGAAAAGTTTCAAGCACTTAAAGCTCCTTAAGTCCAAAGTTAAGGAACGTAGAGCTTCTCAGGGACACGTCGGCTAGCACCTTTAGGTTTCGTGGTTTTAAAGATGAGATTCAGTGGATGTTTTGAAAATGTTAGATAGCTAAATGATGGAGCGATGACGGGTGGGCGCACGGAAGGAGACAGCGGGCGCGGGGCGGGGCGCGTTCCCGGTCGCAGGCGGCAGCGAGTGAGCGCCGAGCGAGCGGCCCTCTGTGCTCACAACGCGCGGGACCTTACGCCGAGCGTCCACGCGGCTCCCCCGCGCGCCAATCCCGCGATAAACTTACTCACATTCCGCCAACAAAAACCTGTTCCGACTACAAAAAAGTTCTATTACAACATATCAGGCTGGAGATTCCACACCCGAATCCCACGTATGAACTCTGTGACACTTTTGTGAACTTTTAACTCGCGTTTGTGGTTTTAAAAACTTTTAAAAGTTTGTTTATAAAGCTTGCGGTGTGCGTGCGTTGCTACAAAGAGACATGGCTGGACAGAGTCCTCTTTGAACCGGTAAGTAAAACGGACTTTACTGGAAACTTATTTCAATTCATCCAGCCAAAAGTTGTTGGTGCACGCGGATTGATACACGGCGTTGGATGTGCTTCTAAAACCTGGTCTATTTGGACTTAATTGGTTGTCCATGCAAGGGGCATTCGATTTGGTCAATTGAGTCAACCAGCATGCAGTTCGTTGAGTACAAATGCAAGGCAGTAACGGGCAGTAATTACAAGGGCCTGTATGTTTAGATGCGCTAAATTCTTCGAAGTGGCACTGTTTATTGATGCATCGGCATTGTCAGTTGTTATCGCTTTCTTGGAATCGTACGTAAGTCGTATGAGATGGGGTCGTATTGCGTGGGACTGAATAATGATCGTTATTTCTAGTATTTCAAGCAAACTGTCGAAATAATTTCTTAATATAAAACGGCTAATTAGATATTTAAGTACATGTGCCTAGTTTATAGTAGTAGTGCATTAAAACTATAGAAAACTACATCATTAGCTAGCCAAAACATTCCATCATGCCCACTAGTGTGGTTTGGTTTTAGTAGGACAAGACGGAATAAACCTTAAAATCAACGCACGATCGAAGACCAAGGTAGTTATTTGGTTCTTGGAATTACAATCCACTCAGGTTACAACAATATCTGAGCAGTTAATCATAAACATCGTCCTCGAGTGAACAAAGATAAGTCCTAGTAAATAGCCTTTGATCCGGATACAAATAAGCAGTTGAGAGCGATCTTGTTGCTTGTTCGAGTAGATTCTTACTAAGGTTACCTATGCTTTACCTATGGTCTTGCGGACAAAGCTAGGTAAAAGGTTGCATAGTCCTTTACAATCTATTGGATTAGTCACCTCCACAATCTAGTCTCGGAATCGAGGAAGGAATTGCAACCGTTTTGTAAGCTGCAATATGTATTTAATTACATTCCTAGTTAATATTTATTTCTCCACAAACATTTAGTTTTTTTTTTATGTGTCGTGTCAAATAAACTTTTTCATTTCATTTCATTTCATTTCATTTCATTTCATTTCATTTCATTTCATTTCATTTCATTTCATTTCATTTCATTTCATTTCATTTCATTTCATTTCATTTTCATTTCATTTCATTTCATATTTAACTGACTTCCAAAAAAGGAGGAGTTTCTATGTAAGGATGTACATATGTATTATTTTTATGTTTGTTCGTGGATTTCTCTGTCAATTAAGGACCGATTTTGAAAATTCTTTCGCTATTGTATTGCAAGGATCGATCACCTCGGTGGCACAGCGGGCGAAGGCCTACGACGCAGGAGGTTGCGTGTTCGACTCTCGCCTCAGTACAAATGTTTGTACGATCTGCAGATATTTGTCCAGGGTGTTCTGGAAGTTTTCTATGTATAATAAAAAAATATCTATGTATGTAGTGTATTGTATTAAGTACCTATATCAGTTATCTAGTACCCATAACACAAGCTCTGCTTAACTTGATAATGCTGTGTGAATTGTCCAGCATTATTTATTTATTTCATGATAGTGATATTATTATTATTGGTATTTAATGATAGTGGTTTTCCCCCCGCAGATCTTTAAATCAGTGAAAAATATTCGAAGTCGGTTTTTAGTATTTTCAAACAATGAAAGTATTTTATTATCATGGTTATTATGTTTATTATTTTTGGATTGAAAATACTCTAAATACTACACCATCTCCATTGACATAGCAAAATACAATACAAATCAAAACGTTTTCCTACATGATTTTCACGAAAATGGTTAGACAAAGACAATGTATGAAACTAATCTAATCTTCCTAAAAATCCAAATAAAATTACTTCCCAGGTATACCTACCTATTGATATTTTTTGAAGGTACTACCGACTGCAATAAAAAATATAGCGCTTACATTTTTTAAGGTAAGTATACCATAAAGTTCTGTGAGTTCCACAGAACAGAATAAAAATAGGTGGTACTCGTTTAATTCGATTCAAATGTTCTCATAATTATGGCTTGTATAAGTTACAATAGAAAGGGAAGTTGCCGTTTATTATTGAAGAAATTACAAAAGATTTAGTGAAGCTTAGAATGTAAGTTCCAGCTAAGCTCTGAAGGTTATTTAATTTTTCCCATAAGCCTTGTTAGATGCGGCAGTTAATAAGCCGCTAGAAGGCGGCTCTACCATTTTAATTCGAAGAGCGGAGAAAACGTAATTCATTTATCGAACTATCAAGCGATACTATAGATGGCTGCAGTATTAATAGGCAGGCTCCAGCCAGTTGTTTCTGACTGTATTTTTGCTCATTTTTATTAGCAACATAGTTTCAGTAAGTCTTAAATTGGAGCAGACAGTGGAACACTGGAGTGGAGGGCTGAGATCATCTATGCTGAATATTTTGCTGTGGGGTACTCCAAAAACACTACAATTACCTACAATTTTAGTGAAACTACAAAATTCCCAGTAAAACCTAGGTATTTCAGTAAATGGTTTAAATATTAACATCTTCCCTTTTTATAAGAGTACCTTAATAAGCTCTTTTAAACTGTCGGCTGTAATATTGTTAGCATGGGTGCACTTTACTGAACGCTGATGTGATATTGAGACAAAAGATTTTGAATTTTTCATTTCTCGTGCTCAAAAAGTGTGTAATTTCATTATAGCGTAGCGTAGCGGGACTACAGTTTACGAAGTAACATTACTTAAATCTGTGCTCTAGTGCTTATTTAATCCCTCTAGGCTGAAAAATCGTTTTTCTTTTTAATTTTGTCTGATATCATCAGCCAGTACAAAAACATTCTCTTCTTACATAAAGACTAGACTTTTTGATGTTCCTTAAGCAAAGAACATATTTTATAAGATTTTTTTTTGAAAATGGAACTTTAAGCGTGTTGAAGCTGACTGTACCTTTCAGTGATAAAATCATAGCCCGATCGTGGTATTGGCCATGATTTGCCTGAGGGCATACATAACGTGAAAAAGTGCCTTTGAGCCGTTTCAAGAAATGACCTTATTTTATCTTATTCGATGTGACCTATAAATAAATAATCTGAGAGAGTAGGCGACCTCACTCCTTCAAATTCATTTTAATTTATCTAGAAATAGTGCGTAAAGGAATTTATGTAATGAAGAAATAAGGCTCAACTATGCACTTTAGAGGCAAAAACTTTGTCTCTCTTGAACGCCCAAGGTGTGTTGTTTCCGGATTTGTCCATTGGACGCATTATAAGTCTAAGACGGAATGTAGGCCACTAGAATCTTCGATCTAATATAACTTTTAACTTTGACATACACTTCCGCACGCATACTCAATGTTTTCTATGCAAATGCGAGACTGAATTTTACGGTAGATAACGCACAATAACATGGTTCAATGGTTGCTACGTTAAGTTTCAAAATATGCCGGTTATGCCGGACCAATTAAATTTATGGCGCGGACAACCCTCGATTTATTAGCGGGGGGAGTCGGGCCATTGCAGGATAACATTAATTTATCAATCTACAATGAACAGAAAACTCAATCGAAAAATCTCGTTTATAGGTACCGCCATGACCTTACTTGAATAAATTTGTTAGATTGAAGACGTGTAATTGATTTACTTAAGTAATTGAATTTGGCACGTTCCTTACTCGAGTAAAAGGTATTGTTGATAATATTTTAAGGATTGAAAGAATACTGAACTATGTCTGCTTTATTTTCGACCTAAAACTTCTGCTTTTACAATGTCGTCCGCCCAAGCAAGCGGTTACTTTTTCTTAATTCCCGTTACCGAAGAGACGACGAATGAGAAATGCCGCAGGTACCCACCTACGTCATTTTGATTCTGAAGTCGCTAAACTGTTTGTTGTGGTTTTGCTCAGCTTTAATTAGTTAAGTAACTTGATTACAGCACGTGTTTGATATTAGTAACTATATATTTACCAATCATCTCTTATTACATCATATTCAAGTTATAGGAAGATTTGGTGGAGAACAGTAAGACCTGAATTCACCAACAGATGGTACAATTTTGTACAGTTGTTTTAACGTTTTTGACACAATTTTTCATACATTAAACGTTAGTGTTGACCGACGAAGCAACCTAATTATCCGATTATCTATTGATGAACACAGACGTTAGTAAGGCAACGTTTTAAATGGTATAAAGCACTGAGAACTTTTAATTTGTATCCCAAACCATAAGCCAATTAACAAACGACTGATAACGTCATGAATTATTGAAAAATTTTGACGCAAAAAACGGATTCGGTGCTATTTTCAGCTGAAAAAGCATTCCATTGCCATTCATTGGAGGTTTTAGTGAAACGGTACCTGGGATTTACGATTGAAGTGGAGAGGTATTTCCGTGCCAGGCTTTTGAATAACGATCGGCAGGCAGATGACTGGGGAAAGGATTGCATGGAAATCCACCTGATACCAAAGGATCACGACGTATCAAGTATTCATTTAGATTTTATTTTAGATGTAAGTATTTAGTTTAGTCATTATGTTATATGTATTTGTGAACTTTTAAAAAGAATAGGAAACCATTCACAAACTAAGTAAGAATAAATTTTACAAAAATAAGTACTTAAACTTTAGTAATATTTTAGAAAGTTATATTCTTTAAGCTGAAAATATAATCGGTCAAGGTGAACTGATCTTGTTCTAGTAGAGCGTTATTGTGTTTTAATTTAAAAGACAAATCGTACGTAAATAATAATTCCTATCCGTATCGCTATGCTTGCTGTAGGTAAGTCTTATTAAATAGTTATAGGGTTTTTGTCTTTTCTACCTATTAAATAGGTAAGAAGACAAATTTTGTCTTTTTGGGTCTTCATAATTTCTCCGAGAGTTCTGAGGGTACGTAACGTTAGTATAGTACACACATACTGTTTTTACGAAGATAAACCTTACTAGGTTAATGACATCAAAGTAACCTTTCTAAATCAAATGAAGGCAAACTTTGAAAACTTAATCGGGTTTAATATTGGCACTGTAAGCCGCTTCAATATAAAATCACTCAAACAAACTTTTAAAGCTGGTAACAGGATAACAAAAACGATAATTACATGGTCCTTAGTTTCGAGAAATATCTTTTTAATGACACGAAATTTTATATTGATGATTTTTTGTTGAGAGTCGGGTTCATGTTGGTTAAAAAATTGATTAAAGTTTCGACTTTCATCAGCATACACTAATTTTAATGTTACTTGATTTATTGCAGTTTCATGATAATAAAAAAAATCTATCTATGTATTGTATTAGGTATATCAGTTATCTAGACCCATAACACAAGCTCTGCTTAGATTGTGGCTAGCTGTGTGAATTGTCCAGCATTATTTATTTATTTATAATTTGAGGTTGCGACCGACTTGTTTCAACTCTTAACGTTCCAAATTAAAGGCAAAGTGCAGCAAAAGCGCAAAGTTTTTTGGTAGAAACAAGTTCATTAAAATTGATTTGACATACTTTCGGAACAAAATTGCATGCAGAACTTTCTCCAAAACAGGGGCGCAAACTTAGCACTTTACTAGCACTTGGCAGTTACACAGGGTGCCACGGAAAGGGTATACTAAACCGAAAGGGGGTGATTCTGAAGCCCAATATCAACTTGTTAGTGACGTTTTCTTAATTTCGTTTATTTTTGCAATATATAAAGATTTTTTAACAATACAAATTAAGTATTTCATAAAAATAAAACAATTATTTAATTTTTTCATAATTTGAATACGATAAAAATAATGTGTACATGTAAAAGAACACGAATATGAAGAAAAATGGTCACAAAAAAAACGAAAAATCGTAGAGCAAACCTTGACCCTCCCGATGTCCAGAATCACCTCCTTTCGGCCTTGTCACTTTCCGTGGCAGCCTGTATAGTTGAAAGATTGAAATTAAAACTATAGGTACACAGAACTATAGGTAGGATGTACGTACGTACAAGCTCGGTAGTTAGAGCTTGTATACGATTCAATCAAAATCAAATGGCAACTTACATTAATTATACCTATTCCATGAATTTTTTTTTCTTATTAGTAGTTCGACTAACATTTTAACCAGTCATGTCCTAATAAATAAATAAATAAATAATAAATAATGCTGGACAATTCACACGGCATTATCTAGCCCCAAGCTAAGCAGAGCTTGTGTTAAGGATACTAGATAACTGATATACTTAATACAATACAATACATAGATAGATATTTTTTTATTATAGTACATAGAAAACACCCAGACCAACAGAACAGATTTCTGCAGATTATACACAAATTTGTTCCGAGGTGGGAATCGAACCCGCAACCTCCTGCGTCGCAGGCGGACCTTCGCCCGCTGCGCTACGGAGGTCGTCTGTTTTAGAAGTTGTCATTGACTTTGTTATTTTTGCTCAACATATTGTATTAATTTATCGACTTTACTCATTTGTCTATTTACTTTATGTTTAGAATCAGAACAGTATGTTCAATAGAATAAAATACGATTATTTCTGTTGTTTCATTTGCTACTTGTACTTTGCTCATGGCATTCTATGCGTTTTTCCGTTAAAAAGGAAGACAGATTGAGTTACCGTGGTAAACTATAATTTGTATACTACTTTCAATACTTTTTCATATAAAATAGAAGAATAATAAATATAAATCATGTAGGATAATCTTCATACTATCAAAGTCGGCTCAATAAAAATCCCTCATATTTTTTGAGTCGCCAGATTCTTAGCTCTCGTCAAAAGTAACTGTGTATATGAAACACTTTATAATGTCATTCAATCTAAATTCACTCACTGTCAACAATTAGAAAACTTCATAGTCTGCACGACCCTGAACTTTCCTGAAACTGAACCTGAAAAAACTGAACCGAACAGAAAATAAATTCGTGGACAGGATAAACATAATGTATCCATAAAGTAATCGGTGGATGGTATAAAGTTGAAAGTTATCATGTTTTATTATAATTAGAAGATTGTAAGTTATGTAATTAAATACTTACTAGTTTATACAAGTTGTTAGTTATTTTTTATATGTGCAAGTACGTAAGAGAAGCAACGTACCTAAACCACAATTTAATGTGTACATTCATTTTGCTGTGTGTTAGAATTTGCACCACACCAATCTTCCCGCGGGACTAAGGGAGATCAACCGGAATGCGGGCAGCAGCGCCTCCTATAACTATTCTGACACCTTACTGCGATTCCCAACCCGCATGCCCATCCTAGGGATTATGGGCATTACCCCCCATGAGATAAAAGGCAATAAGTCGCTTATAAGGGGGACGCCTGCAGCCAGCAGTGGACTAAATTAATATAGGCTGTTGAGGTGAGGGAGGTGAGGAGTCATTTTGCTGGCATGTTACCTTTTTTCATGTAACTTTTTATGAAATCACTCTACCGCGCCCATCAATCATGATCCTTTCGACAATTCCTTAACATCCTTGCACCACGACGGATCGGTACCTATGTTTTTTGATTTGAGACTATATTGCGAGGATGTCATCCAAAATTCTTTGAATGAATTCAAAATGATTCAATACCTGCTTTATCTTTACCTGCGCTACCTGTGCCAAATTGGATAATAGTTTTTAGATGCCTTTTGTGTTTTCTATTTAGAAAGGAAATTTTAATATTAATCGTTTGATTTTATATTTAAAAATAGATGCTTCAGTAGGATAATTTTGGCTGTTGTGGTAGGTATGAACTTTCTTATAAAAAAAAAATTATTCACTTAAAGGAACACGAAACTTAACGAAATGAATCGATTTTTTTGTTGATTAGTATTTTATACTTTTTAGGAACTTAATTTTTTTTACTTTATACCTAACATCTAGGGTTTTCATATTACCTAAAAATGTTCTGATGTAGTGTGAGTGCAATTTGGTATGCATTGGCTCACCGGTGAGTTCGGAACAATAAGTAGCTCATTTCTTCAAGGCGAGGAATTACTTAGCATATAAATTGGGGTACCGTAGTTTGAATACAACGGTATAATGTACAATATTACTCAAAGGTAAATTGTAATTAGATGTTTTGAGCAACAAACGGAGTTTAACGACTTATTTTAAATAAGAGAATATTAAAAATCCAGTTGTTTTGCCAGTAGTATTTGCAATTTCACAAGAAATCAAAGGTCTAAAGCATCTTAGCTTGGGGCTAGATAATGCTGTGTGAATTGTCCAACATTATCTATTATTAATATTATCCATGGGAACCATCCAATTGTATTAGTATAATGTACAATATTACTAAATGTAAATTGTAATTAGATGTTTTGAGCAACAAACGGAGATTGACGAATTTTTTTAATCAAAGAAATTAAAAATCAGATCAGATCGGTGCAGAGCCGGATGGCATTCATCCGATTGCTCTATAATTAGTTTTCGCTGCACTAATCTCTTTATTAAATTGCTAGTTCACTGTGTTCGCTGCTCTGTGTATTCAACCATTGTGTTCAAATTGAACGACCGCTACTCGTATGACTCAGCTGTTAGGGCTTTTTATTTACTCTCTAATGTGAAGGGTCAGCGAACAATGCATTCGTGAGTGGACCGGACTAGCCCGCATACGTGCATCAATAATTGGTAAACATAACCTACCACTTACATCGATCTACGTCGAGCATCGCATAAATGTTCGAGTAGTATCGATTTTATTAGAATATAGGTTGTAATCGTAGACAGAAAATAACACTTATTACTAAAAAGTTTATTAAAAATTTAGCCAGAATAACATAAATCTATCATTGAACTATGTATTTTAATGAATAAAAAGAACTAATAATCTCATCAATATTATCAGCTTTTTGTAGTTTAACTGACTAAACGAATCTGAATGCGCCTGCTTTATCTCCAGCAATTATCTAGAATATCTAGATAAAGTAAAAAAAAACCCAAGTACTAATGCAAATAAAGGTGTGTTTGAAAGGTAAATATAACATACTACTCGTATCTATACCGTATGTCTATGACAAAGTTTCTTATCCCTACTAATTCCTAGCCTCCATAGAGGCAAGACTGCCTATAAAAAATAATACAGCTACATACTTGCTAGCGGTTGAGCGGACGGGCCAATGGGGGCGTGCGTTGATGTCTTTTGTATGAAAGCTGTTATGATATACCTAAGGGCTTACATACACGGGCAGCTTGAAGCAGCCAGCATGCGACTGCTTCAAGTTGCGACTGCCTAGTGAACTTTGCAACTGCTGGAACAGTTCCGTGTGTCTGTAAATAGAAGACTGTAGTTCACTGTGCAGTCACAACTTGAAGCAGTCCCATCCTGACTGCTTTAAGCTGCCCGTTTATGTAGGCCATAAGTAAAATTGTTTTCTCTAGTGCTTTTGCTTTCTTCAGCATGCAAACTGTAATCTTATGATACAGAATACGTAATGTTCGTTAACTTAACGTACAATAATGTAGCAGTGTTGGAGATTACCTTTTAAGTAAGAAAATACCAGCGTACGCGTATCTCTCTCGCTTCCAGACAAAATAAGTAGCGCAGGTTAAGTTAAGTACTTACATATATAATTTATTTTAAATTAAGGTTAGATTAGGAATTTATGAAGAGTAGTGTGATTGAATCTAGGGCGGCCTTGGCTAGGACACAGTGTTTCTGTGAATCTATAGTTCCATACTCGGTAAGCTCTGTTGACCATCCAGGTTATCAGCAAATCGTGACGCAGATAAACAATATTTTTCAATGAAGATTTCTTCAGGCCCGAAGTTCGAGGATCAGTCTAGCTTAATGGAATAGTATAAAAGGGAACCCTCAAACAAATAAATTCGTAAGTGTCTAAATTAAAAGTAGTTTCTGTCCCTCCAAAGTTGGTGTCGCTATCCGTTCTTGTTTGGAGTAGGGAAGATAGAGCATACAATACAATGCTGTGACTGCTATGTTATAAGGTGTATCTTGGCAAAGCAGTCTTCTTACTATAAGGACGGAGTTTACGCACCCACATATATTTTTTTAGCCCAGGGGTGGCAAGGCTTTTATCATGAACTGAATCTGTGCAGGTAGCGTAAATTTGCTACATTATTATCTTATTCAAACTTAGAAACAAAGGTTTTTGCTGTCTTGTTCCCCTTTCATTTCAAGTAATTACCTACATAATAATATAGTGGCACTAGGAGCTGTTAAAAAAATAGTTAATAAGCACAAACACCCAGACATTAGACCATTTCAAAAGGTTGTCTAGGGCTAGTCATGACTGCTGACATCCAGATCCAGGGATTTTGGCAGAGGAAATTGGTAATTAGTGAATACTCGGCACGTCCCACAAGTTGGTTTTCTTATTAAGTCGCCAGAAAGCTGTGATGTCAGTCCGTTGTGGAACAAAGGTAATCTTGAGTCTTCTTTACTCAGAGATGTGAGCATAATTCATGAATTTGAAACTTCTTTCCTAGTTTATTGCTCGAAGGTTTGGTATGTCTTGATTATCAACGCCGTGAGCTTAAGTTTATTTAGTTGTTAGAAAAATTTTGTCACCTACCGTAGTAGGAGGAGTATTAGTAACAAATTAATGTTGTTGAGTGGTAACTCTACCACATTAATTTGTTACTCATAAACTTATTTGTTCGGGAAAAGTCGTCATAGTGGCCTTTTTCTCTGGATTACCGCTAACTCGATTACTAAGCACTTTTGAGATAGGACCTCCATACATTATTACTTATTTGACCCGGGAGAGCTACATATTAAGGCCCGTTTTTTCCAAATTCTTTATATGCGATCAGCGTTTCTTTGTTAAGTTGTCAACTTACAGCTGCATTCGTCATATCGGTCTAGATGCTGGGAATACTTTTCGTGAGACGTTGGGAATAGGAGCGTGTCTCGTCAGACATTGGGAATACTTTTCGTGAGACTTTGGGAATTATTTTCGTTAGACGTTGGGACTAGAAATAAAGTGTCACCTGTGTCAAATCAAATCAAATCAAAAACTCTTTATTTCCATGTATACAATAAATGTACACTTAGAAAAGGTTAAATTATAAAACTGACGGAAATAAAGTGATATTTTTGATTTCTGTCGCCTCGGTATGTAGACTAAAGTAAAGAAGCGACGAAGAAACCTTTGGCCTGTTAGTTGTTATTTTTCGAACTGGAGCAAAACTCGTTCCAAACTTTCTTAACCTCTAGATTATCTGATATTTTGTAGTAGGTAAGCCTTTTTACAAAGGATATGTTTGACAATTAGTTTCAATTTATTTATTGATAATTTATGCAACTCACTTGTTGTAGAAGCGTATACATTGCACTTTAAAAGATACATTTATCTTGTGTAGCCTTGTGGTGGGCATAGCGAGTTTATTCTTATTTCTAGTATTTATATTATGTGTGTCGCTATTTTTAAGGAAGTGATTGTCATCAAGTTTTCATGAATATATTGACATGATTGTCACGCGAGACATTTGTAATACCTAAACTCCTTTATTCAAACTTTTAACTATTAATTTTAGTCTGACAAAATCATCGCAGCATCATCAAGCTCCTAAGTAAACAAACTGTTTAAAACTAAATTAAGACTAGAAAATAAAGTAAAAAATACCTATCAAGCTCAGAACTTATAAGCTACGTTCGATTAAACCATTTTCTAAGGACGGTTGCCGTATCGATAGCTACCTAGTTACTAATTAAAGATTCATTCTAAAAATGCACGTCCCGAAAATCTACAGTACGTCATACACTCGTTGTGTTTTCTAAAATAGTTTATGATCTACCTACTTAGTGCATAAATTAATTTGATATGAGCTTTCACGGGTAGCAAATGCTAAACAGGCTCTAGGCACGAAGATTATTCGTCAGTAGTGACGAATACGCGAAGCCTCCGCATAAAACGGTATGTAAAGTAGTGGGTAAAAGAAACAAAGCAGGAGCGTGGAGCGGTAGCGTCGACTATGTAAAATTTGCTGAAAGTTCCTGAGTAAAGTTGACGGCTCGTTGTAGTTCGATACTACACTACGCTGCTACAGCCAGAATTCTCTTTGAGTTTCAGAATACAAGGCTTTGTGTATTTATCAGAACAGGTAGGAGACTGGAGTAGTAGCTGACTAAATATTGGTAAAGACGGGTCTTTTTCTCAAAATAGTCTATAAAATATAGAAATAGCCCATGCTGACCAAAATAAATCAGCGCAGAGGACGCTGATTCAGAAAAAAAAACCGTAGGTAGGTAAATATGATGCAGGGGCGAATAATATGTTAAGCCAATTATAGGTTAAGCCCACATTCACCCATTATTAGGTTTAGATATCCTCTTTATCTTATTCAGATTTATTTATTGTCATACGTCAAACAGATAAAAAATGTACAAAATAAAGCAGACAGTTACAAATACATTATCACGCCATTCTAGTAAGTACGATTAGTAGCGACGCGCAACCACAGCCACCTTTCTGCGTGGCTCGGCGCACTTGGTTGGCTTTGTTTCAATTCAGGCGTAAAGTTATATAAGGAAGAACTAGCTTCCAATTACAAAGGCCCTCACTGTTTGCCGTTGGTAAGCAGAAAAAGAAGATAAATGGACATTCTTTAAAAAAGCAATTGGAATTTCAAGCTCATTGAAAGCTTAGTCATGCAGGGTAGGTCGGTTATCTGTATCTTGTTTAAGCAACTCCCGAGGACTTCTAGAGTATTTAACGAAAGTTTTTTTTAGTAGCTTGTCTGTTAATTTTTACGCTTCTAGGAATATCTTATGAAATGAATTCTGGTTAAGTCGTGATTTAATGTGATGTGGCTTTTAAATTCCATTAGTAAATAATGTACTATTCACTGATTCACAAACGTTGCTTCGTCTACGTTACGCGTTTCGCCTTACATTCGCTTTGACGATTACAGAGCTTGTGTCGTGATGTTCCAGTTTCCCCGAAACTTGTGCGCTAAGTTTGAAACAAATCCGCTTAGCAACATTCAGCGTCAATGGTACCTAATTTACTTCGTAGCATACCAACCAACTACTAACATTGTTTTGTCGACGATTATACAGCCGCAGTGACTTGCTGCGTGGACCGGTTCTGAGTGCACGTGCACCAAGCTAGTGTTTTAAGTCATGGGCTACGAGCGGGCACGAGTGGGGGAACGCCTCCTGACTTGGACGGAAGCAAGTCAGTCGAACGCAAACGGTTCTGGGGTTTTTATTCAAGGCGATGGCCAAAGGTGATTGATCTAAGCTGAGCTTTTATGACTTGTGCCCTAAGCGCTCTCCGCCCCAGCCACCAGTCTACCCTTTAATCAGTAACGGGATTTAATGACGCCGAGATAAAGATTGTAATGAACTTCGAGGAAGTGTGGTGAATGTGAAGTTATTACTCAGAATATTGATTACTCAAAAGCCTGGGCATCGGATAAAATTCATCATGTTTTGGCAAAGAAACTCTGGAATTTTTCTTTAATAGAAGCTTTCAATAGATTGATTTCGCAATAGCAAATAGTCTTTCATTCTTTCCGAGGTTTCTATGATAAAAGATTTTATAAAAAAATATTGAATCAGTATAAGTGCTTTAAGTCAGTGAAAATATCAAACAATACATCAGTCAAAACCAATGTACTTTGTTTTATTCTCAATACAGCTTTGAAAACTTTATAGCTTCATACAAGTTTGTACAGTCAACAACAAATGTCACTCGCGAGGCGAATAGGGTGCATTCGTGAAAAATTTATAAAGTTCAACAATTTTGGTCGTAGACTATACATATTTAATCGAAGCTGTTTTCCTATAGCTGGCAGTGCTCTACATAAGTAATCATCGTCGGACGCTCTGCATTGAGACATACCTAATTCTAATTCGGAAGCGCAACTTTTAATGAGCTTTTTCAACCGCGAGTTTTTGATGTAGGTACGTCGAATTGTCATCAAACTGAAAAGGTGAAGTCAGCCGCCTTTCGACGATTTCGTCAATTTTTGATAGTTTAGAGGTAAATTAAAAATGTACTTCTCTGATTACGTTGAAACTGTCATCCATCGTGACTCGTGCTTTCTGTGGGTCACCAGCTGACCTCACGGATTCACTCAGTTTTCATATAACTGCTTTCAATTTCCTTTGATTTCCTGAATGTATAGCACTGGGGAACTATTTACATTTGAAATGGCAGGATAGTTGCGCATTCCAGCTGGCTTCTATTCATTTACCTAGTTACCGGGTGGTTTCATTTAGATATTGAATTGGCATTTGTTAGTCTTTGAACCCTTCGTTAAATTCTGTTTTCGACTATTTGTTAAAAGTATTCTAATGTAATCTTTATCCTTTCAAGCATGACGCTAAAGATATTATTAACGACACTACAATAATATTTTGTTGTTATTTGTTGTAGTCAGGACAAATCTTCTAGAAAATCTTCTGTTTTAACAAAATAATAAATAAATAAAAATCGCTTAGAAATTACGGATAACTCTGCTTGTTAGTTAAAGTTTTAAAATATTCCTTCCTGCTCAAGTTCCGAAACTTCGGTTTTTAAACATGAAAGTTCCAAACAATGTCATTTGACATGCCGGGATTAAAAAAACCTTTTACCTTATTTTACAAAAAGAGAACTCAAACTCTTTTAACTCTCAACTTTATACCCGCCGTTCCTTTAGAATTGATTGATTTTTTCTTGGATCAAGCACCCACGGACGTAGTACCTACCAAATGGTTAATTGGCAAAGTTTTTGTCTTGATTTCAGCTATGGATTATCTTAGGGTTCTTCTAAGGTTTATCTGGTTATACATGCACATTTCAAGCCAATCTCTATTGGTACCGACTTCGGTGCCGATGCCACGTAGGATTCTCATAACATGTACGAAGATTGGAGGATGCGAAACTGCCTATAAGTACTTAGTCACGTAATATATAAGATCAGCTTCTAAAGCCAGATAAGTGACGTGAAATCAGTGAGGTGCCAGTAAACATCAACCCTAAGCAATATTAGAAAACGGTAAAGTCACAATATATCTCGAAGGCGAAGGTTTTGATGGCTATATGTGGTTTGATGAGCTCTCTAACTGTTTGAAAGCACATGTTTAGAGGAGTGTTATAAGGAGTAAAGAATACTTACTACCCATATTATTACTATCCTGCAAGGAGCAATCGAGACCATGTTCGCTTCAATTTCCAATTAAGTACCTACCAAGTCTCTCATAAAACCGCCCACGATATTGTATTTTATTCGAAATGCACAACGGTATTTCTAAATAATAGATCTGCATTATTTAATCGTTGCTATAAATTCCAACAAGGACTTTGATTTGTTCAGCTGGATTGTTCTAATTTTCTTTATCTCTTCACATGGCACAATTCGTAGTTCGCATGCAGCCGTTTTCACAATCCGGTTCTCGTTTTGCATCGTAACCAAATATGTTATTCCAAAACTGTACTCGCTACTCTACGCGCCGAGCATAATAAGGAGTCTCGAAGTCATTAAGCTGAAGCCTATTCTTTCAAATTAATTATTTAAAAGTATCGTATATCATAGGTTCGAATTAATGGGACGTTTCCTTATGCGAACAGTTCAATGACAGGCTTAGAGGCCCTATGCAGGCGGATTTATAGATTCCAGCTGAAAAGGCAAGGCTGTCTTTTCCGCTTCTACTGCGAAATGAAAAATAGAGTGTTTTACATTACGTGCATTTATATTTTAGAAGATTTGTTGGTTAAAGCATATCAACACTATTTAAAATAGTACTAGACAATTTATGATAGAGGCACATATGAGCTCTATGATGGTGATGCTGATGCATCATAGAGCACGTTCATAGCGTGACCTGCGAGATGATGGTTTGTTTCCATGCCGCTTGTTGCATGAAAAAGCCACACCTAACTTACCCTATGAGGTGAGTGGCACTGATCGCTTTCTGACCAGCTCCACGAAAGGCTCTGCGTGCTTTATCGCCTCTTGGCAGCTAACAGCTCCGCTAATGCCGCTATTATGCAACGGCTTATGACGCTCGCCACGAGGAAGTGGACTTCGGATTATGCGGTCAACTCTGAGGTCGTCGGGGTATGAACAAGAAGTTCTGAAGACTGACACAAAACCTTGCTATATTTGAATCTCTACAAAGCATTATCCAACTTCTACCAGAGCTCTTCAAACGCACTGGATATGGATAAACAATTGACCGACCAGCTTCTTACTTAACTTATATAGTTGTAGGTTAAAATACCTACGAAGAGATAAAAGCATGTTCCATCGGTATGATTGAGAGGCCACGATGTCTGAATCAGAGTAGGTATTATGCCTAGTATATTTATTTTTTTCAGCATCAGTCCTGTTAGACGCGGGGAGGCACATCCGAGAAATCTCACGATATTTTTATGCCGCGTACGTGATCGCAATCTCTGTGCTCATGTAGGGCTTCAATCTGGGTAATGCTCCTTCTGGTAGCTATTAATTTACACGTTTCCATTCTGTCCCTGGAATTGGAGAGGTCGGATTGGGTTAGAATGTCTAGACATGCACTTTGGTTTGATTGAATGTGGCTATTTTGAAATTACAAAAAAAGATCAGCTAACACACAACTAAACTTTTTTATAGGCTATCCTATTAAACTACATTAAACAATTTTAATTACCCGAATGAAAAACATTCGTAGCACATGGAAGCTCCATTACTACTTCATATGGATTCGATTATTTATTTATCATTTCTCGAAAGGCAGTGTAGACTTTACTTATCACAAGCCATTGGACATCAAAGTTATTTTGGTTTTGAAGGTCAGTTTCTTCATTTCCCTTTTAAAAACGTCATTTCCGCTGAGATGTCGATAAGATGCGCGGCACTGTTCAGCGTCTCGAGAAATCATCTGAAGACATTGCGACCAGAGGTTTTTGAGTCAGTCGGATGATTAACTTCATAGATCCTCTGCTTCTTCCACTGAGCCTATGTAAAGAACAAACTGGGTTTTTAGAAGGCCGTTTTAAATTTTTAATTTCTTTCTTCCCTATTTAACAATTTTTTCCAGTTATGGGCAGTAAGTTCTAGTTGCTATCCGCTATCTTTTTTACGTCGTCATTTGGCGGTTGGTTTACCCAAGGCATTCATTCAATGTTTACATAGATAGGTACTTAAATTCTCCTGCTTTGAGATTTACTTCTTACCAAAGTTTACGAAAGTAGACACTGTCATAGCGTCTGTCAACTTGAGGATGATGTTTACCCTCATTTTGTCTTGATGATTGTCACTGGCAACTCAAAACACATTGATGTAAACATGTGGATACAATAGGTTCTTCTTTTACTAAGTAAACCTTCCATCTTGTGAATTGCAACTGGTTATCGGTCCACTCCACTTTTATTATAAAATTTACTGCAAAAGTTAAGACTACGCCATCTTCAACATATTATCCACTTCCGAAAAATCACTTTCTCGAGACATAAGCGGTTGTTGGGTGTTCTTGACGTCGTTAACAGCGTTATTGTATAAGAAAGTTTCATCTTCAGAATGTGAATTAACATTGCACCAAGATAATAGAAATGTCGTATGTTGCCGTACCCTTGTAGGACGTTACGTATAATCGGGGGCCAATTCTTCTATCTTTAATAGGTTGTCCTAATCTTTCTTGGTGCATCATTAATTAATTTGTTTGCAACTAATTCAATTTTCTATTTTCCGAACATCTTCACCAGGCGGGATAATGGAAATTGCCGACTTTACTAAGAGGGCGGGGAAGATGAGACAATTAGTACGCGTTCAATTATTATTGCACAATTTGCACGGCGGAACAACGAGACCCTTTAGGATCACTTTTTAATTTAACTCAAGTTTGCTGTGACTTCCTACTTGTTTATTTTACGATTTATAACTAACATCATAATGTTGAATTCTAAACCATAGTTTAGAATCAATTTGTAAATATCCATCGATCCTTAATTCTATCCGTCCAAACTACTTATCGCATTCATGATATTAGTGAAATTAAAATAGGTCCACATGAGTGGACGGCGAAGTGGAACTAGGTATCCAGCGTGTAGGTGCCTATCAAGAAGTTTTTATTTTCAATTCTCTAAACTATAGTGCTTGAACGGTGGCCTACTAATAAAGCTATAAATAAATGTCCTGCAATTATATTGACTGTTAATCGAACAGCCAAAGCTTGCATCAGTCTGCAGTTAGCTCAATTGTTTCAATTGTATAAACTACTTCTTATTTGTTTCTATTAAACTTGATTGTTATTTTCTTCATTAATAAAGGCTTAAAAAAAATTAATAATTGTGGCTATACAAGTTACTATACCAGTACATACAAAAGAAAAAATCATGTTCTTTAATGAAAGTGAGGTCTACCTAGACGAGTTGTACCAGTTTTTAAACGCCGATTCACGTTCAGTGTAGGCAGTGATACAACCTTTCATGTCTGACCTTCAGCTGTGTTGTTACTATTATTTAATCTGTGAGGTTATTCACCCGGGACTGCATGGCTATCCAGATTTTAATGCCGCGCTGTTCATAGTATAACTTCACGAATTGTTGATCTAGTTGATACAACTAGATCTATTAGTAGATCTACTTGAATCAACAGGGATTGCCATGGCTTAAAAAAGAAAATAAAACTCGAAAAACTTAGTAAACTCTATTAAATGATCTTGTCCCAATCTAGGTGTTCTGAAAGGTACCCAATTGATTAATGTATCTTTTATCACAAAAAAATTACAACAGTAAAGAGATTTTAAGATTTTGGCCCTATTATCAGATACTATTATATATAACTTTGTTTTTTTTCTAAAATCACGGCGCACGATGAAATTTTTATGTTTGAATAGAAGACACATAAGCAAATAACAAATATGACATAACAGGCGCCTACGCCTGACGCTTTAGGACATTCCTAAAGCGTCAGGTTTCGGAGATATTCAAAAATGAAAATTACATCTTTTGATCTAATGATTTTGGAATTTCAGAAACCTAATGCTTTAGGACATTATGTTATATCTCATTTTTTTGTATAAGTGTCCTCTATAAACATTCAAAAGATAAGTAGTGAGGCAATGCGCAAACAAAGACAAGTGATCGATGCTTTATGCGTAAATGGCGATGGGCAGGACATCTAGCTTGCTATGCTGATCAAAGGTGGACTAAAGAAACAACTCAATGGAAAGACCGAAGTGGCAAAAGAAGAACAGGTCGGCCTAAAAAAACGATGGACCCACGATATCATCCAAACAGCTGAAAATAACTGCATGAATGTTGCAGAAGATCCAGATAAATAGGCCAAATTGGGGGAGGCCTATACCCAAAAAGGGGTCCATAAAGACCACTAGCATGTAGGCATGCATACCTACATAAAACAAAACAAAAAACAACACCCAAAGCAGGGAATCAACAACGAGCTTCATAATATTATTATTAGTATCCGAATACATAATTATCATTTATTGTGCGCCGTGTTTTACAAAAAAAAATAACAATGTTGTGGCCGATTGTGTGCACACAAATATCATACAAAAAACTTTAAACCCCGTACGGGATTCCTTCCGTATTTTTTTTTCGTCGTGCATTATTAAAAGAATCACTATAAAAAAAATATATTCAAATAAAAAGATTCATAAACAAATAAAGCGCCCGCTTACCAAAGAACGAAATGAAAAAGCTGCAATATCGTGTTATCAAAGACAATACCTACTATGGAACATCATACTACGAAGCTTTTTCAGTCTAGCAAAGTACCTACACCACACAGTGCTAGAGTTTTAATTATTTTTTAAATTCTGGTTAGTAGGTTGGTAAGCCATTTCCTGTACATGGAACATAAACAACTTTTATATGATCCATATTTTATATAAGTATTGCTAATATTTGTAAAATATTGGCGCAGTGGGAGATCCCTAAATTAATAGTTACCCTGAAGTACCTACCTATATGTTTCTAGCTACGGCAGCAGGTACTATTTTACTTCCCAGCTATACTATAGTACAGCAACATGTCAGAATTCACAGAAAAAACGCTCAACAATATTTTTTACGAGGGGAGATACATCCGTCTGTGTATTTGAATTGAACACCCTTCTGTGATCACCAATCCGTTCAACAGTGGACGTAAGAGTACCGAAAGGTAGGTAGGTAATTATTACCAATACTAAAATGGAATGAATTATCTATGATATAAAGTTTAATTATCTACGAATTAGTTGCTCCCAAAAAACAACACAACAAATAGTTTAAATATAAAATAGTCAGAATGCTTATTGAATTACGTCCTCAAATAACAAGTCAAATTTAACTTTAGCCCCAAAGCCTCGATAAAATCTACATAACCGGTATATTGGCTTGATATTTTGGTTCGAACGAAGTCTTTCCAAAACTGTCTGCCGCCGAGGTGACCCTAACAGAGATTAACTGGGTTGCAGGTTTAAAATAGTGATACGAAAGAGTCAAACGGCCGATCAAACCTAATAGAGACTCTCTGGGTTGTGGATATGAAAATAGTTATCCAAATGAGTTAACCAGCCGAGGTGACCTAATAAAGACTAACAGGGCTGTACGTATCAAAATAGTCGTCCGAAAGAGTCAAACAGGTCAACCGACTTAACTAGATATATTTAAAACTGAATCTTGAGTTATTGGAGGATCTTTTTTAAGCTTTAATTGTATGGACAGTCTAAAGTTAAAACGTGGGGGGCACCTACATTCAATAGCGCGAAATATCGTTTATTGTTTACAGGCAACATAATGCCGTGTGGTGCCGGCTTAGAATTTGCACCACCCGAACACGTCGTAAGAGGCGACTGAAGGATATCCACCGGGAGACGGGTAGTAGTGCCTCCTGCAGAAAAATTCTACCGCCGAACTGCGATCCCCAACCCGCATGCCCAGCGTGGGGATTATGTGCATTACCCCCCATGAGATAAAAGCGGCACTTATCAGGGGGAGTCGTGCGTCCAGCAGTGGACGAATATAGGCTGTCGAGGAGTATATAAATAAATAAACGGACGTCAAACAAAAATTACTAAACGAATATATTTCTTATCGAAGGCCAAGACCCGGTTCACTGAGCCATAAGGTAAGTTAAGTATTATATTTGGACCAAATATTGTACCTACGTAGTAACTTCGCAACTTATACAGGTTGATGCGTAAAGAGTGGTCAAGCCTTTACCTACGGGTAGGGGGCATCATATCTGTTCAGAAAATAAAAATTGTACCGTAAACGCGGATGGCTTTAGCCCTGGGAGTTGACTTTCGCCCAAACCAGGAAAAAGATTTGAATCCCCGCCACGCCTATATGGTTTGAGTTATCGTCTTATTTCTAACGCTGATAGAAAGATGGCACTACGGCCGTTGCTTACAGTGCAATTTTTTTTACGTGTGCTTGTGTTCATACTTGTCAGTACCGGTAAATTACTTGTCAAGAAAGTTTGAGTTTTTTTTTTCTGGGCAACTTTCTCCTGGTACTCGGTATATTGATACAAAAGAAAGTTCACGTTCTGTACTATTTATGTTCTTGTTATGTATGTATTAGCAGTGTAGCATACCGAAAATTTGGAGGTTTTACACAAGTTTTGTCCACCAAATCCCAAATACTAAGTCTATGATACCTGGAGTGCATTGTCGGAATACTTTGGCGCATGGGACACCGACCTTACTAATACCAATACAAAGAATTACTACCTATCGTAGGTACTGTTGGGACATTTACTTTTTATTTTAATTTTAAATGCAGGTCTATTATACCTAGTCAAAGATCTACCTATATAACATGGAACTTGTTATCTACCTACCTAATACATTAAGGTAAAAAAATCCAAGACTAAAACTTGAATCTCAAATTAAGGCTGAAATTTAAAATTATAGATTAAAATTAGAGTTTTGAGGTATTGATGTCGTTATTATTCTGAGCTACTAATAAAAATAATAATAACCCATTAACTCATCTACAAAAAATAATTATAAAGCTTTTAGTAAAAACTTTGCAAAAAAATGGCTAAAGCGTTTACGGTACCCAGTAAAAGTCTCACGGTTTTCGAGTTATTCTACATTTTCGAAATTTTAACTTGTTTTAGTCTTGTCCATTATTTTCGATGCCAAGGCTACAAATCAAGAAATCTTCTCAATCTGTTTTTCTTATAGCATTCTTAGATAACTGTGTTATCAAATGATTACTGCCATTGTTTTCTTTTACAACATGCTAAACAAACAAAAATGTGTTTTGCTATTTTTTCCAAAAGATTCATCATCATCATCATCATCAACCTAAATTAGTCCACTGCTGGACATAGGCCTCCCCTAATGAGCGCCATAGCCATATTTTTTCCAAAAGATTGACCTGGTGAAAAAAAAAATGTATGGCCTGAGTGACCGACTAATAAACAACTTGCCCACTGCAATGAGATTCCGAAATAGTATAACATTTTATTTCCAATTTTTACTGGGTACAATTTATTAATTTCTGAACAGTTCTGATGCCGTAGGTGAAGTACTCTTTACGCCTCAACCTGTATAAACATACATTCTCAATATTTTCTGAAAAATTAAATATAACTTATTTATTAAAGACCGAGCAATGTTTTATTTGAATCAAAGTAATTTTCGAAAACATTTATTGCTAAAATTAATCGGATAGCATTTACTCATCTGTTTACTTTGTAAATAAAGTACATCGAATTTTATAAGCTTTATGAAATTGGAAATACTTCATGAAAACACAAAACGTAATTTTAGATTTATTCGACTAATTCTACAGTCAAGATAAAGTGAATTGATTCAATCCTAGCAGTCGTCGTGTCGTTTATGAAGTACCGTCTTTGAAGCTTGTTTGCTTTTAATACGCCGAGAACAGTTTCCTGTTATTTTATTACTTTTTCGTTTAACTTTTATTCGATAAAGGTCTTACAGATTATCATTGCCCTCTATTAGGTACTTAACTCACTTACACCCTATTCGAAATTGTTTCCGAGTATACTTACTAATATACTTCGACGATGCAGCGGGCGAAGGTCCGCCTGCGACGCAGGAGGTTGCGGGTTCGATTCCCGCCGCGGAACAAATTGTGTACGATCTGCAGAAATTTGTTCCGTTGGTCTGGGTGTATTCTATGTATAATAAAAAATATCTATCTATGTAGTGTATTGTATTAAGTATATCAGTTATCTAGTACCCATAACACAAGCTCTGCTTAGCTTGGGGCTAGATAATGCTGTGTGAATTGTCCAGCATTATTTATTAATTTATTTATTTATACTTACCTTAGGCAAATTCTGCAGTTAAGTAAAAATAATTTTGAGAAGGAGGCCAAGAGGAGGATTCAGCTAGGCTGGGCAGCGTTCGGGAAACTACGTCGAGTCTTCTCGACAATACCGCAATGCTTTAAAACAAAAGTTTTCAATCAGTGCGTCCTACCCGTCATGACCTATGGACGTGGACACTGAAGGTAGGGCTGGTCCAACGGTTCAAAGTCGCTTAGCGAGCTATGGAAAGAGCTATGTTCGGAGTCTCTCTGAAGGATTAATAATAAATAAATAACACTTAATTAAATTATAACCCTTTCCTTTTTCTCTCTCATAATAATATGTAAAAGTTAACTGCTCTTAAAATTATCACTCTAAAATATAAAAAACCTAAAATATTATAACCAATTAATCTACCATTACATAGCTCAAAGAATTAGCAAGCTGAAGTGGCAGTGGGCCGGCCATATCACGTGAAGAACCGACAACCGAACCAACAACGATGTGCGAAAGACTGCAGGCAGATGCTGGATGTAGCAAGTTGAAGACAGGGCGCTATGGCGCTCATTAGGGGAGGTATGTCCAGCAGTGGACTAATATAGGCTGATGATGATGATGATCATGCGGTACCTCACATCCGCATCTCACAACGCGCTATGAAATTGTCGTGAGTTTTAGGTTATCTTACAGATTTTCTGAGGAAACTAATTTAGGTTCTGATTTTAATAGTACTTCAGTACTTGATGGGTTTGTTACCTATTAAACACAGGCAGTGTTTAATAGGTAACGTTGGTCTAGCGGTCAGCTTGTTCAAACGCTGATTACTTACCGCGGTTCAAATCCCGGGTCGGGCCAATAGTTGTTATTGGGGGTTATCTAGCATGAAAAATTCACAGTAGCAGCTCGGAGTTAGGAAATTGGCGGTGGTGCACCCCCGTGAATCGGAAAGCACGTTAAGCCGTTGGTCCTGCGCTTGACCTCTCCCCGGTCGTTTTGGTCTCCTGTCCCATCGAATTTTATGAGAGAGAGTAATAGAGAGTGCACCTGTGTTTGCGTTTACGCTTGTGCACTATAATTATGTCCTGTTCATCTGGCTAGTCTCCGTTGAGACTGGCTGCCGTGCTCGAAATTCGGCTTGGAGGACATCATCATCACACATTAAACATAACTAGTGAACTTAAAGACCTAGACTTGAAATATAGAGATCTAACCAAAATATTAAAACAAAAAAATATTTGACTCTCAGACCCACGCGAACCTTTGCTCACTGCGCCGCGGAGGTCGTCAAGTGGACATAATAATAGATTTTGGCCCTTATTATAAATAAAAATAAGCAGCATTTTGTTTCAGCAATTGTTTGGCAAAAGCACTTAGCACTCATAAATAAGACTAACATCGCTTGAGTAATAAAAGCAATTTTACTTGGGAAAATTGAAAAACTTCTTAAAAAACAATATTTTCTTATTAACAAAAGTAAGGTTAAAAGTGTACAAAAACAGTTACGCGTAAAATGTCGGCCATTATTTTGGTCGACGCGGTGCTAATCCTAATCCAATTAATAAGTAACAGTTGGGTTTAGGATAAACAAAACAATAGCACACAAGCAATCGACTTCAATAATCAATAATGTTCATAGGTGCAACAACCAATAACTTCATTATACGCAACGGCTCAGAATAAATATATAAAGAAGTACCTACCTATTACGGAAGTACGTGACAGGTAACGGTAACTGAACCCCTGCCCCAGTGGCACAATTTATGTCCTAGATGAGAGTTTCTAAGGAATCAGGCTTCAGACGATTCTAGAATTCTTAGAATTCATGTTCAATCGAAGTTATTGCACGCTTTTCTTTACAACATCTATAATATTAATGAGATAACATATCTTCTACTAATAATTATTATAAATGTTTGTGAAATGTGAAATTTTTGTTACCTAAGATCTCCAAAACTATCATCAAGATCAAGATGAAATTTGGCATACACCTAGAACGAAGCCTAGCTTAAAAAGGCTACTTATTTTACCAAAAATACGCGTGCGAAGCTGCAGGCAGAAGCTAGTTCTTTATATTTTAGTCCTGGTCGTGTGCCTATCTCTCTGTATGTGAAAGACGAAATAGTAGATTACGCACCGAGAGGGTATTATACCCTCTCGGTGCGTAATCTACTATTTCGTCATCATATTATTCGTGATCAATATTCTCTGTTCAGAAGTATCAGAAGGCACTGCTTTATAATAAAGCAGTGCCTTACACCACGGGCGTAAGAGAAGACTCTAGAAGAACTCACGACCGAAACAAGGGAGTTTTTGAATCCTGAGTGCGAGATGAATTTAATCACGCCCAAGACGAAGACGGCTGTATGCAGGAGGAGAATATTCTACTTTTCACACTTTCTGCGAGTAAAATAGTAGAAGTTTGTTAACGTGTTTCGTGGCATTCGTTTTCTACTTCACCTTCTGAACAGAGTTGAGTTTTAATTTCGAAGAAGATCTCATTGTTAGGATCTCCTTGGTAAAAAAATTCAGAGATTATTATTTTGATGTTCTAAATTCAATCGCATTATTCATTGGGATGCGTAATGTTCAATGTGTAATGTTCACTTGGGTTTTCAATTGAACCTCAAAATATGTATGAAAATGGTGACCAAAGAGACCCGCACTAAGAGATCTCATTCGATTTGTTTGAATTTGGTAAAACCATTATGTACCTTTTTCAGCCAATAAATATGGCTGTTATCATTTGCTTTTGATTAGGGTTAGGTACATGACGAATAAAGTAAGTACCTACCTTTTTCGAGCATGAAGTGAGAAAAAAATACTTGTTTGTTATGTAGTTTCCAGGTTATAGTCGGGGTTCCTGAAAAGGAGAAAGGTAAATTAATAAAGTAGTTTACCATGTTGGCAGGTATTGATTTCATTTCTTATTTTCCCGGTTATATTTTATGTCAAGCACGGTGTTATAGTTATCCCACAAAAAAAGATATTTTTACTGTTGAATGTTTACTTTACAAAGTTACAAACATGTAATAAGAATAAGTACTCCTTAAATATATTGGATAGATTAGTAGTTTATGCAACTGTCATATAATGAAGGGTATTAAAACACGAGTGTGAGTTTATGAAACGAGCGTAGCGAGTTTCATAATAGTAACGAGTGTTTTAATACCCGTGTTATATGCAGTTGCATACACTACTTTATCTTCACTAATGCAATTAATCAAACAACAAGAGTAAAAGCTGACAATAGTTTATTTATAATAATTGTTAAAATTTTGGATGGTACAATTTTGAAAGTTAATGTTAATTATTGATCCAGCAGCTGTAGCGGCCGCGGGGCAAGCAGTAGAGCTCGTAGACGGAGTCGGAATATATAAAACTTTCACCATGATTGTACTGTCGTCTATGTTAGAGACTTCATCGAACTGGATGTTGTATAGCTCTTGCCTTCGGCATGCCCCCATTATGCCGAAGATTAGTGCAACCTGTAACAATAAACGATATAATAAGCTTGAGGTACATAGCCAAGGCAAAAACTATGATTTATGAAGTAGTAAAGTGTAGGTACCTACTACCAAATTTATACACAAAGCGCTTAAACGGAGTGTCTAGATAACTTGCGTGTGTAGTACGTAAGTACTAGGTAGATTAAATAACAGAACTAAAATACACTTACCTTTTCAAAAAGATACAAAATGTCTTGTGAATCTTCCAGGAACATCTTTATTTGACCTGATGTAAACGTCAAGGACTTTTTTCCCTTGTGTCCTTCTGAACTGCGTTTCAGGAACGCTATGACTTTTGAATACTTCGTGATATCAATATTGTTGTAGATACTCAGTGTGGACTTGAGCATAGAATATTTAGCCCACCTCGCTATCCATTTTTAACTTTTAATTTGTATTTTAAAAACAAAACACATTGCGAAACATTAAATTCACGCGTACGTGTATTGTCACAGTGAACTTGCCGCCATTAATATCTAACCAATGAGAGCGCAGCTGCTCGCGCAGGGCCAATCAGGAACGAGCGCGCGCTGTTCTTTTTTTATTTAATTGGCACAAGATCTTACCAAAGAGTTTTGTGTATGTAAGTTTAGTAGTTTCGACGAAGTTTTCACGTATAACCCAACTGTTTTCAAAAGCCAGCCTAATATCAAAATTTTATACAACTTGTACGAGGATTTTGACATAAGGCTCGCCAGGTTAATTGGTCGCGTTTTATTGATGTTATAATGAGATTTTACGATATCGATGTGGATATTATAACATCATGTGAAATTGCTTAAATTGAGTGTTTTGCTAACTGCGCTATAACAGTAGTCATTTATAAGTCAAGTATTGGAAACATAAGTAGAATGTTATAACATTAGTGTAGATAAAAGTCTTTATTAAACCACACAAAAATAAAATACACAAGGAAATGCTGAGGATTAAAGAAGTACAAAGGGCGACTTTATCGCGTTGAACGATCTTTTCCAGGCTACCTTGGGATGGTCTGGAAATGAGAGAACATTATAGTATAGACGGTGTTTGGCATTCCAAAACGTTTAACGTACGTACCGTAAACGGAAACTATATAAACGTAAACGTAAATGTGGGCTAGCAAGCCATAATTCGCTCACATCAGCGGAATAAAACATAAACTCAGAACTGCAAGGTTCGTCGACGGGTCCGTCGTGAAGGCCATCAAATCAAACTTATGATAAACCTACATACACATAAAAATAAAATTGTTTAACCAATAAATAATGCAGGTGAAGCAGTTTTTGGATATAGGGAGTGATTTCGCACGTCTGATGTCCAGGGGCAGAGCATTCCACAGACGGATAGCTTATACAGTGAAGGATTTTTCATAAAAAGTAGTAGAGTGAGCTGGAACTTTTAAGATGTGGGTTTCAGAGGAACTCAAAGAGAGCGAGTGAGAGGTCGACAGGAATTCAAAGCGCTCCTTGAGATAAGATGGGCTGGGAGGATAGAACAAGATAGTGTATAAGAGATATAGTATGTGATATGCCTGCGAAGTAGGATGGGCAACCACTTGAGTTTAGTGCTATACTCGGATACGTCGATTTGCGAAGGCCAAATATGAACCTGATGCTGAAATTCTGGAGGCGCTCAAGCTTATTTAGTTTATCTTCAGTGATATATTCGGATAGTTGCTTCGGCGTAGTCAAGGATGGGGAACGAAAGGGACTGGGCGAGTGTTACCTTAGTGGAAGTTGTAAGGAAATTATTGTTATTAGCCTGATATGATGAACATATTGAATACCCACTTATCTATTTTACATCCATATGAATCAGTGAGTAATAGAAAAAAATCCTTTTTCCAGACATTTATGATTTTACGCTTCACGACTGACGCGAAATTCAAATATTTTACCGATTTAAATATTTTCTGAATATTACGAGTATATTAAATCTAACGGATAAAAGTAGGGGACCAATTTTGCTGCGAAGCCATTACAGCAGTCTTTTTGCAAGTACCTAATTCCAAACAAAAACAACCTCGGACCCGGGCTGCCTTCTCGCTGTACCTGCCTTGTGATTGACTAATTCAAACCGAGTTTTAGTTCAGTGAGCTCTCCTTTTGAAGGAGTGTACACAGAATAACGATTGGTAACAAACAATCGAATTCTTTTTACCCGACTGAGCAAGGAGGGTTTTGTCTATTGATGTTGTTTACTTGAAATTCAATGTATTGGAAGTTTTATTAGATTAATCATCCGAGTAAAAGTCGATGCAGACTTCGTATATTTTTCGTTTTGTAGCATTCAATTCTGTGGTGGAGATGCCCAAACATATTTATTTTCGTTGGATAGATTCATAAAACAATTCAAGCTATGAAGCCTTTCAGACGAGTTAATTTTAATTTCCGCTAGGAAGGTACTACGACAAGGCTCGTGTGGTTATCTTACGATTAATTTTTTTTGCATGCCCAATAGGTACATACATACGACGATAGAATTAGTTAGATCATTAAAGGTATTAAGCCAAAAGCCGCCGACATATCAAAGTAACTATGTACATATACTTACATAAGTTTAGATACATACATCACCAATGAATCCTTTGGTACGCTTCCAAAGGGAAACCAATTAATATTCGTGGAAGTTGATTAAGAGACTCGCTGTGACTTATCAATTGGTCTAAGTTGTTAGGTTCGGAAGTTCTCTCAGACAAAACTTCGCCACTCACCGCCTCGGAATCAGAAGTTTTGAAATTATATTAAATTATTGGCATGCATGCATGATAATGCTGCATGAGAGTAGACCGTCTCTATTCTGAAATGAGAGCAATATTTAACCCGCCGTGTACATATTAGGTAAACATTTCTAGCTGTCAAGGTGATCTGGCGGGATTTGCCTGAAGCTATCTCGCGGCACTTTAGCTCACATACTGTAAATTGAAAGTGCGACTATACAATTTCCATTTTTCAGCGAAATCTAGCATTGTGAATTTGTTTAGTCTGATGTTATACAAAAGAGCTAGAAACTAAATTCTCCGTACAAAGGCTGTATGAGATCTCTGCCTGAAAATACCAGTAGGTACGTGTGGGTACAAATAATGACAGGAAATTGTTTGCCCTTCGCGACTACGACTACCCGTATTAACATGGCTGTTTACTGAGTCAATATTACTGGGTAATTTGAAACTAAGGACCTTACTGCTGAATAGTTTTGCTACGGGAACTTTAGGCATTCAATTTAGTTAGTTTAGGAATAGTGCCTATAACGAGGGCATAATTTATCTTTAAGTCAAGTCCTCTGGAGGTGTCATTGGTCTCCATTTGCTTGGTTGTATTTGCATGAAATTGGGATTTCTCTGACCAATTTTCCTGGTGAATGTCTTTGACGTTAGCTGCGCCTTTACGCGCAAATTGGACTGCATTATTTTGGTGAAGTGGCGAGTGACACAGATTGCACTAAAGGCCTGAAGGCGTATCGGACATGGGTTAAGCTACCCGGCGTACAAAGGGACGACCTAGGGATGAACGGTCCGTTTATTCCCAGTGGTTTTGTGTTGTAGTTCTTTTCAAACGACTATTGGGTAGATTATATATGTATAGATGATAGGTAAGTATGACTTACCTTTGGGTTTGACTATCTTTGAGCACCGTAGTCAATTTCCTGAGTTAAGTGGATCCTAGACAAGTTATTTTTTTTCTCACCTGGAGCGTGTTAAAGTAAAACATTGTATCGCAAACCGCAAAAAGACTCAAGATGTATTTGTTATGCAACTTAGCTGAGAGAATGATATTTCATCTAACCTATTTTGTCCCACTGCTGGGCTACTATATTAGGTACACTATATTATCTATCTATAGATGGAAAATTATTTACTTCAAAATCAAATTAATTTGTTATTTTACTTAGCTGAATTCTTTATAGAAGGTAATGTCATGTCATGTAATAAATATAAGATAATGGCATTTGCGGCCTCATCGCCTAAGCTGATTTCATCCAACCTACCAAAGATCAGATCAAGAAAAGAGAAGATCATGGGATGTCGGTGCAGGTGCACGGTTGCCACAACAACTTAGTAACTATTCATTGATTACCCGCTTCCTTCCTCATGGGTACATTCAGTACAGAATATATTCAAAGGGTTCAAGTAGTCAGTTCCAATTAAAATGTTCGTTGATTGTCTGTATGAACCACAGGTTTCTCGACACACGTACATTTGACAAACATATTGTGCTACGTGCAATTGATGGCCCTGGACTGAAATTGGAGTTAGAGTTTAAGGGTGCTGTTCTCTCAAACATCGGTTCTCGTTGATTGGCTCGCAGTCTGGTCCCATTGACCTTAATGGATGCAGTTACGATATGCCTGTTCGTTGACATGTGCATCGATTGTTAGACATAAATCAAGATTTTTAGATGTTTATTTCAACCTCTACAGAGTTGAAAAAAGCATTTAATTTTATTAGATTTATTTACAAAATTAACAAATGAATGAATGAACACTTTATTGCACAAAACTAATGAAATATATATAAATTAAATAAAAACTGACAATAGGCGGCCTTATTATTTAAAGCATTCTTCCAGGCAACCTTATTAGGTACCACCAAAAGATACAAAAGTCACTTAACAGTTGGTAGTGCACATAATACACATAATAAAGGAATATACTTAATACATACATACAATCCAAATACAAACATTATACCTACAGATAATAACTTTTTTATTACGCTTTTTATTACAAAATACCTCTTAACTCATAGACAAGTCAAATCTATACTTATAATAAAACTGTAACAGGTCCAATTCTGTACATTGAAGATATTTTGAAAATTTTTTTTGGAGGGCACTCTATTATCGATACTGAAGCCAAAACTGCAATTTTTTTCATTCATGTCTGTCTGTCTGTCTGTCTGTCTGTCTGTCTGTCTGTCTGTCTGTCTGTCTGTTTGTTAAACGCGCATCACGCCGAAACTACTGAAGGTATTGAAATGAAACTCGGCACGATTTTAGGTCATACTACGAGGAAGGACATAGGATACTTTTTATCCCGGAATTCAGTCAGGTTTCCCTGGGAGAGGGGATGAAAGTAAAATTCTTTAACTGCGCATCACGACGGAACTACTTAAGGTATTGCAATAAAACTCGGTACGATTTTAGGTCATACCACGAGAAAGGACATAGGATACTTTTTATCCCGGAATTCAGTCAGGTTCCCCTGGGAGAGGGGATAAAAGTAAAATTTCTTCACCGCGCATCACGTTCACGCCGAAACTACTGAATGAGTTGGACTGAATTGGTACGATTTGAGTTCAAGGAAGGACATGGGATACATTTTATCCTGGAATTCAGTAAGGTTCCCCTGGGAGAGAGGATGAAAGTAAAATTCTTTAACCGCGCATCACGACGGAACTACTTAATGAATTCGAATGCAACTCGGCGTGATTTTAGTTCGTAGGTACTATGAGGAAAGATACATTTTATCCCGGAATGCAGTAAGGTTGCCCTGGCAGAGGGGATGAAAGTTAAATTCCTTCACCGCTCATCACGCCGAAACTACATAGGTAATGAGTTGGAATGTAACTTGGCACGTTTTGAGTTCATACTACAAGAAAGGACATGGAATACATTTTATCCTGGAATTCAGTAAGGTTCCCCTGGGAGAGAGGAAAAAGTAGAATTCTTTAACCGCGCATCACGACGGGTCTACGCGTCGTCCGATTTCATGCATTCTTTTTGTTAGAAACAGAGATGCAAGATCGAATATGACTAAATCAGTAGAAAGTCGAGTAGAAAATCAGTAGATTGATGAAATAATCTGTAGATTGAAGAAAAAAATTAGTAGATAAAGGGTAGGTAAGTTCCTATCTATTTATTTTTCCAAGACGCACCCATTAGTTAGGTTCCTACCTACTAAGGTGGTGGGTCTTGGAAAAATAAGCCTTACATGATATATATGGTGGTTTAGCTGGTCCAGCGAAGTTTGGTTGGAGTCTTACTCCAACCAAACTTCGTGTACAATTAAATTAATTAATTATTGTGGTCCACTTAAACTAACTGGACCGCAGAAAAATATTTTTTATTGTGGTACACAGCCAACTGTACCTACCTACTAACGAAAAAAAATTACGGTGGTCCAGTCAAATGGATCAGGAGCCCAATTCTGCAAAACAATTGCTTCAGTATGACAATGGAATCGTCGCAGAATCATCACGTAGAATCCTTAGATTAATAAAATTCCAGATAGTGCGTGCGAGATAAATTAATATGTAGTTTCAAACTTGACGCGCGTCTCTCCATCTGCATTCATCATAATTTCTTTCATCCAAGGTGGAATACCAAAAAGTGTCATTCTGTGACGATAGCCCTGTCATAGTGAAGCGATTAGTATAGCAGAATAGGGCCCCAGCTGTGAGTAAGTCAAACGAGTAGGACACTTCTTAACACTGATGCTGGCCGAGTCGTAGCTAAAAGTCGTGTGGATAAAGAATGGGATTGAAGATGACAATATGCTATCCCCCGTAGACCCTACACGATTTTTTGGACGGCGGCGTTTCATAATATGAGAGACTATGGTTAAATGTGAACTTAATTAGTCGGCAGGTAAGGCAATCGCGAACGAAGTCGCGGGTACAGCTAGTTTTAAATAAAATTATCATCAAAAACAAAAAAAGCGTTTATTGATCGCCTCACTTCAATTTATCCCATAAAACTCCAAAGTCAGTGTCAATATTAAGGAATTAAAGGCAGTTTTTAGTTTTATGTTAAAACCATCCAATTATTGCATAAAATAATTGCTAGAAGCATCTGGCTTAGCCTTATTGAATTGCTTAGTGAAAGGGAAGGGAGCGTGCTCAGAGGGAATTAGTGCTGCTGTAAATAGACGGGTTGCCTTTGTGGAGCTTTATGGAACAATGCTCTAATCTATTTTTCAGCTTAACATCATCAACAATTTCAACAACCAGACCGCTGCTGGCCCTTGATACACAAAATTGCCTCTATTTTTAGGGGGTACAGCTATAATCATAACGCTGGGAACCAAAAAATAAAAGAACGCCTTAGGACGCCTTAGCTTACTGAATGTATTTTTTGACTCTTGACATCTTATATATCTATAATATAAAAATGAATCGCAAAATGTGTTGGTAAGCGCATAACTCAACAACGCCTGGACCAATTTGGCCAAATCTTTTTTTAAAATGTTCGTTGAAGTTCAAGGATGGTTTTTACGGCGAGAAAAATTAGAATTATTGCTGGAAAAACCCTAAAAATAGCCCTTCTTTTTCCCATACAAATGATTAGTAAATAAAACGTAGTCAATTTGAGCTTTATTGCTATGGTATAAAGTTCATATTAAATTACAAGCACTCACTGTTGTCTAAGCAATGTAGGTGTGTTCCTAACGTCAAAGATCATATTTATCAAAACAATGTGCGTGTGTGCGTTGGAGCACAGAATACATAGTTGGAGGAGTTTAATGTCGCGTTCCAAAACTCGCTTTTCTTTTGTATTAGTTTCGGCACGCGAAATAAAATGCATCAGTTTCCACGTCATTACATCAGTCAAACAAAAATCGCGTTACCAACAGATTCGTACGGTTTAAAAGGATTTGACTTCAAGTCATGTCAAATTAAAAAAAAAAAAAAGTTGTCTGTTACCTAATCTTCTGAGTTTGCTTTTGTCAACTGATACACGAAACAAATTCGTATATCGTGTTTTGTACAGAGTGTTTAGTTAGTTAGTGTTTGTTTAGTTCGTGATTAGTGACAAAATAATTTATATTTAATATGCCTCCTATAAGACGAAGCAATTTAGGTAGAAGAACCACATTACAAATCTTTTTGACAGGACGAAGTCTGTCGGGTCAGCTAGTAATTATATAAAGAGCCAATAAATAAAATATTTAATTACTTACTGAATATTATGCTGTTCGTGGCATATTGCTTTTCAAGAAATTTTGAAGTCGGTTATAAGTTGTAATGTCCTAACAAAACGACAACCTCAGCGGTGCAGCCGGCGAAGGTTTGCCTGCAACGCATGAGGTTGCGGGTTGGATTCCCGCCTTGGGACAAATGTTTGTACGATCTGCATATTTATTGTGGGTGTTTTCTATGTATAATTAAAATCTACAACCTAGACCTCAAATCTATCCCCAAAAATCTTTTTGAATCACTCGGCAATGTGGTGTGGACGTTCCATTTATGTCCAGAGAGTTCACATCAACACCACCATCAGCCCTTACACGTCCACTGCTGAACATAGGCCTCCCCCAAACGACGACGACGCCTCGAATAGCGGTCCTGAGCCGCCTACATCCATGGACTCCCTGCGACTGCTACTATGTCGTCGGTCCATCGAGTGGGAGGTCTTCCCACACTCGAGTTCGCATCTAAAATTATTATTCATTGTCCGCAGGTAACTCTACCAAGAGAAGACCGGATACATTTCTATAGCGTGATACTGAAAATGAGTGCCAATGTTTAAGGAAACATACAAAGCTCGTTACATTCGGGTGATTCTTAAAGCAAGAGCGTGGAAGAAAGCGCCGATGAAGTTGCTAAAGTGGAAGAAGAAGATGTCTTCGAAGGACCAGGAGTACGACTTGGTGACGAGCGACGAATATGACACCAGGATCCCGCTGTATCCGGACGAGGCGTTCACCTACGGGATCACGTTTGAGGCTAAGGTAGGTTCAAGATTTTTACTTATGTTCAAAAATCACAACTTGAAAAATAATTAGGTATGCTGATTATGCCCTGCTTTGCGAAGATTTCGCAAAGTTTTATATTGTCATTTGTCCGGTATACAATCGAACATAACTCATGTCATGACTTTGCTCCGATACTTTATAGTTATATAATTTGTCACGAAAACTAAGAATCCAGAATTGTAGATTTCTATTATTACAATTAATCAGAGTTAATCAAAGAGCTTCGAGCGAGTTAGCAAAATATTCAAAAACTTTGATATTCCACGAAGAGGTTTCTATTCAAAGATTCAATTTGGCGGCTGGAGAGGGTGAAACGTAAAAGTCATCTTATTGTTCTTGCAATTTCGAATTCAATGAAATGGTGATCCAATGTTGATTTAAATTTAGTTATTCTTTTTGGTAGACAGATAGGACTTGTAATGTAATCCATCCATTAAAAATACATAAAGTCAACTGAACTTATAATAATTATAATAAATTTTCAAATCATCAATAATAACAAAGCATAATAATTTATTATGTACCTACTAGCTTCTGCCCGCAGCTTCGGATAAGGTCTAGAACAACGTTTATATGGTGAAGAGGTAACAAACATCTTAACATCAAAATGTCGCAGTATCGTGAATATAACGTAATTTACTCGTATTTACCAAGTTGAAGATAAAACTGATATTTAACACATACTCACTTTATGCTTCCAATGGAAATTAATAAATTTAATTTAATTTAATTTTAATATTTTTAATAAACGATTTGAATTGAAAATGGTTTTTTCAAAGCAATTATTGAAATTTGAGCTCACATTTTAGCGTTTAGACCGTTCAGTAGATTCCTCATAAAATTTTGTTGCAATAAAACTCTGTGTTTTGTACAATATTGAGGAACCGAGAAAGTAATAACAATGAATTGTTGTCTATTCCTAGGAGAGTTCTATTATTGTTCACTCGGGAAGCCCGGAAAGACTTGTAAGCCTGGATAAAACAGACTCGATACAGTTCAAGATACGTGTTCTCGATAACTCGACAAAAGGTTTTGTTTCTATCCATAGCGAGTTCAAAAAGGTAGAATTTCACGGAGAAGCAATATGCCCGTGTCATTAACACTTGTTAGAGTGACCCGATGACGACGACCGACGGCGTCTTTTGCGGAAAATAACGGAAAAGGTCATTTTTAAGAACTTGCAATTGAGGTAAATCATAACGAAAACAAAATTAAAAAATTTGAAAACCCCCCGGCAGTTTTTCATGAAACATGACTAAGAATATTCGGGATAAAATTATCTATGACACAAAAAATAACTAAACGAAAATCGGTTCATCCGTTTGGGAGCTACGATACCACAGACAGATACACAGATACACAGACAGACTCGTTAAACTTATAACACCCCTCTCTTTTTGAGTCAGGGGTTAAAAATACTCTACTGTTACCCAATATTTATTAAAAACCTACCTACTACAGCCATGATATTAATTTTAAAACCAAAGATTTAACCCATGAAAATCTCTATCTTGAAAATTATCAGCTGTAAGTCTCCGTCATCCAAGACGATCTTAATTGACTGAAAGAATAAAAGGGCGCATTTTCACCCAATTACTCCCCACACTCCCTCGCTTCGAAAGTAATAAAAATTGGTCCTGTGTAAAGAGGTTGGGTGTCTGGCCTCTATTGAAGTAAGGGTGCACAATAACGCGGTCACAAAGGACCTATTCATAGATTTGGGCTCACTACGCACCGGACGGGACTATGCGAAACTGAGCCCCGATATACTTAGACTTAGAGCTTTATGAATGTTTTACTGCGAGAATTCACTAGCGTTCCTCTACCCCAGTCCCAAGGGTCTATTGGGCCTCATAGTCGAACGTCATTTATTTTTGATGGAGATTGGTGCCTACTGTGTCAAATATGACTGTGCAGTTTGGAACTAAGATCAGAGAGTCATAAATTAGCAAATTCGTTCGCGGATAACTTTATCCGCGAATGCGAATGCGAGGCGTAAAAGATAAAATCTTTTACGCCGGTGAATTCAGCTGAACGACACATTAAAAGATACTTACTTCAAAAGAAGGAAAACATTTCACTTGAATGCGAGTCACGGACACATTCGCCGTCCAAGGACTGTTTATGCTGAAACAAAGTAGTTACTTACCTACCTAGTTGATGTAGGAGTTAATGACTTCAAAGAGGGATCGTGCAAATACTTACTCCGTGGTTGTCTCGTAAACAAAATACGAATAGTCAATCGGCCTTGATTCGCTCGGGTGATTGCGTCGCTGCCTACAAATCGTAGAGAATAGTCATGGATTTGCATTTTGCGGATTCTACGAATCGAGCTAAACTAACTAAGCCGCGAACCGCAACGATTCGCGCCACCAGTGCGAGCTCACACATCGCGAAATCGAAAAAGCTCAGTGACGGATGGGGCAATTTGTCCAACATGATCGACAAGATCGCTTTCAAATCACGCTATATTTTTACGTCCACAATGTGCCTGCAAACATTATCGAAAAACGATTTGAACAGAGATATTTCTGACCTAACGCCTGTCTTACCCACTTTGTAACTTGACATGAATTAAATTCCCTCGCGACTTGGGTATTTGCCTCGGTGCGTGGCGTGTGGTATCGTATCGAACACTTGAGCTACAGCAGTTTGAACATCCGCGGTTAATTACATTGTTCAAGAGTTGACTTGCCTAAGTAAACTTGTATTGAGTTGGGTATCAATTTATAATGTTGTTTATAATTTCCGTAAGTTTTTTAATCCACCCGTTTCTCAACATGGAAGTAAGGTTCTCCAATCTTAGCCACCAACTACTTCATTGTTTGAAATTCCAGCGCATACCTAATTTGCCGTAAAATGCAGTCAATGTCCCTACCATAGCGGCATCTCAGCACAGCCCGTTGCGTTTGCGTCATTACCGCCTCTTAGATAAAAACTTAGTTTAGTATGACTCATCGCGGTGACTCTACCTCATTACCATGCGTATAGATCATTATAAGTTCTATCTATAGCGGACGACGTGAACGATGCATTCTAGCAAATAATAGCGAAACTCTATTAGTTAGTTCAGAAGCTCATAATAAAAATAAATAGAAAGATAGATAGAAAATTCTTTATTGCACACTTATCGATAGAAATAATACAACAAAACTGTGACAAGTGGCGGTTTTATCGCTCAAGAGCGATCTCTACCAGACAACCGTGGATGGATAGGATCATTGGATAGTACTAGGGGATCTGTGTGCTCATGAAAGTTATATAAATAAATACTTTCAATATATATTACCCTTAATATATACCTAATACATATAATATTAGTATAGACATTATAGAAAATTACCTACTACATAAAGAACATTATATATATAAATAACTGCCACTGAGCATTTGTAGAGCAGGGGCTGGTTAATATCTATGCCAGCACTACTGCGGAAAATCAATAAAGATGATGCATTTCATAAAGAAATTCCAAAGCTTTTGTTTTTCATTTTCTCCTTCCTTCACCTTTATACGGAAAATATACTAAAAGTAAAAGGTACAGTTCAGAAGCAGAGCAAACGAACTACATGTAGCCTCTTCCTAGCATAGCTATAGGCTACACGATAGCTTGTAGCTGCAGAGGTTCCATGAGTTATCATAAATAGTTGACAATTTTAACTCAGTTAATCTTTACAAACCCAATGACTCAATATGCCGTAAATAAATAAGAATAAAAAAGGTTATGTTGCTAATGGTCAAACAAGTCGAAGACGACCTCGGTGGCGCAGCGGGCGAAGGTCTGCCTGCGACGCAGGAGGTTGCAGGTTCGATTAACGCCTCGGGACAAATGTTTGTACGATCTACAGATATTTGTCCCGGCCGTTCTGGATGTTTTCTATGCATATTAAAAAATATATATCTAGTATATCAGTTATCTAGTACCTATAACACAAGCTCTGCTTAGCTTGGGGCGATAGTGCTGCGTGAATTGTCCAGCATTATTTATTTATTTAAGTATCAAATAAAACGTATGTCAATGAGGTGATTTCCCTTACTTCGTACATGATAAGTGGTCTCTGATCGCCCGTCTGCGCTGGCCCTCAGGGACGGCAATATTAGGAAAGTGCCTATAGCATTCGTCGGATAAAGTGTAGGTGCGGCGTAAGTTTCACTCGCTACTTTCGTCGATGGTTTTCGCGAAAAATTCCATTCGCTCCGTCGTGGTAGTTTTTCACTTTGCCCTCTCTTAGAAACTTTAATATTAGATGACGTAAAAAGTTCCGTTAACATTGAATCAGTTTTCCTTATCCGGTTTCCGTGCGACAATTTTTGATACGCTTCTGGTCAGGTTTATTTTATAATTACTTTTTAACTTTATAGTTTTTTTATTAATGGGCAGAAGCATTTATTCACAAAGAAAAATACAATCAAATAATAGAAATAAATTAGAACTAGTATTTACAATTGAAACAATTGAGCTAACTGCAGACTGTTGCAAACAATCTGTATATCTGGTAGCTCAACTGATCCATATCAATACCAGTCGGAAGCGTCCCCATGACTTTATAGTTACATCACATACATAAATTTAAGTAAATATTTAAATTTTTCTGTCAATGAATTAATACATCGCATTCATATTTTTTTACCAGAGTCACTGGGCATTTGAAATTTTTGTGTCGCTCTCGTGCCACTCTCAATTAATACACGGTCCGGAGCAGCACGGAAATAACTGGAATTTTATATATTTGAATTTTATACAAACTATTTACCAGAAAAAAGCTTTTTTCATATAGATCCGCCCTTTGAAACCTTTTAAAATGTCTGTTGATATAATCTATGTCGATTTCCATCGTGAGCTTACCAACCAACTTACATTAAGTTGGATAATGTAAGCTAAAATGTCAATTCACGTTTTATCATGTTTCAATAAATATTGACAATGCCAAACGTTTATTTTAAACTGTAAATTTACAGATTGTACATTTTTTCTGTAAACTCAAATCAACTGTGAATTAACTTTTGAATGCTTGTGTTAAGTTGTGTACTCGGTTTATTTTAGTTAGCTAGTGAATGTCCCATAACTGTTAATTTGGATTTGAATTTGAAGAAGATCCACGTTAACGGGCTCACAAGTACACATCGTCATTGAAAAGTAAAGAAACGACTGCGAGTGGTCGAGCCTGTTCATATTTAGACTTCGTACCTTCTTCGATTCGAGAACTAGACCGAACTTTTTGTCGATAGTGATATACCTTTGCTTTGATTCATAGAAAGCCATTATACAGGGTGTAGGTACTACGTCGAAAAGGGGTGGTTCTGGACATCGAGGGTGTCAACGTTTGTTTAACATTTTTTCTTTTTTTTTAAATAAGTAGTGTAATTTTTTTCACATTCGTGTTTTTTTACGTGTATTCTTACAATATTATTATTGTTTTGTAATTTCAAAGGGTGTACATAATTTTTTAATAATTTCATGGCAAAACCCTTTTTGGTGTAGCGTCAAATACTCAAGTCCGTAAACTCTTGGAGCTGCAAAATAAATACAATTCTAAATCAACGCACTCAAAAGTTACAGCCGATTCTGTCAGAGTATTTTGAAATTTCCAAAGGAATCACATGCACACAAAACCTATAGGGTACTTCCCATAGACCTAGAATCATGAAATTTGGTGAGCAGCAAGTGCTTTCTTATAGCACAAGTAAAGGGCAAAATCTGAAAACCATTTTGTAACTTATTTACTAAAAAAAAAATACTTTTAATACTCGATCAAAACCTATAGGATACTTCCCGACCTGGAATTATGAAATTTGTCAAGAAGGAAGGCCTTATAGCACAAGGAAAAATCCAAAAACAGTAAATTTGTAGTTAATTCACAAAAAAAAAATACTTTTGATTCTCGCCATCGACCAAAACCTATAGGGTACTTGCCATTGACGTAGAATCATAAAATTTGGCAAGAAGCAAGGTCTTTTAACACAAGTAAAGGAAAAAATTATAAAACCGTAAAGTTATAGTTTATTCACAAAAAAAATACTTTTGTTTCTTGCTAAAGACCAAACCTATAGGGTAGGTACTTCCCGCTGACCTAGAATCATAAAATTTAGTAAGAAGCAAGGTCTTATAGCACAAATAAAGAAAAAATCCATAAATCGTAAATTCGTAGGTTACTTAATTTTTTTTTTTATTCATTGCCATGGAACAAAACCTACAGGGTACCTACTTCCTGTTGACCTAGAATCACGATAATTTTGCAAGACACAAGGTCTTACGGAACCCTTAGTGCGCGAGTCCAACTCGCAGTTGAAGTTTTATTTTTCATCAACAAATCGTTATTCACAAGTTGATCCCCTCGAGGTCCAGAACTATCCTTTTTCGGCTTGGTACACCCTTTCCGTGGCACCCTGTATGTTATGAGATTAGTTAATTTGAACTTTTCGCCGTAGGGATTTACTACCTCGATTAAGCGGAGCTGTATATTCGTGCCAATACTTGCATCTGATAAATTACAAGTTGGTTTCTATGAGAGCATGTCAGCAATTGATAAAAAGTCTTTAACAAAATTAGCTCTAACTTCTTAACCTGATAAAACTGCAGAACATACTTATGGGCCCGTTCGCTGCGGATGAGAGAGAGAGAGAGTCCACGAATACCCCTTTTCGTTAGATCCTCTAGAATTATAACTAGTGATCGGAAATTCAAGCGCTTATTTACCTAAAGTTAGCGTGAAGAACATGGAGCGGTTAAAACCACCTCTTCCGGGAATTTGGAGGAATTCCGGAATTTTCTCGAATGTTGATGTATTTTCGCCGGAATCTTATATAAAGACGAAATATAAGACACTTTTAATCTGACGCGTTTTAACTAAAGTCGATATTTCCGGAGAAAAAGTTTTTTATTTACATGTTTCTAAATTTTTATATCGACTTTAGTGAAAAACACGTCAGGATAAAAGTGTCTTACATTTCGTTTATAAATAAGATTCCGGCGAAAGTAAAACAATATTTAAAAAATTCCTGAATTCTGAGAAATTCCCGTGAATTCCCGAGAAAAAGGTGGTCTCAAGCGCTCCATCTTATGTCATCTCGCCAACTTTAGTTAAATAAGCGCCCGAATTTCCGATCACTGATTATAACACACTGTGTAGCTAGTTTTTTATTTATTTTGAATTGGTATCTACGTAATAGCGTTGATCATTATGGGAAATTAATTCTTACTTAACCTTATTTGCCATAAATTATAGCAATGCCACGCGATATACCTACTCTAATTGTATATCGCGTGGCATTCTTAAATATTAGCAATACTGAACACCTGGATTCATATAAAGCGGAGTCATTGTCCACCTGTTCTGACTGTGTCAACAGATCTGATTGATTATTAAAAAACATATAGGAATGTTTATTAGAAATCAATCAACAACATAATTGTAAAAAAAAACATATATTTACACTATCTAATGAAACTCAGAGATAATGAATACAGACACCAAGCTGGGAATAACTCATATACGATATTTATACGAAATCAACGCGTGCGAATCTTTATGTCTACAATGCGAATCTTCATGTCTACTATATTAGAGAAGTGCCAACAGCATTCAGCGGATATTACTCCTTTATTATTTATCTGAACTTTTCTGAAGCGTTAAGTCGTCCCGTCGGAACGCTGCGGTTATGATTTAAATGAAAGCTTGCTGCCTGCCTAGCCTGGAGCTTACAACATATTATGAACATGGGAATACAGGAATACTTATTGTAAATTGTAATACATTATACCAATTCGATTTTATATTATTTACTTTTAAATATCTACTACTATAATGGTACTTTAGTACCTTAGTAGTATCATTTTGTTGTGTAGGCAAGTTATTGGATATTGGATTTTGAATCAAGCTTTGACAACTTATCTTGTGGATTTAGAATAAGATTCGCGTTTCTAAGTAACTCATTATTTGGTTCTTTGTAAAATCATGTATGCTTTTATTTGTAAAAGTATTTCTTGTCATTGACAATATCTAATAGCCATCTCGTGTCATGAACCTTTTAGGTATTTGAGGCCTTGTAGGCCTCCATGAAACGGGGCTCAATTTTTTTGTCCCCTGTCTTGTTGACTAGGCATACGTAGGTACAATGCGAAAGTACCTACCTACCTGGATTATTGAAGTTAACGCATTCAATGCCCGCCATGGGCAATGGAAGTGTTATTACATATATTATATTCTTATTCAATGCCCAGCCTCGACACGCTGTTGATACTGCACTTGTGCGTCATGGGCATTGGAAGTGTTAAAACATCGATGTCATTTTTTGGGTAGAAAAAATCTAGACAAGGCCTTGTCTAGGCTGTCCATAGTGTCAATGACGTATTATACTAACTAAATGGGTTCATGCAAAGCCTACTGGGTAAGGCCGTGTATTTTGCCACTTTTTCCTAAAATTATTGTCAGTCATGGTAAAAAATAAGGGTCTTTATCCATTAGTTTATTATTGAGATTATGGAGCAGGCGTTTAGCTGTTGTGTTATTTTGCCACTTTTACCTAAAATTATTGTCAGTCATGCTGAAACCTATAATATATTAACATAATACATAACTATTTGTATTTTTTTAACTTGCCTACTGTGAATCAGCAGTTTGTGCAGTCCTGGAGAGCGATTACGGTGAGGTCAGGCACGGCATCACGGCTCAAACGTTAGCAGTTGAAAAGTTCGGGTGCGCGTTCACAGGCCGGCATCGGACAATCCGCACTGGCTCCAGCAATGTATTGTCATAAAAAATCGGTTCCGCACGGAGCGGACTGACGGCAATGCCGGCGAGGATTCTTGAAGGCAACTTTTCTACTGTCATTCGGATTGCCGATCAGTGGACGCACTTGTCAGCGGATTGTCCAATGGCGGCCTGTGAACGCGCACCCTAACGTTTCAATTTCAACTGCTAACGTTTGAGCCGTAATGCCGTTTCTTACCACACCGTGATCGCGGCCCTCGGCCTTACCGGTACGCGAAAGTTCACTTTTCACTTCTTCGATGAAAGTGGCAAAATCCACGGCTTTAGCCTACTATGTTTCAACTTAAATTAACCATAGTTATGCCAAAAGAACGAAACATTTTAGAGTACAGTGAGACCTCTTCCTTCGAGCTCCTTCCTACAAGGCCGACCAATTCACGATATGCTAACTTATTATTCCCTACGTGCTATTCACAACACGAAGTTGCTTCGATCGGAAGGCCATTGGAATGACGCGATCAACGTATTCTAATGCGGTGCCATGTTGTTCCATCAACACGTTCAAAGCAAGGGCTTGATGTAACCTACGAAGATATCCAATATTATCTTCCAAGACATCTGTTTTACTTTGAATTCTTGTATACGTTATATTGGCATTAAGTTATTAAATATTCGTAATTAACGGGGTCTGGCAATATACTTGCGAGACTCCGTTTATTTGTAAAATTACACTCGGGCTATTAAATTATAGGTTACTTGACTCAATATCAAATTTTGCGCAATAAATAAATTTGACTTAATAAACTAATATTTAATGATTTCTGATGTTAGAAGTGTAGGATATTTTCAATATAATATTGTATTTTTAATTTTTTATCTCTGGAAACGCTGTCGGCCATGTTGTGACGTCATACGCCTCTAAGCACATTTCATGTCGAATCTAATACTTTTACGTCTGTCTATATTTTTACAATGATGGACGTTTGCTTAAGTCGATTGTTTGTTTTCTAGGCGCAGCTAGTATTATGTCTGTGGTTTTCTACCAGTATGACGTCACAGCATAGATAAATACGGTTGTCAGCGTTTTCGCTCCTTACGAAAAGAAGACTTTTAAAAAAAGTTTTGCGGTTTCCTAGGTTGCCTCTAATCAGACAACAATTAATAATTTAGAACTAGTTGAAAAACGGTCAACTAGCCTGTTTTAGAATATAAAATTGGAAAAATATCGCATTGCTAAATATATTTGCACACCTCCCGTTCTATTAAAAACTGAAGCTGAGGTCCATACATACAAACATTTTATGTGGCTTAAGATCCCTCAGTGCTCGCCACAGTCCAGTAACGATGTCATGACCATCTACGGTACGTCCAACAAACCTTCGTCCACAAATAAAATATTTCAGTGTACTGTATAAAGCTAGTACCTAATGTAAAGCTACCTCTATCTACTGTAATCTTAACTGTAACTCCAGCTTCTGTCTAAATGAATTTTATGCTAATTCAGAACAGTCACGTTCCCGAATAGGTAAATAAAGGTATGATTCCGAGAAGCTGATAGCAGACTGAAATGGCTCTCCTAGTTCCTATGATTTTAATGAAATTACTTGTATTAATAACGTTATATAGAATGTTATACAGGGTGTCCCATAATGAGTGGATAATACTGAAGGTGCGTGTGCACGGTGCCATGGCCAACAAAAATCAAATAAGTGTAACAGTTTGGGAGTTAAGTAATTTTTTGTAAATTTATAAAATGGAGCACCCTGCAACTTCCTGGGATAGGACAAGATGGATGACTTTCTTACCATTCGAACTCTGAATTTTAGAGGCACTCGCTGTCCGTAAACACAAATGTGAGGGGTGCAACATTTTCTAAATTTACATAACTCCCAAACGGTTAAAGTTTTTTTATTTTTGTTTGACTGATTCGTCATGCCACCGCACAGACGCACCTGCAGTATTATCCACTCATTATGGGACACCCTGTATAATGTTCATTGACAAATATTTTTTGTTTTTGGTGACTGCAAAATTATTTTTTATTGTTTATGTCTTTTAGATATCTATGAATACACACTGAGATATTAGTTTAGGCCACAGATTAGCATTTGATTAGCATTCATTTGAACCGAGCTGGATATCGAGTGGTTTTCTTAGCTCTCGCAAATGAATCAAGTCACTGTTCATTAAAACAAATAACTCACCCGAGTTTTAGAGATTTATTAGGCGATTGTTATAAACGAGCGAGCGGATTCCCTTAGCCGTCGTTAAAAGTTTTAACTTAGAAGGTAACATAGGAAGAGCCACTTAATTTTAATAACCAATGTTATCTACAGCGTAGTCAGAAATACTCACAATTATCTCTGCAGAAAATTATTATGACATACTAGCTTCTGCCCGCTGCTTCACGCGCACTTTAACAGGATAAATATAAGCTGATATCCATCCCGTCTAACTCCCTGCAAAATTTCATTAAGACCCGATCAGCCGTTTAGCCTTGAAAAGATAACAGAAAGAGATATTTTTGAATTTTTAATATTACTAGCTTCTGCCCGCGGCTTCCCTCGCGTATTTTCGGTATAATAAGTAGTCTATTACCACTTACTATACCGAACTATAACTATACTTTACTACTTTACTATTATAATAAGTATCTAGGTTAGGCTATGTTCTAAATGTACGCCAAATTTCATCTTGATCTGTTTAGTAGTTTTGGAGATCCTAGGTAACAAAAATTCAAATTTCACAAACTTTCGGCTTTATAATAACAAAATTTATAATAAATAAATAAATAATGCTGGACAATTCACACAGCACTATCTAGCCCCAAGCTAAGCAGAGCTTGTGTTATGGGTACTAGGTAACTGATATACTTAATACAATACATACATAGATAGAAAATTTTTATTATACATAGAAAACATCCAGAACACCCTGAACAAATATCTGCAGATCGTACAAACATTTGTCCTGAGGCGGGAATCGAACCCGCAACCTCCTGCGTCACAGGCGGACCTTCGCCCGCTGCGTCACGGAGTAGGAAATTTGGATTAAGCTTGTGTAATACGTAGATAACGTCGACATCGAGTAGTACCTATCGAGGTACAAAATATAATACGATGTCGATAGTTACGAATATTCACAAAGAAAATTATAATGTAATTAGTATTTACAATTGAAACAATTGAGCTAACTTCAGACTGTTGCAAACAATAAGAAATAATATAACAATAAGAAATATTAAAATTATATAAATTATATTATATTATTATTATATCGAATATTCAACAATTAGGTATTAATAGGTAAGTGGGTAAGTAAGTAGGTGTGATACTCGTACTTAGCTGTGTATAGATGAAGGGATCCCTACTCTTCATCATCCTGTCACTTCAATTCAAAATCCAATCCTCGTGAACCTATCTGACGCCAAGGCCCATTTATTACTCTCATTCAAATAGCTGGGAGGCGGTAAAGGAAACATTTTGTTTACCTTGTTTCAGAAGAATCAGGCTTGAAAAGTTTAATTTTTATCAAAGGAAGGCTATGCTCGTATAGTAAGTAAAAAAGTAGGCAAAGATAACAATGTGAATTGGATTTTTAACATTGTTGAGAGCTTATGGAAACTTGGTTATGGAGGGCAATTCATCAACGGCACACATTTGAATAAAATAATAGTAATAAACAGCTGATAAGTAAACGTAATAGGTTTTTGAAATTAAGGTTAACAGCTCAGACGGAATCCCCCAGAAAAACAGGGAAAATTTTCACTTTAGTCAAATACGTATAAAAGTATAGTTTTTAACTCCGTACCCGCTTTAGATAGGTACATAGGGATCTTTTTTTGTTACCCATAATAGATAACCGTTTTTAGAATTACCAGCTTCTGCCCGCGGCTTCGCACGCGTATTTTCAGTATAATAAGTAGCCTATTATCACAATTAGGTTTTGTTCTAAGAGTACGCCAAATTTTATCTTGATCTGTTCAGTAGTTTTGGAGATCCAAAAGTTTGTGAAGTCTGAATTTTTGTTACAAAACAAAAATTCAGACTTCACAAACTTTTGGCTTTATAATATTAATAAAAATAATAAAATAATATAGTAAGACAACACCTGAGCTTGACGGGTAAAATTGGATAGAAATTAACAAAAGTTTTAACCCCTGTCAAGAGAGGTATGACAGGTCGGATCGAACTAAGGTCCGACTAAGGGTTCGGAATGGCTCATGGCGCTTATAAATGACACATCATCCTCTTATCGTTCTATGTAAGACTATACTGGATGTATTCACTGCTCAGCCGTTTGACATTTTCTCTGCGGTCTGAACCTACCAAGCCCTATTAGGTACCACGTATATAATCTTAATAGAGAATTAGTTAATTTATTTACCAAAAAATACCTGTATAGGCGTAGTTCAAAAAATTAGCAGGCTAAAATCGCAGTGGGCCGGCCATATTTCGCGCAGAACCGACAACCGCTGAGTAAAACGTGTTCTAGAGTGGAGACCAAGGCTCGGCAAACGTAGTGCAGGACGCCTTCCAGCCAGGTGGGATGACGACCTGGGAAAGATTGTAGGCAGATGCTGGATGCGGCAAGCTATGGCGCTATGGCACTCATTAGGGGCCTATGTCCAGCTGCAGACTAAAATAGGTTGATGATGATTTACCACATTTCTTCAGCTTGTCGTTACCATGCTTTGAACTCTGGAATGTTGTATATTCATCAAAGTCTTCTCATCAGTCATTTTCGCTCGTTCATTATTAAATTCTTGGCTCTTTGCTGTCTACGAACTTATTACTATTCTACTTGTTAAGCGTTGTGTTTTGGTAATTACTTGAAAGGGCAAACATTATTACAAGATCCTACATTATTTGATATCTAGGTATCTATAGCCTATCCTACTTAAATTATAGAGGCAAATTTGGTGAAGCAACTGAACAAATTAAGATTTAATGGATGCTGGCGTACATGTAGAATAGAATGAGACGTAAATAATAGGCTACTGTTACCCGAAAACACGTGCAAAGTCGCCGACAGAAGCTAGTAGTCTATATTTTCGGGTGTGACATTAGTGGGTACGAACCGGAGGGCAAATCTGGAAATATATATTAGGTTGATTCGAGTTACTTTTTCTGACAGCTTTTGAAACAAGCTATAAAACTAGGTATAATTGGTTTTGTATTGTCTGCGGGACATATAGCACAGTTTCATTTTAACGGAACTTATAAAATGGGGACATATGTCCCACTTTGATGTTTAAGAGTTAAAATCTGCAATAATATTTATCCAGGGCTTTTCTTCGATAAGTTGCTCGATAACTCGCACGAGAAGGCAGTTTTGGAAGGGACACGATATATTTGTAATATATATCACCTAATATTTGAATTTTGTAATATTTATACCTATACTGCGTATCACTCAAGAAAAATCACGTGATACTCAGAATTGGCCTCCAGGTCTCTGACGTCCATTAAGTTTGCAGTCAACACTCTAATTTTAACAAGGGGCAAGATCCCTCGTAATCCGTTTACGCGTCACGAGAGTTCTCGTGGCTCCGATGACGAGGTTTAGACAAACTCTACGTCACAAGCTTGTCTTGTAATATTTATTTACTTAAGTACATTAAAGATCTGCGTTAGGCGAGTTTTATTTCTGCCTCTATTATCCCACTATAGGGCAAATATCTCCCCAAGGCTCCCCAATCTTCTAGGAATCGCGCTCGGTTGCCAGTGTTGCCCTGAATCTATCCTGGAATGCATCGACATTGTCTAGGCGAGAACTAGTAGTTTGGAACTATTGGAATCCTAAAACATGAAAAAAAATTCAGAGGGACCAAAACACCCGTTGTTAGTTTCCCAAATTGACATCATAATAATTGAATCATAAGACATCATATTCGCCATGTTTTAGTAAATGGCAGGCAATATTTGAAAAATACTACTTACCTATCTATCCTCCACGTGATAAGTAACGCAGAACATGCATGCCGAAGGTTTCCACTACTATGCGTAGTATTTTTAAATGCATAGCGCGGCTCTGCCTTGCAAATACTATTTTTTATTTATTATTTTTCTTGACTAGCGAATTCAAACAAATGGTACCTAAAAACCATTATAGGTTGTCCGAAAGTTGGTCTTAGTTACCGCTTTTGTAGTACATCAGATGCTTTTGTAAAAGTGTACAGGAATAATTAATCATTGTCATGAAACTTCGGCCCCAAAGTCGGGAACAGATTCAGGGATTTCTAAGTTATACCAGACAATAATATTGTCTGATATAACTTATTACGTACCTATATATTATATACCTCATAATACTAACGTTATACTGTAATCAAAAGCGAAAGTTCGGGTCTATGTTTATTATCCTTCACTTAACCTAAAGCTACTGCCGGCTTTTGATTAAACTCAGACTAGATTTATACGCGAACGAGATTGAGAAAAAATAAAAATGAGAAGGCAACGATAGAAACCGAGACAGGTATCTACTATTGCTATTAAAAATGATTAACATACCTATCCATCTGGTTTGCACACGGTGAGTGAATCTGCCTTCGTTCACCAAACATCACCAGCCCGTAATAGTTACCTACCCCTGCTCGGCGTATGTAGGCCTCCTCCATTAACCAATCTTATCGAAACCAGCCCGCGTTAAAAGGCATTAAACTGCTACCGAATACTTTAAGGTGCTTATAATTCATATCCTCCGAGTTTTTCTTTGTAACATTTCGACATCAGGATTAGCAAAACCCATTTAAAATTCCTTTCGTAACAAAAACTCAATTACTTACCAAATGTAAGTCGACCTATTTTTATTGAAGAGAAACTCTTAGTCTTGTTTTATTTTCTACTTCTGTTATCATCTTGGGAAAGACTATTTTTGACAAATAATTTCAGTGAACACGAGAAGATGATTATATGAGATAATTATAGTTTGGACATGTTCTGAGATCGATCTTATTAAGGGTTGAGCATAATTTATGAAAACTATTTTCTTTTTCGTTTCTATCCATACATTTAGCGCAGTGCCGCGCCCTTACCGGATACATAGTGACTATTTTATGTAGTTTGACAGCGATCCAATGATTGCATACTTACTCAATTCTAGTAATATTAGTCCCCTTGGAGTCGAGACCGGTAGTCCGTGGGGAACCGAGGCTCTCCGGGTTTTAAAAAAATAATCTGAGCGTCTGTCGATCGAATGATTTAACGTTCTAGTATTGTGCAAACCCGTAATAGCCATGCAGATAAATTATTTCCTCTAGATACGGCTGAATAAAATAAAGACAAAATGACGTAGAAATTCATGATACTACGTTGCTATTTAGGGTAAATCGTAAACCTAATACCTCACCGCTGTTGAAATCAAAGCTACCTGAATTGGAGTCCCAACTGAATTATGTAACATAATTTATTTCAGCCGAAGCTTAAGAACCCCACGGGAAATATTTAAACAGTGATTTAGAACTGTGTTTGGAGCCTATCTACTAAACGATTTATTTTATAATGCCAAGGAAAACCAACAACAACTGGTAGTAAAATAACTAGTTCGCCGATAATTTTGTTGCATGGTTTCAATGAAAGCTAAAAATTATCCAGACAATGAATTAATACTTTTCAACAAACATGAAATGTAGGAAAACACTCGTATCTACAACCCACTGAATTATAATGAAATAAATATGAGTCAATCGTAAGTAACTAACATAAATTCTGTTAATTACGGTATTATTCTACAGCTGACATAAAAAGTGGCATTTGTTATTTTACGTTTATAATCTCAGGGCTTAGAGCCCGGACCAACCGTTCTTCATTTTTTAATGTGTTTGATGTTTTCACGAATATAAAATAACCGTATCCTATAAATAGTATGTTAAAGATAAGGTGATTTAAACGATTATGGTAATGAACAAATAAACACCGATGACCTCTTTTACTTTTTTAAGACCGTGGAAAAACAGATTATCCCTAAAAAGGCAGTAAGGACAGGATTTACTGGCTAGGTACTGGAAAACATTCTCATCTCTCTTTAACGTTTGTTCCTTCCGCTATTTTCTTTTACAAGAAAAATCCAACAGCGAGTCCTGACCGATAATATTATAATAAAACAAACGTTCTGCGAAAAGTATGGAACCACACAAAAAAATCTTTTCGTTCTGGGTTTCTTTTGTCATCAAAATTCTCATCACACTAAGAAACATAGATTATACTCGTCCAGGAATTTATTTTCTGTTTGATATTTACGTCTACGAAGTTCCCTAATTGTTGACAGGTGAGTGAATTAAGACTAAATGACAGAATGAAGTATTTCATAGACACAGATACTTTTGAATGATAAAGAGGTGCGAATCTGTCGACTCGAAAAATATGCGAACTTACGAAAGTTTCATTTTTATCAAGCCGACATAGTATATTTTGAAGTTTATTCTAGATGATATTTCCATGAAAAAGTATTGAAAAAGTATCCATATATAAATTATAGTTACGAAGTAACTCAATCCATCTTATTTATTATAACAGAAAAACACGTGTAATGCCGCAGGCTGAAGCAAGTAGCAAATAAAACGACAAAAATAATACTATTTTATAAATTTTATTGAGTCGTAATAAAATGCAAAATGTTGAGCAAAGATAATAAAAAGCGATTACAGCTTCTTCATAAACAAAATCGATTGCCATAAAAAAACGTATCGGCCAAGCATTAGGACATGACTATTCGATTGTCACTCGAACTACCAAACAGCAAATAATATGAGAGTAACTTATAGTGTCATTTTAATATTATTACTTCTGCTACACAGATTTTTTCATCCAAATCAATGAAATGGTCCTTAGGTATATAAAACTAAGTCGATTGGCATGAATAAAAAAATACCGTTTTTAGTAATTTTTAGGCGTTACTCACACTTGATCAAATTTTTTTTCCCTAAGCCAAAATGGTTGTCTCCGAAAAAGAGCTAAATATATTCCTTAAAAAGTTACTCTTCTCTGGTGTACCCACCCATACTGTCCCATGTCATCCCAGGTGACCCAGGATTCCGAAATGCGCACCGGAACCCTTCCGTACAAACATGAATTAGTGAGCAAAAAAATCGACTCAGGCACAGTGCGCACAAAATCCCTGGATATAATTGACTAATTAATTACAATAATTTTCTAATATTTTTTGTTAGTAACTACAAATTTACGGTTTACGATATTTTCCCTTTACTTGTGCAAATAGACCTTGCTTCTTGCCAAATTTTGAGAGTCTAGGCCAACGGGAAGTAAAGAGACCCTGTAAATTTAGGCCCTTTGCGAGAAACTAAAATTTGTTTTATCTCCAAATTTACGGTTTTCTGATTATTTTCTTTATTTAGACATTGCTCCTTGCCACATTTCACGATTCTAGGTCTACAGGAAGTATCCTATAGGGTTTGTTTGCATATGATTCCCTTGCGAGCGTCAAAATATGCGGGCATATAGGCGCAGACAGGATTCTATAACCTTTGTATGATTCTGTCTGTCTCTCCTTTTTTGTCCTTTTTTAACCGTCTTTGAAAAAGGAAGAGGTTTGTTCGGTTGGATATATGTTTTTTATGTATGTTCGTCAATTTCTCCGTCTATTATGGGCCGGTTTTGAGAAATATATCGTGATTGTGTGAGAAATGCTGCCGACGTGGAAAAAAAAATAAAGAAAATATTTCCGAGGGATTTCCGTTTGTTCCGCAAAACTTAAAACACCTTAATTTTACAGTGTAAAATTAAAGTGTTCGAGTCAGTGTTTAATTTTTTCTAAACAATATATTTGTTATTCCTTTTGCGGTGCGGAACCCAACACATATAATTTGTAATCATCACACACTAATAATGTAAAAAGAAAGTCTGGTTACTTACACCATTTATAACCTACAAGCTTCTGCCTGCGGCTTGGCACGTATATTTTCGGTATAATAAGTAGTCTATGGTTTAAGTTAGACTAGGTTCTAAGTGCATGCCAAATTTCATCTTGATCTGTTCAGTAGTTTTGGAGATCTTTGGTGACAAAAATTTCACATTTCACAAACTTTCGCAGTTATAATATAAGTAGGAAGAACGGCTAAACTGATTTAATTATCTTTTATTTTTTGGAGTTGTCTCCGTCCCGAATAGCGTAATAACTATGAAACAATTAGGGTAACGCACATAAAATCAAGACATGTAGGGCTAAGATGCGCGCAACGAGAAGCGTGTTTCGTCTCGTTATCTCGTGAAAAATGGCGGCATCTCGATTTCTCGACCGTAGCTAGCATGCAGCACCAATAGTCGTCACGTCTCATCACGTGAACGACTTTAGTGAACGTATATCTTATCTGTGGTAACTTTTCTCGTCAAACGCTAAGATGCGCGTCAAATTTTCTCAACTTTTGACTGTTCAGCGCGGGAATAACTCTCGTCTTTCAATTTGAGCACGAGAAGTCACGAGAACTTTTCCTTGAATTTTTCTACAAATTTTGTTTCGTCCTGTATCAATATTATTTATTGGCAGTGATCATTTTAACTAATGCCATCGCTTTCTGACTAAAATGTACCCATAGGTAGGTACATAAATGTTACATAATTTACCTTGTCATAGGTCCTGTGTTCCATGCAGTTTGTGGCTTACGGGGGATATCAACGATAAATACCTAGGGCAGGACCATACTTTATATCACTCTCAGACTGCAAACAGCCGCTTTCTCAGTCAATTTACTGACTCAATTTACAGGAGGTTGGTAATTTTATCATACAAAATAGGTAGGTAGGTATATATATATATAGTGAACCTTTCACGGTAATTGTTGATCCAGTACGATTTCTTAAGAAATGTTGATCCACCTATTTCAAGTGTACATTCGACTCTAAACCTAGTAAACAGATATACTTTGATCCACATTTGAAGAGCACATGGCAAGGCTAGATCTACATTAACTGGTTATCGAGATACTCGCATTCAAAATATCCCAAAATATCAAAATTTTGTTGATCCACTAACGGTCACAAATTTTACACTAAAACGTCTTTTTCACATCCGCTACATATTTAACTACACGTAACATTAGCTTAGATAATGTTGATCCGCAGACTTTGGAGCCACATATGACTACTTCGTCTGTTTTCAAAGCGGCAACGCCGCAACGCCGCGACTGTGAAACTGACAAATTACATGTTTAAGTAGTTCCGACCACTTTTGAGTAGAACATGTACCTATAGGTACCTATAGTTATTGGTTATGAGAGCGACGTGAGGTGAATGAACCGTATGAAATTAACTTCGGCTGAATTAAGCCATATTTGCTAATAATTTGGCTAAAATAAATTACATACGATCTTCACTGATCATACCCCAACTTAAGGTAGGTTCATCATCATCATCATCTACAGTCCACTGCTGCACATAGGCCACCCCTAGTGAGCGCCATAGCGCCTGTCTTCAGCTTGCCGCATCCAGCATCTACTTGCAGTCTTTCGCAGATCGTCATCCCACCTGGCTGGAGAGCATCCTACACTACGTTTGCCGAGTCACAGTCTCCACTCAAGGACACGTTTACCCCAGTGGTTGTCGGTTCTTCGCGAGATATGGTAGTTACCTTTGGTTCTCCCTCAGATGTTTTCGTTACGAATCCTATCCTTCAGAAAGACTCCGAGCATAGATCTTTCCATAGCTCGCTGAGCGGCTTTGAACTGGTGGACCAGCCCTACCGTGAGTATCCACGGCTCAGCTCCGTAGGTCATGACGGTTATAGGAGGCACTGATTTATCATTCAAACATTGCGGTATGGATGACGAGAAGTTTCGACATAGTTTTCCATACACTGCCCATCCTAGCTGGATCATCTCCTTGGCCTCCTTCTCAAAACTATTTTTACCTGACTAGAGGCCTGAATTTCCCCTGATTGCAGAATTTGCCCAAGATAAGTACACTCAGAAACAATTTCGATAAGGTGATGGTCTGTAGTTATTCAGGAGAGTTTTCTCAGTCTGTTCTTTAAGATGGGTATCTCTCCCTTCTTAAACAAGATCCGTCAAGTGCGAGTGTAAATCGCGCGCCGAGGGTTTCGAACGTGTGTCAACAAATATGAACCAAAAGTACCGGTTAGAGACTTCGCAATTTAACGGATACCTAAGAATAGTAGGTACCAACCTACATTTCAGATAGATCTTTCTGCATGCTTCGGTTAAAGTGGGTAATGGAAGTTTTTTCAACTTTTTTCAAAATATTTCAAAAAGTATGAAAGCTTCAGAAATTTGAAAAACTGTTTTGAAAAGTACAAACCGATACCTTTCATTTGATACCCCACTTGGTGAGGTAGCCTCCCCTTTTGAAAATTATTCCCCCCCTTTTTGACCATTTCTCAAAAAGTGTTCTTTTTTCAAACTTCTCTATATTTTTCCTGAGAACCTTCCTTTAACCTTCCTTTAAAATATAGATCCATATCTATAAACGCTCCATACATTTTACATGGATCGCTCTGCAATCTTCGGAGATAGGGGGGGGGAATGGGTATTTTTTCGACTTATTTCCAAATATTTTAAAAAGTATGGCACCTACAAAAGTTTCAAAAACTATTTTGAAATGTACAAACTGATACCTTTCATTTGATACCCCACATGACCCTGTAGGTTTCTTTTAAAATTTCGGCATCACAATTTGTATGGAAAATATTCATTTTCAGTTTTACAACACCCGCTCCACGTCTTTGGAGTTCTCCCACTGTGAAGGACGGCGTTGAAGAGGTTTTGTAGCTCGTGTATAAAAGGGGCTCCTCCGGTTTTCAAAAGGTCTGAAGTTATTCCGTCCTCACCGGGGGCTTTTCCGTTTTTAAGCTGCCTCTGAGCTAACACGATTCTGTCTTGACTGATATCTGGCAGTTCGTTGGTATAGTGGCGTGTCAGGGTGGCTCTGGAATCATCATGGTCTCATCAGGAATGGGTGGCATGTGCAGCGTACAAACGGCCATACAAATCCTCTACCTCAGCGGTAGATCTCCGACTTCGACAATACGGTCCTCCCGTCGTGCGTTTTCGTCATCAGCCCGAGAGTGCCATCAAAGAATTTGGAATTTTTGCCAGTACGCTGCTTTATTCCTAGCACCCCCTGCCCCGCCGTTACCGTGGCCGCTACCATGGCCAGGAATAGCGAGGCGGCCGGGAACGGGGGCCATTACTTTCTGGCTTATTTGATGGTCAGTGTCCATAACCCCACGGTGGGCAAGCGGATTGGGGATTGCAGTTCGGTGGTGGAGTTGGTTATGCAGGGGGCGCTGCTGCCCGTCCTCCGGTGTATGTCCCTTAGTCGCCTCTTACGACTTACGAAATAGGTAAGTTACCTATTTCGTATTTTAAGGCCTTTGGTATGAAAAGTAGGTAAATAAAAAAACTTTAGGGGGAGGGGGGTTCTGATGACATGCATACATAGGTAACCTAAACATTTTATGACAGTCAATGAATGATGAAGATAACTTTAGGGTCATATATGAAAGTAAAATGATTGACACTAGTAATATGCAGAGTCGGTTAACCACGTTTGGTAGAGTAGTTACTATAAGTAGCGGCACGTAAGCTTAGCGCTGAGCAAATGGTGGAGGGGATACTGCGCACCCTGTGATACCAAATTTTTTACTTCTGCGCAATAACGGTCAGCGCTAGAGTTTCGTGCCGCTACTTGTACCTACCTTAAATAATTCTAGGTCCTAGGTTTAATTTGTAACAATGATATCCAATGCCTAGCTAAAAGTGCCTCGAGGTGGTTCGAGAAAAGGGTTCCTGGTGGAGGTTGTGTACTCCACACGGTCCACTACTGTGGGCCCTGATAGGTGTAACGTAGATATTTAGGCAAAAATAAAATGAAATTAAATAATTTAATTGATACATAACAATTACAAAAGCTATAAAGAAATAAAACGATACGTGCGAGTCGAGCTCGCGCACTAAGGGTTCCGTTTAATTGTAAGACCTTGTTTCTTGCCAAATATCATGATTCTAGGTCAACATGAAGCCTACCCTGTATTTTTTGGCCGAGGGAGAGAATCAAAAATTATAATTTTTTTAATAATAATCTACAAACTTACGGTTTTCAGATTTTTCTCGTTATTTGTGCTATATGACCTTGCATCTTACCAAATATTATGATTCTAGATAAGCAGGAAGTACCCTATAGGTTTTGGTCTATAGCTAGAATCAAAAGTTTTTTTTGTGACTTAATTACAAATTTCCTTTTTTCGGATTTTTTCCTTTAATTGGGCTACATCTTGCCAAATTTCATAATTCTAGGTCTACGGGAAGTACACTATAGGTTTTGGTCCATGGCGAGCATTAAAAGTAATTTTTTAAAGTGAATTAATTACAAATTTATGGTTTTCGGATTTTTTTCATTACATGTGCTATAAGACCGTGCTCCTCACCAAATTTCATGATTCCAGGTCTGCGGGAAGTGGGTACTTCCCGCAGGTTATAGGTTTTGTGTGCTTGTGATTCCCTTGGAAATCTCAAAATACCTATTCGGCTGCAACTTTTGAATGCATTGACTTAGGAGTTTTATTTATATCACGGCTTCAAGAAGTTATGGACTTGAGTATTTGACGAAAATTTCAACTCGATACGTCCACGCGTTCCTGTGAAAAGAGGGTTAACAGACGGACAGACCGACAGACAGACAGACAGATGGACAACAAAGTGATCCTATAGGGGTTCATTTTTACCTTTTGAGGTACGGAACCCTAAAAACTAAACAAGGTACGAAATACCAAGAAATAAATCACAAAAAAAACTGTTTATTTGGTTAAAGGTTTCAGTTAGTAACACAAACAAACAAGATTCGTCAAGTGCAAGCGTAATTTGCGCGCCGAGGGTTTTGAACGTTTGTTTATTATAAAAATATGTGGGTACTTAAGGTACCGGTTCTACCTAAAAGTAGTAGCTACCGACCGACCTACATTTAAGATGGATCGCTGTGCATACTTCGGAGATTAGGCTATGTTCAATTTATCGACTTTTCTCAAAATATTAAAAAAAATGTTACCTACAGAAATTTCCAGAACGGTTCTAAAATGTACAAACCGATACCTTTCATTTGATACCCCACTCGGTGAGGTAATCCCCCTATAAAAAATTATTCCCCCCTTTTACCTATTTTAAGAAGTATAAAACCTGCAGAAATTTTAATACTCTACAAAACGATACCTTTAAAAAATTTCATTCTATTTTTTTTTTTTTTCGTTTATTTTTCTTTATATCTGTTAAGGTGCACAAACGTAATATTATTTTAAATTTCAAGTTAATAGCTGCGGTAGTTGCTGATGTATTAAAGGGAGAAAAGGATAGACAAAACGAGACCATGAGGGTTTCGAAACCGATCTCGAAACCCTAAAATAACAAAATAGTTACATAATCATCGCTAAAAAGTATTGACGGATCAACATTTGACCGTAGAAAATTGTACGCAATGGATTTTGAATAATTAAATAATGACTAGGGAACGCGATGTCACAATAAATAATAAATGTCATGGAACATGGCGTTACCTAGTCAGTACGATTCTACACGAGTCGACCCCTCCCCCAGACGGAGCGGCAACGTCGCAGCCATTTTCGACCAATGCTGCGTTCTGATTGGTTCATTTGAATCGGATCAACTTGTGCAAAATGGATTTGTATATTGGATCAACAAATGGTATCATAATGCCTAAGGCTACGGGAGGTCAAATGTTGATCTAGTCGGAGCCACACTTGTTCCTGGAAATGCATAATAGATCAACAAAAGAGGCTCGGATCAACATGTGTTTTTGGATCAACAAAGTACTCGCCGTGAGTCGCGCCTGATCAACATTTACCGTAATGGTATCTCTATATATATATATATATATATATTATACCTAGGTACCAATTTTGCACTGCTAAAGTGTCCTTTCCCAGCAGATTTCCATTGGTTTCTATTTCAAAATCCAAGTTCGAAGAATTAGGTAGGTATGTACAACAACCTACCTAAGAAGGTACTTTTATTCATTTTTACAAAACTCAATACACACATAGAGTCTATGCTGCCATCCTAACAAAATTATATAGTGTGTAAACTCTTGTTCTCTGATAATCTACTACCTACGGAAAGTGTTCTATTGAGGTGATTTTGTGTGCGATTCAAAATATACCTAAGGTAGGTAGGTCAGGCAGGATCAATAGTAGGAAAGGAACCTACTGAAAGAGAATGCCTATGTGGCACCAAAGTGGCACAGAGTTGACAGAGTAGGTAGGTACTATTTGTTTTTGTATGTGGTCATCATTTTATCCTTCCAAGGCGCGAGGCAAGGTAGCTAGTAATAGACGGCTGATTTGGTTTCCGATTATATCACTCGATACGTAGGGTAGGTAGCTCGATTCACATTGCGTTGCGCCCTAGATAAGATTCATAACTTTTGCGGTTAGTATGTTCTTCTGCGTTTTACAAGGACACTAGATAAATGCTTTGTCAACTACTGGGTATAATATTTATCATATTCTAGAATATGAAAGCTCTCTTCTAATTATCAAAATTTGGAGTTAGCCAGAAATACCACCTTCTCTTCTCCTTCTTTTTTTGTTTTTTTTTGTTTCGTGGTTTCTTCGACTGTTTACCACCATTCTACCATTGAAAATGTTCAAACTGCCAATAAGAAGGTGAAAACTAAAAAGGTTAATTTATTTCTTCCGTACATTTCACAAAAACCATAGATATTTGAACGAAGTAGGCGGCGCTTCGTCTGTGAGGCTATCTCTACGCGAGAAGGACTACTCGAAAACGAGTATTTTATCTTTCGTTGTGCGCATCTTAGAGTTAACGAGAAAACAACCGACGACGACAAAAATTGTCGTCGCGCGCGCGACGTCTTTCGTGGTGCGCATCTTAGCTCTGATGGAAACTAAAATATAGACAGTAAAAGCGATACTTAGGGGTTTAATTTTTTGGATGTTTGTTACTTCTTCACGCAAAACTACTGAACGGACCAGATTAAAATCTTACATAGAAATAGTTCGACACCTGGAATAATATATGCTAATACTTTTTATCCCAAAAAATACGAAGTGGAAGGTAATGTTTTTTGGATCAATTAAACGCATATCTATGTATATCCATGCACAATTCTCTTCGCGCGGTTTCAGTTTAAAAGTACGTTTCACTTCTTCAGTGATCTTGCCACTTTTCTAAATAGAATCGTGTTATGAAGCTTGAAAGTTTAAGTGAGTCTGACCCAGCTGCTCACAGATGTAGAAAATTACTACGTCGTTGATAAAGTATAACAATCTGGAGATACTGCTGAGCTTGAGCTTAGGTTTAATAACCATTAGACGAAAAAAATTGTAAAGCAGTAAAAACATAAACAAAGTTATAGGACGACTATTATAGGTCAAAAGAACCGTGGCGCGCTTCGGGTTCGAATTTTTGTCAATTAAATATAAAGTATAGGTACTTTAGAGACTTCGCTATCTGAGGAATATCTACTAAAAGTAGGTATATAGTATACAATGTATACATTTCAAAAGAATACATTAAAAAATTTAAACTGTTTTTAAGTGTACAAGCCGATGAAAGGTTCATTTGTTATTTCACTCGATGTACTAGCCCCTCTTTTGAAAATAATTCCCCCTTTTTACTATTTTTCAAAAACTGTCTTCTTTTAGCCTTTGGTTATATTTTTCGTACAAAATATAGATACTTATATTTCAGATACATTGCTCTGGCAACTTCGAAAATTTCTACTTATTTCAAAATATTTCAAAAATTATGAAAGCTAGAAAATTTTAGAAAACCCTTTTGAAATATAAACAAGCCAATACTTTTCATTTGATACGCTACTCGACCATGTAGGTCTCTTGCACGCGTTGTTTCTGTGGAAACGTTTTAATGTTATTTTTATCCTATGGGAACTGATTTATAGGATAAAAAGCCGCCTATGTTTGATTCCAGTGTTAGACTTACCTGTATGCAAAATTTCAGCCTTATCCGTTCAGTGGTTTTGGCGTGAAGAGGTAACAAACATCCATCCATCCATCCATCCAAACTTTCGCATTTATAATATTAGTGTGATTTCTCATTTTGTACAGGCACACAACACGTTATAAATTTCAAGTTCACTTCGGTAGTTGCTGAGATATTCAAGAGGAAAAAAAGGACTGTTCGTTCTGTACCGAAGCCCTAAAAACAACTTATATAAAATGGCTCCCAAAAAATCTACTCCTCAACATGCATTTTCAACTTGGTGAGAGTATGGCATATTAAATTTTGTTTTAAGTGCCGAGCTCCGATCGCAAATAATCGTCTGAAATCGATTTTTGAGTTAACTATCTGCAAATTATTTCAACAAATCCAAGCAAAAAAAGCTTTAATTCACCTGCTTGGAATTGGAGGCAAAGATATTAATTAACAATATTTGTTGCAGATAGGATTGCAAATCGCCAAGTACATGAAAGGTTTTTGGGTTAAGTCCTGTAGGTATTTGGCAAATATATCGAGTATAGGACCTAGTTAGAGTCTAGGTATTCTGCATCATAAAATTTAAGATGCAACCAATAACACGCTTTGATGATCCGATCGAAGGTTCAGAAATGAGTAGCGGCCAGCGAGCTTGCCTTCCTAGTTGACCCATATTAAACTAACATTTAGCTAAAGTTTAGTGTTAGACGTTATGTAAACATAGAACCAACTTGTGACCGCAGCTTGCTTCGGTTAAATACGCAGGATGAACTGTTTTAATTACTTCTGACTCTGTATGGTATCCTATCCAAGTAATAATTTAAGGATCTATGTTTGTGCGATAATTTAGCCAAACCTACTGAACGGATCGAGCTAATTTTGTGTTATAATGTATTTCTTTCTATACGGGGTGTCTCATAATGAGATTACTAAGCCAAAGGCGGTGATTCTCGTTTCGTTTTTTGTGCAAATTGGTACTTTAATTTGGTTTATTACTTGAGTACTTACACTGGTCGAAACGAACACGCAATTTCGGAGAATTAAAATAGTCCCCCAGCTCAGGCAAACATTTTTAAAAATAAATGTTTGCCTTTCAATCCAAATTAGACCAAAGTATTTACTTTGTATGGAATCCTCAGTACGCGAGTCAAACTCGCACTCGTCTGGTATTTTTATATTTTAATAAGTAAAGTCGAGAAGTTGTTAATCTAAGTGACGTCACTCATTTCAGCCTTTATGAGCGGTAATAGGGCGCTTCTCAGGCGTCAGCTTTCGCGACCTCGTTAATTACGAACGTTTTACTGAACACTGATTTTGCTGAAATCCGCTTCAGCCACAAAGTGCTTGGTTAGGCACGTCAGCTTAACATGTCTTTTGGCATAATTTCGTGACATAGGTACCAACCATACCTGAAGAAACGATCGATGACGGTACAAAAAAAGTGGGCGTTAGTGACACCAACGCTTATGTATCTACTTATCTGGCTACAGGTACCAAGGATGGATAAAAAAATTACAATCAAATAATAGAAACTAGTTAGAATTAGTAGGATATTACAATTGAAACAATCGATCTAACTTCAGACTATTGCAAACAATATACAGGAAGAATTACAGGAAGAACCTAATACCACGACCTCCGTGGCGCAGCGGGCGAGGGTCCGCCTGCGACGCAGGAGGTTGCGGGTTCGATTCCCGCCTCGGAACAAATTTGTGTACGATCTGCAGAAATTTATTCCGTTGGTTTGGGTGTTTTCTATGTATAATAAAAAATATCTATCTATGTAGTATATTGTATTAAGTATATCCGTTATTTAGTACCCATAACACAAGCTCTGCTTAGCTCGGGGCTAGATAATGCTGTGTGAATTGTCCAGCAATTATTATTATTATTATTATAATGAGTTAACGATCGATGTGGCGCGGCGGAGAAATCGTAGGGGGGGCAAGAGACGGGACGGGGGAGGCACGCTCCCGAGTAGAATACATCACCGCCTTAGTTACTCGGGAGCGTCCAGCCCCCCCACCCGTTCCTGGGCCCCGCAGGATTGCCCTGTCAAAACGCCTTCGTCGAACGGCTGTATGCATAGGTAGGCTGTGATATTAGTATGGAGTAGTGTTTTCTATTATCTAAATTTTGCTTGCTCCAAATTCCGATTTCGATTAATATATTCTTAATGGTTGGTTTTTTTTCCTGAGGAAATATTGCCGCTTACTATTTATTTATTTTGGAAGGTATTTTATTGAATAGGGTGAGGGTCGCACCAAACGTTTTTTGTCCCACAATTGTTGCGGTGGTGCGAGCCTAGTAGGACTCTCGTACTCTGAATAAAACATTCTTCTCTTGATCCTCGTGAAAACGATTTCAGTGTAAAGTACTTCCACCACAACTACATAAGTTAGTTTTGCGTAGCCAGACTTGAGTTAATTTATTATACCAGTGAGTCATCCCAGACCATTTGTTATCAATCTAAGCAAAACGCCGTGCCGGTAACGAGCTCGTTATATCGTCGTATAGACATAATGGTTCTCTTTTGTGTTAAATAAACGATCCAAATTCCTGAAATTCCTGAGGATGTGCTCGGTCGGTGTGTTGATTAAGCGTAGGCATAGAAACATGCAAAAGCCAAAATTAACTATGGGGATAAATCGTGAAGGCTGGTGCGGCGGCAGATTTGACCGAGGATCCCAAGAGGCGCAAATACTCGTATGCAGGTCTCGACAGAGCCTACACATTTGCACTCAGAATCGAGACCCTAGGTACAAGGCTCTCCTGGTATAGAAAAAATTATCTGAGCGCCTTGTCGAAGCGACGCGTGGCCCGAGAGCTGGTGAGTATCTGGCGCAGCGCATCAGCATTGCCATACAGCGCGTCGGGCAATGCAACCAGCGTCTTGGATACGCTTCCGACTGGTATTGATATGGATCCGTTGAGCTACCTGCTAACATTGCTAACGGAGCTAACATTGCATTTAACTCAATTGTTTTGATTGTAAATATTACTGTTCTAATTTGTTCTATTATTTTCTTTGTTAATAATGGCTTAATTAGGGGATTAATAAATCAAACTAAAAACGAGATGTCACAAAAAATATACATACGGCTATTTTCGCCGCATTACAAAGTAATTTTCATTGCAGCGTCTGGTTTGTGACTTTATGTGGTTTTGTGGCCAGAGGAGAGCACGACTGAGCTAAAATCTCATTAAAACTCGTTGTACAATTACAAAATCTACTAATTGCAATAATAACAATATTGCAGACCAAAAACACTTTTTAGATGAGTATTCCAATAAATAAACTAAACAGACAACACACATTTTATTAAAATCTGCATCCTTAATATGTTACTCACAGTTTTTTAATTCTTAGGTACTGGGTGTCTTCACATGATAAATAAATAAATAAATAATGCTGGACAATTCACACAGCATTATCTAGCCCCAAGATAAGCATAGCTTATGTTATGGGTACTAGATAACTGATATACTTAAAACAATACACTACTTAAATAGATATTTTTATAATACATAGAAAACACCCAGACCAACGGAACAAATTTCTGCAGATCGTAAACAAATTTGTTCCGAGGCGGGAATCGAACCCGCAACCTCCTGCGTCGCAGGCTGACCTTCGCCCGCTGCGCCACGGAGGTCGTCAAGATGAAGATCAAAGATAAGTAATTGATAATTTCAAATACAATGTATTTGAAAGCGAAGCTGCCTTGGGACAAATGTTTGTACGATCTGCAAATATTTATTCAGGGTGTTCTGGCTGTTTTTTAAGTAATAATAAAACATGATCCGTCAAGTGCGAGTGTAACTCGCGCGCCGAGAGTTTCGAACGTTTGTCGATTATACTTGTACTAAAGGTACCGGTTAGAGACATCGCTATTTGATGAATATCTACCTCAAAATAGTAGGTACCAATCTACATCTTCGACGGATCGTTCTGCATAGGTATTTCGGAGATCAAGTCAATTTATTAACTATATTTAAAATATTTCAAATAGTGTATACTCTACAGAAATTTCAAAAAGTGTTTTGGAATGTATAAACCAATACCTTTCATTTGGTACCCCACATGACCTAGAAGGTATCATGAAACTGTCGAGTAGTGTTTAGCTCTTAAAAATTTCGACATTATGTACAATTTGTATGGAAATGTTTATTCTCATTTCTCATTTTGTTTCTCTCTTTAAATCTGTACAAGCGCACGAAATGTATCACAATATTAAATTTCAAGTTGATAGCTTCTGTAGTTGCTGAATCATTAAGGAGGGAAAAAAGGACAGACAAAGCGATACCTTAAGGGTTTCGAAACTGATCTTCGATCTCGAAACTCTAAATATCAATGATGTAAAGTTTATCAGTTATCTGGTACCCATAACAAAAGGTTTTTTTTTTATTGATAATGGTCAAGCGTTTGGCCACCAACTTACTCAAAGTAAGTGAAGATGTGGCCTAAGATGGAGCACGCTTTCCCAGAAGGAACTTATTTACCCTAGACTTGAAGACTCCAAGATTATACTCTAACGGGAAAACAGACGCAGGAAGCTCATTCCACTCTTTGGCCGTTCTTATTAAAAAAGTAGAGGAGAATTTTTTGGTTCGACACTGTGGTATGTCGACCAGGTACGGGTGGTATTTTTCTGTGCGTCTACTGGTCCTATGGTGGAAGGGAGAAGATGGGATAAGGTCGTGCAATGCCTGCGCACAATCACCAAAGTGGTACTTGTAGAAGGTCTGCTTAGCTTGGGGCTAGATGATGCTGTGTACTTTACACAGCCTCATCTAACCCAGCATTATTTATTAGTAGTATGTTACACATGAGAGCAATACAAATTTCAATATGTTTCATAATGAATACGACGGATGCAAACCGCTAGTTACGTGTACTTATTGTGCGAGTTCGATTCGAACCTTATTAGATTACATCGTTAGGTGGCATAATAACGACGCTGCGGTGTTCCAGCCTAAGGCTATATTTACGCAATGTTGTGGAGAACTAATTTTGAATATGATAATAATTTGACCTAAATAAACAAGTCAATGGAATCAATATAAACAGAATAAGTTTGATTATCATTTCAGAGAATATTTTATGATATTTTGTAATAAAATTAGACACATTTTAAACACTATTTAGCTAGAAAAAAATCTGTATCTCTTCGTCACGCGCGTCATAGTTCTACAGTTAATTTAGGTTACTTACATTGTTCTCGTTAAAAGTATTAACTTTTTCTTGCCATTGACCTAAGGCTGTCATGGAATACTTTGAATAAAATAATCATTATCATTAATTAATAATTATTTATTAGGTATTTATCGCGTAGGTAGGTACTCTTTGTTATTATTTCCCCTTTTAATAGACAAACCTTATTTAATAAACAATAATCATTGATTTTGTTAACAAATCGCCAAGTTTAAAAAGTTCTTTATTGATTACCTAAATACTTTGTGAGTTTAGAACTTCTGAGAAACTGACAAATACCAGTGTTACAAACTCCGGGATATTCAGATAGACGGTAGTTATTTTGGTTACTTTTTGCCAAACGACGCTATGAAAGCATGATGACTTACAAAATAAAAGATCTTTGTATTAGAGGTTCTAATTTTCATAAAATGCGGCGAAAACAACGCCCGGTCCTGGAACAAAGACTCTCGAAGCCATTGAGACCCTATTGAGTTATAATGTTAATCACTTCACAACTCAATCTGCCGTCTATTCGGCTTTGACAAAAATATCAACATTATTTTGTCGAAGGTTTTTGAGACCAAAACAAAATTATTATACAGGGTTATTGGTAATTCACAGACACTGCGTGAACCGCATGTACGTACTGCCCATTACCGTGAACACGTATGTGAAGTCTCCAGGTCTTAATTCTTAAATTTTTTACTGGTAGTAGGTACCCTCTCCATTCAATACCCCTTCTTTTACGAGGATTAATTTGAAAATAAACTTAGAATCGGCGCTGCCCTGTCTTAAGAGTGGGTGTGGGAGTGGAAAATCGGTCTTTGGTACTTTATTGGGTTCCGGACAATCGTATTTTTAATTTTTTTACTAGAGGTAATTTACAAAAAATAATAAGAATTAAAACTGGCGTCTTCACGAACTGTTCGTGATGATTGGCAGAACCTGCAGTTCACGCAGTGTCAGTGAATTACCAATAACCCTGTATAGTTGAAAAAGCAATCTGCGAATTTTATAGTGGAGGCACTGATTACGTTACGCGCCATCTCGTTAGGAAATGGTAATGGTATGCAGGTAAAGTTAGGATGTCGAATGGCCATCCATTGTTACGCCGACGCGTGGTTATTTCAGTAGAGTTTTGAAACATATTCCAATAAAAAACCTATTACGTTTGCATTCAAAGCTACCTCTCCTCACGCCACCGGAGGGGGCGGATGCGTCCGGAAAGTAGGGAAATTCAAAGGAAATACTTTACTTGACGTCTCAACAAAATGTAATAACATTTTCTCGTACCCATTGATTTGCGATTCACTTGTTTATATCATTTTATCGTGTATAGAGTTATCTGTGTAGACATGAGACAGAATGTAAGAAGTTCTCGACATATTTCTTTGCAATTTTTACTTTTGAAGCCTTGTATCGTAATTTATTTGCGAAAGAACAAAAAGAAAAAATTGCATGTATAGATTTTAATTAGAACCTTATTTAAATCTGTTACAGTAAACTCCTCTGTTATAGTAAACTATACGTGTCTGAAACTCGAAACTCGCGCCTGGTGTAGTTTTAACAGCAGCGCCGGCTGAGTTGGGTTTCATTGCTCTACAGTTCACACAGGAAGTGAGAGAATTCCTCTTTTGTATTGCTTATTTTTGTACACGTGATGAAAATCACAAACGAATTTTTACTGGTGCAGTTTCTATGCTTTGCAAGGTCAAGCTTGGAAGTGATAGTATTTTCCAAAGAAAAATTCGGGGTATTTTATTTTATTTTTCACGAATGAAACTATACAAAATAATATTTTAGTGTGTGTAGTACTTAATCTGTTTGCTATCACATTATTTGCGTAATGCTCTTGTATTAAATCTGCGTAAGTCAAACAAACTGTGTAAAGATAGCGTGTGTAACAAAATCAGAGAGTTGGCAGTGAAGGTAGATTGTGCTTCTTTCGTAGGCAGAGAGACCTGTCTTTTCTGAAACTTGTAAATTACATGTATTCTTAGTAAAGGGGTTTCTTAGTTTTAAAAATATTAGAAAGGTACTTACTAATTTCGTCAGGTTAGTTATTTCTGTCGTTCACTTTGACCCATTTATATTTTCAGTCGTATACTGGATTTTGTACCGCTCTCTTATCAATACCCGAGCCGTATTACAAAGAAAAGGAAAGCACAAAACAAATGGCCCCCATTTAAATAATTAGCATAGATTAATGAGAACGTTCGAATGGAGGGGAACACTGACGCTCCAATTACGATACCGGGTTTGCTCATTGTGCTGAACTTCCCTAAGATTTGCAAACTTTGAGGATTCACACCTTGTTACAAGTTGATAAACCTAATTCAATAGCAGGTAGTATATGTGTCGGTATTCAGTCAGTATACATGTATATTTTATACAACCAGAATTTAGCATCTATTTCAAAGTAAACACCAACCAAGGTATACAGGGTGGTTTTTGAGAAGAGCGGTGATTGCCAAGTCCGAAACCACGAGAGTTAGAGAAAAGTTGTGAAAGGAGTCATGCCTTCGATTTATATTAAAACAATAACTGCGTATTTAGGTTTTTTTTTAAATTTTTTACTTTTGAAGGAAATCGAGATCAGTTTTATAAGTAATTTGTAAAAACTTGCTTTTTCCTTTTATTTTTAGCACAATACATTTCTTTGCAAAGATTGATCCTTATCAGCAACAAAATTCATAGGTTAATACAGGTGTCCTTTTTTTTAAAAATCATTCGTGTTGATATCCGTCACTAGTAAAAAAACTAAATATGCAGTTATTGTTTTCATATAAATCGAGGGCATGACACCTTTCACGACTTTTCTCTAACTCTCGTGGTTTCGGACTAGGCCATCACCGCCCTTCTCAAAAAACCACCCTGTGTACTGGACTGGAACTATTGAGAAATTCTGAGATTCAGTAACTGTTATATTCAATTATTATCAATTTTGTTGATAGAGAACGAGACATACCTGCATGTTTTATAGCATTGTTATGAAAGGTTAAAAATAAATGTGTGGAGACATAAAAAATGAAACAGTATGAATAAGAAACATTGACAACGAGCGTTGACGGTGCCAAGTCCAATAAACTGCCGGCCAAGCACAAGATCTGGTAATTGCGGAATGAAGTCAATCGGTACCTACTGTACCCGAAATTGTGGTCGAAGAAACAACGGATAAAAATTGGCAATTTCTCTGGCGAGGAGCCGACTCCAAGGTCGGTGAAATAGCCAATTTGCTATACTCACAATTAATTTATTTAAAGAGACAATCCTAAATTCCCTGCGTATCGAGCAAACACTAACAATTACAATCCACATATTATATCGAAAGACAAGACACAATTATTGTCTCAAAAACTTTCCCTACACTGCGTTCTGAAAATAAGGTATATCTTCACTTTGATGACCTCACTGGCGCAGCGGGCGAAAGTCCGCCTGGAGATTGCGGGTTCGATTCCCGGCTCGGGACAAATGTTTGTACGATCTGCAGATATTTGTTCAGGGTGTCTGGATGTTTTTCTATGTATAATAAAAAATATCTATCTATGTAGTGTATTGTATTATGCATATCAGTTATCTAGTACCCATAACATAAGCTCTGCTTAGCTTGGGACTAGTTGATGCTGTGTGAATTGTCCAGCATTATTTGTTTGCTTTCAAACGTGAGATGGTGTTCAAACGAATTGTCATTTTTAATTTAAAAAATAAGGAGTCATATGTTTGTTTTTACTTCGGTCAAATAACTATCAATAGCTATCCTATTCCCTGACTAACTCTGGCCTAGCCTAATTACTTAAAAAATACATACAACAAACTACCTCATGGGTAGCAGATATGGTCACTCTTAACTTGGTGGCCTGGTAGAAATCTTAGCAATGGATAAGACCGACAATTGCAGGATATTATAATAAATCTTAAGACCTTGGCTCTACTGTACTAAAACCTTTACAACCTCCTGCAATAAAGATTTTATTTATTTAATCTTGGTAATTAGAGAATTATTAACACACATGCTCGCACCAGTAGCTTTATTAATTAACGCAACATCAAAGATAAACCCCTATCGAGCTATTTGAGACTTACCTCATTTAATTGTACCCTACTTTCTGTATCAGAGGGGTGAGTCTATTTGACGTGTGAGTGAACGTGATCGTGACGTCATCTTTTTATAATGAGACTAGCGACTTCGTACACGTTATGCGTACAAACATCTAGAACCGGTGGTTCGGGCTGTACGTTGTCTGTCAGTGAGTCAGGTACTCCTTTATAATATACTAGCAGCACCTCGCGGTTTCAGCCACGTAATTCCCGTTCCCGTAGGAATTCCGGGATAAAATATAGCCTATGTGCTATTCCAGACTATAATCTATCTCTGTGCCAAATTTCAGTCAGATCCGTTCAGTAGTTTTTACGTGAAAGAGTAACAAACATCCATCCATCCATACATACTTACAAACTTTCGCGTTTATAACATTATAAATCCTACTAATATTAGTAGGATTTATTAGCGTAGTTCCCTATCCGCACGATAGAGGTGCCATAGCAAATTGTATGGAAAAAGGAGACGTCACGAATACGTCTCGTTACCAACGTCAAATAGACTCACCCCTCTGTTTCACAAAAGGACACAAAATAACTAAATAACAAAATAACAATTACGTAAGGAAATACATAAATTCCAATCGTAGTGCTTTGATCCTACTTCTGATTAATTATGGAGGGTAATCGTCTAACACCCTTGAATATTTTACGTGTTACGTGAAAAGCGTATTAATGTCTCAAATTGTGCCTAACTCCTTTCATTTCAGGAGTATTCAATTATTCAGGAAAAAATCCAACCACCGCTGTTATAAACAGAAAACAACCAGGAGTTCCCCCAAATTCCCCAGCGGCTTTAAGACGCTGTCCAAACAGCGACACCGTAGAAAGTACACTTTTTCGTCGCACCGTTAGCCGTTCTCCGACATATTACAAGCCCAAAAAAAAAACAGTGTATAGTCAAATGTATGGAAAAAAGACTTATACAAAAATATTTTATAAAACGATCTAGGATCTTGAAAAAAAACATCACAAGAAAGAACAAGAAAAAAATTTTTCGTCTCGATATGCTCAATATTTTGAGTGACAACCATTAATTATTTTAATACTATATGAAAGGAAATTATATCAACAAAAGAAATATGTAAAAAGTTTTAAATAAATAAAACCATTAACATAATAAAACCCAAAAAACACATTTTTGTAAGGCGTTTAGCGAAGTAATTGCAAAAATGATAATATTTTGCCAATAGAATTTCAACCCTATTACTCAAACATCCCTTTCAATATATGCTCAAAATAGCTTCCAGTAGCTTCATTCGGAGGCTGGATGCCTCCTCGGACGGACGTGAGGTTATGTAACTTTTTTCGCAATGACAGCTGGGTTCGACGGACGAATTACGATTTTCGACAACTTTTGTTTTGCGGGTTAAATGGTTCATTCGTCATTGAAATAAAGTCTATATTTGATTGAAGCTAAGCCAAAAGAAATTTGCAGGAATTTTATTCATTGACAGACCTACCAATTAAGTAGAATAGGTTTATAGTGGTTTTATCTCTGGTAGCTAGATAGGTAGGTAGGTACTACTCAACATGTTTACAGCACGAAAAGTATTGGTCGAGTTAAAATATGTTAAATAGGTAGGGATTTTGATGACCTTATATATAAATAAACAATGCTGAAAAATTAAAATAGGAGCCTACGTCCAGCAGTGGACTTATATAGGCTGATGATGATGAATTCACACATCATTACCAAGGCCGAAGCTAAGCAGAGCTTTGTTATGGGTACTTACTAGATAACTGATTTACTTAGGACCAACCATTTGCATTTTTTTTCTCGTAGTTCTACCAGTAGTTTTTTTTTCTAGTAGTTCTCTTAGAGAAGAGAGATTCTCAAAAGGACAGATACTCAAAAATAATAATTTACTTTAAATTTTTAATAACTCATAGAAAAACCTCAACGGAGCGGTTTGTCATAACTTTTTTGTTATTGGCAATATGTGTACATTGACATCAATATAATAATTTTTTTGCTAGCGTAACATAGAAGTCAAGTAAAGGAGATGTTTAAAGACGCTAAAAATGTAATAAATTGTATTTCCAATGACAGTTGTCAAAATTATTGTTAATCACTCATGTTAATCATAATCACTCATGAGTTCTTGGAAGGCAGCAACATAATAAAGAATACTTTATATCGGTATGAATATCAATTTGGATAGCAAGGCATGGTCTGTTGTGGTTTTTATGATTATTTTGTAGAATTACAATCTAAACTAAAACTATCTTCATGATTGTTGCGTTTTATTTCCGGAAAATAAAATTAATTATGTAAGTGGTACTGAGATTGTGTACAAAATTATATCCGTGAAATTCATCATTCAGCATTCCAACATTCACGTATTTTATTTTACGAATATTTTTATAGATATATATTTATATATTTTTATAGTATCGATTTATAGATTATCTTTTAAAGGGAAATGTATACGATTCTACAACAAAACTCCAAAAGAGTTAAAAGTTATCAAAAAATAATTTCAAACAATTTGTAAAACATATCCTTTGTTAAAAAGGCTTACTACAAAATATCAGACTATCTCTAGAGGATAAAAAACTTAGGTATTGCTAATAGTATTGCTCCAGCTCGAAAACTAACACCCTAACAAGGTAAAGGTTTCTTGTTCGCTTCTTTACTTTACCTTAAAAAGATTGAAGTGAACAATAAATTAAAGTAATCACTTTATTTCCCAGTTTTACTCTTGAACCTTATTTGAATTTATTGACGTGTCCAAGAGTCCTGTAAGGGGTAAAGGAAATAAAGCACTGTTATATTTCATTTTATATCTGATTATTTGATGGACGACCTCTGTGGCGCGGCGGGGAAAGGTCCACCTGCGACACAGGAGCTTACAGTTAGTTTGATTCCCGCCTCAGGACAAATGTTTGTACCATCTGCAGATATTTATTCCAGGTGTTCTGGATGTCATAATCATAATCATAATCACTTTATTGCATGTCTTATGTATATAAAAAATATCTATCTGTCTAGTGTATTTAATAAGTATATCAAAATAAGTATACCATAACACAAGCTCTAATTACTTTGGGGTTAGATGATGTTGTGTGGCTTGTTCAGCATTATTTATATTTTTTTTTTTTTTTTGAGAAAGCCCTCCAAAACCAAATCGAAATATCTTCAACGATTGACACTTTTGTAATCCATTTAGACCTCAGTTGTTTTGACTAAATTAGTATATTTTTTTAATGTACAAAGTATTATCATAATGGTCGGTGATATTGTCGGCACTTTAACATGCATGAAGATGATATTATTTTTTTAAGTGTTTCTGATTTCTATGAATAACTATCGATGAATGTAATTTTTATTATAATTGAGAAGCTACAATGAGCGACATAGGTTTTATTAAGGTATTTTACATGCAACGATAGCAAAGCCGCGGGCAAATGTTAGTTAACATTACATTATTACCTTGTGATTGTGCTATCAACCAAAATAAAACAAAAGTTTGCCTCTTCTACAACAGATAAATTTGGCATAAGTCTATGTTAAAAATAAGCGCCTCTGCCGACCACATTTGGTAATATTCACATGCAATCTGACAGTCTTAGTTTTCCACGGCAGCGCCTTAATTCGGATTTTATCTCATAAGTGTCATACATAGCGGTTAACCGAAATTATGAAACACGAAAATTATAGCGCAACTATTTTAGGAAACGTGCAGCCCGTTGTAAAATCCCAGTCTATTTACGACACAACAAAATTTAATCTTTATTATTTCCGTATTGCATACTAATTTAACGCTCTTCGTCTTTTAAAATATTGCCTTAGCGTCTTTGACATTGATATAATCTGATTATGATGCTCGTAGCACACGGGATGCTTCTGTACGTGACGAGAAAGCAATATGAAGTGGTGGATTTAGTGATACACTGAGGGTGCCCGGCCAGGTGGCACTCTGATCTTTGAAGTATATTTTGAGGATTAGTACTAATGCCAACTAAGATTTCCTCTCATTTATGTTGTATGTATATAATTAATATTATAATTATTTTATCATATTTAATTAATATTATAATTATTTTGTTTAATTTGATTATTGACAATGCCCATTTACATCAGATACCCATGAATACTACTTTTTTGTTATGTGTTACTTTATTTATTCTATCTTATTAGTTATTTTTATCAAAATGTAAAATGTTGACATAACCAAGTGTGCCTTGTGCTCCTACGGCGAATAAATATATGAGTATGAGTATGACTGTGACCAGTGAAACAAATAAATTTATTTATTTATTTTAATGCTGGACAATTCACACAGCGTTATCTAGCCCTAAGCTAAGCAGAGCTTGTGTTATGGGTACTAGATAACTGATACTTAATAAAATGTACTGATATTTTTTATTAAACATAGAAAACATCCAGAACACCCTGAACTGATCTTCAGATCGTACAAACATTTGTCCCGAGGCGGGAGTCGAACCCGCAACCTCTTGCGTCGCAGGCGGACCTTCGCCCGCTGTGCCACAGAGGTCGTCATATATTGACGGACTAGCCCCAAAGTAAGCAGTGAAAGTAATAACATGTTTGCAGATCATAGTAAACATTTGTCCTGCGGCGGGAATGGAACCCGCGTGTTTCTGCGTCTCAGACAGGCTTTCGCCTGCTAGGCCCCACAGGTCGTCACGCATAATGTATAATGCGAGTTACTCTGCACAAGATTTTGCTACAATTAAACCGCTAATTCTAAATTTCAGTTCACCATTTGCTACTAGGTACTAACATATTAAAGACTAGTTTCTGCCCGTGGCTTTGCACGCGTCGTTTTTATTGAAACGCTATATGGATATTTTTATCCTATGGGAACTGATTTATGGAACAAAAAGAAGTTTTTGTTTCATAAATCAAACTTTGTTTTATTCCAGGATTATTGATTTGATGTTTGTTACCTCTTCACGCCAAAACTACTGAAAAGATCAACCTGAAATTTTGCATACAGGTAATTCTAATCATTGAATCAAACTTTGGCCATTTATCCCAATGTTTGATCAGTTCCAAAGGGATAGAAAACGTTGCCAGTAATTAGTTTTTAATATTAGTGTGATGATAAACAGGTGGACTTCGACTAGGTCCAGAATATATTAAGAATTAGGTTACTCAACTCTCAACATCGTTATCATCATTTTCAACCCCTTGACTCCCACTGACCTCACCTCAACAGCCTATATTGGTCCACTGCTGGACGCAGGCCTCCTCCTAATAAGCGCCTTGTTGGCTTTTATCTCATGCCGGGAATGTTCATAATCCCCACGCTGGGCATGCGGGTTGGGGATCGCAGTTCGGTGGTAGAATTTTTCTGCAAGGGGCTCTGCTGCCTCCCGGTGGAATGAAGAGTAGTGGCTGTGCAAATTCTAAACCGTCACAACACGACCCATAAATATTGCTTACAATATATTATAAACTCTGACACCAAGCGAGTTTTAGTTTTTTGTTTACAAACATCGAGTTAGGCTAGTGTAAGGTGTATTTGTCGTGTGGCACCAAACCACAAGCCACTCCCACTGCTAGGAATTACGTCTTCTCTTTTACACGTCAGCTTATTTATCGATGCTGTGCGACACTCATCCACAATATCAGTATTCCGATCATCCAGCAAGTATGCATCAAGGACGCCTTTCTTCTCGATTAAAACCAATTTGCTAGTTACTTAAAACTAGAGCCGAATTGAGAAGCTCCTTCTTTTTTGAAGTCGGTTAAAAATAACTCTTCAATTCCAAACTCCTAACCATCTACCAACGTCACTGAACAGTAGATACATGCATACAAGGTAGGGTAAAGACCGGATTGACGCTCCAGGAGCGATACTCCCAACAAATCGAACTTCTGAAAATCGTTATAAAGTTTTGATAGGGCTCACTATGTAGCCTAAGTTATATAGCATTTATTATTTAGCCTAAATTATAGCCTATACAGGGTTAGTGGTAATTTGCTTACACTGCGTCATCGGCAGAGCCGTTTTTTTAGCTCAACAACAGTTCATGCTAAAAAAAACATTTTGAAATCTACACAAACCTTTTCTTACGAGAACACACTCGGTTGATTTGGTTCAATTTATTTTTTCTAACCCCCGTTGGAAAAACTTATAGTTAGTTTTTTCGAACGAATAACGAATTCGAAAAAATATCCGTCGGTAGTCCGACGGATGGAAGATCTGATAAGGGTCTTCTTATCAGATCTTCCATTGAAATAAAAAAATATATCATTGAAATCGGATCTCATAAGGCGGAGACATTCAGTTGCTTCCTTTTTTCCACTTTTTGGAGGAAGTACCCCTTTAATAAAAAACGCCCCGAAGACGCGACGTTTCTTAAACTTCTATAAAGTCGTCAAATCTGTTTACGAAGTTCCTCTAGATCGGTTGTGTAAAACACGACCTGTTAAGGAGTTCGTACAAACTGACAAAGCAATTTTGCCAGATTTGAAGCAGAGACGCTTCGGTTGCTCGGTCAATTACTACCCGGTGTTTATAGGACTGTCTAAATAGGTATGCATTCAGGCATATAGGATCTTCAAATATTACACTTATGAAAAACTAGTTTCTGCCCACGGTTTCCCATGCGTTGTTTCTATGGAAACGTTTAAAGGTTTATTCTTTCCCATGGGAACTGATTTATAAGATAAAAAGTATGTGTGCCTATATTTGATTGATTCTAAGCTTAGAGCTACATCTACGCTAAATTTCAGCCCGATCGGTTCAGTCCTTATGGCGTGAAGAGGTAACAAACATCCATCCAAATAATAATTGAATTATAATGTGATTTGCAGAGCCTATATTATACGCCTGTACGTCCTATCGAGGTTACATATATATTTGTGAAAATGACCGTGGGGTCATTTTCAAATGCTGCTTTCACAACACACGACCAAAACCGCGCAGCATTTGAAAATCGGTACCTACGTTGCAGCGCGTCTGTTTTGATAATTGACCTATAAATATAAGTTAAGACATTTAGTACAATAAAACGCACTCGACGATATACTAGTTTATTAATAAATAAATAAATAATGCTGGACAATTCACACAGCATTATCTAGCCCCAAGCTAAGCAGAGCTTGTGTTATCGGTACTAGATAACTGATATACTTAATACAATACACTACATAGATAGATATTTTTTATTATACATAGAAAACACCCAGACCAACGGAACAAATTTCTGCAGATCGTACACAAATTTGTTCCGAGGCAGGAATCGAACCCGCAACCTCCTGCGTCGCAGGCGGACCTTCGCCCGCTGCGCCACGGAGGTCGTCGTATTAATGTGTTAGCCTATTAGTAAATGTTTTCTGGAAGTTAGGTTTATTGGTGGTGGGCCATGTCCTGTGTGGTGTGCGGTCACCGCTGAGGCTACGGTCTCAAATTACCCTCTATATCAGCACAATGAAAAGGACATCAATCAATAAGTAATTAAAACGTTTTATATCTCTGTTTGTTTTCATTTTATCGTTTGTTTGTTCCAGTACATCGGTACAATGGATGTTCCGCGACCTACGAGCCGCGTCGAAATCGTTGCGGCGATGCGGCGTGTCCGCGTAAGTACTATCAACATCATCAGCCTACATTAGTCCAGTGCTGGACATAGGCCTATAGCTAAGTACCAGCTTAAGAGGGCGTATTTCGCGCCATTTTGTGAAAAGGATAGGTATAGGATTTCGCGTTCATAGGAGCGGGACGGAGCATACGTTTTAGAGTGGCGTAAGCGCAAATTGATGGTTTTGCTTATTTACAAGAAAACTACACAACTTATGAAGAAAGTTTGTTAAGGAACCAAAGACTTAGTAATAACCTACGAATCAAAACAAAAAACTTTTCTATAGACCGCAGGGTTCCTGAGATGCCAACCAAATTATGTGTAAAAAAGTGCAATTTAATGATTTTTATGGTATTTTTTTTTCGGAGTCTTGTTTCCCAATTAAGGAATCGAAGGAAAATTGTTGAATTTTATGTAATTCTAGTTTTTTACCACCGGGATCCCGTGAGTACTGAGATCTAGTTCTAGTTTGACAAACAAAACCCGCTAGGTTCGCCTCTTAAGTATATACCTATAGCTTTTTCATTCCGCATAGACACAGAATTAATAATACATACCTGCATAACAGAAAACCTAAAATCAATAGAAGGAAATGATGTGGTGTCAATATTAGCCAAAAACTTGTCTTTCATACATACTTTTTACGAGTCTACCTTTGTGTAAGACTCTGTTTAGACTATACATACACGGAGTCGTTAAACGTACATATTTATCTGCATTTGGATCATACATTTTATTTCATCTTTTGAATAGACCCGTAATTGGGAGCAATTATAAATAAATGTAGGGAAATCATGATTTCGCACCCAGTTATACATTTTGTACCTGCAAAAGAGATATAATTGTTAAACCCTCTTTATAAGTGAAGACTCTCGGCTTTAGGACCGAAAGCCGCCTATTTCACCTCCAAAATTACATATTGTAATATAAAATGACTGGTCCAAACTGCTAATGGAAAACAAAGAAACACTTTATTATACAGTTCCTTAAAATATTATAAAGCGCTACTTTTTGTAGAGTTGTCCAGACTGCTAATGGAAAACAAAATATTATACAGTTCCTTAAAATATCATAAAGCGCTAATTTTTGTAGAATTGTCCAGACTGATAATGGAAAACAAAAAAAAAACACTTTTATTATACAGTTCCTAAAAATATTATAAAGCGCTACTTTTTGTACAGTTCATGTAATACTGAACAACATCATCTAGCCCTTTTTTTTTTTTTTTTTGTAGGGGGGAAATGCCCTCGCACTTCCCTTCCGCCATGGGGGTGACGGAAGGGGGTATGTGGGACTCGAACCCACTAAAACCCCCCGTGAAACGTCCACCGCCGTCATGGGGCGAGATGGGGTCGCGTTAACATTCACCATCTCGCTCCGGCGGGTGGCCCGGGAACATCTAGCCCTAAACTAAGCAGAGCTTTTTTTAAGGGTACTAGATAACTGATATCTTAATGTTGATAAGTGAGGCATTTATTAAGCACCTAGAAAATTACAGTAACAGAATAAAACAATTAGGTACAACTAATATTTACACTTTTTTAAAATCTATGCCGTCACTAGACGGCAGAGTGCCCAGAATGCTGACAACATTGCTACGTTGAATGGGTATGCTAATGCTAAAATTAATAAGTTGATAATGAGATGGTATTTAGAACATCAAAATATGTGATAATTTTTTTCAAACACTTGCTCATATAGTGGCTCTATGTCACCGCAATTAGGCACAGAATGACACCCATAGTCAAACTGTGACTTTTTAATTGCTATAACTCACAAGTGAGTTATAGATTTTTTTTAAATTATATTGTTTGAGTAACTTTGTTCTTAAAAAAGTTTTTATTAAAAAAAAAAAGATTGTGTTCAATGGAACAAATAAATTAATGTTCCTATTGCTTGCTCATTTCATGCAACTTCTTATTTAAATAGATAATTTTAACTCGTACGTGTTTAATAAATAAAACTTTCACTCAAATATAACTTTTGTTTTCTCTGTAATAAAATGAGTTTTTATTGTTATTTTATTCTAAGTGTGTTGAAAAACATCGTATGATACACGTGTGTATTGATGATTACCGTCGTCGGCTCTCTTAAGACCCTCGCCTACGGCTCGGGTCTCAATGGCGCCTCGGCGGTAATCACCAATGTTACACACTAGTACCATAATGTACTATTACCCAAGGAGATCCTTATAGTAAGATCTGCTAAATTCAAACTAGCCTTCTATTCAAAGGGCGGAATATAAAACGAATGCCGTTTCCAATCTTTTACTATTTCTCGTAGAAAAAGCCTAGAGAGTCAAGGCTCGATTTTAATATTAGGGACAAGGTTGTTTGAAACTAAGTTGACGAATATGAATAAGTAGGTATGAGTCGTTGAATATAGCACATAACAGCCACAGGAACACGAATGAATCACATTGCCCTATATTTGCATGGCTGTGAGAAGAAAAGAAAATCTTTTATACCTAACGATGCTGCGCAATTTTTCAGGAGCAGTTTCCAGCTTTTTTAATTATTGTAATTTTAAACGTAAAAATCGCAGGATTTAATTCAAAAACCCTATCAATCCCTGGTTTTTTGACCGATAAAACGACATACATGCCACACATAGGTAGCTCTACAACCTCACAAAACGTGTTTAATATTATTTGAGATTTGACCATAATTTCTAATAGATTATCATAGAGGTCTTTGATAATCTATTAGAAATTATGCGCGAGGGATGACCCTCTTTCTTCCTACAAGACCATGACCTGTCATGCAATTGACACTAAACTATAAATCTGACATCCCAGGTTCTTTGGTTAAAAGCGAGGACGTATTACAGGCAAATGGGCTTAAAAGCTTTTTCCCGAACTTCGCCTCAGATATTTGCAAGTCTATACGAAAAGGGCGAAATTCGTTTTGATGTTACGATACTTCGAATTCAATTGCTCCAATCGTATTTCCATAAAGCGTTAGATATTACATCTTACAATGTTATGATAAAAAATGTTGATTGCTTAAATTTCCGTTTCATAAAATTGAACAAAAATTAAAACGCGTCTAAGCCGGATTGATAAAATTATAAGATAGAATGAAAATTTGTTTCGATAAGAAATCATTGTACCTATACAGGGTTTGATCCAAATTAGTGCGAAATACTGGATCTACTGAATACAGAATCTACACACATTCAGTATTTTTCTGTCTTGTCATCTTGCCATGTCTCTTACTCAATTGGGTAATGATTATGTCAGTAGTATTTCATTACTCACATTTTCCTAAAACAACATTACCCATAAAATAAGCGATAATCGGGGTTCTGCCCTAAAATAAACCATCCAGTCAAAACGATTTCCAGAATCGTTGGTTACAAAAAGTATATATTCTCTAAATAATAGCCCCTTTAATATAATTGACCGTTAACTTTATACGATTTCAGTATAAATGCTCTCCCTTTATTACCTCATAAGATGTTCCTTTCCATTTTACTTACTTACTTTTTTATAACAATGCCTACTTAAGACGCGGTCTTAATGTCTCATGTTATGATGTGCTGCCCTTAGAACTCTGCTGATGGTCGTAAAGCTTTACCTATTACCTTTTTTATATTTTGATTTGAACTGCACAGGTAAAAGTTATCGATTCATGTACAGTGTGCGTTCATAGATCGGTGACCCCCTGACGGGTTTCAAGTCGCACTACTTACTTAAATACTAACTACCTAAAAATGTACACAATGATTGCAATAAATATATATGAATATGAATATGAAGTCTCCTAATTACATTAGTTTCGGTTGCATAATATTCAATTATTATTCCTGAGTCAAGGTAAACAAGATCGTTATAGTGACACTGGATCAGTTCTAGCGCAAAACTCCGGAGCCAATTATATGTATTTCTTTCGCTATCATGCATAGTAATAGCATGCTTAATTGAATGTAAAATTCTCTTCCAGTACGAGTTTAAGGCGAGGGGAGTGAAGAAACGCAAGGTTACCATGGATGTGTCGATCGACGGCGTCCGTGTTACGAACAGGAATAAGGCATTGGGCAAGGTAATGTTCCTCATTATTACCCATGACTGTCCAGAGATTACATCACAGCAATTATTCCATCCTAGTTGGCTGCGGTTTATCAGTTATTGTCGTTGGGCCGCCATAACGGATGCGGCCTAAGAATCGTTCCCGCCTTCTCCGCCCGTGGATTTCGTAAGAGCAGGAACCAGAGAAAGACAGTAGCTTCCTTCTGTGTATACATAGCACCTCCAGTGTGATGACCAATCTGACTGCCAAGCGTGGTGATTTTGGCAACCAACCTTGTTTGGGAGAAGCATGTTCAGCAGGTGGACCTCTGCATGATGATGAGGTGCAATCAGTAGTAGGTAACTTATATGATGATTTACTATGGTTTAATTCAGGTCAATAATGTCCAATGACAATACCAGATTTTTGGAATGCACTTTTGGTAGGTTAAAATAACATAAAAACACAACAGAAAAGCAACATTAAGGCGCATACCCGACCCAAATCAGCGCCACCACCTATTTTCTCTTATTATTATGTTAAACGAAGGAATTTTCAGAAATCGACCTTGCAGTTTGTGAGCAACTTCGCATCTCTGCCATCGTAATAAAACATTTACAGAGGCATTAAAAATAAGCTTATGATAGGTATCACAAACTGGAGGTTCGAGTTTTAAAAATTCCTTCGTTGAGGCCAGGTATTCCTGCAGTAGTAGGCGTAAGGGAAAACGCGCGCCTGCCAAGCCGCCGCCGCGCTCGTGTTTTTTGTAGTTATTTAAACATGGTAATTAAGAAAATCATTTTATTAAGTCAAACTCTGCGAATTAGAAATATTTTAAAAAATATAAATATAAAGTGTCTTTAGTTGAGTACAAAAAAGTGTGATATCAGTAGTTCGCTAGTTATCACGTGCGAACTACTGATATCACACTTTTCTTGTAAATTGAAAAAACTTTAGAAAAAGGGGTATTTTTGGGATATTTTTCTATCGAGTGAAGTTCATTAGATCTTGTAACTGAATGCGACTTTGATATATATCCTTTTTTCAGAATTTTAAACAGCATTTTCTCATTCTGATTAATTTAAACATCACAAAAGTGCGGCCTCTGCTCGCCTACCAAGCCTCATAATAATAAGATAAAACAGGTGGTGTCGCTGATATTGGTCGGGTATGCTCCTTAAACAATATAAATACAAACAGTAGGACATCCATTTCTTGTAAACAGAATGTATCAAACATAAAGTATTCCGTCCATGAACTGTGAACACATCTCCAACTCAATCCAAAGTTAAATTGAAAACTTCACAGAATGCCTGCGAGTTCTGTTGTATGTCAAACACGCCGTTTGTACAATGAATAGACGAATGTTCAGTTCATACAAACATTTGGCGGAAATCGAACCCGCAACCTTCCAAACTGCGGCTGCGCCACAAGGATAATCAAAATAATTATTTGTTAAGTGGGAGTTATACTACACTTTATTCGCAAAGAAAATAACAATCAAATAATAGAAATAAATTAGAACTATTTACAATTTAAACAATTGAGCTAACTGCAGACTGTTGCAAACAATCTACAGGTAGCTCAACTCATCCATATCAATACCAGTCGGAAGCGTCCCCAAGACGCTGCTGGCTGCATTGCCCCGCTGTAATGCCATGCCAATGCGCTGCGCCAGATGCTCACTAGCTGGAATATACTGGAATTTAATACCATAAGAACAACATATCAGATTAAGCTAAATTAGAAATGTGATTCTGAAAATAATTTCTAATTCCTCTAATGTGTTTTATGCTGCAGTTTTTGTTTAAGGTAAGGATTTACGTTTTAACTTTTAGATAGGTACAAGTTACTCTGGTAGAAGTAAGTTTGAATTAAAACTAAGTCGGAGTTACTTCTACCAACGACACGTGGGTAGATGTTACTCCAAGTTTTACCTAAGTACAACGTTTACGACCGTGGTTTACTCTTCTTTGACGACAAACGATGCAAATATACATAGTTATTAGCATCGTTTTTTTCCCTGCTGAATCGTCTCCTCAATTCCCGTTACGTTTGAAAAATTTCTTCGTATCATGAAAAACGCTTCCATCCAAAAATTACAAAGGAGCAAGGGAAGTCAATTTTTCGCGGGATCGTTAATCATGTCCCTGCTATAATAGGGGCCTGTCAACCTGGTGTTTTCTACGAGTGACGCGATTGTTGTGTTCCCCATTGTTAGCGATTCGCACGGAATAATCCCCGACACTTCAACCCGCTTGGACGATTTTGAAGAATTACCCAGTGTTTTGTTGGACTTGAGCCAAGAACAATAAGTTCGAGCTTAAGTAGGAAAACCATGTACTTAGGTATGTATTTATAAATGATTTGCTTCTTCGAGATTTGATGGGGTTCATTAGTTCATTAATTTCTTTACGGGAGGAAATGAAAAATAAACAGTACAAATTAACTTGTTTTACATAATGACTTTAAAATAGCACGGTAGACCACAGTAGAATAGGCTTTCGGAACATTCTTATGGATGGTAAATATTAGTAGAGTAAGAGTTAGTCGAGAAATAGTTGAGGCTTCAACAGCACTCAACTAACATGAAAGTGTTCAGTGACTCCCTAAACGTAGCCTGAGACCACTTGACTGCCTTGCTCTACCAACAGAGAGATGAGTACAATATATCACAATAAATAGCAAACCTTTCTCCCGATCATTTTAATAAGAAAGTCTTAGCACTGTTATCTTGTGATCCTATCAGACAAAAATCCATAAAAATACAGCGGATCGTCATTCCCTCCCTATGTCGAGGTATTAGTGCTAATCCCCGGAGAGTTATCCGCCGCGATGGCTTGTAATTATGTCGGGACGAGCTCAGGCTATTACAGTTCTATTTCTTATCTACCTCAACGGTCAGAGCTCATTGTGCCCTGAGTACTGTATCGCGCGGATACGTAACATCTTCGAAGAATGCTTCGTTTCAACAAAGATTTATTGTGACCATTGTCTGTGATCAAGTAAAAATAGTTTCTTTCTCAGGTTAATAGTAACCTGAGACAGAAACTATTTTTAGCTTTCCTTCCTCAATCATAGGATTGAGGAAGGAATGCAATTGCTGCCGGTCCTAAAAATAGGCACTTATTCTTAATTTTCGACCTGTTCTTTCACAGAGAAAAAAGAAGACAACTTTCTTCGGTCGCAAAACTACTATCATCGAGAACGTGGAGGTGATGCACCATCCCATCTACCGCATCTTCTACGTGTCCCATGATAGCTCGGACCTCAAGATATTCTCGTACATCGCCAGAGATGGAGCTACCAATGGCTTTAAGTGCAACGTCTTTAAGAGCAACAGAAAGGTAATGATTCTTACTGTCTTATTATATTTTCTACACTTTGATAGACATTATGATGGAGAAAAAGCTTGTTCTACCTCAGTTCTACTCTGGATCTCTGGGGTTTTATCTACCTTATACTTAACTTCCAGTTTCCGCAAATTATTTATTCAAGAATACAAAAAAGTTTTTTCATAAATAGGTGCCTAATGTCGAGAGTTTAGCGGCCTGGCTGAAGAGATAATAGGTATCTTCTGGAAAAGAAAAAATAAATGTCTTTACTTTGTGCTGTTGCTTACCGGCGAAGATAAACGGGAAATTTCAAAGGCTCTTATCTTTCTTTAGGAAGTAAAGGTGGTCGCACGCTTATCGTTCATGACGTGTCGTTGACTGCAGCCGCATCTTTTGCATAACTTTGAGAATATGTGCCACAAAACGGTCTCAACATGACAATGTTCAGTGTTTCATTCTCAAAGAATTAAGTGGACTCGTGGGTAAAGTTGCATCATCGATGAGTAAGGTACGGTGCGACCTAGGTTCTAACTAGAACGCATTCAACAACTACAAAGATTCTCAAAATATCAAAGTACCTGAGTAAGAGAGAGCACAATAATTAATCTGATAAAGCTCTACCTCAAAATTAAGGTTAATACTAGTCTTTTCCGGCTTCAAATACCTACGTGTTTTATGTCGCGAAGAAAATTAATAAATCTAACAAGATGGATAAACAGTAAACACACAATTTGTTCGCAAAAGCGCCGCTTGTACGGTAATCACACAAGATTTATAGCTCGACATATTTTATACGCAGTGTTCCCCTTAAGAAGTCGCTTTGTAAATATCTCACTGGGAATCATAATTTACCTGTCTTTGTCAGGCTTAACAACTAACTACGGGATATTGTAAGAGGATTTTTGTGATTTAAGTACTAAAATATTATAAATCCAAAGAACGAAGAGAGATTAAACAAGAAGATTTTTTTGGTTCTAATTATCTTTTAAGAAATTGGCATAGCGACACTTTCTTAATTTCAGAGAGTTCAGTAAATAACGTGAGATTATATTTTGCCGCGTAGGATGTTAAAACCCTTTCATATGGGATTTGAAATCCACAAGCAGCTTAAACGGAAGGGCGTCTAAAAACAACACTGTGTTGCACACTCCTCGAAGGCTCCCAGTGAGGAAAGCCGCATTAATGGAGGCATGGTCAGAGTGCTGTTTTTGTAAACCAGATGTACAAATCCCTCGTTTACTGGGTTACTGTTACTTAGTAGGTACAATACCTCTATAATTCGTCCCTCGTTATACTATTATTTATTTATTTATTGTTTACTCAAACTTGACTTACAGAATATATTCCAAAACGTCAAACATTATTATAAAATCTAGCGTAGGTACGTAAAATTATATAAAATAATACATATGGAAATGTCACAATTAAAATAAAATATATAGGTATTAACTAAAGGTCAAAATAATAGCAATGTCAAAATAATAGCAATAGTCAAAATAATAGAAATAATAGCAATACTATGAATGTTGTGCGTCTGTGTAACCAAGATTCGTAATAAGATAAAAAAAGGTAGTTATTTTTTATTTCACTTAAGTTAACCTAGCACTAATTTAACTTTAAGAAAACCGTCTTGCTCTTACTTGTATGCGCAAAAATACAAGGAAGGGCAAGAGGGCTTTTTCATATTACAAAATGTATTAAATATATCAGTTATCTAGTACCCATAACACAAGCTTTGAGTAGCTTACTTTGGGGCTAGATGACGCTGTGTGGATTGTCCAGCATTATTTATTTAATTTTATTTATTTAATTAAATTATTCGCTTTGTTACCTCTCAAGATGCACGGCGCCCTAACAGGGGCTCCTAATAGCCTATAAGTGAAATTTTTGAGACCTCTCACACTGTATTAGGATTGCAAAATATGTGCTCGACATATTTCGGTGTATCGCGGCGAGTGTGTACCGCCGGCATCAGATTATAACGTTCCGTCCTTATGTTGACAAGCCTAGGCTTTGTACGTAAATACTGTCAAATCTGTCATTTAAATGGACGTTTGCGAGTACTCAGCTAACCTGTGGGTGGACGGATCATGAGTACGTAGTACTATACATACCTACCTATAGTTATTCTATGCCAATATAGGTACTTATTAGTCTGTTTATAGGTACACATAATACAAAATAGACGAAGTTAAAACAATAAGGAAACTTTGATCATAAAACTTAGTTTAGTTTTGGGGAAATACTGTAGGGTGAAATTTACAACATACTCGTATATTGTTTAAAACATAAGGATTTTTAAAAGTTTTATTCAGGTAACTGCTTTCTATCATTGGTTTTATGTAACCTAGACAACTCAGAAGACGCGATCATTGAGTAGAAAGATTTGTTTTTTCAACCATAATGCTGATGTGGCTAATGGCTATGAATGGCTGGTCAAGCAGGTCAAGTCGATGTGATCCCTTTTATCCACCTCTCTATTTTTACTCTGAGGCTGTGGAAGCTATGAATCTACAATTTCACAGTCACACATCACTGAAATCACCTACACTAATAATAAATCAGGAAGGAGTGCGCATTGTTGGAGATAAAATTAGCAAAGATTAACCAAAGAGGTTTGTAAAAGTGTCCTCTATCGAAATATATTATAACGCATGATAAAAAAATCGTTTGGTAGCCGATGTAAGGGTCAATATTAAAATCTTCGAATCCGCTTTTAATAGATTAATCTATTAGAGGTGGTTTTTAAACACTACAAAAGTTAGTATGCAACAACTTGTATGATTTGGATAATACGAAAACTTATTGCTGGTTCATTATGGTGTGTAATGTTGATTGCAACTATGGAAAACCTGGGTTAGGGTACATCTGGTCCGAATCTAAATTCTCTTGATCCTAAGTAGGTACCTACTTGGTAGTAGGTACGTCTTGGAATGCCGATAAAACACAACACAACACAGTCTTAACGCACTGTAAGTAGGTATCTACAGAAAACAAGGAAAAGTAATACAATTTCAAAGCTGCTTGTTATCAACAAAATTCATAAAGTCACGGAGTTTAAATCACCTCTCTTTCTTATTCTTGTTTAGAGTTAGGTACAATGAGCGTTTTCGTTTTCCCGAAACTTGATGTACTTTATATTAATTTTATCAAGTTTTCTCATAAGCTAGGTTCTAACTGCTCTTTAGTAAAGTCAAAAGGCTAGCAGGCTAAGGAAGGTTTGGAACTTTGGACACAGTAATGTAATGTTGGTCGATGATATGACAGCACCACTATCATGAACCAAGGTTTTGTTTGAGTTCAAAATTAAGTCCATAATCGAAGATAGATCAGACCGATAGACAAGGCTAAAGTTTGTTTCTAGATGTAGCACGATGATAGTCGTCCTACATAGAATATATCCAGTAAAAGAGTCACGTATCCTAGTCATTGCATGTTTTCGAAAAAAAATATTTTTGCTTGTCCATTCTTTTTGATGCCACAAATCAGGGAATTTTCTCAATTTGTTTTGGATACCTAAAGCATTCTTAGATAGCGGTGCCATCTGCCATTTGTGTGCCAAATTAACCATTTTCACTCTTTACGTCACACCCTGTATAATACATACTCCTAGATTTATTAAGTATGGTATGACATCATTCGTCGGGCTTTTACAAGCATCGGTGTAGCAGCTACCCTCGAACCACGTGGCCTTATGCGAGATGATAGTAAAAGACCTGACGGTATGACTCTGATTCCCTGGAAGATGGGTCGGCCTTTAGGTTTGGGATGCCACGTGTGTAGATACCCTAGCGCCTTCACATCTTGCAGGGACATCGGTAAGGGCAGGCTCCGGAGCAACATCAGTGGACTCCCAAATGGTGAAAATACGGTAATATTGACCAAGGTTACCTATTTGAGCCGTTTGGCGTGGAAACCATAGGTCCTTGGGATCCAGGGGCACGAGTCCACAGGTGATCAGAATGCTGGCTTCTATTTCGGTCATCGAATTAGCATTGCCATTCAACGTGGCAATGCCGCCATCATACTGGGCGCTCTGCCGGCTGACGGCTTAGGTTTAGTTTATACTAGTTATAAGTGTTTTATTCTAGTATTCATATTTTGTATGGATAAGAGTAAATAGGCCTACATAATATACTTTTTTTATTACTCTATGATTTCGACCCTAGCAAGTTCAAGTTCTTTATTCGTAACAGATTGGGTTACATGTCAAATAAACAATAATAGGAATATTTTACAAGTGGGTAAAAAACAATTAAAAAATAACCATTCCATCGCTATAGAATCCCGTAGAAAGTAGCTATTTTGAAAAATAGTTACATGTTATAACATAAAACACCAAAAAGGAAAAATGACCCGGTCTCGATTACTGTAATCCTCCAAGCAACTGATTGGATTCCTATAGAATTCTACTTAAAATTCAAATTTGTTTCCCCACGCTCCGCTCGTAAACATTTCTTTGTCAAACTTTCCAAGTATTTTTTCTTCTATACAAGGAACTGAAGGGAGCGCCGCAAAGTACCTTTCCTCGTTTGCAAACACACCTCCTGTTTACAGAGTACATAATAAATCTCCCCGTCCGCAACCAACTCGACTTTTATAATCAATTACAGTCGCCGATCTATCGTTCCCGAATGCCATAAATATTCAAGAAGTAGCCGAGTTGTTTGCGTAGAATCGTTTGCGGTACCATTTTAATTACGCCAATTGATCGACGAGTATTTTATTATTGCCGGGAATACGATAATACTGCCATTAAAAAGCTGGAAACGCAGAAGCACGTGTAAGTAAGAAAGCTTTGTGGTTTAATCGGGCTTGTTATAGCAACGGATCAGTTAATTTCAATGGTTTATTAAAGAAGGTATATTTATGACCTAAATAAACTGGCAAATTAACAAATGAAGTTCTATAAGAGAGCGCAAGCCGTGCCACTGTTTTAATGGAGTTCACACACTAAGGTCGGCAACGCTGCCTACATGAATCATGTCGGCGACGGTAGTGCCTGCCGACTTCCTTTGGCATGTCCGCATTGTCCACGGCAAGTGTTGTCGGCATGTCCGCGACAAATGTCGGTGGCATGTCCGAGACAAATAACTTAATAATGAATAATGCTGGACATCATCATCTAGCCCCAAGGTAACCAGAGCTTGTGGATGACTATGATATACATTATATGTCGGTAGCATGTCTGCAACACTCCGCGACTGTAAAACTTGGTGATTTCGTGCCACCGCCGACAATGTTTACCAACTCGGCGACGGCTTTGGTGTATTAACTACTATGTAGATGTGAAGCCGGCATCATGCCGCCGACCAAGCCGCCAATACATTTTTTTTAGTTTTCGAGGGGAAAAATAACTCGCACCGGGCTGTGTCAACGGGGCGTTAGCGATTTTGGTGTGTCAAGACACCTTAATTCAAATCAAACTTAAATTAAATTCGAATCACAAAATATTAAATAAACATCAGTAATATTAGGGCGCTTTCTATTTTGCAAGAAAATTTGAAATCTCCAGTGATTTCACTGTGTAAATCGATCAATAACTTCCCTTTCCATTGTTACTAAGGTAAACTTACGGCCGTGCTTTGAGTAGGTAGTAAGGTACTGGATAATTAAGTGTTGATGGGTGCTTTATTCAAAAATAAGTAAAGGGAGAGGATAGGTAGGGTCCCTAACCACTGGAACATAAATGGTTCCAAAATAATATTGGTGAGGGCTGACAAGTATGTAGATCTTAGTTCGGCGACAAATGCTGTTGATTGAATTTCACATAAGCCCATAGTCATTATTTAATATATCTGTTTTAATTTATTTCACCTAATTTTTTTGTTTTTTGTGAATGTTATGAAAAATTATTTTCGTCATATGGACTGTGTATGTAAACTGTGCTATGTCTGAAATAAATGTGATTTGATTATTAAAATCAAGGCATGTGTCCTTTTAAGTCATTATACGATTAATTCCGTGTTTATAGATTTTGTCCTTTGGTACGAATTTTTAACATACACACCATCCCTAAATAGCACAATCCCATAGCAGGAGTTGATATATCCCCAGCCTTAATTAATAAAAACAAAACAGACTTGTTCCTTTAGTTCGAACAAACAAAACATGAGGTAAAATAAGCATGTTATTTTTACAAAGAACAAAAATAAAATGACTTATTTCTTGTTATTTGTTCGTTTGATCTTATCTAATCCATCCATAGAATGTGGACCCCAAAGACTAGTCAAGAATAACAATGGCACTGATTCATCGCTCATGCGTATGTTCCACAGACCTCAATCGTCTAATCCCTAAGGATGGTCCGATTGGTTTTTTTTTTGCTGTAATAAGGGATTTTCATGGCTTCGTACAAATCGAGAATAACCACATACCGTATAATATGCTCCACAGATCTTGTTTCGAAATTAAGACCGATGATGTCCATTCTTTTTCGCATGTTAGTAATGAAACAAAGCAGGTGGACTACAAAGCGTACCTAACTTCGATGCCAAAATATACGACTTCTAAGGTAAACAAATTTATTTGTTTCTTAGCGGGTCGAGTACTTACAAAAGGTACCTAATGTCTCACAACTAGTTTAATTATAATTACAATAAAGCACATTGCATTACACAATTGCTCGAAAGGGTTTCGCCCTTTAATTAAACAATGTAAGGACATGGGTCGTAGTTTAACAACTTTGGTCATCTAGAACTTTAACCAATAGTGTTCACGCAAAGGGTGGGCTAATGCACTTCGGGCTATATGAACTAACTAAACACAAGAGTAAAACAATAAATCACCGAGCTAAATAAAATATGCCATTCACAACTCATCAGCTGCTTAATCTCAGACGTAAACTACTGTTATCACTTACAATGTTGTCTTGATCAGTCTGCAAGGAAGCAATGCTGCTGAAACATGCGAATGTTTATTTGCAGTAGTTGGGGAAACGCGACGCACGCGCACAGCATGCCGCCATTTCAGTTGTTTGTGGAGATCACCGCTAGCGCGCGTACGCTCGCCGCTCTGCACTTTCGCGAATACATGCTCTCGAAAACGATACCGAAATGTCCAGAGATCACAGCAAGCCGAGGCGAAGCGACCACCACTCTCTCAAAAATTTACCTAGCGAGGTGCTGCTAAAGGCCAGGAGCACCCTATTCTCGCTTGGCGGAGCGCTAAAACATAAACATGATCACGAAAAAGAAAAACAGCCCAAACAAGAAAAAAATAAAGAGAAAAAACCGCAGGAGAGATTAAAGAGCAGTCGCTCCGAACCAGAATTCAGTGAAATTCGCAAAAAACACAGAAGTCGAATAGAGGAAAGTAGTACACGCGAGTACAACGGTGCAGCAGCGCGTCAAAGACCGATGTCAGTCGGTGGGTCCAAATATTATGATAACGATTTAGAAAATTTCCGATGTGGAAGTTTTCCAAGAGATGCGTCACCGATGCAAAGACATGCAGACTCTTCCGAAGAGGTTTGCGTGCAATCTCGCCTCATCGTTCCTGTGATAGAAAGACTGAGTCATCAAGATGTTCAGGTGCAAGAGAATAATGAAAGACCCAGAAAAAAACTGTCATTTAGGGAACCGGAAATTATAATATCAAGTGACCGTGGCAGTGTTTCAACCTTAGGGCGTTCTAACAAACATATGGGCGTCAATAGTTTAACTAGAAAACCGAATCGGACATCGATAAAAAGTGACACATTTAGTTCCAGTTTAGATGGACTAGAAATAGATTTAGAAGTAAGTATGTTAAGGTAATGTTTTCTTGACTTAAGTGTAAAATAATAAAACCTCTATGTGTATAAAAGCGAAAGATTGTTGTGTATGTAATTGTGCGCGAAACACGTCAAAACTCCTGAACGGATTGAACTGAAATTTTGCATGGATGTTGTTGTATATCTGGCGTCATGATTAACGTCCTTTACCTACCAGTCGCCTTTTTCGGGTGTCGTATTCGTAAGATACGGAATAATAGTATAATCCTTTAATTTTATACCCGAAAAACATATGCGAAGTCGCCTGCTAGTATGATTTAAATTATGCAGTTATCATAGTCTTTATTTCATTTATGAAAACTGATATAAACCTACTAATTAACAACTTGCATTATGGCCCGCGGTAGGATGATGCCTTCGATCAATCATTTATGTGGTCAAACATAAATGATTGATCGGGGGCATCTCCTACATAATGTCGTGTATATTTACGTATAGGTATTCATCTCCTTCCTTTGTAACAATTTCGTGTTCGTTAATTATTTAATTGGACTGTAACCTCGCCTGCAACGTTAAATTTTAATAGAAAGCAATAAAAGTTTGTCAAGGCGATTATTATAATCGGCTTCATGAAATGAAAATGACTTAGCACTGTTTTGAATAGTAAAATGTGGTTTGCTTGTACGATATATTACGTCAACCCGGAGTGGTTCCAAGTCCTAAACATGAAAGCCAAGAAATCTACGAGGAGTGATGTGGTAAAGGTGATATATGAGCATGGACCGGCGCGGCCGCGGACGTATATCTGGCGGGTTGTTTCATGTTTATTTTGACTTCCCTCGTCGTGGTCACCGCCCAAGGATGTACGTACGCGGAAACGATTCTTTTTGATAGCGCTCTCCATTGACATATTGCGACGAGCTTCTGCGTCAAGGGCGATGCTTCCGTCGTCGTCGGAGTCATTTATTATTTAGAAAACTTTCGCAAACTGGCTATGTTTGTGCGCGTTATTTTGGAACTGTCGCACCGCCAACCTACGTGAGAATTACGCACTGGAGCTATTACGAAAACATACTATCATTAAATCACTGGAGTTTACGTCTTAAATCAACAATCGACTGCTAATGGACTGAAATTAAGTGTAGCCGAAATTAAATCAAAACAGTCTATAGGAAAAGATTGACTCGATAAAATTTGGTAGCTAGATTAAGGAAGTATCTTCGAGTTGTTATGGCCACAGTGATTATTGGCGTCGCTAATAGTGTAAGTAACACTCAAAATATATTAAAAACTCTCTTCTGCCGGCGGCTTCGCTCATTTTATACAATGGTAAAAAGTATATTATGATGTTCCAGGTCTAGACTAAACATATATCTGCAAAATTTGAGCTCGATCCGTTCTGTATTTTAAGCGTTGTTTGCGCCCAAACATCGCCCCAACAAATTTTCATTTTTCTAACTTGTGTTTTTTTAACGTTTTTATTAATTTTGTAAAGCTTCCATTCTTGCGTGTCAAAGTGGAAAGACTTAAATTAGGCAAAAAAAAAAAAAAAAAAATATGATATAGTTATATAATTTATTCTCAATCTCAAACCTAAAACTGACACAACTCCATTTGTGGCGAAGAAGACTTAGGATGTTTTGCATGCATGAAGTAGGTAGGTACCCCACGTACTTCATGCATATTGCATATTGCAAAACATCCTAAGGTCTACGAGAAAATTGCAAGGTGATATATCCACAAAAAAAGAGGTAAAGCTACGTTTTGTTTACCATTAAATATTCCACCAGTCACGTACAAAAGCTTTTATCTGATACCTACCGCATTTCTTCGACCTCACTCTGTGAGACGGTGCCAACCAAAATAGACAGCGTATTTTTAAGGTAGTAGTAAAATATGATCCGCGGAAAGGTCATTGTCTTTTTCTTGACCAAGTTTTTTCTGTCGCAACGATTGAACCCAATACTCTACCTGTTGATAGAAATAAAAACAAATACATTTTATTTTTCGCTATTGCCACGATGAATGACATGGATATAATTCCACCAACGGATCGACAGCTTTTGATATAAAAGATACTTCAAACAACAGAGCTGAACCTACTGAAACGGATGGTAGGCATAAAAAAATTAAATAAAACGTAACCGTCGTAACCGATCATTATTATCTTATAGGCCAGAATACAGTCGCAGATTTAATAACAAACTCGTTTATTACACATTGAGAATTTAAGAGCAAAGTGCACATGTCGGTGTAGCGCTGTTTCGCATCACAGGTTCTCACCACAAATTCATTTCTGCTGTTTCATACATCTCACCTGCTCATTTTCAGTCATTTGGCCCTAACATTTTTGTCACATTAGTGTCACTTAAGAAAAGGCACGTACGCGTCGTGTCTTTTTCTCGAACGCGCGAGTATCTTAATATCATTTCGATCTCTGGCGCCTGTCCAACCCAGCACTGAACTCAACGATCCACTCCACATATGCTTGTGTTCTATTTATTAAATGATCGATTATGTTCAGTTTCCTGGTTTTGTGATTTTGTGTCCTCAGTTTAATGCGCATTTACTTTGAAAATTTGAAGCAAATTGAGATAACTAAGTGGCATCTAATCAAAGGACGTTTTTAGTATCGTATGTAATTAAAATTTGTAATTGCCGCATTGAATGGATGTAGATTGTAGCTAGTTGCCTGTGTGAACATTAACAACGCCTACGAAAACCGGCAAAAAACAGTTGATTTAAAACGTATGTTAAAGCACCCTAAATAATCTCCGCATGTCCGTTCCAGCTCGAATGGTAGAAACATTAATTAAACATATGTCATCTCCCACGCTCGCTTCAGCCCCTTTTGTGAAATATATATTTCGTTGTAACCCTTATTTCCATTGTCTCTTTTCAGCAGGGTCAAGCTTTTCATACTACATAGTTCAAAAGCTCTCTCTCACATTTCAAACAATTCAATGCACAAATTAATTCAACGTCGCCGTTCTTGTATCACCTGAACACATGACATCCGTTGTGTCACGTCACACACGGCTTTGATGCGGTCGTGGCGTTTATTACGCCAAACCATAATTAGAGCTGGTTAGGAATGGCTTCTAATTGATTCAACTAAGTATGTATACTCTTGTGCGACGAGAGCCTCGAAGTTTAAATAGGTTACCTACTAATTTAGTTACGAACCGTGGAGCTCATAATAATAATAATGCAGCCAGCGTCTTGGGGACGCTTCCAACTGGTACAGATATGGATCAGTTGAGCTACCTGTAGATTGTTTGCAACAGTCTGCAGTTAGCTCAATTGTTTCAATTGTAAATACTAGTTTTAATATATTTTTATCATTTGATTGTAATTTTCTTTGTAAATAAAGGCTTCTGCCCTAAATTCAACATTATAATAATAATATATTCTTTATTTCCCTATACAGACTGAAGTACATTTTTTTCTGACTTATACAATGAAAGAAAACAAATTTAAAATATTCTTGGTCGCAATAGCCACCCACTGCCATTCGCTTTTATAGGTAGCGACGTCGTCGCGACGAAATACTATGAAATCGTCTCTTGAACTTTAACCGACGCGTCGGTTAAAGTTCAAGAGAGAATCCATTATTGAGCATTTCGAAGTGCAGAGCTAATTTGTTGCTAGCTAATTTTGTTGTTTTACTTTTCGTATTCACACGTGTTTTTAAGGGTTCCAAACCTCAAAAGGAAAAAAGGAACCGGTATAGGATCACATTGTTGTCCGTCTGTCAACTCCCTTTTCTCAGGAACGCGTGCAGGTATCGAGTTAAAATTAACATCAAATACTCAACTCCGTAACCTCTTGGAGTCTCATCTATACTTATAATCTATATATATAAAAGAAAGTCGTGTTAGTTACACTATTTATAACTCAAGAACGGCTGAACCGATTTGGCTGAAAATTAGTGGGGAGGCAGCTTAGAACCAGGAGACGGACATAGGCTATGTTTTATCCCGGAATTACCACAGGAACGGGAACTACGCAGGCGAAGCCGCGGGCAGCAGCTAGTAAATTATAAATAAAACTTCTAAGTCAACGCAATCAAAAGTTACTGCTTTTTATGTCCGAATATTTTGAAATTTCCAAGGGAAGACATGCACACAAAACCGATAGGGTTCCGTTGATCTAGAATCTTTAAATTTGGCAAAAAGCATGATGATGATGATGATGAAAGGGAAAAATCAAAAAACCGTTAACTTGTAGTTTATTTAAAAAAAAATATTCTTGCCTTAGACCAAAACCTACATGTACATACCGTTAACCTAGAATCATAATATTTGACAAGAAACAAGGTCTTACAATTATAAAAAACCTTTGGTGCGCGAGTCCGACTCTGCGCACTTGACGTTTTATTTATTTGAGAATAACTTACAAGGCCATAGCTAATGTGATTTATTTTTGCAGAGCCAAGCCATGCGCATCGTGCGCACCGTGGGGCAAGCGTTCGAGGTTTGCCACAAGATGCAGATGAACTCCCCGGCCGACCCGGCGCAGTCCACCTCGTCTGCCGTCGACGAGCCCGCGCCGAGCTGCAGCGATGCAGCTGCTTCCAAAGGTTTGACTTCTCCTCGAGTAATTTTCCCAATACTGGGAGTTCTTCATACTAAAAAATATGCACAGTAGAAGCCTGGGGTCAGTCATGTTGGCGGTGTACGTACTTTCAATATAGTTATATTATATTAATATTTTATATTATTATTTTTATTATATTCATGCTCTTGGGCTATGACGTCTTCGAATTTACAATCTTTCGCGGAAAATCGGAGAGCTCTAACATAGTCAGAGATCGTTTCGTCGGCTCGTTGCTTGCGATTGAAGAGAATGTGTCGAGCTAGAATAGTATTTTTCGATTTGACATAGATGTCTTCTAGAACTTTCATCGAATATTTATAAGTGGAGCATGCTTTGATATGCTTATAAGTCGATGCCGATAAATGGTTAACTAGCAGCTTACACTTAAGTGAGTCTGGTACATCTTCAGTAATCTCTTCTGCTAAGAAGCTTTCGAATGTCGATTTCCAATGTAGCCATTTTGCATCGGCGTCCGCGACATCAGGTTCGATGTCAAACTTATCGGGTCGCAGATATCTTGATAGCGAAGGCTTGCTTAGTTTTTCGTCAGGCATTTTCAGTTAAATAAATTGTGGCGAAATAAACGAGTAGACCAAGAGAAACATTGGTTTTAAAGAATTATATTCAATATTTATAATATGCAATATTTACTTTTACTTATGGGGATGAACCCCGTGCCTCAGAAAGCACATTAAGTCGTTGGTCCGGCGCCTAACGACCGGGGTGTCATGTCGGTCTGCTGTATCATTGGATTATGAGAGTGAGGGAATAGAGGGTGCACCTGTGCATACTCACGTGTGCACTATAATAATTCGGCTAGGTGGACATCACTGGAAATTATGACCGGTAGCAGCCCTCCCTAAGTTAGATAAGGTGCCATTTACTCCGGCTCTCAGTGACGTCACTGCTTCAGACCTTTTTAATACTAACAAGACTCCATAAAAGTAGGATGTACTAACATGCCTAATAAGTCTATGCCAGACATCTCGTTTTCTTTTTATTATATGTAGATCTTCAACAGGTGGCTCCATTCTTATACCATGGGACACTTATATTCTGCATTTGTTTCTAAAGATTTGGTTTAATGCTATCTACGGGTAGGTCCTCTATGTAACTAGTTATAATTACCTAATGTTCAACTCTATATGGTTGAAGAATGCGCTAGATACAGATATAGATTGGTATTAATAGTGTGATTTTGACAATGATCTCCAATTTGGAGGATTTTCCATTTGGGGGCCGGAGACTGTAATCACGTGGAACACAATGTTAATCACGTCACCGGCGTCAATTGAATTCCGACAGCTAATTGGATCGCAAGCTAGGCAAGCTGCTGGAGCCGAACATATTGATCAGTGCATAATCCTGCAGCTGAAAATTGATCACGTTTCCAATTCTCTTCACACGAGGGTCTGAGATATGACGAGTTTTCGCTCGTCTATATCTCGATATACCATTTATGGGATATCGAGCTCGATAGGTTGTGTGATACAAACATGTGGAAGGCCGGTCTGAAGGGTCTGAAGATTTTTCTTAGAAGTTGGTTAGTATTAATAATATATTCTGTATAACTCCCGCGCACCTACGCGTCCCTAAGACACCTTTAATTATGCTACTGCACGGCTGCGCACTCGCACGTGTCGTGTCGCTGTCGGATCAAACACACTTCGTGCCAAAGGTACCTACAAACTTCATGAAAAAGCTTATTCTTTGATAGAGCCTTCCATTATTCTTCTTTAGGTTCCTCGGTTTAATAGTCTTATTACACAACTTTTTTTGGGTGTTTAGCTCAATAGCAAGCTCTTGTACATCCAAATGAAAAGAATAAATCGTATTACCTGTGCTATAAACTGCTTTGCGAATGTTCATTTAATGAACCAAGCTATGTCTTATTAGTTACAGCCGAGCTAGCACAGCGAATATCTCTTTTTATTATTCAAAGCTTACAGTTATAAATTTCATTTTGTGTATTTTATTAGAGTCGTAAATTCCAAGGCGGCAGGAGACAAGCTTTGAGTTGCGTTCACATTTTAATTGACATATCCAGATTAATGAATGTATTTCCTAGTGTCTTCGGCATCGGAGATAAATTACTGGTCTAAATTCTTGACATTGACTTTGAACTGTCTCCAGATTAATTTAAATTTGAAAATAAACATCAGGATATAAATAAAAATGTCTCGGTGGCTCATATAAAATAAATCGCGCCGCATAACAAGGAACGCAAAACTTCTCTAACAATGACGTCACGGGTGATTTACTGACACTATTACCTACCTATTTATCGACACTGGTGCTCGAACTCGTGCAAGTTTCTGCTATGACAAATCAAATTGAAACACTATCACTCGATCATTCACTCTATAGCTGATCGGTTAGTTTTAGAACTCGTAGTGCTTACAAGCGTGTAATTTGCCATTAGCACGAATTAAATACTACTATACTAGTATTACATATATGTATATCATATATGCATCAGATAGATAGATATTTTAGCATCAGTAGTGAGAAATACAATGATTTTAACAAACCGGTGCAGATTTTATCTTAAAACTGCTTTATAATCTCTAGCCTGTGGATTACAAACGGACATTACCTACTTTAAAACTAGCTTCAAAGCAATGAATCACCACAAACGAATCAATGGGATAGATTATGAGCAAATCACATCGAAATATCTTATCCTTTTTCAAACGGAGTCCAGAATGACAGCAGCACTCTCAAATGTATAAACGCACTTAAAAAAAAAACAAATTGAGGTCCACGTGTTTAGGTTTCTCGCACAAGCTCGCTTTTTTATACAAATTAATAAATAAATAATTCTGGACAATACAAACATCATCATCTAGCCCAAGGCTAAATAGAACCCATTTTATACGTAGCTATTTCTCTAGTAGGTACGTACACACAAAAATACCTACTAATAGTTTGAGAGGAGTATAGATGCCGCAAAGACTCTTAAATGATACGGATTAGTAGCATCTAAAAGATAAGAGATCCGTCAGTAAATTAAGCCTCGTTGCATGGAGGGAACACGAGTCTGCAAAGATATTAAATAAATAAATAAAATATAAAATCTATTTATTGCAGGCACTTAAAGACTCAAATCACTCAAAAATAAACAGTGCAAACAATAAAATATGATAAAAGATTAAAACTTACATAGGTACGATAGTTTAACTATTTTCCATTTCCATCCATGTGAACAGAAATACAGTGTCTGTAAATGTATTATTAAATTATTATTATACTGTACCCATAAGGTGCTGAAAACGAAGAGATTCGGACGAGTTGTCCCCTTCACTTTTGATTGAGGGTACAACTCATCCGAATCTAAAACCAAGACAATTTAGATTCGGACCAGATGTACCCCTACTCAAAAGTGAAGTGGACATCTCGTCCGCGGATGAGTTTGAGATTCGGACCAGATGTACCCTAACCCAAGATTTCCTAGTGAAGTTGACATGCGTACATACCTAGGCAGTATGCCAATTCAACTTCTAGAGAGTCAGAGACACCCTTGAACAGGGTGTCTAGAAATTGAAATTTCCTCCAAATTACAATCTATGCGCTTCTCTGTGTGTCCATTTTATTCCGTAACAATTGGTCACTACCGATGGTGGCCTCGGGACGTCGTAATCGTGCCGTTGGATGCTGTCGTGCGGTTCTTCCTCGTTTCTCGCACGATCAGTGTTACTCTGTCTCAACAAGTACAGAGAACGGTGTTCGGAGAGTTATTAGCTCTAAGCCGGGGGCACAGAAATAATACTTTGACCCCAACTCCTTCGCAAAAAATTCCTTGATCTTATTTACGACTCGAAGTGTGTCTTCGCCTCAGATAAGAGAAGTCGCTTTTTTTCCTATCCTCTGCAGTTTCCGGCAAGTCCTCCGCTTGCTACGATTAAATTAAACACACGTTAACCATGGCTGTATAAAAGCTACGTTAATTTAAACTTACTTCAGCAGGTCCGCCTGACGCAATCAAATATTTATGGGGGAACTACGTGTGCAAGCTCATGACTATTCATGATTTGATAAAGCAGTCATCTGATACTATATTTTTCGAAAATGTTAGGCAATGTTAATGATATACATAATTATTCCTTTAAATAATTTTTATTAATAATAAGTATGTATCTGGATGTATTCCTTCTGGGTGTAGGTAAAGTACTGCGGGCGGGATTGTTAATCTATTTTGCAGATACTTAAAAAATCGAGTACTATAATTATACGCTTGGCCGTTTTCTGATTACTCAGTAAGGTTTCGGTACCGTACGACAACATCAGCACGCTCGGTATAGGCGGTACCAAAACCTTAACGAGCGCCTGTATTTCTATGGAGCGTTCCTGATTAGGCGGTAAGCGCGGTCAAATTTTAGATGACGCGTGCAGTACAGATTCGGTACAGCACGCGTCATCCAACATTTTACCGAACCGGACGAAAGAAATGAAAGTATTTTCATCACTCGAACCTAGAGCCCTTTTCACATGCATACGGTTGGCGTGGTGGTCCCATAAAAAAATGAATTCCGAGCGATTAACATTGGCAAATAAATTATTATTTGAAAAATAAAAGGCTACCCACAATTTGCGTGTGGCAATGCCATGTCTACAAATAGTAAAAAAAATATTCGAAGTTGTCTCGGTGCTCATTTACGATGATTTCCTGCTCACCGCTACTGTGCACAATGCCCCTGGGACATTGTTACCGTGGAATTTATCCCTGTTCCATAACTGGGGAGGTGGGAGGTAGGTAATGTAGGTAGGTATCCTAGTGGATGAAAATTGTGTCGTGATAGTATTTCGAGTCCGCAATAATAACTGCCGTGTCCATACGAACTTTAAATCTGAAGCTTATGGTTTCAAATCACAGGCATGCAATATTTATTTCTTTCTTACATAATTGATACATGGTAATTATAAATTGTTAGAAATCAGAAAAAGATTGGGTTTTACTTCTGAGTTTGTATGTCCGGTAAACTCGGTGGGTCCCTTACGATAGTATTACATAATACAGGTTGGTTTTTTGAGAAGGGCGGTGAATGCCAAGTCCGAAATCACGCAAGTTAAAGAAAAGTCGTGAAAGGAGTTATGCCCTCGATTTATAAGAAAACAATAACTGCATGTTTAAGTTTTTTTTTTAATCTTTTACTTTTGATGGAAATCGACCTGAATGGCTTATCAAAAAAAGACACCTTGCTTTATCCTTTCATTTTTAGTAGCACATTTCTTTGCAAAGATTGATCCATATCAGTAACACACAACGAGACAGATTTTGTTGTTTTGTTGTCTTGTTTTGAAATATTATTTGTGTTGATTTCATACTTAAAGAAATAGGTTTAAAAAACGAAATATGCTGTTATTTTTTTCTTATAAATCAAGGGCATGACTCCTTACACGACTTTTCTCTAACTATCGTGGTTTCGGACATGACCATCACCGCCCTTCTCAAAAAACCACTCTATATATAGTATACAGGGTGCCACGGAATGGATGTACTAAGCTGAAAGGCGGGGAATTGGGACCCCGAAGATTTGTGAATAACGATTTTTTTTTATTTCGAATGCATTTAATTTTTTTTTTATGTTTTCTCTTCCGATTCTTGGTTTTTTACCCACACTTTTGCTTTAATTTAATATTACAAAATATTTTAGAAATGTTTTTTTGCTTTTTTTTAGAAAACCCAGTGTTTAGTCAAGAAATTATTACAAAAAAATGATGTAATAACCTAATTTCAAAAAAATAATAAAAAGGTAAGAATACACGTAAAAGAACCCGAATATGAAATATGAAGAAGAATAAACGTCACTTTTTTTTTCAAAATCCAAAAAAAACTAAATTTACAAAATTCAAAGAACAAACGTTGACCCCCTCGATGTCTATAATCACCCCCTATCGGTTTGGTACACCTTTTTATGGCCCCTGTATAATCCCTGCTTACGATAAGTGACCCTTATTGTACGATAGATAAGTACGCGTCAAAATATACAGTTTGACATCAGGGTTGATTAAGGGGTTCCTCCAGGATGCTGGGTTAGCTTCTACCATCTAACCGTCTAATATTGCCTTCCTATTCATCCCATGTAAACTAATACATTTTCAGGCAAAATAATAGCGTCTCTTTGTATTTTAACCAAAACCATTTGGTTAAGAGGATGCTGACGCAACACTTAGGCGCACACAATAAAGTTATTATACACTACATTTATTAAATCTAGAATTTTATTTATTTATTTATTTAAACCTTTATTGCACTGATGTACAAAGGGTGGGCTTAATGCCGAGGCATTTTCTACCTGCCGACCAAAAACATATGTTTTTACAGGGGGTTGGCGTGCTAATTAAGTTTTACAAGTAGCTTAAATAACTCTAATTATGTAATTTTAGTGTATTATGCCATGATAATAGCAATTACAATTCACAAGTCTTTATTGCACTAAATTTAACATACATAGGTACGTATCTATATATAAATAAAGCAAAGTCTAAAAATGGCTGGACCGATTTCAAAGATCTTTGATTTGTTGAATTTTTCTCCGTCCAGGTTAGCAGAATAACTATCAAACAATTAGGATTACGCGCAAAAATTTTAAATACCACGCCGGCGAAGCCGCGAGCACAGCTAGTAAAACATAAAACTACAGAAGGAATGGCAAAGGCAATCTTAACTTTAACGAGAACAAAATTGAAAATTTTAAAATCCCCCGACAGATTTTGATGAAACATGGCCAAGAACACTCGGGATAAAACTATATAACACATAAAAAAAACTAAACGAAAATCGGATCATCCGTTTGGGAGCTACGGTACCACAGACAGATACACGGACAGACCCGTTACACAGACAAACTTATAACACCCCTCTCATTTTGCGTCGGGGGTTAAAAATAGTTCTCTTCCAGGAAAGTTTATTGGGAGAGAGAGAGAGACAAGGTCAGTACGTATGCATAACTTTCATAGAGAAAAAGATGGTACCTACCTAACTACTTAATTAATAGGATGTGATGGCTCTAGTTTTGAACGATGACATTAACTCATTAAAGTTCTTAGATCTTCTAAAAGTATTCCTAATCAGAATCCACGTAAAATCTACAACGTCGGTTTTTTATAACATTACTTGTTAACCTTGAAAATAAATCAGACTGTCAGCAGTCTAGCCAAGCGAGAGTATCGGCAATGTGGCAGTTAAGATGGACGTTTAATCAAGATCCAACGTAGAAGGAAAATAGTAGACATAAAACAGATCGCCCGAACCGTCCCCAAAATATTTAGAGGGCTATAAAGCTTTATTGAACTACTTTCACGGCCAAAACCTTATCGTAGGTGTAAGATTTACGAGGAATTACTTTATATTATAGTAAGCTCCTGTAGGCAAAGTGTTGATCGCTCAGATTGGTTGTTGTTGTAGGGGTTAACTTCTTAACTTAGGCGCTACTGCCTCGTTGGTCTAGCGGTCAGCTTGTTCAACCGCTGATAATGAAGTCCTGGGTTCGAATCTCGGGTCGGGACAGTAGTTGTTGTTGAGGTTTCTCTAGCAAGAAAAATTCACAGTAGCAGCACGGAGTCAGGAAGTTGGCAGTGTTGCGCCTCGGAAAGCACGTTAAGCCGTTGGTCCTGCGCCTGACCTCTCCACAGTCGTGTCGGTCTACCGTCCCACCGGATTATGAGAGTGAGGGAATAGAGAGTGCGGGAATGGAGACTGCACCTGTGTTTGCGCACACACTTGTTCACATATGTCCTGCGCATCTGGCTAGTCTCCGATGAGACTGGCCTCCCCCGTGATCGGAATTCGGCTAGGAGGACATCAGTTTTTAGGTGCTCCTTTCCGGTGTCAATCCAAACGTATCATTCGTTGCACATGAACAATATCAAATTTCTACAAAATCTGTCAAGCCGTTAGGCACACCAATAGAAAAGGGGAATTATAAACACACATCTTTTTTGAAAATAATGTATGTCCGTCATTATAATTCTGTCGGATGACCTATGCCAGGATAATAATAATAATAATAAATTTATTGCAAAAAGAATCATTTCAAAACATAGCATAATAAATTTGTCAACATTATATATATATTAAGTTTAGTACAAAATAATCTGATAATCTGTTGTCGATCACAGGCGAGGCTAGAAGCCTCACAACAAGGAGATTTTTTAGGCTCAAAATATACCCTCTTAGAGCAGCAACGAAAATCTACACACTACATTAAACACTACATTAAACTAAATGGGTATTTTTCGAAACAAAATGTTTCGAAAAATACCCATTTAGTTTAATATCTCGTACGTTTGTTAGTAGGTTAAAGGTACTCATAGTAAATTCAGTTTCACACGTTCAGTTTACTGCTGACGGTGACGCCGTTAACGACTGCGTTGGCCGAGACGACTCAAACTTGGACAGTTTTACTGCTTGACTCGAGGTAGCTGCAAGTTTCGACACTACTATGATAAAAGTAGGATACTTTTTTGCTATGGCAATCATGCATCATTCAGAATAAAAAATTCTGATTTTCTATAACCCGTACAAGGGTTTTTCCAAACATATCGAAGGTCATTACTAGATTGTCGATTGTTTGCAAGTCTGCAGTTAGCTCAATTGTTACAAATGTAAATACTAGTTCTAATTTGTTTCTAATATTTGATTGTAATTATTATGTTATTACTAGGAGCGTAGGAGATTACTTTTACATGGTTCTACCTAGTTTACTAAAACCTACAAATGGAACTGTAAAGCTTCTCTTAAGCTCTTTAAGATAGGTATTAAAGTATCGACAAAGTAGCCTTGGTGTTCTAGAACAAGGAGCTTAATGAAAGGCATTATCATCAGTGGGGGCAGCGAACATGGAAGTTTGGCCCGGACGGAGTTTTCACCGGGACAAAGGAGAATTATTTTAATCGTCTTTTGCGTATTTAAGGGTCCGGCGACGGATGAATTTCCCATACAAACGTAATACCAAAACGATTTTTAATTTGAGCATATTTTCAGTATGGTCTGCTATTATTTGTATTAAAATAGTATTTATCTAGGTTCGTGCCACAATTTTTTTTCAAAATACCTTTCTGAAATGAAATTAAACCTAATCGCATTTTTACATCAAAGAATGAATGTTGTCTTAGTAATTGTGTAGATAAGTATTTTGAAAAAATCTTATGGCAGGAACCTGTATAAATACTATTCTAACACAAATAATAGCAAACCATAATGAAAACATTCTCAAATTGCAAATCATTTTGGTACTACGTTTGTATGGGAAATTCATCCGTCGCCGGACCCTCTTGTGACAGCCGATAGGTTCAAGGGAGCAGAGAAAGGGTTCTAGTGACTACGACTATTGATATTCCTAACGAGCAAAATACATAAAAATCCACAGAGCATCGTCCAGCCGAAAAGTAAGGAAGGCAGAGATTAGTTAGCAGAACTAGGTAAATGATATGATAATGAATAAAATATTTATATAATGTCTTATTCTATTCAGAGTGCCACGAAACATGTGTAAATTTTTTAAATAAACGATTTTTTTAAGTTCGATCAATTTTCTACTTTTGTGAAAAAAATTACATTAATTTTATTATTTTGTTTAATTCCATTGGTTTTGAAATTTTGAGGGAGTTGCATAATTTTTCAAGACAAAACACTGGCTTTGCTGAAAAACAAGCTAAAGACATTTGTGAACTATTGTACAACGTTTATTTTCAAGACTCACTTTTGTTTGCTTGTAGAAGAACATACAAGGGAAGAAAAAATATTTTTTTTTTATATTCGAAAACAAAAAATCATCATTCACAAGTTGACCTTGGAGTCCAAAATGACCCCCTTTCGGCTTAGCACACATTTTACTTGGCTCCCTGTATATCTTCTTATGTCACTTCTATATCAGCGGCGTCCCGGAACAAAAATCTGCATATCTTACAAATATTTGACCCGCAGAGAAAATCGAACCCACAACCTCTTGTGCCGTAGCTGCACTTTCCCGTTGCGCTACTGAAGCCGCCTAAATGAAGCTATCGCTAGCACACACACACTACTAGACATCATTGGGCGGAAACTCATAAACTTGAAACGTGCCATTGCTGTGCCAAATGGGTACCTACCTAGGTAACTGCCCGCACTACCTAGAACTGTCGCAGACAGAACAATAAAGTGCCGTGGTTCAGACTTTTACTATATTTTTATTAGGTACTGGCTTCTGTCCGCGGATTCGCTCGTGCATTTCAAGTAGCGTATATCCGTCCCCGAGATATTAACTCCTTTGCCAAATTTTAGTAAGATCCGTCCAGACGTGAAAAGGGAACAGACAGACGGGCAGAGTTACTTTTGCTTTTATAATTTTAGTATGGGTACAATACACGTATCAAGCAATAATGATATGACACAAAAACAAAGAGAATATGAACTGGCTTGTGACATATCATAACCTACCAATAAGTGCACTGTGTATTAATAGTAAAGACCCAATTGTAGTCGTTAAATTCACACAGAATAAACATTCTAATATTATTATAAAAGTAAAAACTGTCTTATCACGCCTAAACCACTGAACGGATCTTAATGAAATTTGGCAGGGAGGTAAACGGGATCCCCGGGGATGGACATATGTAACTTGAAAAGCGCGTGTGAAGCCGCAAGCAGGAGCTAGTACTCCATAATAGGAACTTAAACGTAATTACACAAAAAAAGTAATATAATCATGTTCTTTTGTTGTGTCGAAAAAAAAAACGTAACCGACCTGTTCGTTACGTAAGTACCTACAGCCCAGGTTGGAATACTGGTATAAAACTAGTTGGTTATTTTGCCCACGGCGCCAGAGTTTGTCCTTGTAAACCGAGCACAATGCACCTTTTATGCATATTTTCAAAACACTGGGTGATCCCAATTTCACCTTTGAGCTACACCGCATAATACAAACAAAACCTGTGACTAACTAAACATAAGTAGGTGGATATTTCTGAATTAAGCCCCGCTTCAAACTTCGTACGCCAGATGTTTAGTGGATGGAGCTCTGAATGAGTTCAAAATAAGCTTTAACTAAGGATTAATAGTTGCTCGCTTCGTAGTACTCATTAGGCATAAACATAACTATGAATGTGACGAAAATTTTAACACCCGCTGTAAGCATAGGGTGACAGAAAATAATTTGTACGAGCATGCTTGCTTGCGTGACTGCCTGGCATGACCGTTGAACAAAAACAAAACATATGAAAGTTTTACACGTTTGGTAGGTAAAATAATACAACATACCTACTCCGTAATGCTTAAGCCGCTCTTCTCTTGCGTAAGTGAGAGGTTGGTCAAATGCTTGACCATCCTCAATAAATTTAACAATAACTTTCGACGAGTTAATGTTCCGGGTGTGTATGTTGATATATATGATGTTAATAACATCAAATATATCAACATACAACATAAAAGTAAAGCAATCTTTCTACAAGAAATCCTCTGTATAGCCTTTCAAGATCTTGACGAAAATAATATGCAATATGTCAGCGTGCAAACTATTCCCGGTGGCCCTTGCTCATGAATTTCAGAGCACGACATCAGCCCGACCCTACATTCCTGCAGATGAGGTATACCACACATCACTGGCTTCAAAATAGCTACATTTATCACAAAAATAATACCTATAAAGAATCTAATTTGGGAATAAAACGTATTTACATAGAAGGTAACTTTATAAGCTCAAGTATGCAAATAAGCATAATAATACGTTTTGGTACGGTATAAATTCCAAATAAAAAGTTACGAAAACATTTTTGTAAGAAACATCTGAAATTTAATCGGATTAAGAAGAAGATCAGGAGAGTTTGAGGATGAGATACCTATTCTTCGTATTTCCACCGGTGTTTTCTTTTAAAACACTTTGAAAAGATTACAAGCTTGTACAGTACCAACCTTTAAACGGAATTATTATTAGGAATTACTTATATCAATTTTAGTTTTGAAGTCAAAAAAGTATATGCAAATACTTGCCGACTAGAGCATGAGCAGAGGCAGTGAGTTGTATTTTAAACTAATACCGTGTACATTTTCTAGTTTTCACAAAAACAATTTTTTTACTAGATGATTGCTGCATGACTTTCAAAGCCTAAACTGTAAAAATAAACTGTAGAGACCACAGGCTGGAATAAACTATACCTACTTAAAAGGTCAAAAGAGGCGTGGCCGTGGGCACGTTTTTGATTAATAAGGTAACCTACCTTCTAAATTGTAGAAGCTTTTTCAGCACCAAGCGTAGACTAGATTTATCATTAAACCAATCTACTCTAAATCTGAATTATGGTTATTAATGGTTTAATTATTCTGTAACGGTATCTACGAGAAATACGTATTAAGCTTTCTCACTAGAAGTACCCTTCGGCAGGTAAAATCTAAGTGATAGATAGATAGACTTTTTATTGAGTTGACACACAAACAGCACATTAAAAAAAGTGACTACATTTATTGGTCCCCACAAAAACCCCGGGAACAAGATCATTCACAACGACCAGCCCAAGAGGTTTCATTTGCAAACAGCGGGCCAGCACGGCGAATATCCATGTTTACCTACATAGAAACATTACATGACCAGCGAAATCAAATACAATTTGCATTGATGGTACTCCCTGGTGACTGTACGAAATTGTGTCCGCGTAAATAAGAGAAAAAATAGAGACATTTTAGTAGCGTAGTATTGAAGAATGTTACCCCTATTGGGAGTTAGCTTCGCAAAGATCTTTCATTACCTTTTTATTTAACTTAAGGTATAAACTTAAGTAAGCAGTATAATAGGTGTAATAGGTACTTTCTAGTAGTCCCCTTGAGCCTCAGTGGTCTAAGGCAGCCATACTCAAAGTGTGCTCCGCAGAGACCTGAGGCTCCGTGAGAATACTGGGCATTAATAAAAAATATAGGTACCAAAAATATAGGTTTGTCGTGTGGTGCCTGCTTAGAGTTTTCACCACCGCATCTTTTCCCGCGGGTGTCGTAAGCCGATTAAGGTATATTTACTATTACTGGGCAGCAGCGCCACTTGTACAACAATTTTACCACCGAACTGCGATCCCAACCCCAACAAGGGATTGTAGGCATTACTTCCCGTCTTAAAAATATTCGGGCTTGCTTCGCTTGTCAGCACCATTATGTCATCTTTTCTTTCACAAATTTCCCACTCGTCGCTTCGCTAAACTCTTAAAAATTTTCGATGCTCGCTCGGCGCGTCGTTTTATCACTACTGATTACACGTCTCTGGCCTTTGTACCTCTGAAATAGCTCCTTCATCCGCTCTTGAAAGCTAAATACCTCAATAGACTGATTAGATTCTTCACCTCTTTTTATCAAGCCAGATCATAGAATAACTATACGTACTTAGTACGCCTGATATAAAACAGTTCCTGAAAACTAATAAGAAAACAGTTCTGTTTCACACCTCTCATTAGCTTGGTAAGATATAATAATCATTATGTTACATGATTATCAAATAAAGAATACACATAAACTTTTTTTAATTCATGAAGGTAATAATAATTTCATAATCGTTCATAATTTATTTCCGGACTTTGTGAAATATTACGATTTCTAAAAGGGTTTCGTCGCCAAAAAGTTTGAGAGTCGCTGGTCTAAGGTTTGATAGAAATTTATCTTTCAGAAGCAGCATCTGACTGCGGCGCGTCCGAGGCAGCAACGTCAGCTGTTAAGGTGGAGGAACCGCCTGCTGCCAAAGAGGAACCGGTTCGTCCGACTAAGCTGGACCTTCTCCCGCCGCCGCCGAGGAAGGAAGGAAAGCGAACGGTAAGAAAAGAACAAGGTAATTATACCTTGTTCTTTCAAGAGCAATTAGCTCTTTAGCAATGAGACCGCCAATTGTCACTTATTTTACAGTTGTTTCTTTCTTACTTATGTGTGCTATAAAGAACTTTTAATCTATCGATATTCTATTAGCATGATTCTTATCTGTATCAATTTATCAGACTCGAAGGACTTAACGTTTTTGTTTTTAATGCAATGGTTTCAATAAAGCATAGAGTAATAATCAAATTTATACTCCGTCCACGCACATGCTCGCCTATAAAGCTCCCTAATTGTGGACGGGTGAGTGAATAAAGACTGAATGAATCCATTTTTGATAGACTCCGTTTCTTTTTCAAAATAGTGATACGTATTTTGTTGACTGGAAAAATATCGGGACTAACGAAAGTTTCGTTACGGCGAATCAATAGATTACGTAACGAAGATTATTCTAGTTGATTTTTCCATGAAAATAGCTTATAAATGATAGTATCTCGGTCTTATCCGAAAAAAGGGGTGTCATGCCGCAGGCAGACGCAATTCAAAATTATTTATTAATTCAGATAACACGATCCATAGATTAGAGTAAATGTCACACAGATAATCAAACAACAAAGGTACAGTCGTTCAGTTCGTCATACAGTCGTTGATAACAATTAATTTATTTATTAAATTTGTTTGGAACAGGAGTTAATCATGCTTGACATCTAGTTAGAAAATAAAAAATTTAAATAATAATACTTACTATTTCATCGTATATATTGCATATACGGATAAAAAAAAATGACATTTAGACAACTGAGTATGTCTGTAAAATAATACAAATGTTGAGAAAATGAACGATTACTTATTAGAAATAGAAATAGAAATAGAAATAACTTTATTAAGCATCTTATAAAAACCATGTTCACTTAAAACTGTAATAAGGTCTTAACAGTACTTTTACAAAATAGGTTATTGTACCCAATAACTTCTCCATAAACAAAATCGATTGTCATAAAAATCGAATCGGTAAAGATCGGTAAGAATTGGGACATGGCAAATTGATTATCACTTGAACTATCAATAAGAAAATAAGCGCGTACTGGACGGAGTATATTAGTAGGTGGACATTTAGAGTTAATTTTTAGAATTGTACCTGGTAACTGGTAGTCCACGTGGTACGAAATTTTCGGTTTCAGTAGACGAACGACACAAATATTCCGTAGCTTCAATTGAGTCAATAATTGTAATTTATTTACGTAACCTTTAGTCGAATGTGGTTACCTAACGTTGCAAGAATAGACAACGGTGTAAGAATAGACGGAAACACAATAATAATCTGAAAACAGAAATAGTGAAGTACTCACCATAATCGCTCCCCCACATCGAAACACAAAAGCTTCACAATAAATCACGCCCATAATAATATCATCGGAATCTAAATCTCTTCATGTTTTAATAGAATATGAAATAGTTTGTATTAGATAAAACGTACTTATGTATGTGTTTCGTGTTTCATTGTAATGTGATGACTGCTAGTTTATTGTGCATGCACTTGTTTATAGGTCCTCAACGTAACAGCTCTAGCTTTTATAAGATCTAATAAAGTTGAGATTATTACAGCCGTCTGTGTGGTCAGTTGCATAGCCAGTACCTTTATGAAATTATGCTCTAAGTAAATTCTAAATTTGATCACCACTTAGATAGGTAAGGTAGGTAGGTGGGTAACCAAAGTTTCCTTAGTTACTTCCTCAACCTCAACAGCCTGTATTGGTCCACTGCTGGACGCAGGCCTCCCACTGATAAGCGCCTTATTGGCTTTTATCACATGGGGGTTAATGCCCATAATCTCCACGCAGGGCATTCGGGTTGGGGATCGCAGTTCGGGTAGAATTGTTCTACCCGCCCCCGGTGGATATCCCTTAGTCGCCTCTTATTGACACCACCGGGAAGAGTTTGGGTGGTGAAAATTCTAAGCCGGCACCACACGGCTACACTTCAATAGTTTGAAAAGTTCTAGTTTCTTCTGTTGGAACACTTGTTGAACGCCGAGGTTCATTTCACTAAATCTATTTGTTCCATACACAATTCTTGCAGCCTAGTAGCCAACCATTACACCTATACCATACTAGTTTATGCCCGCGGCTTCGCACGCGTTGTTTCTATGGAAATGTTTATGTGTTTAGGTAATTTCTATCCATCCATCCATCCAACCAAATTTTCGCATTTATTAGTGTGATTTTCATAGGGTAATTCTCTCACATTACATTGTAATGGTCCAGATTGAGCTGGCTTATTCAATTTGCAAATATAGGAACTTTTAACACTTTCTGATATAACTTGTAACACCGAAAGAATAAAACCTTCTTATAGAGAATCTTGCATGAAAAAATATAATATTCGAGTAAATCATAATAGTGCGGGTGTGAGCTTGAAGTTGATGGAATCAATTATCGATGATTTCATAAAGAGATAGATTTTCGATTGTTGTAGTTCTTTAAGGTCTACATTTTAAATTTTCTAGTTTAATGCCAAAATGGTTTGTAGTGTCTTGCAAGAACATCAATTTGAATAAGATTTAAATAAATTTCCGAACTTTACCGGAATGGGAAATGCAGACCAAAATATTGTTAACTGAACAGACTAGATAGAGTTTACGATTACTTTATATTTAATAGAAGGTTCTAGAACGAAAACGATGGAAAGTTATCGATGGAATATTGACTTCCTTAGGACAGAGGGGAATGATAGAATGCTAGAAAAATAAAACAGAAATATTTGATAATCGAAGGATTTTGAATTTTAGGAACTCCGGAGAAGAAAATCTGATCGGGGAGTGGGAGTTGTCGTGGGGTTTTTGGCTAGGAAGGTCGAAGCGCTGATCGACTTTGGTATAAATTTTGATTGACTTTTTGCGCTCGGAAGCGAAGTAATGTAAATTCTATTTGATTTACTAGCTGCTGGGTCAACCTAACATGGCGAGCTCCAAGAAGGATGGAATTTTAGTGTTGTGTTCCTTCTGATCAACAAAGATTTCAGTCCAGTGGAGCCAGCTATGTCTAGAGTTTGGGTGGGTGTAGGGCGTAGAGTCTTTGTTTAAATTCATGGGAATCTTAAATTCATTAGGAAGTAAATTCATCAACGAGCTAGAACCTCCCCTGTGCATAGGAAATCCAGAGTGGGAAACTCTGGTCGTGTGTTATAGCTTAGTAAGTAGCTGTAATGCATGCCCTCTTGTTAGGTAGACTGTCTAGGGCCTGGGTTACCTTTGGAGTGGGTCCAGCTCTGATTTTACCCTTGCATTGGGATCAGAGAACTCCCCGATGGTCAGACCCCGAGGTTCCGTGGAGGAACTTCAACTGACGCGTCGGTCTTGTCTATATATTTATCTATACGCTACCATACCTCTGTTAGGTCGCTCAGATGCACCCGGCTCGCGAGCCAGTATCTGAGGGCACGCACACTGTTATAGAGTAGGACAAAATCGGGCCTTACAACCCCGTATTCCCTAGCAGTGATAGTTAGTGGGCTAGGCATTGCACTCCGCCAGTCCAACATTACACACCACGTGATTAAATGTAAATGTGAAGCGACGGGCTTCTAGTTGGGGTATACAGGGCTTAATAGCATAGGTAGAATAGGTAGGTACACTGTTTAGGGATGCTAGGCACAAAACCTGCGATTAGAAGTTAGGATCCGGTAAAATAAATGTTAAATCTTTATATCTTTCCTGCGGAAAAAGCCTAAACATCTATCAAACAAGAGACCTTCACGTTTTTGAATGTTTATTGCTAGCTAGGTTACGCAAGCCACACTACTTAATCCTATCGTTTCTCTACGTTGTAGACGGATGGTGTTACATCCCAGAGCTGGCTAATCTAAATTCTTATTATGTTTATCAAGCACATCCAGTAGACCCTGGATTGTGTATTAAATTTAGCAAGCAGACTTGGGAGACCATTTACGTTCCAAGTCTGTGGAATTGTCTTCCTGCTAAACGGTTCTTTGCAAGCGTCATCCCGATTGTGGAAGAACTGAGGGTTTATTATGTCTATTGATTAGATCTACGGTTAGCCTGGAATGTGGTTCCACCCCGTTTACAGAAGCATCAGCTTCTAGGTAGGTAGGTTGAGGTAGGATAGGTATAGGAGAGGTAGGTAGGTGTATTTGGGTCGCTTCAGACCATTCCCCGTAAAACTCTACTGAGTTAGCGTTTTTCAATCGCTTTGCACTTAAATGTCTGGTTACAACTGAGTACGGGCCAGGCGATAGTCTTCTACTTTCGACTGACCCCGAGGCGCTGAATATAATATTCTGAAAGGGGCACTTAATAGCAGATAGCTTTGGTCTGGACCTGTGTGGACCAAAGCAAAGTTCTCTGGTAACCGCACAGTGGAGGCATTGTAACTAAAATCATAAAATGATCCAATTATTATCGTAATCTATACTTAAATCTACTTCTTCACCTAATTGTCTTTACCTTGAATGCCCGAGGATTGGTTTATACTCTTGCTACGTAATTTAAGTTGTTTCAGAGAGAGAAATTTAGGTTTAACCGACTGTGAAAAAGGAGAGTTATGTTGTATCAGAATTTAAGAATTGATAATTTTTAGGTAAATCAAAGGCTTAGCCATTTGTCTGAAGTTCCTAAAAGAATCTGAGTTACTACTATACGACGTACGGGTCCTTCCGCTAGCTAGACGATCATTGGCCACTTTAAATCATAATTTTATTACAAAAGTTACGGTTAAATATTCAAATCTAACTATAATAATCAATATTGAACAGGTAGGGTATGTTACGATGGTTTGGAGTGTTACAACATGACATCGGTTACTAACCCGAATTTTGAAAGCTGGCTTAGTCATGGATCGAGCATTGCTTGAGTAAAGTTTTCATAAACGTTACTCAAGCATAGATAGATAACTGAGCAAGCTTCATAATACGGGCGTTAGAGACATCGTTTGTTACTATGTATGAAAACTTCTGAAGAGTTTAATTAAATAGGTAGTTATCTCGAAGAAAACCACTCAGCATTCAAATAACTATGTCCGTAACTAGTGTCTGCCCGCGGCTTCTCACGCGCTAATCCCATTATAACTTAAATTAAATACCACGAGTGATGAATGAAAACTTTTTCTGCCAAAATTGTAGATTGCGAAAGTATATCCATAACATTCAGTTGTGAACACAACAAAGACCAAAGAAATCCAAGTAATTCCTACTAATATACCTATTATATAACCGAAAGTTTGTGAAATCTTAATTTTTGTTACCTAGGATCTACAAAACTACGAAGATCAAGATGAAATCCTGATTTGCAATTTAAATCATCTATTATTTGTCTTTTCTCGTATGCCCGCAAAAATTTTACAAATAATGCTGGACAATTCACACAGCATCATTTAGCTGATCTTGGTTTATGAGTACTCTTAATACATGACACAGTAACATAGATAGATATTTTGAATTAATGTACAAAGGTACATAGTAAGAAACAGCAGATCGTACAAACATATGTTCCGAGGCGGGAATCGAACCCGCAACCTCATGCGTCGCAGGCAGATCTTCGCCCGCTGCGCCACAGAAGTCGTCTCGTACAACAGCCAGTATTTTGTTTCACTTCCTTCGTCTCGCGGATTTTTACGCAGAGGTTACAAACACTCGAGTAAATTCGAAAAAAAAAGAAAAAGGAAGTCGTTGCATGAATTGCAGACTGCACCACCGCTTATCTTCTTTAAGTACATTTTACTCCTAAGAACAAACTACAAAATCTTCAAATAGCCAAGATCGTACGGTACCTACTTAATTTGTTTATTATTGGCTCCACTCCACAAATAACCTTTAAATGGATTTTTTAATTAAAACGCGCGCCCTCTTATTTCCTTAAGGGAGATCGCTTTTAATTTTAGACAGCGAGGATGAAAATTGGGAATCAATTATCTTGTTACCGTTGAAATCAACATTCGCCAAACGTGAAGAATTAATTCACGAGATAAGTATAGAAAAACATTCTCGTATTTTTGAGATCCTGCCAAAGGTATTATTATGTATACTATTTCTGATATCTGTATTTTTTTCGTAGCTTTGCAATTTCCTTTTCATTTGGATTGGAGTGCCTACTACGAGGAGTACCTACCTACATGTTTTGTACGTATTGAATCTGAACAAAAAAATTATATATGTATATGCTTTCAAACAGTTTTGTTATGAAAAATAACGTCAAGTGCGAGTCGGACTCGCGCAATGAGGGTTACGTATAAGACCCATATGTACCTACGTATAAGATACATAAGATAGGCCATAGTACGTATAAGATTTTTCTTTAGGTACTTGTGTTATTAGACCTTGCTTTTTGCCAAATTTCATGATTCTATGTCGACGGGAAGTCCGATTTTGTGTGCATATGATTTCCTTGGAAATTTCAAAATATGCAGTCATTAACGGCTATAACTTTTGATTGCGTTGACATAAAAGTTTGATTTTTATCACGGCTCCAAGAGGTTACGGACTTGAGTATCTTTTTTAATGTTAATTTCTACGTGTTCCTAAGAAAAATAGGGTTGAAAGTCGGACGGACTGACGGACACCAAAGTACTTAATCCTTAAGGAGTTTACTTTTTTCCTTTTGAGGTTGGTACGGAACCCTAAAAATATCAGTTATGGTAATATGTAAGATGCAAGTGAGATAAATAAACCATACGTCTCCAAGTTAACGGAGTTTTTTAAATCCTGTTCGGTTCGTTGCCAATTTAGAGCATTATGATCGCAAACTACAAAGTCTATGCGAGTGAGTGAATCCTTGCCGCTTAACCACTTAGTAAATAATTAAAAAGATATAGCACCCTCTCGCTAATTAAACTTCGCCTGCGATGAAGCTTACTTTAAAATAGTCTCAAAAAGTCCTCCTGCATATTTCAGCGTACAATTCCTACTCCAAGCATCAACCTGCCGGACCTTCCGGAATGCATCACCAAAGCAGAGCCGACCGACGAAGTGCCAGAACCCAACACTCCGTTGAGCGCGCAACACCAATTGCAACTGTTGCGCGAACGCCTTGACCAACAGGCGCAACAAACGCGTGCGGCTGTGGCGCAACTGTTGCTGTTGCGTGACCAACTGGCGGCGGAGCAGGCAGCGCGTTGCGAGGCCCAGGTGAGTAGATAAACTGATGACACCAATGTAGGTACCGCGCGCGGAATAATTTGGTCCTTTAACTACTTACCGTTCAAGAGCGATGTAACCCGAACGTCTAGAAAACTTCTGAACGGATCTGGATGCAATTTTGCTGGCCATAGTTCTTACCATTTTTTTCGGCGAAGAAATTCGTTTACGGATAAATTTGTATGGGGGGGACCAGAATTATGTGGGACTCGACGACCTGAGAAGGACGTAATACCCACTAAAACCTCTCCGGTATCCCTATCTCGCCATTTTCTCCCACGGGAACATTTAAAACCTATTGCCTCATTAGCGTCCCCACTTCCTCCTATACATAGCCGGCGAGCCCAGCACTCCACACATTCGCCGACCCCATTCTTCCGTCACCTTTCCTCCCCCCGATTAGGACACAGACTGGACAGACTCAGTTGAAATCGCGAATGTCGACCTCTGTGCCCAGATGGGCCTTGTTGCCTCATTCTGGTGTGGGTCTCGTATTTACATAGTTCTTACCCTAGATTAACACAAAGACGACTTTAAATTAAACCAGGAAAAAGTTGTGCGAAGCCGCAAGCAGAAGAATTTTTTTTATAATGAATAGTGTGCCTGATAATGATAAGTAAATTATCACGGGAAACACACTGATACAGCTAAGTTTCTGATCCATTAAGCAGGACTACTTAGTATGCTAAGTAGCCCATACAAAACAGAACGTCGCGGCGTCTTCGTCGAGTGACGAAACTATCGACTTACCGAACTCAGGACAGGACTCGAGTGAGTTTGCAAAATACCATAACCTTTGCAGATATTTCTGTTCCAAATGCTGGGTATTTTCTTTGTAAAGTAAAAAAATATCTATCTCTTCTATACGTTCGTTAATTCGTTCGGCACACAAGTGATACATGCGTCTATATGTTTTTAACCTTTATTTTACACTGACTCGGTAATACTTTTTTTATGGGACCATCTCGAGATCGTCCTTTTTACAATATCGAAAGAATTATCAACAGCGGTCCACAATAACGGAGATATCGGCGAACTACATTAAAAAAACACACATACAGCTGAACATAAAACCTCTTCCTATTTTCAAAGTCGGATAAAAAATGGCGATTCTGCCGTTTAAGTATAGGTACCAGTTATCTGAGACATATAGCAAAAGCTCTCCTTTCTTCGGGGCTAGATTGTGTTAACTGTCCAGCATTAGGTACCTATTAGTCAAGTCGCGTGGTGTTGCAGGCTCGCACGCACCAGCTCCTCTTGCACAACAAAGAGCTGCTGGAACACATCGGCGCGCTGGTCATACACCTGCAGGAACGCGAGAAGGGAACCATCACCCCGAAACGCACCATCAACGCGCAAACGCTGACGCTCTTGCCCCAGGTATACTAGTGTAGTATATGTCTTTTACTTCCGTGGCCACCAAATACTACGTCACAATCTTATGAGGGGTTTTCGATTTGGTCTAGTTTATTATGCCTGCAGTATACACTCGCACGACAACCACGCAGCCCAAAAATGTGCATTAAAATATGGACTTTAACTCGTAAAATTTAGATGCATTTCATATTCACGGCATCAGATGACAGACACCTCCCGGGCTTGTTTGAATCTTGTGGGCAGCCATTTGGTCACTATAAAATGTATGTAAAGAAAACGAGTTTAAGCCTATATTTGAATGCACGTTTTTGTGCTGCGTCGTCGTAGCGGAGTTGTTGGATTAATGAGCGCAGAGCTTTATTCGTCTCGCCTCTCGTTCATGAGATGTTTTGGCGTGTAGGTCCTTAAACCAACTGCCGCATTAAATAAATATTATAAAGATCACAGACTTTTATAGCATTGTCTACTGGCTCGACAGATGGCATAGAACGGCCACTAACAGTAAGAAAATTCGAGGTTGCATTGTTTTGTGAGTGAATCTGTGATCAACCCCTTGAAACTCAAACGCTGTTTGATTTACGGAGAAGTAATTTTGTTCGTCCATGGTCCATGCGAACTTCATAATTTGGTGTTCGAGGTTTATTGCCAATAAGCCTCATCTATCGAGTTATTTGGAACAAATTGTTTGAAGGAACTCGAAAACCCCTCATTGGCTATCCTTGTTCAACGTACGCTTGCATGATCTCGCTCACTATCTAAATAACCTTTGATTACGATGGATGCTTAGCTTTATGCAGCTTGGCCTCCGAAAATGTTTTACCTGATGCGGTGCATTTAGCTTAATATACCATGTTTGTATGTACCCCTCATTGCTCCATATTAGTAAGGAATGATCGTTATCAAGAATCCAATATTTGAGAAGAAATGTTGTAATGGCGGCAGTACACTCTCGCCGAAACGTATCGTCGAACGTCAGCAAGTGCCTTCGAGGAACCCCGAGGCGAGATGAACCCACCTTATATGTACACTCTAGTGCTCGGCCTATCTCGGAGTGTCTCGACGCGTGTGTACTGCCGCCGGCATAAAAGATGAACCTATAGGCAAAGATTTGAATCGTTAGATACGCCCTGACGACACCAAAAACTGTGGAATTGTCTTTGAATGCGTGCGTTAACAAAATGCCGACGCGCGCACATTATGAGTAGTTAAAAAGAGTGTTTTGTCTATAAACCTAACTTTTATTATTACTATTTATTGTGCAATCATATGCACGAACATTTGTGAAAAACACACAACTAAAACACACAATACGCTGATTCCAAATGAGCGAGCTATCTCATTTCGCTCGGCAACAACACGGTGCGGAATGTCACTACGGAAAGGGCCTATGTAACGATTTAAATCTTTGCCTATAGGAACGCTGGGGTCAAAAGTTCTGCGACACGTGTCGCAAAAGATGTCGGGCTAAAGCTGTGCGTCCACGGAATTGCATTTGGTGTCGTTTTTATAATATGGCTGGCATCGGTATCGGCAGATATGCCAATCCAGTCCCAACGCTGATCAAAACAATGCTACAAATCCTTGCGCTCCGATTCCGATGCAATGGACCCGCAGCTTATATTGGAAGATGTCGACTGAGGTCGTCAGAAATTCTGTCTCGCGACCTTTTTTGTCCGCGTAATGTTAACTGCGATTTGGCTTTGAAACATGCCAAAAATAAATAAGAAACGGGACCGAGAAGGAACAAGCCGTGTAATGTTGCACTTGTCATGTCAGATATGATGATATGATGTCATGTGTGGGACATGTCGCGGAACATTTTGTCTCCTAGTGAATATGAGGTTATTAAAAACTGTTAAACTGTTACGAATAAGACCTACAATCAGTTTCTTACTGACAAAGGGCAACGATTTGCTAGATCGTAGGCCCCATGGTGCACTGCTTTTGGTTATGTTAAGTGAGTTCAGAAGATCGTTGCTTCGTAGCTTCATTGGATGCCCTTCATCATTTCATATGGTATTTGCGCTGTCTTCATATTTTTATTTTTCATTTGATTCACTGGACGTTATCATCATCTTCATTGCTAGATTTTTCTTCGGAACGTTTCAAGATATTGTTTTAAGATATTATTTTTTTTTCTTATCTTGCGTTGTTTGCTCGTTTGTCGTGCGTCTTAAAATGTTAGGTAGGCTTATTTTTTTCCCTTAGTCCCTTTGCTACTTATTATTAGAACATAGGTTATACCTACCTGAGAAAGTACTCTATCATTGCTCTAACTAGTGATGCTTGTGTTGCTCGCTTAGTATTTTTTTTCACATTACGTAAGGATTTTCGTTTAAATTCATCAAAACACTTCTAGAGCATGTTTTATGTTGCGCAAAGTGTACAGTATGAACAACATTGGACGTTGCCTAACTTTTAGCCGAGTTATCAGCATGTTATTTAATGGTGAGTACCTAATAACAAAGTCAGAATGTCATAATATTTTGTATAACGCTTTTAATGTACCGCTCGAGCGCTCGTTTTGATTGCCAATTAACTTTTCCAATGGTAAGCCAATAACGAGCCCGGGCCGCAATTTTGATGTTTCTCACTCAACATTTTTGTTAATGCTGCTGGATGGGTGCACCAGGACATCTATTCCAATGGGAACCTACCGGACAGCGTAGAACTCATCGACCTCTTCTCGCCGAACAACAACTCGAACCTCGAGAACGGGGCGCGCTCCCCGAACCCCGTGCCCGCATCACCTGGTGCCGCCACGGCCACCTCGCCCTGTTTCGACAACCTCTCCAACAACGATATTCAAGACTATCTCATAACCAAATTCGAAGAAATGGGCGGCTTCCCCAACCACACGAAAAAGCCGAAGAGCACCTTCAACGCCAACCAGCAGTTCTTCCAAAACTGCCAGGCGTTCCCCAACATCCCGCCGCTGGTCAGCCACTACAGCGACGCCGACTTGCAAATTCTGCTGGCGGACACCACGCACGACGGCAACGCGGCGCAGGCCATGAGCATTGGACACTCCGACAACTCTATCTTCAGTCTGGACGAGCCGGAAAGTCCTGATTCCTCCAAAGATTCGAGTGACAGCAGTTCGGAGGAGGAAAATTCCTTTATAAAGCCGTTGTCGCACAATGGGACTTTGACTGCGACCGGAGTGGATGGGAGAGTGCGGTTGATTGTGCCGGTCAGCCCGTCGGAGAGCGTGTCAACGGTAGGAGAGGCGGCGGGGGGAGTCGCGGGGAACACACTGACGGTGCCGGACGTGGGCGGGCCCATCACTCGCTCCACCAGTGAGAAGGTACCGAATCGCAGCGAGTTGATGGCTGCCATGCGCCAACAGTGGACTCGGCATACCACCAAGTAAACTAATCATCTCAGATCGGAAATCAAACCCATGATCCGTACGTTTAGTAGCAGGTAAACTTATTGTAAAATAGAACCTCTAAGACCCACGCATTCACTATACCTACTAGTCTTCTTGTTATTTAAAGTCCGCGAGTAAGGTACTTCTAATTACGTAGGAGAGCGTCCAAATCCTCTTGTCGAGTATTATATCTTTGTGGTTGACTCGAGCTTTCAATGTTAAAATTACAATACCAAATAAAATGTTATTGCCTAACACCGTTCATGTCGATAGATTACTTAGACTAGTTACTCTGGTAACTTTAATACTTCATTGTGTTCTTCATTTAGTAACATTTACCTAACTTCAAAATATAGATTAAAATATGAAATTTCAAAAGAAATAACAAAGAAATAAACACTTTACTTAAGTTTAGTGAGCAATGTGTAAGTAGATAAGTAGGAATGTCACACAGAATGTTTAAAAAAATTCATGTTTATAAACATTTTTTTTTTTCGGGGAAGACCTCTTTACAAAATAATATGGGATTAAATTGTGGTAGCAAGGACAGATAAATTATTATTAGGCTAGAAAAAATTTGACAATATTCAACTGCACTGTTTAAAAACACATTATTATAAAGTCGAGTTAAATACGCGTCGCAGAGATAACAGTGACTGACATATCTTTTATCATATCGACATTATACTAGGGTTCACTTTTATAGCCCGGAGTAATGGTTATAAAAAGGAGGCAACTGTTATATTTATGCTTTGGATGAGCTATAAAAATCTAATAATATCATTATTATGTATCACATTGAAGTCTTGAAGAGAAATTGTGCTTTCTGTGTTAAATAAGTATGCTCTAGTCATTGTGATAGATAGCTGTATTAGAACTTTTAGGATAAGCTTCATGTTGTCAGAGTTTTAAATACTTAAGTAGGTACCTACCTAATGTTGAAAATTTTTTTTTTTTAGTTGTAGTCAAAAATGATGGTTGTCATTTGACGTGTCTGGGTCTCTGGCATTATCGTAGCTGCCAAACGTATAAACCGTTGATTGTGAAGCCGTTCTAATATTTTAACTTACGAAAATTCATAGTAGAGTCGTCGTCGGCGGTTTTCGTATTATTCTTTGATTTTTATTAGATTGTTGGTTTAGTTCAACGTAGATCTATCCCATCGATTTTGTTATACATACTGTAAGCTACACTGTAAGACATAATATTTCAATACTTTATTTACACTGAGGTCTACTGCAATTAAATTAAAAAATTATATTTCTATTACCAATTCCACCAATTAGCCTAGTTTCTTGTTTGTTTCCTATGCGTTTATATTTTCGACGTCCAAAAGGATCCTGCCTTCGTATTTTCTGAAGATAATGTTTTGTCATAAAACCCATTAGTGCCAAACATAAAATTTCTATGTGGACCAAAATCATTAACTGGCCAAAACAAAAATAAGTTTTTCTTACCTTTAGTCATTCATTAAGCGTACCTACTATCCTGCGCTTAACTAATCTGTAGTACCGAATTAGATATGACTAGAGTTATTCATATAGGTAAATCAATGTGTAGATAGATAATAAAAAATACGACTGCATATTATGTCATTCTTGTATTGTAGTTGATAGAGCTATATTTTATAAATAAAATATTGAATTATATAAATTTACTACACACTTACGTACATATTTTAAGGTAGATTTGCAAGACGAAGTCGACTTTCTACCACATACTAGGGACTCTAGTCCAGGCTCTACCTATAATATATTTGATGAATTATTGTGTCGGTGCCATCACCAACCGTATATCGGAATCGTTGCCTAGAGGTTATACAAATTTTTACTGACTCGCATGACATTTATTGTAAAAGATGTAGTTATAATATGATGTAGCCCTGCTTGTATAAAGATTGTCAAATAAGCAATAGTTGAGGTTTGCACAATATTTACTGTGATTAGTTTGGTTTGGCTAAATAAGATAATGTTTAGTGAATTGTCCAACCATACAAATACGTCAAACTCGTCTATCCTAAAGATCCTATGACTACGTTCTGCATCTATCTTTGGTCTCTCCACAATCAAGCAGGGCAACGATTGTATTAATTCAATTTTGTATACTTATTTGAATAACCACCATAATAGTCACTCTCTCTTCGTATCTATCAAGCTTACAATTATGAATTAGGAGAAATAAAAATTGTTAATGCATAAATAAATATGGCATATAAGTTTTATCAGAACTATTCTCATATACATATATAAAAAATAATTATATGTATACATAAGATACCTATGCACCTGGCGTCAGCATAATTAATTGTCGATGTTTCCAATAGTCGAAAAACCAAAATGTTTTTCATATCTTTAGAGCCGTTTACCTATTAAGCTGCGCTTACCTACTTTATGGTATCTAATAAGATAATACTAGAATTATTATTGTTTATAGGTAAATGAATGTGTAGATAGATAATGAAAAATACGACTGCATATTATGTCATTCTCGTATTGTAGTTGATAGAGCTGTATTTTATAAATAAAATATTGAAATATAATATAAATTCACTTCACACTTACGTATTTTATGGTAGATTTGCAAAATGAAGTCTACTTTCTACTACATACTAGGGACTCTAGTCCAGGCTATCTGGTGGATGAATTATTCTGTATGTGCCATCACCAACCGTAGGTTCGTTGCCTAGCGGTTATACACATTGTTATGTCTATCGTCACATTTATTGTAAAAAATGTAGTTATGATGTAGCCCTGCTTGTTTAAAGATTGTCAAATGAGCAAGAATTGAGGTTTGCACAATAATCTTTACTGTGATTAGGCTGGTTTGATACATAAGATAATATGTTGAGTGAATTGTCTAACCATACGTATATGTCAAACTCGTCAATTCATAAGCAAGCGGGGCAACGATTGTATTAATTGAATGTTGTGTACTTATTTAAATAACCACCACTCTCTCTTCGTATTTATCAAGGTTACATTATGAAAGTTAAAAATTGTTGTTGAAAAAAAATATGGAAGATAAGTTTAATCAGAATTAGTCACTTAAACATACAAAAAAATACTATTTATATAAATAAAATACTGCTTTACATATATTTAGATACATGCTTCAGCATAATTTATTTTCGATGTTTCCAATAGTATTTATTTATATGTTATTATATGGCAATTTATTGTATCTTCAACCAAGCAGATTAGACAGGATGAAAATAAATGTAGAAAAAACGTTTGTTTCTTATTTTGTCCCTGCCTCTAAAATATATAAAACATCTATTTCAGTAGGTAGCGTTTTGCCTAAAGTTCACGATGCAGCCATTATGGTAGGCATCTTTTAGGAATTAAACAAAAAACCTATTTTTGTTCCAAGTATGAATAATAATCTTCATTTTATTATACATACGGACGTGGATGAGGTAGGCAATTACTTCTTTCACGGAAAAATACATATGAGATAGACAGATACGTAGGTAGGAAACTAACCTACCTTATTTACCTACTTACTTTAGTAGTAGGAGGTTAGGTAGCTTGCAAGAAGTTTTATATTTCTCAGCTTAAGTGAGCGAACAATACTTGTCTATAACAAACGGCTAGGTCGAGTGATGATGATAATGTCTTGTTAGCCTATACTGGCATTACTTTGATTGGGTGTTGGTCTTCTAACCTTTGGTGTGCTCTCTGGTGGCTAGGTGCGGAAACGAAGATTGGCTTATTGCATGGGGACTCCACGAATAGATATTATAAAGGTGATGGAATATAAAACTAACACAATTTATTTTATTTTTGTTTCTCAATGTTGATTAAATTTGATCCTGAATTTTACCAAAAATAACACTTATAATGTAATTTTCTGTGTATACTATGTTGGTAATCAATAAGGATATTTACCATAATTTGAGATTTGAGCTTGTTTTAGTTTTTTTGGAAAGCTCGAAACTCAAAGCATGGTAAATATCCCACTGTAAATGACTTGAGGAATAAATCAATTATAAATCAATTATAAATCATCAAAAAATCGTTTGAAATTTTTTTTAATGGCCAATGTATTTTACTTCTCTCTTTTTGTTCATCTTTCTTTTTGTTTTTCACTATCAGTTGTCATCAAGCGCTAAAATAGACCGGTGGTTTTCCCTCCTGCCGACGACCCCTGCGCTGTCGCGGCCCGAGAGCGGCTTCGTGTCTGGCGTAGAGGACGCGGACGCAGCCACCCTCGCCGAGGCGAAACACCTGCTGCTGCAACTGGGTGCCAAGAAGAAACGACGGTTCATACCATTCCGATTTAGAAGAAAGACGCTGGCAAATAAACATACTTTACTTTAAGGTTTGAGTATCGTTATAGATAATATGAGGGAAGGAGGAATAGTTCGTTTGAGGTTGACGGAATTTTCACAAAAATTACATTGCGAGGTTAGTTAGAATTGGTTTAGTGAATGTTGAGCGCTCGTTCTAAGTGTGTTCTGCGAACTAAAATGGGTGAAACAAGATCGAAAATGATCGACGAAAACAAAAAAACAATTTAGTAAACAAGTTCCGTCAAGAGCGAGTGTGACTCGCGCACTTAGGGTTCGAGCCTAGAAAATGAACAAAAGCAGTTTTTAAATTTACAAACCAATACCTTTTTTTTTGAATTCCTCTTAGATGAAGTAGGTAGCCCTATTAGAAAATTCGCTTTATTATTAATTATTTTTTCAAAACTGTTCTAATTACAGGCTTCGCTATTATATTTCTCGTAGATAAATATCTATAATCACTATAAATACATTTCAGATATAATGGTCTGCAAACTTCGGAGATAGGGGGAGCAGTCAATTATTCAATTTTTTTTAAAAACCTACCTACATCAAAAATGAAAGCTGTAAAAAATTCATAAACTATTTTGAAATGTACAAACCGATACCTATCATTCGATACTCAATGAAGTGAAGAAATTCATTACCAAACATGGATAGATTTTAACAATAGAAAAATGATCCGTCAAGTGCGAGTATAATTCGAGCACCGAGGGTCTCGAACGTTTGTCAATTATACAAATATGGACATAAGGTTAGAGACTTCGCCATTTTATGAATACCAAAAAATTGTAGGTACCTGACTACATTTTGGATGGATCGCTCTATCGCACTGCATACTTCGGAGATTAGGCAAACTTTTCGACTTTTTTCAAAATATCTCAAAATTCAGGTAGCCTAAAGAAATTTCAAAAATTCTTTTGAAATATACAAACCGATACCTTTCATTTGATACCTGAATTGCTGAGAAAGCCGCCCCTTTTAGATCATTTTTCAAAAAGTGTTCTCTTACTCCAGACTTTTTCCTGTAAAGTATAGATCCATTCTACAGAGAATAGGTACATTCCAGATGGATCGCTCTGCAATCTTCGGAGATGGAGAATGGGTATTTTTTCGACTTTTCTCAAAATGTTTTTAAAAATATGACACCTACAGTAATTTTGAAAACTGTTTCAAAATATACAAACCAAAACCTATCTATATATTTGTTAGACACTCATTGAAGTAGCCTTCCGCTTTGAAAATTATTCCCACCCTTTTAGACCAATTTTCAAAAAGCGATCTTAACGACTTCTCTAATTTTTTTCTGTAAATACCATAGTCGCACATACCTACATTTTTGATGTATTGCTCTAAAAACTTCGGAGATAGGGGGCGAACGGTCAACTTTTCGAGTTTTTTCAAAATATTTCAAAAAGTATTCTAAGCCTAGAATAAATTAAAAAACTGTTTTGAAATGTACAAAACAACAGCTATCATTAGATATTCCACCCAATGAAGAAGCCTTCCGTTTTGAAAAAGTTTACTTAAAGACTTCGCAGATATACCTATTTCCTGTAAAATATAGATGCATTATCTACAAACGCTATGTACATTTCAGATGTGGGTATTGCTCTGCAAACTTCGGAGATACGGAATAGCGGTAATTTTATTTCAAAATTTTAAATTTTTTAACCTTAGAAATTTGCAAAAAACTGTTTTTAATTGTATATGCCGTTATCTTTTATTTAATAGCCGATTTGACCTCGTAGGTCCCTCTTAAAGAAAATATTCTGCAGGCGCACGATATTTATTAGTATTTTAAAATTTATAAGCTTCGGTAGTTGCTGTGAATTTCGAAAGGGGGAAAAGGACAGACAGAGCGAAACCATAAGGGTTTTGTACCCCGACGAAACCCTTAAAAAAGAGGCCTCTAACCCTTTCCCTTTGAAAGGTAGTCATTTTCGCAAGCCTGTACTTTGAATGAATTGTACAGCGAGCCACAACCGAGCCTGGGTAAAACTTGAAACTTTTGCTTAAAATTTAAAAAAGAATGTCCAAATCCATATATGGGAAGCACCAACGTATGGTACCGCATCAAATCAGATAAAATAGAATCTCTAATAAAATTTGTTTTAGAAAAAATAAAATGAGTTGTTTAAATCGCACACTCTATACATAAAACTCTATCAAAATTGGTGGAGTTGATCGTGAACACTATTAAGAGCAAACAAATTTAATGTGATGGAAAAGGATTTGAGCGAGGAAATGCGTGTTTTTGCATCACAATTTTATATTATAGGGTCGGATAATTTGAATAGTCCGCAAACTGAGTATTGAAGACTGAAAGAAAAGATATTGCAAAGATGATAAGAACGCTAGAGTTCCCAATAGATCCGTCGATTGTAGACAGGGTGATGAATTTCTGTCTATTGTAGGATTTATAGGTGAATCCTTGTCCGTCGGTCTATCGTCAATCGAATGAATAATATGTAACATCTTGTATAATAATGCATTTCAATGATCTCAGAATGTCATGCGAAAAATAGAATACGGAATAACAGAAGTGTTAATCTACTTATGGTAAATAGGAAACACGAAAGACTAGCACCTATCTATAATTATCAGACCATTTCTGATAAAAACGAGTAAGAGGAATTGTATGGAACGAGTAAAAGTAAGTTAAACTACTGTATTTTCAAAATCAACCTGCAGTGAATAAGCACTTCTGCACTTGATTGTGATAGGTATCACAGTAGGTGTGGGTGCATCTGGTATCCTTGTCAGTATACCACGTCCACTGCTGAACTTACCTTCTTCAAATAATGGGGGATATAATAAAATACAATCTTTATTAAAAAGAAAATTACACTTACAGAATACATGTGGAATTTTTGGGATGGGCACTTACGGGAGGTACTTTACCCGTAATATACGGTATTACGGTTAAAGTAAAACCGTAACCGGCGTGTAGCTGCGGAAAAATGGTCTTGCGATACTATCCTAAATTTTTGATAAATTTTCACCACCATTTACAGATTTCCAAAAACAATTTAAGTAAGCAAGAAAATGGGCACACAAAAACTTTTTCTCAGAAGCTGTAGACACAAATCAGAACTATTAATTAAAACTGATATTTAAACAGTTGAGCTTACTGCGGATAATCTAGAGTTTCTAGTGGATCAAACTAAAATCAGATTGCACTATCATGTTTATTTATTCCATGATAGAGGTGCTAGAGATTTGATATACTGCAATGTTTTTAAAGGTTAAGAACTTTGAGGTTTTCTTAAATCTAAGATAAAGAGTTTAGGTTAAGTTAAATAGGTAGGTACATATATTTTTATTTGTATACAGCAACCAAATAACTGTCTACTAAACTATTTTTTTCTCGTTCTCTCGTAACTACTTACTACCTCATCATTAACAAAAGAACTCAAATTTTAAATACATTAATTTTGAACAGGTGATTTTATGAAGATATTATCCGGGTATGCATATTTTCCCTATTTATAAAAATGCTTTAGAATAAAATATAAATTATGTAGGCTTTAGTATCAATCTCAGTTCCGTGTAAGTGGGTAATAAATTAATAATTGAGTTATATAAATTGTACCTATATCGAATCAATGACAGATATATTTTTTTAGTTTGAGTAGTGGGTTTAATCTGTTTTGTGCACTTTTATGCAGATGTATCCTACACTCCTACTCAAAATAGTATCCGGTGCCATACCTTTCTTGATTTGGGTACCAAAGATTTTTCCTGCAGCTTTTTCCTGTTTATTTTTAAAGCATTAAAACACTTTGTTGGCACGAACATACGTCGGAGGTAGGGAACACCTACGCGTTATTTCACCACTAAACAAAAAATCATTGTTTCATATTAATCTAGATTTAGACATCACAATTTAACCTTAACACTAGAAACTAAGCTATTTTTACGGAGTTATTGTATGAATTGACTGACTTTAATTATTTTGTATCTAGATGTTTTGTACTACGGTAAGTTAGGATATTGATAACGTGTCTCAATATAATATGCATAGTACTGACCAGTGTTTTATTTTAACACCACTTGTTGATCTGAAAGATAATCGAGCAATCAACAGCAGCTGTCGTCGCTTTACTTACCTATTCAAAGTTCCCATCTAGCCCTAAGCGAAGCAGAACTTGTGTTATGTGTACCAGGTAACTTGTAGGTATACCTAAATTATATAGACATATTTTTTTATTATAAGTAGGTCCTTAGAAAACACCCCCAATAACAACGAATAACCCCACACGAATGCTTATTAAAGATAGAGTAAAAATGTTTATTGCAAAGTCATAATTATATTAAAAAACTTTGCAATTAGATTCATAAGAAATGTTGTAGTGCTATATTATATACCTACAATATTTCTTAGGAATCTAGGCAATTCCTTAGTGCCCTCATTATCATAATACATATTATTATCAGGTCATAAGGACAAACTACATAATTGAGTTCTGAATCTGACGAAGTTTTAACTAACTTTTCGTCGATGATCACGAGTTTTCTTTGAAAATCTATATTAAAAGAAAAACTCAAATAAACGAAAGAAATTAAAACTAGTATTTACATGAAACAATTGAGCTAACTGCAGACTGTTGCAAACAATCTACAGGTAGCTCAACTGATCTATAGTATAAACATCCATAGTTTTTTATAAATAAACAATCGATATATAAAAAAACGATAAAAAAAAAATTATAATATTAAAACCAATAAAAAATATTTAAAGATTATTTTCTTTTTAAGTATTTTTGTTTTGCCATGACAATAACATGGTCATAATAAATAAAAATAGATATTAAACTACTTTGTATAAAAAAATGTCTCAACAAATAACTTTAAAAAAATCAAAATTAATGCTATTATTAAATGCAAAAACAGCTGTGCAATAACTGATAACATTAGTCAAAAATATATATTTTTAATAACTTTTCTTTAATATTTCAGTTTTTAAAACCATTATAACAAACAAAACTTGAAACTTTGAAATTTTATTATTGCGTGATCTTGTTATGTAGGATTTAAGAAGAGCTCCAAAAGCAAAAAAAATATATAAAATTTTACTATAGATATTTAAACTTTTATGTCGACTTTTTGCACTAACAGAGACTGGAAAAAAGTTTACTGAAAAATCACCATATTTTATTTTTCCGTGCTTAAAATGTTCTGATGACACCAAAAATTTTCCAAATTCTTAAATGAATATAGTATAATGCCATAAAAAAAACATATTTTCTGTCTCTAGGGGCGTTGCGCTTCTGCCGTAATGGCCGCGCGGAGACCTATTTTCAGCTTTGAATAAAAGCTACATTGCTTTTATTCGGACTGCTGGAACTCTATCTCCATTGTACTCGTATGTAAAATGGAGATAGAGTTCCAGCAGTCCGAATTTTTTTACTGTAAATTTCCTCTACTTTAAGGACCTTTTTTCAAAAGTTCCCAAAAACTAAACACCTTTTTTTGTTCATCTTATTTTGTGTGCTAATAAATCGTCGAGATACATTTTTCTATGCGTCATTCCGAATCGAATTTGGGATATTAATTATCGCACATATTTTTAAGAGCTTGATCAAGAAATAACACCATTTTGAACTGGTTGACTGAAGAAGAAGACGAAAGATATAAAGTGAGGAAAATGTGCAGAGATATAAATAAATAAACAATGTTGGACAATTCACACAACACCATCCAGCCTCAAAGTAAGCAGAGCTTGGGCGCCGTATGTCCTTCCATTACGCACTAACGGTAGCATTGCTAATTACTTTTTTATTATAACGTTATATAGGTAACTTTTTCTGCCCGCAGCTCTGCACGCTTTTTTCCGGGATGATCGAATAATAATGATAATAATGCTGGACAATCCACACAGCGCAGCGTTAACTAGCCCCAAGCTAAGCAGAGCTTGTGTTATGGGTACTACATAACTGTTATACATAGTACAATACACTACACAGATAGATAATTTTTACTATACATAGAAACATCCAGAACACCCGGAACAAATATCTACAGATCGTACAAACATTTGTTCTGAGGCGGGAATCGAACCCTCCTCTCCTCTCAACCTCCTGCGTCGCAGGCGGACCTTCGCCCGCCGCGCCACAGAGGTCGTCAAAGTCAAAGAATATAATAGAATATTTTTTTGTTTAGAAGGTATACATGTGTTTATCAATGTTGCACCATTAAACCACAATACTTTTGTGTTAGAAAAATTATTTCTATTAATTTATACTATATATAATTTATTTAAAAAATAAATAATTTTACCCCGCTCACACTCGTCTTTTACATAGATATTAGAATAATTAAATAGAAAATTTTACTTTTCAATGGCAGACGCCTTTATTCACAAAGAAAATTACAATAAAATAATAAATAAATTAGAACTAATATTTACAATTGAAACAATAATACATTGCGTTTGGATCACTTCTTATAATCTACGAGAGAAAAGATAGAAGCTCTGTATTGCACAACCGAATATTACGGTATTAATAATAATAAATAAGTCATGTATTATGACAGCTTGTAGGTAGGTTCTTGCCAGTATCAACGTATTTTCCTGGTCTAGGTATTAATAATAGTAGGTAGGTACATCAGTGTTTTTAGTTGTTTTTTATATGATACTACAGGGTGCCACGAAAAGGGTGTACTAAGCCGAAAGGGGGTTATTCTGGACATCAAGGGAATCAAGGTTTGCAACACTTTTTACTTGTTTCGAAAACAAGCTAGAGACTTTGTTTCTTCAAATTCATGTTCTCATACGTGTATTTTTACAATATTGTTTTAAAAATTTCAAAGGATTTACATATTTTGTGTAATAATTTCATGGCTAAACACTTGTGAAATGTAAATAAAATTAACATAATAGTGCATGTAAGATAACACGAATACTAAATAAATAATCTTTAAAAAAATATTATATAAGTAATTATAGATAAAGATATTCGAATATCTACCTCAAAAGAACCATTATTCAAAAATTGATCTCCTCGGGGTCCAGGAACTTACATTAACGACTGTACCCGGTACGGTCAGCGACAAAAACTGCTGGTGTTACAGAATGACTAAGGGATAGCATAGCATGCTACCTCCTATTCATTCTGCAGCCTCTCGTGTTAATAATTATGTAGAATAAATTTGTAGTTTTTATCGATAGCTTTTTCTGTAACCTTCTGTGGCAAAATAAAAGTAGGTACCTAGTCTATGTCCACTTTTTCACGATACAGGCCCACCCTAGTGTGGGAATCGTTGTCACTTGAGTCCGAAAATCCTCTCTACTTACTCAGTAATAATTTGTAGTACTTACATACTAAGATGCCTATGTGTTAATTTAATTTATTGTATAGTAAGTATCAATAAACAGGTAGGTATATTATTTTTTTGTTAGTTTTCCGTACTTACCCTGTCTTCCGTCTACCACTCAGACAGATTTCATTAGGATCTGTTCAGTCTTTTAAGTGTAAAAAGGTAATAGACTTTCGCTTTTATAATAATTTGAATGGATTGTATAAAAAGAATATAAGTTCGGTATCTAACAGGTACTATTATAATAAGATCTACCTACTTTTTACGCCTTTTTTGTTCTAACAAAGACGTTTTCTTTGTATTGTTTTGGCAGAATTTAGAAGTTGCTCTTGGTGGCCACCCGTGCTATTCCGAAAGCTATTTCAGGGGCATTAAAAAAAAGCTTGTTATAGGTAGGTATCTGATAGTACCAAGGGATTTTTGAAAGTGTAATAATAGTTGGCGGCGCTAGAGTGAAGACCTGCACATTCCATTGCGCGGATGAGCAGCTGGTGGACGTGTACCTTACCTTCGTGTGATGGATGATGATCATCAAGCTTGTTACGATCGTAAGTACCTACCGTACCGCCTATGTGGATCATTGATGCCAAGGCAAAAATGCTCACTGTATAGTAGGTACACCACCCACAATACGTCATTCACAGTCATTAATAAAACTGTTTTTCACACTCCGTGCTCGAAAAACGTTCCAACTTTATACGTCATGTGACCGGAAACGAAAGGTCGTGATTTTAGCCAAAAAAGGTGAAGGTTTTACCAAATTCAAACAAATCGAATGAAACCTCATAATGTGAGTCACCTGGGTCAAAATTTCCATACATATTTCGAGGTTCCAATTTCAAAACTCATTAGGTAGGTACCTGAGTATAATGAATTTGGAATATTAAAATATGTGTGAATTTTTTTACGAATGAGATCTGTACAGTGATGTCTTCGAAACTCGAACTAACCTCTGTTCAGAAAGCGGATTAGAAAACTAATAAAATGTGAAATAACCAAACTTTTACTATTTTCTCGCAGAAAGTGTGAAAAGTTGAGTATTCTCCTCTTGGATAAAGCGTCTCCGTTTTGGGTTGGGCGTGATTAAATTCTTCTCGTAACTAGAATACTAGGTGCGAGAAGAATTTAATCACTAGAATCTAATAACTCCTTGGCCTCGCTCGTGAGTTACCTATTCTAGAATTCTGAGTTGCGCTCGGGTTTCACGGACGCCCGTGACGTTAGACACTGCTTTATCCCATCTTCCCATAATCTACTATTACATACCTACCTACCTTCCTACAATTTCATTTCGATTAGGTTAGGCTCTTCTACAGGGCCTAGCTGAGTCTATCTAGGTAGATGTGAAAACGAAATGAAACCTATTTTTTTATCCTGTGCAGTTGCACATTTAGGTTCCTATCTTAGGTAGGTACCAATTAAATATCTAAACAGATTAAATAAGTAATGGCTGTACTTTTAATTTTAAGATGTTGCTATCATAACATGATAGGGTTTGAAGATTTAGGCCCTTACATCAGTCATCATTTTGTTTACTTTTGAAAATCGCCTCGCACTACAGAAGTTAGGTATATATTATTTAGATAGAAGACACTAAATCAAATAAAAAAAGGCTCATACAATAATGCCCTAAAGCCGAGTCAGGTTTCTAAGATATTCACACATGAAAATATCAAACCCTATAGGTACAAAAATCTTCAAACCCCTTTGATTTCAAAATCAATAAAATGCCAAACTTTACATAATTATGTAATCTTTGGCATTTTATTATATTATAATTTTATTTTATTATATTATCTAGGTAGTCCACAGTCACTTTTTAATGATTAAGCTCTGACTTATGTATGACGGCGCGGCGCGCCGCGCCGGGTACAACCCGGTCACATTATCTGTGCACTTCGTGCTATACCTACAAAATGGATGTACTTTTACGATATTTCAAAATCTTTACATACATAGGTACATACATGTCTACATACCGGAAGCGACAGAAATCAAAAATATCACTTTATTTCCGTGTCAGTGTTTAGTTTTATAATTTGACCTTAAGTGTACCTACCTACATTTATAGCATTTATGAAAATAAAGAGTTGTTGATTTTGTTACCGAGAGACGTAGGTATTTAATTCAATTGTAAGTTGATGAAAATTGAGGGAATCCCTCCCTCGACAATACCTTGACCAATGGTGAATTTGTTTCGGCTCCGTTTTTCCTTTGCCTTAGACTGCCAAAGTGCACCGCGTATGAGATCGAATTTCCAGGCAGAGTTGCTCGGCTAGGCCTAGGTACATATTACATTAGGTAATTGTGTCAGTCAGCATATAACAATTGAGTTATTTTTGCCGATGACCATACTAGGTATGTCGATGTAGTCACAATCAGCAGTGGTCGTGACTGGGTAATAAATACCAATTACCGCACATTCAGCATCAATTGCCACGGGTGTTGATGACCTTGCGGGTCTTCGGATGACAATCGCTTTTTCAAAACGTGTTTCGAAAGGAAAGAAGGAGCGAATGAATTATTTATTCAATGGAAGGTTCGAATCGATTCAAGATTTTACCGGCAACATCAGCCAAACTCTGTTTTCTTTAGGAAAAAGTAGTCATGACCATTGAATTACTATTACCTACTAACTACTTACAACTCACTGGTCATGACACAATAGTACCTAACAGATTAAACTAGACATGCCATTCTATCATCACATCCAGACCTGTCGGCCGTCCCATCCCAAGTGTCGCGTTAATACTATAATTACCTAGGTAGTTATTCTGTGATATCGCTGCTGGATTGACGACGTGGAAGTTGATCACCGCGAACTATAGGTACGCTGGATATTAGAAACAGCTCAAGCAGAGATGCTTCATCATCAACGTTGTCATCAGCCTATAGTCCACAGCTGGACATAGACCTCCACTAATGAGCGCCATAGCCATAGCCTATCTTCAGCTTACTGCATCCAATAGGTACCTACCTACCTACTGCCTGCGGTCTTGGACACGGTAATCTTGGAGATGCATCTTGCAGATGCTTGGAAATGTATTTTCTCGGAGGCTATGATCTAGGTACCTACTTGAGTTGCTGAACCACAGAAATAAGTTGCCCACTGACTCCGAAACTATGACAGTTCTAATTTACCAACTTAGTGCACCACACATTGCATCGTTTAACCTTTAGCCTGTTAGTTGTTAAGTTGGACCAAAACCCGTCCCAAGCTTTTTTATCTTCTAAATAATCTGATATTATAAACTAAGTACCTAAGCCTTTTTGCACAGCAAGGTTTTTACAATTTGTTTGAATTTATTTACTGATAATTTTTTCAACTCACTAGGAGTTTTGTTGTAGAAGCGTATACATTGTCCTTTAAAAGAAACCTTAATTTTTTGACGACCTCCGTGGCGCAGCGGGCGAAAGTCCGCCTGCGACGCAGGAGGTTGCGGGTTCGATTCCCGCCTTGGAACAAATTTGTGTACGATCTGCAGAAATTTGTTCCGTTGGTCTGGGTGTTTTCTATGTAAGATAGCTTATCTATGTGTGGGCCCCATTGAAGTTTATGATCTAAGGTGATTCCTAAGAATACGGTACTTTCTACCATTTCTTACGTTTCTCCTTTAACGTTTACATCAGCCTTCACTTGTTTAACATTAGGTAGAATAAATCGAATACATTTTGTTTTGGTTTCGTTTAGCAAATCAAAAATATGCGATAGGTACTATACTAAACTAACTCTACACCGGCATCAGTAGTTGATCTGATCTGCCGCGAGTAAACCCGAATTGCTTACAACATAAACCTCATAGGTCTATAATTATTATAGTAGGTACCTAGGGCACTTAAATACCTTCGGCACTACCACATCATACATATTAAATTGAATCTAGTTTCCATTGTTTGTAATGTAACAATTAGAGGTACCTACCTACCTAGCAGAATTTTATAATCTGAGCTACATAATTATTAGGTAGATACTTGATGAATTTTGGCATGGGTCCCGGGGGCGGACATAGGTAGGTACCTACTGTACCTAGGCAATTTTTATCCCGGAAATAGCGTGTGAAGCCGCAGGGAGGAGATAGTAAGACATAAATAAGACGCTTGTGTCTTACGTCACATACTTAATAATGTGTAACCATTGTACCTAGGTACCTACCTAGCTCTGCATGTGCAGTACCTACTGCATGCATTTCTGATCTTTGAAACCTGACAAGACTCATCCGGAGGTTGAAAAAGGTCGAAGGGACGCGATAAATTACCATAAATAGACCTACTTATCCTACCTAACTCAATGTAAGTACCTAGGTAGTTGTTTGGATGAAGTTTTTTGACTCTTTAGTAGGTATCATTCGATGTGATAGAGCAGTAGGTTTACCCAGTACCCACCTATTGAAATGTATGAATAGTACCTAGGTAGTTAAATTATGGGTTTTAGGGATAAGTGGAGAACTTGGAGCATATCTAGAGAGAGGTACCTACCAACTGGGTAGGTAGGTATTTATGAACTTCAATATTAACTCTGCTCTACCATACCACTCTACCAAATTCAGCACATTCCTACTATTTGGTGTCGGGTAGCAGAATTCCTGGCATCGTTCTTTGGATACCGACACCAAAATTATATGTTTTTGATGTCACAAAATTTTTCGCGTAAAGTTAGGTACTTATGTACCTTTTTTCGAAAAAGGAATAGGTATCTAGTCTCATCTCCATCCAAGGCTTGACCTTATGTGAAACAACTCGCGAGTTGTTTTCCAATGATAAAATCTCATTGTTGCTTTCTGTTTTCTTTTCTGGCCGTGACCTATTGTTTGGAATTTTTGATCACGCTGCGGCCTTTCAGCATAAAGGAAAAAACTTTTTTAAAATGCCTAATGCACGTACCTAATAGGTACCTTACCTACATACCTACCTACCTACTCGCAGGCGTGCAGAACTGGGTCTTAGTCTTTGACTACTATTACTAGCGTACAACTCACTGGTCTTAGTGTCTAATCTTAGTGACAACTGTGCCAAGGGCTGCATTGGCAAGCTGATAAGCTCCCGTCAGCCACTGAGTCTAATTTCAAGGGTTAAAAATATTTTTTGAGTGTGTGGACGCCTATCGGTTGGCTAAGAATAGGCTTTTAGGGTTAATCAGTACCTATTCATTTTATTTTTAAGTTGTAGGTATATAACAGACATTCCAAAAAAAATAGCCTGCAACTAGTATTTACACAGAATGAACCATTGATTACAATCCCAGCTCAACGTCTTTGACCTTTTAAATGCACTTCTACCACGTAGGTAGGTATAGTAGTTTTTTCATCCAGTTGTAGGTATTTTAGCACGTATGACCCTTGTGATTCATAAATTTCATAATCATGTGCTGAGATACAACTTAGAAGGGGGGGCATCGGCGCGCGTTCGTTGTGCAACCTCATCAGTGTAGAGTTGACCGCGGTTGGCTGCGCGAGCGCAGTGTGTGTGCTACATATTCCTTTCCGTGTGAGCCACGCACGATCTAGAAGAGGAACCTCTACAATACCGTTACCCGTGAAACACTATAGAGTCGTATATATATATATATACCTATCTAGATTACCGATGGATTGATTTGATAAGGTAAGCAAGTTTTTAATTTTACTAGGTACAATCAAGCAAAACATTCTTACGTGCGTAGTCAACTTGTTGCATGCTCTCGAAAACATAGGTCTAGGTATAGGTACCTACTTAGGTATTTACCTACTTAGAAATAAAGAACAGGTCCGACTTTGTAGGTATAGGTACCTACCTAGGTATACCTACCGACCAAGAACGTTCCTATCTACCTATTAGTGTTCTTACATAAATTAGCTACATAGCTTACCTACCTACCTCTCAATAGGGTTAGGGTAAATACCTAGTGTGCAGTTCAATAACGTAATCAAAAGGTTATCATAAGATCAATAAGTAGCTAGATAGAATATGGAGGTCAAGTTTCTGTATGAAAAATGCCCGTAGAAGTAGAAGCTCTACCTACCTATATAGGTATAGGTACTAGGTAGGTAGAGCTTCTACGGGCATTTTTAGAACCCGTACGGCCCGCAGAAGCTCTGCCTACCTAGGTACTAGGTAGGTAGAGCTTCTACGGGCATTTTCATATACTTACCTACCTACATTGCAAAAAGTACCTACATTAAGTGGGTGGTAAGTAGGTTAGGTAGGTAGGTAAGTACGGTACCTTATTGTAAGGCCTCATAAAATTATACGAAGGAGGCTAATATTTGGTGTACCTATCTTCATTCCCTAACCAGGGCCGCAATTACGGCGGCAAGACACGGCATTACGGCTCAAACGTTAGCAGTTGAAACGTTAGGGTGCGCGTTCACAGGCCGACATCGGACAATCCGCTGACAATAACTGCGTCCACAAGGCGTCCACTGATCGGCAATCCAAATGACGTCATTCGCATTAAGTCAAATCAAATCGTTTATTTCTGACACAGTAAAATGTTTACAATATTATGTAGAGTCCGCAGGATTCCGAACTAGCCTAAGCTGTATTACAGAACCCAAGGCTTCTTAAGGCTGAATAATTAACAAAATTGTGTCTATAATGGACTATTTAAAATGTATCTAAAATTCTAAAGACTAAACTTAAAGAAAAAAAACTTCATGCAGTAGGTAATAATAATATTACAAAATTTGCTAAACCAAACAAATAATTAAAATATAATTAAAAAAGTATTTAGTTGTAAGAAGCGAAGAACCAAATGAAATCTAACCTCAGAAAATTCTAATAGAATACATTCGTATACATAAAAAGAACACAGTTAGTAAATAAATGGAAAAGTTGCCTTCAATAATCCTCGCCGGCATTGCCGACAGTCCGCTCCGTGCGGTACGGATTTTTTATGTCAATCCATTACTGGAGCTAGTGCGGATTATCCGATACCAGCCTGTGAACGCGCACCCGAACGTTTCAACTGCTAACGTTTGAGCCGTAATGCCGTGCCTTACTACACACACCGTAATCGCCCTCCAGGGCCCGTAGGTACCTAGGTACTCACTCATAAAATGAAAATGAAAACTAGGACGGCATTTAAAACGGACGGCACTAACTAGGACGGCATTTAAGGACGAATTTTCCGGCATGGCAGGCCCTGATTCGATTGCGAGACTGTGATAACTGATAACTTAATATTTTACTATACACAGGTCGACAAACTGGCTCCAATTCTTAAAAGCTCGGCGGGTCCCAAGGCCAGGAGTGGGGCCAGCCTGGGCAAGACGCCTGCCAAGTCATCGTTTGGTTCCTCGATCAGTAAATCCAGCACCAGCACATTTGGATCATCAAACAAAACCTCCAAAGTTCCTTCCTCAAAAGTCTCAAGCAAGACACCTTTCTTTGGAAGTAGCGCATCGAGTAGCGGCCTCTCTGGATCACCCAAGAAAAGTTATGAAACTGGATCTTTTGCACCTAAACGTGCAAAGTATAATTTTGGAGTAATATGGATACCGACCAAAAACCGGAACAAGAAGAAGGATTCGGCTTATAGTTCCATTAACTATGAAAAGCAAAGGGCTCCATCCATGTACAACTTGTAAGTTTAAACGCAGAACATTTTTAAATTTCCCACCGCGCTGCTTGCAAAACGTGCCACCAACTCTATGGTCAGAGTCAGATAGGTAGGTAGGGTAGAGGCACTCTCTCCCACGTTGCGTCGCAAGCGTCGCATACATTCCAAGCGCGAGCGTTGCATAGATTCTTCGTCGCGCCGCCGCCCGCCCCGGTCAAATAGATCTTACCAAAAACTGACAATTAGACAGTATCTTGGTTTCCTTCCGCTAACATGACAACAAAACAAACAAAATCAAAAAGTTGATCAAAAAGGTCTGAAAACACTAACGCATATTGTTTTTTTTATGTATTACTAAAATTTTAGTTTGAAACGCGTTAATATATAAATTTTAGACACAGTTTTATGTATAAATAAGCAAATATAGACCGTAGGTAGGTACCTTCAGCTGTATGAGGGTCAAGTGTGTTTCGTTTGTCTTGAAGAGAAACTTTTTGTTTACATTTTCGCCTTTGTCAATCATCTCTCCATCATGCAAGAAAACAATAATTTTGAGACAATAATCAGCACTTGGCGTCGAATGTCGGGGGAACAAACTGAGAGCGTTCCTGTTAGGTTTGTGGTTATTGAATTTACATGCTGTTGCCTGCTGTTATTCGATTTATAGTTTCGTATTTCCTAACTACCTATTGTTTTTTGTGAATTGCTGTTGTGTTGTCGCAGTTGAAATCCGATTGTGATCATGGTATACAACCATAGTTTGTTACAAATGCTGAAGTTTACTGCAATAAGTTTACCAAGGTTTTTTCTAGACTAGAATATTTATAGCCCTACAAGAATATGTTATAAATTGTACCTACTAATGTATTTGTTAATTTCATATAGCATGTCAGGCGATTCATCAGAGTTACACAAGAAGAAAGAAGAGGAAGCATCCCTTGTTTTACCAGAGAGACTGAAGGCCCCCGTTGCTGGTGCCATAGCCATAGCTGAAGTGCTCCCAGAAAAAGAAGAAAAGCTAAAAAAGCGCGACATCGGTGACAGCAAGGTACCTATCTGAACACACTATAAAATATTTTTGTAAAATACCTTATATTTAAATACACACATTTAAACACCAATAATATTGGCTCTATGGTGCCAGCAGTATTTGCACCACCCCAATTCTTCCTGAGGGTGTTGTCAGAGGCAACTAAGGGATATGCTCCCTCTGCAGAACCATTCTACCACCAGACTGCGAACCCCAACCCGCATGCCCAGCGTGGAGAATATGGGTTTTACCCCTATGAGATAAAACCCAATAATGTGCTTATCAGGGGGAGGCCTGAGTCCAGCAGTAGACCAATATAGGCAATATGTTGATGTTGAGAAAATATGTGTAGCAAACACATTATTTAAGTGGACATCCAGGACTGTAGTTCTAACTGACGACAGTCTCACTCAGCATTGGGAATTTTGGTTTATTTCTATTATTTTTCAGGAAGCGGCTGGTGATGCAAACAGTGAAGATGAAAGCTTCTTGGAAAACAAGGATTCCTTAGCAAGCAGCCCTGATAAGAAGATAATTTCTGGAGATATAGTTGATAGTGCGTTTGTAAAATCAGAATCTAAAGTTCCACCTCGCTCCACTGCCTCCACACCAGAGGAGGAAGATTGTGTTATCAAATGTCTGTATTACACTCTGCAATGTTGTGACTGCGTTCTCATGTAAACCACTACAGAACTACCTTGTGTCTTGGACTCTTAGATAATGACACAAAATGGGGAAACCAAGTCCAACTATTGGGAAAGTCATCTATACCAATAAATAAAATGTACACTGAGTACATAGCAAAACTCATATTTTTGACACACATTTATGTTTTTATTATGAGAATTTCTACTGTGGTCTGCCTGATCTACAAATGTTCATAGGGCTAAATTATGTTCAATGATCTCTTATGCAATCGTAATATATGAAAAGACTGTAAAAAAGACTAGGGTAGTTCATTCTGAGAATTTAAAATGGTCCAAAATGTGATACAAACCATGTGCCACAATTCTTTATAGATATCTACTGCCCTTTTCTAGGCCTACATAAAAATAATTTACCTTGGTTTGGTATGCAATTATTGGCAATAACATTATTTTTCCTTTAAAAATCTACTTCTTGATAAATGTTTTAGTTTAAGATGAAATAAATATTTTTTTGTAAGCATCATATATTTGCTAGGTTAAGTTTATCACTAAAATTATAATCTAATTAAAATTCATGTGTTGTATCCTAAATTATTGCAATACTAATGTATTTTGAAATTAATTGAACTTTTTTTGACAAGTTATTGACAACCTATTGTAAATCTCCTCATCCGACTGAGTCTGTTAAGGTGGTTCCATTTCACTGATCCAAGTTGTTTATAATACATAGATAAGAGCCCATTATTATGGAATACAATACATTCCCTTGTAGTTGCTAATATTTTACCATAATGTGATAATCACTAAAGCATTCTTATTACATTACATCCATATCAATTTTTTTGCTAATGTGATATTTTAAATGAAAGTCTGATGAATTTAGCTGTGTTCAAAAACTTTTTATATTATACAAAGGTATTTTTGAAAAACTTGTTTGACCATCCATGTTGTGTCAAACAATATATTTTAGTAACTTTTGGATTATTGTCACTTGGTGCTCCAATTGTAAAACATTTTTTAAGTGAATCTTGCTATCCAGTTTCTGTTCTCTTGATTGTTAAATCGCTCTATCTGAATCCAGTCCTTGACTTTTTGGAATATAATACAATAAAATATTATGAACTTGTTAATTTGTATTGTACTGAAATAACTCAATGAGATTTACAAGCAAGTTTATATTTATATATATATTATGAATACGCCTAAGCTCATATAGGTTTCTTTATAATAAAAGTTGAAGATAAAAGTTGGTTTTCCTTATTAATTGTAAGTAGGAAAAACTGGTTTACATTAGGTCATGGGGTCATAAAAGAAAAAGCAATAAATTTCAGCAATAAAATGGTATATTTCTTACAACCAGTATAAACAACTCGAGTTCAGTGTAGTTATGGGTAAGTACAATATCAATATTTATGAAAGTGATGGAAACAGTTTCTTTTCTATTCCTTAGTAGATACATAAAGCAGTACTTGCTTAATTACATTAATTATGATCGAAGAATACACTTATATAAATATAGATAATCAATCAAATTAAATACAATTAAACATGATGTCAGCCTAGTATGCAATATAAAGCTATAGAACCACATTATTTGGGTTATTTATCATTTTCATACATGATAATGTCTACTAGACATTTAACAATGCCACAACATACAGTGATGGTGCCTCTAACCATATGGTACTTTAATGTAGGAACCGATATGCTTCTGACTCGCTACAACATACCACATTTCAATAGTGTGGTTCTAGCTTTATTCAACAGTTATGGCTTATGATTATTTACTTCTGCTCCTGCCTATAGGTATTATATTTGAAATAAATGCTAATTAATCACAATCCTCCCTTAGTCCTTACAAAAAAACAAAAATTGCCATAATAATGATCTGTCCCTGTTACAATTTTAACGCATTCACTGCCCAGCCTCGGCGGTGCCCCTGATAGACATTTGCGTCTTGGGCCATGAAAATGTTAAGGGGGACGTACGAAAGGACTAACGTAGGTAACGATAACTAACTGATTTAGATATACGGAACTTTTCGTGTGCGAGTTCGACTCGCCCGCTTTGTTTTATTATTCGGCTGACATAAACAATGCCAGCAATTATAAAAATGTTGCTATCATTCCAGAATAGGGACAGATTTATTATTATGCTCACATTGCAAAATTAAATGTGACTAAAATAGTAAACCTAAATTCTTTAAAAATTTGCTAAAATAATTTAAAAAGGTCATAAAATAAAAAATGCCAAACTAGTTTTTGGTAACTATGTATGTAGTCTTGGCTCTATAGATTTCTTAGCTCCTTAACTCACTAATATATATTTTTTTATTATTTCCATATTTTTCGCTTTGATTAAGAGTCATGATCGCCACATTAAAATAACGTACATGTTCCTAACTTAATAATTGCCTATTATATTAAACTATAATATAAAACAACGCAAAACATAAACATATTTTTGGCATGAACAAAATTTTACATACAATTGCATTACATAAAAAAATGTTTATAAATACAAAACAATTTAGATAGGTACCCAAAATAAAATTAAACTTATTTGACTGCACAAAATGATACCATCGTTTTTATTTCGATCGTTATGAAAGGGTCGACACCATGTTGAGTACTGTCAAATTAGTATACTTAGTTCAGTTATGGCGACATCTAAATTGACACCAATATCTATATACTAAAATCTTTATAGTAAATCTCCCACTTCTTAGTAAATTTAAAATATAAATAGACTTTAAACCAGGGCTTGATACCGGTACCAAAAATACCGGTACTTTTACGGTAGTAACGGTACTTTCATTTCGTTAAATTCGAGTATCGTTACTTTTGAAGTACCGGTACTTTGCCTAAAAGTACCGGTATTCTAAGCGGTTCTCGCGACGTTGCCAGCTCTCCGGTCTTAGCGTAGGTACCGACCAGGGGGCGGGCGCGCGTGCTTGCCAACTTGTGCATATTTCGCGCTCGGACTGAACATTTATTTATACTGAAGTCGATTATTGTATTGCGTATCGATTCGTACGCAACGCGACGCGACGTAGCGCCAAGTTCCTGTTCACAAAAATAACTAGTAGGTAGTTAAGTAAATGTGGGCAAGGCACAGTGTTTAGTGGGACCAAAAAAAAATCCCTATGCTGTTTACAGCATTAATCGATTAACGAATGCATTTTAAATGCAAGAGTTGAACACCCACATCTTTAAATCAAATACTTTTTTTAATAAAAATAAATGAACTTTAGAAAAAAATTCTGTAAAAGTAACTGGTCAAGATATTTTTTTTTATAAATATAATCTGATAAAAAAATCTAAGGCGCATTTTTTCAGTTTTTATTTTCGGATTATCACCTCTGGATACCGAGTAATTAATATTTTTCAGATTTTCGTTTTTATTTTTTTTCTCCATAAAAACTCAAAAGTGCGGTTTGTGACTAGAACAGAAAGATTGCTCTTAACAAGGCCTATCCGTGGTAAAAATGCTAATTTGCACTTCCTCACAAAAATATGCAATTTCATTCTAAGGTCAAATTTTACAAAATAGGGTTGCCACTAAGAGGTCAAATGTTTGTTGTGAGTTATTACTCACTCTTGTTGCTTATAAACAACAAGCATGTTTTTATATTGCACACCCGTTACTATAGGGCGACTGGTAATTTGCGAACACCCCGCAAGCTGGAGATAAGGTGAATGATGTATCTAATATAGAAACATGGTAGGTAAAAATTGTTTTTGGGAAAAATTTTATTACAATTTAATAAATTGGTACTTTCACGTAATCTAGGTCGAAAAAAATAATAATTTTGGTACCACTTCCCAAACAAGTGAAATCATGAAATCGTAAAATCGGCAACGATGACGCAGGAAGAGACTTTTGTTTACCTATTCAATCAAATCGCTTTCGTTACTAAGTATTAACGTGTCATCTTCGTTGGATGGATCTTCATTATCATCCAATGATAGATCTTCATCGTCTACATCTGTCAACTGCAAGTTTTCTTCTTGGATTGGTCTTAAAAGTTCTCGTACAGCTTCTGGCAGACAGAGCCGCTTGGATCTACGACATTCATTGTGATGTGCCATAGAAATGAATGGATCTGATGATTCTAGTGCACGGTGAAAGAGATCGATTATAGTTTTTTTCCTGTTTATTTTGCGGCGGTGACGTCCCCTATCTGAGCCCCAGAATTTGTTGCGCGACTCAGACGTACCTTTCCTTCCTTTTCAAAACATGCCAAACTTTTTGCATCTACAGGATACTCGCAAGATAATGGCGACAAGGATAATACCTATGCAATCCGTCGATTAACCATGCATCTAGACCTAAAATCTCAGCAAATATGCAACGGTATTTGTCTGATAATGCTGTCCGAGCTGAATTTCCATCATGGTGTGGAGTCAAAGTGAGGCGACGCACTGACATATTTAGTTTTTTCAAATTCGCAATAATATACCTTTACGACCTATAATTTATGTCACGCTAAACACGATTTATAGGGAAATGAAGGTGTAAATGACAGAACGTTACCGGAGTGAAGTCAGCTTGGTAGTAAAAGAAAAGCACGCAAAAACATTTGGGTCACAAATATAAATATTTTAACAAATGTCCTATACGACCAAAAATTTATTTAAAAAAATTATTTGTCTTTTACGACCTTGCAAAGTTAAATTTTGAAATAAATTGTTCTTGAAGACCTAACTAAATAACAGTATAATAATACTTCATTAGCGAGTAATTTTGTTCTATACAACCTAGCGAGATGTCAAAACAAAATATAAATTGTCCATGACTACCGAATAAAATAATACACTCTTGGACTTATTTAGAAGAACGCTTCATCAATCGAAACAAAAGACTGATATACATGTACAAAAAGTTCTCAGCACAATCAGGCCACATTATATCTATTTAATTTAAAAATAATTGATTCCATAGTCTTTTGTTTCAAGGTTTCATTTGTTTTTTCATCTATTTGTTATTGTCTCTAGTTGATTGGAATAACTTTGCCGACGTGTGCGGATTCATTCCATTAAATTCTGTCTTTTTTTTTATAAAAACGTATCGCTATAGAAGCGCTTACACATCAATGAATACCTGAAGGGACAATGCCGGATCAGGAGAGTACACGAATTGTGCAGCGCAAAGGTCGCAAGAGAGTAGCTTCAGCAAGAGACGATCATAAATCGTTCGTCTCTCGCTGAAGTGACACTCTTACGTTGCGACCTCCTGCGAGCTTAGCAGTGTTTTGAGATATCACACTCTGACTTCTTCTGAAATCAGATCTACGCTCTAGGTCGTTCAACAGGTGTCAGCACTAAAACCGTAAGAAGAAGATTTAAAGAAGCTGGAATAAAGACGTACTTGCCAGCTAGTGGACGACCTTCATTGCACGACTGTGCTGCGGAACGCACAGTCGTGCAATGGAGGCGGCTTCTTAGCAGTAAATTCTTTAAAGGTAATCATTAGTATTGGTATGTAGGCTCAATCGTATATGTATATTATACTGTATTAAATATAGTACCCATAACACAAGCTTTGAGTAGCTTACTTTGGGGCTAGATGGTGCTGTGTGGATTGTCCAGCATTATTTATTTATTTAATCCGATCTTATTTTTTGTCAATTTACATAAGTTTTCTCTTGCAAAAATCTTTTAACATGGCTGAGCAGTGTTTTTTTCTCTCGTGAGGTAATAAACGACTCTTAGCCATTGCTTGGTGTTGAGTTGAGAGCAGTTTTAAGTGGGAAGGTCTATTCTTCTTTTTTGTTTCATTGTCGGTGTTGGTAATTTTTATGAAAATTTAAAATGATGTCATATTTAAGTGGCTTTGAGTTTAATAAATAATTTTTATTTGATTATAAACCATATTTTATGTAAAACAATGTCTTTTCATTCAAATTTAAGGAAAAATGCAATAATAAGAGCACTGTACATAGAAAATAACATTCTTTATTATTATTTCTTTCAATTCATTCAATTTGTTTATTAAGTTCGTAAAGGGTTTATTAGGAAGCTTTCCTAAATCAATCCTTTACGACCTTAAAAATATTAAATTTGTCAATTACGTTTTTGATTTGTAGTTTTGAACAAAATAAGTAGCTATACGCCCTAAGGTGCTCGCATAGACTGATTTTTTTGGGCATAAAGGTCATTTTTTTCTAATTTTATGGTCGTATAGGAAATTTATATCAGTAAGTATAACACTTGGCCAGTTTATCAACACAGATTTAGAAAGTATAACAAATTCTAAGTATGTTCTTTTAGGTTTTGTCGAAATAGCACCAAAAACAAAAAAAAACTACAGCAAAAATAAACTTAAGTTTTTTTTTTTGTTTTTTGCCTCTCCTGTAAAGTCGCCTTTTGTCCTTTACGCTCTTTAAGCCCAGAGGTATCGATATCACGAAATCTCAGGAACTAGAAGAGCTATGAAGCTGAAATTTTGCAAGGAGGTTTCTACTAAGACGTATACACCCGTTAAAAACTGGTTTTTTGAAATTCGTATATAACGGGGTCAAGGGTCATTTTTATAATAACTCATATTTAGAAAGTAGGCACTCGCTAAGAACGGATTATGGAAATTCGTATTCTAAGGTAGTTAAAATGGGGTCGTAATCGAATAAGTAATTTTTTATACAAGCATTCGTAGAAGGATGAAATGGGATTTATAGGTTTTCTCATAATAACTTTAAAATTGTAAAGGATTGGTTGTTAAACTTAATTTATTTATTTATTTATATATGGCCCATAGCTCAGCTTTAAGCTCCAGCATGTCACCATTCTGCTAAGAGCTACATTTAGGTCACTTGTAACTTTGACGTTGATAGTTTACATGGAAACCAACATTACTTGGGGTATTACTAAAGTCCACGCAAATGAAATTGCGGCAGGTCAGCTAGTGTCTGAATAAGATAAATTATTGAAATTTAGGGAATAATTTATTTCAAAACTGAATACAATGAAAGGTCATGTTGAGTGACAACCCTAACACTATATTTTGAAAATCTATTTTTCCAAAGACCGCGGAAGTGCAACTTGGCATTTTTACCACTGATAGGCCTTGTTAAGAGCAATCTTTCTGTGCTAGTCACAAACCGCTCTTTTGAGTTTTTAGGGAGAAAAAAATAAAAATGAAAATCTGGAAAACATTAATTACTCGGTATCCAGAGGTGATAATCCGAAAATAAAAACTGAAAAAATACGCCTAAGAATCCTTTGTCAGATGACATTTATTTATTTAAATAAAATATCTTGTCCAGTTAGTTTGACAGAATTTTTAAAATATTTTCTAGGTCAAGGTCACCCAAAGTTCAGTAATTTTTATTAAAAAAAGTATTTGATACAGAGATGTGGGTGTTCAACTTGCATTTAAAATGCATTCGTTAATCGATTAATGCTGTAAAAGCATAGGGAATTTTTTTAGGTCTCATGAAACACTGTTCAAGAGCATGAGCGGGCGGTGGGGTGAAGAGGAACGAATCGCTCAACGTCATTCGCTCGGACAAGCGCCTTATAGAGAATTTCGACAGTGACCAATGTTGAAACTCACGTGCATGCGGGTGGAAGCTATTACATTACCAAACTAAAACAACGAACAAACACAAAAACCGCTGCGCAGTCAGCCGGCTCGGCTGTGTCATTTCTAATCAGTTTTCTCTCTCGCTTGCACAAAATAAAATTGTTCAAAAGTACCGGTACTTTTCGTGCATAATATCGGTAATTTTACCGATACTTATAGAAAATACCGATACTTTAGTACCGGTACCAATGAAAGTACCGGTACCACACTAAGTCCATTTATACCGGTTCTCAAAAAGTACCGGTATAATTTGTATCGATACCAAAGAAGTACCGGTATCACATCAAGGTCAATCGAACCGGTATTTAGAAATACCGGTATTCCAAGCCCTGCTTTAAACACAGTACCTACACAGTACTTACACTTTTAGTTAATAATTATTATCAATATAATAATGGAGTTGGTATATTACTTCTAGAGATATTCAAAAAAAGAATCTTAGAAAAAACTGCTGTTCTATATAAAATATATTTTTAAAACATGTATTGACCTGAATTTATTTCATTAGTAGTTAAAAATGGTTTGACTAATATGTACCCTGTACGTACAGTCCTTGCTTTCCAGGATACTGAACTCAAAATATCAAATAAAACAGCAAAGGTTCAGTTACCAATTAGCTAAGTGATTTACAAAAACGCCACCAACAAGCAGCCCCGTGATATAACCACTCGACGAGTCATTATAGGAGATATCCTCGAATATGGAGACATGAGTTGATAATGGACATTTAGAATAATTTTCTAAGTAACTAAAATAAAAAAATAATCAAATATGATTGCTACTATAGTAAATAATCACACGAAACATACATAATGTATCCTACAAATAAAACAACACACATAATTCCTAGCACCAAATAGAGAACTCAGTTATAAAATAATTAGCACTACTCTAGGAACGTATTATAAAGGGAATGGAAGAATTATGGTTAAAGGTGTTAGGTACTAACTAAAAATCGACTTGCATTGGATAAAGTATTCTTACGTCTAAATATTTGTGCTATAGTCTCAAAATTTGATGATTATTAAATAAGTATCCACTAATTAATAAGTTAAATATCTTTATACCAAATAAGTAGTAAGTCTTTAAGAAACGAACACTAAAACCAGAAGGTTTTTAAATTAAAATCAGTGTTTGTAAGATTTTTATCCACTGAGAAGGTTATACCTACTAAGAACTACAGAGACAGAAATTTTAAGAAGATTATTCAAAAAATTATGAAAATACATATTTCTAGAATTAAATACAGTGATATATTCAGTATAACTAGTTATAAGTTTAATATGGTTAGCACTGTATTCACTATTGCAATTTCAGTGCGGCTACAAGAAAGGCAATGGTGTGTTGCTCTACTATTTCGGCCGTTTATAAAACCGAAGTTTATGGCTTTTGTTTTTGTTATCCAAATCTTTTTTCTATTAAAGACTAATTACCCAGCTTATTATTAGATTTCAGAGACAATAAGAGAAACGTTAACATTTTATCTAAACCAACTGCAAAAACGCGCTTTTATTTTGATTCTATTATATTAAAAAAAGACGTAATAAATTCAAAATAATGAACATAATACGGTCGATTTGGTGTAGTTTCGTTTTATATCGCGTTTTGAATAATAATTTCTAGAGTATGGCATTTCATCAAGTTTGTAACCACTTTAAAAAAGGAGACAATTCATACGTACCGTAACAGACGCACACCACAACCACACAAGAACGGAAAAACGTGGTCGGGTGCTGATTTGTAGGAAAATGAGCAGTTTAATTCACATGGACCACATTTTGGCGTCTAATTCAACCGTGTGGTCGCAATCACCTGCGCTCTAGCTGCCAGCTACATCGCAACTACGCAACGCAACCACAATGCCATTTTGTAGTTACCATAACGCAGCTGCAAAAAGCTGCAGCGAAAATTTTCACACGTAACTACTGCTTCACCACGTTTTGTGGCTGCGATGTGGTGTGGTTGTAGTACGAGTAAATTGTCCCTACAGAGTTCTACGTTTATAACTATACAGGGTGTTTGTTCAGCTCCAACAGGTCTGAGTGAACATAATAAACTGATAGCTCAGGCGACATTAGTCAAGACATGCTCGCCCTAAATTTGAATGAAAAAGTGGTTCTTGGTGTGTTTTATAATTGTACTAGGTATACGACGTATAAAATGTATATTAAATACTAACAACTAGACGCTATATTTTGCCTATGATCAATCTGGTTTTTGGCATCTTAGTTAAGATATACTGGAAGCGGGTGAGCTTCGGTGTTTATTACGTACTTGCCGAGGTCTATAAGGTGGCGGTCATCACTAAACAGTAAGTATAGATACTTGAGCGTTTCCGATAGGAAGAACGATTCCATCTGATCCCGTTGCACTGGGTTCTCGGATTTGACGTTGGCGAGCGATGAATAGCCGTGTTGCGCCTTTGCGTATTTCTCGAAGCCCTGAGAAATAAGAGAGAAACTTTTAAGAAACATGAGAATACAAGTTAATTATTTTTTTTTTTTTTTTTGACGATTGATTACAATAAAGTAAAAGTTTCAAAGCCGTAACTAGCTTCTTAGAATACGAACTTTAATTTCCATTTAATTTTCATTGAGGCAACCTTAGTAAAGTAAATGTAAATTAATCATATTTATTACATTACATTCATAATTATAATAAAAACCGTTATGGCGCTTATCACTACAGAAATCTTTAAAGTTCAGGAACTTTGAAGATTTCTGTATTACTGTAACTTTGAATGCATACATCTAAAGTAATAGTTAAGAATCTCGATGTGCAGTGAGTGAGTGCACCAACCTGGTAAATCTGCCACCCCCAGTCCTGGTAGGTGGTATTCCCGGTGATCTGGTACATATACCAGAGACTCTCGACAAACTCCGGCCGCAGTAGGCTGTGGGCATCCGCCGCTTTCGTGTACATATCGTCCGTTGTACTCGCCTGAAAACAAATGGACAAACTGTCAACGCATTCTATAGGTATCCTAAGTTACTACTCTGTTCCCCACACTAAGTCAACACGTGTATAGTGGGGTCACAGGGATGACACTGCGCAGCCTCAGTACCAGGGGGCTGAAGAAGGCTATGTGCGTAACGTAATGGGCAATGAAACTAAAAAAATAAAAAAGCTTTATTGCAGGAAAGATTACTCTAAAGTAGGTACAGGAAGTTTTTAAAAGACTAACTATCGTATCCTGCAATTAACGGTCTTATTTCTTGCAGAGATTTCTTCCAGACGATCATAATTAAAGGAACCCTATACCCTAGATCTTAGGCTACCTATGAGCTAGCTAGGTGTAGCTCGCATTGTGTAGTAGTTGGACTAGGCCACCGTCAGTGAGTCGGACAGCTGTGGTTGTTCACTATCCTAGGAACTAGTTGGTACTGACTGTATCTATATCTACTTAACATAAATATGTATATACATGATCGATTCGGCTGTTATTACAAAACTAAGATTAAGCAGCGAAACCATGGCTTAAATCGGAGAAAACAGAGAAGAAACGTAAATACAAGCATAGTCAAAGTGGTGGTCATACATACAATAAGAACCACGTTGGCATTATGGCACTTAAACAAAAATTCGTCGCGAAGAATGCACACGCATAAAGTCAATTGAGTTTTAATAATATTTGTATAAATAGAAATCATTATAAATACAAATGAGTGAATAAACAATTCGAGACAGAGACAGAGCTCTATGTACGGTTACTCGAAAGTTTCGACTTTCTGTTTTTGTATGGTATTTACATAATATAATAAAATAATAGAAATAAATTAAGTAGAACTAGTATTTCCAATTGAAACAATTGAGCTAACTGCAGACTGTTGTAAACAATCTACAGGTAGCTCAACTTAATACATAATATTAATGAGCGCACGATAGAGTCACTGTACCACATCCCATACAATTTTTTTACAATTCGACGACTACTCGAAACAATAACCTGGGCCCGTAATTTTAAAAACGAGATGTAAGTTTCTGATTCGTTTTCGTGCAAACGATTATCTCATGCAAGCGACATAAGAGTTGGTTTTGCACGACAACGAAAACGAAACTTCGATTTTCCATTTCCGAGTAGGCCCCCAGGGCATAATATTCTGCTACATAAGGAGAGCGGCCCAATATATTACATAATTGAGGGCAGCTACCTACCTAATGTTGCCCCATACTCTATACGTGAAACAACGTATTTGGTTACTAACCTTTTTTCAGGGATAAAAAGTACCTAAATTTTTAAAGTTAAAAGTTTCAGTCCGATCCATTTAATTGTTTTAGCGATGTCTATTGTGATTGTGACAAGTTTATAGTAGATTAGTACACATCTTAAACTTTCGGTTTTATAATATTTTTTAAAGTTTTTGCTATACATTATATTATTGTCTTGTTACGGACATACATCTTCTGAGTGAAAGAATTTGGAGCTACGAAAATAATGATGTCGTTTGACACTCTCTCATATTTATGTTCCTGGTCAAATTTTATAGTATTCTATGTAATTATTGTTCAATCACTTTATTATAGGTGTTTATAGATTTTAGCTTTCGCATGTTTTGTATAGATGTAAGTCTAGTCTGGAATAAAACATAGGCTACGCATAAATCAGTTTCCATGGGATAGAAATAAGCTGTGCGAAGCGTGCGGAAACGAGAAATATGAAATAGTCACCAAGTTGAAGTGCGTGATCTCTGGCGCGAGGAAGGTCGGGTGCGCCGCGTAGGTCAGGTAGCAGGTCTGCATCAGCTCCTCAGCCATGCGCATGTGCCAGTCTGGCAGCCCGTGGCTGTGCCCGAGCGCGAGCGTGCCCGGCAGGAAGCAAGTCAGGTGGTCCATCTTAGGACTGAACGCCTGGAATTAAGAAAAACAAAAAACATGTTTATCCTGTAAGCAAGACTTGTGTATGTCGCCGCCCGATTGTAGAATAACTGAGCTGCTTGCAAAACGAACGTTTGGTTTGTTGGAAATACGTAATTAACTTCATTCGACGATATGAGTGACGTTTATCCATATTCTTGCGAGTTGATTAAAAAAACAAATGGCATAGGCAATTTATTATATTTTTTTATACATCATACTAGTTTATGCTCGCAGCTTCGCACGCGTTGTCGTATTAGCCTATGTTTGATTCCAGGATTAGAATTACCTGTATGCAACATTTCAGCCCGATCTGTTCAGTAGTTTTGGCGTGAAGAGGTAACAAACATCCATTCATCAATACATCCAAACTTTCGCATTTATAATATTAGTGTGATTGTACACCTTACCCTGTCAATACGCCGAACGACTGTATGCATATAGGTAGGTTGTAATCTATAGGCTACTTATTATAATGAAAATACGCGTGCAAGCCGCGGGCAGAAGTTTGTAAATTATAAATGCGAAAGTTTGGGTGCTTGTTACCTTTTCACGCCAAAACTACTGAACGGATCGGGCTCCATCTATCTCTCCATCCATATCATCAAAACTTTCGTAATTCAATTATTAGTGTGATATTATTATGTGTAGAATGATTAATTACCTACATGTTTTATTATTTTGTATGCCAGCTAACTAACATTTACCTCGGAACCCGCGGATAGTTCTCCAATAAAGAGTCGTTTATTTGGCATAGACCGCTTGGCAAGGAATTCACGCACGCCCTCTATAGCTGTCAGATAATCGTCGAGCAAACTGTGAACAAATTAAAGCATATTTTATAAAATACCATTTCGATGAGCTGTGTGGTGCCGGCTTAGAATTTGCACTACCCCAATTCTTCCCGCGGGTGTCGAAAGAGGCGACTAAGGGATATCAACCGGGAGCGGGCAGCAGCGCCTCCGTAGAACCATTCTACCACTGAACTGCGATCCCCAACCCAGCATGCCCAGCGTAGGGATTATGGGAATTACCCCCATAAGATATAAGGCGTTTATCAGGGGGAGGCCTGCATCCAGCTGCGGACCAATATAGGCTGGTTAAGTTATAGAATACCCAAGATTCAGCAAGTACTAGGTATTAATACCGGATATTTGTATAAGGAATTATGGAATTACCCCCTAACAAGATCCAATAAGGTGTTTATTAGGGGAGGCTATAGGTCCAGCAGTGGACTGTTATAGACTGGTGTTGTTTTAGGTATGATTCGACAGTGACAATGATCAGACAAAGACATGAAGAAGATAGATGAAGAAAGATGCTGGATGCGGCAAGCTGACACGAGGGCAATATGGCTCTCATTAAGGGAGGCTATGTCCAGCAGTGGACTAGTATAGGAGATGATGCGTCAGAGATATGGAACAACTTACCACCACCATTGAGAATAAAAATTAGTTTATCGACATTTTAAAAAAAGTTAAAATATTACTATTTTTGCGACAGTCTTATGGTAGAAACAACCTTACTCTGAAATTACGTATAAAAGAAACGTTCATAGATCATATTCGCACACACACACACACACACTAAAGGAGAAAGCAACTTAAGGAAAAGGAAATATTTCCGGACATATTTTTTATTCAACATATTTCCGGAAAAAAGGCTTAAATTATTTCATAGATGTTACTTACAAGTTAATAGACTTCCCAGTTTGCAGCCACTGTTTCAGAAGATATTCGTAGTAGCTGTCTCCTCGCGCACCGAGCGTAATGGTCGCGTACGGCAGGAAGTGGCCAGTGTTGGGGTTGATAAATATAGGCACCAGTCCGTGTTTCTTTGGCAACAGATGAATTTTCTCAGATACGGCCGCTGCAGCGTCCTGAAAAATTATCATTTTTATAAGAATGGGATTACTTTTTCTACTTATAATATTTAAAATGGTGTGTGTTGAACTCATCTGACGACTCCATTGTATTGTGCCGCGCACTAGGTTTTATAAGGACAATTTCGTTGTAGCTCTTTACTTAGGACAATAAATGATATTCTATTCTATTCATTGCATAAAAATGGAAGTGAAGGAAAGAATTTTAAATAATTTACGCATTCGATGACAAAGTGACGTAATTTTTCTCTATTCTAACCTAGAAAATAATCCCCGTGGTTGCTCTACTGGTCGGATTTAGGCTGGTTATCTGGCTGACAGGTTATACCTTCCAGCTAGCGACCCAACCATGCAAGCATCATTTGTTAATGAACTAGAAATTTACGGTTTTCGGATTTTTTCATTTGCTTGTGCTATAGAACTAGCTTCTTGCCAAATTTTATGATTATAGGTCAATGAAATACCCTATAGATTCTGTATGCATAGTATTAGAAATTTCAAAATACGCGGGCATAAACAGCTCTAAAGATTTAGTCCGTTAACTTCGAATTTAATTTTTATCACGGCTCTAAGAGGTTCTGGACTTGAATATATTTTGATGTTATTTATAAGGCACACTAATTTTACTTTAATTCTATGTATTTCTCTGTAAGTGAATAGTAATTCTTTTGAGAAATAAATATCTTCAACCACAACCACAATTTCAACTTGATACCTTCACGCGTTCCTGAGAAAAGGGGCTTGACAGACAGACTGACAGTCAACAAAGTGATCTTATTAGAATTCCTTTTAGGAACGGATCCCTAAAATTAAATGAATTAAAATTTGAAAAAAAAAATACTGTAGTGCACATTAGATTTTTGTTCTAGGTACTTCTATCTGAGTTTTGACTATTATTGAGTTTACAAGCTCTCAACTCAGAACTCAGGAGTGTTTCAGGTTGATAAAATATACACTTTCATGGCCCCCGACGTCGAATGTCCATGTCCATGTCCAGCGCTGTGGGGCTGTGCAATGGATATACGTTAAGATAGCAATTTACCTCGAAGGCAGGGTTCCGACTGGCCCTCGAAAGCGCCCTAAACTCGAGCTGCACAGTGGTGACCTCTGCCGTAGTGCTGTAGTGCGACCACTCCGGCGCATGAGCCGTCCTCTGACCTAGATTCACGTCCGAATACGGGATGCCCGAGGGAGACGCGAACGCTGACATTAGACGGTCACCGAGATCCACCTATGGAATCATATAGAACGTGTAAAACACAAAAAGAAATTTTTGACGGAGGACTGTCACCTTCAACATTCTGGTTCTGATGACATAACTATAATAAAATGATCGTAGACATAGTCGTAGGTAGTTCGTGTTATTTTCTTAATTATGTTATAGTCTTATAAAAATCTACCTATTATAACCGTAATAGGTATTAATACGTATAGTAGTAGTAGTATAGTAGAAACTTACATTTTTTTATTTTTTTTTTATTCTTTATTAAGGGCTTTGTCGCCTTACATACCTAGTTAAATATTTATAGAAATAAACAAATGATTATGTTTATATGTAATGTCGTTCCGCAGTCACGACCTTACATTATAATCATAATCATTTGTTTGCGCATACACTTGTGCACTACAATGTCCTGCGCACATAGCTAGCCTCCGTTGAGCCTGGCCGCCGTAGCCTAAATTCGGCTAGGGGGACATTATAATTTTCAGACACCCTATTTACGTAATTTTTAACCAAATTCAGGACGTATATTTTGTGTATATTAACCGCCAATTGTGGATTCTCAAGGTGATGTTATAAAATAGCTAACTAATTGCCCGTAAAAGGTAAAAAAAATCAGGAATTTGAAACCCGGCTGAAAACCATCATAATAATAAAAGGTTCTTTTGTTAAGATGGTATTCATGCAAAGATTTTCATAAAAACATCTGAGAAAAATCTTGACAAAGTCAATTAACTAAAACACTGATACAAAATATATTCGTGCATAGAAAAGCAGCTCTAAACATTAGTTAAGACTTGGTCTTGTAATTTAGAATTTAAACTATTAACATCCCATATAATATATACTTACAGCTTTGTTCAGGAACATTTCATCAATAGTGAAATGGTAAAGGCTCAGTAAACCGCCAAGTACTCTGATAGTGACTTCAAAGAAATTCACATCTTTGTTTTTTGTGAAAATTAGCTCATTTTTTATCCAGTCTTTTCCGTCTTCAAATTCTGAAACAAAGAACAATCAAAAAGCTGAATTACCACGTGTTCTATCTACCAATATCTAATTAACTCATACTAGCTGACAGCGAACTAAACTCTAAAATAGACTTAAACTTTAAGCCGAATTTCGTATAACAATAGACTGCACATACCTTCTTTCAGTCCCATAATATAGGCGGTATCAAGTCCATCGACAATAGTCAGTCCGAGTGAGAACCAGTCATAGGCCATGCCAGAAACTGGCTTCAGATTGTCTCGGCCCCACGCATGCTCCTTGTACCCTTTCCAAGCAAACTTGAAGCTGTCCACCACAGCCCGTTGCCTGGCATTTGTTGGCCCTGGGGAAGAAAACCATAATTTAATCAGATAGGTCTGAGACTCTACGGGTTTTAAAAACTTTATTAGAGCGTCTCTGCGCGAGCGGTCGAAACGACGCGTGACCACCAGCTCTCGGGTCAGTATTCCCATGGAGTGTGGCAATGCAAACTGCTTTTGGGGGTCGCTTCCGATTGGTATTGGTTTGGATCAGTTGGGCTACCACTAGATTCTTTGCAACAGTCTGCAGTTAGCACAACTGTTTCAATCACACTAATAATATAAATGCGAAAGTTTGGATGGGTGGATGGATGGACCATTGTTACCTCTTCACGCCAAAACTTCTGAACGGATCAGGCTGAAATTTTGCATACAGGTAATTTTAATCCTGGAATCTAACATAGGCTACTTTTTATCCCATAAATCAGTTCCCGTGGGATAGAAATTACTTTTAAATGTTTCCATAAAAACAACGCGTGCGAAGCCGCGGGCAGAAACTAGTTGTGAATAATACTAGTTGTAATCTCTATGTTGTGTCTGTTTTTTTTCAATGGTTTAATAATATTAATAAAATAAGCTGTGTACCATTAGGACTTATACTTTAATTATGAGATAATGCTGAATTAAGTATACCTAGCATACAAAGCAAAATTTCAAATGGCTTTTTGCATAGGGTGAGGAAAGGGTTCCACTTTTTCAAACATATTCATTGATCATTTTTGATCTAGTTTTAACCACTTTGGGGATTGCAGGTATTCGGGGGGACAGCCCAGTATGACTCACAAACTTTACTTTTTTATGATTTTGCAGTACAAATATTGAATGAAGTCGACATTATTAATTGTTCCAAGTACTATAGTGTACTGTAATACTATAGTGACTCTAACAGATATAAAATAGATGTAAATATCTTTTCTATTATAATGACGACAGAGTATAAATAAGGCTTTTTTATCCAGGTACTAAGTGTGCAAAGATGAATGCAGAAGCTGGTCTGATATAATGTAAGTAGCGATTTAAGTCTAAAAATTTAATATATCAAAGAGTGTACTTACCAGTGAATTTGACAGGTTGCTTTGGCTCATCGTCAACCTCAACTTCGGAAACAGCCTGCTTGGGTACTGGTGCACCTAAGCCATCAGTTTCTGGTTCCAATGGCTCATTGACTAGAGATGCATTCTTCAGTACTGCCTAAAAACAAGAAAATAATTATTTTATAAATTATGTTCTACTATTTGTATTATTTCTGAGTTTTATACTTTGACAATGTTGCATAACTCTAATACAACAAGTTAGTGTCCCTATTTGATAAATCTAATTCTTCTTATTAGTTCTCATTATCCATATACATATACAGGGTGGTTTATTGAGAAGGGTGGTGATGGCCAAGTCCGAAACCGCGAGAGTTAGAGAAAATTCGTGATAGGATGCCTTCAATTTATAAGAAAACAATAACTGCATTCCTACTCCTTTCATGACTTTTCTCTAACTCTCGCGGTTTCAGACTAGGCCATCACCACCCTTCTCAAAAAACCACCCTGTATTATATTATAAATTCGAAAGTAACTCTGTTTGTCTGTAACCTTTTCACGCCTAAACAGCTGAACGGATAACAATGAAATTTGGCAGCGAGGTAAATGATATCCCGGGGACAGACATAGGCTACTTAAATAGTGCGTGTGAAGCCACTAGCAGCACCTAGTTAGTTATAATCTGATACCAAGTTTGGATTGCAGAACATAACCAATACAATTGGAGAATTAAGCCATTAAATTAATCATACCTGTGCAAATTCACTATTCTTAGCTATATTTCTTTCTATTTCACGTTCGTTCGACTTTGCAGCATACAAAATAATCAGTAAGGTTACTGCTAAGATCAGCACTGCATACAAGATGGAACGCTGGAGCCTGGATAAACGATTCCATCGCTGCAAGTAAGAAGTCTAGATTAGATGAAATATTTATTTTACCGACAAGTTCAAAATAATAAATAATCAAGCGAATTTAGTTGCAGCAAAGGTCTACCTTGATTGTAGTCATCTACTAGATGTTACTGTATTTTATTCTCTAAATAAAACTATGCTTGATTTTAATTTTGTAATTTGATTTTTTCTAAGTGTATTTATGAAAACAGAGTTTTTGAATTGATTTGATTTGATAATTATCACTGTTAAGTGCTGGATCAGTATTTTATTTTTTGAGGTTTGTCAAGCAACTAATACATACACCAATTTATATAACATTGAAAAGCTTTACCCTAATGAATTTTCTGTGCGATGTTCCAATATCAGTTAAGGCTATAGTAGAGTCAGATCGTTGGCGCCGTTTGTTCAAAATACTTTCTGGCACTGTGTCATTTTCATCTTCACTCATCTCAAGGTGTGCTTCTGGATTTACTAGCTTCATTTTGTTAATTAAATAGTATTTACATAGAGGTGATGAAAATGTTATGCCCTGAAAGCAGATGGATATTTTTTTATTATCTATTGCACTACATGATGTGAGATAAGTACCTAATTGGATATTACAACAGGTCAAGTTAGGTTCATAACTAGCAATTTTGAGTAGGAAGGTAATAGGAAAACTTAGATCCTTGGAGCAGGTAGGGAGTAGGTATGTATGTACCTAATGTAGTAATTGGAGAAATAAAATTGCAAGACTGTATTTGAGAATATAGGTAGGTGCCTGCTATAGGTACCTAATTAGTGGACAAATGAGAGTTACATCAGCGAATGGATAATCCGTTGTTTTATCAGTCAGTGTGTCAGTGAACGGTCACTGACTTACATAATGAAAATATGAATGAGCGTATAACTTACAAGTAAGGGCGGTCTCCACGTCCGCAAGGAATAAGTGTTAGCACAGAACTATAACAATGATGATGAACACAAAATATTCTACTGTGTCTACTGTATTCCGTGTTTACAAATTAAAGTTTGGTTCATATAGAATTTTGAAACTGATCGGTAGGTAAATTGAATGTTTTACTCAATTCTAAGATACTTTTTATGACATGTGACTGGTCTCGATAATTAGAACATCTAGGTATTCTTCTTACTCCTCATCATCGACTTGACTCCGTCCCCATTTCTAGAGAATACAAACAAACAAAACGTCCTACCGACCTACCGTCAGTCAGTCAGGTATTTTCTTCATGAAATAATTTTTTTTGGTTAATTTGAAGTTGACACTTCATGTAAAATGACTTTGAGTTTGACATACACGTAAATATTGTCTACGTTTAGTGATGCCATCTTGGCAATTGTATTGCCAGATCCAGTTTTTCTGACATAAATAAGTGTGATCACTCAAGGTGATCACGGACACTCAATAACGAATAGTAGAATGCATTTGTGATAAAATTTTAGTTTATTTTATTCTATGAAGAGAGATTACATCGTGATGAAGTGAAAAGAATACCGAACAAAAACAGCGAATGACAAAGTTATAAAGGGCGATATTGATCTATATTAAATGCACAATGTACTTAAGGCATTTTATTGGATAAGGATTAATTTTGTATTCCTTAAAATTGCTTTGTAAATAAGCCTTTATTTCTCGTAAAAAGTAATGGCTAAAAAAAGGTTATTGTGGGTTATCCCTAAGATATAGACATACCATCACGGACTTTTTTGTAAGCCTTTTTAAGGTGTACAATACTGTAGTAGTACATTATTTTGATCTATCTTATAGGGTTCAGCCAGCGTTTGCAATGTAAGCGAAAAAAATGTGTTTATCCGCTGGAGTAAACGAGTACAGTTGTTACGAGGTACAGTTGGCAACACAGCTCACAATCAGTTCTGTTCATTCCGTAGAAAGAGTATGCTAAGCTTAGAATAAGAAGGCTTAGAATGATAGTTGACACAAACGAGGTGAATCTAAAAAATTGCGACTAAACGTCGCAATTTTCATTTTGAGCCGTTAGTACAATACTTGAAATGACGCGGAAAGCAGCTCTCACATAAAAATATAAAAATGATGTGTTGTGCGGTGTAAGGGTATTTAAACACCAGTAGCAAGAAAAATAATACTGCAAATATCTCATTCTACTAGTCTACACACATATTACATTTGTAATTTTGCCTAAAACAGTCATCAAAACTCATAAATAAATTTAAAAATTTCGTCCACCATTTTCGTGAAAATGTTGCTATGCACTGGGGAAAAAATACCCCGGTTTTGTTACTTAGTATAGGCACAGATATTATAATACTATGTATAGGTATATATAAATAGTTGACTGCCTCGTTGGTCTAGCGGTCAGCTTGTTCAACCGCTGATTATGAGGTCCTGGGTTCGAATCCCGGGTCGGGCCAAAAGTTGTTACTGGGGTTTTTCCAGCAAGAAAAAATCACAGTAGCAGCCCGGAGTCAGGAAGTTGGCGGTGTTACACCCCCGTGCCTAGGAAAGCGCGTTAAGCCGTTGGTCCTGCACCTGATCTCTCCCCGGTCGTGTCGATCTGTCGTCCCATCGGATTATGAGAGTGAGGGAATAGAGAGTGCACCGGTGTTTGCACACACACTTGTGCACTATAAATGTCCTGCGCATCTGGCTAGTCTCTGATGAGATTGGCCGCCGAGGTCGAAATTTGGCTAGGAGGACATTATAAAAATAGTAGAGGAGAGGGTGGACTTCACTCAAGTTAGGACTTAGGAATCAAACTGCGCGGAATATCATAATTTTAAAATTTCTGTCACTCGACGATATTCTGAATAGATTCATATTGTAAACTACGAAAAAAAAAACGAAACCTTGGTTTTTCAGTGTAGGTACTTGTCTAACTTGGGCATTATTATTCGTGGAAAAATTTTGGTAGTGGGTGGTGTGATTTAAAAGGAAAACTGCACAGCTACAATATATTTACTAGTTGAGTACTTAATAGTCCTAATCAACTTAAAATATGTAGGTACTTTGGTTGGTAAAAAGGAAAATTTGAACAAATTTTGTTGAAAATAACTTAATTAAGGTGGTTCGATATGTAAAACAGGTAAATAAGTTTGTTTAGATACGCCATGAACCGTGCAATTACTTACACTTGTCTAAAATATTTGAACGTGCAATATCAGACCGCATTTATAACTACTTAGAAAAATATAATCTCCTAAGTGAAAATCAATACGGCTTCCGTAAAAACTCCTCAACAGCTCTTGCTATTTTTAAGTACACCCCTCGAAACTCTTAACTATATTAGAGACAAATACTATGCAATAGGTATACTCTTAGACATGAGTAAGGCATATGATAAAGTCTCCCATAAAATACTTATAACCAAACTTTTTGAAATCGGAATCAGGGGAAAAATACTAAATTGGCTGAAATCATACCTCCTAGACAGGAAACAGTTTGTCCAAATTGAACATTGTTGTAAAAATTCAGGGATTATACAAACAGTAAAATCAAAAACAATTACCATAAACAATTCAATTCCACAAGGAAGTGTTTTAGGATGCATTCTGTTATTAATCTACATGAATGACCTGCCTAAAATTGCTGACTCCTTCTGCATCCTTATTGCAGACAATGTGTCCCTTCTTTTCAAATGCCCCCCCCCCCCCATAAAATTTCACTTATCAGAATAAAAGAAAGTTTTCATAACATAACCACCTGGTTAGAAGCTCACAATTTGGAAGCAAATACAAAAAAGACAAAAATCATACAATTTACCCCGTACCAGAAAACACCTCTAGATCTATCTCCACTAACAAGTAGCTTCAATATTGAAGAAGTCCAAGATCATACCCTTTTAGGCCTAAAAATTGATACTCACCTTAATTGGAAAGGACATATAGAAAAAACCAAAAGCACAATTATCACAATTTATTTATGCCTTATCTATCTTAAAAAGTAACACAAACATTAAAACAGCTTTATCTGCCTACTATGCATATGCTTATTCATGGCTACGCTATGGCGGCATAGGTAGTAATCTGGGGCAACAGTGTAGATACAAACCAATTATTTATATTGCAGAAAAAATGCCTACGTATTATTGTTAATATCAGAAGACGCACCAGCTGTAGACCACATTTTATAGAACAAAAATTACTAACTTTGACTAGCCTTTATATATATTAAGCATTATTTGTTAGAAAAAACCTGAATTTATACCAATTTGATAAAAATCCACGAAGAAAAACAAACCTCATCCTTCCAATACCTAGACTTGAACTTTACAGACAGAGCCCTTATTACATGTCCTGTCCATTAAAATACATAATAAACTACCAACATTCCTTAAATCTGAACCCAAACACCATATATTCGCATCAAAACTACAAGAATTGCTTATAAAAAAATGCTATTATGACATAAAAGACTTTTTTGAAGACAAACTATTTGGATAGAATCCCTACATTTTCTTTTTAACAATGGAAGAGCTTCGAAGTGTTCTTAATAATATAATAGGTTATAATATTGATTAATTATAAGATGTTAAGTATAACCTAGTCACACAAATTAATAAAAAGTAAACTATTTTGTTAAAAAGTGTTATTGTACCTACCTAAGTAAATTTATATTATTCTAAACTACACAAATGTTATTTATTGTTCATAAAAGATCTCCTAATTTTGTATAAAATACAAAATACTTAATTTAGTCCTTAACTTAAGTCCTAGATTAAGATATATTGCCATACCCTACCTGACAAGGTACATTAATACTTACTGTATGTAATATTTTTGTTTCGCAATAAAATACTGAATACTGAATACACTGCACGTGGTCGAACACGCACTTGACCGTCTATTTAAATTATTGTTCCGTAAACGATCGGAGCCGATCTTATTTTGCGAACTTGGAGTAAAAACTTTTTGTCGTTTGACCGAGGAAGAATGATAGTAACCAAAGCTACTAGCTGATATTTCGTTTAATTAAAAAAGAAATAAGATAATATCGAAAATAAAAAGTAAGGTGATAAAAAAATAAATGGCTTATTTTTTTAATTGGAACTTTGCTTCAGTTACCCAATTTTTTAGGGAAAATGCTATTCACTAGCAACATTCAATCATTTGAATGTGTGAGTGAGAACACTGTATTAACGTGCTGTCAAAACACACATAGATCGGTTTTTGGTTGCATAAATTGTCAAATTGTTGAATGACACTATCCCTCTGCTGAGACAGCAGCGAGTTTTTACTCTATGATGCTAAGTTTTTTTTCGGCGGGAACCTGCGAATTGAAAAGGCGCGCTCTAAGAATTTTTTTTCATTTTTATTCGATAAATCGAATTGTTTTGGCTTATTACAAGCCAAAATGAAGAAAAAACGGAGGCGTAGGGAGCCTCCACCGCCGGATGGGGAGCCGCGGCCGTCCTCGTCGGGCAGCTCTGATTCCGAAGCGTCTTGCTCGACTGTAACCGAGGTGCTACCCAAGGGCTTGAGCAAAAGCTCGCCCAAGGGATCTGAGAGGTACAATATTTTCAGGTTACCTGGGTATTCGCGTCGATACCCCGAGGACTCAAAAAAGGGTGAGTACGTTGTTTTTCTCTCGAACAACGAGGACCGCCCTTTTAATGATCGAGATCGCATGGCTCTCTCAAAGGCTTTGAGGGAGCACGGTGTGTCGGGTGTTCTACACCTCAAAACATTTAATAAATATAGAGTCGGCATTACTTTTGACATGGCAAATAATGCAAATAAATTTCTGCAAAGTCAAAAATTATTAGACCAGCTGTGCTTACGTGCCAGCATTCCCGCTAAAGAGGCTGAAATTACTGGTGTTTTGTCCTCGGTCCCTGCCGAGCTATCTAATAAAGAAATATTCTCCCTTATTGGTAGCTCGTGCAAAGTTATTCAGGTCAGGCGCTTTATGCGCAGAGTTCGTACTGGTCCTACAAGTCCACCGCAGTTCCTACCTACTCAGGCAGTCGCGGTAACGTTCGCGTCCACCACATTGCCGGAACATGTCTTTCTAGACTCCTGGAGACACGAAATAAAGGTGTACGTACCTCCCGTAAAGCAATGTTTAAAGTGCATGAGGTACGGACACATTGCCAAATTTTGTAAAAATGCAGAGGTGTGCTCCATCTGTGCCGAGGGACATAGTTTTCGGCAGTGTCAGGTGGACCCTAAAGACGCTAAGTGTAGGAACTGTGGTGGCAATCACATTGCCATCTCTTCCGCTTGCCCGATTAAAAAACAAAAAATAGAAGAAAATAAGGTCAAGTCACGCTCAGCAACTTACGCAGAATTATTTAATACCAAAGCTTTTCCCTCACTTACAGCAAGATCCCTGGATACCCAAGTACAAAACTTAATGAAATCTGATTTTTTCATAACCCTTCTCGTCGAAACAATCACCAAATGTATCAATAACAAAGATGTACCTATAAACTTTGCGTCAATAAAAGACGCACTACAAAAAACCTTAAGTAATAAGTTACCTCCATCTGCATAATGGTTGTTATCAACATTATGCAATGGAATGCACAAAGTTTATTTAGTAACAAAGATGTATTCGTATATTTTCTTAATTCATTTAATATTCATATAGCAATAATATCAGAAACATGGTTAAAACCTCATAAATTATTTAAAATTACAAATTTTAATATAGAACGAAACGATTGCGGCAACGATCACAACGGTGTCGCAATTCTCATTCACAATAGTATTTCATATTCTAAAATAGATACGTATTACGATAATTCACTACAAAACATATGTGTTACTTTAACTATTAATAACAAAAAAATATCTATTGTTAGTTTTTACAGTCCCACAAACAGTAGTCCAGTTTTTCAAAAAGGTAAATTTGATTTGTTAATAAAGTCCATCCCAAGTCCTTTTATATTTGCAGGAGACTTTAACGCCCACAATACCCATTGGGGTTGTGGCTCTGACTCGACTCGTGGCAAAGAGGTTTTAGAGGTTATCGATGACAATAATTTGGTTTTACTTAATGACGGCAGATCAACGACTATTGGTTCGTTGACCTGGCGTCCAAACGCATTAGACTTGTCTTTCGCTTCACCGTCTCTTGCAATGAATTGTGATTGGTCAGTTCACGACAGTCCTCTTGGTTTTAGTTACCATCTTCCTGTTTTAATTAATGTACTTATCGACAGTAATAACATTGGTCCTGATTCTCATCAAACTTGCCACGCTAACCATTTGCCCATCTACCCAAATTATAAGCTGGTGGATTGGAAAGTGTTTAGTAGGGTTATTGATAATTTTTTAGTCGATTTTCAAATTAACTCCAGTCAACCTCTGGAATCGTATAGTAGTTTTTGTGAAATTTTACAGTCATCGATTCAGGAATCTTTGCCAAATTCCACTCGTTCTAATCAATCTAACGTCAATAATAATACTCATTGTTCTTCTAAAAATTACAATAGTCGAAGGCCTCCCCTTCCATGGTGGAATGAGAAATGCTCTGAAGTTGTCATGAATTCCAAAGAGGCTTATTTAAATTTTAAAAACAACCCGTCGGAAGAAACCTATTTGGAATTTAAGCGGCTTCGAGCTGTTAAGAAACGGACTATTAAAATAGAAAGACAAAAGAGCTGGGTTTCTTTGTGTGAAACTTTCAATCGTTGTACACCCATATCTCATATTTGGAAATTCGTTCGCAAATTCAATAAATCTTATACTAACAGTGCCGATGCGGATGATTCTTGGATTTTAAATTTTTTGTCAAAATATACTCCTGATTTTGTTGTTAACAGACTTGGTTTAACTAGCAATTTAAATACAAATCCTAATAACGAATACCTTTCTGTTCCTTTTTCCTTGCAAGAACTACAGTCAGCAATTTTTTCTAGAAGGGAAACGGCCTTTGGTCTTGACGGCTTACCTTATATAATTTTTAAGAAACTTAGTAATTCTGGTCTAAAGATACTTTTGAAAGTTTTAAATACACTTTGGGAATCTATTTCTATACCAACGGATTGGAAAATAGATTGCTTAGTACCAATTTTAAAACCTTTAAAACCAAAGTTATGCCCAGAATCTTACCGTCCTATTGCATTAACATCGTGTGCTGGGAAAATATTTGAACAGCTGCTTAAGCAGCGCTTAGAATTTTTTATAGAACAAAACAAAATTTTACCTTCCAATCAATTTGGCTTTCGTCGAAATTATTCAGCTCGTGAAAGTATCTGTCAACTACAACTTGATGTTCTTAATTCAGTGTCGGTAAATAATAATTTGGTTGCTGTATTTTTTGATATTACCGGTGCTTTTAATAGCGTCAACGTTGAAATTCTCTGCAAAGAGTTGTTAATCATAGGTATTCCTGAAAAAATTGTTATTTGGATTAACACATTTTTAACAAACAGAGAAGTATTTGTGAAATATAACAGACACCTTTATGGCCCAAGAAATTGTTCTGTAGGAGTATGTCAAGGTGGTATTTTGTCGCCTTTAATTTTTATTTTGTATATACGTCGTTTAAATTTAATACTAGGATCACATGTTAAAAATCTGCAGTTTGCAGATGATTTAGTTGTTTATGCATCTGGAGCAAATTTGACTCAAACCGCTGAAATTGTAAACGATGCATTAATAAAGCTCAACAAATATTTTTCATACTTAGATCTTAATGTTAATCCATCGAAAACAAAAGTTGTGGTTTTTGGGAAGAAACACGTCAATATGCCTACTTTTCATTATAATAATACTCCGTTGCCCGTTTCATCCGAGGTTAAATTTTTGGGAGTATTATTCTCCCACAATTTATCTTGGAATAATTATTCTAAACAAATCATAAACAAAGCTCAAAAAGCGTTTAACATATTAAAGTCTTTGTCTGGCTCTTATTGGGGAGCTGACCCTAAAATCTTACTAACTTTGTACAAATCTCTAGTTCGAAGTCATTTTGAATATGCTTTCTTTTGTTACGCTGCAGATGTAAAAATTGTAAATAGGATTAATGTATTTCAAAATAAATGTTTGCGTCTAATCACGGGAGCATTTAGAAGTACTCCTATTAACGCTATGCAAATTGAGTGCAGGCTTCCTCCAATCAGTATTCGTTTGAATTATTTAAAAGAAAGATTTATCCTGAAACTTTTCAGCTTTTCTAGCAATAGTCTGTTGGTTAATTTGTCCAGCGCTGGTTCTGTTTCAAAGCCATTTTTTATGTTACAAGATTTTCAAAACATTTTACAATTTCTTAAAAATTTAAACATTTATCAATCAGACCTTATTTTACCTTGCTATGAAGGATCTTTCATAAGTAAATTCCCAGGAATGAATATAGTTATTAACAATGACTTGTCCACTAAAGAAGAAGTTTATTTGATGTTGTCTGAGTGGACAGGCCATAAATTTGTTTACACAGATGGATCAAAAGATGACAACGCTGTGTCGTTTGCCATATTTGATCCTTCTTTGAATATTGGTGTTGGTCATAAAATCGATAAAAATGCTAGCGTCTTTACAGCTGAAGCTGTTGCTATTTTGAGTGCTCTGAAACATATTCAATGTCGTAACCTAGGGCACACTGATTGGGTCGTGGTTAGTGATAGCATGAGTGTCTTAAAAAATTTGGAAAACCACAAACTGAATGCTAACACTAACTACTTCATTTATTTAATAAAACAGTTATGGGTGGAATTAGCGGAATCTAATATAACAGTAGATTTTGCATGGGTGCCATCACATATAGGTGTAGTTGGCAATGAAAAAGTAGACTATTTAGCCAATACTATTGTAAAACAGGCTAATTACATTCCTGACCCTGAGAATACTGATACCAATGTCCATTTACCTTACACAGACGTTGTAAGTCTTCTAAAACAACGAATGCGTCACTCTTGGGGTGAGCATTCTTATCATTATACTCAGGTTCAGAATAAAGGCACTTGGTATGCTTATTTAGATGCCCAAATTGATTCTCAACCATGGTTCTCCCGAAGTAAGTTTTTTGTCCACAGAAAATTTTATACAACTATTTGTCGTCTTCGTTTTGGCCATTGTCGTCTAAATTTCCATTTGTTCCGTTTGAAAATTGTTGATTCGCCTTCTTGTAACTATTGTAACACTGGAGATCAAACTCTAGATCACATATTTCTTAACTGTCCATCATTCAACATTCAGCGCCTTGTGTTGATAGATGGACTCATAGATATTTTTGGTAACTCTGATTCGGTCCCGCATTCCACCCAAGAATTATTACATAATATTTCAACATACCGTCATTTGTTTAATTTTATAAAATCTACCATAGGTGAAATTTGATTTGTATCTTTGTTTTGTAAATATGTACATATCAATTCAATTTGTGTATATAAAATGTTTAACATATTAAGTAGTTACTTATGTTTAGAAACTATTTTATTAAACACAGACAAATTGTAATATAATATAATAAGGAATAAAATAACGAAAGACGAGGCAGTATGGCCATAATGGCTTTAGCCTAATTTGTCCAAAGGGATAAATAAAAAAAAAAAAAAAAAAAAGAGTATGCTAAATCTGTGGTTCATTCATTCAGAAGAAATTTTATTGTACCGCGAACTTAGTTGAAGCTAAACATTTTCTCGAACTTTATGTATTAATTTTACGAATAATACACGTTTTAACAGTTTTATTTCTACACGAATTAAACGTGCAATGAGTTCCGGAAATGGAAAGCTTGATCAAAGCAAGCATTACATACCCTCTGATTTATTGGACGATCTTTGCTGGTGGGTATTTCTAAAATGTTTCGTTTTATGCCGGTAAAATAATTTTACTTAAAATGAATGATACTTATCTTCGGAATAGTAAGTGCAAAACTAACTTCGTTGCTATTATGTTTATTTTCAGTCGTTTCATCATAAACCTGCCTTATGAGGAGCGCTGGAACATATTGCGAGTCTGCTTTCACGTTGAAATGGCCCACTGGTTCTATTTGGACAACTATTGTAAAATGTACAAATTGCGTCCATGCGGGCAAAGAAAGTTTGCTGCCCATATTTTTCAGGTATGATTTATCATATTTTACCTGTTTCGATTAAATAAATCAGGAATCGTGATTGTGGGTAGTTGTCATCAGCATCTTATCCAAGTACCCACATATCTTTTTTCTAAATAGATGTCGATCTATTACATTATCATATAAATATGAGTGCATTCTTACATAATTATCCACTATAGGTAGGTACCACTTACTGAATAATCTCAAAATAAATCTACACTATCCACTAATGGACTAAGAGCTCGTGACCACCAGACCTTCGTCATTTTATAAAGGCTGAGAGTGTGTCTGCAAATGCTCCCCACACAGGTAGGAACAATCACCGGTTATGAAGTTTAGGTCATAGTGGCTTTGGCAGATATCAGCTTGCAAAGTAGCTGAACTTGGAGCAAAAATTTTAATTGTATTAAACTCAATTTTTTATATTTTCTTTGGGATACTATTACAAATCGAGTACTTTCACTGCCAGATGATTTCCATAATGGTTTCCCCTGCCAATCGCTTTTTAACCTTGATAAAAAGTAAATGAACTTTCATCATAGTAGTAATAAAAGATACCACTTGTGGAAGTACCAAATGGTGATTTCTAGAAGGCCAGACACTTTCCATAGTTCAAACACCCTGCCAGACACTTTGAAATTCTGCTATCAGTGCGAGGTTATAGTACAAAGCTATTTTTTTTATTAGAAATCACAGCATCCAGTGCCAGATGGTTTTCTTATTTGCCATGCCTGCCAACCTGCCCTTAAACTTCCATAAAACGCAAGTAATATGAGTTGGCTTCGACTTAGTATAAAACCTGCAGTTAGTCACAAATATAAAATGTGTGCCTACCTAAAATTAAGAATGTCTTATATATAATGTAAATTGTGCATGGTGGTGTTCTGTAAGTATGACAACACTAAGATCTTAGCACAAATTGTTTTCTTTGTGTTATATCTTTGTTGGATTGCCCCAAAAAATTAAAAAAAAAATAAACAGGTGGAAAATTACAACATACAGGGTGAGGGTATATGGATTGGTCAATATGTCTATGGGTAGGGGGCATCAGAACAATTCAGAAAAAAAAATTGTACCCAATAAAAGTCTCATGGACTTCTGCTTATTGTATATTTTCGATTTTTTTTCTTTTTTTACCCTTGTCCTATCTTTCCGATGCCAAGGCTACAAATCAAGAAATTTTCTCAGTCTGTTTTTGTTATAGCATTCTTGGATAACTGTGCTATCATATGCTAAATGCCATTTGTGTGCTTTTTCCATGCTGTAAAAGAAAAAAGATCACTTTTTCTTTTACAGCATGGTTAGCAAACAAAAATTTATGCAATTTTTTTCAAAAAGTTTGACCTGTGGTGAGCAAAAATGTATGGCCACCTGAGTGAGCGACTAATAAAAAACTTGCCCACTTCAATGAGATTCCGAAATTATAAAACATTTGGTATTTCCAACTTTCCATGCAAAGAATATTCCTAAGTTAATTTTTTGAAATTACAAGTAGTAACGGGTATTTTTTTAAATTTTATGTAGTAACCCTACTGCCGATCCACCTCCACATATCCACATTATTCTTCTATCTTTCAACGAGACGTTTTCTAACAGATAACACGGTCTTTTACTGGGGGTGCCTTAAGGAGATTTATAACAGGAAGCCCATCACCTGAATTGAGCAGCTGCATGAGCGAATGCTTACAAAGGGCGGCCCAAACCATTACCGAATCCAGGTTTTTAGATTACTTCCAACTGGTATTGATATGAATCAGTTGAGCTACCTGTATTTTATTTTCACAATACCATTGTTCACAATAGTCTGCAGTTAGCTAAATTGCTTCACTGTAAATACTACTTCTAATTTATTTCTATTATTTTATTGTAATTTTCTGTCTGAATAAAGGCTTCTGCCTTTAGATTAAAACTATATTTATCACAAATACATGCATACATAATACATTGTGTGTTAAAGTAAATATTACCTCACGCTCGCACCTACTACGCCAGACTTTCAATGTATCTGGCAAGATATCGAAACTGAGTATGGCTTGGACTATGGAAACCTCTTTATATAATTCCCCAACAACCTTATGGTCAAAATCAGATTACCAAGATAAAATAATTGCTATACTCAAAATATAGACGACCTCCGTGGCGCAGCGATCAAAAGGTCCGCCTGCGACGCAGGAGGTTGCGGGTTCGATTCCCGCCTCGGAACAAATTTGTGTACGGTCTGCAGAAATTTGTTCCGTTGGTCTGGGTGTTTTCTATGTATAATAAAAAATATCTATCTATGTAGTGTATTGTATTAAGTATATCAGTTATCTAGTACTCATAACACAAGCTCTGCTTAGCTGGGGGCCAGATAATGCTGTGTGAATTGTCCAGCATTATGTATTTATTTATTATTTAATAATTAACTTATTTACATAATATTACACAAGGTACCTCCCTAGTTAGTGATGATATCTTTCCCAAGTAACTTAGTTAGAATATAGCTATTTTTGTATAACTATTTTTGAATATAGCTATGACGAAAGTTCAGTTACTTTGTATCAAAGTTAAAAAGCGATTGGCAGGGGAAAATGACACGTTGTATTTTTTTGTGTATGTGCGCTCCCATTTTATGGATAACCAAAGTTGTCGTAAGTTAATACAACTGTATGGTACAAAAGAACTGCTGTGGAATAGCAAAAGTTCTTCATGTCACAACCAATCGCTGACAGAAGATGCTTGGAGAGAAATGGGAGTCCCTGTGCCGGAGTTAAAGAAAAAAAATTACTGTGCTCCTATCATCGTACGAAAACGTAGAAAAGGAAGCTGGAAGATGAGGACGATAAAATGTTTTTATAATTATAAAAGCTGCTGCTGCTCGTACACGACTGGCTTCCATGATGAAGGATCAAACACTGGAACGGTTGCCACGCGCGCCAGGCGCGCTTAGTTGATACACTTCAAAAGTTTGGCACGCGTTCCGCGGAACGCACTCTCGGCGCGGTCATTCATGGCGCGCGCGCCAGGAGCGCATAATCGATACGCAGCTTGGCAGGGGTAAGAGACTATGCAAAGTGTCTGGCAATGAAAGTACTTGATTTCTTATACCATCCCGAAGAAATGACCAAAAAATTAGCTTTATACCTTTACAAATTTAAGATTTATTCCCTCGCTCAAGTAGGTACCATTTGGTACCAATGGCTAGACCATTTGAAACCATTCGGTTTCAAATGGTCTAGCAGGGCAAAGCCACTATGGAAATCGTCTCGCGTTTTTAGAAAACACCTTTTGGTAGTTCACCGAGTAACATAATATAAACTTCATCTTATTTAATATGACGTAAGATCTCCTTAATTTTTTGAAAGTCTGAGGCGCCTGGCAGGCCAAAGTCACTATGGGAATTGTCTTGCAATGTAAGTACCTACTCGATTTGTGTTATAGTATCCCGACAAAAATATCAAATTAACAACTTATACTATAAATAATTTTTGGGCTAAATTCAGCAACTTTGCAAGCCGATATCTGCCAAAGCCTAAACTTCATAATCGGTGATCGTTTCTACCTGTGTGGGGAGCATACGCAGACAAACTCTCAAGAGACTGGTGCCTCGGGAGAACCAATCTACACACACACACACAAACACACACACATACATATACACACTAACTCATGCTTACACAACCAAACCCCTGGTCACCTGTTGCCCAGACTCTTAAGCCGGCTTTTCACTATGGGATATAATATAAATTACATCTTGAGCTGTATGTTACATCCCGCGATTGCTGTTCACATTGTAAGATATATATTTTGGAACACACATGATCAGTTTACACGTCTGCACACGAACGCCAACATTCAAATTAAGGGCGAGGCAGGGGGAGGCGCGGTGTCCGGGGATGTGAGGTAAAATATACATCTTCAAATGACCTTCAAATATCACTCACACGGTCGAAAAAATATGTATAGTTTGGGATGTAATATATATTATAGCACAGTGTGAACGGTCTGTATGGCGAGTGATAAAATATTATATCTCAAGATGTAATATATATATTATATTATATCCCATAGTGAAAAGCCGGCTTGAAGAGACTGGTGCCTCTGGAGACCTGTGTGGTCTCCAAACACACACACACATACACCAACACTCAGAAACCATACAATGTTTTATGTGAATTTGTAATAGCCAGTAATTAAAACCATAAATAGATTATCAAATAAGTAGCTTGTAATTTTATTTAGTAATATAATAATTAACGTAATTTAATTATTCATAAATCTAGGAGACGGACGTTAACACTACCACACAGTTTGTAAAGCTTCGGTAGTGTTATCGTTTCAATATGTATTTAAGATCCTGTAAAAATGTTCTGAATAAAGATTATTATTTAACTCTCAGCCTTTATAAAATGACGAAGGTCTGGCGGTCGGAGGCTCTAAGCATTGTGGCTCTAATACTTGTGGCGATCACAATAGCCCTGTCATGACCGCAGTTACACGAAAGCCACCTTGAGCGAATAAAACTCCACTGATACTGGTAATGTCGATGAATTATTTATTAAATAGCTCCTGCCCGCGGCTTCGCACGCGTATTTTCGGTATAGTAAATAGTCTATTGCTTATGTTAGGCTACATCCTAAGTGTATCCAAATTTCATCATGATCTGTTCAGTAGTTTTGGAGATCCTACATAACAAAAATTTCACGTTTCACAAACTTTCGCATTTATAATATTAGTAGGATATTATCGTTCTCTCGTAGTATCGTATCTATTAAACAAGTCGTCGCTTCTAATTGAAGCAGAAGTTTGTTTTGCACAAAGTAGAGGAAAAACTTCTGAACATGTTCCAAAGTGCAGTATGTAGGTTGTGCAGCAACGTCTTTGTTCAAAGCAATCGGAAAAGTATAGTCAGGAATAGAAATGAGAGCCCTTTGCCCCGTTCCGGGACAGCGTTGGCTGTAATTTTATACCTCAACCTGAACCTCAACAGCCTAAAGTGGTCCACTACTTGACGCAGGCGTCCCCCTGATAAGCGCCTTATTGGCTTTTATCACATGGGGGTAATGCCCATAATCCCCACGCTGGTCATGCGGGTTGGGGATCGCAGTTCGGTGGTATAATTGTTCTGCAGGGGGCGCTGCTGCCCGCCCCCGGTGGTTATCCCTTAGTCGCCTCTTACGAGACCCGCGGGAAAAGTTAGGGTGTTGGAATGGAGGTGAGGTAATTTTATAAGAACTATCTAAATTAAATATTTCATGTTTCAGCACATACCAGATTTTCGTCGATATTATAGGAACTTAGACACTGTGCTTGAACACTGGAGAGAGTACAAACGAAGCATCCCAACATACGGAGCCATACTCTTTGATGAAGACCTGTCACATGTACTGCTGGTGCAGTCCTACCATGTCAAGACTTGGGGCTTCCCTAAAGGAAAGGTTTATGAAGATGAAGAGCCATGGAATTGTGCTACTAGAGAGGTTAGTTATATTATTATAAATAATTATTTGTGGAACACAACATTACTTTGGTCGAAATACACAGACAGCTCTTGAAGCTGATGCATGTATAGGTATATTAGTCCATGTCGCCCTGTCTCTGCTCTACAAAAATTTGTCCAGTTATATAAGTTAAGTTCATTAATTGTCCTTTGCCTTGCCAATGTTTTAACATGACTGTATCCTCATTTCAGGTTCTAGAAGAAACCGGCTTCGATATCAGCAAACTCATAAACAAGAGAGAATACATTGAAGCCACCATAAATGGGCGAACCATCCGCCTATACATCGTCCCGTATATTCCTCGTGACACAAATTTTAAACCACTCACACAAAAGGAAATAAAAGCGTGCGTGTGGTTCCCGATCGATGATCTCCCGTCAAACAAGAAGGAAATGAAACAGAAAGTGAAAAAGATGAGTGTCAGTCATAAAAAATTTTCAATGTTGACACCCTTTATAAAACAAATCCGGCGTTGGATTTCCGTAAGGAACCGTTATGAAGAAGTGAAAAGCACCAGATCTACCCACCAACAATCAACGAGCACCGATAAGATCGAGATAGGAATCTCTCAAGAACTGCAAGATGCTTTTAGGAAATACCAACAAAAGAACTTTCCCACTCAAGAACCTCAGAATGTATCCCAATACCAACTTCAGGACCTGCAAGAACTGGAAATAGCATGTATGAAATACCTACAACGTAACCAACCTACTCAAAAGCTGGATATGCTGGATATGTTAGCTAAAAACCAACAGCAGAACCTTCGTTATTATGAGTACCAAGATGGCCAACTGTACCAGGTGCAGAATTCTCCCATGACAGCAAATAATATTCTTGCTTCGAGCACAAATACCAGTGAAAATAATCTAAGCAACTTAGAGAAATACTATCAACAGGACCTTCCTACTCAACAACTGAAAAATGCTCTAATGATACATGAAAAACAGGAAATTCCTTATATTAAGTACCAAAAGCGCCATCTGGACCAGGAACTGTGTTCGCCAAATAATAGTCGCGTTTGGAGTAAGAATACCAGTGAAAACGATCTAAGTGGGAATGAGAGTAAACTCGCTACTGGAATACGGCTGCTGAAACCTAGCGACTTCTTGTCAGTTGAAAAGGAATCTTAACGCTGTGCGAAAAGAGGACTATTGTTAAGAATATTAAGCTAAGCTCTCAAGATCTCCAACTTCGTAGCACCACTTTAGGCAGACTTCAAGTTCGATAGAAAAGCTATACTAGATAGTATAGAAAAGTAGATTTAGGTACCATAAAGTAGAAATAAACGATATCAAAGATTACTCAAACATTTTTCTTCTTACTTTCGAAAATGTCAATTATAAAATGTAGTTGTCCTATTATCCTTTTAAAGAACACCCGCCTCATCACTACATTATCCAGCCACCCTTGATTTAAGTACCTACTAGTTGAGCGAAGCTGCAGGCAGAAGCTTGTAAAAATAAATAGAGGAATACTTGTTTTATAACCTTAACTGACCCGGAAAATGTTCGTGTCCGTCAAGTTAGCAGCCACACCATGGAATTTGGTGGTTTCAACTATGCTAATAAATGTGTCCTGTCCTGAAATAGTGACCCTGATGCCATAAGTAAAATAAATAGTGCCCCAATACTTTTGGAGATATTTAAGTCTTTCATGAACAACTTTGTATGTAGTCGATAGGTACTTAAACAATGTTTAATAAGTTTGTACAAATAAATATTCTTATTCTTATTCTTTCAATGTGGCTGCTATCTTGACGTCAAACTGGCAGCCCCGCTGATTTCGACGAATCTATAGCGAGATATGAACTATGCCAATTAACTCTGCCTTACGGCACAGATATAATAATACTATACTAGTAGGTACTTACGGTATCTGGTTCTCCTGAAAAGCTCAGAAATAGACCTCATCCGGTTTAAGTACTTTGTAAAGTATATCTAGGTAAAGAAAACAAAATAATTAATTTAATTTACTGCTTTTCAATAAATTCAAGCAAGCAACGCTGTAGTGTAGCTGCAATAAACGCCATCTAGCGACAAGTGGCAAGTGTAATGTAAACACCTGTACTCGTCTATAACATAAAATGTATGTAGATGGTCAGAGCCAAATATCTCTTAAACATGTTGCCTGTCACCGTGTCCTGACCTGTGTCACAGATATTATAATACTATACTACCTGTGTCATCATTTTCTTTTGCGTGTGGCGTTAGGCACGTGAGCCGTGCCATTTTGAAATCGATGGTAATTTCTTCAAATTAAGTTTTAGGGAGATCTACCCCAGAACAAAACTTTTTTTATTTTTAACGTTAATCAAGCTTGTAGCATTCGTTTCTGGTTATTGTATTGTTTTTTAAAGAATAGGGTCACCAACCTTTTTGAAAATTTTAATGATGAGGATTTTCGTTTAATCATATTATTGAAATAAGTAATATTAACTGTCAAGCCGATTGGGTACAGACTTCTCTAATGCACGTAACCCATAAAATGACTGATAATGCGCTTCCCGCGTCTACCTCCTCACCCTACCTTACCAGCTCACCTCACCAGCCTATATTGGTCCACTGCTGGACCTGATAAGCGCCTTATTGACTTTTATCTCATGGGGGTAGTGCTCATAATCCCCACGCTGGGCGGGCATGCGGGTTGGGGTTAGTAGATATCCCTTAGTCGCCTCATACGACACCCGCGGGTAGAGTTGGGGTGGTGCAAATTCTAAGCTGCACCACCCGGCTCATTGAATACTCATTTAGTGTATTGTTAAAATAAGTAGGATTCTTCTTTGTTCGTTTGAGAAATAAAAATTATTTATTAAGGATGCAAGTAAGGTAAGTGCCTAACTTTAAATTTGCTTGATTTTAAAAATTATGATTTCTTGTTAATTAATAATTATTTTACTCAATTCATCAGCTCGACTCGAGCACAGACGACCTCTGTGGCGCAGCGGGCGAAGGTCCGCCTGCGACGCAGGAAGTTGCGGGATCGATTCCCGCCTCGGGACAAATGTTTGTACGATCTGCAGATATTTGTTCAGAGTGTTCTGGATGTTTGTTTACTAAGACGACCTCCGTGGCGTAGCGGGCGAAGGTCCGCCTGCGACGCAGGAGGTTGCGGGTTCGATTCCCGGCTCTGAACAAATTTGTGTACGATCTGCAGAAATTTGTTCCGTTGGTCTGGGTGTTTTCTATGTATAAAAAAATATCTATCTATGCACTGTATTGTATTAAGTGTATCAGTTATCTAGTACCTACCCATAACACAAGCTCTGCTTAGCTTGGGGCTAGATAATGCTGTGTGAATGGTCCAGCATTATTATTTTTTTTTTTATTTTTATTTTTACTATGAATAACAAAAAAACATTTATCTATGTAGTGTATTGTATTATGTATATCAGTTATCTAGTAGGTACCCATAACACAAGCTCTGCTTAGCTTGGGGCTAGATGATGTTATGTGAATGTGTGACCAGCATTATTTATTTTATCTGTTTTTATTTTTATTTATCAGCTACTAATGCTTGACCAAAACATTTTTCAAAATGAGATTGTCCCAAAAGAGCTGATATTTCCTAAAAGTTTTTTTCTTTTATAGGAAATAAGTTCGGGCAATGAACACCCCTATATGTCCTTCCTTTGGTTAAAGACAATTATTTGTAATGAAGAATATTACCTTGCATGAGAACCAATCTTATATTCTAGAATTGTCTAATTCAGGAATTCAGGCGTAAGTAATTAATTACTGACAAATGAAAATATCAAAAAAGTTGTAGGTAGATGTAAGTATGATGATGGGAAAGAAAGAAAGAATACCTACAATAGGTACAAAACATTTTGTTCAACACATTACAAAGAACTAGCGACTGCTGGAAGTGGCATGAAATCTGGTGACAAATTTAGATTTTGATTGATGCACTAATTAAATTTTAGTGTATTTTAAATCTAAACATACAATCATTCTTCTATCCCAAAATGTACAGTCACCACTATAAAGCAATGGATAGAGTAAAACTCTACAGCTTTGTTTTCACAAAAGCACAGGCACCGCTAAATCAAACAATTCCTTTTTGTGTACTCCGGGTTTCGGGGTCCATGGGAGTTAGGTACCTACCTAAAACAAACTATTAAAAATTTTTTTTTTATTAATTATAATCTCAATCTCTCAGCACAGAAAGAGCTACAAGCACTCATGAGCACCAATTAGGACTACGTGTTAGTGTTACCGGAGTTTGAATTGGCTTGAAGGAAGGTGTTGTACCATGTGGAGGGCACGAGGCAGTCCATAAATTCCGACAGTGTGGCTCGTGTGATCTGCAAGATGCTTTAACCATATCATGGGCCAAGCTTGATGAAATACTGGAGTGGCTAAGATTCATATGTAATGTACTTTTCAAGTTTAACGTGTTCACTGACTAGCTTCCGCGAAGCAATCCCGAAGGACGCGTCGTTGCTCTGCAAAGTGTGCCATTCAAAGTGTTATAATCACACTGATATTATTAAATGCGAAAGTTCAGATGGATGTTTGTTTGTTGCGTCACGCCATAAGTAAGGAACAAATAATGAAATTTTAAGGAAAAAGTTAAGCAAGGTGTTAAGTGCATGACGACCTCATTAACGCAGCGGGAGACGGCAGAAAGCAGGAGGTTACCGGTTCGATTCCATAGTTTTATCCACTATAGTAGTACCTACGATAATAATATATTATTCACCATGGCAGCGGCGGTAACGGTTTACCCTGGACAAATGTCTGCAGATCGTACAAACATTTGTCTCGAGGCGGGAATCGAACCAGCAACGCAGGAGGCGTCGCAGGTGGATCTTTGCCCGCTGCACCACAGAGGTCGTCAATGACCAGAGACAATTAGTTTAAAGATGTAGGTACTATGTCGTAGGTTACTAAAGGAGTCCACTATTGAACACAAAACTTTAGTATCAAATAGGTACTATTTTGATCGTTTCAGACCCTATGGAGAATCCGGATACCTATGTGGAGAAGCGTACAGATGGCGGACGCTTCGAAAAAACTCTACTCATGGACACTACTATTAATTCGGATTAAATTATAAACCTTTAGCCTGTAGAGACATTTACTGTAAATGTCTCTACAGGCTAAAGGTTTATAATTTGAAAAAAAATTATTTGATGAAAAATGATTTTCAGTTACAAAGTGGCTGAGCGCACGCTTCAGGCGAGTGGCCCGCGCGCGCTGTCTGTTATGTGATGCGGTCAATATAATATGCATCTTAAAATTACGAGTTAAAGCCCATGTTTGAATGCTTAAATTTGTACTATGTGACAACACCCAGCAATGGGTAAAATTAAGCTGTGGATGATGCGGTAGCGGTGTTGGGTGTTTGTGCTATGACCGTGGGTATTCCGTGGGAAAATAGACGCTCCCGAACTGAGTGATGTGTTGTGTTGATTCTACGTTCCCGATAACTACCGTCGGGGCTGGAAGCACAGGTTCTTTGACGTGCCGCCGTCCTCCACGGCGGCGGCGCGCTCCGCGTCACCCGTCCCGCGCATCCTCACCGCTCTCAACTCTCTCCTGAACGATAGCCCTGAAACAGACTTATTTGCGGATAGCCTGGGTGAGGTTCTGTGAGCGTGATGTATGAATGGGTGTTCCTAGTTTTTAATATTTTAAATTTCATACCTATCTTATTATGTGCATGTACCTACTATGTTTTGACTACCTAAATGATTAATTTGACTTGTGTAATCTATTTGATATTTAAGTGTGTTATTTAATGTTATTCCCAATAGTTCAATTTATTTGAGTAGGTAATATTAATATACTCTATTCTACCCTAGACAACAATCCCCGTACTTTCGGTTATGTTTACATTCGTTATCGGTTGGCGTTAGGGTGAATATGTTTCCAACTAAAAAAAATTAAAACTAACCGTTTTTGTTTTATATCCCTACTAGCTTCTGCCCGCGGCTTCGCACGGGTTTTTATCAAAATCCTTTAAGTAGGTGATTTTTATACCGTATTTATGGATAAAATGTAGGTACCTACCTAGCCTATGTTTGATTCCAGGCCTAGATTTACCTGTTGAGTGTGCGCGGCACTGTGCCCGCGTGACTAGAATAAATAGTTTGATAAGATAGTGTGAGTGTTTGAGTGTGTAAATGCGAGACCTACACCTGGTTGTAGTATGGGGCGATAATGCCCATCTGGGACAGACGCTGGAACCGCAAGTGTCAACCTCTGGGTTGACACTTGCGGTTCCAGCGTCTGTCCTGTCTGTGTCCTAATCGGGGGGAGGAGGTGACGGAAGAATGGGGTCGGCGGCAAGTGTGTGGATCGGTGGGCTCGCCGGCCATGTATAGGAGGAAGAGGTACGCCAGTCGGGCTGCGGAGGTTTTAAATGTTCCCGTGGTTCAGCGAAAATGGCGAGAGAGGGACACCGGAGAGGTTTTAGTGGGTATTACGTTCTTTTCAGGACGTCGAGTCCCACATAAGTATTTCTTGTCCCCCCCAGACCAGTTTATTCGTAAATGAATTTACTCGCAGAATAAAAAAAAAGTCCTAGATTTACCTGTTCTTTGTAATTCCGACCGACATGGAAACATTTCGATAGTGTGAATAGGTAGGTACCTAGGTACCCTGTATAAAGTCAATGACACTGCACAGCAAATAAGAGAGTGGACGGGGTATAAGTAGGCATTTCTTTTAATATTTTATTTTCTATCCTCTAGGATTTTCCACCAAAGATTTGCGAGGTAGGTACTAGCTGAAAGATTATGTACCTACCTACCTACTACCTAAATGATGTATGATGAGGAAGGTAGCTGATTTATCATAATTATTATGAGTACCTACCTATTACCTGCGCACATGGCTATGCTACGGAGATATCCGTTGAGACCATTGAACTACTGTTACTAGCGTAGGTACAACTCGCTTGTTGAGACTGGCCGCAATAGCCCAAAATTAGGCGACGAGGACATCATTATTACCTACAGTATCTACCTAGGTATCTCACTGCATTTAGGTAGGTATTTTATTTATGATCCGTTCTGGCGCTTAGGCGTGAAAAGGTACCTAACAGACAGTTATATAGGTACCTACCTACCTAATCACAATTTATAATATTAATATGGTAATCAATCACAGAAATACTCAGAGGGAACGTGGTAAGGTAGGTACAATACTTTACCACGTTCCCTTGAGTGTTTGTGAAAGGAAGATAATTATAAGTTCCTTGACAGTTACTGTCTTAGGTACTGTATAATCCATACTAATATTATAAATTCGAAAAGGTCTGTCCGTCTGACTGTTACGGATCTTAAAGAAATTTGGCAGGAAGGTAAAATAATATCTCGGGGACGGACATAGGTTACTACTTGAAAAGCGCGTGCGAAGCCGAGGGCAGTAGCTGGTCTAGTATAAAATAAAGCCTTCTTGGTTAGCTAAAAAGGTTTTAAAGCTTTGAATTGTCAAGCTAAAGCACCAAAGCTATGACAAACATGACATAAATACCATCATTGATTTGTAATTTTTTAACAACAAAAATAGTTATTGCAGAGATTAAAAGAAGTAGTTTAATGCCGCAGTCAGACTTTTGGCCATTCCGAAGCCCAAAAGCAGTTCAATCAGAAGATGTGGATTTTAGTGAATCAGTTATGCTGGCAAGTCACTAAAAACTTCCATCTCTTTACTACCTATATTCAATGGATTCAATGCCAGCATTAGGCATAACCTATGTCTAATGCTGGCATTGAATTTTCTAGTAAATGAAGCTACTTGCAAAGAGAATAAGACCACTCCATTAGTTACTTGAGTGACAGCTAACACAAGTTACCTACATAACACTAAAAACATAAATAATAATTGCCGAAACACTTTCGTAAAATATCAACATACCTACTAATTTTATTTTCAGCAAAAGCAACTTGGTGATATGGAGGGTGAAGTGAAAGAAATTCAAATGGAGCTGGAACAAATACGACGTAATCGATGTGATTCTGTTCCAAAAAAACCTGGTGCTGTTCGGTTTGCGGTAAGTTTTACAAATCACCCCAGTTCCCATCCCACCAGCGTCCTCCGCCAGTCATGGGCCTCCCGCAAAAAGTATTAGGTACGAAATTCTAATTTTAAGTATTCTGCCCTGACATCACTGGGAGTGTAGTATAGTATCCCCCTCCCTAACCAGCCCAACTCAGCGGGGTGGACGACAGGCCTGGCCCCCCTAGGCCATCAAATATTACTATCGCCTTTTTGTTTGATTTTCCGTGTCCGTTGAGTGAACAGCCACACCGTGAAATATTTTAATTTCAAGGATTATCTGAGCTACAAATAACATCTCCAGCGCCCAAAGCTTAAAAATAGTACTCCTCCATTCACTGTGCTTGCTCTCAGGACGTCAAGCTGGCACCCTATGGATTTCGAAATAGTGATAGAATTTTAAATAATAAATATTCCTGGAAAATTCACACAGCATAATTTAGCCCCAAGCTATGGGTAGGTACCTACTACTAGATAAATGATTATCTTAACTTACTTAGAATAAAACTGTAGTAACAGGTCCAATTCCGTAGGTACATATTTTGAAATTTACATCCTATCTATGATCGATACTAAAGCCAAAACTTTATTTCTTTATTTTTGTGTCTCTGTCTGTCCGTCGTCGGTCTGTTTCTTGACCGTGCATCACGCCTAATACTTATAGAATATGTATGTTATGTAGTAAGATTTTTAAAATATACTACATATTAAACACCCAGAGTACCAAATATCTGCAGATCGTACAAACATTTGTCCTGAGGGGGGATTCAAACTCGCAAGCTCTTGCGTCGCAGGCGGACATTCCCCCGCTGCGCCACTGAGGTCGTTTATCATGAAAAAGGTAGGTAGGTATGCCATTTGTCTGTGCCGCGTTCTAGGAAGTTGCATTTTCATAAAGCCGCTGTGAGCTTGTGTTGCGACACGTCTGAATCGTCGGTCTTTTGAATGGGAGTTTCTTTCGGGTTATCTTAAATTTTCTATCCTTCCATACGGCCAACCCCACTACGTAAACCGGAAGATTAACATATCTCCGTTATCAGAAAAACGTGTGGGCATATACACAATCATTATCTGACGCGTTCGAGTATTTCCACAATTCCACGAGCTTCTTTGTTTTTGATTTTTGAAAACTAGTCGCTTCCTCCACCGGTGAAAAGGTGTTTACCCTTTCATAAACCTACCTATCATACTGTTACCTATCATATATATCTAATATTATTTTATTTCTACCATAATAATCTTCAAAATCCAATAGTCCCCGATGACTACGCTCTCGAGCAAATCCACATTTCGCATCAGGGGCTCCCCTACTCTAAGTGCACAGATGAGTTTGAAAGTGGGGGTGTAGGAAGTAAAATAGGACACGTGCCAGTGTGCCTAAAATCTACGAACAGAAAGTGTAAAAAACATGTTATTTGCTTCAGGAGCCAGACGAAAAGAAGGATTCAACAGTGTACAGTGCTTCGATTCACATGGTGCATGGTAAAACAATCGATAAAGAAGATATAGAGGTACGATTTTACGAATTTACGACTTTCTGGATCTCGTACTATTATAATAGAATAGATGTCGGCGGCGGCGGCGGCGCGGCAGCGACGCGGAGACGGCGTTATTCGGCGACAGTAGGTAATGTAGGTATATCATGCCGACTCGAAGCGACATTTCGGTGTAGGTATGTGATGTCGTCAACTAGTTGCCGACTAAACCACACCACCGGGCTGTGTAGGTTGGCTGGCAGGCTAGTTTGATGTCTAGACTCCATTATCAAATAGAGGAGTTTCTTGTGCATCTATATCTATCTATACTTATAATAAAACTGTAACAGACCCAATTCTGTACATATAAGATATTTTGTTTTTTTTTGTAGGGCACTCTATTATCGATACTGAAGCCAAAACTGTAATTTTTTTCATTCATGTCTGTCTGTTTCTTAAACGCGCATCACGCCGAAACTACTGAAGGTATTGAAATGAAACTCGGCACGATTTTAGGTTCCGGAATTCAGTCAGGTTCCCCTGGGAGAGGGGATGATAGTAAAATTCTTTAACTGCGCATCACGACGGAACTACTGAATTTATTCGAATGGAACTCGGTATAATTTGAGTTCATACTACGAGGAAAGATACCTACAGTTTAATCCGGCATTTAGTAAGGTTCCCCTGGGAGAAGGGATGAAAGTAGACTTCCTTCACCGCGCATCACGCCGAAACTGCTGAATGAGTTGGACTGAATTGGTACAATTTGAGTTCATACTACAAAGAAGGACATGGGATACATTTAATCCTGGAATTCAGTAAGGTTCCCCTGGGAGAGAGGATGAAAGTAAAATTCTTTAGGTAACCGCGCATCATGACGCAACTTCCTAACGAATTCCAATGCAACTCGGCATGATTTTAGTTCATACTACGAGGAAAGATAAATTTTATCCCGGCATTTAGTAAGGTTCCCCTGGGAGAGGGGATGAAAGTAAAAATATGCTACTGAATGAATTCAAATGAAACTTGGCATGATTTGAGCTCATACTACGAGGGAACATAGGATGCATTTTATCTGGGATTTCAGAAGGAACGGTTCTCTTGGGAGAGGGGATAAAAGTCAAAATGTGTTCTTAGTTGTAATTCATTAACGCGTCGTCCGATTTCATGCATTCTGTTTTTAGAAACAGTGTTGCAAGATGGAATTTGACTAAATCAGTAGAAATTCGAGTAGAAAATCAGTAGATTGATGAAATAATCTGTAGATTGAAGAAAAAAACAGTAGATAAAGGGTAGGTCCTATCTATTTATTTTTCCAAGACGCACCCGATGTCAATGCCTATTTGAGGCAAAGTAAAATGTACAAATGGTCCATGCGATATTCGTGAACATGATAGTTGGTTTAGCTGGTTCAGTTAACTGTACCACCGAAGTTTGGTTGGAGTAAGTTGTCCAATTAAACTAACTGGACCACAGAAAAATATATTTTTTACTGTGGTACACAATCAACTGTACCTTACTACTAACGAAAAAAAGATGCGGTGGTCCAGTCAAATGGATCAGGAGCCCAATTCTGTAATACAATGGCTTCACTATGACAATGGAATCGTCGCAGAATCATCACGTAGAATCCTTAGATTATTATTATAAAACTCCTGATAGTAAGTGCGAGATAAATTAATAGTTTCAAACTTGACACTTTGACGCGCGTCTCTCCAACTGCATTCATCATAATTTCTTTCATCTAAGGTAGAATACTAAAACGTGTCATTCTGTGACGATACCCCTGCCTGTGAAGCGATTAGTTTAGCAGAATAGGGCCCCAGCTTAACGGAACCATGAGTAAGAAGTGAAACGAGTATGATACTTCTTAAAACTGACGCTAGCCGAGTCGTAGCTAAAAGTCGTGTGGATCAAGAATGGGATTGAAGATGACAACATGCTATCCCCCCGTAGACCCTACACGATCTAGACACAATTTAACTAGGTACCTAAATAAAGATACTTATGTTAAAAGTGTAACAGGTCCAATTCTGCGCATCGAAGTTTTTTTGCACGGCGTTTCATAACATGAGGGAAACCGTGGTTAAATGTGAACTTAATTAGTCGGCAGTGGCAGGTATGGCAATCGCGAACGAAGTCGCGGGTACAGCTAGTTTTTAATAAAAGTATGGAATTTGCAGTCTTCTCGGCTTCGCGAAGAGTTGATCCGAGCCAAAAAATATGCTGATGAAGAAAGATCACAAAGATTGAAGTATGAGGGGAAACTGAAAGACTTGGAGTTGAAAATTAAAGTCATCGCCGGTAACAGTAACACTGACCCCAAGGTACGGAATTTTTTACTTTCTAGGGTTGTTTTTTCGTGCGTAGTTTTCTATGTTTATGCTATGATGATGCTATGTAATGGCTGGTACTGTTTATCTCGACTCTAAAGCAATAAAACGGAATTACCGATTTTCATAATTGATCTAATAAAACACTTCCGGATTCCGGGAATTTTCCAATTTCCAAATCGTACCAGAGAATTTCCCAAATCGTACCCGTAGTTTCAGAAATTACATCCTACTCATAAAAAAAAAACACAAACATGTGATTCAATTTTCACTCTGTGTTGTTTTTTAATGCCTGGAGTGGAGAGGCACTTATTCAAAGGAATCAACCTCAGTGGCGCAAAGAGCGAATTTCTGACTGTGACGCAAGAGGTTGCTTGTTTTATACCCGCCCGGGACAAATGTTTTTATGCTCTGTATATATTATAATATAATAATATATACATATATATACGTTATACATAGTTATGCAGTAGTATTCTAGTTTTTAGGTGTTTTCGTGGAGAGATAATACCTACAGTGGTGCCATAGAAACTGCTTATTCATATTCATATCATATTCATATCATTTATTGTGATTTTATGCATACAGGTATTGTTCTTAAGTGTAGGTAGTCTTAGTGGGTACACAATGCATAAAAACTCTGTCAGGGCGCTACAATTATTTTGGGTCAAATAAATTCTCATAAAATAGGTGTACGAGTATGTCATGATTAGGTAGGTAGGTACTTACTTTCTAACTTAATCTATAGGTGATAGTATGTCAGCTAGTACACTTTTGGTTATTCGCTTTAAACTATCATCGGAGAAGAATTCGTGAACTGAATAGTAACATTTTTGTAATAAAATAGTTTTGAGGTGTTTCATAAAAATATTATCTTTTGGTTCGCATTTTAGGTTTTCAGGTAGTTGGTTAAATATTTTTATTAATCTAGATTTGGGGCTTTTACTAACCGTTGTTAAAGTTGTTTCGGGGATTATTATTTTATTTTTGTTTCGTCTGTTATATTTATTGTCTAGTTCTTGTTTTGTTTTGAAGTATTTTTTATGTTTTCTAACAAACATTGCCGCTTGTAATATATAGATGCAGGGCAAGCTAAGTATCTTTTTTTGGATAAAGTGTGGCTTGCAGCTTTCTCGTGGAGGAATATTTACTAGAATGCGTATTAAATTTTTTTGCGTTATAAAAAGTTGATCAAAGTCCGTGCTGTCACTCCATAGTATAACTCCGTAGTTGAAAGCTGAATAGGCATGGGCATAGTAGGCGGTTAGGTAGGGCAGTTTGGTAGTTTGTGTTTGATTTTAAAATACTTAGGGCGTATACAAATCTTGATAGTTTGGTTTTAGTAGCTTCAATTTGTTTTTTCCAATTTAAATTTGTGTCTAGGATTATTCCTAAAAGAGTGAAATCGCTTTGCTCGTCAATATTCATGGTTTTAGTAAGGGTATTTAGTAGGGATTGGTCCCGGGAATTCCCGTTCCCGAAATTCCCGGGAATTCCCGAAATTTTTGGTTGATTTAAGAACCGGGAAATCCAAAATCATTTCCCGGGAAATTTCGGGAATTTCGGGAAAAATATTTCAACTTTTATAGCATTACCGAAATTACGTAACTCAACATATTTCACTTCCTCTTATAGTATTTCACATTATCAGGTACCTAACCTACGCGGTATTAGGCAGGGTTGACATGATTTGTATCACTTGATATAAATCAATTGTTATTTTCCCTGCAATGAAAACAGAGAGCAGTCAAAAATGTATGAGAGTGCCCAAAATTGAGCTTCCGTGTAAACATGCTCAATGTAGGAAATTCTCCGAAATTAATAATTCCATAAAGTTCAAATAATGGGAGTTGTCGAAAAAAAGATGCTTAGGCAACGTATTTGCGGCAAGTCATATCTGTTTTACAATTTGTATAAAGAACTAGTACTCCGGTAACGTTCTGCCCGCACCTTCGCACGCGCTATTGGAAACGTTTAAAATTTATTTTTGGAAACGTGCTAAATTTTAGCCCGATCCGTTGAGTAGTTTTGGCGTGAAGAAGGAACGGTACAAACTTTCATATATATAATATATTTTAATATTACTAGCTGCGCCCCGCGGCTTCGCCCGCGTCTAAATTTCAGTTATTTATTGCACAACAGGGGGTGTGCAATAAATAACTTTAGGGGTCGTTTTGTAAAATAAGAAAAACGTAATTCATCCTTATCATCATTCATCATTACTTTATAGTTTACTGACCGAGTTTTGAGTGAATCTAACCAAGGAATAATATTATCCATATAAATTTAACCACCCTTTTTAACCATCTGAGATTATTTTCTGCAAATTAGATTAACCTATGTGTTATTTCAGAACTTAAACTATCTACACACCAAATTTCAACCAAGTCGGTTAACTAGTTACTGAGATACGTGGTAACAAACATTCACACAAACTCATGCATTTATAATATTAGTAGGAAGTGTGATAAACGGACTTAGACACCGAAAAAAAAACTTGAACCAAACATGTAAGACAGAAATGAATGTTTCAATCTTGGTGTCTTTTCTTTCTGCTAGTACTTCGTGTGATTAAACCTTTGAGCCTACCTTTTCTACCAACCTATAAAAACCTTAAAACTGGATAGACCAATGCGATTGCGATAGAAAAAAAAATCAATTAAATAATTCCGATTTAAATCAAATTAATCGCATTTTCTTTTTTAACCATGATTTTTATCAAACTTGGTATAAGAAATGTTAGTTATAGCTATATTACTTTTGATCTGTAATTAGTATTAATTTTTAGGTTCATGTCTATTGTCCCCTCGTTCGACAACAAGCTTTAAGGCTTTTCTTGCTATAGAGCCGTGACTGAGGCCAGCTCATAGTCGATTGCTGCCATCTTGCTCAGCAAAGTACCTTGCTGAGCAACATGACAGCAATGCTCCATGAAGCTGGACTTGAGCTTGGCAAAGAGAAAATACCAGAGTCAAGTGCATTGCTGCAATTTATTATCTTCTTTGTGCATGTTATTCTGATCGGCTCTGACTTCTGAACCTGTAAAGCGCGATGATATCGCCTGCGTGTCAGGGTGTGTGGTATCAATCAGGTAGAGAATTCAAATGTATTCGAACACAACGAATCGACCGTTTACGGCTGGCAGAAATAAATGCATAGTAGGAAGAGACCTCTGAAATACCCCGACGAAGTTGATCGCCAATTGATTAGACGAACAGTCATCAATGACGACTGATACGAATGGAAGTCACAATCCAATTAAATTTATTTTTTTAATACCGTGGGCTAACAAAGAACACTTAGTCCAGTTTTATATACATAATGTCTCCGTTGAGCCTGGCCACCGTGGCCTAGTATTTGGATAGAAGTACATTATATTGTTTATTATGTGGGTACGTAATAAGGTATTTTTAGATTGATGTTTTCGCTTAGAGGACTCGAAAAACAACGGGAGCTCCTAGGTGTCACTCTTACAACAACTCTGAACTTCTGTACTTTCATTGGATTAAAATGAAGAAACGAATAAAAGCTAAAACGGTGGCCACGAAGCTAAGCGTCTCATACTATACGAGATCAAGCGATATTTCATACAAGGATAGCTCAAGTCCGGCCTCATGGAGTATCAGCAAAGCACTTTGCTGCGCAACATGACAGCAAATGAATGTGTTATGCTGGATTCAGTCACGACTCTATCGAACGAAAAGGCTTATTGTCGAACGAGGGGACAAAAGACATGGACCTAAGAATTTGTTATGCATTTTATTAACATCTCAACAGAAATACAGCTTTATGTAACATACCTTATACCGCATAGGTACCTGGTATCAGCGAAATGCCTAAAAAAGACGTGAAGTATATTAAATAATCTAATTTCGGTACTGGTATAACAGTAAAAATATTTTTTCGTAATTTCCCGGGAATTCCCGGGAATTCCCGGTTCCGACTTTGAAATTTCCCGGGATTCCCGGTTCCTCGAAAACGACCCGATTTTGGAATCCCTAGTATTTAGGTCTAATGGTGTTTTTTGGTTTGTTCTAAATTGCACTATTTTAGTTTTACTATAGTTTATTTCTAAGTTATGTTCGCTGAGCTTGTTCGCATAAAGTAAATGATTCTTTAATAAAAGTAATGTCAATCTTCAGTGTGCTGCTGAAAAGTAGCGACACGTCATCAGCGAAGAGTGTGCATGTCGTAGGGATACATTTTGGCAAGTCATTTATATAAATCAAAAAGAGGGTATTTTTGTATTTTTTGTTCAATAGCGGACGTTTGTGTATTGGCACACAAACGGAGAGTATTATTATTAATGTCGACATTTTCATGTAGCTTCGATAATGAATTCTTTGCCTTTCACAAACAGGAATCACAAAAGCTTTCCGAAGAGATTGTCTCTCTGAAAACTCAGATTCGCGATGTGAAGGAGGAGAAAGAAGAATTGAAGTTAAGCTTAGAAGAGACTACGGTACAGGTCCAAGAATATCGGGTGAAGGTAACCACTTCTTCTTCCTTGTCTTCTCTAAGTACTGTAGGTACATCAGAAAGACATTTCAACTACATCAGAGTAGGTCGTGATCTGCATGTATATATTTTTCCGCATATAATTAACTAGCTGCACCCCGCGGCTTTGCCCGCGTAGAAAAATTACAAATTTAATAAATTTATTGAAAACACCCTAGGGTAATTAAAAATTAAAAATTACCTCATTCATTATTTACTTTATAGTTTATTTATGTTTATATTGTGAGTCAATGAACCAAGGAATAATCATTTTCCATAGAAACTTCTTTTTAACGCCCTCAGAGGTTACATTAGATAGCCTATGTGTTATTCTAAAACCTAAACTATCTACGTAACAAATTTTCATCTAAATCTCGTAAGTAGTTACGGAGATACTGGTAACAAACAAACTCAGTATCTATACTCATAATAAAACTCCAACAGGTCCAATTCTGTACTTTGAAGATATTCCGTTTTTTTTAGAGGTCACTATTATCGATACATACCTACTGAAGCCAAAACTGTATTTTTTTTTCATTCATGTCTGTCTGTTTCTTAAACGCGCATCACGCCGAAACTACTGAAGTTATTGAAAATAACTCGGCATGATTTTAGGTCATACTACGAGGAATGACATAGGATACTTTGTATCCCGGAATTCAGTAAAGTTCCCCTGGGAGAGGTGATGAAAGTAAATCTATACTTAAAATAAAACTGTAACAGGTCCAATTCTGTACATTGAAGATACTTATTTTGAAATAATTTTTTGGATGGCACTCTATTATCTATAACTAGATAACTGATAAGCTTAAAATACCTTACCATACACTACATAGATAGATAATGTTTCATTATACATAGAAATACAGCCAAGTATTTCGATTGTACTCGCATGCACTTTTTAGTTCAATTTTACCTGAAATCTGTTTTTGATGAGTGGTGCGCTCATTGCAGCATACTCACTCATGTAAATAATTATGATATGGCACTACACCAAATTAGTAAGTGTAGCTAGCCTCACGTAGTGCTCAATAAAATGCATGACAGTAGTTATGAAACTATGGACTATGGACAATGATGACTATGGACAATTTTTGTCCATACAATACAATACAATACAAAATACTTTATCTACACTAATGTTATAACATTCTACTTATGTTTCCAATACTTGACTTATAATTACTTACTACTGTTATAGCGCAGATAACAAAACACTCAATTTAAGCAATTTCACATGATGGTATAATATACACATCGATATCGTAAAATCTCATTATAACATCAATAAAACGCGACCAATTAACCTGGCGAGCCTTATGTCAAAATCCTCATACAAGTTGTATAAAATTTTGATATTAGGCTGGCTTTTGAAAACAGTTGGGTTATACGTGAAAACTTCGTCGAAACTACTAAACTTACATACACAAAACTCTTTGGTAAGATCTTATTCAAGTCTCAAATACGATCTTGAACAGTATAGAAAACAAGACGAATGAAGTAATTATAAATATTCCGACTCCGTCTACGAGCTCTACTGCTTGCCCCGCGGCCGCTACAGCTGCTGGATCAATAATTAACATTAACTTTCAAAATTGTACCATCCAAAATTTGAACAATTATTATAAATAAACTATTGTCAGCTTTTACTCTTGTTGTTTGATTAATTGCATTAGTGAAGATAAAGTAGTGTATGCAACTGCATATAACACGGGTATTAAAACACTCGTTACTATTATGAAACTCGCTGCGCTCGTTTCATAAACTCACACTCGTGTTTTAATACCCTTCATTATATGACAGTTGCATAAACTACTATTATTGTACACCATAAAAATAACATTACAAGGAGAAATTACATAAGACGAGTACAATGGGCGGCCTTATCGCTTAGAAGCGATCTCTTCCAGGGCAACCTTTGGATGGAAATAATTAATGAATTTAAGAAAGGCAGGGGGTGTACCAAATACTTTGTAAAAAAGATATATACATACCATTTAGAATACAAAAATAAAAAACAAATAATAAATAAATAGAAACAAAACCTTACAAAACATAAAAATACAAATAAATATTATATATATATACATACTGTATAAGACTACTTATATATATAAATAACTAAATAGTAAGTGCCAATATTAACTTTTTTGACAGGAAAAACTCCTTGACATGAGCAAAACTGGTAAGGATACTGCTTTTCTAATAGACTCAGGTAGTACTTGTACTTACTATACTTTCATAGTATCTCTTGATTTCAGAATTCATTATATTATGTAGGTTTGTGAATCATCATGATAATTGACCGTGCCTAGTCAGTATGCAAAAATAATTGAGAGAAGAACGAGCAATAACTTATAAATTAGTAAATAGCCCCCGCCCCCCCTTTTTAGGGTTTTGATGATCGAAGATCGGTTTCAAAACCCTTATGGTCTCGCTTTGTCTGTCCTTTTTTCCCTCCTTAATAACTCAAAAACTACTGCAGCTATCAACTTGAAATTTAAAAAAATAATACATTTCGTGCGCCTGTACAGATTTTGAGAAAAATAAATGAAAATAAATGAAAAATGAAAATGAATATTTTCCATACAAATTGTGATGTCGAAATTTTAAAAGATACCTACAGAGTCATATGGGGTATCAAATGAAAGGTATCATGTTGTACATTTCAAAATATATTTTGAAATTTTTGTAGGTTTCATACTTTTTAAAATATTTCGAAAAAAGTCGAAAAAATACCCATTCCCCCCCCCTATCTCCGAAGATTGCAGAGCGATCCATGTAAAATGTATGGAGCGTTTATAGACATGGATCTATATTTTACAGGAAAAATATAGAGAAGTTTGAAAAAAGAACACTTTTTGAAAAATGGTCAAAATGGGGGGGAATAATTTTCAAAAGGGGGGGCTACCTCACCGAGTGGGGTATCAAATAAAAGGTATTTGTTTGTACGTTTCAAAACAGTTTTTCAAATTTCTGTAAGTTTCATAGTTTTTGAAATATTTTGAAAAAAGTCGAAAAAATACCCATTCCCCCCCCCTATCTCCGAAGTTTGCAGAGCGATCCGTTTAAAATGTATGGAGCGTTTGTAGATATGGCTCTATATTTTACAGGAAAAATATAGAGAAGTCTGTAAAAAGAACACTTTTTGAAAAATGGTCAAAAAGGAATAATTTTCAAAAGGGGGGCTACCCCACCGAGTGGGGTATCAAATAAAAGGTATCGGTTTGGACATTTCAAACCAGTTTTTCAAATTTCTGTAACTTTCATACTTTTTGAAATATTTCGAAAAAAGTCGAAAAATTGGTAAAAAAAGGTTGGTACCTACTATTCTCAGGTATTCGTTAAATTGCGAAGTCTCTAACCGGTACTTTTGGTACATATTTGTTGACAAACGTTCAAAACCCTCGGCGCGCGAGTTACACTCGCACTTGACGGATCTTGTTTAAGATGGGTATTATATAACATACCTAATTGCCAAATGATTAGGTACACACTGAAAATAGTTTGTGATTGCCGGTCACTATTACCGAGTACCTACCTAGTTATTTTCCTTGTAAAAAGCATAAAATATTACAAACCTTAAAAATAAGTAGGTAGGTACCTATTTGTATTTCGGTTCATCGTAATACCACGTAAAAATGGTTTGAACCAGGGAGAATATTGTCTCTAACTTCCAAATCGTAGGTAAAACTAAAGATACCTACCTATTGTATTGTAGAGTAATACAAACATGGTGACTGGGAACGGGAAGAATTCGGTTGGATGGGTGGGACCACGTCATGATGTTTTATTGTTGATGGAATGATGGAACACTCTACACTACATAACCTTACTTACTATTCAGAGTATTCCTTAAACCGTTAAATTATTGGTTGAAGGACAAATATTATTATTATAAATAATTAACGGCGTTAATTATTTATAATTAACGGCGTTAATTATTTATACGTGTTTGTTTGATAAGTATAATATGGAACAGTTCTAAAAGGAACTGCTCTCCAAAAACATAGTCTGCTGACTATTTGAATGATACTCATTTGAATGAACTAAACTTCCATTTTTCGTTCCAACGACTATATCCAAAGCTGTGCGTTCTCGTCTGCGCGATCTAGAGCTCGTCCACCGTTAGTAGCGACATCTAGTTATAATTTACGTCAACATTTTAAGAGATGATTTTCTTGATTAAATTCAATGAATTCTCTGAAATTATCCCTGATTTCAATTTGAAAACATTTACAACATAACATTTAATATTCTAAAGTACAAAAAAGTGTTTGTTCTCTTATGGTTTTCTGTTACTAAAATTCGACGGAAGAGAATTAACATTGATAAATATGAGACTAAATTCTTAAAACTTAAGTAATGTTTTGATAAAATCAAAGACTAATTTTAATCCACCTAGTTACGTACCTACCTAGGTACCTTATAAATATTTTACGTCCAAAATTAATGGAAGAACTGTTTTTCCCGTCTAGTTTTTGGAGATCGGCAATAGCGATATCTCTAAAGTATTGTAGGCATGAAAATGAATATAAGAAAATAAATACTTTTACTTTACTTTACTTAACTATGTTTGACGACCTCTGTGGCGTAGCGGGCGAAGGTCCGCCTGCGACGCCGGAGGTTGCGGGTTCGAATCCCGCCTCGGGACAAATGTTTGTACGATCTGCAGATATTTGTTCAGGGTGTTCTGGACGTTTTCTATGTACTTATAATAAAAAATATCTATCTATGTAGATAATTGTATTAAGTATATCAGTTATCTAGTACCCATAACACAAACTCTGCTTTGCTTGGGGCTAGATAATGCTGTGTGAATAGTCCAGCATTATTTATTTATGTATAATTTATAGCGTTGGAATTATTATGAAATAAGCTAACACAATAAACATGCAAAAATGCTATAAATATAGGCGCAAATATGCAGGTCTCCACGGAGTATCTGGCGCAGCGCATCAGCATTGCCATACAGCGGGGCAATGCAGCTAGCGTCTTGGGGACGCTTCCGACTTTTATTGACGACGACCTCCGTGGCGCAGCGGGCGAAGGTCCGCCTGCGACGCAGGAGGTTGCGGGTTCGATTCCCGCCTCGGAACAAATTTGTGTACGATCTGCAGAAATTTGTTCCGTTGGTCTGGGTGTTTTCTATGTATAATAAAAAATATCTATCTATGTAGTGTATTGTATTAAGTATATCAGTTATCTCGTACCCATAACACAAGCTCTGATTAGCTTGGGCCTACATAATGCTGTGTGAATTGTCCAGCATTAGCATTATTATTATTATTGATATGGATCAGTTGAGCTACCTGAAGATGGTTTGCAGCTGTCACAGTCAACAGTCTGCAGCTCAATTGTTTCTGTAAGTGTTGCTTGTTTTTATTTATTTCTATTATTTGATTGTAATTTTCTTTGTGAGTAAAGCCTTTTGCTTTTCTTATTTCCAACATAAACATGTAAATCCTGTAATAAAAATGTAAAAAACAAAAAAACAGCTGAACGGATCTTAAGGCGCTTGTATGCCTCAAACTAGCGCCGCTGCCTTTTCTTTCTTATTCTTATTACGTTAGTCAAAGGAATTTTTAAAAGTCCATTTTACAGTTTATTATTCATATCATAAGTTAAATAATGCCCATAAAATAGTTTCCTTATATTTCCTTTATGCAGGATAGAGAAATTGTTCTTGGTAGCCACCGAACTCTGTTTTCGCTTCTCTGTCTAATTTATATGAAACTAAATTATTTCAGAGGGATTTAAAAAAAGTCTAGCATAGGTATCACAAACTGTATATTAGAAATTAGAAATTTCTTGTGTTTAACGTAATTATAAGTAAAAATACGTGGCGGCGCTAGTGTGCGGCATAAATCCGCCTTAATAAAATTTGGCAGGGAAGTAAAATAATGGTATCCAGGGGACGGACATAGGCTACTTGCAAAACGCGTTCAAAGCCGCGGGCATCAGCTAATTACTTAATAAATGTTTTTGTAACCGTTGGGTTGGATTGGATCCATTGGATAATAGAAGAGGATTTGTGTGCTATAATAATATAAAAGACAGGACCAAAGTTTAAAATAATCAAACTATGTATAGTAGTACGGAAACTAGTAGTAGTAGTACTTATTTGATAATTGTATCTAGATTCGTCAAATAAATATCAGATGGATTTAACCTAGATTCAACGGTCACCGCCACAAAATGATGATGAATAAGTAGGTATTCATTCAGTGATCAGATCAGATTCAAATCAAGTGATTAACTTTTGTTTTACGAATTTCGATTTTTTTTTCTTCTTTTGATCAAGAATAGACCTTTTCTCATATTTGTGTCTTTTACGTCATTATTATTTTTATCAAACTTATTTGAAAGTTACTTACGAGTTGATCCCTTCGGGGTCTAGAATCACCCCCTTTTCGACTTAGTAGGTAGGTACATAATGTAACGTGGCACCTTACCCGGTATTTTACAAATTGAGTCAATACCTCGAATATTATCATCTCAGCCGGTTAAAAACCACTGCTGTAATTATACTTATCAACATTAAGTAAAAAACAAAATTGCATTTCATCATCATCATCTTTCATCAGCCAATAGGCTACTTGAAAAACGCGTGCAAAGTTGCGGGCATCAGCTAGTTTATAATATTAGCATAAGTGGCAACATAAACATGATCCATTTTTCACCATTAAAAGAGTGGACGTGAATTTGTTTCGAAGAAATTATGAAAATATGATCTATTTTAAAGTTGCACTTTATTTAAGAGAGTGAAAGAAAACAATCAACTTTAAGTCTCTTAATTAGGGGCTAGTTTCTAGCCTACCCAGAAGTAAGCCTTGGGGCTTGGGATGCTAACTAAATGTGGGGCTTGGGCCCCACATTATATTCCATCTTATCTTTTTACACATTATCAAAGGTATTTATAATAATCTGTGTGTGTCCAGCCCATTGAATTACTATTACTAGGTCCAGCCAGCATTTTTTAGTAATTTTGTTAACACTTTTATGGCCCAAGGCGATGCAGGTCTGCAGGGCGTGCCCCTGCAGGTCGCACCGCCGCCGAGGCGGGCAGTGAATGCGATATACTAAAATAAATTAAAATTATCTTCAACAGTACTTGCAAGCACAACAGCAAGCCGATGAGTTGAAGCGACAATTGGATGTTATGGAATTTGATAGCAAACATTCTTCTGATCAAATTCAGATTGAACTTCAAAAAATGAAGGTAACATGAACATGAAAAAACCAATTATATAATTTTTTGTCTGTAAATAGGTCGGCGTTTAGTTTAGGATACCACGTGCGTAGATACCAGCGCCCTCACATCATGAGGGACATCGGTAAGAGCCGGTTCCGCAGCAACATCAGCGGAGTCCCATAAACGGCAAATATACCTACGCTAATCTTGACCGAGGTTACTTATTTAAGCCGTTTGTGGTTGAAACTCTCGGTCCTTGGGGTCCTGGGGAACACGCAATAAATCATAAAGATCTTAAGAAACTTCTCATAGATTCCATAGGTAATCGGAACGTTGGCGCCTAATTCGGTCAACGAATCAGCATTTCCACTCAACGTGGCAATGCTGCCAGCCCAGCACTCTGGGCACGCTGCCTTCTGGTGACGGCTTAGGTTTTTAAGAAATAGATAGTGTAAATGTTGTAATAATAATTGTTTTATTATGCTGTTGTAATTTTCTAAGGTGCTAAATAAATGTTACTAAGGTATATATACTCTCTCAGCTCAATTTGTAGGTAAAAAAAATATACCGTAACCGTAATAAAAAAACTAAAATATAGCTTTGTGGTGCCGGCTTACAATTTGCACCACCCCAACTCTTCCCGCGGGTGTCGTAAGAGGCGACTAAGGGATATCCACCGGGGGTGGGCAGCGGCGGAGCCCCCTGCAGAACAATTCTACCACCGAACTGCGATCTCCAACCCGCATTCCCAGCGTGGGGATTATGGGCAATACCCCCATGAGATAAAAGCCAACAAGGCGCTTATCAGGGAGAGGCCTGCGTCCAGCAGTGGACCAATATAGGCTGTTGAGGTCGAGATTGAGGTAATAAAAACAATCATGAAGGTAATATCAATATTATCAATTGAAAGAACATTTAAAAGTAAAAAGTAAAGTAAAATAAGTAAAAATATTTATTGCAGGAAATACATATATAATAAACAGCAAAAGTAATAGAAATAAGTCCAGGAAATAATCTAAAACACATGATATGTTTTATAGATAACTTTGTACATAATTTTCTGAGCGACTTTCAACAGTGATTTTCGTCAACTTCTTCACTAGGCTGGGCCTCTATCGAGGAAGCCAGACTACATCATTCGTAATTTACAGAGGTTTTGCGCTCGGTTTACTTACACACAGATAGTAGAGTTAACCAAAAAATAGTTTATTTATATAACTAATACAAAAAAATCAAAACAAAATAAGGACTAATAAAGTGTGACATGACAATGCTTTTCTCCAACAAACACGCATCAAAATGCTGAACAATGAACACGGGATTTTGCGTTTATCACCTTCGCAGTCGGATTGGTGATCCTGTACTATATTTTTGTTTTATTGGCTATATGAAGCCAATCAATGGTGGGTTTAGAATCGTAAACATTTTTAGAAAAAAAGTAACTTCATTAAATAAATATGTAAATAAATAAAGTTGGACAATTCACATAGCATTATCTAGCCGCAAGCTAAACAGAGCTTGTGTTATGAGTACTAGATAACTGATAAACAATACTCTACATAGATGTCTGGCCTATCAATGCCAGGATAAAACCGTGGATAAACTATAAGAAACCGATGGCCACGGCAAAATTGGGTGTATTGGATTTATCCGGTACAACTTCGGTCACCAGACCGCAGCAGCAGCCACAGTCACAATCACGGCCGCTGCCTCAGCCCTTTCGTGGCACAAATCGCTCGCAATAAGGCTTCCAGCCTCCAAGTCTTCTACCAAAATGTACGAGGGCTCAAAACCAAACTTCGTCTCTTTCGCAACAACCTGGCCCTGCTGGACCACGATCTCGTCGCAATAACGGAGTCATTCCTCGACGGCTCCGTCCATGATTCAGAAGTCATGTGTGCGGGCTGGAGTGTCATCCGTCGTGACCGGCAAACCCACTGCGGAGGCGTCCTGCTGGCCGCCCGCGCACCCATTGTACTGTGCCGGCGAAGGGACCTCGAGACTGACGGCGGAGAAGACCTTTGGGCAAGCTTTTGTTTTGGTGGGCGCACCTATTACGTATGTGTCTTTTACATTAAGCCATCAGCCACTGATGATGAGTATATGAATATGTTTTATAAAATTGAAAGTTTTTTAGATAGATTGAAAGGCAAAGTTTTTATTATTGGTGACCTTAATTTGAATAGTGCTTCTCAAAATATTGCCCATTACTATTGCTATTTTTTATCATTCTGTAATTTAGTAGACAAAAACACCGTGCTCAATATAAACGGCCGCATGTTAGATGTAGTTTTAGTCCGAGAGGACGACGGGGTGCGTGAGGTAGCCGTCACCAGCACGGATTGCCTTGTGCCGATGGACTCGCATCATCCAGCTCTTGACATAGAGTTCGGAATCGATTCGACTCGTTATTTGGAACGATTGGAACCCAGTAACGTTAACCCCGACAAAGATTGGAACTTCAATAAGTGTAATTATGAGCAGTTACTCACTTTACTAGCAGCAGTTTCGTGGGATAACGTTTTAAATTGTGATGATATTCCAAATGCAACGAATGAACTCTACAATACCATTTATAACATTTTTAATAATTGTATACCTAAGAAATGCCGTAAGAGGTCCCTTACTCCTAGATATCCTGTTTGGTTTAAGCCCGACATAATTCGTGATACGAAAATAAAAACCAAACTGCACTCTACCTGGAGGCGCACCAAATCGGAGCAGGACTACAGGGTATTCTCGGACCTTAGGGCTTCACTGAAGTCTCGGGTCACGTCCGCTTATGCCGAACATATGAGGCAGATTGAGGATAGGATCTCAATAAATCCGCGTAAGTTTTGGAGCCACATTTCTAGTCTACGAACCAAGGGCGGGTTCGAACCCAATGTTACATATAAGGGTGTTGCATGTTCGGGAGTTGCTGTAGCGGAAGCTTTTGCAGACTTCTTTGCAAGCGTATTTCAAGCTGATATACCACTCCTTAATGCTCAAACTGCTAACAGCAATAATGTCGAACGGAATAGTAATTATATAAATATATTTGAATTTGCACAAAAGGATGTAATCCAAGGGATAAATAAATTAAAACCTAGTAGCTCTATTGGACCAGATGGTATTCCTCCAGTTATTTTTAAACATGCGAGAAGGCATTTTGTGGCTCCTTTGAGACACATTTTCAATTTGGCCCTGAAAACTGGAGTTTACCCTGCGCAATGGAAAGTATCTAGAGTGACCCCAATACCCAAGACCTCGAACAAGCTACCAGTTGAAGAATACAGACCTATTGCGATCCTGTCGTCACCTGCTAAAATCTTTGAAAACATACTCTACAATCTCATCTACACACAAGTAGAAAAATACCTATGTAACGCGCAGCATGGCTTCAGGGCAAAGAGGTCAGTCAATACTAACTTACTGACTATAGTAGACTACATCTCTACGCAGCTAGATAAAGCGCGTCAGGTGGATGTACTCTATTTTGACTTTCGAAAAGCGTTTGATAGGGTAAACAATGACATACTGCTTGCAAAGTTAAGCTCCATAGGCTTTGCTCCCAGCCTCTTACAGCTCATTGCCGACTATCTGCGTAATCGGCAGCAATATGTCAGACTCGGCATGTACGAATCTTTGCCCTATCAAACGCGATCGGGCGTAAATCAGGGGTCAGTTTTAGGACCGCTCCTGTTTTTGATAATGGTCAACGACCTACCAACCGTTCTACGACACTCAAAGTGCCTTTTGTATGCCGACGACCTAAAGCTCTACGCGACTATCAACACTCTCCCCGACTGCTTAGATCTACAGCACGATATTGATGCGGTCTATCAATGGAGCGTCAAAAATAAAATGGAGTTCAACCCATCTAAGTGCTCTGTCATGACTTTCGGTCGCATGTGGCACCCAATTGTCTATAATTACAATATCAACGGCATTTTGATCAGCAGAACAACGATGATCAAGGATCTGGGAGTCACATTCGACCGGAAACTGACGTTCAATGACCACATCTCTATCGTAGCTAAGGAGTCCTACATGAGGCTGGGTTTTGTGCTTAGAAATGCACGTGACTTTCGGAGCGAGTACGTGATAAGGCTCCTTTTCAGCGCTTTGGTCCGTAGTAAGCTGGAGACCAGTTCCTGTGTATGGAGCCCACATGAGGAAAAATATGATCTGCTCCTAGAAAAAGTTCAAAAAGCATTTCTAAGACACCTCTACAAGCGCGTGGCAGGATATTACCCATTTATGTATCCCACGAAATTCCTGCAAGGTTATCTAGGTTATAACTCGCTTAAAACTAGACGAGCGTATGATCAGCTTTCAACCGTATTTAAAATGTTTAGGAACATTATTGATAGTCCTGATCTTCAGAACGAGCTGCTTCGCCTTTACGTGCCGAACAATTATATCCGCGGTAGAAGTCACAGGCTCCTAGCTCTACCACCTTGCCACACTGTAGGGCACCATCAGTCGCCGCTGCCTCACGCTCTCGACGCCCTCAACGGGTTACTTAAGGCTTTTCCAGACTGTGACATATTTGCGGACGATTGGAAGGACCTAATGTCAGTTTGTCTGCTCTATTGTGAGAAGGAAGAATGACCGATTTCTTCATAATGTATAATTATAAAAGATTTATTCATAATGTATAATTATTATTATTTTATTTTAATGTATAATTTAACTTTGACTTATTTATTAGAACATAATAATTTTTAATTTAATTTTATGTTAGTTTGTAAAATAATTGTTCTGTTAAATATAAATTATGATTAATTAGTGTAATTGGCAATCGCCGTTCTAATTAATAAGTAAATAAATAAATAAATAAATAAATAAATAAATAAATAGATAGGTATTTTTTTATTATTTCTTACATTCCTTAAGGTGTAAATAATTAAAAAAAAACTATATTCATTCAGTATTCACTATTTTTATTGCAAGACAAAAATATTACAAAGTTTTGTAAGTATTCATGTAGGTACCTTGTCAGGTAGGGTATGGCAATATAACATAATCTAGGACATAAGGCAAGGACTAAATTAAGTATTTTGTGTCATAAATGGTGCCTGTTTCAGATGAGTATCTAAACAGAATTAAAAGCCACAAAATATTATTATTGTAGCAACGAGCTTCTTATCCTAGTTCCCCTAATAAGTTTACTTATTTCATCACAACATGAAATACGTTAACATATTACTCTACACATGACACACAACAAAAAGGCAAGGCCACATAAAATGACCCATTACAACATAAAAAACGAAGAAAAAACGTAGAACTTGAATCAAATAATTTGCCTACAGAATAGGTACCTATAGGCATAGATTTAGCCTATAGGTACAATAGGTTTTAGACTTCATTTATTTATCGATTCTTTGCTGTGTTTTTTGAAACGATTTCTGGCCCAAGACATCCATTGAAAACTTCTAAATACAAAAGTAACTCTAGGTACCTACCTAGGTACCTTTTCACAAGTCACAACCAAACGGATCAAACTGAAATTTGACAGGTAGATTTTGCCATGGGGAAGGACAGACGCTATCTAAAGCAATGATATTATAAATCAATCTCATTGATCTAAAGTGTCAAAAAACATATTTTAAGTAGATAACAGGTGAAATTGGACAACAGGTCCGCAGGCAGAAGCTGGTAGAGTTTATATGAAACGTGGTTATAGTAGGTAAATAAAACAACGGAATATAGCTTATAATATATAACTACCAAGGAGTGTGGGAAATTCAAACAATCGGAAATGGTGTAAAGCTCCATCTATTAAATAATGTTGTAGATAAATCTTGTACTTACCTAGTTAATTGTGCTGAAACAGGCTTTACATTAGCTGCTTGCGTGTAAACCACGCGATGCTCGGCGAGAGCAGAGGTTCGGAGCATAGGTTCCTGCAGTTTTCCATAGATGTCGCTAAAAGAAATTTTAAAATTCTCAGAAAATTTTGAAATTCTAAAGAAAAATTAGAATAGTATGGTATTAAATAAAATTACAATAAAATAATAGAAACTAATTAAAACTAGTATTTACAATTGGACGCTAATACTCAAACCGGAACCAATCAACACAATGATAGTTTTGAGATAAAGGCATTTTTGTCTAAGTTGTGCAAAGAAAAAAAATTACTGCCATTTTTAATAAAGTTTGTTTACAGTATTGTAAAACATATTGAGTTCTACCTATGTCAATATTATATTAGAGAAAAACATTAACATTAATAGGATTGTTTTTGACAAAACTAATTTTGTGTGGAACCAACCCACACTCGTGTGTGGGTTGTTTCTTTATGAACTTATTAAACACTTTTAAATAATAGTACCTACCTAGTTAAAATAGAAAAATGCTTTTATTTCTTTCGAGAATTTATTTTAAATCGAAAATGTATCTTAGATTTTAATAAAACAAACACAAAAAATGCTACAAAAGAATATATTTGCCACAAAATTTTTGTAGTTTACATTAATACTTAACCTAATCTTCCTCTATATCAAAATCAAGGTGACCTGAAAAACCTTCCAGATCGTCTGCTATGGCCTCATTTCCAACAAGCCTCACGTAGAAGTCGTGTGAGTCTTGGGGAATCAAGTGTAGCATGCTTTTGAGGTCGATTAGCTTCACTTCAGGGACAGGTTTTCCGTTTGGCCAAAGTGGCTCCTTCATGTTTTTTTTCAGACTTTCTGAACTTCCACGAGTCCTTTTTCTTATATCTATTACCTTATACTCTTCATTAAAACCAGATCTCATATATACATTGTACATTTCACTCTTTTTTAGCAATTTTCTTTTGTGTTTAGCCATGAACCAACCCACAAAAGTAATAAAAAAATTATTACTTTCATACAATAAAAAAACCACATGGTCCCCATGTGGTTTGGTTTCTTTTAAAAGAATTAATATTTAATTTTTTTTAGATTATCGGGTTACCATGGAACATGGATCTTATTAATTTTTTGTAGAACTGTTGATGTGTGGGTTAGTATCTTTGTCGATAAAATGTTTTGGTTCTGTCAAAATTGCCAGATCACTGTGATCTTTACACAGTTGCTATAAGGTGTATTTTGAAAGCTTTCTGTTGTACTTAACTCAATTTCGATATGAGTGTGGGTTGGTTCCGGTTCGAGTATTAGCGTTCAATTGAAACAGTTGAGCTAATTACAAACGCTTGCTTTGCGTGCCAAACACCAAAGCAATGTAGCCAGCATCTTGGGGACGCTTCCGACGGTGTTGACATGGATCAGTTGAGCTACCTGTTGTTCCATTAGTCAAATACTTTTGTCCCTGTTGTTGAGTTTTTGCCCGTGGCTTTGACGCGTTGTTTCGTTGAGTCTATGAAAATGTTAAAAGTTTTTTCTTTCCCATGGAACCTGATACCTATTTTACTGGTTAAAAAGTAGCTTATGTTTTATTCCGGGTCAAGAGCTAGGTACACTTATGTAAAATTTCAGCTAGATCTTTTGAAAAGTTTTGGCGTGAATAAGTATCTAACAAACATCCATCTATCCATCCAAACTATCACATTTATAAAATTTGTGTGATGTGATTTAATCTTGACTACGCAAATTACAAAGGAATTTTGGACAACGGTTATTTGACCAGAGGAATGGGCATCCGTCAAAGAAAAATCTAATGTTGGTCTTGGGCATCGAAATTGGACAATTTACTGTAAAAACTATCGTAGTCTATTCATTACTTATGTAAACGGGTTACCTACCGCCCCGCACCGTACTCACTCTGACGATGTCCTTCGCGAAGGGACGAAACGTTGGTGTTCTTCAAAATAAGATTCGTAGTTAACCCGCTTACATCTGTAAAGAATGGGGCAAAGACGTTTGACGATTGGAAATGGAATACCACACTTTCGTACCAAGTAATTTCCACTCCATAGCAGCGTACCAATACCAACCGATTACGATGAATGAGGCGATTATTAATATGACGAATGTTAGTACCTATATTTAAAAAAATTGTACTTATTATAATAAAAAGAAACTATATTTTGCAAACTTCTATATCATTTAGGACCAAAGTGCTAAGAAAGACAAATGCAACGAACCCGAACTCGACGGGGTTAAACCGACCTTTCGTTTAGGAGTTCCAATGGCCACCTTCTGTCTACTCTACATGATCAGACCAGTTCGAAGGTACCATAACATTGCATTGTCATTGTCACCGATCTCTTGTGTATGCGAATAAAAAGTATACTTACACACGCATACTAACTAACTAACAAACAGGGCAAGATAAATAAAGCTTGTATTGATTAATTTTATGCATCGTGTAAAGCAGTGGTCGTTTAGAATTGGTCCGTGAAGTCATCCTAAAGATTATGAAATAATAACATCTTTTGATGTTTTGTAATGTGGGTATTGTGTTTTGACTTCCTCGTTGGTCTAGCGGTCAGCTTGTTCGACCACTGATTTCAAATTCGGTCCTGGGCTCAAATCCCGGGTAATCCGGTATCCAATAGTTGTTATAAGAAAAATTGGCAGTAGCAGCCCGGAGTCAGGAAGTTGTCGGTGTTACACCCCCCGTGCCTCGGAAAGTGTTAAGCCGTTGGTTCTGCGCTTGACCTCTCCCTGGTGGTTTTGGTCTGCCGTGCCATCGGATTTTGAGAGTGAGGGAATAGAGAGTGCACCTGTGTTTGCGCACACACTTGTGCACTACAATATGTCCTGCGCATCTGGCTAGTCTCCGATGAGACTGGCCGCCGTGGTCGAAATTCGGCTAGTAGGACAATTATTGTGTTAAGTCACGTTAATGTAATTTATGTCAAGCTGTAGCATTAAGCTGAACTATGGGCCCTTTCTTCAACACAATGTGTTGAAGAAACGAAGACATGTCCTGTCTTCCATACCTTTTTTACAAATATCTTTACTGCCGCAGTTGTCTCCAAAATTTCCCACCGCTCGTAAAAATTAACCCTGTATACAGTATACACTGGATATAATAAATCCTGGATAAATTGACAACCTCTGTGGCGCAGCGGGCAAAGGTCCACCTGCGACGCGAGAGGTTGCGAGTTCTATTCCTGCCTTGGGACAAAATGTGTGTACGACCTACCAATATTTGTTCAGGAATTTTGGATGTTTTCTATGTTTAAAAAGCAATATCTAAGACTTGCCTATCTATGAAGTGTATTTGTATTAATCATATCAGTTATCCAGTACCCATAACACAAGTTCTGCTTAGCTAGATAATGTTGTGTGAATTGTCCACCATAATTTTTTATATTATAATACACCCTTGAGGACCATTAACCATGCATTCACAATAATAATCGTATAAAAAAAATAGGTAACCTACTAACCTCTGTAATATATTTTTATAATTATCCTCTATAAAATGAAATACGAAAATGATAGCTCTGAACAGTTTTATGCGTGTTATAAAGATCTATTTTATTTACTTACTTTTCTGTACACTACCTCCGAACAGTTGGTGGTCCGTGACAAGACAGAACATGTATGGTCCCTCATCACTAAAAGGCTAAGGACCTCTGACCAAAGTGACGGAACTTGATATATGGGATCAAATAATATCGCAAAAAATTTCGACTTCGACGGGACTTGAACCCGCATCCTTCCGTTCCGTCAGTACCGGAATGTGCCAACCAACTACACCACTAGGTCAAGTGACGTGGGAGTGGAAATTCCAGCGACTTCCTACAGACTCTAGCGCCGTTAGGTTATTCCGGTACTGACGGAAGGATGCGGGTTCAAGTCCCGTCAAAGTCGAAAATTTTTGCGATATTATTTGATTTCTTAGAAATTACCCCGAGTGTGGGGTTACGCACTATAATAACAAAAAACCTTTGATATATGGGATCCGGAAGCGGTTGTGTTTACTTCATTAATTCATAATAACTTATAATATCACCTCAATTGTTTGACTATGTCAGATGCAGTTCCAAGAGAAGCTTCTAGAATTGGCGCCGCTACCGGACTTGCTGAAGGGAGCTCAAATCCAGCTGCAAGAGGCTCAACAACTACAAAAACTCGCTGAAGATAGTTCTGAAGAGATATCTAACGAACTGAATCGAGTAAAAGAGAAGGTAGCCTATCTAAATATTCATAATGTTTTGTTTAATTTTAACAGGACAAAGGCCTCCCTCCCTTTCTTCCAGCTTTCCGGTTCCTAGATGCCATGGTTCAGTCTGGAATCATCATCATCATCAACCTTTATTAGTCCGATGCTGGTCATAGGCCTCCCCTATTGAGCGCCATAGCGCCCTGTCTTCAGCTTGCCACACTTGCTAGCTCCTACTAATTTCCCACCCATTTTACCTACCCGAGTCCTTATGCGGTAGTTAAAGCCAGAGGCCGGTTTGCAACATTTTCTATATTAGAAACGTAAAGTCACGATCCCTTAACGCCCATAAAACTATCAAAATATGGCAGAATCGGGTTGCACACAGCAAGCCCATAATATTTGTAACTACTCCTAAATATTCAAATTGTAACTATGTAGTGTGTTTCAAACAGTAAAGTCCTCATGAAATTTCGTAGGTAATAGGTACCACAGTTCCCATCTATTTCTTTATTCTTACGCTAAAATCTACGCTAAATAAAATATTATGTACCTACAAAATTTTAAAGTTTGTTTATAGTAGGTTAGTACCTAATCTCCGCAATAACTGGTTAAATTTTAAAATTGTTTTTGTTTACACTTACACTTTTTACACACACTTTGTGTTTGTGACACGTGACACGTTGTGTTATCAAATCACGACGTGACCGAAGTATAAATTAAATTAAAAATATTTCGGTATTTAATTTTTTGCATTAGCATTTAAACTCAATTAGTACACACAGGGTGTTGACTGCGCTCTATGGTGGCTTGTTTAATTAACCAAGCTTTTTGCGAATGGTACGAGAAAACTTAACATGTTATGCACTGGATTTTACATTCTGTAATTACATAGAGCAAGGAACACAGTATTTTTGTTAGTTCCCTAAAATACTTGAAAATAAATCTATTTATAACTGCAAATTTATTTATTTCAGCTTGTGGTATCAGTTAATAATTTGAACCATGAAAAAGCGGAAAACAAGAAACTAATGGAAGAAAATGCTGCACAAACATGTGCACTAGATGAAAAACAACGTGAATTGGACGAGAAATGCAAAGAGATCGACAATAACAGGTATGATTAGGTATTATTTTATGTTCAAGCAAAGGTAAGATCTACTGCCCCCTCTGCTCGTGCGTATTTTTTGGGTTTAACTTTAGGTAGACTATTCCATTATTGATACCAAGTGTAGTACAGTCAGCGTCAAATTGATATGAGCGTCTAGAGTAGTCAAAATGATCTGAAAAACATAAAAGCAATTTGATATACGCCGTTAGAATCACCATATTGTTATAAGCACCCAAAGTGTTCAATATATCTTACTACTCCTTGTTTCACATTTATATTATGAGCAGTCAGGGTGACTGATTGCTCATATAAATATGAAATAACGAGTAGTAAGATATTTTGAAGACCTTGGGTGCTTACAACAATATGATGCTTCGAACGGCGTATATCAAATTGCTTTTATGTTTTTCAGATCATTTTGACTACTTTAGACGCTCATATCAATTTGACGCTGACTGTACCAAAGTTTTCTGACACAACCTTTCATGGATCGATTTAGTTTTCTAGACGGCATGTGCTAAGCCAAAGGAGGGTGATTAGATTATGAACCCCGAGGGGATCAACACGTGCATAACGATTTTTTGAATTATGAATACACTGAAAAAAAGGCCGTGAGGTGCCGTCTTTATGCGCCACCCTACTCTACGACCAAGGGATATCCATCAGGGGGAGGACAGCAGCGCCCCCTGTTGAACATATCCACCACCGAACAACGATTCCCATGCCCAGCGTAGGGATTTTGGCTCTACGCCCTAAAGATAAAAGCCAAAAAGCAGCTGATCAGGGGAGGCCTAATTAGCCCGGTCATGTTAGACATGTAAGGTTACAAAAATTTACACAAATGTCGGGAGCACCATTATAAATGAAATGTGAAAAGTCCTTATCGATACGACATTTGCAAAAATATATTCAAGTTATCGCAATATGGTTTTTTTTGCGTTTTCAGCCAAACGGTAGGTTTTATCGTAAAATAAGTCAGATTAAAATTGTAGATCATGCAAATATCTTTAAATATTTTGCCGTGGTTAAATATTTCGGTTTCCACTGTAGGCATATTCCAAGATTGTGATCCTGCTTAATTAAATACTATTTAATTATAAACAAGATCCATCAAGTGCGAGTGTAACTCGCGCGCCGAGGTTTTCGAAAGTTTGTCAATTATACAAATATGTACCTATTATATGTACCAGTTAGAGACCTCGCTATTTATTGAATACCAAAAAATAGTAGCTACCAACCTACATTTCAGATGGTTCGGTCTGCAAACATCGGAAATTAGGGGGTAATGGTAAACTTTTCGACTTTTTTCAAAAAGTATAGAACCTACAGTAACCTACAGAAATTTCAGAAACTGTTTTGAGATATTTGATACCTGACTCGGTGAGGTTTTGTAAATTATATAAAAGGGGGGGGACCCTGTTTGATCGATTTTCAAAAAGTGTCAAACTCACAGAATTCTCTATATTTTTCGATAGAGATACCGCGTCCTCCAACATGTTCAAGACGGCTTCTGGAGAGGGCTGTTCTACAGCTTCGGTGAGTTCCTATAGTTACCTGAACTGTAGAATGCAATCCCCGTGCCTGATGTACATCACAATGCCTGTACCTGTGCGAATCATAAATTACATTTGTTGGTCAATAACTTTTACTTATTTCTTTATGCTTAGGTATAAAATAAGATCACAAATGTCGATCTGTCCTCCCGGTGGATTATGAGAGCGAGGGAATACAGAGTGCACCTGTGTTTGCGCACACACTTGTGCTCTATAATATGTCCTGCGCATCTGGCTAGTCGACGATGAGACTGGCCGCCGTGGTCGAAATTCGGCTAGGAGGACATTAAGTATTATTATTAAGGTCACAAAATAAGTTTGAAATTTTACGCAAAAATAAATAACATATTCATTGATTTCGGTAAGGTAACTTTTTATAGCGTATAAGAATATTTATTTTGTGAAATAACTTCGAATTTAATTTAATATTATTATATAACTTGACGTGTAATAATATTATTTACCAATAATATATTGAATCTTGAATATTATTGAATCTAGGTAGAAATATCTTTACAGCACATTTAAATCGATAGATACAATACAACAAAAACAACAGACATTAGTACAGATGCAATTTATATCAACTCAACCAACACGACTGCTGGTTGAACGCCCATTATTTCTTGACAAATATTTGTATTTATGAAATCCCTGTTTATTATGCATTCTCAAACCAGCTGGTGTGACCATAATTATCAATTTGAATTGTTTTGCATACTTTGAATGTTGTGCTCAATTAATACGTCATTAAATGTAGATCGAAATAGCAGCTCACTAATAAAATATCTTTAATCTTTATTTATAGTGGATTATGGAACGAGAGGATAAAGCAGGGTCATACGTCGCGGGCGTCATTAAATCCCGAGCGCAACTCAGAATTCGCGAGAGAGTTACTAGAATCCTGCGAGAAGTGCAAGAAGGATTTAATCAAGCCCAAGACGAAGACAGCTTTATCTACGAGGAGAATATTCTACTTTTCATACTTTCTGAGAATAAAAGTTTTTTTACGTGTTTCAAGGCATTCGTTTTTTATTACGTCTTCCAAATGGTTGTACGGATCTCCTTGTTAATTTTTTTTTCACTTGTTTTTATATTCCGAATCCAATTTCATTATTTCCTTGGAAGTTATGTTCAGTATTCCCAAGGAAGTAGTAAGATTGAAATTGGAACCTCAAAATATCTAAGGAAATGTTGACCAAGGAGACTCACACTAAGAGATCTTATTTGATTTGTTTGAATTCGGTAAAACCTTCATCCTTTTTCAGCTAACAGCAACATAATCACTCGTTTTCGGTTAGAAATACATTACGATTAAAAACTACGTTTTACTAGCATAGTGTGAAAAGTAATTTATACATATATTTTCGCACGCTTAACGAATTCATTGCTATGCATCATTGAAGTACCTACTATTATTAGCGTAATACTGGTGTACTACTTACAACTCACTGCTATGCATTAATTTATTGCCTTGAAGAGTACTCTGTTTGCCTTCCTGTCATGGTAAGATTTAAATGAGTTACCTACTAGCTCGCCCAACAGAAGTCGTCTTGGCCAAACCTAAGGCCCCGTCAGAAAAGTACCTATCTAAATTTTTTCCCCAATTTTACATGTTAGTTACTAGTTTTAGAAAACCAGCCCAAAAAATTATTTAGTAATCACATTGAAAATGCATTTTAGACGATACTTCATCGTCTATTCCTGCGTATGAGAATGTCATTTATTTCTCGCTCGTTAGACCGAGAATAGAGATATAAGATGCTCAGGCGTTCAGTCGTGAAGTAACAGACCGAAAATCAGAGTTTCTATCGCATTTATACCGATGCATTCAAACGTGAACGAAGTCAGTGTATCTGAGATAAACAAATAGAGTAGACAGACCTATGAAATGGTGTCAATCAACAACTTCGTGGGTGTGCACACCTACGTATTTGATTACGAAGCCGATAAAACCTCTAACGGGGAAGACCTACCTGGGTATTTAGAGAATAAGCTATTAAATTTTTACCTCATGTGAAATTGGACATCGTTATTTTATACATCTTTAAAAGATTAAGATGTACAGGAAGATCTTATGTGACGAATACAAAACGTATAGGTATTGGCGTTTCCCTCTCCAATTAATTTTGGTTTTGCCCTATGGTAGTAGTAAAATTTAACTAAAACGATACACAATCGTTTTAGCGTTGGACAATCCATATATAGGTTGGATGTTGGGAATTTCCGTATGCCTTGCCATAAACATTTTTACAAATAAAAGATGGACTTTTATTAGTAAGAGTGGAAAGTATTTTTAAAAACAATTAAAATAGGTAACTAAATTGACGTTGAATTTAATATTTCAATGATTTTCCAATGACGACTGGGGTTTCAAGTCCAGAGTTATACTAAGCATCACAGGACGTTGATAAAAATGTCTAGACGCGCACTCAGCTATTATTGCCCGAGAGAAATGCGTGGGCGGGTATTGTTATACAAGCGAATGGGACGCTGAATTTGGAACCTGATGCCATAAACAAATATTAAATTATTAAGCTTAGTTGGTGCGAGCTGTTATTATATTAATTTAGGTGGATTATACCTAACCTGATCTTTGTCTACGGTATTAGGATTACGTTGCGGTCACTCACCAAATTTGCATCGCTTTATTACCTACACTACAACATCGACTGATGGGAACTATTCGTACCGCACGACTAATCAACTTACTTTTTTATCCACAAGGCCCAATAAAAAACTTTCCATGGAAACTAAACAAAAACGTCCGTAAAAACAAGAAGTAATACTCATTATCTACAAGTTGTGTAGGGCAGAATAGTTTCTCCTTGGGATAAATAGTTCGGTTTTCCTGGATTTGTAATGCATTACGAGTATGTGGGAACACCCGACGGTTTGTAAACCAGTCTCAAAACCAGACCTACTCAGCCTGTTCCACTAACAAGGAAAACTGCACATTTTGCAAATTTGAGAATTTCATTTTTATGAGCAATAATAAATCTTCGCAAGATTTATTAATCTACAGACTAAATCTACCTTTTATTTATACATTTACTAGTTTTTCCCGCGACTTTCCTAGTCTCGCTCTGTTTATTCTTTTTTCCCTGTTGAATATCTCAGCAACTACCGAAGCTATTAACTTGAAATTTAAATCACAATGAATATCGTGCGCATGTTAATTAAATTAAAGAAAATAGAATTAAAAAAACGAAAATTAGAAATAATTTTTGCGAGAATTGTTATTTAATAATTCTCGGCACAAATTGTCATGTCGAAAATTTTATTAGAGATCTACAAAGTCAAGTGGGTTATCAAATGTATTGATTTGTATATTTATAAACAGTTTTTGACTATTTTCTAGGTTTAAATTTTTTTTAATATTATTAAGAACGTCGAAAAATTGGTCGTTCCCCCCCTATCTTCGAAGTTTGCAGAGCAATACATCAGAAATGTATTTAGCGTTTTAGATATGAATCACTATTTTACAGGAAAAAAAATAGAGAAGTCTGTAAGTTAGTAGAACAGTTTTTTGAAAAATTATAAAAGGTGGAAGGCTACCTCATTGAATGGGGCATTCATTGAAAGGTATCAGTGTGTACATTTCAAAACATCCTTAGACCTTTTTCTAGGATTAATAATTTTAAAAATACTTACCTACATTGAAAAGAGTCGAAAATTTTACCATTATCCCCTAATATCCGACAGTTGCAGAGTGATGCATCTGAAATATATATTCATTAAATAGCGAAGTCTCTTACTGGTACCTAAAGAGTATTTGTATAATTTAAAAAAGATCGAAACCCTCGGCGCGCGAGTCACACTCGCACTTGACGAGTCTTGTTTTAAAATGTAATGTACATTAGTTAGCATGATGATGATGTGTAGTTAAACATCATCATCAGGCCAGCCTCCTCTATCCTGTGCTTCTTTCTCGTACGTAACCATAACCAAGTAGGTATGCCCAGTGTTACGTGTTAAATGTAGAAATATTATATCCAAATATCACCATTTCACTAATAAACATTAATTACAGATGCCTTATTCTAAGACTCGAAGAAAAACTGTCTCAGGATGAGACGAGACAACAAGAAAAAATGGCCGAATATTGTAACTTAGCCAGAAACTTGGAAGATTTGAGAGAAGAGAGCATTAGAACGCTTAGCAGAACAAAAGAAAGATTCGAGTCGACGAGGCATTACTTGCAGTCTCAGATTGCGGGTCTCGAGAGACAGATGATTGCTTGCCGCGCCCAATGTAGAGCCTATCAGAAGGAACGAGATGACGTGAGTGTTTCAGAGATCTTGTAAGATATGAGGATTTTAGATGGAGCGAAACAGGAACAGTGGTTTATGACGGTTTTCAAATCAAAGCGTTATATTTGTACTAGCTTCTATCCGCGACCTCATAAAAGTAGACACATTCTCTAGAATCCAGTCTGATTTCTACCTGAATTTCATTACGATACTTTCAGCCATGTAATAGTGTACAGTTAACAGAGAGCAACTTTCGCATTTGTAACATTGGTATGGAATATTGATTGATTACTGTCGAAAATAGTCATTGATGTCCAGTGTTACCAGTAATGGTAAATGTTAAAAAAAACATGAATTTATGAAAAGAGGCTGCTCTTTTAATATTTTCCACTGCACAGAAGGTTATTTATGGCAGCAGGTTTGTTAGGTTTGTGTTAGAAACAACACAGCCGCGAAGCGGCCATTGTTAGGTAGAATGCAGACTCTTCCACGTTTTCTTTATTTTTAATTTTTGGAACTAAATCATGAATTTATGAAAAGAATTTTTGGAACCAGCATGCCTTCCTCTTTATTTAGATGAGGTGTTTATTTATTTTATACAAACCTGCTCGGAAAGTTCCCTATTCCTTTTCCATTTATAGAATAGAAAGCTATGATAGAAAGTATGTCTTTGCAGGCCTTTAAGAAACCGGGAGGAAAAACTCTATGGAAGTTCATTTCTCACGTGTTTTAGCGGGAGGAAAAAGTGTATGGAAATCCATTTCTAATGTGATATTTTTTTTTATTTCCTTAAAGATCGGTCGGTAGCTATGGTTATTTTCGTTCGGTCAAACGACAAAAAGTTTTTACTCCAAGTCCATTAGGCCTCCTCCGATTTCCGAACAATATTTTGAAAAAAGAACCCAAAGGCTGGCGCGGTCAATGAGGTTTTACCAACATCATTGGGCGCGGTAAGTTCTTCTAAATTTCAATTAATAATTAATTCTGCTTTTTATTTTCCTCGAAGGTGTAGTATAAAGCACTATTTATCACTCGGCAGAAAGTGCGATTCCTACCTCGTGTGTTTTAAGGCCCTCGGCTGCGCCTCGGGCCCAAAACTACACACTCGGTAGGAATGGATCACTTTCTCGCCTTGGTGTAAAATGTACTATTCCTCTGTACTGTGATGTCCTTGTCTTTGCTTTCTCTTGTAGATTTTTTTTTATTCTCAGCCAGAACACTCTTCCCAGCTATTACTGAAAGTTGCCTTATTAGTCTTACTTCGCTATTCGTATCTGCTGATCTCACTTCTTCCAGAAAACGATGGAATGCTTGACATTCTTCCCTCTGCTTAGGGACTTGTTTAGCGGTATTCATCTAGCACTTTTCTCTAGTTGTTCTTCAAAGATGGAAAATATCCGACATCCAGAGTCCTATGCCGTACCATGGACGTTAATTATTAGTTTTTTTTTTTTAATTAAAATTATTAATTTTATAAAGACAGGTTGTATTTCACATAAAGGTTTGTTTTCTTGAGCTGTAGTTTATTATTGAAATACATTATGAATAGTTATAACAATCCAAAATACTTATTAGTTATTTGTCTTTACAATACATTCATATTTCAATAGAGGATAAAAGGAAATTTTATCAAAATCTTAAAATCAAAAGGCTGCGTACATTGCGCATTTACGCTTGGAAAGTAGCGGCCAACGAGGGTGACGCTTTGTAGCCAGATATCAGTGGTCCTTTGATAATCAGACTCGATACTGTAATTGGTTCATTTTCACGAGTTCTGATCATATTAATAACTTTCATCATCGTGCCTTCTGTGCCCCACTGTTCTCTTAAAAACCTCTTCGAATCTGTAGTTTGTTCCGAATCTCCTAGCGACATATTCGTTGAACCACTTCTTCGATGCGTTCGAGCATCGATCTGGTGTGTGGTGAGGACCACACACCAGATCGCAGGCAGTTTCAGGAAGAAATAATGCGTCATCCACGAGGGTGGATGACGCATTATTTCTTCCTGAAACTGCCTCTCAGCACTAGGAGATCGATGTATGACTCCAAGGTGTCTCATAAACAGTCTGATCTCGATGCCGACGTTGGAACGCAACACAGCGCCGCGTGGCAAGGTCTACGAAAGTAAACGTCAAAAACGATAATGAATTTTTTTTTTTTTTTTTTTGTTTTAAACATTATTCTTGCAGACAGGAATTAAAATATTGATAATTGAATTATTCCCGTTTTCCACCACCTAGCTAGTTAACCACTGACAGACATTGAGACGTATTGTGTGTAATTCCGATTAGAAGATATTGATGAATTTATATTTTATGCATTTCGTTTATTCCCGTTAGCCCCGCAACATACTGCAGGTATTTATTATATTAAACTTCATCAAAAAAACCGATCTCAGTAATAAATTAATAATATTAACGTAGGTACCTATATTACAAATTGTTTTAATTAAGAACATAAAATAACGTTCTAATAGTTATAATTCCGGAGGGAACCTAAATCTCACACGATTGACGAGAGATTCATAATGTTGATGTGTCCTCTACACTTATTTATCTTGCAGGTTGCGCACTCCCAGCCATACTGTCACTCCACTATGTGTTATGTTTTATATTCGTGCCCGCCAAAGATAGTCTTATACCTACAGATGCCTCGTTTTAAAAACGAAAATTTGACACTGTTTGACTTCTTTCTCTTAGGTAGTTTGTCTTAAGAAAAAAAGAGATAGTTAAAATTCTTTCGGTTATATATAAACATAAATCTACCTAGTTAGTTTCATTCGAGCCTTCTAAAGTCAAACTAGAGATGTGAATTTCCGTACATATTGATGAAATTATGATTTCAGTAAGTAGGTTTCTTGTAACGCTTGCTATTTGAACGCGTCGACTTGTTTATGAAGGTACCTACTACAGATATTAGTATGTTATGTTTTGAGGTTGTTTGTTTCAACAAACTTGTTAAGATACATAAACAACAGGGTGTTGTTGTTGACTGATATAATTCTTTGGGGGTTTGTGGGGGGTCATGCGCGACATTTCACCGGCAGACTCATTGTCCTAAGTGTCACGGTAGTGAGATATGATTTTAGTTCGATCTATGCTTGAGTATGCTTATGCCTTAGGCAGCGTTACTGAAACATTGACAGTTGACTAAGTAAGCTTTCGTAATAAGGGCTTTATTTAGCTACCAGAAGAATGATATTAGATATACAGGGTTACTGGTTAAGTCGACCTAGAGGGTTTTATACTTTCCATCATGTAATTACTTTTATGACGCGGGTCGTGACTTCGTTCGCGATTGCCATACCTGCCGACTTTGTATTGTAAGCAATGTTTATTGAAGGATCTCTAATGGCCAAGTAATGTTAATTGCGTGTAAAAAGATACGGGAACTGAATGACTTTTAGGTTAAGTATGGGCAGTTTCTTTACAAACATTCTACATCGAGTTTGGCTACAGTATAGTTGGAACTGCACGCATAATGTGTTTGGCTAATGGTTGTAACAACCGTAGTGATCTACCGGTGGCAATGCCACCGGTCGATCCGCAAATCGGAACCGCAAAAGAGAGTGATGCCACCGTGGCATCACTCTCTTTTGCGGTTCCGATAAAGGATCGTTTGTTGACAGAAATGAAGTGTCCTGGGAGCTATTCTGGTGATTGCTTCTGTAATATCAATAGCATCATGATATTTTTATTTTCTTTCTATATTGTTTCGTTCTTTTTATTGCTACGATTACACATATAGGTGATATTTCAAAAAAATCGATTTTATCTTTTCTGTCTTTAACTGCAGCAAAAAAAAAAATATATTCATGTTTTGTGACGTGGTTGCTTTCTCTTGGCCATTGTGTTTGGGAAGTGGTGTGTATTGGAACAATTTTTTTACGGCACCTTGCGGGACTTGTAGGTAAACCAGATTGCACGGGATTTCTCGTTATCAGAAAGTAATATTATCTTTTTTTCCTTTCTGGTAATTTTGACTAAACTTAATAATCAATCGAAGTAGATATGATAAAAAGAAGTAAATTATCATAAAAAGCTCCTGGCTGTGTGATAGGGTTAATAGGTACGTAAGTTTATTAGCGAAGTTATTTCTTTTAGTTCGTAACTAATAGTGCATGAACCACTGAAATCACAAATTATCTTTAATATTGTGTTTTTAGGGTTTTGAAGATCGAAGATAGGTTTCGAAACCCTTATGATCTCGCTTTGTCTGTCCTTTTTTCCCTCCTGAATAACTCAGCAACTACTGCAGCTATCAACTTGAAATTTAAAATAATAATACATTTCGTGCACCTGTACAGATTTAAAGACAAATAAATGAAAATAAATGAAAAATGAAAATGAATAATTTCCATACAAATTGTGATCCCGAAATTTCAAAAGATACCTACAGGGTCATGTGGGGTATCAAATGAAAGGTATCAGTTTGTACATTTCAAAACAGTTTTGAAATTTTTCTAGGTCTCATACTTTTTAAAATATTTCGAAAAAAGTCGAAAAAATCACCTGTTCCAATTAGTTCAACTATGAGTTCAACCAGTTGAACTAATTGCACCAAAAACTTCCCGTTATTTCAACTTTGATATTTTTTTGTGAAAGTTGAACTTTCTGGACAACATTGATCCTATTAGTTCAATTTTCTATTTAACATGGTTAAATAAAAATAACTATTCCTACCATGAATTATAGAACAGGCAAGTCGATACGAGATATCAGGTACCAGGATAGCAGAAACGATTGAGAGGGATTTCACTGTAGATTCACAAAGAGTCAAGTACAGGTTGCGAAAACCTCTTCATGGTTTATGCATTCCTGGTACTTGGCCCTGCAGAAATAACTATTCTTAATTATATTCATCGATCAAGGTTTTCGCCGGCCCCCAGGGGAGGCAATACCTGATCGGAGATAATATTGCACATGGATAAAACCTGCTGACCTCAGAAAAGGTTGTACCTAAGTACCAGGAATGCATAAACCATGACGAGGTTCTCATGGTCTATGCTATGCAATCTTCCTCTTCATGGTTTTTGCATTCCTGGTGCATTGAATTCTACCTACACCTTTTTTGAGGCCAGCAGCTGTTGCTCCAAAGTGGTTATCATTGTGCAATACAATTTTAAAATTCATGGTAGGAATAGTTATTTTTATTTAACCATGTTAAATAGAAAATTGAACTAATAGGATCAATGTTGTCCAGAAAGTTCAACTTTCCCAAAAAAATATCAAAGTTGAAATAACGGGAAGTTTTTGGTGCAATTAGTTCAACTGGTTGAACTCATAGTTGAACTAATTGGAACAGGTGGAAAAAATACCCATTCCCTATCTCCGAAGATTGCAGAGCGATCCACTTAAAATGTATGGAGCGTTTGTAGATATGGATCTATATTTTACAGGAAAAATTTAGAGAAGTCTGTAAAAATAACTATTTTAAAAAATGGTCAAATAGGGGGAGAATAATTTTCAAAAGGGAGAGCTACCCCACCGAATGGGGTATCACATGAAAGGTATCGGTTTAAACATTTCAAAACAGTTTTTCGAATTTCTGTAGGTTTCATACTGTCCCGGTTTTTGTAGAAAGTCCGGTTTTTAAACTTTCCGGTTTTTTAAGAAACCCGGGGGGGTAAAAACCTAGCTGCGTACTGTACAAAACTTATTGAAATATTTTGACAAAAGTCGATAAATTGACCATTACCTACTTTAACCGAAGCACGCAGAGAGATCCATCGGAAATGCAGATAGGTACCTACTATTTTTTAGGTATTCATTAAATTGCGAAGTCTCTAACCGGTACTTTTGGTACATATTTGATGACAAACGTTCGAAACCCGCGGCGCGCGAGTTACACTCGCACTTGAAGGGTCTTGTTTATTTCGTTGAAAATTATAATACGCCTTTGTATTATAGTTGGCAAAAATTTTGGCCGTAAAGGAAATGTTTGGCCCAAAACAAAGTAGGCTTAATTTTTTTATCTACTTCGTTTTGTCCGACGGAAACGTGGAAACAAGTACAAGTACATATTTTTACATCTGAAGTGATGCCATGTTTTCCCCATTTCCTAAATCACATCTTTACTAATACACGACTTACGGAGTTTAAAGTAGTTAGAAAGGGGTCGCTGTGTCAGTACCGAAAATAAAATAAATAATGCTGGACAATTCACACAGCGTTATCTAGCCCCAAGCTAAGCAGAGCTTGTTTTATGGGTACTAGATAACTGATAATACATAATACAATACACTACATAGATAAATATTTTTTAATATACATAGAAAACATCCAGAACAACCTGAACAAATATCTGCAGATCGTACAAACATTTGTCCTGAGGCGGGAATCTAACCCGCAACCTCCTGCGTCGCAGGCGGACCTTCGCCCGCTACGCCACAGAGGTCGTCAAGAAAATGGTCCATCAAGCAATCGTTATCGACTAATTAAGACTTTAATGGTTTTTATAAAAGGCGTTCTAAATTATTGAAGGGGTCTGTATTATCTCTAATATTACAGGGGTCCATAATCGTATACCATTAGGCGGGCCACTAGCCTGTTTGCGACCTAAGTGACTTAAAAAAAAAGAAAAACATTATATTTGTGATGTAGAAGGTTATCTGGTCTGATGTCTGGATGATAAAAACCTTGGCTTGTGTTGTTGCAGTTGCGTTTTCGTTGTTTTTCGATTATGTGAAGACATTAAAGTATTCGTAAAATAGCGCAACTGTGTCGTAGACTCCTCAACAACGTAACAAGTCTACATTACAGTTGCGCTATTTTTCGAATAGGTGTCATCTTTTTGTGCTGTTGTGTTATTTGTGTTGGTTTGTAGTTAACCCGCTCACCTCAACCCTCAACCTTACAGCCTGTATTGGTCCACTGCTGGACGCAGGCCTCTCCCTGATAAGCGCCTTATTGGCTTTTATCTCAAGCCCATAATCCCAACGCTGTGCATGTGGGTTGGGGATTGTCCAGCATGATATCAATATTACAATTGGTTTTGAGTACTCAGTTAGCCTGAAGAAACCAATTCTGGAAACAAATACTTTTTTTTATTAATTTATATTAAAGTCAGTGCGGAGCACCTACAGCTGGATGAAGGCCTCCGTTCGTTCTATTCCGCCATCCTTCCTGGTCCTGCGGCAGCCTTATCCAATCCAATGGGTCTTCGGACTACCCGTGGGCTTTCTGCCCTTGTCGTTGTTCGTGCCCGAGTCACCATTCCGTAATTACTGTCCCTTTCGTTTTTCCGTCAAGCCTTTCATTATACGTATCAATAAAACGAACGGAATGGAATGTAGAGGGGATTATTCTTATGCTTTCATCAACAGCAGAAACGAAACGTTACGTTCGTTCCATTTCAGGACAGGAAAGTTTTGATGTTAAAAAATTATGGTGCATAAGCTTACCATTATGGAAGTACTATGCTATGGTACGAAGACCCGGATAATGGTACGTATACCATAATTATGGTTCGTATAACATCCCTGTTCAAGCCAAGTGTTCTGCCTATATCCATTCGTTCATGCGTCTTATTCCCACGTTAGGTATGCGACAATGAGGAAGATAAAGGTACCGAGCATGGCGCATGTCTATAGTCCAACTTATTCACTTTTCCCACTCGTCTTTCTTACCTCAACAGTGTATAATGGTTTACTGCTGGACGCAGGTCTTTCCCAGATAAGCGAATTTTTGGCTTTTATCTCATGGGGGTGCCCACAAACCCCACGCTGGGCATGCGGGTTGGGATCGCAGATCGGTGGTAAATTTGTTATACAGAGGGCTCTGCTGCCCGCCCTCGGTGGATATCCCTTAGTCGCCTCTTACGATACCCGCGGGAAGATTTGTGGTGGTGCAAAGTCTAAGCCGGCACCACACAGCAACCGCACCGCACAGCTCGTCTTTCATCAACTTTGTAATTTATATGTATGTATATTTTCCTAAATAAGTCATTATCAAATTGCTTATCGAGGTTAAATAATGATAAGCGGATGTCAGATTTCTAGAAGAGATTAGATGTATCTATTGAAATTTACGTGTGTTTTGCTTACAGTGTATTTTATTTCATACCTACTAGTTTATGCCCGCGGCTACGCACGCGCTGTTTCTATAGAAACGTTTATAGGTGATCTATCCCATGGGAACGTATTTATTAAATAAAAAGTAACCTATGTTTGATTCCAGGATTAGAATTACCTGTATGCATGTATGCATGTAAATTTCAACCCGATCCGTTCAGTAGTTTTGGCGTGAAGAGGTAACAAACATCCATCCATCTATCCATCCAAACTTTCGCATTTATAATATTAGTGTGATCTACTTATCTACATTATCAACAAAGTGCATTGAAAATTCCTTTATTGGCTTCGTGATCATGGGCTGTCCTAAAAGGCCGTCTGTCATAATTATTTATGTGGTATTTAGCCACAGAGGCCGTATGCTGATATGTTGATGAGATGATTGTGCTTTGTTGTTGTATGTACTGTATTTGTGCGCAGTAACTTGACATGCAAGTAATGTCATTGACCGAAACTACGTATCTTTGTAACAAACAACCTAGATACGTGAAGTAAATAATGAAGTTTACATTTTAAAATCCTTCGTTTTTTTCCTCTCTATATGTCGTCTGTCACAATCCAAGACTGAAAAAGAAATCAATTCAGAGTTAAACTTGTCAATTTTACACAGTATGTATTTAAAAATAAAAAAAATTAACAATAACGTATTCCTTTTAAGTCATGTCATATATATCAGATGGATTTAACCTAGATTCAACGGTCACCGCCGGTGATGAATAAGTAGGTATTCATTCAGTGATCAGATCAGATTCAGATCAAGCGATTAACTTTTGTTTTACGAACAAATTTTTTCTTCTATTGATCAGGAATAGATCTCGTATTTGTGTCTTTTAAGTCATTATTATTGTTATCAAATTTATTTGAAAGTTATTCACAAGTTGACCCCTTCGGGGGCTAGATTCACCACCTTTTCGACTTAGTACATTATTGTAGTGTACATAGTGTACCTTACCCAGTATTTTACAAATTGAGTAAACACCTCGAATATCATCATCTCAGCCGGTTAAAAACCACTGCTGTAATTATAATTATCAACATTAAGTACAAAACAAAATTGCATTTCATTATCATCATCATCTTTCATCAACCGGAAAACATTAATGGTGGACATGGGCCATTTTATGAATTATTTATCGTCTTCTGTAATCAATTGCTATATAGGTACGTTCGTTTGTCTCGCTAAAACTTACAAACGGCTTTACCGATTTGAATATTGTTTTATACCACAAAGGTCAAGTCAAGCGTGCGGTCCATCTTCTATGGGTGCACATGATGGAGCAAACAGTGCACTGTTTGCTCCATCATGTGCACCCATCATGCTCTGCCCCATCATGGTGTGGCTGCGGGCGGTTACCGCGCAGCCATGCATGCACTGTTTGCTCTAATACAGGAATGGTTTAAACAAACACATTCATGGCCCTAGACGCAGATACCAGAATCTGACCCCGTGTCGCAGAGCGCTCCGAGAGGGAGGCTGGCAGTGAATTCGTTAAGAAAAAATAATAGAGGGACAAAAATTGTAGGTGATACAAAGTTCGCGGGTCTAGTTGAATTAGAATTTTCGCTTCTGACGATTGACCTAATTTCCGACTTAAAGCGGCAATTTACCCATTGTTATGTTAGGTAAAGATTACAGACACGATGACAACTTAAATTGCTGCTATTACTGATAGCTGACAGGTAATTTGTCTCCTAACGCTAGGTCAGTTCTGAATGGTTTGTCCTTCCACTGCCGTTTCTAAGTAGATATTTGTTCTCTGCAGGTAGAGTAGATTTCTAGCTGAGATATTTTAGCAAGCTGAAAATTTGTAAACAAACCTTATTAAGCTTATTTAGTCACTAGCTGTATTCTTACTACCCGTTTTTCCGTAGGAATGAAGCATTTTTCCGCGGTAAAAAGTAGCCTATGTCCATCAGGAATAATGTGGGATTCTAATGGTAAAATAATTTTCTATCAAATCGATACAGTCTATTCAATACAAGCAAACAAACAAACAAACAAATCTTTCCTCTTTATAATATTAGTTTTATTTAGTCATAAAATAACAGGGCAGTTTTTTGTATGCGAACCGCAGTCGTCGAACTTCAAAATTTCTAATTAAAGTTTGATCAGACCATTGTTTTACACTGTGCAAGTTACTGATGCGTAAACAACAAAGGTAAGGTAGGTGTAGGTGTAAGGTACCTCAGAATCAAGGTGGTTTGTTGTTAAAAGAGGCAGGTCATATCGTCGCGATGATATCGTTACCCTGTAGTATAGTATAGTATACATACATATACACTGATGCCCGATGTGGCGCAGTGGGTGAAGGTTCGCCTGCGACGCAGGAGGTTGCGGGTTTGATTCCAACTTTGGTACAAATGTTTGTACGATCTGCAAATATTTGTTCCTGGGGTTCTGGGTATTTTCAATGTATACTAAAAAAATATCTGTCAATGTAATGTAACTATTGTATTACGTTTATCAGTCATCTAGTACCGTTTACACACAAGCTCTGCTTAGCTTGGGGTTAGATGATGCTTTGTGAATTGTCCGACAATATTTATTTTATTCATTTATAGAATGAACGAGCTGAACTAATTATATTTACAAAATAGAAATCAAATATGTTACCTATCCGCTATAATATCAGCTATCTGCCAATAAAAATCCCGTCATAATTGGACCGGCCGTTTCGGAGATAAGACAAAACAAACGCCTGATTGTTATGGTTAATCTTCAAAACGGGTGGAAATTTAAAAGAACTTGGTGTTTTGTTCTATTTATACACGGTACATATAATTATATACGTTTATTAACAAGCTGTTATTTTTACATCACAAACATACCTCCACTTATTTCTTATTTATACATAATAATAAGTACACAATCGGCGACATTGCGTGTTTTGCTATTGTTCAATTTTGTTCCAGATACGTCAACGAATGCAAATACAAATACTCACACTGAGAGAAAACTTTGGTCTGGTGGAGGCTCGGCTTCGCGGCTTGCAGGGACAAGTAACATTCCTGAAGCATTGCTACGCCGGTGTTCTGCCAGGCGAGGTCGAGGACCATAACGCCCAAGAATAAACAAACATATTTTAATAAAAGGGTATCGTTTGATAAATATTTTTGGTAACTTACATAAATTTTGAATAAACTTTACGATTACCTACACTAATGAAATATTTTGATCAAAAGTTTAAAAGTAGCCCGTATTCCACACTGATTCAATAAATATAATCCATTAATGGATCAGTTTTCACTTTTTTTTTACTCTGTTCCATAGCCCGGATGCGCCGCTATGGTTTCCAGTGCTTGAATCTATTCCACTCTGATCCATTGGTCAAGTGGATTAGTTTCCACTGCTTAGATCTATTCCACTCTGAACCATAGCTCGGGTGGATTCGTTTTTAGTGCTTAAATCTATTCCACTCAAACATGGGCCGGGTAGATTAGATTCTATTGCATTTTTTTTATCTTATTTTGGTCCTTCGAATCGAACTGCTTCATAATTATGGTGTATTATTCATATATTATCGAGGTTTTAAACGCGAATTGTTAAGTTAGGAATACTTTAATTCCCGATAACATCAGTCAAAGTGACAGATACTGTCTGAAAATGACAGATACTGTCAGAAAATTACAATTAATGTCAAATTTGTTTCTACTAATCATTGAAACTACCCGTGCTAGACATGCAGTTTCTAGCTCAAATGAAAGGTAAGATCAAAATGTTCATTTTTAATGACAACTGTCAAAATTTAAACGGCCATATCTCGAAAACTACTCGTGCTACTTGCAGTTCCTGTCTCAAATGAAAGGTAAGATCAAAATCTATATTAAGGCCAGGTAGTCCAATTTTTTTTCAAAATACCTTTCTGAAATGAAATTAAACCTAATCGCATTTTTATATCAAAGAATGAATGTTGTCTTAGTAATTGTGTAGATAAGTATTTTGAAAAAAATGTATGGCAGGAACCTGTATAAATACTATTCTAACACAAATAATAGCAAACTATGATGAAAACATTCTCAAATTACAAATCATTTTGGTACTACGTTTGTATGGGAAATTCATCCGTCGCCGGACCCTTAACTAGATCCATAAGTAATATATATCTTTTTTTCAGAATTTCAAACACTATTTGCTAAGTGTCAGATGATTTTAAAAATCACAAAAATGCGGCCTCTGCTTGCCTACCAAGCCTTAATCAAAATCTATATTAATCATTAAATGAAGAGGGCGAACTTTCAAAGTTGACATGAAATTCGATATTCGATATCAATTAAGAGAATGTGGATATGGAATATCGAATTACATGCCAACTTTGAAAGTTAGCCCTATTCTGTTTGCCACAGTCTGCAATAAGCTCAATTGTTTTAACTGTAAATACTAGTTTTAATTTATTTTTATTACATGATTGTAATTTTCTTTGTCTATAAAGATGTAGTATTTTAAGTGGCTATAAACAGAATAGAAAAAGATAACAATTTATTTAGCACACACAAAACACTCAGGGAAAGTTAACAAAGTTACATTAAAATAGTACAATAAAGGCTGCATAAAACAGATATGTCACATAATAACACCATCATCATCATCCATAGTCGGATTTTACCCACTGCTGGGTATAGTATAGGCCTCCCGAAGTTTGTGCCATCCACCACGGTCCTGTGCTAACCGCCTCCATTGACGCCCCCCGACGCATACTATGATGTCGACCCACCTTGCAACCGGGCTTCCGACGTTTCTTTCGTCCATTCATCATCATCATCATCAACCTATATTAGTCCACAGCTGGACATAGGCCTCCCCTAATGAGCGCCATAGCGCCCTGTCTTCAGCTTGCCGCATCCAGCATCTGCCTGCAGTATATCGCAGATTGTCATCCCACCTGGCTGGAAGGCGTCCTACACTACGTTTGCCTAGTCGCGGACTCCACTCAAGAACACGTTTTCCCCATCGGTTGTCAGTTCTTCGCAAGACATGCAAGACATGAATTAGCAAACTGAAGTGGCAGTGGCCCACTGCCACTTCAGTTTGCTAATTCTTTGGGCTATGTCGATAACTTTGGTGCTCTGTCGGATGTATTCATTACGAATCCTATCCTTCAGAGAAACTCCGAGCATAGCTCTTTTCATTGCTCGCCGAGCAACTTTGAACTAAGTGGACCTACCCTACCGTTAGTGTCCAATATTTCTTTTCTTTTTCGCCCATTGTTGGCCAACAGCCTGTATCTGTCCACTGCTGGACGCAGGCCTCCTCCTGATAAGCGCCTTATTGGCTTCTATCACATGGGGGTAGTGCCCATTATCATAATCATAATCATTGTTGGCCACCAATCAGTTATTGTTTTGCTCCTCCTATCATTACCACGCCTTGCAAAGTGTCCAGTCCAACTCCATTTTCGCTCAATGACTCGAGTACCAACATCCTGAACTTTTGCCTGCGTCGGATCTTGGTGTTCGGGACTCGGACTGTAAGGTGGATGCCGAGCATGGCGCGCCCAACATCAAAACAAGTGTTTTAAAACTAAATGGAAAATGAACTCTACGTGTAGAGTCTGATGAATGAAATTGATCTTTCCCTTGCGAATGCGCAGCTAAACAGGTCCAGCCTCAGCTTAATGGTGCTACCGCCCGTGGACGGTAACAACGCTAGTTTTCAGTCTGAACCTCTTGGTGACGTAACATTAAGAGTAATAGTTTACAAAAGTTAATGAACAACAAAGTTTACAAGCAGGAGTTTAGGTTAGGTACCAATACTAAATACAGAGTAGAATATACAGTTTGGGGGAGACCTTTGCCCAGACAAAATAGGTTAGATTAAAAAATATATATATACAGTGCAAGAAAGTAAGTAATGTAAAAGCGGTAAATTTTCTGTAAAAACATTATTGATGCAATTTGAAGAAAAAAAGAATATCATGCCTATATAAAGAAATATAAATAAAATAAATATATTGCGTTCTCAGGTTCTCACATAAAGCAAATAAATAAAATCGAACAGAGTATGTATGTATATATATAGGGTATAAGAGGTTCAAAAATTATTATGAGCAAAGAGGCTCTAGGTTAAAAAGCATTTGTAACAAGTAAAAAGTTTTTGTAAGTGGTCCTTCAAGATTGCGTACAGAATTTTTTTTTAATTTTCTGCGGAAAGCTTATTTTTTGGGATTGTTCGAGTTTTGTTTGACGTGAATCGATGAAACCATCCTAAAGTTCTGATGGTTATATTCAAGTAAACTCGTCGGAGAATTACAATTTATGTGAGTCTAAAACCCGCGACGACTGGATCTATTTAAACCTACCTTCAATTATCTACTAATTCCAACCCCGACCCACGCATTTACGCAATATAATGCTCTATTAAGAAAATGTTACAGAGACGCTATTTATAAAAGCGGAGGTCATTCCCGGTCACCCCAAGGGCCAAGGACAGCGACATTGTTGTGTAGGGTAAAATGTCTATTTTACTCTGAACCTACGATGTTTTGTCTAGAAATGATATCGAATCTTTACCGAATGAAAGAAAGAAATAAGTAAATAAATAAGTAAGGAGTAAGGAGACGGCTCAGTACCGCTATTTGTGCCGTCGTTTGGGGGATACCTATGTTCCGCAGTGGATTTATACTGGCTGATGATGATGACACACAAACCAACTTTAGTACTTCAGAAATAAAAGACTAACTTAGTACTAGATAACACGTAGACGGACAAAAATACAGGTGGAAATTAGTCTACCTAATCTAACCCAATGCTTTTTAGGATTTCGAGATCGAAGATCGGTTTCGAAACCCTTATGGTCTCGCTTTGTCTGTCCTTTTTTTTACTAAAGGTACTAAAGGTCAGCAAATACTGCAGCTATCAATTTGAATTTTTAAATAATAATACATTTCGTGCGCCTGTACAGATTTGAAGAAAAATATATGAAAATAATTGAAAAATGAAAATGAATATTTTCCATACAAATTGTGAAGCCGAAATTTTAAGAGATACCTACAGGATCATGTGGGGTATCAAATGAAAGGTATCAGTTTGTACATTTCAAAATAGATTTTGTAATTTTTGTAGGTGTCATACTTTTTAAAATATTTCAAAATAAGTCGAAAAAATACCCATTAATTATTTGTTCAGGGTGTTCTGGTCGTTTTCTATGTTTATTTATTTTATTTATTTATTTATTTATTTATAAAAAGTAATTACGCTATTTTTACAGGGTTAGGTTCCTAATGCAATAGTGTAAAAAATATAGAAAAACAATGGAAACAATCTGAGCATAAATTAGCATTAGATACAAAAAACTTTAACTAAAAATTAAAATTACACAATAAAAAACTACAAATTACATAATTACAAACCTAATAAAAAATTAAAATTCTTCCATCAATATATAATGTCAAATAACATAACATAAAAACAATTAATAAATTCCAATTACCTAATGTCAAACCTAATAAAAAATTAGTCAGTCATAAATGTCAAATAAATTCAAATAAACATATGTCAATTTAATTAGAATAGCATAGAATACATAACAGAGTTCTATGACATTCGCTCAGGGAGCAGTAGAAAAGGTCGACTCTCTCCGCTACTAGATTCAGCGTGTGGATGCAACGCGTTAGAGGTGCCTTATTCAGGAGGTTGGTCCTTCCTCTTGGTACAGCCAGTAGGGCGGGTCGTCTCCGTCGGCTCACAAACTCATCGGGCACATTTAGCCGCATTTCTTCTAAAATGCCTGGGTTAGCGATCATCCCACGAAATATCTTTATCAAATACAGAGCAAGCGCTGCATCTCTCCTCACCTCCAGCTTGTTGTATCCAACCATGCCTATAACAAACAAGGTTGGATACATCAGCGGGAAGAATGGATAGATGCCGTAGGTCTTCAAGTACAGAAATCTGGTAAATTTATTTTGAATGCGCTCCACCATTTGACTGTACTTGGCTTCGTGTGGTGCCCATACCGCAGCATTAAACTCTAAATGGCTTCTCACCAATGCGTCGTATAGAGTCTTTATTGCATTCATATTTGTAAAGTTGTTCGTCTGACGGAGTACAAATCCTAGGGTCTTGAATGCCTTCTTGCAGATGTTAACCACATGTTCACGGAAATGCAGCTTATCGTCGAGACGAACCCCTAAATCCCTCACCGAATCGACTCTCTTCAACTGTGAACCCTTCAACTGGTAATTGTGGTGGAGTGGTGTCTTAGCTCTACTAAACGTTATTATAGAGCACTTACTTACGTTGAACTGTAGTTCGTTCATACCAGTCCACTCTACCACTCTGTCCACGTCCCGTTGAAGGCGTTCACAATCCTCTTCGTCTTTAATTGGTAAGAGTAACTTAAGGTCATCCGCAAACAATAAGCATTTCGCATCCTTGACGACTGTTGGGAGATCGTTGATCATGATTATGAACTCTAGCGGCCCCAGATTGCTTCCCTGACTCACTCCAGTTAAGGTAGAGTAAGGCTCCGATTTGCATCCCGCGTAGTCGACATACTGCTGCCGGTTCTTCATGTAACTCGCGAAGAACTGCAGCAGTTTGGTTGTGCAGCCGATCGTCGCCAACTTCTGAAGCAGTATGTCGTTATCGACCAAGTCGAATGCTTTTTTGAAGTCGAAGTAGGCGGCGTCGACTTGCACCCCGGCGTCCACATGCGGTAGCATAAAGTTCATTGAGTCAAGGAGGTTACTGGAGGTGCTACGAGCCGGCCGGAAACCGTGCTGCGCGTCGGATAGCCGTGCCGACACCTGCTCCTGCATGCCGCGCTGCACAGCCGACTCGAAGACCTTTGCCGCCGTCGACAGGATGGCCACCGGTCTGAATTCGGTCACATCTGCTCCGGAACCCTTAGGTATAGGAATAACTCTTGTTATCTTCCATCGTTTTGGAAAATGTGACTCCTCTAGGCAACGATTATAAATATAAGCGAGCGGTTCGGCCAGAGGCATCCGACAGTCTCTCAAAATATAGGCAGGGATCCCGTCCGGACCTGCGGAGCGCTTCGGCTTAAGCCTCGTCAGCGCCGCGCGCACCTCGGCCAGCGTCAGGCGCGGCACGTGCACACGCGCGGCACTGGCGTGACTCGCCGCCTCCGCCGCTGCCACGTCTAGGTGAGCAATCGAAGTGCCGTAAACCGAATGAAAGTACTTGGCGAATTCCGTTGCACATTCCGGTTCTGTCAGAATTCTTCCATTCAGTAAGATTTGCTTCCGGTTTACGGCCCCTCGCTTTGTTCTCACATAATTCCAAAACGATTTCGGATCCTCCGTCAGCCGATGCTCTACTTGTTTCTGATGCTGCGCCTGAGCCTCCTCTATCATCCTTTTCACTCCTGCTCTACATTTCGAGAAAGCCTCATAATTGGATCCACTTACCTTGAACTGCTTGTGTAATCTTGCCTTTAACTTAATTTCTCTGATTATCTCCGCAGTGTACCAATTTGGGTATATGTATCTTGAGTCTGTTCTCGGCAGACGTTTTTATGTACCTATAATAAAAAATATCTATCTAGTATTGTATTAAGTGTATCAGTCATCTAGCACCCATAACACAAGCTTTGCTTAGCTTGGGGCTAGATGATGAATAGAATGGAATAAAATAGAAATTTATTTAGCACGCAAAACACTGAGAGGAAGTTAAAACAAAACTTAAAGTTACACTAAACACCACAGTAGAGACTGCATAAAACAAACGAACTAACATCATAAAAAAGTCATAAAATAAATTAAAAAATACCTCTACGTGTAGTCTCATGAAAAAAATTGGTCTTTCCCTAGTGTGTGGCTAAACAGGTCCAGCCTCAGCTTGATGCCGCTACCGCCCGAGGACGGAAACAACGCTGGTTTTCAGTCTGAACCTCTGGATGATGTCACATTACGAGTCTATAGCTTACAAATATCAATGAGCAACAAAGTTTAACAAACAGGGGTTTAGTTAGGTAGGTACCAATACCAATATAAATACAAAGAAAAATTAAGGTAAAAATATATAATGTAAAAGCAGTAAATTATTTAAAAACGTGGTTGCTTTAAATGTAAAAGAAAAACTGAATAGCATGCTTATGTAAAGAAATATAAATAAACTATAAATATTACGCTCTCATTCATATGAAGCAAATAAATATAAGCGTCCAGAGTTTGTGTGTATATTTATAGGGTTTTCTAGGAACTTTTTTGAGTTGATAATAGTTTTCTTTAAACTTAGATTTGAACGAATGTAATGATTTAGTAGTGTGGAGTGGGGGAGGTATATCATTCCAACAGCTAGAAGCTGCGAAACGGAATGAACCTCAAAAAGCCACCGTTCTATGTTTTTGTGTCAGTAAAATCAGATTAGAGCACGCTCTGCGTGGATATCTAGAGTTTCAGACGCCCATTCTAGTTTATTGTACAGGTAAGGGGGTGATTTAAATTTGATAACTCCGAAACAGAAGAGTCGCCAAGTGCAATCACGGCGTGCTTTCATTTTCAGCAAGTCTAACGAATTCAGGTAAGGGGTGACATGTGATCGAAGTGGAATATGGAAGCAGAATCTTGCTCATGCGTTTTGAACTCGCTGGACCAACTTCTCAGTGCGGCTGAGTAGACGAGGTGAACTGATGCTGTGTGTATTTATTATTATAATACTTTATACACAAGTGAGCATTGGATTAGAATGCGTAAAATACTTGAAAATATTTCCTTTAATTTCAATTATTTACGAAATTCACATTTTCACTATTCTAGTCTAAACAAGACATCGTCAAGCGCCATGCTAGGGGGGCAATTGTCTCCCTTCTCCACCCCTATGTTGTCCCACTGGTAACAAATGGGCGCGATAAATTTTCAAAATAATTCCCTATTTGCAGTAATCACGGATGAGAACCACCGGTAACCAATCGGTGTTTTGGCATAAATTAAAATGTTCAACTAGGTTACCGATAGATTCTACCAACGCTATCATATTATGATGGCGTGATGTGATGACTTTCACAATTATATTAAACTAGCTGTACCCGCGACTTCGTTCGCTATTGACATACCTGCCGACTAATGAAGTTCACATTTAACCACAGTTTCTCTCATGTTATGAAACGCCGTGCAAAAAAACTTCGATGCCCAGAATTGGACCTGTTCCACTTCTAACATAAGTATCTTTATTTAGGTACCTAGTTAAATTGTGTATAAATCGTGTAGAGTCTACGGGGGATAGTATGTTGTCATCTTCAATCCCATTCTTTATCCACACTTATTCCATGTCCTTCCTTGTAGTATGAACTCAAATCGTGCCAGTTTTCATTCCAACTCATTCCGCAGTTTCGGCGTGATGCACGGTGAAAGAATTTTACTTTCATCCCTTCTCCCAGGGGAACCTTACTAAATTTCGGGATAAAATGTATCTTTCCTCGTAGTATGAACTCAAATTATGCCGAGTTCTATTCGAATTCATTCAGTAGTTCCGTCGTGATGCGCAGTTAAAGAATTTTACTTTCATCCCCTCTCCCAGGGGAACCTGGCTGAATTCCGGGATCAAATGTATCCCATGTCCTTCTTTGTAGTATGAAATCAAATCATGCTAGGTTTCATTCCAATTCATTCAGCAGTTTCGGCGTCATGCGCGTTGAAGAAATTTTACTGTCATCCCCTCTCCCAGGGGAACCTGACTGAATTCCGGGATAAAAAGTATCCTATGTCCTTCCTCGTAGGATGACCAAAAAACATTCCGAGTTTCATTTCAATATCTTCAGTAGTTTCGGCGTGATGCGCGTTTAACAAACAGACAGACAGACAGACAGACATGAATGAAAAAAATTACAGTTTTGGCTTCAGTATCACTAATATAGTGCCCTCCAAAAAAAATTTTCAAAATATCTTCAATGTACAGAATTGGACCTGTTACAGTTTTAATATAAGTATAGATACATTAGCAAAATATCATATTCGCCAAATATTGTATTTGATTTTAAGGACTAGAATGCATGAATTAGTAAAATTTTTTTTTATTAAAAACAACAAATAATATACAATCAAATAATAGTAATAAATTAGAACTAAACATTTGATTATAAGTCATTAGATTTGTTTCTTCGTAAATTGTTTTAGTAGGTGTAAGGTTACAAGTAATCAATAGTTAAAAAGTAGTTTGTTTATTTTACTACTAGCTGTACCCGCGACTTCGTTCGCGATTGCCTTACCTGCCGACTAATTAAGTTCACATTTAACCATAGTCTCTCATATTATGAAACGCCGCCGTCCAAAAAATCGTGTAGGGTCTACGGGGGATAGCATATTGTCATCTTCAATCCCATTCTTTATCCACACGACTTTTAGCTACGACTCGGCCAGCGTCAGTGTTAAGAAGTGTCCTACTCGTTTGACTTACTCACAGCTGGGGCCCTATTCTGCTATACTAATCGCTTCACTATGACAGGGCTATCGTCACAGAATGACACTTTTTGGTATTCCACCTTGGATGAAAGAAATTATGATGAATGCAGATGGAGAGACGCGCGTCAAGTTTGAAACTGCATATTAATTTATCTCGCGCGCACTATCTGGAATTTTATTAATCTAAGGATTCTACGTGATGATTCTGCGACGATTCCATTGTCATACTGAAGCAATTGTTTTGCAGAATTGGGCTCCTGATCCATTTGACTGGACCACCGTAATTTTTTTTCGTTAGTAGGTAGGTACAGTTGGTTGTGTACCACAATAAAAAATATTTTTCTGCGGTCCAGTTAGTTTAAGTGGACCACAATAATTAATTAATTTAATTGTACACGAAGTTTGGTCGGAGTAAGACTCCAACCAAACTTCGCTCCAGCTAAACCAGCTAAACCACCATATATCATGTAAGGCAGGAACCTAACTTATTTTTCCAAGACCCACCACCTTAGTAGGTAGGAACCTAACTAATGGGTGCGTCTTGGAAAAATAAATAGATAGGAACTTACCTACCCTTTATCTACTAATTTTTTTCTTCAATCTACAGATTATTTCATCAATCTACTGATTTTCTACTCGACTTTCTACTGATTTAGTCATATTCGATCTTGCATCTCTGTTTCTAACAAAAAGAATGCATGAAATCGGACGACGCGTAGACCCGTCGTGATGCGCGGTTAAAGAATTCTACTTTTTCCTCTCTCCCAGGGGAACCTTACTGAATCCCAGGATAAAATGTATTCCATGTCCTTTCTTGTAGTATAAACTCAAAACGTGCCAAGTTACATTCCAACTCATTACCTATGTAGTTTCGGCGTGATGAGCGGTGAAGGAATTTAACTTTCATCCCCTCTGCCAGGGCAACCTTACTGAATTCCGGGATAAAATGTATCTTTCCTCATAGTACGAACTAAAATCACGCCGAGTTGCATTCGAATTCATTAAGTAGTTCCGTCGTGATGCGCGGTTAAAGAATTTTACTTTCATCCTCTCTCCCAGGGGAACCTTACTGAATTCCAGGATAAAATGTATGCCATGTCCTTCCTTGAACTCAAATCGTACCAATTCAGTCCAACTCATTCAGTAGTTTCGGCGTGAACGTGATGCGCGGTGAAAAATTTTACTTTTATCCCCTCTCCCAGGGGAACCTGACTGAATTCCGGGATAAAAAGTATCCTATGTCCTTCCTCGTGGTATGACCTAAAATCGTACCGAGTTTTATTTCAATACCTTAAGTAGTTCCGTCGTGATGCGCAGTTAAAGAATTTTACTTTCATCCCCTCTCCCAGGGAAACCTGACTGAATTCCGGGATAAAAAGTATCCTATGTCCTTCCTCGTAGTATGACCTAAAATCATGCCGAGTTTCATTTCAATACCTTCAGTAGTTTCGGCGTGATGCGCGTTTAACAAACAGACAGACAGACAGACAGACAGACATGAATGAAAAAAATTGCAGTTTTGGCTTCAGTACCGATAATAGAGTGCCCTCCAAAAAAAATTTTCAAAATATCTTCAATGTACAGAATTGGACCTGTTACAGTTTTATTATAAGTATAGATGAAAAAGTTGGGGTGGATTCATGCATGTATGCTTGTTTCTTCTTTACGCCACAACTTCTGAACAGTCGGGCTGAAATTTTGCATAGATGTAAACCTGGTATAAATAAACAGGGTATTTGGTAAAACATTTACTGTTATGGTAGTGAAATCAAGTGCAATAGCTTGGCGGCCTTTTAACCCTGAAAAGTCTGCTATTTTAAGATTTTTCGATGTTTTTCCGAAATTTGAACGATTTAGGACTACTCTTTGTCACAAATGTTTTTTAAATTACATCTAGCATGTAAGGCCCTTACTATTAAAGTAAGGGCTAAGTCAATATTTGCGTTATATTTAGATAAAAATTGATTCAATTTAGTAATATAATAACTAACAGCACTAAATAGTTCAAATTCCGATAAAATAAAACATCATAAAAATTGCCAAGAAGCTTTTCAGGGTTAAAAAGTCGCCAAGCTATTGCACTTCGTTCCACCTACACACGGTTACCGTTTATCAAACATTCTGCCGAATACCCGAATGTATAAATCAAATCACGCTACTTTTTATCCCGGAAACAACGCGTGCGAGGTCGCGGGCAGAAACTAGTTACGTGTAAACAAGGATGCTGGTTAACGATTTACCTAAAATGGTGTGAATTTGAACGCGCCGCTCGATATTACGTGCACGTAATGTCTACTAGTGTGCTTTGTTTGATTGGCGCCCTTGCCCGCCTGAGGCCGTGCCTCTCAACTTACTGCCATTGTATATAATTTCCAGTAACACAACTCATTATCAAAGCGATTACGGTAAATTAAGGAAAAACCCTAAGCCCATGCACGCACTAGCGGCCACGTCGCAGCGCCGGGAAGCTAGATACATAGGTAGACTAGACATATACCATTGTAAAAATGCACGCCCCTTTTGCTATAAAAACTATCGTAATTTGGCGAATTCATTACGGATGTAAGGGACGAAACGTTGGTGTTCTTCCAACACAAATAAGGTTCGTAGTTAGCCCGCTTACATCCGTAGTGAATGCATGCCCCCTTCACAAAACGTCATAGGTATCAACACTCGGTGTGCATTTTTAGAACGGTTTATCTCTACATTCTTATGAAATTGCCATGGAGCACACGCAACTGGGGCCTCGATGGCCAGATGCGCTATGCTACTTTTTAAATGTGTTTGTAACAAAGACACTTAAAGAAATGATAATGCATTTAATGTTTTGTCGCTGAAAAAACACGGTGCTAAGGTAGGTGGAATCATCAATTAACTTCTATAATTTTCCAAATTAAAGCCTCCACGCGATGTTTTCTCAGGTCTATCAGATACATCTTTAGCCATGTTCATGGAGTGTTTGCGGCTTCTTATTTTATTTTATCAATATTCAGCTAACTTAATGAGTAAGTAAGTATGTGACTAAATAAATACTGAAGGTAAATACTTGTATCGTTTATGTCATCTGCCCACCGAGCAGTTGGTCCACCTCTGTTTCTATGGCCTGTTGATCCGGGTCAGGCTGTGAGACGGGGAGTCACTCGAACAATGTGTGCCCAGCGCCACTTTAGTTTCTGCGTGAAGTAAGAGTATCAGGAACCAGCTCTTGATCTATTAATATTCTTTTGATTTTTATTGAGCATATTCCTTATTTTCAAGATACTTGACTTAGGTATATTCATACTTCTTTGGCTTATAAGTTTCGCTGGCATATTATTATGTTAGTGACAGGCCTCAGTTTATATATAACACTAGCTTCTGCCCGCGGCTTCGCACGCGTATTTTCGGCATAATAAGTAACCTATTATCTAAGTTAGGCGTACGCCAATTTTCATCTTGATTTGTTCATTAGTTTTGGAGATCCTAGGTAACAAAAATTCAGATTTCACTAACATTCGGCTTTATAATATAAAAGTAGGATCATTGGTGACAGGAGAATAGTGGTTCCATGATTAAAAATACTGTTGGAAATCCACACAGCATCATCTAAAATAAAGGTATACAATATGTTGATTGCTAAACTCGATTTTTGATGATGTTACTCGTAGTCACAATATTATGACTCGTTGTCATAATATCATGACTAAGAGTTAATTTGTTTATCTCTATTATATTATATCATTTGTTTATCTCTATCTATTTGACGACCTCCGTGGCGCAGCGGGCGAAGGTCCGCCTGCGACGCACGAGGTTGCGGGTTCCATCCCCGTCTCGGAACAAATTTGTGTACGGTCTGCAGTGATTTGTTCCGTTGGTCTGGGTGTTTTCTATGTATAATAAAAATATCTATCTATGTAATATATTGTATTAAGTATATCAGTTATCTGGTACCCATAACACAAGCTCTGCTTAGCTTGGGGCTAGATAATTTTGTGTGAATTGTCCAGCATTATTTATTATTTATTATTTATTTATTATTTATCTCGGTTTTTTAGTTGACCTATCTTGCCTGCTGTGCTAGGGGCAATGAAGAAATAAAGTTTCTGCTAGTGGTGTAAAAATTATTAGTAATGTGTAGCTCTGTAGGACTTTTTGAGGCATAGCCATTAATGATAAATAAATAGATGACGTAGATTGTAAATCACGACGCTCTGACTTTCGTGAGACGTTGGAAATACTTTTCGTGAGACGATGGGAATCAGCATGTCTCACGCGAAACGTTGGGAATAACTCGTAGGTATTTTCAGAGAATGTCCTGCGAATCCTTTATAACTCAATTACAGTGCACGAGCTTTGATAAGCAAGACGCCTTCGGTCCCCCCATAATACCAAAAAACCGAAAGTTTCAAATTCCCATACCCTGGGACATTTCTAATTTATCTAAAGATTAGGCTGTCTAAATTCGAATTTTGTCATAGTGTACAAAATGAGATAAAAGCCAATAAGGCGCCTATCAGGGGCAGGCCTGCGTCCAGCAGTGGACCAATAGGTATAGGCGTTCGAGGTGAGGTGAGGTGAGGTACAAAATGTACAAACAAGTTTGAAGTGGTCAAGTTGTTGTTAACCAAATTAAAAATACCAAGGTTGGTACCTAATTTTTATTAGGGTTCCGTACCTCGAAGGAAAAACGAACCCTTATACGATGACTTTGTTTTCCGTCTGTCTGTCTGTCTGTCTGTCCGTCTGTCAAAACCCTTTTCTCAGGAACGCGCGGAGCTATCGAGTTGAAATTAGTTTCCAAGAGCATCACATGCACGAAAAACCTATAGAGTAGGTACTTCCCATAGACTGGGATCATGAAATTTGGCAAGAAGCAAGGTCTTATAGCACAAGTAAAGGAAAAAATCCGAATAGTAAATTTGTATATTTTTCATTAAAAAAATACTTTTGGTTCTCGCCATGAACCAAAACTAATATTGTATTTTCCGTAGTCTTAGAATCATAAATTTTGGCAAAAAGCAAGGTCTTATAGCAAAAGTATAGGAAATAATTCGAAAACTATATTTTTTTTGTTAATCACAAAAGAAATACTTTGATTCTCGCCGTGGACCAAAACCTATAGGATACGTACTTCCCGTTGACCTAGAACCATGATATTTGTCAAGAAACAAGGTCTTACAATTATACGGAACACTTGGTGCGCGAGTCCGACTCGCGCTTGACGTTTTATTATTGGGAATGGCTATTATGATTCAATTTGCTGCTTGGATCGTAATAGCCATTCCCAATTAAGTTGCTAACTATCTATAAGTCGCCTAGATAAAGATTGGGATTTAAAATGACCCCTGTGTCATGCTGTCTCGCTTAGATCATATTTGATCAGTAAATTGAGCGGGACAACACGAGCCGCAGTAATTTTCAGTCACAATCTTTAACTATTTGATGCAATTATGCTTATTGTTAAAGTTCCGTCTTATTTTATCATCTAATTCCTAAAAGAAACCATCATTATAGTTCCTAGTGCTTATAACAATTATTTCTGAAGGCCACACACCTTTTTGTAAAAATAACAAGGCTATTTTGACGTAATAAAACTGGACCGTTTATCTTTTGAAAATCGTTGGTTCTTACCGTCGTAATTTGTATTACCGAAGCATACTTACTATGTAACTTCTGCGTTTAATGTCAATGCACAACACCGGTACGGTATGGCTTGTTAAAGAGTTCTATAATGTTACGGCTTTCTGGCTTGCCTTACATATAACTCGTTTCTCTGCGTATAGTATTGTGGTGTTAAGTTTTAGTGCAAGCTTCTCACGCTTTTTAAAGAGTCGTCGTAATAGATATCCTATCCCGAGATACTAGCCATCTATCCCTGGCTGGCTATCCCATTGCCAAATTTCACTACGATCCGTTTTGTCGTTTAAGCTTAAAATGTTACAGAGAAACGGAACTTACATTTGCATATTGTATGTAAATGTAAAGTATGGATGGTATGGTTTATGATGGTCAATTTTCCCTGTAGGTAGGTTTGTTTGTAGGTTTTTTTAGTGGCCAGTAATCACTAAAGCGTAGCGGATGACTCTGTCAAAGCAGTGTTACATAACCGCCATGACACGTAATCAATCGTCCGTCTGTCAAGTCCCTTTCCTCAGAAACGTGTGGAGGTATGGAGTTGAAATTAACATAAAATACTCAAGTCCATAACCTCTTGGAGCCTCGATAAAATAAAACTTCTAAGTCAACGAAATCAAAAGTTACAGCCTTTTATGTCCGAATATTTTGAAATTTCCAAGGGAATCACATGCACACAAAATCTATAGGGTACTTCCCGTAGACCTAGAATCATAAAATTTGTCAAGAAGCAAGCTTCTTGGCAAATTTCATGATTCTAGGTACTTGGTCTAATAGCACAAGTAAAGGAAAAAATCCAAAACCTATTAATTTGTAGTTTATTGTAAAAATTTACTTTTGATTGTCGCCATGGACCAAAACTATGCTAGGTCAACCGTTAATCTAGCATCATAAAATTTGGCAAGAAGCAAGGTCTTATAGCACAAGTAAAGAAAACAAATCCTGAAACCGTAAATTTGTAGTATTTTCACAAAAAAAAATTGTTCTGATTCTTGCTATGGACCAAAATCTACACTCAACTTCCCGTTGACCTAGAATCATGATATTTGGTAAGACACAAGGGGATTTTGGTATACAATTATACGGAACCCTTAGTGCACGAGTCCGACTCGCACTTGACGTTATATTTATTACCTATAATATCTCTCGTTTATCTGATCTGGGACGTGGTTACGATTCTCGTTAAGGATCAATAAGCACGATTTTGTCTCTGGTGTTGATAATTTTCGGTAAAAAAGGTCGGTTCTTTCGGACCAAATTTTATGGTGTCCGTATTGAATCATCATCATCATCATCCGCAACCCGACTTCACCCACTGCTGGGTATAGGCCTCCAAACTTTTGTGCCACTCCACACGGAATGAATGAATCGATCATTGTTAATTTTTAATCAACACCAGAGACAAAATCGGTCTTTTACATTAACCGTAATCGCGCTTCTGGTGTAAGTTGTTTCATCGGCTGCGATGATTTAGCTTCGTGCTAACTAGCACGAAGCTAAATCATTGCTCTATTATCTACTAGAGTGAAGAAAATACCGGAGTGTACGTACGAATGTCTTGCTAAAAGTACCTACAGATCATATAACTACTGAATTCTGCTTGGTTTTGTTTTCGTAGATTCCAACGTCGAACTACATACAATCTGAACTAAGTACCTACATATGTACCTATATTATTCATTTTTTAACGTGTCCTTTTTGTTATTGTTTATCCGGTCGAATCGAAGCCCTTGATAGGAAAGTATCCGAACGAGAAATACCTACTTCTGATCCTTAGTTCTTGTCGTGCATTTTCAAGCTAATGTTGTGATGTCCGTGGCAAAGAAAAAATTAAAACTGTAATCCGGTAAAATAAGGCAGTAAATTTGACCCAATTTCAGTTATTTGGTGGCTCTAGTCTCCGTAGGATTGTTAATTTGTCATTATGGCGGTTTGTTTTTTGTTTTTGCCTTGTTGACTTTGTTTATACTGCATGCCTTGTTTATTCATCATCATCAGTCCACTAGACATGGGCCTCCCTAAATGAGCGCCATAGCGCCTAGTCTTCTTCATCTTCGCATCCAGCATCTGCAGCCTGCAGTCTTTCGCAGGTCGTCATCCTACCTGGCCAGAGGGCGTCCTACAATACGTTTTCCGAGTGTAGAACGGACCCCCGGCCACGCCAGGCCATGCTTTGTTACTAATATAGCAGAATTTAATGAAGCCCATTACGCCGTGGACTGCCTAGTTTATCTAATCAATAGAGTGCACTTTAACTTCCGCTCGCCACTCGGGCAAACTTGTCGGAACTCTGAGTATCTAAGTGTTCTCTAATAGACTAGCCAGACCTACGCATTTAAGCATTTACGAGATGATCAATCCTTTTCAAAGACATAAGGAACTACACTTGCGAGCTTTAAAATGGAATCGCTTTCATCGCGAGTTGATCAAAACATTTTTTTTACAATTTATGTACAATGAACTATAGATTGTGGTATATCATTTGAAAGGTAATTTTGTTACCTTTCAAGTGATATCAAGAAGATTTAAAATTAATTAAATTGGCTACCTAAATTTTGGGAATTATTGCAATAGGTCGAAGTTGCATCTATCGGCTTCTATCGGCGCCGGAGCTGGATGAGCTGGATTTCTCCCTCGTATCCGCTGTTTTAGCTCGTCCCACATATGCCAGATTTGGTTCAAGTCAGGAATAAGGGCTGGCCAGTCAAGTGTGGGAATGCCGACATGGAAGACGTCTGTCGGTACTGTCTAGTCACTGCTGCGGTGTGGCAGCGGACATTATCGTTCATTAAATCAAAATTTATCGTCGCCAATAAATCCTGCGTAAGGGAAAACATAACTTAACTCATAGTTCACTGAAAAGAAATTGTAAAAATTTGTCTTGAACAACCCTTGAAGCGATTCCAGTTTAAAGCTCGCAAGTGTATATATATAAGGAACTAGATATCGCCACTACACATATCTTTTTCTCAACTATCGCTTAAAATTTACGGCGTTCACTGCTTAAAAACAGTGATCCAAATAGATTTTTTGCGAATTGTTGTTGATCGTGACGATTTTAGCACGTTCGCTCGAAATCGGTGATTTCGGTACCTATACAAAAATTTTCTCGCTGGTCGAGGTGAAAATTTATGTACTACTCGTTTATTTCAGTTTCGTGCCTTTTTATTTAATACCTTACTATCTCAGTAGTCGATTGTAGTGCCACTTGCTAAGCTCGTGACTGAATCAATACTTGACTGCTTTGCTAGAATTTATATCGGCACGTTCACAAAAAAACAACGTTGCTCTCTTTTTGTACTCTCCTTTTTTGTTGTATACAGTAGTAGGGATTACAATCCGAAAAACCGGATCCGGCAGCTTAAAACGTCCGGTGACCGGATCCAGTACCAATATACCGGATCCGGTGCATGAGAAAATTCTTTAAGTCGGCTCTAATTCTAAGTGGGGGAACTGGGATCAAATCTAGCGTGGAAGTGCATTGTTCTCCTTTTTTGGGTGGGAAAATGCCATCGCACTGCCCCTCTGCCATGGGGGTTCGAAAGGGTGTGTGGGGCTTGAACCCACTCAAAACCCACCCGTTAAACTGTTAACTTGCCCCACTACGACAGAGCCTTTGCCGAAGTGGGGCAAGATCGGGTCGCGATAGCATGCACAATCTTGCCCCGGCGGTATGCCCGTAAGGTCATAGGCCTCAGCCCCTATAGAGGGATAGTTCTGTTCACTAGTCAACTTTCAGATTTACGGGCGAACCGCCTCCCCTGTCCTCCCGGTCGTCGGCGAATCCGGATTGGATGAGATTGGGCGTCATCCTCTCTGACCTCCACGGTCTCTTTCTGCGCCATAACCGCCTCGCAGAAAGAGACCATTTCGTCCCACAGCCTCTCGCGACCGAGCATGGCGTTTACCACGCTCGTTAAAGAGAGGTCCCGGCCTATAATCGCCGCGAGCTCGTGTCGCTGCGGGCCCCATGCGGCACATTGCTCCAGCGTTAGCAGCGCCGTATTTTCCGGCGACTCACACTCGTGGCAAGCCGGTATCGGCTCCCGTCATGCAATTTGGTGCATGGACTTCCCGAAACATCTGCATCCGGATAGCACCTGCAAGGTCAATGACCCGAACCGCCGCCGCATTGATCTGCCAAAGACCGGGTGGATGGCCTTCACTTCTCTTCCTCTTCCATTCAGAACAATAGCTACTCTACTTCGGTTTTATTTAATAACTAGCTGCTGCCCGCGGCTTCGCCTGCGTAGTTCCCGTTCCCGTGGTAAGTCCGGGATAAAACATAGCCTATGTCCGTCTCCTGGTTCTAAGCTGCCTCCCCACCAATTTTCAGCCAAATCGGTTCAGCCGTTCTTGAGTTATAAATAGTGTAACTAACACGACTTTCTTTTATATATATAGATTAAACTTACTCTATAAATAAATTGCCGCAGCTACAAGAGATTTCACACCCATCTTTATCAAAACGCCAATTTAGATTAATCAGAAGCCCGTTTCCGGATTTTGTTTACAAATGGAATCTGATCCCGTTTGTAAACAAAATCCGGTATTTTGGCCCATGCTGCATACCTACTGGCTCAGCATCTTAGCCCATTGTGTACACTGGCTTTTAAATGCGTGGACCAGCGTAGTGTGTGTATCCAGTCTATTTTGGAACGAAAAGGGAAAATTATTCTTATTTGATCCATCGGGGTCCGGCCGGATTTCCATCGATCCAGCCGGATCCGACTGAATTGAAAATGTGTCCGGATTGCAATCCCTAGTCATACCCAATCGGCTATTTACGCAAACATATTGATGTGTAAGTGATAGACCTAACGATACTTACGTAAAAAAGTATCGTACCGTTCGGAATAATCTCACTAATATTATAAATGCGAAAGTTTGGATGGATGTATAGATGGATGTTTGTTTTCTTTTCAGGCCAAAACTACTAAACGGATCGGGCTGAAATTTTGCATACAAGTAATTCTGATCCTGGAATCAAACAAAGGCTACTTTTTATCGCATAAAATAGTTCCCATGGGATAGAAATCCCCTTTAAATGTTTCCATAGAAACAACGCGTGCGAAGCCGTGGGCATAAACTTGTATCCTATAAACCGATGAGGCGGCTCTAATTGTCGTTGATATTCTCTTGAAAAGGAAAAAGGCATATTCATTTCTTTGCTCAATTTAATGTTCTGAAATCGCGAACAATCCCTAGGGTAACCAATAAAGTAATTTTCACAATCAGATTTCGACGTTCAAAGTGATCATGGTACCCTCGGGGACCAGAGAAAATCTTATTACGTACAGGTGCGACTTGCCGTCGTAGCAATCACAATTCGCGATCGATACGTATCTGTTCTGCATTCCTCGTTTTTAATTTATTTTAAACCTTTTTGTCTACGATGTGAACTTACCTAACCAGTTGTATGCCTTCATCGAAGCTTACCTATTTCATTTTATATTATTCAAGGTTGATAATTAACATACAATATTTTAATTTTTCGCAAAAAGATTTGACCCAGTTCATTGTGTAACAAGTTTTTAACTTTAGGTAGGTAGAGTTACTTTTATCTCTTTTGCACGAACGATACCATTGTGTTTGTTTTGGTCCTCATGTCCGCAAAATTAGCGAAGTGTTGTGATTCACAGGGTCGTGTACCCCTTTAATCCGTAATAACTCGGACCTTCCTTTGTGCTTTGAGAGTCTCAGTGTGTTTGTCTGATACGTGCAAATTACTAAACAAGGCTTTGTATCGGCCGGTTGTCCGACTTACACCGGTCTTGGGTTAACTTAATTACTGCAATAAATAAGTAAAACAACGGTTTACATTCAAACATATTATGTTATATTGTTTGTTTTTAAATATTTTTGGTGCTCCATTTTTATTTGTGTATTTGTTTAAATTATAAATTATAATACTAATAATAGTTTAGGACTCGCAAAAGCGCACGGCCTCCTTTAATGGGCAATGAGGAGCTCCGAGCGATTTCCGAGGCCCGGGCAATGAGCTCGGCATAATAAATAATACAAAAAGAATTGAAAGAAGGACCATCATCGGATGGTTTTCACACACTCACACGCTCCACACGCTAACAGTCTTACATGTACACAATATCACTAGCTATACAGAATGCGGCGAGCGAGGCCGCGTGCACTGAACCATAGATGTGTAATGCGGGGTAGGGTAATCACTCGAAGTGAGAGCCCTTGAGCTTCTTGAGGGCATTGGTGAGGTGCAGCATCTCGGTGTTGAGCTGCCACACGAGCGTCTCCAGCTTGTCCACGGTGTCGAGCACCTCGACACGCTCCGTGTGCGGGTTGAAGCGCACTTCGAACGGTCGCGACATGGTCGACACCCAGCTCCTGTAAACACAACACATTCGTAATCGCTCCTCGTTTAACTCGCTAAATCACTACTCCGAACACAATCGACCCTTTATGTACCTGAATTTTCCTTTGGCATCTTCGAAACTCTCGGCCACGTAGTAAACGGGCTGGTACTCCTGGTCCTGGTAGGGCTGTATCGATGTGGTGGCCGGCTCGAAAGGTCTCAGCTCTGGCTTATCGCTCAGCGCGTGCAAGAGCTCGCCAATAGAAGACAAAAGTGCAGCGCCGTATGCCTTCACTTGGTTGTCCTCTTTGCACAGGCCGAATTCAACGGTGAACCAGTACACCTGCGCAAACAATCATTTTTCAAACAACTTCACTAGAGAACTAGAGCTGACTCGGTATTGTATTCGATCCTTTAAATCTCGCTATGGCATGGGGCCGTTATGATAGACAGAAATTCATCATTATATTAAAAAGAAATTCATCGTTATGATAGACAGAAATTCAACATAATAATAATCTTCTAAAACAAAACTTACAGTAGAGAGCTTTTCAATTTCCGGATCAGATGCACCGAGAGAAGCCAAGCCGATTTCCTGGGAGAATTGTGCGAAGCTAGGATCAGCCAGCAGAGGGATGTGACCAAGAAGCTCGTGGATGCAATCGCTACAATGAAAATGAAGGTAGGTAAAAATATTGTCAACCTGCTGAGCTTTCACGGAGGAAATTGCGCAATTTAACTTCAACACAAATATTGAACCCCTCGAAATTATTATCGTCCCACTAACGTTGAAAACTATTTAAAAGTTGCTTCAAATCATACTACTTCGAAGTTGCTTTCGGTTCAACTCAATTACTTATGCCATCCGCATTTAACAATATTACAGTTCCATTAGTTGCGCAGCGCAGAGCTCTTTGTGGCAATTATATTGTCTTCCGGGGCAGCTTGTAGTCGTGAGATTTCTGATTCAGTTGCCTTGTTTTATCATTACAAAAATTTTAACACAGTGACTGCCATTTATAATTCGGGTAAAAAATATCTTACTTTTGCGAATACTCTAAATCATTTCCGGACCTATAACCTCTATTGTATAAAAAACTCGCTTCATCGTAACGTTAATTAACTCACAAGAGTTGTACTTGCTTTACATTTAACAATTAACACGATTTTTACAAGGCAACGCGTGAGTAAAGTCCTTGATAAAGTTTTTAACAAAATTAGGTGAACCTAAAATCGCAATCGGTGAATTCGAAGAAGGTAGGGAAAATATAGTTTTAAGGAAGTATCTACTTACGGTTCAGGTGTGTGGAAGGGAGAGTTGGCGTGGCGAATGTACTGTGTGGACTGGAAGACGCGGAAGGCGAGCGAGGCAAGGAAGTCGCGAGCGGTGAGCAAGCCCGCTGCCGGCCGCAGGGAGAAGCCGGTGTGCTGGCGCAGGAAGTTGCTAACTGACTCCAGCTGGGGAATGCTGTGCGGAACGAAGATGTTAGCCTCCTGCAGCTTGCTGAACGCATCCTTGTACTCCTTGCAAGCGTGCTTGGGCATCAGCTCCACCACGGAGTTGAATACTCGCTGCCAAGTCGAGTTCTCGATCTCGGTGTAAGACATCGGGGGGATAGAGTCTCCATATTTGTAAGCGAAAGCCACTTCAGCTATCTGCTTCCTGCGCTCTCTATAAACCTTGTCCGCGAAACCGGGGTGGTTCATATCCAGCTCAGGCTCGTACATTATCATGAGATGGTTGCAGTTATCGAGATCGGAGGCGTGGCGGGGGAACCAGGGGGTCTTGCTGGAAACGTTGTTTTCGGTGAGGAGGTTCACTCCAGCGAAGGAGGTCGATTGGCGGAGTGATCTTATGAGTTGAAGAAGGTTGACGCGAGACATGCTCACTTTGACGAGAGCGTCAAATTGAATGCCTTCGACTTGAGAGGGGCGAGTTTCAAGGTGGAGCACGCAGCCTTTGTAGTTCTCGATGGTTTTGAGAATGCGAGCGAGGGATCCCATCCCGTCGCGCATGCGGAGGAGCAGGATCGCCTGCTGCACCTCCTGCTCGGCCTCAGCCGATTCGGCGGCAGCATTTTGCAGGATCACCTCCTCTTCCGTCAAAGTATAATCTGGAATTCAATTATCGTTATAGCTAACGTTTTTTCAAGTAATAAAATCTTTATTACATTAACACAATTATTTAAATGTGAAAGTTTAAATATTAAGATGTATGGATAGGTGGATGTATGTAACTTCACGCCAAAACTACTTTAACGGATCTGGCTGAAATTTTATACAGTTAGTTTTAAGCCTGGAATAAAACAGAGGCTACTTTTTATCCTATAAATCATGTTCCCATGGGATGGAAATAAACACAAAACGTTTCCATAGACAATAATTTCAAAGCTTAAATATCGCAATCTATTAGTATTATAGTTCATCCATGATATAACTCTATAAATACTAACCATCATTGGTTTTCCCGGCGTCATCCCCTATATCTGCATCGGCTACAACGAAAAAAAAATTAAAACAAAAAATAAAAACAAAACTCAATGTAAAAAAATCAACCAAACAAATTGGCGTTGAAATAAGGAAAATAAAAGAAAAAATTACCCAGGTGTCCATTCTTGGTTTCATCCTGTTGGGTGCCGTCTTCAACAGTCGGGGAGTTATTTCCGTTGCCAATGAGCATATCATCTTGGATGTAATCGGATTCCAAGCCAGAGTCTTTGAGGGTAAAAACAAAAACGTAAATAAAACAAAAAGAAACGATAAAACAGCAAAATTGCCGCAGAAATTATGAGAAAGAAAAGTACCGAATAAATTGATGAGCCTAGTTTTCTCTGATGTCGGAGCAAAGGGGCTTTTCTTTTATGGTAGGTGCACTTACCATTGGCGCGGGCGCGAGCCTCTTCGAGCACACTTTGCTTGGTCTGTTTGACAACCAGGGTCTCGAAGCGGGCGTCGTCTACAAGTGATCGACGGCGTGATGGATAACCGTTCTGTAATAAATAAAAGAAAAGGTTATTCGTGTAAAGCATGTATCCCTACTTTAGGCAGTTCAAACACTCGTTTGTTCTTTAAGCAAAAATGATAAAAAGTTAAAAACGCATGTGACTAAAAGCGTAGTTTTTGCTATCCATTATACGTTGAATCAAAAATAATAAATAATAGTTGATACACTCAGCAATTTATTGCCATTGAATTTGTAGTAAGATACTACCTACGGATAACTGATTACCGTTTTTCTAGTTACCTAGGTTACTAAAACGACTGGTACATGATGAAATTAATTTAATCTATTATATAGTAGTAGTAATTCAATCAATTTCTTTTAATCCTGCACGATGCGGCATAATTATCCTCTTCCATTCCCCTGACAGTATCTCTGAACAAAATCGATCAGCTTAGGATCAAAGAAAGGTTAAAAATAGTTTTCGTCTTTCAAATCCTTATAAATATAGAGCGGTCAAATCGCATTATATTTCATACGAGAGCGAGAATTGCTTTTACGAAGTTCCTAAGCTTATTTCCTGCGCGTGTCCGGGGGTAAGTGCTGCCATTATATTCCCGCCTTCACACCCGCCGGAAACTACGTTATACGTTTGAAATCCCTTAAAAGGATCTTAAGGATCTCGAGGAACTGAACTTTCTGAACCGCTGAACTCGAAAGGAGCCAATTATTACAACTGACGCGCACTTTGCGAACAATTCACAATTGTACGAAGTACTTAGTAAACTTACGTAGGTAATTAATTAATCTTGCAAGTTGAAGTCTTTGTCATTGACTTTCAAACACTCCTTTAATTGCTGAACATTTTATTGGTTTAACATAACAAGCTATTCGGATAATATCATCATATTACGCAATAAAATTAATACCGATATTACATACCTTTGAGATATATTAAAAGGCGGTTATGTAAAAGTCAAAGTCGAATTCGATCAAGCAAAACTCAAAAATGTACTCGCAAAACAAGTTTTTTTAAAGTTCCTTACAAATGAATTAATTTGTGAGGCTTGTATGAATAATGAGACCTACGCATTTTAAATTTTCCATATTGCCAGAAAACCCGATTTGTGCATGAATATGGGCAAAGTCAAGCGAAAGCGTCAGGCAAAGTTTGAAGTAGTAAATTACCGGATTTTCCGTCGGCTCTTATGAGTTTAGCACGCCTAGCCTAAGTCATTACCAGCGTAATTTCCGTCGCCTAGCGCTGAGGAGCGCACGCGGCGAGACCTAGCATTTTCCACTAGAGTGGCCGTGCACCTAACTATGTATGTCAAGGGTTAAGCTAATCGCACTCCATTGTTAACGAGCTCCTGAAATGCACTAAGAAGGTAATCGTTCGACCTAAAACTACCTCAAGCATCTCGGATAATTGCTCTTCGAAATCAATCTAGGCTATTCTTTTGTTTGGGTTTTATTAGATTGTTATATTGTAACACGTGTTGGCGATTGTTTTATTGTAACACGCGTACGCATTCAATAGTTAAAGCGGCAGGATTGCGGAAACTAGAGTTAAAGGTTCGCCTAACTGGAGCGGGTAGATTCGGAATCCGGTTAGTATAGCCTTGGTGTGCCCGAGTGGCCACTTTACCATTCCAATCCGCGCGGCAATTAAGCCGAGCACTGATCGCTGACCGTCATGTCCGTCCCTCCATGCGCTGTCTTGTTTGCATCAAATGCCAACTGTCCCATCGTTGAAAAAGCAATCCGATTAAGATCGGAAGATCTTATATTTCATCTAAACTTGCAAAGCATTATTTCATTTCAATGTGCAATCGTATTGACGTAAACCGGATTAATTATCCGACCTGATTATTATGCGTGCTGTTTTGGACGCCTACGCTTAAGGGCAAACGGAAATGGCAAGAGCTGCTTTTATTACCTACCCAATAATGTCAAGAATATCAAAAGTAATTTAAACATTGACCGTCAAATACATAACTACCATTTAATATGTCATGAATAACTCAGAATATTCGGATCAACTAATCTTGGGAGGTAAGCAGTAATTAATGACGTAGTGCAAAAAAGCCCACATATTGTCACTATAAACAACAGAGACCGGCTGAATCATATTCCTTCGATTTTTAGGTTCGGTTCTAAGTTGAAGGGCTATAATAGCATGTGAGACAAGATCTTTGCAAATGCAGTGGACGCGGTGAGCGTGCTGCCTTGCATTCCGACCTTCGATGGTCAAGGAAATACTATCAGATGCCAATTATAAAACACACGTTAATTTAAAACTGTTTGTAATAGGCCCAGGTATCGCACAGCGTATGAGCTACTTAATCGTATAAATAACATGATCGCATCGCTAAGTTATGCATTAAGCAGATTAGGTCTATTGGGTTAGTAATTAGTTTACATATTTTATCTTATAACAGCCTTCTTGTGGAACCTATCGGTTTTATAATTAACATTTCGCAAAGCTACCTACAATAATACTTTACCTGTATTCCATTGTAAACAAAAGATTTCATACACAATCCACGAGATAACCAAGTGTTAGATAATTGCAACGGAATTGGAACCATGAAGTAACGAGTGACGCCTTGAATATTGACAATGCTAATAATCTTCCTTGAAACAATGATGAGTTTTTTACGACGTAATAGTCATTACCTACTCTAAAAGGTCAGTGTCTGCGGGAATCATGCTATGATTTCTTATTCGACGGTAATATGCCTCTACAATGGCTAATTTATTTGTAATTGTTCATTTATCCGTTTATGTAATATGTCACACGATATGATACAATTTCGTTGAGAAAGTTTACCTTCTCGAGTTATAATTATAACTTTTGCAAATTAAATATTGAAACGGAAGTCCTTTTGTCGTATAGTAGGTAATTAATACCGCAAAATTATTTGTAATTATTGTGCTTTTGCATTCTTTAATGTTTGCCGAAAAGAATACTTACTTTAACTTATGATTCGTTTTTAATTAATCTCGATGGGAAACTTACTTTCACAAGGTTTCTTTGACATTAACGAATGTTTTCGTTTACTTGCTCAAAATCAGTACTTATATGAAATCTGTCAACCGAAGGAGTTTGGTACCTATTTCTTTTACGAATGGTGTACTGGCAAAATAATGGCTAGATTGAGTACCTAAGTATTAGTTATGATTATGAGACTTAACTTGCATGGCTTGCATAGGATTTCCATATTTTCTTTTATAGAACCGGTGTAGGAGAAGTTCTATGAATTTAGAGGGTAATTTAAAGAACCGAAAAAAAATTGTGTCGAAAAACTAGCTATGCGGTGCAAATAAATAATTAATTTTATGAAAACCAAAATAGCTCATAGGCAATATATATTCTAATATGTATTGCCGTCGTCTTCTACTGTTATTAAGTATTATTAAGACCACGAATTAAATTCCATCGTTTAATTATGTAAAGGTTTTCATAAAATTAATTTAAATTTGGCAGTTAAAGGACCTTTTATATGTATTTTATTAGTGTATTCTATAAACTAACTAGCTTTGTGAATAAAATTGAGAGCTAGCAGATATTAAGTGCAGTATTTGTTTATGTCGAACGTTTCTGGTATATTCTGTTTTTGTTTCAACAATATTTATCATATCGTTACATCTTGAAAACTATCTTAATCGATTTGCTGATTTGCGGTAACAAAGCCCCTGTAGGATAATAGCTAGGAACTTTGAAAAATTGATTACATAAAAATCATCAAATGCCCCTTGATCAAGCTATATGTGACTGTAAAATTGATTGTATCTTACACTTATCGGTATCTTTACAATAATAACATAAAGCATTGTAATGTGTTTTTTTAATGATTCAATTATTTAATTGTTGGTATCAGAATCAGTATAGTTTCTATTAAATCCCTATCTAAATATGTATTTTTAAGTACCTATGATGCGAGAGTTATGTTACTGCAATGTTTAGGTAAATTATGCCTTGCTGAGCCTTTAACTTAAATAAAATAAGTTATCATGAGTTATTTGCGTTTTCAACTTTTTATCATAGACCTTGGGAAACAAAAATGGTTTTGTCAGGGTTTAACTAAGTGGGACTGCAAACACTTGTATGAACTTTTGTTTTCATGATCGGTCACTTTGTTTACGTTTGTGCGGGCTTAATTTACTAAATCGGCTTTTCGATTTATGCACTATTTAAATCGTAAATATTTCAAATGACCGGCCACGAAAATGAAGTGATGATGATCCTATTATGATGAAGCATGGAGTCAGCAGGACGCGGGTGGTGCCCGTGTCCTGCCACGGAAGGTGAGAGCGCCTCACCTCGATGCTGTAGGATTTCTTGATGGCGAACATTTCGCGGTTCTTCTGAGCTGCTGCGACGGCCATTTCTTCTCAATACACTTCACTGGTTACGATGGGGCCTGAACTAAGGTTCACTGCGCGTTTGGCTAGCGTTTGTCTGCGAGAGCTTTCGGTCACGACCACTGGCTTGTGCCTGTCTGTCTGCGACTCGAGCAGTCGGATTACTTGAGCTAACTAAACTTTGGATTGCAAACAGACCAATGCATGATGACCGTTCGCAAGAACAGTTTAAATAGTGTTAGGCGCGCGCCTCCCACCCCGCAGCGCCTTTCGTCGCGCATGCGTCATCAGCCGCGCCGCGCGCGCCCCTCGCGCCCTCTACCTCTGATCGTGCACCTCCTAACCTAACCCTCTATCAACCCCTTTTGCTGTCATTTGGAGCACCCTCATCCATTTCAAATACCTACCTAATTCAATTTATTTAAAATTCCAAAATAAGCAGGCCATTCGTAGACTTGCACTATAATGAAGGTAGGTATATACTTCTCAATCCGGTAACTTCGTGTAATTACCCTTAACTATATCAGTCTATAAATAAATAATGCAAAGAAGATCTCACCTCGTAATCAAAACGTTCAAAGCATAGTAAATTGTCACCCTAAATTGGGAATTGAACTTGAGTATTATTCCACGATATCTAAGTTGGTAGAACTTAAGTGATACCTACTCATTCATGAATTTCTACTTCGCTTTATCACGCGACTTTATTCTCGTGGATGTCGTACCAGTATTTCTTGGCCCAGGTCATGGTATAGGTAGGTACCTACTACATAGCTGTATGCGAAAACTCGTCTAGATTAATGCAGGATAGGTTCTCATCAACCGAATTAATTAGTTTATTATCAACACTAAAAAACACGAGATTATAAGAAAGTTTAATTGATCATTAAATTCAGTTTAAATAAAAAGATTAAACAATAAATAGATTGTCGGAAATGACTTGAGAGTTTTATCTGAATTAGGTTTTGTGGTTTATTCATTACCGTTTTATGATTTTCGAATGGTTCGCGTGAACGTTCGTTGTGGCTTAGATAAAAAACTAAAAGAAAATTAATACCTACCTAATTTCATAAACTAACTTGTTTATTTGCATCTCACACAAGTTGGTACCTACACACCCACAAAATACCTACTCATAGATTTCAGAGAGAATACAAATCTGCCTCCAAATCGTCATGCCGCCGTTTCTTATACAAGGAGCCACAAAATGGATGAACTTAGCCCATAGGAGAGTGATCCCGGCCTCCCCGGGTTAAGTCTTGTACTACAATGATTTGTATATTGATCAACAGATGGTAACATAATATTTTCCATCTAACTAGTACCTGAAAGCCTACGATTGTCTCGCAGTGAGTTTGAAAAGTGGACCAGGTGTTCTCCTCTTGGATAAAGCTGTCTTGGTCTTGAGCGTAAATTCGTCTTCCTCTCTGTACTCAGGAGACCTACACGGAAGAAGAAAATCGAAGTTTCGTATCGTTGTCGTGCAAAACCAACTCTTATGTCGCTTGCATAAGATTAGCGTTTCCACAAAAACTAATCAGAATCTTCAATTTCTGATTAATTAAGAGTACGGGCCCAGGATTCCAGTAACTTCCTCCCTTAGCTCTAACTAGAATGCTGAGTTAGGTAGGTTCCATCCAATAAGGTGCCCGTAACGTAAGACACTGCATTAACCCCTGAGTTAAAATTTTACCGACTTCTCAAAAAGCCTATTTCCTTACCTGATGTCCAATAATACCTCGTCTGATAAATTTACCATGATTCTACTTATTGCATAGAATTTCCTTAAAATGAAGAAGTACACGCTTTTCAGTAGGTAATAATTCATTGGCATGTTTCTAAAATTCAATCTGGCGTTAGTTTTATTATCTTCTTCCTGTAGTTTCAACGATGTGTTAATGTGCTTAGGCGCCTAGTTAAGGTTTAATAAATTATTTGCTGCTTTAATAAGCTGTATATTAGTTGTAAGTTAATGTGTGTAGATCTATTTAATCAGTTTACTGATAATACAGTGTGTTTTTGTTGCATTAAACCTCGTTGGTAATATTACCCGCGGACGGACAGCAGTTTATGAATACGAATAGATCCTTATAGAGTAAAAACTTTATACAGATTTTATGTACTTACGCTTTATAAAATCTATATCCTCACCTCAACAGCCTATACAGTCCACTGCTGGATGCAGGCCTCCCCTGATAAGACCTTATCGTCCTTTATCTCATGGGGTTAGTGTCGCACGCTGGGCGGGCACCACACGGCCTCTGTATGAAACTTCAAAATCTTTGTGAAGTTAAAGAACATGAGTATGAAAAAAATGTCTATAAAAAGACAAAATTCCAAAAATCTCAGAACAAATACAAAATTCTTTATAAAGTTTACAAGACCAAAACATTACACATGCCCCCAAATCCAGTTGGCAAACAAAAGTTGGCTTCCTCTCTTTCGGTATACATTTATTATGTTACAAGGCAACCTAAAGTAAAATACCCTACTTGAATGTTTTTTAAGTGTAGGTTGAGACAGAAAATCTAAAAAATATTTTAAGTAAGCACCTTTTTATGATGCTTTGACGCAGCGTTAGGCTTTTCCTTTTGTAGAATAATTAATTACGAATGGGGCATTTTAAGAACGTTTTCCTATTTGTCATCAAATTACTCTGCTTGACTTGTGACTCGGGTTGCTGTCAACCGCATGATTGGACCACTAATGTTGATGACAGGTAAAAAACATAAACCGACATGAAATTCCAAAAAACAGTAAAACAATGTAAATAAATAACAACTTAGTTCGGTATCAATAAAAAAACACTCATGTCTTTTTCCTCTACGTCACCACAGTTTAGTGACGTATGAGATTCATAGAAGCGAATGACAAAATGGTTTTTTTACAAAATGAGTTTTTTTACAAACGTTAACAAGTGTTTTACCTTGGATCTAATCTCCGACCAAGGGATTAATATTCCTTACTTAAGCTACAATAGGTTTTCAAAGTGGTCTGCCTAGCTTTGGCACGTGCAGTGCTCACAGAGCAAGTCCTTGGGCGAGAAACATTTAGTTGGCGTATGAATTAACTAGGTATAAATACGTCTATATTTCGAGTTACGTTTTCGAGTTCCTTTAAGAACCATTTACATGTAGTTTCTTGATGGTGACCACACTGCTCAGGTTGGTATAGTATTAATTATGATATTGTAGTGAACATTACTGCGATTTGACGGCCTCGTGGCGCAGCGGGCGAAGGACCGCCTGCAACGCAGGAGGTTGCGGGTTCGATTCCCGCCTCGGAACAAATTTGTGTACGATCTGCAGAAATTTGTTCCGTTGGTCTGGGTGTTTTCTAAGTATAATATAAATATCTATCTATGTAGTATATTGTATTAAGTATATCAGTTATTTAGTACCCATAACACAAGCTCTGCTTAGCTTGGGGCTAGATAATGCTATGTGAATTGTCCAGCATTATTTTTTTATTTATTTATTAAGGAAAGAAAGAAAGCTCTACTTTTCCTTGTGTAATGTCGAAACTTCTGATTTTAATTTATACCCAACGTAAACCATTGCGTGCATAAGGAAAACACAGCTGTAGGAAAATAAGCCTCTAATCTCCAACGCATTTCCTCACTTTGGTATTACGATACTTACGATAGGAATAAACCAGAGAATCGCCGTCGGCCGCGGTATTTCCAAGTAACTGACGCTTACCGTTTCAAACAACCAGAAAACAGAAAGTCGGACGCTTGGGGAATCCCTCCGAGCGAGGGGTACCCGTCAAAGCCAGAGCAAGGCGGGCTTTACGTCACAACCAACATGACTCACTTTTACGCACGTTACAAAACAAACTTGACCTATCGATGTTAAACATCAAATAAAATATCGAAATAGTAGTTCAACGCGGTACATTTATAAGATTACGATTCGAAGAAGTATTTCTTCCGTAGATTCACTGTAAAGTAAATAAATGACATTTACAACCGACTAAACAACAAAGTAGGATGTCTATTGGGCTGTGTTTCATTTAAATAAATAAATAAATAATGCTGGACAATACTCACAGCATTATCTAGCCCCAAGCTTAGCAGAGCTTGTGTTACGTTTACAAATGTTTGTTATTGGATATGTTCGTCTATTGTTAGCATATTTTGATGATTTATTAGTTTTTAGGGTTTCGAGGTCGGTTTCGAAACCCTGCTCTGGCTTAGACTGTTTTTTTTTCCCGCTTTGATGTCACAGCAACTACCGCAGCTATCAACTTGAAATTTAAAATAATAACACATTTTGTGCGCCTGTAGATTTAAAGAAAAAGAAATAAAAAAAATGAACAATATAATAATAATATACATAAAACTTTAATGTTATTACATTAAAGTTTTCCATATAAATTGTGATGTCTAAATTAAAAAAAATACCTATAAGGTAATGTGGGGTATCGAATGAAAGGTATCTGTTTGTACATTTCAAAAAATAGTCATTCCATATCGCCAAAAAATAGTCAAAACGAGAGGGAATTATTTTCAAAAGCGCGTAGTGTATCGAATGAAAGGTATCGGTTTGTACATTTCAAAACAGTTTTTGAAATTGCTGTAGTTTACATACTTTTGAAATACTTTGAAAAAAGCAGAAAAGGCTTGTCTAGGTAATTTTGCAGAGTGATCCATACTATTTATAGGTATTCATTAAAAAGCGAAGTCTCTAACCGGTAGGTACCTTTAGTACCTCATTACTTTAGGGTCATTAGGGGAGGTCTATGTCCAGCAGTGGACTAACATAGATTGATAATGGTGATGACTCATGGCATGGCAAAAGCTATGTTAGTCCACCGCTGGACATAGGTCTCCCCTAATGAGCGCCATAGCGGCCTGTCTTCAGCTCTGCCTACTGCCTTTCGCAGGTCGTCCTCCCACCTTGCCGGAGGGCGTCCTACACTACGTTTGCCGAGTCGTGGTCTCCACTCAAGAACACGTTTCCCCCAGCGGTTATCGGTTCTTCGCGAGATATGGCCGGCCCATTGCCACTTCAGCTGGCTAATTCTTTGAGCTATGTCGATAACTTTGGTTCTCTGTCGGATGTATTCGTTACGAATCCTATCCTTCAGAGAGACTCCGTGCATAGCTCTCTCCATAGCACGCTGAGCGACTTTGAAGTGGTGGAGCAGCCCTACCGTGAGTGTCCACGTCTCAGTTCCGTAGGTCATGCCATGTGTACCAGTCACTAATTCTATGCTTTTTTTTAATTTTGACTAGTTACTTTCGTTGGTTGGGTGCCTAGGTGCAGTAAACGTCTGAAGTCACGGCATGGTCAAGTTTCCAAACGAGTCCAATTTTTATTTTTTTTTGTTAATTTTTGACTTTGGTTCTTACCTACTTCCTGTTAATATTATAAATGTGAAAGTTTGTGTGAATGTTTGTTACCACGTATTTCCGTAACAAGGTACTTAACCGATTTAGATGAAATTTGATATAGCTTAGGTTCTTGAATAACACATAGGCTAATATAATTTTCAAAAATGAAACTCTGAGGGGGTTACAAAGTTTCTATGGAAAATTATCATTCCTTTCGATTCAGTGAAAACTAATATAAATCTATAGGAACTCATATTATAATATGAGTAAGAGGAACAATTTGTATTTTTGTATTTTTGTAACGAATAAACTCAAAAACTACTATACCGATTTCAAGATTTCTTTCACCATTAGAATGCTACATTCTCCCCAAGTATATTATTATAAGCTATATTTATTACTTGAAAAAATTGGAATTCCATCTAAAACTTCAATAATGTAACCCAACAAGGTCTAAGAAATTTATCCATAAAATGTATGATCGCATGCGCTGGGGAAACTATTGATGATAGAACAAAAAAAATGTTGTATAATATAATAGAACTTATCAATATCTACAAAAAAAATTACAAAACTACCCCTACAGGGTGTGCAAGAAAAATCTGAAATATGCATGATTTCTACGCGGGCAAAGCCGCAGGGCGCAGCCAGTAACTAAATAATTTCAAAATAATTTAGTGTTCAAGAGGCAAGATATAAATTGATAGATTTTTGATGTCTGTATAACATAAACCTGCCTTTTTTGTCAAAAAAAAGTACTTATTCGAAATCTCACTAGTCATTGTAGAGGGCAATGCCAGGTGAAATAAAATTTAAAAAGAAACCGTAGGAAGAACTTGGAAGCCAAAATAAAAATAAGACGAACTCTCTCACTTGCATGATCTTTTACTTTTCAACCAACTTCAAAAAGCAGGAGGTTGTCAATCAGTTCGAATGTTCGTTATAATCTTCACCAATGTTTTGCAACTTTGATGATTATTTCGCTCTTTTAAAGATACCAAGATGGTCCCTTAAAAAAATCCTGATTGAGGACGGGTTTTTATTCGCCTTTTTCAAAATCGGAAAATATAAAACTAACAGAAATTTCAAAAACTATTTTGAAATGTATAAACTGATGATGTATAACATGATCCTGTAGGTAGCTTTTCAAATTTCGACATTATAATTTTAATGGAAAATGTTAATTTTTATTTTTCACTTCTTTTTCTTTAAGTCTGTACAAGCGCACAAAATCTATTATTATTTTACAAGTTGATAGCCGTAGTTGTCCAGATATTAAAGAGGGACAAAAGGACAGACAAAGAGAGACGAAACCGATCTCGAAACTCCATAAAACGATGTCAGGAACCAATTCAATAATTGGAAGTAGGTAAATGTAGTATTTTTAAAAACAATTTTTTTTTAAAACACTCATGATGGAGACGGCGTAACAAAAAAATATACGAGAAAAAAAAAACTATTTGGTAAGTATTGGAAACAAAATATCCCGAAAACCAAAAAGGTTTTTACAAAATACGATTATGGTGATACTACGGTCGCCAACGAATACATTAGCACCAGGAAAATATTTTACGATAACTCTCCAGCAGTTATGCAGGCATCAAGTGAAGGCTAATTCAAATCTACATTTAGGTAGATTTGAAATCAACGTACGAATCAACATATTTTAAATCAAATTAGGTACTTATTGGCCATTTTGATCAAGTCCATCGACATTTACGTACAATTTTTTTTGTTAGTGCTTCCTTTGTTAGGAATTTTTGTAATTGTGGGTAAGTAGACCCACATGTTCTATAGTAAACTAAAAGGTTTAACGACTAGTTATAATTACCTACTTCAGCGCACGGCAACAGTGCCAACTTGATTGAGGTTTATATGAAATATGGATCATAAAACGATTAAAAGATTATTGCCGTTTATGTAACGTAGATTTCTATGGTTATGAATTATTGATGTATATTAGTACTTAAATGTAGACCTTGGTGATGAATCATTGTTCAATATTTTATATTTATCAATATTTTATTTGTAAAACGTACATAGTCTTTGTTTGGAGCAAAATCAAATGGGAAGTGCATTTTATTATGAGAGCTCAGTGATAAAATATCTCTCTCTCTCTCCTATCAATACTTCGTTGAGCAGCTCACACTTGTAAATCACCGATTTATGGTTGGTTTGGCTCGCAAAACAGATAATAATTATTCTCGTATTATTATGATTTTTATCAACGAAAGTGCCAATACCGGTTTGTACGATATGAATGCAAAAAAATAAGACTAAGCATATTAAGTTTTGCAATAATAAAGAACCCCATCGAAAACATAAAATGTAAAAACGAGGCCAAGACTGCAGGCCTTGCTTTTTTTGTAAAAAAAAACTGTATTGTTTGATTTACCATGTGATATTTCAGGGTTTTGGTCTTTCCAAAAATCTAACAAGCAAAATTGCAACAACTCGTTTAGATTTCATAGTTTCCGAGTTAAAGGGCATTTGCATTTCTCATGTTTGGTCGGTCCGTTTCGTTTCGAATTTGGCTGACATATTGCCATGTGTCTTGATACCGAGATTATTTTTGTGTGGCTACGTATTAATAAGATATGTGTAATATTATGCTTATTATTTGCAGAGTGATGTGGGTCAATAACCAGCATGAGAGCCATCTGTCGAGTAGGAAGTGCATTCAATGGAAAGCGTGAGTAACACCAAATAATACTTAATAAATGCATGTTTACTTTCAAAAGCCACATGAACATAACTTCTTCTAGTAGTTGGTTTGGTATTTAGTACTGCATGTCGAAACTGGATACACATAACGCCTTCACAACAAATTACTTACCTACTTCATTTTTTATATAATAATAATTAATAATTAAATAATGCTGGACAATCCACACAGCATCTAGCTCCAAGCTAAGCAGAACTAGGTGACTGATAAACTAAATACTATACAATTACATACATAGATATATTTTTATTACAGAAAATACCCAGAACACACGGAATTTTTTCTAGCAGATAATGAACCCGCACCCTTCTGCGTCGCAAGCGGACCTTCGCCCGCCGCGCTTCATCGGTCGTCAGTGAAATATTTAAGGGAACTGCAGACTGTTGCAAACAATTTAGAGGTAAGTATCTCAACTGATCCAAATCAAAACCAATGCTGATGCGCTGCGCCAGATACTCAACAGTTCTAGGGTCACGCTTCGCTTCGACAAGTCACTCATATGAAATTTTGAAAACCCAGAGAGCCAATCCCCAATCGGAGCTAATAGGATCCATCGAGAAGGTAAATAATAATGCAGTAAGTACTGAAAGATTTATATCGTTACGATTTACATCTTTGGCTGTACTTACAGTACAAAACAATACAATCCACACAGCATCGTCTGGCCCCAAAGTAATATGGGTCATAAGTATCGAGATAATATGGATAATTCTACAAATAGTTTACCATAACATACTTTTTTATTCCTTTTTTTGCCGTCTTTGAACTGGCGTTAATTGAACTTGAATGTAGCAAATATGCGGAATCTAGAAAACAAAGAACTTCAATACCATTTCAATACATTATTTCACGGAAATACCATATTTTGAAATAATGGCAGCAGCATCGGCAAGATTATTTTATTTTATTTACAAAAAATTGTATCAGATAACAAAAGTCTGGATAATAATAAATACGTCGTCGGGTGCATTTTCAACCCCGCAATAAAAGCCAGATTTTCTGTCGAAAGCTTTGTATCTGCTAAATAAATTTGTATCAGCTAAGTTTATATTTCTATCTTTACTTAGAGGTTATGAATATTCCTAGAAGAGCACGATAAACAAATAAAACAACTACTCGCGTCACAGTCAAGTTTTATCAAATGTCGGCCTTTCGCCGAAATTGTAGGTGGTGGTTAGCCGTGTTGCGTCAAATTTAAAAAAAGGTGATAATTGAAAGGGGTTTGAAGATATTGGCCCTTACATCAGTTTTATTTTTAAATTGCGGTGCATAATGAAAGTTATATATCTGGATAAAGACATTTATACAAATAAAAAATATATTACAAATGTCCTTAAGCGTCAGGTTTATTCTTGGAAACCTGACCCCGATAATCATAATCACATATGAAAAAAAATTCATATGAGCAATAGTTATCCTGTTATCTGGGAATATCTCAGAAACCTGACACATAAGGACATAATACTATAGAACATTTTTTTATTTAAATAGGTGTCTTCTATCCATATATATATATAAAACTTTCATTGTGCGCCGCGATTTCGAAATAAAAGTGTGGTTTATCCGATGTTAGGGCAAACCTCCATACAAAAATCTTCAAACCTCTTTGACACAAAAAGGCTTAAAAAAAAGTAGCTCGTCTTTTACTGAGAAATAAAGTAGCTATCGACGAAGTTTTTTATTATTTTAATTATTTCCAAGTAAAATTCTATCATCGGACTTAACGTTCAAATCAGAAACGAACCATAAATGGGCCCAAGTTCCACTTCGTTCGTTCATATCCATCCAGCCATCAAATTTTACGTATAGGTCACGTCGATAAAGTTTGTGATTGAAAACGACAGCTCCTCATGCTGTCGAGCTTAGATCATCTTTGATCCAATATGATCTAAGCGAGACAACAAAACATGAAATCGGCTGTCTTTTTCAGTCTCAATCTTTATCTACGCGATTTATAATTCAATTTCCAACAGACCCATGCGATGGAAACTTAAAAGGTTTATGGCCAGTCACTCATCCACGAGTTTATCGTAATCGTACTGCCGCTCTGCAATCGGCATAGAGTAAAATAGAGTGACAAGTCCAGACCAGACCATCGAGTTTTAATAGTGCCGCATCGTACGGGTTACTTGCGCTCCGTATAGGCTTTGTGATTGCGTCTCATAATAAAATGGAAACCTACTGCCAAACTCGCCGATGGATCACCTGATCCAATAATAAATAAATCAAAAAAGTAAATAAGATCTTTATTTAGTAATAAAGATCTTATTTACTTTTTTGATTTATTTAGGTCCATTACTAGGTCCTAGTAATGGAGATCGTATGTTTATATATTTATTAGTAATTAAATAACTTCTTCCATTTATGGATCGACCACGTGCGTTATCGAACTGAATCTAACTATGCAATGCTACGTGTAATGTGTATTCTTCTAAACGTGAAGTTTATCTCCGGGTTTTCTAGGCGTAATTATTTATGTACCTTCTTAATTGACGGACCAATTATACTCGACTTCAAAAAACAATTAAGGGCTATTGTGAAGATCGCCTTCACCACATCTCCAAGGCAACAATCAGTCACGAACAGGACAAATTTCTAAAAAAAATACAATTGAAACGCCCCGTATTTATCACGAAATTGATAATTCCATTGTTAGCTCTTTAATTGTCTTCTTGAAACTTCTAAGTTTCAAGTTCTCCAGATTTGCAATATTGGTGTTGTCTAAGTTTGGCGATGATCGTGGTGGATTAAAAGCCTGTGGCGGTTATTTTATAAAGCTATCTGCGCATATCCCCTCCACACCTGAGGGGGGGGGGACATGCGATAGCTTTATAAAATAACTAGTTTCTTCCCGCGGTTTCGCTGGCGTTGTTTCTATAGAAAAGTTTAAAGGTGATTTCTATCCCATGGGAACTGATTTAAGCGATAAAAAGTAGCCTATGTTTGATTCCAGGATTAGAATTACCTTACATTTAACCACATACATACATATAACACAATTACCTTAGAATTACCTACAATTAATTAATTGTGCAAAATTACAACCCGATCCGTTCAGTAGTTTTGGCGTGAAGAGGTAACAAACATCCATCCATCCATCCATCTATCCATCCATCCATCCATCCATCCATCCAAACTTTCGCATTTATAATATTAGTGTGACAAACGTCTGGCCGTCATGGATCAAAAAAACGTTTATTTCAGGCACAAAATTTAGGTCAAAGTGTGGAGCATCGTATCTTTGGTAACAGGTAGTAAAGATTTTTAATTGCACTTAAAGTTCGTTGAAGAAAGAAGCAATTGTTTATCTTTTCTTCGGGATACCATTATAAGTCACGTCATCCATTGACAGACACTTGCAACCCCATGCCAGACACCCGTCATCATCATCTTTCGGACCTTATGTATCCTACTATAGGTGGGGTCTGCACAATATGCAGTTTTACATATTAATAAAGACGGAGATACGTGGTAACAAACATTCACACAAACTTTCGCATTTAAAATCTTAGTAGGATAAGGATCTTGTCGGAAACTTATACTTTAATAAATTGCACAACGTGCCCCGAAAGTCAAAGTCCAACCGATATCGGAGGACGGGTTAATAACGATTTAGAAAATACAAAAATTCACGGTCATTGGCCACCGCAAATGACCGTGAATTTTTGAATTTTTGTGACTTTCATTTCCATTCTTCCAGACAGGTGTGTACCCCAGTCTGGTGATTTATTTTTCTGACCAAGAACTGCTTGCTGTCTTCTGTAATTCTTTAGCTACTTCACTATTCTATTTGTTGGTTTTAAATGGGAGCCTAAAGCTCTCCACACATCAATCCACATATTATGTTGCGTGCTCTACACGCAACGTAAAATATGCTTTCAAATATGGGCTTTAACTTGTTATCTTTACATACATTTTACTGAGACAAAATGGCTTCCCACAAGCTATGCGAGTCCGCGAGCCGTCTGTCATCTGATGCCGTCAATATGAAATGCATCTAAATGTTACGAGTTCAAGTCCATATTTTAATACACATTATTTGCTCTGCGTCTCTGATCTGCGACAACCTTAACCCCTATGGTGTTTTATTTCTCTTACCAAGAACTACTTGTTTCTAGCTTACTGTCCATTCATCATCCGTCGGGCTTTTACCAGCGTCAGTGTCGCAGCTACTCTCGAACCACGTGGCCTTATGCGAGATGATGGTAAAAGGCCTGATGGTATGACTCTGATTCCCTGGAAGATGGGTCGGCCTTTAGTTTGGGATGCCACGTGTGTAGATACCCTAGCGCCTTCACATCTTGCAGGGACATCGGTAAGGGCCGGTTCTGCAGCAACATCAGCGGAGTCCCTTAAACGGCGAAAATACGCTAACCTTGACCGAGGTTACCTATTTGAGCCGTTTGGGGTAGAAACCCTTGGTCCTTGGGGTCCTGGGGCACACGGAATTTATAAAGATCTCACCAAACTTCTTATAGAGTCCACAGGTGATCGGAATGCTGGCTTCTACTTCGGTCAACGAATTAGCATTGCCATTCAACGTGGCAATGCTGCCAGCATTCTGGGCACTCTGCCTTCTGGTGACGGTTTAGATTTTTAAGAAATAGATATAAGTGTATATATTAGCTGTAATTGTTTTATTCTGTTACTGTAATTTACATATTATCTGTCTATGTATATAATATATAATAAAATAAAATATTTAAGAAGGTCTTACATATAATATAAATTATCTGTCCATTCAATGTCGATGGGTGGAATTTTGTAAAACACAAGAAAATCACTCTCATCGAAGCAGGTGGGACGAACGGGATGAAAACAATATTCTGAAGCAAGCTTTATCTGCTATTATTCTTGGTGCCCTAAATGGTGATGATGATGCCCATAAATAAAAAGTACAAAAATGTGGTTTTACAGCTATGCCATGCTGTATTAAAAAAAAAATGATTTTTATATCTTCAACTTCATGATCTTTGTCACTACTCCAGCCCGAGTAACAATCAATTCATTATAAATCAAATATTCATCGGTAGCTTGTATCTGACACAAACACAAAAGTGTCTACGTTTGCGCCCTGCCTAAGTGAGCTTACTTGTTACGAGCCTATTTAATAGACTCTGGTGGACCAGTTCCTTATTGGCCAATTATTTTCATCGGGCCGGTGGCATAGACTTAATAATCATGGAGGTATTTAAAGTAAGCTTTGCTTTTCTTCTTCTAGAATTCTTCTCCACTCTTTTGAAGATCATTAACGCTCTTCGTATTGAGGTGAAATTTATAATACCTATCTTCCCCCATTATGTTAAACAAGTTTGTTTCAAAGCTTGATTATTACAAAAAATATGAGTTACTTGATGATGTCTTTTTTACTCACTTTAAATGATACAATCAAACAAAAAATCACTTTATCTCAATTATCTTACACCTAATGAAGCTAGCATTGGTACCCGTTGTAATTGCAGCATTGGAACCGACACACTATTTCTTGCTAGCGACGAACATGAGGTAGGTATCAGGATGATCAAAAAAGGTTCAATAATCAAAAAGTCTTTATTTCCATAAATACAATAAACGAACATTATATACATTTACTTACACATTTATTTATAGTAGCATTTTATGTACTGAGAAAATGCCAGACGCTTAAAATTAATTAAACACTGACACGGAAATAAGTGACATTTCTGATTTCCGTCGCTTAGGTATGTAGACTAAAGTAAAAGCGTCGAGAAACCTATAGCCTGTTACTTAATATTTTTCGAGTTGGAGCAAAACCAGTCCCAAGGTTTTTTATCCTCTAGATAATCTGATATTTTATAGTAAGCCTTTTTGGACAGGAAGGTTTTATTGTTTTTTACCTGCGTTGTTTTATCAGAAAAAACTTTGCGGCTTTGTTTATTCGCTCTTATTATCGCATAGGGGCAGAAGGCCACTAGGAAACCCAAAGCAAGGAAATTTCTTCATTATCGTTGATTTGCGGTCGGTTTTTAAAGAATCACTGTTTTTGTTCTCAGAATTATTATCTAATGGGTGCGTTACCCCGCTGGCATTAGTCGATCAAAGGTAAAATGTTGTCAATATACCTAATATTATCGACATGGTCAATAAAGATAAAGTGGTCGCTAAAATTGTTATCGTTAATGAATGACACTTCTCAAGCAGATAAAGGACTTTGTTGGTTCTACATGTACCTTGGTTGCATATTTAACGAAAAAACAATACCTACCTACCCACGTGGGTAGGTAAGGTACATATTGTTTTTCGTTATGACGGAGACGTCTCTGTCATAACGAAATTCGTAGGTTGCAAAAACTTCCTTATGTATCACCACTTCAAAGGAATTTTAACTATCAGATGCTGGACGTCCAATTATTGGTACAACAACAAAAACAGCTGAATAATATTTATTTTATTTTATTCGGAGAACAAACAATTTATTACACTTTATAAATAAATACATAATTATTCCCATTTATATGTCAATATTTTAATAGTTAGGTGTAAAAACTTCTGTCGTTGGCTGTATTTCATTATTTTTTGGTTGTGAATTAAGGAAACAAAGATTAAATTATGTTTTTTATACATTTAGCCGCCTGTTCCTCACCTTACCTCAACAGCCGATATTGATCCACTGCTGGACGCCGTCTGTACGGCATACAAAATGTGGGACAAAAGCAGATTTTTTGATATAGACCGAACTTCCCCGGGACGAATATGGCAAAAATCAAAGCGCTGTATTAAGCTAATACAGCGCTTAGATTTATGCCACATTATTCTTTTAGTCGCCTGTTCACCGGGGACTTCTCATCAAACTCCCCTTATGAATAAAATATTATTATGCACAGTCCGAGTGTAATCACGCCGCATTTTGTGCATAAGCCAATTTCTTGGAACCAGGTACGCTATTGTCTTTTTTCGTTTTCCACATTATTAACTTCTGATTTTCAGATTAGTTACAAGTGACCTGTATCAGTCTGTCTCTGACTCATATCAGCATCTACAGGTACTTAACATTCTAAATTTGTAAACTACAGGCATAAAAAAACTACCCCTGAGGGGTGTGCAATAAATTTCTGAACTTTTGGATGATTACCACGCGGGCGAACCCGCGGGGCGCAGATAGTTATTAAATAAATTTCATTCATTTCATACAGATAAAGAAAAGGAAGCTCGTGAAAACCAAAACTTAATAAACGATCTTAATCTGTTAATTTATCCCCAGAAAACTGAACCAAAATATAGAAAATGATTAGATAAATATATATTTTGAATTAAATAACTTTATTGTTATAATATGTAAAATTGTAGATATATCTAATAGTTTGTAATTATTCAGTTTTATTTCCTTATTATATAAAAATTTAATTGCGTCTTCGAATGCCCATTTGGATTTGAAAATAATTACTAAACTACATTGTGCCAATGTTGTGCAACACTATGACAACAACCTCAACCGCCTTTAATGGTCCACTGGTGGACGCAAGCCTCCCCTGATAGGCGCCTTATTGGCTATTATCTCAAGAGACCACGTTATTTGTGATTACGGCGACGACAGCGCGATTAATAGTTGAATTAAGCCTATGGTATCCAACACAGGCTTTATTCTACACTATGAATCTTATTATTTTTTTATCACAATCTGTGCCAATATATTTTATACGATAGTTTCGAAGAAGTGTGTTAACTTAGATTTTTTTTCAATTAGCGTCCAAACGACTGGTAGGTTTGATCGGAATCTTAGAGATAACTCATAAATTCATAATTATTGATCTATCAAAATATTTGGAGCGTAGTGCCTGCAGCTTGCAGTTATGCTACACACTTAAGGCGCACGTACCGGCATAATATGTACCTATACAATTCGCTGCCGGGTACCCGGCACCGACTACCTGGCGACCGGGACTCGTGAAAAGCTACTTATTCTTGCCTGGTGCCAACATGTGCACATTGAAATACCCATTGCGCTACCCCGACTCAATCAATCAAAATTTTTGAAAATTGCAAATGAACGAATAGAATGAATGAATAGTCTTGCCTGGTTACCAACATGTGCACAATGAATTAAGGCGCTACCCTGACTCACACTAGCGCCACCACCGATTTATTTTCAATCTCAACGCTTTTGTTAACGCTAACGTTAAAAAAACCACCTAGTCTTGCCTGGTGCCAACATGTGAACATTAAAATACCCATTGCACTACCCCGACTCAATGAATATTTGAAAATTCATTTGCTTAGGCAAATGAACCAATAGAATGAATGAATAGTCTTGCCTGGTTACCAACATGTGCACATTGAATTAAGGCGATACCCTGACTCACACTAACACCGCCACCGATTTATTTTTATTTTAAACACTTTTGTTAAATAACGCTACCATTAAAATGAAAAAAAATCGGTGGCGGTGCTAATGTGAGTCGGGGGTATCGCCTCAATTCAATGTGCATATTATGTTGGTAAGCAGGCAAGATTTGCCTTTTCACACGTCCCGGCCGCCGGGTACCCGGTGCCGGGTAATTGTATGCAAATTATGTCGGTCCTTGTGAAAGCTATCCTACACACTTCGCCGCCAAGTACGTGTACCTGGCGGCGAAGTGTATAGAATAGCCCGGTTTCCAGCTCCGGTTGCCGGGTCAACTGCTATCCGGAAACCGAATTATTGGCGCTACCCCATATCGATACCTCGGGGCTCATAGGGCGTAAAGGACATTTGGTCGAAATTGACTTAATAATGCAGTTTTACTCAGTTTTTAATTATCTATCGAACTGTAAATGATGAAAGCCGATAAGGCTCTTATCAGGAGGAGGCATGCGCCCATCAAAGAACCGGCATAGGCTGGAGTGTATTACAATTACTACTACTTGACGATCTCTGTGGCGCAGCGGGCGAAAGTCCGCCTGCGACCCAGGAGGTTGCGGTTTCGTTTCCCGCCTCAGGACAAATGTTTGTACGATCTGCAGATATGTGTTCCGAGTGTTCTGGGCGTTTTCTATATATGATAAAAATATATATCTGTGTAATGTATTTTATTATGTCATTTATCTAATACCATAACACAAGCTCAGCTTATGGCTAGATGATGCCTTCAAGATTTTTTTTGTCTTAGTTAATTATGAATCAATACGAATAAAATTCCACATTAGAATGACCTTGTGTTTTTGAAAATACTAAAAAAACTAGTTTGAATGCTGTTTATTTTTGACAGTCTAGAGCTGCTCTATATGTAAATTTTTATTTGTCTACCTTCGATTTCCGCAGTTTTTGTACTGATTTGACATCTTTTCGTATATTCACAGTAGGAGCGCACCGATATCTTTAGAAGTGAGAAGCTTCATCTATGATAGTTTATAAAAACTTAGGTAGGCGTGATTTTTACTTAACGCTTGGTAGACCAGCAGAGGCCGCATTTTTGTGATTTTTAAAATCATCTGAGACTAAGAGTTTAAAATTCTGATAAAAAGAAGTATATTACTTAAGGGTCCAGCGACGGATGAATTTCCTATACATACGTAATACCAAAATGATTTGTAATTTGAGCATATTTTCGGCATGGTCTGCTATTATTTGTATTAAAATAGTATTTATCTAGGTTACTGACACATTTTTTTTTTCAAAATACCTTTCTGAAATGAAATTAAAATGAATCGCAATTTTACATTAAAGAATGAATGTATTCTTAGTTTTTGTGTAGATAAGTATTTTGAAAAAAGATTGTGGCAGGAACCTAAATAAATACTATTCTAATACAAATAATAGCAAACCATGGTGAAAATATTCTCAAACAACAAATCATTTTGGTACTACGTTTGTATGGGAAATTCATCCGTCGCCGGACCCTTAAGGATCTAGTCTAGTCAAAGTTGCATTCAGTTACAAGATCTAATGAACTTCACTCGATAGAAAAAATCCATTAGTTACCCCTTTTTCTAACGTTTTTTCAATACTATGACTAGCGCACTACTGATACACACTTTTTTTTGTACTCAACTTAGGACACTTAATATTTCTAAACAAATTTGCAGAGTTAGAGTTGATAAAATGATTTTCTTAATCTCCATGTTAAAATAACTACATAAAACACTAGCGCGCGGCGGCTTGGCAGGCGCGCGTTTTCCCTTACGCCTACTGCTGCAGGACTACCTGGCCTTAACCCTTAAATTCATAGTGATGGAATTTCCATTACTATGAATTTAAGAGTAACACTTTATTTAATCTTTTGTATCACGATTCAACCAAATCGGTTCTGTGATGTTATCCTTCGCAATTCCATAAATGTACTTAAACCATGACAAGACGTACTCTCAAGCCAAGTGGTAAAAAAAAAACATTACTTAGCTATTTACATAATAAGTCGGACAAAAACAAACGTGGATGAAAAATTACATTTTAATAGGATATTACACTCATTTTTGAAAAGTGTCCTAATTAGATTTTAATGTGCTAATGAACCACTAAAAAACAACGATTAATTTTATTTTTTGAATGATGATTTTTACTTCATTAACAACAAACAAACGTAAACAAATCATACAGTGCAAAGTAAACTCAAGTAAGCATTACTTTATGCTTTTAATTATACAGGTTGGTTTTTTGAAAAGAGCGATGAAAACCAAGTCCGAAATCACGCGAATTAGAGAAAAGTCGTGAAAGGAGTCATGCCCTCGATTTATAAGAAGAACGAATAACTACATATTTAGTTTATTTTTTAATCTTTTGAAGGAAATCGACACGAATGATTACTTGACAGCGAATACGTACATATACATGTATATCGATGTTTGTTTGTAGCTTACTTTATAGTACATGGTTGTAGACACTAGGCAACAAAGATGATTTGAATGAGTTTTCTCAAACTGGTTTGCTCTAATACGTGAAAACAAAAGCGTCATTAACATAATAATATGCAAGGTAGCATATTACATAATAATGGTGGTGGGAAGTTATACAGATTGTTCGGCAGAATGTATGCCACAGGTAAACAGGTAGATGGAAGAATGGATTTTTAAATCTTCAAAAGCATCTCGACTGTTTTAAGGTTTTCTTTAAACATAGATAAAAAAATCTGCTGGTAGATTTTTCCCTGAGTGGCCGCGGTGCCCCCACATTTACCGGCGGCGCGGCGGCGGGATTATCCATTAATTACTGGAGACCCAGTATATATCAACATTTCGGTAGAGCTATAGAAATCTAGGTAATTGCGAAAAACCACAGAAGTACGAAAAACAGATTTTTGAGACGTTTGACCATGTAATAAAATGAAATTTACTTATTTCTCATTAACCACAGTAAAGCCAAAATTAAAACCACCAGAATGATACAAAGAAAGAGGTTATGAAGAAAAATTAAATTCCAATAAGTTGCTTAAATATGTATGAGTAATATTATTATTATTAAAACCTTGAATAACTTACGAAAACACGAAATTTTATTCGATTTTTGAGACAACGTTTGTAACGCCAAAATTAAGGCGTATACGACCATTACAGCTGGTAAGCTGGTTCTGGATAGCGAATTCCGCGTACCTACTCCTAAAAACGAAATCGAAATTTCTGATTCGTTTTCGTACAAGCGCGAATCTTATGCAAGTGACATAAGAGTTGGTTTTGCACGGAAACATATCAGAAATTTGGATTTTCTTTTCCCCAGCCGGGCCATTTAGACCCTCCGCTACCGAGTCATCGACACGGAATCTGAATCAGAATTCAAACATTTGTTAAAACATGGGTTCCTAGAAAATATTTTATTATTTATGGAAAATTACTTTTCTGGTAATTATATTCCTTGCAGAACGCAGAAAATATTAAAAACCGCTGAAATATTTGAATTTCGCGCGAATCTGTATCTGATTTCGTGTCGATGACTCGGTAGCGAAATATAGCACCATGCTGATATTTCTGTGGGGTCCAAAATCCAAGCCGACGACAATAGCAAGGCCGGACAGGCAGTGGTAATCATTAGGCTCAACTTTTATGACTGTAACTGATTTATTAACTTTTATTGCGCGAATTCCGATTACGTTTGAACAACCGTTTGCTAATTATTCGAACTAGTTTGTTGAGTTACGCCTTGGTGATTATAACCTTGTTTGTTGCCGGGCTGTTTACTGGCCGGATGCTGTTTTCTGAGTTTTGACAGTACGTATATTTTTACTTCCGCTTTTTGCTAGCTTCGTCTATTCCGGACAATTTGCAGCAAGATCGATTTTTTTAGTAAAGCCAGTATACAAGTAAGCCAGCCTATGGTGAGTATTAATTAACTTTCTTATGGAAATTAACAGTCCTTACCTAATCTTTATTTGACCTCTCAAAATTCTTGAAAACAAAAGCAAATTAAAACACAATGATTGGTTTATCCAATAGAATTTTTGGTTGATATTTGTTTTGTCCAAAAGTACTTCGATGAACTTGCGCTTTCAAAATTACTAAGTAATACGAAAGACAACTGAGAAGCCGATGTTGTCGTTATGTGTGTACATGGGGTTTTGGACTCTTTATTTGTTTACCTCTAATGGCAGTCACTTTACGAGTAGCTCGACAGCTAGACGAATACCCATCTTAGGTAATACTTTTGTAACTCCTAATTTTTTTTTACAATCAATAAACCTTTAGACTGCAATATGGTTACCAACCTCAACACAGCGGCTAGCGCCTAATCCATCTATTTGCCACTTCTCTATCAAACATATCTTCGCGTGGTAATATTCGATCATGGTTTCCGAAGCATTTATAGTTCTGCGTAGTAACGTTTCATCCAAACTGTCCACAATTGTCCGTCGATCTAAGGAACGCAGTTTGTAGTGCTTGCTTCCACTTGTGCGGCGTAACATCATTCCTAAATGCTCAATCTTAGGGTACTAAGTAGTAATAATAATGCTGGACAATTAGTACCAGCCGAACCTCTTAATAGAATTTACATGACGAACTGGCTGTCTCTACCCTAATATTTCAGCCATACCGTTATGTAACCAAGTTAATCAATTTCATCCAACAAATTTACAGCCTGTTCTGTCACGTTTGCGTTGAATGGCGAGGTACGGCGTTCTCGTTTTGGCACCAAATATTGCTGACATGATTCAGGTAAAGAAAAAAAAGTTAGTCTCGCTTTTGGCAAGATCTTTTTGCGTATGGGATACGTAGGTACTTGTGAGTGAGACGTTATTAACTTGATCGAGAGCCAGTGTAATAACATCTCAAAATAGTTCTTTTTCAGTGCTTCTCAGACTTTTGAACTCAAAGAGGTAAAACAGTTTTTAACACGACTGCCAAAAATAGAGTGTCATATTTTCTGGGTTCATGTACATATCTTAAGCTTTGGTATCTTGTTCGCAACGCACAACGCTGCGGTATGCGGCATAACGTAGCGTCACGACGCAACGCTATCTGTCTGTGTGGAGAAGCGTTCATTTGATTTTGCCGCAGCGGTGGCACAAAGAAATCCATTGTCGACGCTGTGTTAAGCGGATTATCCACTCCCTACTTCACCTCGCTTGCTCCTCATCGCACAATTCGACGGAATTAAAGACCACTCTAGACGTTTTTCATACGATTATGTGTCCGGCACCGCATACCGCAGCGTTGTGCGTTGTGATCAAAAGTCCAATGCTTTGGTATCTTTATTCCACTATAACTAGTAATTGCCTAAACAGATTCCGATGCTTGGGGTAGTAGGTAGTTGTTGTTAGAATTTTAACATTATCCCGAGTGACACTGGCTATCGGCCATGATGTATGTATGTAACTAGTGTAAGGTGGACCAGTAAGAGGATATTAAATCCGAATTGCAACCAGCAAGGTCGGACCCGGCCTTGACTTACCTATTTGCAGTGTTACAGTTATCGACTTACTAGTTTCATAAGTAATTTTTGTAACTTTACTTATTATAGTCTAAAATAGGCTAGCTAGGCCTAAAGAACGAAACGGTAAAACCAAAAGATCTGTGTGACTAGTTAGGGAACTCTCTGTGTGTAACGTGTTTGGAAATCCATAAATTATCATGTGTTGTAAAAAACTGTTTGGGACGGAATACTTCATCTGATACATACATGTTCATGTCCGTGTCCGGGGTAAATAAATGAATACATCAAAACATCCCGGACTTAACTATTATTAGTTTTGTACCATCGGTTTATGGTAGAGCCTTTTATCTAAGCGCAAACAAAGAAAGCAGTCGTCTCAGCCGACTGTAGAGTTGGTTAGGAAGGGTTGTTCCCAAAGTACATACTCAATTCCTTTGGCTTATTCTCAGAGGTCCATGATTCTATTGTTTTCTATTTCCCAGCGAGTCCATGAAAATTAAAACTAGAATTTAAAATGTTCATACGTGAACTCCCAACGGGTCCATGAGATTTAACTAACGTACAGTCAGTAAAAACAACACAAGAGGGTATTTCTTTATTGGCGAGTCTTCATGTCATTTCTTCATTAGAGTTGAGTTTGTTATAAAAATATAAGAATCCCATACATTAATTCTAAAGAAAAAAAATTAAGGAAAGAAAGATTTATAGGAAGATTTGTTTTGGAGGTCAATGTCATAACATCTCAATAACTGGGTGTGGGCGTTCACTTTGTAAATGCTTCATAAATCATGCAGTGGTGGCCCGTACCTATAAACGACGTAGGTTCAAATGCACTTTTCACTTTTATAATATACTAGCGACCCGCCCCGGCTTGGCACGGGTGCAATGCTGATTGATACTAAATATACTACAGAATCGGGCCCTCGGCCGGTACCAACAGCAATGTGCAACCGCTATGTCCCTGCATTTTAAATCGGTGATAACTTCGAAAATATTCATTTAAATTACATGCTGTAAAGGGCCATATTGATCTATATTAAATGCACATTGTATTTAAGGTGCGTTTAATTAGATAAGGATTAATGCTGTATTGCATAAAATAGCTTCGTAAATAAATAAGCCATTATTTCTCGAAAAAAATAAAGGATAATAAATGGTTATTGTGGGTTATCCCTAAGAGATAGACGTATACTCTTGCGGACTTTTCTGTAGACCTTTTTAAGGTGTATAATACTGAAGTACATTATTTTAATCTATCTCGTAGGGATTAGCCATCGTTTGCAATATAAGGGCAAAAAATATGTTTATTTACGACATCACATTAGAAACCTCTAAAATTATCAGTGTTTCTCTACTAGACTATGCATGTGTACATATAAACCTTCCTCTTGAATCACTCTATCTATTAAAACCGCATCAAAATCCGTTGCGTGGTTTGAAAGATTTAAGCATACATTGGGACAGACAGACAGACAGACAGCGGGAGCGGCTTTGTTTTATACTATGTTAATATATATAATTAGCGGCTCCCTGCGGCATCGCACATGATTTTCAGAGATAAAAAGTAGCCTATGTCCATCCCCGGGATACCATCTATCCCCTGCAAAATTTAATTGATATCCGTTCAGCCGTTTGGGCGTGAAAAAGGTAACAGACGGACAGACAGTTACGATTTTTCAAAACATTATATATTTTCGCTACCCAGAATATTCCATATTTCATCACCTAAAAATAAATTTTAAGTGCTTACAGAGTTTCGTGTAAGAAATTTAAAGATTCGTAAGAAATATAAAAAAATGCGGAGAAACACCGACCAATTAAAATAAGTAGGTACTGTGTATGGTATTGTATCAAAATGTTTTTGCGAAGGCTGTTTTGGTGCAAATTTGATCTTGTAAACTAATTTATAACATTAAATATAATTGTTTTCAAAGTAGTAGGTAACCCATATTGTTTATTCACCTTTCACTCTGTTATATATCCGGTTGACGTTGGGCTTGCAGAATATTTACGAGGAAATGAACTAAAGCTTATTTACACTTTAATAAAATCATGCAGTCATGCGTCACGGATACGGAACTACTTATTTTATACTTTGTTATCATACAGGATGCATTCGATAACATAATGCATATTAATTCAGCAGTTAGTTAGTTATGTGTGTACGAGTCACGCCCTTCGTGCCTACGTACTGTTGCCATGGCTTGGATTGGATAATATAAACAACGACATAATAATATGGGTAATTTAATCGGTTAATAGGTAAGTTGAAAATAACTACATGCATACCGATAGACGGAAATAAATCTAGACACGTTTAGCCAGTTGAGGCTTGGTTCTGAACACTGAAACCTATCCCACACCTGTTACAGGTATTGTGCTAATCTACCATTAACCCTGATTCATCAAGGCGAGCGTTGATACGATTATACTCAGACCCAATCAAAGACGGACACTGCATAGTCCAAACCGCTGAACGGTACTGTAACTACCTGAAAATTTCACGCCCCTCAATAGATCTTCCAAAAACAAATTTCTTTTGTAACCATAAATCCATCAACAAAATCAGTTCTAATTCCGTATCCGAAAAAGTGACAAAAACGGCGAAGAACCCCCAAATGTCTACTTATGAGAGAGACTATTATGTTGATCTTATTAGATTGGAATGTTAGGTAGATACACACACAATATTTATGTATTATGCTTAATATAAAATATGGTTAAATATTATGTGGAGTATTCTAAAAAAACTTAATCCTCCTACCTATCTTAGGTTATTTTATTATTTAAGACCACTCCACGGTTTGGTTTCAACATGGTTCTGATGTGTTATGGGCTTGGCTTATCATATAGTCATCACTTCTTCATCAGGGATGTCAGATGATCAGTAGACATGATCTTTTTATATAAAACTAAAAGTTATTTCTATAATGTTTTAAAATGGAGATGCCTCGTGAGCGAAATGTTTTTCCTTTTACAAAAACATACATTTCTTAGAATGGTTCCATGCATGCCACGTAAGTCGATTCCCACAACGTCGAGTGCTGTAACGCCGAGCGCGCCTGATTCCCTTCACGCAGACCTCGCTTTTATTCTTGGGTTACCTAGATATCCCCGACGTCGACTCCCTTGATCATAAAAATCTAAAACCGATCGATTTTTCAAAATCTATTTTGAAATTGGACGGCGAAGATTCTGCTACGAAACTTTTAACTAGTGCATAACTGAAATTATCCTTTCATAGGTGCGCTAAGTTTTGTTCGATAGCATAAAACAAATAGGTAATAAATAAATATAACCAAAACCTAACTAAATATACCTCAACCTCAACCTCAACAGCCTGTATTTGTCCACTACTGGACGCAGGCCTCCTCCTGATAAGCACCTTATTGGCTTTTATCACATGCGGGGTAATACCGATAATCCCCACGCTGGGCATGCGTGTTGGGGATCGCAGTTCGGTGGTAGAATTGTTTTGCAGGGGGCGCTGCTGCCCGCCCCCAGTGTTTATCCCTTAGTCGCCTCTTACGACGCGGGAAGAGTTGGGGTGGTGAAAATTCTAAGCCAGCACCACACAGCGAACTAAAAATACAAATGCAGAGAAGTATACTATTATAGTAAGTACCATTCACTATTCTGACATAAATTTTCATTTTTTTATTCTCTCTGGAACCACAGTTGATCTGATTTGTTAAGAAGGTAATTCCAAAAATAAGAAAGGAAAAGCTTTTCCTGTTTAATATCATCATAATATATTGACACTAGCTTAGAAAACTGGTAAGAATACCGCTTTTATAAGGGACTCTGGTAGCGCATCCCACACAACCTTATAGTCTGGACGGACAAGGATTTGTCGTTGATGAGGCTTGTCTTCATAGCTACCAAGATAAAATATTATGAAGTATTTTGTTGCTAAACAACAAAATATTTCATAATATTTTATCGAATACGGAAGTTTCGCAGTAGTTTTGCTCATGTGACAGGTAGTGTCGAGTATTGTTTCAAAGTCGGATATTGGCGAACTAGGCTGGGGTGCAAGGACTCTACGCCTTCCGGTCACGACACAGTAGGTAGATATCGCAGAATTATTTCCGACAAAACCGCAAGCGATTTATTACGATGAACTGACAACAAAGGGTGATCTGTTCAGCAGATATGGTTCGCTGTTTATTAGTTTTGCCATGGTACCTATAATATAATATTTACCATCTACCAAGGATGTCTCTTTAAAATCTGTGACAGCACAGCAGTAGGTATATGAATAGGATTCATCGTTTTGACCCGGCCGTATTCAAATTTCTTCTGCGATCTAAACACCGTCCTGTACAAGCTTAGAAGGTCTTGGCCTTGATCCACAATGACATGTTTTTATGGTTGGCAGTAGGTATGTAACGCGCGGAAATGCGGAAAACTCGGCGGTGCATGCTTTGCCCTAAGTCGATTATCACGGTTCTTACCTGGGAAGGTCGTTCGATCCTGCTACTTCGCGACGGTGCAATCTCTGCTGCAGTACGGAACCGAGCTGTGGGGCCGAGCTGCAGAATGGGAACGAGCTTTCCGACTGCAAAAACGCGCAGTGAGAACAATCGCGGGCATCCCCAGCGACGAATCCGCCAGACCTTACTTTAAGGAATTAGGCATACTGACCCTGCCCTCCTTGATTATCTACCAAGTAGGAACACACGTGCGCTCCAATCCAGACATATACCCTAAGCTCGGCGCCTCCCACAGATACAACACTCGCCATGCAGAGAGGCTGGCTGCAGCCCCAAGAACTCTGGCTAAATCGGGGAAGCTGACGCATGTGATGGGCCCCACCGTCTACAATAGAATCCCAAGGGACATATTGGAAGCGCCGAGCCACTCGGCATTCAAGCACAGATTTAAAACGTGGCTTGTAAATCAAGCGTTCTATTCGTTCGATGAGTTCGGCTGCCGAAAGACATCAGATTACATTAAGTAATTTTTTATAAATGTACTTCTACTTCCTAATAATTGTGATTTTTAAATGATGAAATGTACGTATGCTGTTTATGCACGAATAAATGAGTTTATGAGTTTATGAGTTTATGTACGTACTGTCTTACCTGGATTAATAAAGTGTTAAATTTAACCCGTTCCGGAACGCTACGTGATCACGAGCACGTCGCGCGACGTCTATTTATTTTGCAAAGTAATTGCCATTATTCTATGAAATTATATTGTGTGACGCTATTAAAAGGCGGTTCAATTCAGTAATTAAAATAATCAAAGCCAGCTCAGTAATTATAATTTGGATTCTAATTATACTGTACCGTATAACGCCTTCCGTGCAGTCAACAACCAAACCATCTTACAACAAGCAAAGGTGACTGGGGCATGTATTTTTTATTTTGTGTTGTATTTCGTCCTTTGTGTAATCTTGTAGGTAGCAAATAAAAAACTTTCATGTCCTTACACCGAAGTAATCGACTTTTTTGATTGGATTAGGTAGGTTATAGGTAATTGTATGCGAGATACGACTGAGTACACAGTCGTCATGGCTCCCAACAGTGAGTTGCTTTGCTGGCTTTAAGGTTTCTCTTTGCAGATTTAGTGGATTGGATACGTACTATAATTTATTTAAAAAGGGTTCATCTTCATAAATGTAGTAATCGTCAAACTTCTTGTCCTCTGGCGAACTACATGACAATGATGCTCAGAACGCAATTCTTAGGCCAAACTGGCAGCGGCGGCGGCGTGGATACCTTCTGGACAGTCGCGCCGATTATTCACTTTGTGTAAAGAGACTGTACCTATGGATGTCGTCTCTTTGGTATAATAATCTATGATTTGGTTGCTATAGTAACTTTGAAGTGTATTCCAAAATTGTTTACATCAGTTGGGCTTTTGTAGTAATTAGCCTTGACTACTTTCACATCTGCGGATATAAAAATCTTGTTCGGAAAGTAAACCCTGCATGCTTTGCTGGTGTCAGAATATCCAGCAAACATCCCCGGTATTGCTTTTGGAGCAAATTTATGACCTCTTGGTCCTTTCTTCAAAATAAAAACTTTCGATCCAAAAGGGTGGAGGTGATTAAGACAGGGCTTTCTTAACACCCATTTCTCAAATGGTGTTTTATTTTCTATAGCACTGTTTACACTTCTGTTTTCTCTGCAGACAGTAAAAGTATAAAACATAAAGTATAAAGTATATAACGTCTCGTTACACTTTGAGTTTTTGTTTCAAACAATGAAAGAGCGAGACAGAGGCTACGAAGCTTTAGCTTTCTCTTTCGCCCGCTGCGTAGTCGGTGGCTTAAGAATTATATGGGTGAGTGTACCTGCGCAAATTTCCCACTCTCGCTGCCCGTCACCGGAAAAGTTGTTTGGCTGCTATACTTAGGTCACAGATATTATAATACTATACTAGTATTGTTATATTGTATTATATTGTATTAGTTTATTATATAAGTTATATTGTAAGTATTGTATTAGTTGTCATTTTTTTGAACTAAAAAACTTTTCTATGGAATGAGACCCCATGCTTAGGTACACCATTTCTGATAGCCATTGTAGCCATTGCACTAGCCTGCATCGCGGCAGACCTATCCACGACGGTTAGGTATACTTGAATTAGGAAATTAGCTCATCATAATAAGCACTAATAATTGGAGGTGCTAATGTTAATTAATATTTTAATTCGAAAGTAGGTACCTTACTCTGCCTGTTGAACAGATCTTAATTAAAATATCAATTGAGAGATTTTATCCCAGGGATACTTTTTACCTAGCACAGGCTACTTTTTATCTAGGAATCGCGCGGGCAAAGCTGTGGGCAAAAACTAGTTCGTAATCATCTTAAAAAACATTAACTGCAGAAACACTGCGCGTGCATTGCTATCCAAATATTAAGACCAATTATAGCGAGGAAAATAAGACAATTTTATTGCATACAAACTTGGTGAATTTATATACTTAAGCAGATATTCCATGAAGGCAACTAAACACAAGTAGCTGGTGCCCTTACTAGCATAGCGTTGCATTAGCGCGTCTAACGTAATGATAGATGATTATGTAAGACGAGAATATTACGAAATTACTGTAATACTTATCCCAGAGTTTATAACAATGCTGCTGCAATCATTATAACTATTGTAAGGTATTTTATGAGAAGAGGCTAGGTTACTTGTGGCGCAGCTTCTCCAAGTTTCAACTTGATATATAATTATTGGAACTGACGGCGCATGGCGATGGCCAACCTAATCACTAGGAGATTGGGTCACGAAGGATGATGCAGCTTGTCAGAGTTTAACTTGATATATAGTTACTGGAACTGACGGCGCATGGCGATGGCCAAACTAATAACCAGCAGCTTTGTTCACGAAGGATTGTTCGTCATTGTACCTGTGACTGCTGTCATTTACTCTCAAACATTGATTGATTGGCGGACAGTAATCGCTTTTGCAATATGACATAGGTTCCTACGAGTTTCCTAAGACTAAAAAAGGCATATATGACTTTTTCAAGCAGATATCTCAGCTTTGGCAGGCTTTCTGGCCTTAAATACAGCCACAGAATTTTTTCCTATATAACGTACAGAAAAAGAGGCACGCACAGGTGTTTTATATAAATCTGTAGCGTTTTATGTTAGGGCACAGATTAAGTAATGTTTAAGAGAGTGATCAAGAGTGAATAAGTGTCTTCTAGAACTTCGTGATACACCGTCGTCGGCATATCTTTACTTTCCATCAGGTGAGATTGTGGTGAAACGAACTTCTATTGACTATACGCAAAAAACGTTACAACCTTAAAGAAACTACACTGCATCAATAATTTCCTTCTTGAAACCATCACAAGCGTCAATGTCTAGGCGAGACCGATTATTTATAACCTTATCAAGCGTAATTGCGATCGATCCTAAAAAAGCAAATGAGATACTTAGATTGCTGTAATTTAACAATGAAGTTGAGCGTTGCCTTGACCCAAGCAATGGGCAAACGTGAGCGGCCAGGAAACCAATTGCTAGCGCTACCGGTTTGCTCCTTATTAAAACAGGAAAGTAAAGTAAAGCACTGTAGGACTTAAGGTTACATTTATTAGAAAAGTGCCGAGGTACAGTCAACGACGAAAATAGCTGATGGGGGTGTAGCAAAACGGTGTGACCACGAGTCTGCCGCGGGAATGTGTTTTTGAAAATAGTAGGTACATTTTCATTGCATTATATCAATAGAAATATCCTGTAGATGGTTTGCAACAGTTAGCTCAATTATTTTAATTGTAAACTAGTTCTAATTTGTTTCATTATTTGATAGTAACTTTCTTTGAAAATAAAGTACCTATGTATGTAATTTAGTAAAGTACAGGGTGTCCCACAGCTATGCCGCATGGAGGGAAAGTATCTTAAGTATTGTAGAAAAAAAATTCTACTGAAAGAAGATTTAATTTTTATTTTAAAAACAGTTTAAACTGCATTCAAAGATTTTTAAATAATCGCCTGCTTGAACCGGGACAGGCGATTATTCAAAATTCTTGAAATGCAGTTCTTACTTTCGACGAAGAAAATAGTTGGTTCGGTGAAAAACAAATTATCAGTTACCACCCCGTTTAATTCGCGACAGCGCGAAATTACCTACCATGAATAATGCTGTTTTTAATATTTTCTTCATTCTTCAAGTATTAAGGGTAGCTGGGAAGTGGTTTTGGCAATTCATACAAATAATTTTAGATTCCATACATTCATTGTCAATGAATGACAATGAATGTATGGAGTATCAAAATTATTTATACGTATTATTTGTTCTTTGTGATTGAATATTGCACCGAAAAATAAACAGTTCTTGGCTGTCCCGACAATGTTAATCATTTTATATTGAACTCATGTTTTCACTTGTTTGCTCTCGCGGTTCAATGTTCCTTTTGGAACATTTGGTTTTTTTCTGGTGTTGAGTTTTAGTTATACATCTCCTTGGTAGGTATTAAAAAACAATTTGCCTAAACACAAATCTTTAGTACATCTCAAATTGATTTGTTGGATGGCTAATAAAAATGTTAGTTTCATATTGATTTCTGATGTGTGAATTCGTGCTGCGTTACAAGCAATTAACGAAAAACATGTGGGGCAGGGTATTACTGTAGGCGTATTCCACGATACAAGATCGGCCGGACAGCCGCGTCTGCTGCACCCACCCGAGGTTAAAGTCAAGGCTCGCTCACAACCTCTAAGCACGTCGTGTGGTGGTCAACGTTTCGTTCCGTCTACCAATGTCGAAGGTGAAAGTCAAGGCTGCACGTAACTGATATAATGACCTAAAACCATGCGTTATATAATTCGCACCAGGTCGACCGATATATGACTCATCGTCGGTTTTATTTAAATGTATTGTATGTTCCAATAAAATTAATATAAGTATCTAATAATAATGCTGGACCCGTAGAGGCAAAACACGTTGCTTTCACAGCCAGAGGATAGTGTCACTCAACAATTCTTTGAATTTTGAAGCTAAAAACGCATCTATGTGTGAGTTGACAAAATGTGAACAAACGAATCGTATTTGTCTCATTTTTTTGGCTACACCTCGTTTGCTTCTACTATTATTATAAGCATTCTTCATCAGTTCTGGACCATTCACACACAGCATCATCTATAGTAGGTACCAGTTCATTTATAGTACCTACATAGGTGCCTATATAAATGAACAATTAATTAATTTTCACGTGTCATCTGAGCCTTATTAACGCCCGACACAAAAATAGAGGGGTATTATAAGTTTAACGTGTCTGTCTGTGTAGGTATCTGTGTATCTATCTGTGTATCTGTCTGTGGTATCGTAGCCCCAAACGGAAGAACCGATTTTCGTTTAATTTTTTTTGTGTCATGGATAATTTTATCCCGAGTGTTTTTAGCCATGTGTTATGAAAATCTGTCAAGGAGGTTTTTAAATTTTTTACTTTTGTTCTTGTTTTACATTTAAGCCGAACAAAGTGCACTGCTGGACATAATGCCTCCCCCAAAGGTCCCCAATCGCCACGCTTGGCAGGCGAGTTGGCACAGGTGCTCTCCAGAGGGCGCTGCTGTCCGCTTCTGGTGTATATCCGTTAGCTACGTCTTCCCCTTCCGACACCCGCGGGAAGAGTTGGGATGGGGTAAATTCTAAGTCCACGCGGCAACTGGACAGTCTGAGACTATTCTACCGCTCAATACAAGGCAAATATAAAATAAATAACTTGCTTTACGTATAAGTTGCTGAATTTAGTGATTTATGTCGTTTAGAATTGTTTTTATGCACATATCTACTGATCTATTTGTACCCTTGAAATTTTATTTATTTTAATTTTTTGGCCAATATATTCAATTTGTCTTGTGTATAGTTTGCGTATTAGTTTTCGTTTCAGATTTATTTTACAACGATCGTACGTCATCACATCAGTCATCACATCACCACTTTGGCGTAGGTATGTTGAAAATCAGCGTTGTGGGTTATTTACTCTAACATTCAGGTGAGAATGGACTCTTTCTATATATTTTATACTATCGATAGCGCACCAACACATTTCCATTATTTATTTTAAGAAATGCATGATAGTTATTAAGTAGCCTTCGTGTTTTTGATTTCTGTTTATTTATCTGTGTTGTATCTAGGCTTCTTGTTTTAATATTGTTTTATTAGAATAAACTTATAAACGTATTACTTTTCTTTTACTTTCTTGTATACCAAAAAAATAAAGAAAAGACATTTCATGAGACATTATGTATGTATGTGCTTTTAAGCGATCTCTTGCAGCCAAAATTTATCTTCCACGCAATCTTTAACATGTGGCTAAGGTTGGTAGGTATGAAAAAACTTGAGAAAGGGCTTGGAGATTTATTTGTTTGATCATACACATTTTTGTAGTATTAAATTTAAGATGAGTAAGATTCTGTTGTTTTCCTTGTGTTACTCCATGAAATTAGAAACTAGATTTATTTTCTTTCCAAAAGAGGTTGGTAACTGACTGTCTATGACTCCGCCATAGCACTCCCGCCCAGGAACCACCCTAGGATAGGCGATAATAATCTTGGAATTTCACCTTTTGTTTTCCTTGTGATGAGTTTTTTCATTGTGTGGTTGGTGTGGTCTTTTCTTTTGCAAATTAAGTTGTGTTAGTTCTTGGAGTTGGAGGGTAATTTTCTGGGCAATTTTATATTGCGTAAGTCTGTTGTTTACCTTCTCTGATTGCAAGTGGGAGCAATATGTGGGAGGGCGGGCGGTACACGCGAATCACATTTTGTTGGATCTTGTCGGAGGTTTGCGCGGCATTGTTACTAAATATTGTTTTATCCTAATATTATACAATGGATTTCCGCAAAGTAACGCCTGAATTAATATAATAGAACTAAATATTATTTAGCTATCAATGACCCCGCCACAAAAATGTCGTTTCACGTCTTAAATATATATATTTTTGTTCTCGGTGGAGGAGTAGACCCTATCCCTCCCGATTATTTCTTGTAATGTATTATTTATATTTATCAGCTTTTATCCCTTATTCAGGCATTCCATTTGTAAAAAAAAGAGAAATATAGAAAATTGGAACAAAAAAAAAGTAAATTGGTGCTTGTCAGTTAAGTCGTCGTTATTAATAATTTTATGTGAGCCAAATAGCAAAAAATCCGTCTTAAGCATTGGATTACCTCTCCTCTAAGATTGGGTAGATGATACAAGCCACCAACTTTGACATTTCGCCAGGTTTAACGACCTCTCTGTTTTCCATACAAACGATTGATGAAATTTTTCTATAAAGTATTTATTGTCTGGTAAATCTCATCAGCTACGTACTAAAGTTATTTAAAAATTGTATTGAATTGGTGCCGAAGTGGTAAGTAAAAGTACGCAAGGTGAATCACCACAGGGTTTCTAGACTAAAAATGTTGTCAGCACCGGTAGTGACTCCTCGTACGTAGGTATTAAATTGTTCTTCTTTAACCTTCGATGCTTCCCTAACCTGGGAAAGTACCGTTTTTATTATCCTGAAGAAAATGCGCATGCGTAATGGTAATATAGATGTTTTTTTTAATCTGGCTCGATTGCCTTTTTTTCATACAGTCATTTCATTTATTTATTTTGCTCACATCATCATCATCATCACCAGTATCATATTTACCCACAGCCTAGGTATAGGTCACAGGTACATAGCCTGTAGGGCACTGACAAATAATTTATATAAAATGACAAAATTGTGTTTAAATTAAAATAGTAGATGGGTATCAAATAGTTATTACAAGGGCAGGTAAATCATGCATGTCAATCCAAGTTATAATTTAAAAGAGATAGGTAGTTAGACGCGAAGATTTAATTTCTAATGGCGTCAAGGGTAAGCTTATTCAAAATGGTAAATTAGCGAGGTCATTGATCTAAGTTTACCACTTGCACTTTATCTACTGAGAATAGCATTTTACTGCAAGTAGGTTTTTAAGCTTTTAATAGAAAGTTGTGTAGTATTTTTCCTCTTTAATTATGCTGGGGATTCTCGATAACCGATTAGTAAAACATTATGACAAAAAATTATATTTTCATCCAAACCGACGTCACAAATTCAGAATTCCAGTATACGAAAAAAACAAAAGGCCTGGGCCGATTTGGCCTCAGGCCTTGGCAAGAGTCGCAATTATGCCGGTCTCGACAGAGCCTTCACATGCTCCCCTTAGAGTCGAGACCCTAGGTCCGTGGGGTACCGAGGCTCATCGGATGTTCAAAAAAATATCAGAGTGTCTGGTCGAAGCGACGCGTTACCCGAGAGCTGGTGAGTATCTGGCGCAGCGCATCAGCATTGCCATACAGCGGGGCAATGCAGCCAGCGTCTTGGGGACGCTTCCGACTGGTATTGATATGGATCAGTTGAGCTACCTATAGATTGTCTGTCTGCAACAGTCTGCAGTTAGCTTAATTGTTGCAATTGCACATACTTGTTCTAATTTATTTATGTTATTTGATTGTATTTTCTTTGTGAATAAAGGTTTACCAACCATTGCCAGAAAATAACGAAAGGGTCAAGTAACTTGCTAGGTACTTGACCCTTTTATTAGTCATTACAGTATTGCATGTTGGGTTCTTGACCCCAACATACAATACTTAAATGAATAAAGATAACGTATGTCGAATATAATATACCAGACTTTTGTCCTTCGGATTATCAAGCTACTACATAGTTTATATCCGCGGCTTTGCACGCGTTGCTTGTATGGATTTCTATCTCATGGGAAATGATTTATGGCATAAAAAGTAGCCTATGTTTGATTCCAGGATTGGTATTACCTGTATGCAAAATTTCAAACCGATCCGTTCAGTAGTTTTAGCGTGAAGAGGTAACAAACATCCATCCATCCATCAAAATTTTTCGCATTTATAATATTAGTAAATGATACATGTGATTTTTTCTAAATCAAACTTTATTTGTACTCTTAGACCTTCTAGCCCGTTATCTAGTAAAGTTTGTACCTCTGTATAATATAGTTGTATCTGTCTGTGTATCATCATCATCATCAGCCTATATTTGTCCTGGAAATAGACCCTAATGAGCGCCACAGCGCCCTGTCTTCAGCTTGACGCTTCCAGCATCTGCCTGCCGTCTTTCGCAGATCGTCTTCCCAACTGGCCGGCGGGCGTCCTACACTACGTTTGCCGAGTCGCCATCTGTCTGTGTATACGTTTAAATAATGTTTGAAATAGAAGGTGGATTTTTGAGATGGGGTGGATCGGTAAATCCGAAAGTATGAGAGTTAGAGAAAAGTCGTGAAAGGACCCATGACCTCGATTTATGAGAAAACAAAACAGCATCTTTAGATTTTTTGGTAAAACTTCCAAAGTCAGACACAACGACTATGTCTATTGATCTATTTCAAGATACATAGTAGCAAACTCTCTCTGATGGTGATGAGATGACACGTTCGACGTCCTTCCCAGCATTTTCGGTATGCAGCTTTTGTTGAAATGCTTGTATGACTCATATGACAACTGAAGGGGTATTTTGATTCGTCGGATTCGATATCGGAAGCTTTTACAAAGAAAAACGTTTCCGATATCGAATCCGACGGCCTTTCCGACTAATCAAAATACCCCCTGCTGGTCCTGGTTGTCGAAGAAGCTCCGTCATTGGAACATCCTGCAGAACTACATTCTATGTGCCCCATCTACCAGGCAACTCCTTTATTAGCAATTACAGACAGTTGAATAAGCCTTTGTTCATGAAGGTCCTGTTAAACACAAAGGCATAAAACAATAAAAACCACTACATAATAAATAAAATATTAAGAGTTTACGGATAATTAAATTACTAAGTACGTTGACTAATTGACTCATTTAATGAATGCCTCGTGTAAGTTTTGCCTCTTTGTTCTCAATAGGCAACCAGGCCATAATACCTGAGATGTACAACGTAATACCTTACGAATCTTTTTGTTGAATTAATTCAATAATGTTAAGATGAACACTTTAACAACTGTTATATTAACCTATCAGTTGCTAAAGTGTTCATCTTAACAGACAATTCCTACTTCCTTCGTCCTTCCAGCATTGAACTAAAGAAGAACCTAATTAGCATTGGTACTTAAACCGGATCTAAGTGATTTATCCACAATTAAAATTGGCCTTTGGCGGTACAACAAATTACGAAAGTTGTCTAATTAATCTACGGCTAACCAAATAAATTCAGATTGCGATCAATCGTGGCTCTAGATAGGTACTGAAAAAAGCAGCCTTGTCCTCCTTGTCTCTTGTCAGGGCAAGCAGATCAAGGCGAATATGTGCATTTGTGTACCTTAGTAGCAGGCACCAGTCCCGCAAACACGCAGCCTAGCCACATTGTTAACGATCATCATTTGATTACTCTGTTATACAAGCTGAGTGACACGACAAACTATAAAATTTAAATAAGTTGTAGGTATTCCCAGGTATTTGAGTTATTCCATAAGTGTAACAGAAACTGCAGTAACTGCATCGACGTTGTCTTTTGAATTAAATCAATGTCAAGTGCAAGGTAATAGTCGTGAGCGCAGGCACAGAGCATGGCGTCGGAGGACGAGTCGTGTCGTGTCCACTGATTACTGGGTATTTGAGTTATTCCATAAGTGTAACACAGACTGCAGTTACTGCATCGACGTTGTCTTTTGAATTAAATCAATGTCAAGTGCAAGGTAATAGTCGTGATCGCAGGCGCGCGCGAGCATGGCGTCGGAGGACGAGTCGTGTCGTGTCCACTGATTACTGGGGCGAGGTTTTATCTTAGAAAAAACGAGTCATGCACGCAAAAACATTACGGTGCACAATGCACATTCAGGCTAAGGCTAAGTCAGTTATGGTTAAATACAGAGTCTCACAGACTGTTCCTTAGATTAAAAAAAATTATATGAGTGTTTTCTGTACGGCACCTTGCATACAACAAATTACCTGAGACAATAAAAGAAATTGACAGTATTTACATGTTTGAACAAAGGTTTAAAATGTTTTTGATTAAGAAATCATATTATACGGTTATGAAATATTTAATGGACAAGGATATTTTGATATAACTATGTAATTGAAAGATGTGTGGTGCTGGCTTAGAATTTGCAACACCCCAACTCTTCCCGCGGCTGTCGTAAGAGGCGACTAAAGGATATCCACCAAACTGCGATCCCAGCCCGCATGCCCAGAGTGGGAATTATGTGCATTACCCCCCATGAGATAAAAGCCAATAAGGCGCTTATCAGGAGCAGGCCTGCGTCCAGCAGTGGACCAATACAGGCTGTTGCGGTTAAGGTTATTTGAAATCCTGTGTAATTTATCACGATGTCTTTTCCCTTTATACCTTAGGTACCTTTTGTAATGTGGGGCGAAACCAGAAATATTCAAGACATGGTGCAGAAGCAGATTTTTTTGGAATGTGGGGCTAACAAGTGAGGCGAACGTGGAACAAATCTGTCAAAGACATCTTAAGGTGATATCTAAGGGTTAATAAATTCTACTTTTGCGGCAGAACTTCACTTTATTAGGTGTTTTTTGATTGCTGCTAAAATAATGACAATAAATTCTTTACTGGCTTTCTTTACCTCAGGGTTACCAATAACACACTAAACTGGGCACACGAGTCTATCTCAGACAGTTATCGGGTAATTAAATCATAATTAATATGAGTTATGCTTTACGGGTAACTTTTTGTGATTTCCTAGCTCTATGTTTATTAAGTTATTAAGGTGAGGTGAGTGGGTCGAGATGTCAGTATAAAATGTATTGAAATTATTGGCATTTGTTTTATGGAGCGAACCCAGCGGGTTTGCTTGTCAAACTAAACCTAGATCTCAGTACTTACGGGATCCCCGTGGTAAAAATTAGAATAACATAAATTCAACATTTTTTCTTCGGTTCCTTAACTGGAAAAGACGTTGCGAAAAAAATACGAATAAAAAAAGTCATGAAAGTGCACTGTTTTGCACCTAATTTGGTAGAGATCTCAGGAACCCTGCGGTCTATAGAAAATAAATTGTTTTTATTCGTAGGTTGTTACTAATTCTTTGGTTCCTTAAAACAGTTTCTTCATAAGTTGTGTAGTTTTCTTGTAAATAAGCAAAAACATCATTTCTGCGCTTACGCCGTTCCAAAAACGTATGCTCTGTCCCGCTCCTATGAACGCGAAATGCAATGCGATCCTCTTCATAAACTGGCGCGCAATGCGCCCTCTTAAGAAGAAATTGCTTTATCACGCATTGGAATAGAAAAAGCAGGAAAAGCGCTTGAGAGGCCGTTTTTAAATATTCATCAACAGCGGAGTTGTTGTTTACGGAGCATATATTTATATTGACTTCGCCCAATAAAATTATGTTTTTGAAAGCGGAAAGCGAAAGAAGTAATTTATTAAGACTGTTAACAAAATTCTCTAAATTAGCAGAAGGAGAGCAGTAAACTGCTATAACGGTAAGATCTGCGTCACATTTTATTACCAGGGAACTACTAATCAACATTAAGTATTATTAAGAGAACTCTAGTGTCTAGATAAACCTTTGTTAGGATTTAAGACGCTAATTAATGTTAAATTGTAACAGCTTTGAAACAATAAATAAATATCTATCTATCTATCTACAGTCACTGCACCTAATTTGAGCCTTCCAGAAGCTACTACCTACCTCATCTCCCCTTATTTTACTTAGATCGATGGTTGTCTACTCTGGGGCGTTTATCCATTCAACTTCACTGATGTCACCACTTTCGTTTTGAAAATTCTGTGATTGAATTATCCTGTCCACATCAGTTTTCGGACGTCAATAAAAAAAATGAATGTTTAATCAACGGTAGAGTGCTTTTCACTTGAGAAGTACCCTAGACGCAGCGCTATAATGAAGTGCGAACGAATGAATTTAATGAATTTTGCGTTGAAAAAAATTTATTTCCACTAATTGTCGCGGGACTTCTTTCGTGAAAAGCACTCTAATTATGTTTTCCCTACTGTTTGTTCTCTCACCTCACCTCAACAGCCTTTATTGGTCCACTGCTGGACGCAGGCCTCCCCTGATAAGCGCCTTATTGACTTTTATCTCACGGGGGGTAATGCCCATAGACCCCACGCTGGGAATGCGGGTTGGGGATCGCAGTTCGGTGGTAGAATTGTTCTGCGGGCGGCGCTGCTGCCCGTTCCCGGTTGATATCCCTTAGTCGCCACTTACGACACCCGCGGGTAGAATTGGGGTGGTGTAAATTCTAAGACACAATACAGCTACATTGTTTGTTTGCATTGGACATATATTAAGGATTACGCATTGACCCACATTCAAAATACAGGTTGTGCTAGCTGGTAAAACGTCCTCAAATCCTTGATAATAGAAACTGCAACAGTTTCTATTAAATTTATCTACCGGAAACGCATTATGAGAATTATATTCAAAACAACTTATCTGATATGTTGCTTATCTAGTCAGGTAACCTATAATTGGTTACCTGCTTAGATAACATAATCTAGCCTGGGTATTTTAATTTCATTTTATAAGTTGGAAATTGTTAAATGTAAATATAATCCGAACAAAAACATTAATGTTTAAATTATACCCCTATAGATCTCGTCTCGTAATACTTCCGCCGTAAAGACGAGAAGAGCCGAGTCAGCCATTTTATTATCTTCGACTATGAAGTTGGCAAATTACCTAGTTACAAGTAGTTTAATTTGAGATAACTTTCGAGTGCTGGAAGTATTACGGGACGAGACTTGGTATATCATTTTTACATTGGTTTTTTTCTTCGGATCTCACCATTTTTTGTAGGTCAGTACTTACTGAGAAAGAAAACTTTACAGTGGTTTTTTACGGCGGAACCCTAAAAATCAAGGCTTTAGAATTTCCCTTTTAGTTCCTCCATAATTTTTACGTCATGAATTATTTCTCAAATTTCAATTCTGTATACTAGAAACAAAACTAGAACTTAAAACGAGGGTTAATTTTTTGACAACGGAACCCTAAAAATAATGATATTAGAACTGTCCCTTTATTTTGGCCTGAACTCTACTTCTATGTAATACAAATGTCATCTTTGTGGGCCTGCTGCTAGAAGTGTTGAAACATTTTTATGATCTGTCAGATTGAGCGAATCAATTCAATAAAATTTTAAAAGATCTTTATTTTTAAACATAACAACTTACAAGTAATACAAATCCAGTAGACATTCATCCTAGAAAATATCAAACATAAATTAAAAGACCTAATCGGTTTTTAAAAATTATTGAATTAAAGAATATACATATACTAAACTAGTTTATGCCCGCGGCTTCGCACGCGTTGTTTCGAAACGGAATAAACGGAATAACGGAAACGGATAAAGGTGATTTCTATCCCACGGGAACTGATTTATGGGATAAAAAGTAGCCTATGTTTGATTTCGGGATTAGAATTACCTGTGTGCAAAATTTCAGCCCGATCCGTTCTGTAGTTTTGGCGTGAAGAGGTAACAAACATCCTGCATCCATCTATCCATCCATCCATTCAAACTTTCGCATTTATAATATTAGTGTGATAGAATCATAACATATTCTAAAGAGTATCATATTATACTGGTTATTATCTGACCATTTAAAACACTTGATCTTATTAGTGTTAGTTGTGCATTAAATTTTATATTAATAAAATATAGCTAAAGATATGTAGCTAAAAAGCCAACTTAATTTTTTGACACGCTAATAATGCATTAGTAAAAAACTATTTTACAATAGCCAGTTATTTTAGCTACCAACGAGAACAATAGAGCGGTCGTAGGCAAGTAAGCGTCGCGAGTGAGTGAGTGATGGATGATGATGATGAAATAGCGATACTTTGGGGGTAGATATTTCCCAAACTAAATTCATTAGAAACTAGGAATTACGAGTCGGCTAACAACGTTATTTATAGTACCTAAAATAATTTTCAGGTTTCATATGTAACAAAGATATCGACAGCCAAAAAGTGTCTCGAGATGGTTCGAGAAAAAGTTTCAAGGTGGCTGCCATCTACTCGACTTGGCAGAGCCATCACCGTGGCCCCTGATAACCTATTATTATGTTTTTACACTTTTCCATCTGAGATTGGTGTACGCAGCAAATTAATGCATGCATGTCTATGTCTAAAAGTGAAAATCAATCAACTCGATTGATTACATTTTCACTTTTAATCCTTAATTGCGTTCCAAATGGAATATGTATTACCTACGTTATGTTATGGGAAGGGTGGAATGGTGAATTAAGTGTGTTTCGGGATTATCCGACAAATCCATCAAGCCAAGAGTAAGAGCAAGTCGTGTCCAAGAGCTGTCGTTTCCAATAGCAGTGGATTATTTTTACCTACTATTCTTTGGATTTCTTTTTAAACGAAGGACTTTTTACGAGTTAATTAAAATAAGAATAACAAGGTAAGCACGCGTTTATTCGTGATTAAATGTGTCACATTGTTATTTCATTTCCAGAACTCAATCTGTTCAGCTGGCAGGGCCCGCGCGCCGCACCCTCCGCCGCCGCCGGCTGACGTGCGTCCGCGGGGAAATGGGATATGATGCATTATTTCGCAGATTTCTTGATCATTATCTAGTAATACCTAGTAACATCTACATATATTTCGCTAATTTCCTACAAATTAGCATGTAAATATTCTGAAGTTGTGTAAAATACCTAAATGAGGTTCATCTGTGTAGAAGATAATTGTGATGCAGGTTTTTAAAATGAGGTTTATTATATAAATAAAACAATTATTGAGTTCTATTTTAAAGTTGGAAAGCCTATCGTTACAATAAAAACAAAAAAGAACACAGTCAGTTCAAAACTATTTTTTCACACAATAAAATAAATAAATAAATAATGCTGGATAATTCACACAGCATTATCTAGCCCCAAGCTAAGCAGAGCTTGTGTTATGGGTACTAGATAACTGATATACTTCATACAATACATTACATAGATAGATATTTTTATTATACATAGAAAACACCCAGACCAACAATAAGTTCTTACAAAGAAAAATAGGCTATTGGTCTGTCGTGTCGGTTTGAATGGGTAACGGCTTCATGGAATACCTTGGCATATAGGTTCACCCTCCGTACCCTAAAATAGACGAACAAAAGAATGTCAAAAGTCGTCCAAAATTTGATCGCTTGACCGACTAACTAAATTTGTGACGGTCATCATTTTAGACGTTTGCCCAGGGAGAGGATGCAACAGTTTCAGTAGTTTTCACGTAAAAAGATAGGTAGGTAAGAACATCAAAGCATCTGAAGTTCAGATGCTTTATGATAAATGCGAAATTTATGATATATGATAAATGCGTCTGAACATCCAAACATTCGCATTTATCATATTATGAGTAGGTACGATGCAATAGTGTGATTTAGTTTGCCTGAAAAGCAGAAAGGCTTCTTCCAACACAATTATGGTTCGTAGTTAACCCGCTTACATCCGTAATGAAGCAGAAAGGCGTTGAACGGAAAAGCTGCATGTCGTAGATGTCGTGTGCTCACACAGCATTAAAAAACCGGACAGCGAGATGAACTCGTGAAGAGGGCTTCGTACGACGACGACGTTTAGACTTCTTAAACAGGTAATAACATATACCTACGAACGTTACCACAACGTTTGACATTTATACACAAAATACTGAAGACAGCATGTGATTATTCCTTTCTTTTTAATTAGTAAAACTGCATGATAATAAGTCATTGAAAACTGTACACGCCATGTTTGTTAGATCTATCAATCGGTGTCACAAAAACACAAGAAGTTTATTTTTCTATGCCTTCGAACTCAAGCTGAAGTGATTTTTATTGAATGCTGTTTTCTTTAACAAAATACAAAGGAATGTTTACTTTGAGTAAAATTTGCTGTCTTCAGTATTTCAGGTATAAATTTGCCCTCCGGGTAACATTCGTTTATTCCACCCTACGGGGTGGAAATACTTTAGAATCATACAATTTGGCATGAATCAAGATCTTATAGCACAAATAAAGGGCAAATCGAAAACTGTAAACATTTAATTTTTTCAGAAAAATGAATAATTTTTGATTCTCGCCGTGGAAACTATTAGGGTACCTTCCTTCCTCTTAGGTTGACCTAGAATCATGATATTTGGCAAGAAACAAGGGTTTTTAAGGAACCCTTGCTGCGCGAATTCAACTCGCACTTGACGTTTTATTTTGTAGTAATTTCATGGTAAAATACAGATTTTACTAATAAACAAGCAAAGAACATTTTGTGATGTTGAAGAAAAAACTTTATCAAATATATTCACAATTCAAAAAGATGTATTTCACAAGTTGATGCCCTCGGGGCCGGGTCCAGATTCACCCCCTTTCGGCTCAGTACACCCTTTCCGTGGCACCCTGTATAGTAGCGAAAATAAGTATAAAATAGATCTATAGTACCCATAATAATGCTGGACAATTCACACAGCATTATCTGCCCCAAGCAGAGCTTGTGTTATGATAACATTATTTTTTTATTTATTTTTACTGCAATCAGACCTACACCTTTTCTACAGGTTTAAAACAACATAAATTTAAGCTCGAAGGCACAAAATTGCCTCTGCCTCAGCATGGTGCAAACTTGCTAGCAACCATGCTAGCAAGTTTGCAACCAGCGCTGCTCTTCCGTCCCGGCCATTTTGTTGGCTTAGTTAGGGGATAATCTGTTACCAAAAAAGTCAATTTTGAACAAAATACAATTTTAATTAAATAGAAGATTGTACTCTAATCTACTATTTTATTCATTATAGCCAAAATAAAGCAAGATTGGAAGTTTGGCACTGTACTTGTGCTATCTCATGAACAGAGCAAACGGAACGGGGTGGACTGTCCAGAGCTGTTAGAGCTGATAGGTTTGCGCAACAACATAGACTCGCTTCGCAAGCCTAATCTCTTGTACGAGCCAATGGCAAGGACGAACTATAGGCAAAACTCGTTCATCTTAAGGGCATGCAAATCCTTTAATAATTTAATGGAAAACACTGTGTGTAAGAATAGGAACAATGAAGTAGATTAGATATAGATTTCTTTAATACCTCAACCAAACGTCTTAAACGCTTGTTGAGTAATTTATTTTTTGATCAGGTAAATTGTAACTTATTTTTTTTATTAGGAACCAAACGCGGCGTCTATTTATTTATATTTTTCGACTGACACTAACATTTAATTTAGTTATTTTTTGCGGAAACTTTTAATTAGCCGTTAGGTACCCACCGTCTCTGTAATTATAGTTATCTTGCTGTTAGTTTCCCTAAAATTGTAAAATAAATAATTAGGTAACTGTATTGTGAGCTTTGTTTTGACTATCTCACTGCGAGTGTAGATAGTCGAGATAGGTAGGGTCGAGTAGATAGATAGATAATTATGTATTTAGAAACCTAATTCATACAGTATGCTCTAACTAAGCTGATTCCTATAGATTAAAGAAGATCTTTGAATTGGTGGCCTTATCGCTGATAGATATTATCGTAGATTTTCATGGAAAATTATTAGTAAAAAGATGTAATGCGTCGGATGTTATGGCATCAAACCACAACAAAAAAATCGTCAGTCGACTTTCTTTCATAGAATAATCCGGAATTTTTGTTGGCTAAACGGAGTGTATTTTTGTTGGCGAAAGGATTTGAATTTGGTTTGCTTCATTGCGTTTCGCGTTGGACGAAAGAATTTGTCTCTCAGTTACGCGCCCTAAGCTATTTTTTTTATTATTTGCAGATGTTAGTTCGCATTAACCTTTTTTACTTTGGTTACGAATACTTACGTTCTCAGTGTGTCGGTCTCTATTTGGTTGATGATTTTTATTCATGATGACCTCAGTGGCGCAGCGGGTACCTAAAGGTCTGCTTGCAACACAGGAGGTTGCCACTGCGGGACGAATATTTGTACGATTTGCAGATATTTGTTCCGGGTCTCAAGGGGTTTTCTACGTACGTACGTACCTACGTGTAATGAAAATAAAACGCAGTAAAAGACGAAGGACATGATGGAACTTCTTATAAATGGCTCTTGTATTTTTCAAAAGTAAACACTGGGCAGCTTCATTGGCTTTTGAAGCAGTTATTCGTGCACAGGTATCTATTTCATATATCAGTTTCCATTAACAGAATTTAATAAATTATGAAATATTTTTATGTTTGCTCTACATGCTACTAATTTCGATGATGCTTGGATAATATTTCCATGTGGGTTGGTTCTTTAAAATATTTCAGTGGTTGATTATCCACTAATCTCAACAGCCCCACTGTTATTTTTTACAATCGAGAGAAAACCGGAGTTCTGTGGCCTAATGAACTTTTGTTGAGAACTTTACCACTTTCTTTCGCTTTTACAAACTTAAAACTTGTTCCAGCCAGTTTTATAATGAAATTTTTCAATGAGCATTCAATGCTTTTAGGCGCTGGAATGACTGGTACTGTGACCAGACAGCCAGACGTCATCCATGCGGGACATAGGCCTTCGCCCAAAGATCGCCACATAGACTGGTCCTGTGCGGCTCGCCATCCACCTTTATGAGAAAACCCAAAAACCAAGACCAAAATTCTAATAGAGTTTTGCTTTTCTTAAAAGAGGTTCTTTAATACATAACTATATTGTTTTGGCATTGTTCACGCTGTTAGGTTAGATATTGTTTTAATTTTTATAGTGCACTTTATGTGCGTGTATGTGTACTCGTATGTGTATACTCAAGGTGATTCAACAAGCTGTCACTTTACTTCAGACTATTACGACAGAGACACCGTGCAGATTTATTGTGTCAGGGTCCGGCTTCTGTGCCTTCGGCCAAAGCCTTGCAACGTCACTGCCACCGGTCGTGGGCGGGCGACCTCTTCCTGGCGAGCTACTATAAGCTACTTTTCCATATTAATCCGACTAAGAATCTACTAAGAATCAGACTAAGAATTCTTTTATTTTACTTAGTTACATTTTTTCCTGATCTATCGACACAATTGGCGATTACGGCGGCACCAGAAATCAACTACCTACTCCTTTACCGCCAGATCATCGCGAAGGTCAGTTACGATAAAGTGCTGTTCTTGGAAAATTTTGATTGATCACGTAGACGGGCATTTTATTATAATGACTACTTAAAACTGTTTCTTTGTTCATTCATCTCAATGAAATTTAATGCGTACAAAAACATCGCTTTTCATGGAAGATTTTCTTAAAAAAAACATCATGCCAGCCGGATGCATGCATGCGGGAATGGCTTTCCCTAAAGATCGCCACATAGGTACATAGAATAGAATAGAATAGAAAATCTTTATTTGTGTGACATAATATAAAACTTATAAGTTTATAAACTTAGCAAAACACAAAAAGGTCACCAGCTCAGCTTATATGCTGTTATGGCACATGGGCCATAGCAGCGCTGGTTTTCAGCGGTGCCGGGTAAACTGGTCCTGGTCCATTTGATTTAGCTTTTCACAGGCCTGTGACAACACGGGCCTGTGAAAAGCGAAAAGCAATCGTTGACGACCGCTACGATAGTTGACGATTTGGTTGTTGTACATGGTAAAGGCCATTCTCATCGTGAAATCATATAAATTTGACATTGAAATGTTGATAAACTAAATGTTTTATATTTCAGTCAGCACATGTAATTAATACTGTAATTATTAGATAAATTCGGGTACTTTGGTGCTACATCCCATTATATCACCCAGGCTGTTTCGGTCATAGTAATTTAGCCATGGTAATTTTTTTTTAACACAACAATACTCGGGCATTGTGAAATTATTTATTTTATTCATTTACATGTGTTCCGCCTATTTAGGTAAATAGCAACAGAAATAATCACAATCTCCTGAGACAAAAAGTTAATTAGGGCTAGAGTGATCAGGAGTGACTCACTTCTAATTTTAACTTCAATTTCGTACCTACCTACCTACCGTCAAGTTCCGTATTCTACATCCGTCATATAATGACAATTATTGCAAAAACTAGGCTGATGGACGTGATGTGATGTCATGTGAAATGATAGACTTCTATTTGGCATTTGTACCCTTCGCCTCCCTATGGATTTCATTTCAGATGCCGGACCTCCAATGCAGAATCAGCCGTGCGTTCACACTTTAATGTGCCATGGTGGATTAGTTTGACACTTGAAAATGGGAATGGAATACGAACTGACGTTGAATAAATTACACTGCGGCTAGTGTAATTTCTCTGATTTTGTTCAGATTTGACAGGGAATGGCTATCATCCATTGTGTTTGATGGATGGGACGCATATGCCTAGTCCATGAAAAGGCTTTCAAAAGTCAATTATTTGTTAATTTTATTGGAGGATTTAGTGTAGGTACCTAGTCACAACACCGCTCCTATTTCTCTGCGGTAGGTATCATTGGTTTAAAAAGATATTAGAGAAACAGCACTTGATAAAAATAATACTCAGGTACCTACAAAAATTGAATTTAACGTACTTACTTTAAATTTTAAACTCAAATTTTAAAATGCTTCTAAATTGAACTGTATCTAACTAACTTCGATTCCTAAGTACTTCTGGAGCATTTGTGAATATTAGAGTATTTTGACTAAAAAATCAACGTGGGTTGGTATTTAGGTAGTATATGTATATTATATTATTATGTAGGTATATGTTGTATACGCTCCAAAAGTAAGTAAGTACTTACCATAGAATTAAAATTTTAAACAAATGTTTTAAATTCAAAGAAAATGGTTTACGATTTGCGGCAATTTTTGGGTATAGCTTCCAGTTATAGACCTTCAGCGCTTTCACTGCCAAGCTTCAGCGATGCGACCCGGAGTGGCGTGAGGGCGACGACGCGCCGCCCCGCCGCGGCGCCGCCGCGCCGTTGCGTCGTCGTCGTGTCGAATGGCGGGCGGCGGGGCGCCTCGCTAGACTACGGGCTCGCACCGCACAGACATGATGTCGACGACATACCTAATGATCTAGGTACTCGTAAAAACGAAAATTGAAGTTTCTGATTCGGTTTCGTTTGGTGACGTAAACTTAATTCACCTGAGCTTATTCACCCAGGTGCATTAAATACACTTTTAGTTGACTTTAAACACCTCTTCTGCGGGGTGACGTAAACTTAATTCACCTGAGCTTATTCACCCAGGTTTAGGTAAACGCTGTCATAAGAAAGTGACATAAGAGTAACTCTTGCTTGAATTATCGTTTTTTGAGTAGACTGTAGACCCTCAGAATATCGTCTGCGTGTGCGTCGATTACGATATCTATCACTGTTAATTTTTGCCAAATCGTCTTTATGCTTTCCGCATAAGTAGGTATAGGTGCACCCAGCGACTTTTACGATGTCGTCGTCGTCACGTTGCTTGGCTATCGTACATCATGCAAAAAGTAGGAATCGATGGTAGGTACCTACTTACCTTATCATTGTATCAAATTAACTCTTGAATGCATGTCATAAAAGGACAATGGACAGACTGGGACCACCCTCCAATAGCAATATAATTTATGTCTTTGGATAGGTCTAGTCAATCGGAACAACTTTGCAGTTGCAGGGTCCCTATTCTGGTTTTTCTTACCTATCAATTCGTGTCTGATCGACGACGTAGGTAGGTACCTATCTTATGTTATGGGTTATCTATAATGACGTAATTTAAAAACATTGCTGGTGCATTAAACCCTTCATGAATTGCATAGGTAGTACCTACCCTAAATTCCAGATTCGTTCCCAGGCTTCATGTATCTTTGCCCATTGTCCTTTACCTACCTATCCTTGATATAACAAGAACAAAATAAAAAACCCCCCCCTGACAGATTTTCATGAAACATGGCTAAGAACACTCGAGATAAAATAATCTATGACACAAAAAAAAAACTAAAAGAAAATCGGTTCATCCGTTTGGGAGCTACGATACCACAGACAGATGCACAGATACACAGACAGACACGTTATAGTAGTTTATGCAACTGTCATATAATGAAGGGTATTAAAACACGAGTGTGAGTTTATGAAACGAGCGTAGCGAGTTTCATAATAGTAACGAGTGTTTTAATACCCGTGTTATATGCAGTTGCATACACTACTTTATCTTCACTAATGCAATTAATCAAACAACAAGAGTAAAAGCTGACAATAGTTTATTTATAATAATTGTTCAAATTTTGGATGGTACAATTTTGAAAGTTAATGTTAATTATTGATCCAGCAGCTGTAGCGGCCGCGGGGCAAGCAGTAGAGCTCGTAGACGGAGTCGGAATATATAAAACTTTCACCATGATTGTAATGTCGTCTATGTTAGAGACTTCATCGAACTGGATGTTGTATAGCTCTTGCCTTCGGCATGCCCCCATTATGCCGAAGATTAGTGCAACCTGTAACAATAAACGATATAATAAGCTTGAGGTACATAGCCAAGGCAAAAACTATGATTTATGAAGTAGTAAAGTGTAGGTAGGTACCTACTACCAAATTTATACACAAAGCGCTTAAACGGAGTGTCTAGATAACTTGCGTGTGTAGTACGCACGTAAGTACTAGGTAGATTAAATAACAGAACTAAAATACACTTACCTTTTCAAAAAGATACAAAATATCTTGTGAATCTTCCAGGAACATCTTTATTTGACCTGATGTAAACGTCAAGGACTTTTTTCCCTTGTGTCCTTCTGAACTGCGTTTCAGGAACGCTATGACTTTTGAATACTTCGTGATATCAATATTGTTGTAGATAGATACTCAGTGTGGACTTGAGCATAGAATATTTAGCCCACCTCGCTATCCATTTTTAACTTTTAATTTGTATTTTAAAAACAAAACACATTGCGAAACATTAAATTCACGCGTACGTGTATTGTCACAGTGAACTTGCCGCCATTAATATCTAACCAATGAGAGCGCAGCTGCTCGCGCAGGGCCAATCAGGAACGAGCGCGCGCTGTTCTTTTTTTATTTAATTGGCACAAGATCTTACCAAAGAGTTTTGTGTATGTAAGTTTAGTAGTTTCGACGAAGTTTTCACGTATAACACAACTGTTTACAAAAGCCAGCCTAATATCAAAATTTTATACAACTTGTACGAGGATTTTGACATAAGGCTCGCCAGGTTAATTGGTCGCGTTTTATTGATGTTATAATGAGATTTTACGATATCGATGTGGATATTATAACATCATGTGAAATTGCTTAAATTGAGTGTTTTGCTAACTGCGCTATAACAGTAGTAATTATAAGTCAAGTATTGGAAACATAAGTAGAATGTTATAACATTAGTGTAGATAAAACTTATTATAACACCCCTCTCTTTTTGCGTCGGGCGTTAAAAATAGACAAAATGGTCGTACCTTCTTTGTTGCAAGGTGCGCCATCTACTGCTAAGCGTGTAAACTAAATGGTGAACGAGCCTTTCACCGCGTTTTACCGCACCTCAGTAACCCTGCCAGTAGAGCTTCTCTCAGGAATATAGTTATAGCATTTGCGTGTAGATGGCGTGACAGTGATTGTTTATATTTGGCCACCAACGTCAACATTGTTTGGAACAGTTCCTCATAAAATAATGATATTTAGGGAAATAAGTGACTGGCCCTGTTTGTGTTCTTCTCATTTTATGAGATAATTGAAATAGTGTAGTATGTGCTATTAAGTGTTACAAAAAAAAAACAACATGGACCGTTTTAAATACGGATAGAAATGGAAATGGTTCGTACTTTGTTTTTGTAGTTATAAGTATTAACTAACCTGCCTATTTAATTTGAGATTATCATGGTCCTTGTTTTTAACCACTTCTATTTGAGAACATAAGTTTTAGTTTAAAGGATCTTCAAACAACTTAGAAAGCAGCTAAATTTCAAAGTTTACTTTGGTTGGGTGCATTCACGAGGTGAATGACCCCGGCCTATCAGTGTAGGTAAAAATATGGGGCGCACGGTGCACTCCGTCGCGTCGACTCGTTGTCATGGTTACCTAAGCACCCGGGAGCGAATTGAGGGCGCAAACTCAGGGATGATTAACCATCCCCTTGGTTCGCCGACTTTCGCAGTCTCTCGGGCACACTAGGTGTTTAGGTGTATACCTACCTACCTAAGTGCAGAGTTTATTCAGTAGATAGGTAGTCATAGGGTTTAAGATCTTAAATTATGTAGGTAGGTAGGTAGGTACTTACCTAGTCGTACCTACCACAAACTAAATACTTACCTAACTTGATTGTTTTGAAATTTACACTGATTTTAAGTTTTGCGGAGCAAAAACCAATCCCTTGGGAATTAATTTTTAATGAGACTGCCTCAAGACCATTCTCTGTAGGTACCTACCTACAATAGCGAAATAATTTTTAAAATCGGTCCATAATTGACAGAAAAATCGACGAATAGGTATACCTACATAATAAAACGTCAAGTGAAAGTTGACTCGCGCACGAGGGTTCCTTATAGGTAATTATAAGTCCTTGCTTTTTACCAAATTTTATGATTCTAGGTCAACGGGACCAATAAACTATTTTAAAGGTCTAAACGCTTACATGGGTCAAGCAAGAGGCCAATTTTGCCACTTCTTTTTTACTCTCGTCTGTCCGTCCTTACGATTTTTCGATTTTTATAGCCTATAGATGAATTTCAATAAATTGACACTAGAATCCATTGTGTAGGCATTCGAGACAGTATGATTTCAGCTGTAGATTAATAATAAATAAGGAAATAAAGAAATACCTATATTTATTCAATTATGGGATTATTTTTTCAAAAATAAGCGTGTCTTCAGTGCTGAGTAATAATTATGAAGTTTCACATCAGAATATTTTTGTCCTTGCGCTTACAAATTACCTAGTCAATAAAATCTGCTAGGTAAATCGTTTTGAACTCGGCTTATTATTTAGATAAAACTTTATTACAATAGTCGAATATTTCTTAATACGGAGTTACGGAGATACGTGGTAACAAACATTCACAAACTTCCGCATTTATAAATATTATTAGGAGTAGGATTATATGAATAAATGAATGAATTCTTTATTGCACAAACTTATAAAATAACTTATATCTTAATAAATTAAAAATGTACAATAGGCGGCCTTATTGCTTAAAGCAATTTCTTCCAGGCAACCTTATTAGGTACTACCAAAAGATACAAGTCACTTATTTAGTTGGTAGTGCACATAATACAGGAATATACTTAGGTAATACATACATACATACAATACATACATACATATATTACACCTTTTATTATGTATTACTATGATGTATTACATTTAACGTCTTTTTAGGGTTTCAAGATCGGAGATCGGTTTCGAAACCCTAATGGTCTCGCTTTGTCTGTTCTTTTTTCCCTCCTTCATCTCAACTCAGCAACTACCGCAGCTATTAACTTGAAATTTAAAATAGTAATACAATTCGTGCGCCTGTACAGATTTGAAGAAAAAAAATTAAAAATACAATTTATTATATATTCATATTTATTTATTTATTATTTATTTATAAAATTTTAAAAGAGATCTACTAAGTCAAATGAGGTTTAAAATGAAAGGTATGTACATTTCAAAATAGTTTTTAAAATTTCAGTTGGTTTATACTTTTCGAAACATTTTGAAAAAAGTCGAAGAAAATACCCATTTGACGTTAGCAGACGTAGTAATTGACATTAGTTTCAAGTTTTCAACTCTATACGTCCACGCGTTCCTGAGAAAAGAGGGACAGACGGACAGACAGACAGACAGACGGACAACAAAGTGATCCTATAAGGGTTTTTTTCCTTATGAGGTACGGAACCCTAAATACACACATATGAGTAGGTGCCTATGTATGTACAGCCGAAAAGAAGTTCTACTGAGTAACTTAAAGATGCTAAGCAAGCAGTGTTACTTTTTTTAGAGTGAGTAATAACAATGCTTGCAGCAACTGTAAGTACCTATTGTATCAAAGAACAAACGGTTTTCAGGTAAAAACGCCCAGACCAAAATCGCGGCGAATTAGAATGCGTGATACACTCACGAATGCCCGCACCTAAATAACCCTATCATAATACGCGAACCCCCTAGACCCCCCTCTAAGCGACCAGCATAATGCTGGCGCACCGCCCTAGCCCACATCGCTTAGGCGGCAGTTCCGCGGTTGGAATGAACCGCAATGAAAATTTCGTTTACTGCGCAAGGCCTGCTGCTTCACCGGCTCAGAAGGCAATTTATCCTTTTGGAGGACCTACTGTTAAACTACTGTTGAAGACAAAAAATTATGAACATGTTTTTCTACTATTTCTTGAAACTTTTACGTTCGGTTGGTCTTTCACATTGACCCCTCATTATAGTCGGCTAATACCTTTGTAGTGCTGAGGTTTGCCTGGTTTAGGTACTATTCACTTGAATCGCTTGGTGCTAAGGCAAGGTTGATATGGTGAAGGTAGTACATATTGTCTTGGTTATTTACTGGTGCTGTATGCAAACTAAGTATATTAACGGTTTATTATTATCATAAGGTCACGTTAGCTTTACATAAGATTGATTAAATCCATATTATATATTACCCTGGTGGTGCCACGAGTCTAAATCTTAGTTCTCATAGCACCCCCAGGGGTATCTTTTAGGGGTGCCATGGGTCCGGAAAGCTGTATGATGCCACGCCACCATCGATCGTCTCTTGCTGGTACACATTTGAGGTTTTTCCGTAAATGCCAATACGATTGTATTGGCACATTACGGAAAAACCTCAAATGTTTTATTCCCTTCCAAAAACTTTGTTTTCTTGCGAAACGAGTAATTACTTCTTCCACCTCAATAGTTACCTATTGTTTTGTGCATATGGAGAAGCGCTATCCCTGCTATTTACCAGCGGTCTTCTGTCATGGATACTTTTCAAAAGCAGAACTCCTGAAGTTTTCATGAAAACGTTCTTAGAAAAATTACAGAATCTAAAATATGAAATTGTAAAGATTCAAACACTAGTAGAGCAAGTTTTATCGGATTCCCAATAGCATGCATCAGGTTTTAGACAAACACAGGTTTGTTCTTATGATTTAGATAATTTTCAGAACCCTAAGTCACGATTTTTTTTTGTTCGAAACAATAAAAATTCGACGCTATGTGCGTTGAATTTTTATTGTTATCAGGTTATCACCGATATTGACGTTTCATGAAAATTTTAGGATTTGTGTTACTGAAAATTATAAGAACAAACCTGTGTTTGTCTAAAGCCCAATGCATGCTATTGGAACTCCCATAATACTGGCTCTACTCGTATTTGATACATAACAATTACGACGAAAAATTACTCTGATTTTTATACTTTTTCAAGACCGTTTTGAACAAAAATTTCAGGAGTACGGTTATTAAAATATGTTGAAAACATAAGAACAAACCTTTCTGGCTCAATGAAATCTATTTTAACAGTGGTTCGCGCTGGTTTCGGGTATATTGTGCACGACTACGGCACGAACAGAAATGTACTTGATCGTATCTTTAAATTAAGTATAATGTTGTATAAGCACCGCAAGTATTTCTGAAAACCATCAGGAACTGTATGGTTATACAAAGACTCATAAATTTCCTGAAAAATGCTCTGCTACGCGAAGTTTGCAGAGCATCCCAACGTCTAAGATGGTCGGGTCGGTCGTTGTCGTCATGACGTGCACTTCGTGGCAGAAGCCGCGCGCGATTTGAATTTTTGTGTGTAATAATTGGATTTAAATGTCATAACTACCGGAGTGGTTTTGACTTGTGTTGGTTGAGATAAAAAATAGGTAGGTAGGTACTCGTGTTTTTGGGGCTACCTAGGTAGTTACAGTGTTTTCGTAATACGACCTGCACCTTGCTCTAAGTACCTACCTAGTTTGCCCTTTGCCACCATACAAAGTAAGTACCTAGCTAGACCCAGCTTAAGGGGGGCTGGGTCATGGGCCCCATGGGGGGGTCCCGTGGATCCGCGCCTGTACTTATGCAGCACAGGTCTGAGACGGACTAGGTTTATGATCAGTGCTCTTTTGAGTTCTGAAGAACATCATTCCTAAATATTTTTCTGCAAGTAGTCCTCTGCGATTTGTAACGCGGTGTAAGGCTGCTTTACACCTATTGAGTCGTTAAGCTGTGCCGTGTGGTGTCGGCTTAGAATTTGCACCATCCCAACTCCGTTCCCGCGGGTGTCGTAGAGGGATATCCACAGGGGCGGGCAGCAGCGCCTCCTGCAGAATTTTTTTACCACCGAACTGCGATACCAACCCAACCTGCTTGCTCACCGTGGGGATTATGGGCACTACCCCCCATGAGATAAAAGCCAATAAGGCGCTTATCATTGGGAGGTCTGCGTCTAGCAGTCGACCAATATAATTTGAGGTTATTATTTTAATTTAATTTCACTTGAATTAATGTACTTTGTTCCGTTGGTCTGGGTGTTTTCTATGTATAATAAAAATATCTATCTATGTAGTATATTGTATTAAGTATATCAGTTATCTAGTACCCATAACACAAGCTCTGCTTAGCTTGGGGCTAGATAATGCTGTGTGAAATGTCCAGCATTATTTATTTATTTATTAATTTGATCAAGGGTACCCATGTGATCATTTTAAACCACTTTTTTTTTTTAAACCACTTTACTGAGACTAAAATGTGTAAGTAACTATGTGTGTCTAATGTTTTATTGTGGCAATAAAATCGGAAATAGAATAAGATGATTAGGGTCGCGAAAGTAATGCCTGCTTGTTTAGACTATAAGGTTAGTTGGGGGAAGTGTGGCCAACATCATTATACAAAAAATTAGCAATGATATTGCTAAACCCGCCACTAGTCATAATAGGAGAAACAAAATTCGTTCCTCCTAAAAAAATTAGGAGCGCCACTTGAATGAAATAGGATTTAAAGTCATTTGTATTTTACACTGAGATTTCTCTATGGTTTGAAGTTGACACGTGTGCGTTGTTGTGCGACTACTAGTCTTGGGGGAAGTGCGGCCAGGGACAAGCTGTTAAAAACCCAATAAAATACCTAAAATACTATGTCAGATTGCTGAAATTGTTGGTCCCATTCGGAGATTATTCATCAGGTAATGTGGTACTGAAACAAATCATTTAAACGTGGTCACAGTATCAACACTATTCGAGTATAGAGTGAACTTATAAAAAATTATGCCGCACTAACCCCAACTGACCTTACTACAGAATAACGGAAGTCGAAATACCGGAGAACGGTATACCGAAAGAACAGGAAACCGCAGAACGAAATACCAAAAGCACGTCATGAGACCGCTTATCGGAATACCAAAAGCACACAACACCGAAAAACTGTAGACCGAACGATCACAATCTCGATTGAACGCTATAGGTTACCGAAAGATCACGAAATAGAAGGAATGTATCTACGTGCCTTTGTATCACACATTCTGCGAGGATCTTCGCCGTTCATTGGCAGCATTTGGAAAACCAAAAACAGAACGTAAGAAAAAACTAATATTTGGCGAAAATAAAATGGATGATATAAAATGTCCGTAAAAACCCAATTTTTTTTACTGGCTAGTATAGCTGATCATCCCCGTGCTAAACAAAGCACGTCGCAGGATTTGCAATTTGCACTTCGTTATGGTCTTGTCTCTGTAACCTGAAATGTGATTTGTATATAATCTTTACTTCTAATTTTAAGCATATAAAACTGATTTAAAAGACTGAATAAGAAGGAAGCAATTAACATAAGAGCATAATGTACTGCATCATACATGCATAAGTTATTATTGCATTGCTGGATCCAGCATTCCAGCAATCCAGCCAGCTGGAAAAATTGGCAAAAATTGGCTGGGCAAAATTGTGCTGGATCCAGATCCAGCACAATTTTGGGCCTACGGTATGCAGTTTTATTGCCGCTTTGCTGCGCGGGTTTTAGTCAACCCAAACTGAAGCAAGCGTCAATTTTACGTACACCCCCTAATTTCACCACACTTCCTACTCTTACAAGCTTTTATCAGACAACTGTGGATGGCTAGGGTCGTTGGATTTAATATGGGAATCTGCGTGCGTAAAAACCTACATTATTCAAATCATTTATCAAATATTACATACAAATATAACACACATATCACAAAAAATCTTAACGTAATTAGAAAAACACCTAATTACATTATGTACTTTTACATACCTATATAAAAATACTAGCAACCCGCCCCGGCTTCGCACGGGTGCAATGTTGATACCAAATATACTACAGAATCGGCCCCCCGGCCGGTACCGCCGCCGCCGCAACCGCTATGTTCCTGCATTGTAAATCTGTTATATTTTCGAAAATATTCATTTAAATTACATGCTGTAAAGAGCCATATTAATCAATATTAAATGCACAGTGTATTTAAGGTTCTTAATTGGATAAGGATTAATGCTGTATTGCTTAAAATCTCTTCTTAATTATGCCAGTATTACTCGTAAAAAGTAAAGGATAAAAAATGGTTATTGTGGGTTATCCCTAAGAGCTAGACATATACCATCGTGGACTTTTTTGTAGACCTTTTTAAGGTGTACAATACCGTACTACATTAAGTTTATCTATCTCTTAGGGTTCAGGCAGCGTTTGCAATGTAAGCGCAAAAAAAATGTGCTTATTATCGACATCACATTATAAACCTCTAAAATTATCAGAGTTTCTCTAGTATATTATGCATGTATTATACATATAAACCGTCTTCTTGAATCATTCTATCTAAAAAAAAATCGCATCAAAATCCGTTGCGTATTTTAAAGATTTAAGCATACCTAAGGACAGACAGATAGACAGAAAGCGCTATTTTAGTTCCACATGTATACATGGTTATTGGTAATTCACTGATACTGCCTGAACTGCAGGTTTTGCCAATCATCACGAACACTTTCGCGAAGACGCGGTCTTTATTCTTATTTTTTTTTTGTAAATTACCCTTGGTACAAAATGAAAAAAACTTGTTAAAAAGCATTTACTGTTAATTCAGAGCAAAGTCGTTTTATGTTCGGTTTAAAGAATCTTTATTTCTCAAAGAACATAGTTTACAGTTCACTTAAATGAGAAAAACATAAATTTTGTACTTATATTTAAGTATCTGCTTTGGTTATTATGTAAGTTCGAGTGTGTTTATGTTTATGTTTTATGTTTAGTTTCAAATTAAGCCTCAATAAAGAATTATTGGGGGTACCTACTATCAAATTTAAGAATTAAAAAATGGCATTTTCGCAGACGTATTCGTAATGATGGGCAGAATCAGCTGCAAATCAGTGAATTACCAGTAACCCTGTACCTATATGTTAGTATGATTGATTGTGAATCTTTGAACGCAATTTTCACCTACTTCAAAACTTCAGATTGCACTAAAACTTGCAAATTTAGGCCGTTTTCTAATTAAATAAATAAATAATGCCGGACAATTCACACAGCATCATCTAGCCCCAAGCTAAGCAGAGCTTGTGTTATGGGTACTATATAACTGATATACTTAAGGCGCTGTGCATGGAAAACTAAGACTGTCAGATTGCATGTCAATATTACCAAATGTGGTCGGCAGAGGCGCTTATTTTTAACATAGACTTATGCAAAATTTATCTGTTGTAGAAGAGGCAAACTTTTGTTTTATTTTGGTTGATAGCACAATCACAAGGTAATAATGTAATGTTAACTAACATTTGCCCGCGGCTTTGCTATCGTTGCATGTAAAATACCTTAATAAAACCTATGTCGCTTGTAGCTTCTCAATTATAATAAAAATTACATTCATCGATAGTTATTCATAGAAAACAGAAACACTTAAAAAAATAATATCATCTTCATGCATGTTAAAGTGCCGAAAATATCAATAAAATATAAAAAAAATATACTAATTTAGTCAAAACAACTGAGGTCTAAATGGATTACAAAAGTGTCAATCGTTGAAGATATTTCGATTTGGTTTTGGAGGGCTTTCTCAAAAAAAAAATTTAAATATAAATAATGCTGAACAAGCCACACAACATCATCTAACCCCAAAGTAATTAGAGCTTGTGTTATGATATACTTATTAAATACACTACACAGATAGATATTTTTTATATACATAAGACATCCAGAACACCTGGAATAAATATCTGCAGATGGTACAAACATTTGTCCTGAGGCGGGAATCAAACTAACTGTAACCTCCTGTGTCGCAGGTGGACCTTTCCCCGCCGCGCTACAGAGGTCGTCAATCAAATAATCAGATATAAAATGAAATATAACAGTGATTTATTTCCTTTACCCCTTACAGGAGTCTTGGACACGTCAATAAATTCAAATAAGGTTCAAGAGTAAAACTGGGAAATAAAGTGATTACTTTAATTTATTGTTCACTTCAATCTTTTTAAGGTAAAGTAAAGAAGCGAACAAGAAACCTTTACCTTGTTAGGGTGTTAGTTTTCGAGCTGGAGCAATACTATTAGCAATAGGTACCTAAGTTTTTTATCCTCTAGAGATAGTCTGATATTTTGTAGTAAGCCTTTTTAACAAAGGATATGTTTTACAAATTGTTTGAAATTATTTTTTGATAACTTTTAACTCTTTAGGAGTTTTGTTGTAGAATCGTATACATTTCCCTTTAAAAGATAATCTATAAATCGATACTATAAAAATATATAAATATATATCTATAAAAATATTCGTAAAATAAAATACGTGAATGTTGGAATGCTGAATGATGAATTTCACGGATATAATTTTGTACACAATCTCAGTACTACTCGCTTACATAATTAATTTTATTTTCCGGAAATAAAACGCAACAATCATGAAGATAGTTTTAGTTTAGATTGTAATTCTACAAAATAATCATAAAAACCACAACAGACCATGCCTTGCTATCCAAATTGATATTCATACCGATATAAAGTATTCTTTATTATGTTGCTGCCTTCCAAGAACTCATGAGTGATTATGATTAACATGAGTGATTAACAATAATTTTGACAACTGTCATTGGAAATACAATTGTTTTGCATGTTTATTACGTTTTTAGCGTCTTTAAACATCTCCTTTACTTGACTTCTTTGTTACGCTAAAAAAAATATATTATATTGATGTCAATGTACACATATTGCCAATAACAAAAAAGTTATGACAAACCGCTCCGTTGAGGTTTTTCTATGAGTTATTAAAAATTTAAAGTAAATTATTATTTTTGAGTATCTGTCCTTTTGAGAATCTCTCTTCTCTAAGAGAACAAACCGATAGAACTACGAGTAATTTAAATTTGCCTGTAGTTCTACTGGTAGAACTACGAGAAAAAAAATGCAAATGGTTGGTCCTAAGTAAATCAGTTATCTAGTAAGTACCCATAACAAAGCTCTGCTTAGCTTCGGCCTTGGTGATGATGTGTGAATTCATCATCATCAGCCTATATAAGTCCACTGCTGGACGTAGGCTCCTATTTTAATTTTTCAGCATTATTTATTTATATATAAGGTCATCAAAATCGCCCTACCTATTTAACATATTTTAACTCGACCAATACTTTCCGTGCTGTAAACATGTTGAGTAGTACCTACCTATCTAGCTACCAGAGAAAAAACCACTATAAACCTATTCTACTTAATTGGTAGGTCTGTCAATGAATAAAATTCCTGCAAATTTCTTTTGGCTTAGCTTCAATCAAATATAGACTTTATTTCAATGACAAATGAACCATTTAACCCGCAAAACAAAAGTTGTCGAAAATCGTAATTCGTCCGTCGAACCCAGCTGTCATCGCGAAAAAAGTTACATAACCTCACGTCCGTCCGAGGAGGCATCCAGCCTCCGAATGAAGCTAGTGGAAGCTATTTTGAGCATATATTGAAAGGGATGTTTGAGTAATAAGGTTGAAATTCTATTGGCAAAATATTATAATTTTTGCAATTACTTCGCTAAACGCCTTACAAAAATGTGTTTTTTGGGTTTTATTATGTTAATGGTTTTATTTATTTAAAACTTTTTACATATGTCTTTAGTTGATAAAATTTCCTTTCATATAGTATTAAAATAATTAATGGTTGTCACTCAAAATATTGAGCATTTCGAGACGAAAAATTTTTTTCTTGTTCTTTCTTGTGATTTTTTTTTTCAAGATCCTAGATCGTTTTATAAAATATTTTTGTATAAGTCTTTTTTCCATACATTTGACTATACACTGTTTTTTTTTTGGGCTTGTAATATGTCGGAGAACGGCTAACGGTGCGACGAAAAAGTGTACTTTCTACGGTGTCGCTGTTTGGGCAGCGTCTTAATACAAAACACTACATAGATAGATATTTTGTATTATACATAGAAAAACATGCAGAACACTCTGAACAAATATGTATATATCAAATATGCAGATCGTACAAACATTTGTCCCGAGGTGGGAATCGAACCCGCAACCTCCTGCGTCGCAGGCGGACCTTCGCCCGCTGCGCCACAGAGTTCGTATTACTTGGTAAGTCTTCAGTACAACATCACGCTCGGATGTCGAAAGCTTACTGCACCGCCTGCTTTGCTTTCACACTTGTTCGCCAAAAATATGTAGAGCCGCTTGTGACGTATGTACGTAATAAGAGCCCAAGACTACATTGTCTTCGGCCCCTTTCACATGCATACGGCAGATAAGACCGTGCCCTCACCGTGTGTTGCCCGTTTATATCCACTATAAAAACGGTGTACCGACAAGTGAAAAAGAGTTTTGACGGCAACCGTATGCATGTGAAAAGGGCCTTAGTTTCTAGTGATGAAAATACTATCATTTGTTTTGTCCGACTCGGTCAAATGTTGGATGATGCGTGCGGTACCGAATCTGTACTGCGTCATCTAACATTTTACGCGCTTACCGCCTAATCAGTACGCTCCATAGAAATACAGGCGCTGGGTGAGGTTTCGGTACCGCGTAGACCGAGCGTGCTGACGTCATACAAAAACCTTACCGAGGAGTCAGTAAATTAATTTTATTTTCGTTATTTGTTGTCATAGCGGCAAGAGGAAATACACACCATAAAAATTTCAACTGTCTACCTATTACAGTTTAAGCACTGTGGGTTCTAGAGATATTGCCTTGGTAATAAAATTAGAAGGGTAGTATTTAAATGCAAATCAAAAAACTACTGATTGCACAACAAAATATTACTGATTGCACAACAAAAAACTCAACTCAAAATCGGGCTCTGCAATAGCTTGGCAGCTTTTGTCATTGTTATATATTTATTTTCCAGAAACATACGTGCATTCAAAATAAGGTCTTAATTTAAATAGTGTTTATTATGTTCTACCATTATAAAGTTGGCATTCAAAATATATTTTTGCAACCTTTTATGGCACTTTGGTTTCAGTCTATTGACAGGTACCTCCTTGAATCCGGTAGACCATTAAATATATTTAATACCCATGCAGAATGCATTCCTTCTAGTGCTAGATTAAATCCGAGGTAAAAAAGCTTATTATAGGACTTGTTTCTTAATTGTCTTTCACAACCATTAATATTTTTCCGAAAAGATTGAATATCTTTGTTTGTTTTAAAATAAGTGGGCTGAGATTTTACAAATAGAATAGCCTGTTTGATGTAGAGGCAAGGAAGTTATCCTTTGTATGCTCTACAAATGGACTTTATGCATTTTTTTTAACAATGTAAGCCCTATTGCTTTCGGTTGAGTTGTCCCAAAGCAATAAACCGTATTGAATTGGCGTAGGTGAGGCTCCAGAATAACCATTATAAGCCTTCTAAAGAAGATATAGATATAGATATATGACATAAACGCCGCCGGAGAGCTTATACAAATTTATTTAGTTTTCTTGTTACTTCGTACACATTATCGGTCCAGCCAAAATGGCTGCCTAGATGAACACCTAAAACTTAATCTTCTAAATTTTTTGTCATTGTATTAAAGGTCTAATGTAATTGGTTTTGCTTGTAGAGTTCGAAATTGCATCGCCCTTGTTTTGTCCATGCTTACTCTTAAATTAAACCTATCACTGCTACCAGTCTCTCACAAACGGGTATCCGTACGCTATACTCTACACCTAACCTTAACAATAAACTATAAAAAAATCTATTGTGAAGAGAAAATAAATGAATTTATTATTATTATAATTATTTTTACTCAGCCAACAGATTACTCTATGGATTGTAACCCCAAAAAGCCTCTAAATAGTTCGAATTTCGGAAGAAAATCCAAAAACCTTAAAAATTTAGTCTTATTACTGCAGTACATTGACCGGAGGAAACCGGAGATTGGAGGAAGGGGTGACCAAAGAAGTTAGCCCCCCTGTCATGGCGCACTTCCGCAGTCCCTGTCCCTACCTCATTAGATAGAAGATAGAAAATACTTTTATTGCACACTAAAAACTAAGAAACAATTTACAAATGAAATAATGATAACCTAAGTGACATTTGGCGGTCTTATCGCTCAAGAGCGATCTCTGCCAGACAACCTGCCGTGCTATTACGCTAAAATCTCCCATTCCCATTGAATGGGACATCCGGGGAGACTGGGCATAAAAGATTTTAGTTTCTAATATTGTACAAAAAAATACATACCTGCAATTTTCTTGCGGGAAGAAGCCGATTAACGATGGAAATTTTAACGTCAACGCAAATAAATAAATTAAAACATTACAATTGAGTTTGACATTTGTGATATTATGACGTTGACAGCTTCGTCATCGGACGGCACAAAACAGCCAGAAAATTGTATTTATTTGTGTTTGTACCATGTGATGGAAACCGAAATTGTTTATACCCAGTCTCCCCGGATGGTGATCCATTGAATGGGACATTTCACCGTAATCGAACGGCTGGTATGGATTGGATCGTTGGATATGTACCTACTCTTTGTTGGTTCAATAAATAGCTTAACACAACCTGTGTTACTTTGAGGCTATAGATTATAAAATACAAATAACTTGGAAATAAATTCAAAAAGGAAGATTCCTCGCATCTTCATACAAGATTATTTCCTTTTGTCCAATTTCAAAACTATTTTTAACTAGTTAAGGAAAAACACTTTTATTGCCTATTCGATAAATGGTTATTAAAATGGAATAAAAAGTGGCCTGTCTTAACTGACGTCCGATAATAGTTAAGAAAGGAGAAATATGATTCTGCTTTTACAACTAGTTATGAAATAAGAATCTGTAGTCATATGGTTTCATTAAAAACCTCATCGTTCATAGTTAGAGCGAGAACTCAAACTTACTTTTATAATCCTACTACCCGTTTTCACGTAGGAATGAAGCATTTTCCCGCGGTTAAAAGTAGCCTTTGTTCATCAGGAATAATGTGGGCTTCTAATGGTAAAAGAATTTTTCAAATCAGTCCAGTAGTTTCGGAGCCTATTCAATACAATCAAAGAAACAATCAAATCTTTCCTCTTTATAATAATTAGTATAGATCATTGGTCTGGCTGTAGGTATAATTATGTAGAGTATTGTAGATACGTAGCGTTAGAATGTTAGATGCTATTATTTTGGTGATATTTTCGTAAAAAAAAATTGTTTTATTTATTTAGATGATGGTCAGCATTATACTATGTATTTATTATTTGTTTAATATCTTATTGTTGAATTCAAATAAACAGTTACAGGTTACTGGTTAAGTCGATCTAGATCCTTGAGGGGGTTGTAGTTTCCATGATAATTACTTACCGATTTGACTATGAAAAACCCCAAACTTAACCGTTTTCGAGATATTGGGCATTACAGTTTTTTTAATTATTAAATTAAAAAACTTTAATTAAATAATTTTTCTCTCTTTTACTTCTTTTTGTGTAATTTGTGTATTCCTTTCGGTTTTTGTATTCCTTCTTTGTGTCCCCACTGCTAGGGACATTCCAGGGTTGGGAAAATTTAGTATGTTTTAGGAGTGTGTCGTTAACAGAATTTCCATTCACTTCAACGACTCTATTCAATGGGAAACTGTACATATATCCGTAAACGTTAAAAATATGGTTTACGGGATTTAACGATAAATTTGTGAGACACAGTGGTCATGTTTTGGTCAAGTTGTATCAAGGTATACGAACGTAGATAACGTAATGTGGTAGTACGCACTTGACCCTGAATATTATCGTGCTTGTGAACTCTCTCAAGTGACTAGATTGAATTACATACTTCTGTGAAACGCCCCCGCCCCCTTCCTAAAGCCCCTCACGTCATATCTCTGTATTCAGGGGAGATAGGCCCGTCATGGTATCTAAGTGCGGAGGTTGCGGGTTCGATTCCCGCCTCGGAACAAATTTGTGTACGATCTGCAGAAATTTGTTCCGTTGGTCTGGGTGTTTTCTATGTATAAAAAAATATATCTATCTATGTAGTGTATTGTATTAAGTACATCAGTTATCTAGTACCCATAACACAAGCTCTGCTTAGCTTGGGCTAGATAATGCTGTGTAAATTGTTCAGCATTATTTATTTATTTATTTATTTAAGTATCAAAAGGAAGAGCGCTCCAACTTGGCTTCAAGGGAATTTCAAACCGTGATAACCCCGGAACCACTCGAGACTGACCCACGGTGTTGGGTATCTAAGACATCTGAAGAATGATGTCTCACATGGAGCTATAACTTGCCGTGCCAGTGCCATTAGTAGGTATAAGAAAAACTTCTCGGTATCTAAAATAAAACAATTTTATCATAGCATAGCCTGCTGTGAATCTGTGTTGGCTTGGGGATCATACTGACCCTTCTCCTGGTCACACCTATGTCCATTGCTAAATATGCTTCCCCAAAGAATGGGAACTGATACACGTGAATAGTTAATTTAAGGTACTAAATACTTTTTTTAAAATAATCTTTTGAATATTTATCGTCAAAGAAAAATACTATACAATATTAGAAATAAATTAGAAGTAGTATTTACAATTGAAACAATTAAGCTAACTGCAGACTGTTGCAAACACACTACAGGTAGCTCAAGTGATTCATATCAATACCAGTCGGAAGCGTCGCGCTGGCTGCATTGCCCCGCTGTATGGCAATGCTGATGCGCTGTGCCAGATACTCACCAGCTCTCGGGTCACGCGTCCCTTCGATCAGACGCTCAGATAATTTTTTAAAAACCCGAAGAGCCTCGGTACACCATAGGACCTAGGGTCTCAACTGCAATGGGAGCAAATGTGTAGGCTCTGTCGAGACCTGTATATTTGCGCCTCTAAATGCTTTATCATTCGTTGTAGGTTCTTGTTGCTTTTTACACATAAATTATTTTCTATTTGGATTTTGTAGGTATGGTGAGGATGGCAGCGGGTCAATGCCGGACGCCAGGAGTGATACGCAGCACACGGGATTACATCAGGGCCCTAACATCACCTATGCCGTTATCTCCCGAGTCGGAACAAGCACCCTCACCTACATCCTTCTCCGGGGACGATGATTCATCCACTACTTCAAGGTCAGTCGACTAAATGGTATTTTAACCACCTTCGCCCAAAAACGATGTCTTTAAGACGAAGGTTTTAAATTAATGGTACACCGGTTCAGAAAGTAGCTTATTCCTTTTCTCAGAAGGTACGTCATCATTCCACTGTCAAACGACCATTCGATTTTCTCACAAAAACTAAAATTTCGAAATATTTGTACAGTTTTTAAAGTTTTAAATAGTAAATAATAAATAGTAATATCCCTCGGATGAAATTTTTTTATGGGACCACTTCGAGATCATTTTCCAAAACAAAATTACAAGATTAATCAATATCGGACGCCAATTGGACAAAACGTTCCAATCCACATGAAGTTACTTTTGAGTAATGAAGGATTGAAGTTTATACGATGTTTCTTTGTTTGTTTGCCTTGCTTGATCTTCACATCTTTTGAAAAAAGTTGCTAGATAATTAAAAGTTAATTTCAGTGTGAAAGTATGATTACGCGTAGTTTCATATTTTTCGAGGTATCTTGGTAAATATGGGTTTGGATCATTTTTGATAAATACTATTTTGGCTGACACCGGCTCTAATTTCGTTCCACCATAAGATTCCACTTAAATAATTTTTAGCTACTTACTAGAAAAATTGATTGATTTCAGTAAAACAATTATCAAAGAAACATATAATTTTATATTTTGTAGGTACAGCATGAGTTCAGCTTTTATGTTATGATTATGAATGACTTAATTACTTAATTTTTATTGGTAAAATCTACTCTTTTTTTACTGAACACAAATATCAGTCACAAAATCCACGTAGTTATATTACTCAAGTCATTACCGAAAAAATTTTGTGTAAACAATCAGTTCAAAGATTGGATACACAAAATTTTTCCATCTGTTGAACAAAGGTTTGTGTACCCAATAAAAGTTTTTTTTTTAAATTCAAAAATTGGATACACAATGTTTTGTTCAATAGATGGTAAAACTTTGTGAATCCTATCTTTGAATAGATTGGACGACTTAGTCGTCCATTATATCAAGTAAAGTAGAGTAAGTAAGTAAAGTAAGTCAAGTCCACGTATATCTATCTATAGTTGATAGATATAGGTGGATTCTAAGACTGATTTTGGTGTTACGTAAAAATAAAGCATAGATATATAGATACAATAAAACTATACACAGGAGAAATGTAATTATCGTTGAAAGTGGTCTGCGTTTAAAGTCGTTTTCATAAATATGGAATATACCGCTTCTTTCTCCAGCATAATTTCTTTTGTTTGTAGCCAATTAGTTTTAATCTTATAAACAAATGACTTTTTGTTGACGATTTTCTTCTCTAAATTTTCAAAAAGCCTTTCTTTCCATACATACTAGAAGCGGAACATTTTTCTTACATCTTTATGACGTTGATGTATTCATCTGCTGTGTAAATTCGTTCGTGAAGAGGGGTTGAAGATTTTCGTGTGGAGGTTTGGCCCTTACATCATGACTTTTTTTCAAAATCGCCGCGCAAAATACAAGTTAGGTATGTATTTGGATAGAAGATACTAAAACAAATAAAAAATGGCGTACAAAATAATGTCCTAAGGCGTCAGGTGTCTGAAATATTCACAGATGAAAACATCTATGTTGTTTGAAAATAATGTAATAAAATATAATAATATTGCTGGAAAATCCACACAGCATCATCTAGCCCCAAGCTAAGCAGAGCTTGTGTTATGGGTACTAGATGACTGATATGCATAATATAATACATTACATATGTAGATAGATATTTTTTTATACATAGAAAAGACCAGAACACCCGGAACAAGTATTTGTAGATCGTACAAACATTTGTCCCAAGGCGGGAATCGAACCCGCAACCTCCTGCGCCGCAGGCGGACCTTCGCCCGCCGCGCCACATCGGTTGTCAAAAATGAGAGAGATGAGTGAGCGGAGCGTCATTTCAGCACTTTCTGCTCGCTCCGGCCTTTCCGCTCGACTATATGTTGGTGAAAATACAAATACCTATGCAGTTTGCTCTTGCGAGTTGAATAAGTAATTATTTCCGATTCCGCTCCGCTCGCGGTGGAAACCGGGTTAAAATTATGGGAGAAAATTATATCCATATCTAACGTAATGTGTTTTTTAATTTTGTAAACATCGATTAAGGTAATCGCCCTGCCGCGCATAAATCACACTTCCAAGAAGAAAAAGTACGTGATTTCCTATTTTCTGTAAATTTTTAATTTAATTTTTGTCTGTAATGTTTGTGTTGAGTAGGATATCCGCCTTATCTGTAAAATGGTTGAACATGGCAGTTATTTCTTTAAATATTTGTTCGTTTGTTATTTGACTGTATTTTCTACATCCAAATTTTGTTGAAATATATAAATTTTTCTGTTGCCTTGTCGTCTGCCGCGTCGTTTAAAACATACAACCATGATTCAGCTACGTAATCGACAGGCATCAGGGCTAAATTCGAAGCAAGCTCTACAATTCTTCTGTGTTGTTTGTCCATCAGCATACCAATTTTCTCAGCATTTAACCATATTGCTTTTGAAAAATGGTAAAAACAACCTCAGACACGCACGCACGTCTAGGTATTTTTTTTTACCTCGTTGATTATAGGTATCTGTTTCCCAGTCATTTTTGAATGATGATTTACTGTGTAGTAAGTTGCTCAAAATGGTTTCCATTGACTCCAATGCATAAGTTTATACGTCTTTCTAAAAATTTTACTGAATTTGATACCATGACTGGATTTATCCTCGATAAAATATCAAGCAATGAGCTTTGTCAGCTCTCAACTGTTTTGTTACGAACTTTGTAAAGTTCGTGCTTCCCAATAGGAAAAAATCAAATAGTGTAAGATCGGGTGATCTCACCGGACTATGAGTGCCAATCCATCTATCCCCAAAATGTATGTTCTGCATCTCTCTAACCACACGGCTGTTATGAGCTGCCCCGTCTTGTTGGAGATCCCGTATCCTGGCTAGTGCCAAATTCTGCATTTCTTCAAATATCTGGACGCACCATTCTTGGTATAATAGAGCAAGCAAAATAAACTCGCAAAAAAATACACTCAAATCTTGCCGACGATCACCAGTCGTGCATAGGGGTAAACTGAAAACCAGCGCCGCACATGCTTGATAAGCTTGTCGGCATTATGCTGAGCTTATCCCTATTGCCTGAAAGAAGCTATTGCTACTAATGTCATTATAATGGAATAACTAGATTATTACGTTAATTATGTGCCCACATACTTAGTTCTACTTTTATTATATTGTTAGTTCTTTGTAGTATATTGTATACCTATGCATGCAGGTTTTTAAATATAAGCAGTGGAATTATTCAGGCAATAAATGATTTTATTATTATTATTATTATTAAATACTTCGTTTAAAATTTTGACATACTTTGTAGCATTTAAATTGGTGTTGTAAATTTTTATGAAAAAAAATCTTTTTTCTAGGATAAAGAACAACAATTAAACGAAAATTTAATCTGGGGATGTCCTTCACGTGTTCGCAATGGATTCTCTTGAGACTAGTTATGTTAATTTTTCCGATTGTACATTCCGTTATTTGAGATGTTTGTTTAGTCGGAAAATAAGATGTTTAACAAAAAATTCGATGCCTATCCATTTCTTCCCTAAGCCAGGGGCAAAACTCCAAGTGCGTTGTTCAAAAGTTTCATCCAGGTGGAAATGAAAATTTTTCACCTGGATGAAACTTTTGAACAACTCGTCCGTAACGATACTACTTTTAAATAAGTTTTAAAGAACTGCATAAATTGATGAGGAAACTTGATGGTTCGTTTCTGCTTCACGAGTTGAAGTAATCGGATATGCTTCTAAAAACGTCAATATTGCCAGTTTTCTCATAATAATCTTTTCAGTTTACTCTTCGTTGACGATTCGTGTGTTTAGTGACAATGGTTTTTATAACCTCCAGTCGCTTTTAAATTACTCACCATAGTTCTTAGCACTTTTTCCGAGAATAAAGAGCGCTATTTATTTTGATACCAGCTAAGAGCGAGAACTATGCTTCTACTATTTAAACAAGATCCGTCAAGTGCGAGTGTAACTCGCGCGCCGAGGGTTTCGAACGTTTGTCAACAAATATGTACCAAAAGTACCGGTTAGAGACTTCGCAATTTAACGAATACCTAAGAATAGTAGGTAGCAACATTTCAGATGGATCTCTCTGCATGCTTCGGTTAAAGGTGGGTAATGGTAAATTTTTCGACTTTTTTCAAAATATTTCAAAAAGTATGAAACCTACAGAAATTTTAAAAACTTTTTTGAAATGTCCAAGCCGATACTTTATACTTTCATTTTCATACTTTTAACTTAGTAAGTAGTTACTGCTTCTGCTGCTGTTCCAGGAACGGGGCTTGCGGGTTTTAGGAACGCACCTTCTACTCCATCCAGCGCGTGTGGAACGGTACGTAGTAGACTGATGGCTTTGTATTTCCATGTATCCCAATTCGATTTTCCTTCTAACAAACCAATCTGCAGTTTCGTTAAACTCTCCATCGCGCATCTGGGCCCATAACCTGTCGTGATGTGTCGAGAGCGTGGTTTCCAAGCGGGTTAAGCGGATTACGGAGGGTCGTAGAAATTACTCGTAAATTAATAAATAGAGCACATGTATATAAATCGTGATTTAATTTTTAATATCGCTCCTTTTAACTTACTAATGTTTTTTTTGACACATGCCAACATCTTCTTTTTCCGAACATCTAAAAGGTTGAATAGCAGTAGTATAGGAACTACTTTAACAAAATATAGCAAGACAAGTTTTTCCGAGAACAAATTTGTATAGTAGTCTAACTTATAGTAAATGTCGTTTAACAAAAGCAACAACTGCACTCTTGCTCCATCAGATTGAAGCACATCTGCAATACAGCACCGACAGGTAAGATTGTACCTACTGACCTTTTGCTCTCAATTTAAACAAATAAGTACCTACGTAGATATAAGAACATCAATGATACCTAATTATTAATCACTCATTCCATTTGTTTTTAGAGTGACCGCTATAACACCGATGAACCAATAGCTAGCTATACTACTTTGACATGTAAGAAATTTCTTATAAATAAATAACTGAAACTGAACAAATTACTTTGCACCTTGCGCTTCTACGCTACAGGCAGTCAACTAATAACATGCGGCGACATGATTGGAGTTCATGAATCAACGGCTTGTAGGATTGTGCATCGTGTAACTCATGCTATAGCTAGCATGAATTCCGAATATATACAATTTCCATCTTCAGAAAACGAACAAAATGAAATAGCAACTGAATTTTATAGAATTGCTAAGTTCCCTAGAGTGATTGGTGCTATAGATTGTAGTACTCATGTTCGAATAATTTCACCTGGAGGCGAAAATGCTGAAATTTATAGGAATAGAAAAGGATATTTTTCCATCAACACGCAATGTGTAGAAGCAGCCAATCTAAAATTTTTAGATGTTTTAGCAAGATGGCACGGATCTGCTCATGACTTCAATATTTGGGATAACTGTGGCTTAAAGCGCAATTTCTTAACAAGGCCAATATGTTAAAAACATATTTTAAGTGACAGTGGATATGCACAAACCAAATAAATGATGACACCACTAGCAGATGGCAGTACAGCTACAAGGGCGGAAGCTCTATACCAAGAGTCACAAATAAAGACGAGGAATGATATAGAAAGGGCTCTTGGTGTATGGAAGAGAAGGTTCCCTATCTTATCCAGGGGTATAAATTTACATCTGCACAAGGTGCCCGGAATTATTGTTGCTACAGCTGTTTTGCACAATATAGCTATGATGCAAAATGAATGTGTGCCAGAAGAGGATACTGACTATCCACTTCTTGAAGATAGTATTAGTAACAATGTAAATACTGTACAACAGAGAGGCAATCGTAACCTCGAAAGGACAATGCTGATTGAGAGTTATTTTGCATCATTGTAAACCTACATACGTATGTAGGTACTATCAACATTATTTAAGTTTCTGTACATAATATACCTGAATCTACATAATTTGTATCATTGTTAGCCTTATTTTGTCTGCAATTTTAGGGTTTTAATATCAAACAACTTAAATACAGTAAACATTTATATTACTTACATTAAATCACATATATATTACATATATAACTTAACTTGGGGCTAGATAATGCTGTGTGAATTGTCCAGCATTATTTATTTATTTATTTATTTATTTATATATAAAAAATACTTATTTCTTATAATATACATTTACATTTGTTATTAGGGTTCCGTACCTCAAAAGGAAAAATTAACACTTATAGGATCCCTTTGTTGTCCGTCAGTCTGTTTGTCAGTCTGTCCACCTTCTTTTCTCAGGAACGTGTTAAAATATCGAGTTGAAATTAACATCAAAACTCAAGTCCATAACTTTTTGAAGCCGTGATATCAATAAAACTTCAAGGTCTGATGAAGAAACTTCACAGTTGGTCAAAATATTAAAACCACAAATTGATGGTGTATATACATTATATGACATTACCAGAAACGCTTCCGGAATTTGAGAAAATAAATCCTAGGGGTAGTATTTAAATACCCCCAATGTTACTAGTTAACATTGCAAGCTCTTTCTTTCTTATAATTTCGTTGTGCTCATTTTGTTTTAGCAGCTCATAATTAATATTGTTCTTCTTTAATTTTTAAATCAAATTCTGCACACTTCTTTTGAATCTCTACTAGTTCTAATTTTGCTTCTGCGAGCCGACTGAAGCTGTCGTTGGCAGTTCTTTTACATCCCGAAACAAATATATTTGGGGACGCCCAGCATGAGATGTCTTTTAGCTGACGTCTGATGATGATTTATGATGATGGTGGATGTATTTTGGCTGGTGATCATTCAATAGTATGCTATGAACATCACCATTTTTATGCAGATTATTTACCAGTTTTTGTCAAAGCCGGTTCTTTTCTCTTCCGCAGTATTTCTGTGCGGGACAGACTTGCGAAAGGGGTTTGTAGTAAATCTGCAAATCAATGATTTGTTTCAAAGCATGCTGCACATACTAAATGATTAGTTTTTGTTGATGCAGCATTAAAGATTTTGACATACCATCTGTTGTACCGGCAGGATTTATCTTCTCTTCGTCGTTGAGCACAATGGGATTTTTTTTATCGAATTCCGGAAGCGTTTCTTGGTATTGTGCCATTATTTTGGCATCACTGTCATATAATGTATATAAACCATCAATTTGTGGTTTTAATATTTTAACCAACTGTGAAGTTTCTTCATCAGTAGATTCCACGTCAGGGGGACCGCCACCAATTAAATATTTATAGAATTGCAAACAAATTATAAACAAAACCAATAATTACAAAAAATTTGATGTAGGTATCTGTAGATAGTAGCTACCTGTTCCCATTATAGACTTCTTTCTCTTCTTCTCCTGCTTTTTGATTTTTTTTCTAACTGGAGATATGCTTGATTGCATACCTCCGGTTCGGAAGAAAGATTTAATGCGACTTTCTCCCAATCTGCTCCATTCTCATCGATAGCACTAATTGTTTCTTGGTGTTATCTAAGCGAAAAGTAAAGTGACTACAATAATTAGTATTATATAAATAGTAGGTAATAGACATTTACACACTTTACATAATGTAGGTAATGGATATAAGCAATCACAACAGGAAAGCAAAGGTAAGCTAAGAATACCTTACCGACTAAAAGCGTCTTAGCTTCCGAATAGTCTTTCTTCATTTTAGCCTTTGCGTTTCGGTAACATCCCATCAGATTTTCAACCGTTCGTGGGGACCCGGATGTATTCGAGTTGAAAAACTGTGTTACCGCGGCCAAAGCCTTTGTTTTTGTTATATACAGAGCGATAGACGATAAACCGTTTAATCTTTTATTTGAAATATATTTTTACAACCACAATGCTTACTGACATTTTGATTACTTCTCTCACTTTGACACAACCTTCTACATCTAATGAGGTCGCATATTGCATACTGTAAAGCAGCAACCTTATTATCTTCTCTCAATAAAGACCCATTATATTCAGAAGCTTCTGCAGCCTTGGTCTAGCTCAGGGGTCGGCAGACCGCGGCTCGCGTGCCGCATGCGGCTCTTGCCATAGGATTATATGGCTCTTACAACTCACTCACTGCGTAACTGCGCCGCCTTAGCACAAATAAAACACCTAAAAAACAAGAACGTCAAGTGCGAGTGTAACTCGCGCGCGGAGTTGAGTTTCGAACGTTTGCCGATCGCTATTTGATGAATACCTACCTAAAAATAGTAGGTACTTACCAAAATACATTTTAAATGGATCGCTCTGCGAGATTAAGCCAATTTATTGACTTTATTCAAAATAATTCAAAAAGTGTACTCTACAGAAATTTCAAAAAATATCTTCATAAAATTATCTTCTCTCAATAAAGACCCATTATATTCAGAAGCTTCTGCAGCCTTGGTCTAGCTCAGGGGTCGGCAGACCGCGGCTCGCGTGCCGCATGCGGCTCTTGCCATAGGATTATATGGCTCTTACAACTCACTCACTGCGTAACTGCGCCGCCTTAGCACAAATAAAACACCTAAAAAACAAGAACGTCAAGTGCGAGTGTAACTCGCGCGCGGAGTTGAGTTTCGAACGTTTGCCGATCGCTATTTGATGAATACCTACCTAAAAATAGTAGGTACTTACCAAAATACATTTTAAATGGATCGCTCTGCGAGATTAAGCCAATTTATTGACTTTATTCAAAATAATTCAAAAAGTGTACTCTACAGAAATTTCAAAAAATGTTTTGAAACGTGCAAACCTTTCATTTGATAACCCAACCGGTGAGGTAGTGGGGTAGGTATCCCCGTTTTAAAAACAACCCGCTCCCCCTCCTTTTTGATCTTTATTACAAACTTCTCTATTATTTTTCCTGTAAAATTTAGATCCATTTCTACAAACGTCAATTTTAGAAAGATCGCTCTGCAATCTTTGGAGATAGGGGGGTGGGAATGGGTAATATTTCGACTATTTTCGAAATATTTCAAAAAATATGGAACCTACAGAAATTTCGAGAACTGTTTTGAAATGTACAAATTGATACCTTTCATTTGATACCCCACATGACCCTGTAGGTATCTTTTAAAATTTTGACATCACAATTTGTATGGATATAAATATATTTTTCATCTATATGTAAATAAATATATTTTTCATTTCTTACATGTTATATAACTGTAATAGTGTCATTATATTTTTATTAAGATTTGTAGCATGAAGCAAATTAGACTCTAATTATTAGACTAATAAAATTCATGTTACGGCTCTTTGAAGGCATGAGAAAATCTACGAACTTGATATTTGGCTCATTTGGTTGGTAAGTCTGCCGACCCCTGGTCTAGCTAATGCTTTTGTGAATGTTTCAGCAAGTTGATTCTCCGTGGTCACCTTGCTAACATTCAGCTCTCCACTAGTGACCATTTCTCTCACAAAGAAATATCGAGTCCGGATATGCTTGGTACGTTTGTGATATTCCGGAATCTGTGCTAACTTGATTGTAGCTTCGTTATCGACTTTCAGTACAGGCACACCCTTCAATTTTGTCATATCTCCATAATATATGACGCCAAATTTATTCTCGAGCACCTTCACTAGCCGCTACGACTTCCGCTTCTGTAGTTGAAATAGCTACACTTGTTTGACGCTGGCTCATCCACGACACAGGACCTCCAGCATAAATGCACAAAACACCTGTGGTTGAACGACCTGTGTTCAAATCCCCTCCATGATCAACATCACTGTAGCTTTCAAGAATACCATTCTTAAAACCTCTTTTGTAGAGTATTCCTCTTTCTGGTGCGTATTTCAAATAGCGTCGTTATTCTCTTAAGTTTGACACAATCTTGTTCTTTTGGATTTTCAAGACTTCTAGAAACCACACTGTTGCGTATGAATCTAATAGACTCGTATCGTCGGCATAGAGGGTTAAGTGTCCAGCCAGATAGACCTATTTTATTGATATTATTTAAGTAAAGTAAAAAAATTAATGGCCTGAAGTAGGTCACATTTTGTGACCTAGGTACTTTCGTAGTTATTGATCTTAACAACTTGCCGCCTATTTTCCAGGTATGTTGCAAACATTTTGATCGCAATTCCTGTAACTCTTATGTTATTTCATTTCAATTACAGCTTTTTGTGACAAACTATGTCAAATGCTTTTTTAAGTGAATAAATATACCTACTGCAATATTCTTTTGATCTATGTTAGTTATTTTTAGTGACTTCCTAAGTCTGTTGTGGCGGATAAGGTATTTGACTTTGTACGGAAACCATATTGTTGCACTGTTATAGAAGTCTTTTTCAACAAGTTAGTCATTTAAGCGATTATGTGCGTTCAAAGATTTTCGACATTACCGGCAAAACTGAGACTGGCCTATAAATTCCAGGGTCAATCCTTATCCCTGATTTGTAGATTGGGCTGACCTTGGCAATCTTAAGCGAGTCGGGGAAGGTACCTTCCTGTTAGGCATTTGTTTATACAGTTTGCTAAGTGAGGTGTGATTATATTTTTAATGCATTTAACTGCCTTCGTACTTAATCCGTCTAGCCCGGTACAGGTGTTTGAATCGAGTTTATCGATAATTTTATAATTTCATCTGTGCTACATAATTTATAATCGCTGAGTTCTGAGTCGTGGTGGTAGTCTTCCTCGTAAATTAGAATATGTACGAGGACCATTTGAGCCAAGTTTGTCTCCGATGAAGTCTCATATTGTTTTTTTTACGTTTTTTTTTGTTTTCGGCAGAAAACCCAATATTCAACAGTTAATTACTAATAATGGTCAGTTTAAATATTTAGTGAACTGTTTTTTGTGTCCGTCAAGCGTACTCATAATCGTATTCACGTTTGTTGTTATGCCAATAAATAGCGCATAAATAGAGCATAATTAGTGCAAAAGCGCCTCTTTGGTTTAAGAAATAATTACCAATCTTAGTGTATACGCTAGCATGACGATCAAGCTAGCGTGCTTTAGTCTAGCGTTACTTTAGTCTACATACCGAAGCGACAGAAATCAATAATATCACTTTATTTCCGTGTCAGTGTTTAGTTTTATAATTTGACCTTTTCTAAGTGTACATTTATTGTATTTATGGAAATAAGGAGTATTTGATTTGATTTGATTCGTGCGTGCACACAAAAAAATCGGTTATGTGCACATGACCGTATTTTTGCTTATTTATGCGCTATATAATGGCATAACAACAAACGTGACTTCGATTATGTGTACGCTACCTTGACGGACACCTGTTTTTTATTGTATCTTATTATGGCATTTAAAACACACATTCATAATTCACAAACCAACGCTCTAAACAGATCCTATAAAACTATCAGTTCTGTTTAGAGAGCTGGTTTGTAAATTATGAATGTGCTAAGTATTGATAGTGAGAAACTCCTGGCGCCCTAGAATTAGAAAGTAACCTAAGTTTATCTACCTAGTACATATGAATCGGCGTCCGCAGCGGGTTGGACAGAAATTCGGCGTTCCATTATTTTGTTTCTTTACTAACTCTGACTAAACCCGTAAGCTTACAAGCCATATCCAGCAGTTTGAACTACAGAATAAGCATTGGTAAGTGCTTGTGTTTTGGTTGGTTTTAAGACATGTCTGTCCCAATCACCATCAATACGCCGAGGTAAATGATTGCAGAAGATATTGGACTTTCTCTCAAAAACTTAGCACTTGAACAATAACTACAGCGTGATCTTTTGGACAGCTTTAAGTAAACAATTAAGTTCTTCAGCAAGAAATACGAGGAAATTCAAGTGTTGACGAAAAGGACTCTGGTAAGCGAGAACACTTTCTTGAAGGAATCTGTCCTTCACTTGACCAAATGCATGAACATTATAGAACAGAACGCTAGGTCTGCAAACGTTGAGATACAGTGTGTTCCGCAGAACAAGTCTGCGGATTTGCTCAAATCTGTGTTGTAACTGGCAAATCCATTAAGAGCGAGGTTAAGAGCTCAGTCACACATACTGCTTTGCTTTATCGTCCCATCGGATTATGAGAGTGAGGGAATAGAGAGTGCACCTGTGTTTGTGCACACACTTGTGAACTATAAATGTTCTGCGCATCTGGCTAGTCTCCGATGAGACTGGCCGCCGTGGTTGAAATTCGGCTGGGAGGACATTATTTTATTTATTTGCACCAGGGTGGCCAAAATAAACAAGGATAGTGAAGGGCCACGTACCACAATGGTCAAATTCATCAACCCAAGACTGCGATTTTTAATTTTTTAGCATGTAAAATTATATTAATTTTTGACAATGAATTGGGCGAAGCTAGGGCTATGAAAATTCGTAGAATCAGCTACTACTGTCATTATTTTGTCTCTGGTCCAATCCGCGCGTTTTGTTATGTTTTTGACAAAATAAGAATTATTTGTATAATTCGAAAATTGTTTTCGGAATTAACATATAAATCTAATACTACATTACAAGTAAATCTAACAGCATAGATAGGTGTAGGCAGATAATGTCATATGTAGTGTATGATAAACTTTTTCAAAGAATATTTTCTTTTGTTCTTGTTAAATAACTTGGACTGTGTGAATTGTCCAGCATTATAAAAAAAAAATATTATATAAAGAGTATTCCCATTTAGGGCATCAATTTTAAAGACACCATATTTACGGCACCTATTTTATTCCCAGTTGGGGCACCCACAAAGAAGTAGTATCTAGTGATGGGGTGTACCCTTCGCCATTGTAAGTTATTGTGTGTATGTACACCGAGAGTGTATTGTTTAACTAATTCGTTAGATTGTCTGTTTGTGTCTACTCAACATTAAATTATGCATATTTTAGGTAATCGATACTCCGGATGTGCAGTGTTTGTATTGTATCATTACATTACTAATATGTTCTCTAGCAGAAGCATTTATTCACAAAGAAAATTATAATATAATTAGTATTTACAATTGAAACAATTGAGCTAACTGCAGACTGTTGCAAACAATCTACAGGTAGCTCAACTGATCCATATCAATACCAGTCGGAAGCGTCCCCAAGACGCTGGCTGCATTGCTACGCTTTATGGCAATGCTGATGCGCTGTGCCAGATACTGACCAGCTCTCGGGTCACGCGTCGCTTCGACCAGACGCTCAGATAATTTTTTGAAAACCCGAAGAGCCTCGGTACCCCACGGACCTATGGTCTCGACTCCAAGAGGAGCAAATGTGTAGGCTCTGTCGAGACCTGCATATTTGCGCCTCTTGAGATCTTCGGCCAAATCTGCCGCCGCGCCTGCCCTATATGTTCTCTTACATTTTTAGTAATAGTACAAACACTGGACATTCCTTTCGCTTTGTAGGTAAATGATGTGTTTATATTTCATCTATGAGTCTGCCTGCGCATTTTAATAAAATTAATACGATTACACTGACCAGTTAGATAGGATTTGATTTCTTATCTTCTGTACATACACTAGCTAAACTCGATGTAGAATGTGTGTGAACAAACCGAAACGAATACATAACTGTTGCCTCGTCTTGTACGCAATTTACATCTGAAACTCGACGCCAAGCAAAAGAGTTCTAGGTAGTTTTCTTTTGAGGTACGGAGCCCTTAAAAACAATGTGACCACTAAAAGGTAGACCACACAACTGGCGTGTCTCTGTAGAACCTTGTCACAATAAGAAAACAAACGCCTCTTTTTGCGTTTGTTACTGTGACATGGTTCTACAGAGATACGCCAGTTCATAAAAGACAAGGCAATTACTGATAATTGTACTTATTGTCATCACATCACACTTACATTATAAATGCAAAAGTTTGGATGTTTAGATACATAGTATCGATGCATGGATGTATGGATGTTTGGATGGAGGTTTGCTCTTCACGGGAACGTCTTCAATCGGTAATTGATTCAAACGGAGGACATCCGCGATTTTGATTGTAAATTGAAAAGTGACAACATTGATATACCTAATACAGGATGCCACGTAACATGTGAACTAAGCCGAAGGGATCCCTCCGTGTCCGGAATCAGCTGCTTTCAGCCTAATACACATATTACGTGGCACCCTGTATAGGTATAAAAAATAGATTTAAGTAATAATGGTTTAATTTAATGTATTAATATGAGTATGAATATGATTTTCATTGTGATGTTCAGTTGATTATAAAAGGTGAATATGAGTTATAATCACGATTTGTTTCATTTTATCTAAGATTCAGTTTACCCACACAAACTAGGCCTCAAATACAAAAACCACACACACACAAACGCACACACACATACGTACTCGCACATAATCTCTCACAAGCACATAAATACACATCATTCCACATCGAGTTTGAATAGTGCATTGATATATTATTGGTAAAGCTAAAATGGTACTTAGTAAGGAAAACACTCGATACTCTTTTGGAATATTAGGACTTATTAGAAAATTTCATCTATTTTGTAGGTACCCAAATTACATTTACCTATGCACTCTTGACTCGTCAAGTTGAAGACTCCAAAACCCCCGTTTATGTAGGTTAGGTACACACTAAAACCCGAGTTCACAGACAGATGGTTATATTTTAAACAGTTATTTTAACGTTTTTGATACAAGTTTTTATACATTCAACGTCAACGTGAACCGACGAAGCAGCCTAATTGTCCGATTATCTACTGGTGAACACAGACGTTAGTAATAGAAACCGCTTAACCACACTTTTTGCAAGACAACAAAAGCTCGGTGCTTTGGATTGGAATTAAAGCTATGGCTGTTCATCGCTTTAATTGGCGATGAATGTGCCGACTTTTATTGAGATAACGTATTATTGTATGGATTCACATCAGGTAGGTACGGTGCGATAATTAAGTTGTACCATGGGAAGGTTAGAATTTCGGTTCTTTCGTGTTTTTGTCTTGAGTGGAGACCGCGACACGGCAAACGTAGTGTAGGACTTAATCGGCAGGGAGATGCTGTTCGCGGCAAGCTTTTATTACCTGTACGAATAAAACTGATAGAATAGAATAGATCTTTATTTGTGTGACATAAAATGACATGACATATAACTAATAATAAACTTAATGTCAACGTGTAACAAAAAGGTCACCGGCTCAGCTTAATGCTGCTATGGCACAAGCAAGGCCTATAAGCAGCGCTGGTTTTCAGCGGTGCCAGTTAGATACCTACCTACTTAGCTACCTTACCTGTCATTTGTTAATTTTCCCCAAAGATCCTATGACTACGTTCCGTAGGGTAGATAGAGCGTAACCTTTCGTTTTTAGGGTTTCGAAGATCGAAGATCGGTTTCGAAACCCTTATGGTCTCGCTTTGTCTGTCCTTTTTTCCCTCCTTAATAACTCAGCAACTACTGCAGCTATCAACTTGAATTTTAAAATAATAATACATTTCGTGCGCCTGTACCGATTTAAAGAAAAATAAATGATAATAAATGAAAAATGAAAATGAATATTTTCCATACAAATTGTGATGCCGAAATTTTAAAAAATACTCGGTCATGTGGGGTATCAAATGAAAGGTATCAGTTTGTACATTTCAAAATAGTTTTTGAATTTTTTGTAGGTATCACACTTTTTTAAATATTTCGAAATAATACCCATTCCCCCCCCCTATCTCCGAAGATTGCAGAGCGATCCATGTAAAACGTATGGAGCGTTTATAGATATGGATCTATATTTTACAGGAAAAATATAGAGAAGTTTGTAAAAAGAACGCTTTTTGAAATATGGTCAAAAGGGGGGGAATAATTTTCAAAACGGGGGGGGGCTACCTCACCAAGTGTGGTATCAAATGAAAGGTATCGGTTTTGACTTTTCAAAACAGTTTTTCAAATTTCTGTAGGTTTCATAATTTTTGAAATATTTTGAAAAAGTCGAGAAAATACCCATTTCCCCCCCCATCTCCGAAGTTTGCAGAGCGATCTGTTTAAAATGTATGGAGCGTTTGTAGATATGAATCTATATTTTGTACAAAAAATATAGAGAAGTCTGTAAAAAGAACACTTTTTGAAAAATGGTCAAAAAGGGGGGGAATAATTTTCAAAAGCGGGGGCTACCTCACCGAATGGGGTATCAAATAAAAGGTTTGGACATTTCAAAACAGTTTTTCAAATTTCTGTAGGTTTCATAGTTTTTTAAATATTTTGAAAAAAGTCGAAAAAATACTCATTCCCCTCCTATCTCCGAAGTTTGCAGAGCGATCCATTTGAAATGTATGGAGCGTTTGTAGATAAATAATGCTGGACAATTCACACAGCATTATCTAGCCCCAAGCTAAGCAGAGCTTGTGTTATGGGTACTAGATAACTGATATACTTAATACAATACACTAACTACATAGATAGATATTTTTTATTATAGATAGAAAACACCCAGATCAACGGAACAAATTTCTGCAGATCGTACACAAATTTGTTCCGAGGCGGGAATCGTACCCGCAACCTCCAGCGTCGCAGGCGGACCTTCGCCCGCTGCGCCACGGAGGTCGTCAAAAAGAGTAAAAAGTATCAAAAAGATATGGATTTATATTTTACAGGAAAAATGAAAAAGAAATCTGTAAAAAGAACACTTTTTGAAAAATAGTCAAAATGGAATAATTTTCAAAAGGGGATATACAATTCAACATATTGCAAAGAAACTACCCGCCAAATCACGGCAACAGACTTACCGACGGAAATTAGATATTTTGATTGTCTTCACATAAAGGCACCACGCGTCTTTTGCAACACACAGCTACACAAGCCATTATAAATTAGGCTCTAGATTTAATATAAACAGCACAAAAATAGAAATAAAACTTAAAAACACAAATTTTCATTGCTCTTACAAAACATTCGATGCTCACCAGCTGGTTACAAACAAAGCCAAAACATTCTCAAAATGTGCACATTGTAATTTTAGATCATTTTTGGATGGCATTGACATTAGCCTGTCGTCACTTTCTTTTACAGGGACCATTGTCATAAGAAAAAACGAAAGGTATGACAACAATGTGTTCTTTTTTTACATAAAAAATTACGCTCCATCTACCCTACGGAACGTAGTCATAGGATCTTTGCGGATTGCTATTCTTGGCGAAGTATGTTATTATACCATGCTCTATTAACCAACCCACTGAAACAAAGGAGGTTGGTTTTAATCCTGTCCCTATAACCTGCAACTAACCTCTATAATTGAAATCTTTTTTGTCACCCCACCGCCATTTGCAATGAAGAAATGACTTATGGAAAAGAAATTAATCTACAAATCTTCAAAAAATATTTAAAATATCCAGGAAAAAACACGGAAAAACGAAAAATGCAGAGTTCCTCAAAATTTTGAGATGAATCGAATGGTATATTTTATCATCATTCCTCAAATTTTTGGGACAGACCTTATGGGAAAGTTGCCATTGTTCTTTGTCTGGGAGCGACAGGGCCGCATTTTTATAAAAGAAAAAAAACCGCAGAATCTGAGCGCATAGCTATTGACAGCCTTGACAAGTTTATTAGCTTGTAAATACTGATAGTTATTACCTACTTTAGTATGAAGTTATAACATTATCTTCTCAGATTTTTCTATTATTCATGTCGTTTAAATTTAAATTTATTTCGAAGCAAACCATTTTATGTGATCATCTACTATCAATATGATAGGTTTGTAAACAAAAAAACTGATTATTATCATAATTTCTTACCAAAATTTAATATTTAATGAACTTGACATAATTTTTATTGCACTGACGACATAATACACAGATTTATTGATTTATTTGCTTAATTCTCATAGGTTATTTGCACTAGAGAGTGACTCTTGGTCACTCTCTTAGTGCCTATGAGAATTTTTTATGTTTTTTTAAGCTTTACTTTTAACCTAAGTATTTACATTACCTGTTTTATGGTAACATTATTTTGTTTGTATAATTTTTGCTTTGCCAACTCTTTAGTATTTTTCCTATAAAATATAGATCCATATCCACAAACATACATTTCGGATGGATCGCTCTGCGGGGCGATGGGTATATTTTCGTCTTTTTCAATATATTTGAAAAAGTATGAAACCTACATAAATTACAAAAAAAACTTTTGTTTTGAAACATAGTAAACCGATACCTTTCATTTGATACCACACTCGGTCAGGTAGCCCCCCTTTTAGAAAAATATTCCCCGCCTTTTTGACCATTTTTCAGAATTTTTTTGTTTTACAAACTTCTCTATATTTTTCCTGTAATCCTGTGGTGTGTCTATGTTATAGATCCATATCTACAAACGCTATATACATTTCAGATGGATCGCTTTGTAATCTTCGGAGATGGGGAGGGGGTGGGGAATGGTTATTTTTCGACATTCTTCGAAATATTTCGAAAAGTATGAAACCTACAGAAAGGAGGATGGGCGTTTTGGGCCCGTTTTGGTACTATGTCCAATTAAGACGAGTCATACGTCGTTGGATAGCTATTTTCAGGTGGACAAAAAAATCTACTACGACGAACCCGTTATATTTGTCCGTTAGGAAATAAATTCTTCTGAAGATGTTGAATGTTTATCTCTACATGTAGTATATTATAAAACAAGGTCGCTTCCTGTCTGTTGTGTCTGTCCCTATGTATTAGACCTTTAAAAATACTCAACAATTTTTTTCATTAGATAGTGTGATTCAAGAGGAAGGTTTATATGGATAATACATGCATAGTAGAGAAACACTGATAATTTTAGTTCTAATCTGATGTCTTAAATTAGCACATTTTTTTGCGCTTACATTGCAAACGCTGGCTGAACCCTTAGTACGAGATAGATCAAAATAAAGTACTACAGTATTGTACACCTTAAAAAGTCTACAAAAAAGTCCGCGGTGGTATATGTCTATCTCTTAGGGATAACCCACATTAACAATTTTTTATCCATTACATTTTACGAGAAATAATGGCTTATTTACGAAGCGATTTTAGGCAATACAGCATTAATCCTTATACAATTAAGTACCTTAAATACATTTTGCATTTAATATAGATCAATATGGCTCTTTACAGCATGTAATTTAAATTAATATTTTCGGAGATGTTACAGATTTAAAATGCAGGGACATAGCAGTTGCGGCGATACCGGCCCGGGGGCCGATTCTGTAGTATATTTGGTATCAGCATTGAACCTGTGCCAAGCCGGGCAGGCTAGTCTCGAATAGAATAAAAAAAATCTATAACAGGTTCATCTTAATTTTTGCGTAATTATAAACCTTTCTTAACATGAAATGGCAAACAAGCAATGGAATAGCTGAATAAGATTCGTTTTCTTATCCGAATAGATTGTGATCTAACGAAGTGTTAGACCACAATCTCACCTGTTGAAAAGTGATCTGGCCAATGTACCAATTAATCAAGAAGATATATGCGATCTCGTCTTGAAGAGACCCATAATGTAGTTCTGTTGACGCAATTCACATTGTAAAAAAACATTTCTTAGCCCATTAAGGTAAGGTATAAGGGTAGGTTCTTAATAAAGCACTATCGCATTCACTCTCTGCCTCGCTGGTCTAGCGGTCAGCTTGTTCAACCGCTCATTATGAGGTCCTGGGTTCGAATCCCTGGTCGGGCCAATAGTTGTTATTGGGGTTTTTCTACCGAGAAAAATTCACCGTAGCACCCCGGAGTCAGAAAGTTAGCGGTTTTACACCCCCGTGCCTCGGAAAGCATGTTAAGCTGTTGATCCTGCGCTTGACCTCTCTCCGATCGTGTCGGTCTGCCGTGCCATCGACTAGCCGTGGTCGAAATTCCGCTAGGAGGACATTATTATTATTATCACATTCACTGCCCAGCATCGGTGGTGCGACCATGCTAGACACGAAGGCTTTACTGAACCAGATTTGTTTTCAAATGGTACCAAGACATTTGCGCAAAAAGCACTTCGCGAAGGACATTAGCGCGAGTAGATACTTGCGCGAATGACATATGCGTGAGTGAAATTTGGACGAATGACCATTTGCGCATGTAGACACTTGTGCAAAAATCACCAAACTCCTAATAATTCTCGAAGTAGACGTTGCGTATTTCACTGTAGCTAGGGGATTGTTAGGGGGCTCTTGCCTCTGATATATCCCAGTTTCCCCTAATCCTTCCCCTTCCTTTCTTCGTAGCACGTGCTACGACAGACCGTCGTAGCTTGTAAAAGACTTCAACGCGCGCCCTTCTAGCACTTTTTTACCCCACACTCAACTGCTCATAGCTACGAAACGAATACACCTGACGAGTTAAGGTTTTCAGAATGATAATGGAAAGCTTTTGCTCTTTGCTATCAATGAACTACGTTTTCGCTAAAAGCCCAGCCCCTTACTTCCCAGAAGATAAATATGATATTTCGTAGGCTTACGAAGCGCATGCGGCGTAGCCAACGAGGTTTTTACGCATTCATGTCTGCTAACAGTAGTATTCAGTAAAGCGATGACTGGTTTTTACTGCCAGCTCTGAATGTCTTGTGTACACACACATGAATACGTAAAAACCTCGCTGGCTACACCACCGGGCGGTCCGCCGTAGCATCGTAGCTAGCACTAAGAAGTTCTACAAAATAACATGTTGGTAAGGAAATGAGAGGGTTAGGGAAAAACATTGAGAGTTAATAACTAAAGCTTTTCTTTGTTATACTGAAAACAGCATCTCATTAATTGCATTCGTTTCGTAGCTATGAAGAATTTTTTGTGTAGCAGAAAAGTGGGTGCGCGTTGAAGTCTGGTATGCTACGACGGTCCATCGTAAAATCGTTGCACCAGCTTCGAAGATCTACGTAAAAATGTGTATCGTTATGGGAAAGGAAGGGGGAGGGGCAGGGGAAGATGAGATATGTCAGAAAAAAGAGGGCAAAATCCCACACAATGGTGCAATCTGCAACTCTCTGCAACGTCTATTTCGAGAGTTAATAGGAGTTTTGTGATTTTTCGCGCAAGCGTGCACTCGCTCAAATGGGTAAACGTGCAAATATCCTTCGCACATAGATTTATTATATCTATGCCTTCGCACAAGTGTCATTCGCTCAAGTGTCTACTCGCGCAAGTGTCTACTCGCGTAAATGTCCACGGGCACAAATATATTCCCGCGCAAATGTCTTTCGCGAACGTGTACCAGATCCGTAAATGATAAACCTTACTTTAAACTTGTGTTATTTACCGAGATAATTATTAATCATCATCATCAGCCTATGTTAGCCCATTGCTAGAGATAGGCCTCCCCTAATAAGCGCCATAGCGGCCCGGCTTCAGCTTGCCGCATCCAGCATTTGCCTGCGTCTTTCGCAGGTCGTCATCCCACTTTGCCCGAGGGCGTCCTACACTACGTTAGCCGAGTCGTAGTCTCCACACAAGAACACGTTTCCCCCAGAGGTTATTGGTTCTTCGCGAGTTATGGCCGGCCCACTGCCACTTCAGCTGGCTAATTCTTAGAAATATGTCGATAACTTTGGTTCTCTGTCGCATGTATTCGTTGCGAATCCCATCCTTCAGAGAGACTCTGAGCATAGCTCTTTCCATAGCTCGCTGAGCGACTTTGAACTGGTGGACCAGCCCTACCGTGAGTGTCCACGTCTCAGCTTCGTAGGTCATGACGGTTATGACGCACTGATTGCAAACTTTAGTTTTCAAGCATTGCGGTATGGATGACGAGAAGACTCGACGTAGTTTCCCAAACGCTTGTTATTATTATTAATAATAGCTAATAATTGAACAACGCAGATTTTCTGAAAGGATATGATGATGATTCGTCACTAAACTAATGCATCCGACAGTAAATAATAATTATATTGATGTAACTCAAAGAATTAGCAAGCTGAATGGACAGTGGGCTGGCCATATCTCGCGAAGAACCGCTGGGGTAAAAGTGTTCTTGAGTTGAGACCGTGACTCGGCAAGCGTAGTGCAACGTAGTGCAACGTAGTGGCAAACTAATAGAAAGTGTTAAAAAACTCGAAAATAAGTAAATTTAAAGGTATGATTACTCAAAACAAACAAAAACCAGGACTCGCGCCACAGTTATTCTTATTCTACAGAAAAAGAGCTTTCCAACGATATATCATTCATTTCGATTGGTGCCGGTACCAGGTTCCATTCATATGTGCCCATCATCCTTCAAAATCGAAATTCATGACCAGGGTCATGTGGGGTATCATATGAAAGGTATGTATCATATCATATGAAAGGTATGTATCATCGAAAGGTATCTTTTAAAATTTCAATATCACAATTTTTATGGAAAATGCTCATCTTCTTTTTTCATTTTCTTTTCTTAAAATCTGTACAGGCGCTCGAAATGTATAATTATTTTAAATTTCAAGTTGATAGCTGCGGTAGTTGCTGATGTATTAAGGAGGGAAACAAAGACAGACCAAGCGAGAAAATACGGGTTTCGAAACCGATCTTCGATCTCGAAACCCTAAAATCACAGCAACAGAGTGAATGGATGTGCCCGTGCTGGTGTCAGAAACCGCGGCAGTTGTTTTGAACATCACAAAAAAATTGATTTCAAACAAACGTTTCGTCCGCTTACAAATTGTAATTTTCTCTCTCATTTTGGTTTGAAGGCATGTTTTAATGCATTGCAATCTATTCTCTTAAATGAAAAGAAAGAACATTATAACCAGATATTTTTTCATAAAGCCTGAATAAAAGAAAAAATCTTCTGTATAATTAAAATTGCGTCCAAAAACGTTTTTCTCAAATCTTTGAAAAATGTTAGCAACTCCTAATGTCACGTTTGTAAAAAAATTGCCTGTAGTCACAGATAGCTAGGAATTTTTTTGTTAGACTGTTCATTGTTTACACGATATTTTAATAAGATACAATTAAAACAGTTCACTTATTGATTAAACTGACCATCACTAGTAATTAACTGTTGAATTTTACATTTTTTCTCCCCCAAAACCAAAGAAAATCGTAAAAAAAAACTATAGTGTGACTTCGTCCTAGACAACCTAGGGTAGAGTTCCCCGAGATGTGGTCGGAAGGTATGCTGAAGGATGGATGCTGAAAGATTGTAAGAACTGTCGAAAGTGTCTGGCTTTCAAGGAAACACCTTTTGGTAGTTCCCCAAATAACATTAGCTGTATAAAATTCAGCTTTTGCACTATGATGAAAGTTCACTTACATTTTATTAATGTTTAGGCGCCTGGCAGGGCAAAGCCACCATGCAAAGTGTCTGGCAATACTGAATTTCTTATAATATCCCGAAGATAAAAAACAGACCTTTATACTAGGTATAACGAATTTTTGGTGCAAATTCAGCAACTGTGCAAGCCGATATCTGCCAAAGCCACTATGACCCAAACTCCAAAATCGATGATCGTTCCTACCTGCACACAAACTCTCAGTTCTTATAAAATAACGAAGGTGTGGCGGTCGCAGGCTCGAATATTAAAAAACTATAAACCGACTTCAAATTCATCTCGTTAAAATTTATATGGGACCAACTTCGGGTTTTTTTTCCAATAAAAAAAGAATTATCAAAATCGGAATACTCAGGGAAAAGTCATGCGTGGTCAAATAAAAAATAATATACGCGTTGAAAACATGTCTGGTCATTGTTCTTTCTTTGGAGGTATAATTTACGAGGATCGCTCACAAATTATTTAAATGAGGGCCTGCAAACTAAAATGAGGCAGAAAATTTTACACTTATTTTTTTAAATTACTGCAGCGGTTCCTTACACCAGCACGGGCCATACCGGGTTTCTTGTGAGGGTACATCTCTCACACTAATAATACAAAAGCGAATGTTTGGATGTTTGTTACCTCTTCACGCAAAAACTACTGATCGAATCGGAACGAATTTTTTGCACAGATGAAGTTGGTAGTGGATTAATATATGTACGTATTAATAAATACTAGTTCCAATTTGTTTCTATTATTTGATTGTAATTATTTGTCATCGAAGAGTTTTTTTTTTAAATATAAATTATAGGCTACTTTTTAACCCGGGAAAACGCTGAAAAACCACTAGCTTCTGGTTTATAATTACAAGAGTATGAATAACTGATACCAAATTTAAAAGAATCGCTTAGCACACATAATTAATTGCGTTGTTTGTGTGCAACAATGCCCTATTCATACGTGTTCGCATAAATAGTCTCTATTTATAAAAACGTGAGTGAGTTTTTGCATAATTGCCGAATTTTATCGCTGACTTAAAAAACATTTTTGAAATCTAATAGCGCCTTTAAAAAAATTATCAAACTACCAGGAAATCGGTTTCCGGTTCCGAGACCATTATAACAGTACCTACCTAAATACCTTTTCTAGTTAGTAATGTAGAATCGTTAAAATTTGGTACCTCAATTCCTAATAAAACGCAAGTTTGCTAAATCTTGAGGGAGTTCCTCAGAGATGACTCGAGTTCTACCTCTATCAAACAATTAGCTAAGTGTGAACGTGGCAAGACGGGCCTTTATCAGCGGCCGGCTAACTACGTACATCGACGAGTGTAACGCAGATAAAGGATTTTGCAGTTTGTTTATGCGTTGCATTACACCGGCATGATGCGGCGGGCGGCGGGAGCGGGCGGGGCGTCAGTCAGTGCGCGCACGATGCGATCTCAGATGCACGCGTTTAGCAAGCTCGCTGCGCAGTAGTCCTCCGTCTACCATGGCCGACTGGTCGCTCCTCGATCGCGAGTGGTTGCCCGTGCCGCCGCCGCCGGCTCCCTACGACCCCTTCCAGTACGCGGATTATGATCCTTACTACCAAGAGAAACAGCAGGAGTTGCAGCCAGTGCAGTGCCCGCCGCCGGCGCAGCAGCCCCAGCCGTCTTTCTGCCCTCCTTCGCCAACGCTGACGCTGATGATGAATACCCCGAGGCACATGTCGCCGATGCCCCCACCTATGCCCTACGGGCCGCCAATTCCCAGAGGGTATGCAATGCACTTATAAATATTTACATGCAGCGACCTTCGCACATGAGCTACATATCATCATATTTGCCAGTATCACTCACCATTACTATAAACTACACCTATATTATTGGGCACTAACGTTCTAGAGTTCATAATCATAAGCAAATTCTTTTGATAAGTAGAGTAGCTACCAGCTCAAGAATAATGTTTGTTTATAGTATGTAAAGTGATCACCGGAACTTATTTTTTTTCTGTAGGTACCGTCTTCTTTCTCGTTTTAAACAATGCGTGTGTTCTGTTCTCAATGGAACAGAAAAATCAATTTTTTTTGATTCATAAAAAAACCCGGGCGTTCGAATGGAACTCGCGCGAAGAAGGTTCCGAGGTAAAGGTTTTTCTGGAAATTTTAAGTAAAGAAGGGATTTTAGTGCCAACGATAATAATTAATTATTATTGTTTTCAAAAGTATATATTAATCAAATCCCTCACAGCAAGCTCTTTCGTTTGATATGTAACACGGTACAGTTTGTAAAACTTTTAAAACACACGAGTGATTCTGTAAGTCTTTTGGTTTCGATTTTCATTTCGACGGACTGGGGCTTTAAGTTAAAGTAAGAAAATTTTTATTAGGCCGTGGCTTATCAGGGTGGTCGGTGTACCTGCTCGCTTTTAATCTAGCTATGCATATACTATGCACGAACCTGAGAAAAATCCATGTCGTGACGACCCCACCTAGCGTTGGCTAAGGACCGGAAGATGATGATGATGATAAAAAAGTGTAGGTACTTAAATGGTCCTTTGATTATTTAAAAGATGAAAACTACAGTGCGACCGAAAAGATTAGAAAATAAATGAGGGCGCTGCTGTCGTTTAGATGGGAACACGAATACTACGACGCAAATGGTCTTGATCCTTGCGTTTAGCAATTAAATTTTGTTGAAAACGTGGATGTCAATAGGTACAAATCCGACGAAAAATAGTAGAAATTAATTATCAAGGGGCGAAAATTTACTGTAAACTGGCAACTCTTTATGAATATTGTTTGTAGACTAAATTAATTTACGATTACAAAAGGAATCTCATATTCTTTATTATTATCGTAATTATTTATTCTTAAAAGTAATAGAAATACTTTAGTATAACTAGTTCACTAAAACACTTTTTAAAAATAATCTAATATAATACCATAATCAACAAAATAGATAGTACATGTTTTCTTTAATTGAAATCGTTTGGAATGAAGACCTTATAGCCCAATTGCTATAAGGTCTTCCATTTCTTTTTTCTGCAGGAGTTTTAAATATTCTCTTGTTATTCTAGTAGAACCTTGCATCTTCTATTCTTGGTACATAACGTATGTACATACCTAAAACAAATTTAAATTAAACTGAAATGTAACGCAGGACCGTTATGAGTGGCAGATGGGTTTGAGGTCAACAAATGGCAAAATCGGATGATGATAATGATGATGATGAATATTTTGTTTTAAAGACTCAAAATATGAAAGTGGACTATACTTTTTCCAATACAAACGGAAATAAACATTAAAAATACCATGAACGCAATTTGCAAATAACAACATAAATATTACTCAGACAATCAAATTCCCAAGTTAAATCGTTTGAGGGAGTCAGATTTTAGTACTTAAATACCATAGGATCAAGTATATATACCTACACTGATCTTCGAGGTCCTTAAAAATTGTCCGAAACATCCGGCCATAACTTTCCCACTTGAAATTCGGCTAAAAAACGTATGTAAACTTAATCAATTACTTGTATTGTTCCACTGCGATTAGTTTTTTACATGATCCAACATATAAAAAACTAATCGCAATCAAATTCCCAAGTTAATTCGTTTGAGGGAGTCAGATTTTAGTACTTAAATACCATGGGATTAAGTATTTATCACTGATCTTGGAGGTCCTTGATAATTGTCCGAAACATCGGGCCATAACTTTCCCACTTGAAATTCGGCTAAAAAACGTATGAAAACTTTATATATATTACTTGTCTTGTTCCACTGCGATTAGTTTTTTACATGTTGGATTACACTAAACACATTATAACACAATAAAACAGTTTAATGCAAATTTCGTTGAGGTACCCAATGTTTTTAGGGTTTCGAAGATCAAAGATCGGTTTCGAAACCCTTATGGTCTCGCTTTGTCTGTCCTTTTTTCCCTCCTTAATAACTCAAAAACTACTGCAGCTATCAACTTGAAATTTGAAATAATAATATATTTCGTGCGCCTGTACAGATTTAAAGAAAAATAAATGAAAATGAATATTTTCCATACAAATTGTGATGCCGAAATTTTGAAAGATACCTACAGAGTCATAAGAGGTATCAAATGAAAGGTATCATTTTGTACATTTCAAATTAGTTTTTGAAATTTTTGTAGATTGAAACCTTTACTTTTTAATATATTTCGAAAAAAGTCGATAAAATACCCATTCCCCCCTCCCTATCTCCGAAGATAGAATCCATGTTAAATGTATGGAGCGTTTATAGATATAGATCTATATTTTATAGGAAAAATATAGAGAAGTTTGTAAAAAGAACACTTTTTGAAAAATGATCAAAAAGAGAGGGAATAATTTTCAAAAGGGGGGGCTACTTCACCGAGTGGGGTATGAAATGAAAGGTATCGGTTTGGACATTTCAAAACAGTTTTTAAAATTTCTGTAGATTGCATACTTTTTGAAATATTTTGAAAAAAGTCGAAAACACCCATTCCCCCCTATCTCCGAAGTTTGCAGAGCGATCCGTTTAAAATGTATGGAGCGTTTGTAGACATGGATCTATATTTTGCAAGAAAAATATAGAGAAGTCTGTAAAAAGAACACTTTTTTAAAAATGGTCAAAAAGGGGGGGAATAATTTTCAAAAGGGGGGGCTACACCACCGAATGGGGTATCAAATGAAAGGTATCGGTTTGGACATTTCAAATCAGTTTTTCAAATTTCTGTAGGTTTCATACTTTTTGAAATATTTTGAAAAAAGTCGAAAAATTTACCATTACCCACCTTTAACCGAACCACCCATTTAACCGAAGCATGCAGAGAGATCCATCTGAAATGTAGGTTGGTACCTATTATTCTTAGGTATTCGTTAAATTGCAAAGTCTTCCGGTACTTTTGGTACATATTTGTTGACAAACGTTTGAAAGCCTCGGCGCGCGAGTTACACTCGCACTTGACGGATCTTGTTTTACATGTCCGTGACATTTTGAAAAGATTTGACATTGGTTTCGAGTTGCCAGAGCAAAGGTTTCGTAAGTTTTTCGGAACAAACGCTTATCCCTCGGGAATACAATTTTTATAGGACCAACTCGCGGTCATTGTCTTAACAAGAGCAGAGTAGAGAGTAAAGAATTTTCATAATCGGTCCATGATTAACGGAAATAAAATATACTTATAGCCGAACATAGAACCTCCTCCTTTTTTCAAAGTCGGTTATAAAGCAGGTATTGAAACTCTACTTTATCGTTTTAAAATTGACTCACACTGTATCGTAAATTTTATTCGATCAAATAATTAAGGAGATTACATAGGCAGTAAGCACGCACCAACCAAAAACCCTTGACAAAACAGGACTCGTCAAGTGCGAGAAAGACTCGCACTTGACGAGGTTACACACCGAAGGTTTCGCATAAAATAAATAAATAAATAGCGCTGGACAATTCACACAGCATAATGTAGCTCCAAGCTAATTAAGCTAGCATTTCTTAAAATTTTGCAAAAAAAATATAATAGCATATTTCAATGCCTATACTTTTCTCGAAAATTTCTTGAAATGTACATAGTGATACCTAACATTTGATCTTGTTTTGAGTTTGAGGCCCACTTAGAAAATTTAATTATTACAAATTGTAGTGATGATATTGATAAAAAAAAATATGTTGTCCACAACAGGTTCTATTTAACTAGCTTCCGCCCGCTGCTTGACATGTGTTTGTCCAGGAGGGCGATTACGGTGTGGTAAGGTACGGCATTACGGCTCACACGTTAGCAGTTGAAACATTAGGGTGCGCGTTCACAGGCCGACATCGGACAAACCGCTGACAAGTTCGTCCACTGATCGGCAATCTGAATGACGTCATTCGCATTAAATGGAAAAGTTGCCTTCAAGAATATTCGCCGGCATTGCCGACAGTACGCTCCGTGCGGTACCGATCTTCTACGTAAAACCATTGAACCAGTGCGGATTGTCCGATGCCGGCCTGTGAACGCGCACCCCAACGTTTCAACTGCTAACGTTTGAGCCGTAATGCCGTGCCTTACCACACCGTAATCGCGGCCTAGGATAGGGCGGAGGTTCTGGCCTTCCTCGGAATGTCATCTATATTTATAAAGATTTGTTCCAGCAAGCGTGAAAAGGTAACAAACGGAGAGACTATTTTCGCTTTTATATTACTATTACCTGCGTCCCGCGGCTTCGACCGCGTTCAATTTTCAGAAATTTATTGCACATATATTTATTGGGGTTAGTTTTGTAAAATAAAAAATACGTAATTCATTATTTACTTAAAAAATTATTTATACCGGGTTTTGAGAAGAAATAGTAGTTTTCCATGTATAAATAAAAAAAATAAAATAAAAATAGCCTGTATTCACTGACTTTTACAAGTTATTCTAATAAATATATTATAGTTTTAATAATATCTATTATCTTTTTACTAATTTTTGAAACCGGTTCTAGGTAAGTCAGGTTGTCCTTGACATAGGCCTCCTCGATTGTGTGCCATTGCATGCGGTTTAGGCATGTCCTACGCCATCCCTTAGGCAAATCATCTTCCCAACGCTCAGTAGGTCTGCCTCTGCTGCGTTTCCCTTCACGTGGGTACCAGACTATTGTCTCGTAGGACCATTTCCCTCACGGGGGTCCTTTTTTTATCATATTTTTTAACTTTTGAACAGCATGTTCATGACAGTTGGCTAGGTATAGTACAGATTAAAAAGGCAAAAAAAAAATTAAAAGCGAAACAAGAGAAAACTTCTGGCAATAAGAAATAAAAAAGAACAACATTTTAAAGAAATAACGTAAAAAAACCGCTAATTATTATTACCTACCAGTTACATCTTATGAAATTAAGTTGCCATTTGAGCGCGTCGTCGCTAACTCAAATAGCAACTTAGCCTTACTACTATTAGGGTACGATAGGATCTGATGGAAAGCACCAATATTGAGCGTATTGATACTAAGCTCACCTAAAACCTGCTGGCGCTCAGCCTTATGGTATGATGGGTCAAAGGTAAAGTTTTCCATAGGAACTTATATACCCCCTCAGAGGGAAATATTTTGATTGAAATTAGATTAGCCTGTGTTTTATTCTAGTACCTAAACTATCTACATTACATACCAAATTTCATCTAAATCTGTTAATTATGTACGGAGATACGTGGTTTCACACAAACTTTCGCATTTATGATATTAGTAAGATACGATTATAATAATATAATATAATTAGTTGGTTGACGTAAAGAAAATCAATTAACACTAATTTTCTTGTTATAGAGTTTAAAACTTAATTTCTCTGTGAGCGTGAGCTTAAAAGAAATAAACATTCTAATTTTCTGATTTCTTAGAAGCTGAACTTAATCCTTCTACAATTACATTGCTACTTGGAATGAATAGAATAGAATATCATTTATTATCCAAACTAAAGAGCTACAGCAAAATTGTCCTTATAAAACCTAGTGCGCGGCACAATACAATGGAGTCGTCAGATGAGTTAACACCTATGTACACACACAATTCTTAAATATTATAAGTAGAAAAACAAAATGCCATTCTTCATGAAAAACCAAGAGTCAAACGAAACAATTTATAAAGTTCTAAAGAGGCTGTCAATCAAATATTGTAATAATGGATAATCCGATAAATACAATACTTCCATTCATCATCATCATCATCAGCCTATATTAGTCCACTGTTGAACATAGGCCTCCCCTCATGAGCGCCATAGCGCCCAATCCTTCCATTATTTGATGTAAATGATGCGCACGGGGTTTTGAAATATTGTTCGGGCAAATATTGCACTGATATTCACTTTTTCAAAATCAAAAGCTTTTTATTTCCATAAATACAATAAATGTACACTTAGAAAAGGTGCAATTTTAAAATTAAACACTGATACGGAAATAAAGTTTGATTTCTGTCGTTCGGTATGTAGACTAAAGTAAAGAAGCGACGAAGAAACCTTATGCCTATTAGTTGTTATTTTGCGAGTGGGAGTAAAACCCGTCCCAAGCTTTTATCCTCTGTCTGATATTTTAAAGTAAGCTTTTTTGCACGGCAAGGTTATGACAATTTGTTTGAATTTATTTACTGAGAAATTTGTTGTAGCAGCGTATACGCCCTTTAAAAGACACAAAATTAATGTAAATTTTGTGTAGCCTAGTTGTGGGCACAGCGAGTTTTTGTTTATTTTTGGTATTAAAATTATGTCTATCGCAATTATAGGGAACCGATTAATATTTCTATGAGTGTACAACAAGTTTTCATAAATATATTGACATGGCACTATCATCATGTTTATTTCTTTGAATTTATTACGTAGAAATTATCTGGGACCCATATTATAGATTGCACGAGCAGATCTCTTCTGCAGCACAAATTCGGTGTTAATATCTGCAGCGTTCCCGCACAGCAATATACCATAATACTATGCAAGTATCTGAAATAAACCAGTCTAGATGTATCTACGTCTGCAAGATGACGGATTTTTTTGACTGCATACCCTGCAGAACTAAGTCTATACATATATAGCTTATCTACGTATGGGTCCCTATTGAAGTTTAGTATCTAAAGTCATTCCTAAAAATAAGGTACCTTCTACAATTTATAAGGTTTCCCCTTTAACAGTTACATCAGCCTTAACTTATTTAACATTAGGTAGAATAAATCTAATACATTTTGTATTGGTTTCGCAAAAGATTTTTGATACTAAACCAATGGACTACAATAAAATTGTATTGTTTTTAACTATACAGGTCATACAACTTTTGTCTACTCTTAAGTGTACCCACTGTTGCCCATTCACTAAAGTTAAGTTTTTCTGAGACCATAATCGATTTGGGTGTGAATAATGAATTGAATGCATCGGTAAATTTAAAATGAGATTATATTTTGAATTTAAGAGAACTTGCTATTGCAAGTTCTAATGATGTGTGTGGTGACATACATAATGTGACGGTGTGAGACTAGAATCTTTCCGTTACTTCGCCCGCGTTTTTTCGGGATAAAAAGTATGGATAGTATACTTCCCCGAGATTTTATTCATTTCCTTGATTTATTTAAAAGATATAACTATATGTTATTGGTCATAGTTATTTTTGCTTTTATTAGCATAATTTGAAGTGTGGATGATATAATTTTGTAATACACTTCAATAGAAAAATATTTTATGCTGAAGCACACTAAAGCTCCCGAAGTTTTCCTCCTAGAGTTCTAAATTGCACTGGGGCGTATCATTTTAACTGCCTGCTTTCACATGCAACTGATACTGAAATAAACTCTCAGTTAGGTATACAATACAGTACAATGCCTCAATAGGTTCTATAAAAGGCTTTGAAAGCTTTGGCCTGAGAGTCGTTTGTTGCTATTAGTATATTTCCCTGTTCTGGGGTTGCATTATACATAATGGGAAGGAAACAACTAAACGTCTAAATTGTAGGTACTCTAATACTTATAATGTACAGGTTGTCTCTTAGTGAGTGCATAATACTGCAGGTGCGTGTGCGTGCGCGGTAGCATGGCCAATCAGATACAATAACAACAAGATCCATCAAGTGCGAGTGTAACTCGCGCGCCGGGGATTTAGAACGTTTGTCAACAAATATGTACCAAAAGTACCGGTTAGAGACTTCGCAATTTAACGGATACTTACCTAAGAATAGTAGGTACCAACCTACATTTCAGATAGATCTCTCTGCATGCTTCGGTTAAATTGGGAAATGGAATCATTTTCTACTTTCAAAATATTTCAAAAATTATGAAACCTACAGAAATTTGGAAACCTGTTTTGAAATGTCCAAACCGATACCTTTCATTTGATACCCTACTCGGTGAGGTAGCCCCCAAGGGAATGGGTATTTTTTCGACTTATTTCGAAATATTTTGAAAAGTATGAAACCTACAAAAATTTCAAAAACTATTTTCAAATGCACAAACTGATACCTTTCATTTGATACCCCACATGACCCCCCACATGATCTTTTAAAATTTCGGGCATCACAATTTGTATGGAAAATATTCATTTTCATTTTCATTTTTTTTCTTTAAATCTGTACAGGCGCACGAAATGTATGTCTTATTATTTTAAATTTCAAGTCGATAGCTGCAGTAGTTGCTGAGTTAATAAGGAGGGAAAAAAGGACAGACAAATCCAGACCATAAAGGTTTCGAAAACGATCTTCAATCTTCGAAACGTCAAAAAATAAAAAAAAGGCTAACCGTTTGGTAGTTCTGTCATTTTTTGCAAATTTACAAAATATTGCACCACCCTTTTTCACAAAATTCTAGCTCGAAAATCATGACTGTGATGCCAAATAAACTTTTATAGGTGTCCGGGATATAGTTTTTGACGTCAAATTATGAAAGTTTTCAGTCAGTATTTGGAAAATGCAATTTTATGACATGCAAAACTTCTGCATATTTTATCCTTACGTGCCGCGAGAAAAAAATGTGAAAAATGTGAAGGATTCTTCCTTCACATTTTTCACCTATGGAGATAAGACGGTTTTAGACGGAATTTGTTAATAATACTGGAATACGAATATAAAATTTTAAAGACTTAAACGTTTTAAGAACTGTAGAGTCAGAAAATTTCTAGGACCCGTATTGGAAAGTGGAGTATTTTTTCTTAAAAATCTGTTTCGAGAATCTTAAATTTCCTTTGAAAATGGACATTACCTATACATGTAGGTCACCCAGTATCTTCATAATATTTTCTCGACATTTCTAGTAGTAACAGCGCATTCAAGTTTATTGAACACTGAAAACCTTTGTAGAGATTATCTATCACTTGGATCCGAGAACACATTGAATACGCTCAGAGTATTAAGTTTTTTATGGATCAGACCAACACCTGCACTGTACGCATCAAAAATATTTATTCACAATGAAAATTACAATCAAATAATAGAAATAATTTACAACTAGTATTACAATTGAAACAATTGACCTAACTGCAGACTGTCGCAAACAATCTACAGGTAGCTCAACTCGGAAGCGGTCGAAAACGTCCCCAAGACGCTGACCCGCTGTATGGCAATGCTGATGCGCTGCGCCAAATACTTAGCAGCTCTCGGGTCACGCGTCGCTTCGACCAGACTAGACGCTCAGATATTTTTTTTTAAACCCGAAGAGCCTCGGTACCCCACGGACCTAGGGTCTCGACTCCAAGGAAAGCAAATGTGTAGGCTCTGTCGAGACCTACATATTTGCGCCTCTTGAGATCTTTGGCCAAATCTGCCGCCGCATCCGCCCTCACGGATGTCCTCGGAAGATGGGAATAAACGCTTAGAAACACTATCAATGATATGAATATGTGAATTCATTAAGTACCACTGTTTTTTGACGACCTCCGTAGCGCAGCGGGCGAAGATCCGCCTGCGACGCAGGAGGTTGCGGGTTCGATTCCCGTCTCGGAACAAATTTGTGTACGATCTGCAGAAATTTGTTCCCTTGGTCTGGGTGTTTTCTATGTATAATAAAAAATATCTATCTATCTATGTAGTGTATTGTATTAAGTATATCAGTTATCTAGTACCCCTAACACAAGCTCTGCTTAGCTTGGGGCTAGATAATGCTGTGTGAATTGTCCAGCATTATTTATTTTATTTATGTTGTTCTGTTGCTGTGAGTTTATCGGTAATCATTTTGAAAAATTTGTAAATTTCTACAATACTGAAAATCAGATTCGATATTTAAAGTTAAGTATGCCAAGCCAGCGGACTGTTCACAGCTTCCTAGTAAAGAAGGTGCCTTTGTTTAGTAAACACGCGATTAATAGAGATTGCCACCGATTCCAAGCCGGTATGGTATTGAATGTTTTTTGATTAATGCCTTCGCCACGAGCTTGAAAGAAGAGCTGTTGATGGCGTATTGTAGGTATCTACTTTGTCGTAAAAATTAAACATCAAGTGCGAGTCAGATTCGCGCACCGAGGGTTCCGTAAATCTAGGGCCAAATATCATGATTCTAATTCAACGGGTAGTACCCAATATGTATTGCGTGCATGTGATTTCCTTAGTAGTGTCAAAATAGACGGGCTTAAACGCCAGTATCTTTTGATTGCATTGACTTAGAAGTTTGATTTTTTCAGCGCTTTAATGTTTTTCAGAGTATTGAGTATTTGATGATAATTTGAACTTGATACCTCCACGCGATCCTGAGAAAAAGATCTTGACAGACAGACGGACCACAAAGTGATCCTATAAAGGTTTTTTATTTCTTTTAAGGTACGGAACCCTAAAAATGAACTAGATACCATTACGCGTGCTTATAAGTTGACCCATAAATTATTTCTTTGTAAAACGCGTGGTTTCATTCTCGATTCCTCATGTTCTTCGAATTTTCTTGATCAAAACAACTTGTCAACTTGACGTAAGTAATGTTAAAAATCAACATTGCGTATTATCGTAGATAGGCAGGTGCTGCACATTTGTTTTATTTTTAACTAGGACTTAACAATTTTCCGAGCGTGGACATAGTTTTTCGGGCGTGGACTTAGTTGTTCAGATGGCCTCCTTTTTGCCTCCAATACGAAGTGCATAGTTCTGCGGCATGTTGTCAATGCTGAATCGCCTCGTGAAAGGTATAGGGCGAACGCCGCCCTACACCGCCGCCACCGCCCTAGCTTGATAGTACGAGTGAGCTGGATGAACGGAAATCTGTAATGAATGATCTTTCTATCTTCGCGTACCGTCTTATAGCAATAGAGGCAATGAGCCCATTCTTTCATGCCCACCTGTCTGATGAACGTAAGGTGTATCGTAACATCTTAGATAACTTTATCGAATAAAAGGAAAGATACAAGTTTCTAGTATTCTATTTCTTATAATAACATATCGCACTCTAGCTCTTTACGAAGAATATTATATACTTTTTTAAGAATACATTTAATTTTACGCTAAAAACTTTCGTAGTTTGACGAATTCAGACAGTAGTGATGAAGTCCCTCGAGGGATGAAACGTTGGTGTTCTTCCAACACAAACTAGGTTCGTAGTTTACCCGCTTACATTCATAATGAATAGATTTAATGATTGCATAATTCAAAAGTGCTATGTTTGTAGGAACAGCTTTCAACGTAAAAATCACGTTCAACCGCTGTTGATACCTACTTATTTTACTTTATGCAGAATAAAGGAAATCTAATATCAAGTCTGTTTCGCACTCACCCCTATCGCCTCAACTTTATTCTAAGTCCATTTCGTGACAAAACTTAGACTAGGAGTGTGAAACTTATTTTATTGGGTGTTTTATGACGACGCAATTTAGCTAGTGCAAATAATTGACTGAAACTAATTGCTGGTCTCTCGCACGATGATTATTTGACCAAAGATAGGACAAGCCCTTGGGGATAAAAAGGTGGAAACTTATTTAGCGATTGATAAGACTTGTTTGTGAATGATTTAAAAGACTAATCAAAAAAAATTTGTTTATAATCAACCCTCTAAACACTTGACTAGAGATTCGGGAAATGTTTCGTTTTAACTGCGTTCAAGTAGGTGGTAAGAATTATTAGTAATTGTATGGTATGCTACCATCCTAAATTATTTATATTTCAATCTATGTTATACATACATTTGTTTTAAAGTTCTTTTATTGGAGTACTACCCTACAAAACCTTCCTACCACATAACTTCATTAGCTATAAATTCCTGTGGAACAAATTGTTTTCTTGTGCTTAGAATATTAAAAGACTAGTTTCTGCCCGCGGTTTCGCCGCGTTGTTTCTTTGGAAACGTTTAAAGTTATTCTATCCCATGGGAACTGTTTTAAGAAATAAAAAGTAGCCTATGTTTGATAAAAGGCTTAGGGGCTAAATCTATACAAAATTTAGCCCGATCCGTTCAGTAGTTTTGGCGGGAAGAAGTAACAAACATCCATCCATCTTAACATCCAATTTTTCGCATTCATAATATTAGTGTAATTAGTGTGATTTCTATTGTACCTTCGCTATACTTGTAGCCTACAAGTTATAGGCTACCTGACAATAGTTTGTAATTAACTAGGTATTTACTCTACATCTTGTTTTTACTTTAACAAGACCATTCAATGGTAATATGAACGATTACTATTTAATTTTAATAGGTAGTTTTACTAGATGTTTTCTTTGATGTTCGTGCTCAGCATGCAATTAGGATTTAACTGTAATATCATCGTTAGCTTATCATTTTAGGGTTACATAGCTGGTGAAACTATTATAATTTTTGCGTATAATTTGAACTAGTTTCTACCCGCGGCTTCGCACACGTGGTTTCTACGGAAAAGCTTAACGCATTCACTGCCCAGCCTCGCGACACGGCGGAGAAAATTGAAAACTACGTCTTGGGCCCTGAATGTGTTAGTTTAGAGGTTATTTCTATCTCATGGGAACTGTTTTAGGGGATAATAATTAATTTTCGTCGATAGAACCGTTTAGTGGTTTTGGCGTGAAGAAGTAAAAAATATCTATACATCCATACATAGATTAGTGTTAAGGTGTAGGTGTACATTACAAATTTTATTTTATTTAGGTAAAAAAGTATATTTTATATTTTTTATTTTATATTTTATATTTATTAATATTTTTTATCCTTGGTGTACGTACCTATCTAATTCATAGTAAATAATGTTACCTACTTACATATGTTTAAAGACAATATTAAGAAGATTAGTTCTCACTTGATTAACTTCTCACACGTCACTTTTCAAGGGCTCTCCCTGAAAACCAGCGCAGTATTGGGCAAATGCTTAAATACTGCATCATGCTGAGGCATGGACCCATTTTACCTTTGACCATTACCTATCTCTGTAAATATAAGTACCTACCTACATATTAAATAGGTTGTTATCTGTGCTGTTGTCTTCTGCCTAAAATTATGTGCTTGTACGTAGATTGTGTGCCTACTAATTTGTTTTTTGGGTAAAATAAATAATTTCTCTCTCATTATGAAAGTAAGCGGGTTAACTACGAACCTAGTTTGTGTTGGAAGAACACCAACGTTTCATCCCTTAACGAGGGACTTCATCAGGGTGAGTGCGGTTCGCGTCGCGCCTGTACCGCGTCCCTGCGTGCGTGTGCACGCAGGTGTTGAATTCGTCAAACTACGAAAGTTTTTATAGTAAAATTTATCTCTCTCTCTCTCATACATCTAATCTTTTGCATTTATATAATATTAGTGGGATGTTTTTATATTTCAACCATTTGAAATCCCAATCCATTCGGAAAAAAATAAATATTGCACCAACAGCATCTCCTGAATACTTTTAGCAAGAAAATACAAAATACCTACAGACTGATTTATTCTGTTTACATCTTGTATACATTGGGTAGGTAAAGTGTTGCAAATGTGTAAATGCACTGAAATCTCTATGGTGACCAAGCACAAACATTACGATGGCATCCTACTAATATTAAAAGGGCGAAAGTCTGTGCCGTTGTGCCGTTTTGTTATGGCGCATACCCGACCCAAATCAGCGCCACCTATTAGGTATATCTTATTATTATGTTAAACAAAGGAAATATCAAAAATGGATTTTGCAGTTTGTGATACCTATCATTTAATACCCTTACACCCTTACCACCTACTTTACTACCTTACCTTACAGTTTTTCGGTGTTGTGTGCTTTCGGTATTTCGATCTGCGGTTTCGTGTACTTTCGATGTATCGTTCTCCGGTATTTTGACTTCCGGTATTCCGTAGTACAGTCCGGATAAATCTTATTATTTACTATCATTATTTCTTATTTATTACTTTAGGGGAAACATTGCTTTAACACTTTCAAAATAAATACAGTGTTTAGCACTAAGATGATCATTAACAGTTTTCCACCAATAGCTACATATTATCAAATAACAAGAAAATATAAGTTAGCACTATGTACTTAAGTTAAATAAATGATTACAATAATGCTAGGATTTATTCACATTAACAATTAGACAAACAAATTACACACTTGGATAACATAAGATTATAACTATAGATAATTAATACTAAAATGGAACAGTTTTAGAGTCCACTGTAGGGCTAGAAAAGGCCTCTCTTTCTTCTTTCTATTTAAGGGTCCGGCGACGTTTGAATTTTCCATACAAACGTAGTACCAAAATGATTTGTAATTTGAGAATATTTTCACCATGGTTTGCTATTATTTGTATTAGAATAGTATTTATTTAGGTTCCTGCCACAAGATTTTTTCAAAATACTCATCTACACAAATACTAAGAAAACATTCATTCCTTCATGTAAAAATGCGATTCGGTTTAATTTCATTTCAGAAAGGTACTTTGAAAAAAAATTGTGGCAGGAACCTAGATAAATACTATTTTAATACAAATAATATCAGACAATGGTGAATACATGCTCAAATTACAAATCATTTTGGTATTACGTTTGTATTGGAAATTCATCCGTCGCCGGACCCTTAACTCTATTGATTGCCAGTTCTGGCCGCCACTAATACTACTAAACAAACTTGTTTACTTCATAATGATAGAGCGAGCATATGAACCACCTGATATTAAGTTCTAAGATCGCAACACAACAGAGCCTGACCACGCAATCTAGGAGGGCGCTCTAAAATGCATTACCCGTCAATCTCGGTCGTAGCCTCACATGCCTGAAATTCAGGCGGAGTATGCACATCATGTGTGGGGTAATTCTGACACCATTAACTGCATTCTTACTAAAAAGAATCTCAGATAATGATATTATGTTAACGCTTCCGACTGGTATTGTATGAATAAGTATTATAAATTTTAATATTCGCTTTATCGCGTTTATGTACCATTTTTCCCGACGTTTCGACAGGTATACACTCTGTCGTGGTCACGGGATGACATGATACCCATGAATATTTAGTACTGGTTCTAATTTGTTTGTATTATTTTATTGTAATTTTCTTTGTTAGTATAGGATTCAAGTTATGTTAACATCTTGAAAGATTAAATTTTTATTAACATTTTTTAGCTTATCAGCAGCTTAAATTCTCAAGCGGTCCAGAAATTTTTGTTAAACGTTGAAACTCTGAATTTATTGCTTACACCTTTATTCGCAAAGAAAATTAGGTACAATCAAATAATATAAATAAATTAGAACTAGTATTTACAATTGAAACAATTGAGCTAACTGCAGACTGTTACAAATTACAAACAATCTACAAGTAGCTCAACTGATTCATATTAATACCAGTCGGAGGCGTCAATGTATTTATTGATTTCAAATTCGAACTAATGAAATCAATAATAACAGAGTTATGTCGTCCAGCATTATACAGTCTGCGATTTATGCTATAAGAAATGGACGCAAAAGAAAAAATCTGATCAATATTTTTTAAACAAAATCATGCTTTGATTTTGTCATTCGCCATTAGAAAAAAATAGTGTCACTTTTTCCATGTGACTTGGCTACCGGTTGTAACAACACTGTAATGGCTAGCGAGGTGTGCTAAATTTAAAACTTGGCATGACTTTCTACGATGCACTCTACGCTACCTTTATGGATCAGTTATGTAGGTACACCGTACTTATCGCATAGTTTGGGAAAAGGTTTGTTGTAGCTTATACCATTTACTGCTCAAATCATTACGATTACCTTTCCCACTCGCTTACTATGGAATTGTGTGACGCCTATACGTAAATTCGAGTTTTGTATTTTCTGTTTTCAAAAATCCCTTTATGCCATTCAACTGACTAGTCAGCCACTTTATCTCAACCAATTTTCGCAACATCTGTATTGATTTCCGCAATACAATACAAGGCTTTAGTCAATAACATTTGTTATTCACCTGTTTGCCGAAACTTAAGAAAAGAAACATGTTTGAATGATAAATCGCTAGGGTCTAACTAACTAGATGCTGAACGGTGGTCATTAATGCCTACTACAATGTACCAAATAATTCTTATTTACAGGATACTTATTTCGAAGAACGAGATGCAAAGTATAATAACTATATAATCTAGAAAAGTTACATTTTAACAACAAAGAAATTATTGTACTAGCCTATCTTACAGACTTCGTTGAAACGTGGCTTTGTGTGACTTGATGGTTGGTAATATAAAGAATGTTTCTACACATGCTACACACACACATTATTATTAAAATGCCACTGTACATACGTTAAGCCAAGGTGCTGGACCAGCATGTTGGGCCAAAGTGTAGAGATCCTTTTGGCCGGTATGTTGGTAGTTGGCGACAACACTGGCCGGCCAACGGAATAGTGTCGGTTTTCCGTGCAGACATCAAAGGAAAGACCTCTTCTTTTATTTAAGTCGCTCTATTTGGGTTTACACATTTAGGTCATAATTAAGCGTACTGTATAAATAAATTGCCGCGGCTGCAATAGATTCCACGTCCATATCAAATTTATTTTATTCTTTATCAAAGCGCCAATGCAGGCATGATCGGTAAGTAAACCGATGTGTAAATCATCAAAATCCGATATTTTGGCCCAACATGCTGACCTTAGCCCAATGTGTACAACGGCCTTTATAGCTTCCTCGAAACTTGATTATTTGGCCCAACATGCTGACCTTAGCCCAATGTGTACAACGGCCTTTATAACTTCCTCGAAACTTGATTAGGGCCGCTCCAGTACCTAATAAGTTAAAGCTGAGTACCTACTTCTATTGTTCCGTGAAACCATTCATATTTTGCCTACATTAATACATTATTTAATACAAATTTTAGCTCTTTTTAGCTAAATTTTGTTTGTTTATGAGATTGTGAGTAAAGGGCAATTTCTGGTACTGCTGGTTCAGTTTGACAATTATTTTATTGTAGAAAGATAGATAGATAGATAATATCTTTATTGTACCATTAATACTTATAAAATATCTTACAAACTACTTATTAAATCGAGTATGGCACAATCGGCGGCCTTATCGCTGACAACGATCTCTTCCAGGCAACCTTTGGATGGACGGGATTGGTTAGTATAAAATAATATAATAATAATAAAAAATATAGAAAGCTGAGTGAAATAAATACATTATGATCTATCTTTCAACCATAACATTATAACCGCTAAGGGCTAACGCGTCGGTTTGTAAACCGCCTAGCCGTTTTACAAACGGGCTGATCCAACGACTACGCGGTGACTGTAATCTTTCTTGCAATTTCTTTTCCAAATAGCTCTGCGTATCGTAGACGACCTCAGTGGCGCAACGGGCGAGAGTCCGCCTGCGACGCAAGAGGTTGCGGGTTCGATTCCAGCCTCGGAACAAATTTGTGTACAATCTGCAGAGTTTGTTCCGTTGGTCTGGGTGTTTTCTATGTATCATAAAAAAGTATATATTTATGTATATAATATATTAAATATATCAGTTATCTAGTACCCATAACATAAGCTTTGAGTAGCTTTGGGGCTAGATGGTGCTCTGTGGATTGTCTAGCATTATTATTATTATTATCACTTTTTCAGCCGCCTTATGAAAACAAATAAATTGTTCACATTTTCTCGTTTCTACGTTAACTAGCGTAACTTTGTAATAGGTAGTGCGGCTAACAGGATGTTTGGAGGGAATATTTGTAAACGATCAATCCCTTTAGTGAAATTAGCAATTATTCTTAGTTCTGATATTGGCGTAGCTAATTAGAGTGCAATAAACCGAATCAGTTTGGTGGCGTTGTGGTCGAAGGGCCGAGACCGTTACAAAAAAATAAAGTGGTTGGTTAAAAGGAAATGGTAACTTATACAGTTCATCCATAATTCCATACTAATCAACAATAATATGTATAAATGCGAAAGTTTGGATGGATGCATAGATGGATATTTGTTACCTCTTCACTCCAAAACTACTGAACGGATCGGACTGAAATTTTGCATACCTACAGGTAATTCTAATCATGGAATCAAACATACTTTTTACCCCATAAATCAGTTCCCATGGGATAGAAATCACCTTTAAACGTTTATAGAAACAACGCGTGCGAAGCTGCGGTCATAAACTAGTATATTGTAAAAGCGAAAGTAATTGTATCAGTCTGTCTGACTTTTGCACGCCCAAACGGCTGAACAAATCTTTATGAAATTTGGCAGGGAGTTAAACGGTATCCCGGGGAATTAGACACGGGCAAAAGCTACACTCATGGATAATATAGAGGAACGCAAGAATATTTTTGGTTTTTTTATTATGTTTATATCACACACTGGCCATATATTATTCTGAACAAAATTTTACATCTAATGTTTAAATTCATGGTGTTCCTTTTATTTCTGACACTATGTTATTTAGCAAAAAATAATCCTTATGATGAAGCCTTTCGATCGGTATTATAAAGCTACAGGATGATTGTTTTTCTCGTGTAACGGGTTCGATTCCCGGTTCAACCATGTAATTATTTAAATATCTATGAATGCAGTTTAAATTGTTTTTTAAATTAAAATAATGTCTTCTTTCAGTAAAATGTTCAATCTACAATATTCAAGGTACTCCATGTGGCATACCCGTAGGACGCCCTGTATACCGGTGCATGTAATTTGAAAAAAAAGGATCTCATCGTCTTTTGGGGAGTTAGACACGGGCAAAAGCTACACTCATGGACAAATTTAGAGGAACGCAAGAATATTTTTGTTTTTTTTATTATGTTCATATCACGCACTGGCCTGGCCATATATACCGGTGCATGTAATTTGAAAAAAAAAAAGATTTCATCGTCTTTTGTTTCAGAGTTGCATTTGTTTTTTTCGGCTTTGTGTTAATTAAGTAAGTGAATTTGTCCATGAGTGTAGTATACCTTAATAGTTACCTAAGTATCTCATTCTCAAGTAGGTTTATTCTTGTGAATTTGTCATCAAAGTTGTCAGTTGTTTGAAAACTTTGCCTCCAGTTATTTATAACATAACCATCACAGCTGCTTAACTTAATCTTCGTTCCACATCTTAGGAAATCTTAGAAATATGTTACTTTATAATTTTCTTGGGACTATTATCCTGTTTCAAACCGTAAATAAATGTTTACGATTTGCATTTAATCCTAAGGCAAGCCTAAGTTGTATTTTAGGACCACTTTAGGATTTAACACTTTGAAATTGAAATTTGAAATTGAAATTGAAAATTTATTTATTCAGACATTCATCCATTTTGTTAGTAACACAATATTATTAAAATTGAGAATGGTTAGTACAATTACAAAACAAAATAAATCAATCAATAATAACAATAATAATAATAATAATAATTTCAAATATGATGTCATGTTAATATAGTGAGCAAATTATATTTAAATGTCAAAAGTTATTGGGTTACTAGTGGGGCGAGTGGCCGATGTTGATTTACAACCCATTGACTCATGATGCCAGAATTGAAACTAAAACTATCATTTACAATTTTAAGTAAGCTGTGGGTGCTGGCGCAGGTGCGGCGCATCAGGGACGCGACTTTGGTGCGGTCTTTATTATAAACCTATTTACCTAGGTTTTTGTCTTTACGCAGAATTATCAGTTGGTTTATAACCAAAAACTATAAAACAAGTATTATGACACCAACATACAATATTATAACATACAATGTATCATCAAATCGAAAGTTCACTTATTTTGTTTATATAACGTACAGCAAATCATTAACATGCAACATTTGTTTCAGGGATAACCCCAGGGAAATTCGCAACAAAGCTGAGAAGCAGAGACGGGATAAGCTGAATCGTTCCATAGCTGAGCTTGCGTCCATGGTACCTCCGGTGGTCGCCGCCAGTCGCAAGATCGACAAGACTGGGGTCCTGAGGCTCACAGCCCACTACCTGCGCGCTCACGAGTATGGTATGTGATATTCCTCGTGTTAACCAGCGTTTCATAGAGGTAACGAGGTTTCATATCGCATAGATACCGGCATGCCATTCGTTACTTGATACACACAGCACGTTATTGCTGTCGCTTACTGGAGCGTTAGTTGAGGTCATTTTGGCCCGCCTTAGCTACAATCTTAACAAATCAAAAATAGAGCTCGAATATTACTATCGAGCTTTAATGTCTCAGAGGGAATGTTTCCGCGACGTAGTTGATCTGTATCAGTGATACAAATACGCGTTTAATTTGCTAATATTTTCTAGTTTCGCCACATTCCATACGGTAATTGTTATATTGTACTAGAATGCAAGCTCCACCTAAACCAATTACATATGAATAAGCGACGGAATTGTAACGTAGACGACGTAGAGCGAATTGCGCGTGGCCAAAGCGGGTGGCAGCGGCGGCGGCGGCGCGGGCGATCCGATGCGATGCAGGTGCGCGCGTATTAGCGAGTATCAAGTTATAATGGCATGCCGTTTTCCATCCGATATGAATACTCGTTACTTTGATACACAGCGTAACAGATCCGCAGATGTTAACCCTTAAGTACAATGTTGTTTTCTTTTACGAGTGCTTTACGCTAGCTTATCTAAGAGTTGAAGTCGTTAATGTTATTAGGTCCTATTACCGACACGATTAATGTTGAATCGATTTGTTTGTGTATCTATACGGTATTGAGCTCGCTACCTAATAAAATTGCGCACTTGTTATTGTCTTAAACATTTGCATTATTGATACCTTGGGCTTGGATGATTCACGTTTCCACATTGAATATTTTATTTCATAAAACTACATAGTTAATATTCCTACATTTCCTACAGTCAACGTCAAATCTGAGAATATGGCAAACTTACAAAATCTGTACGTACACGACATAAACAACAGTCTAACTGTTTAGACTATGTATAGTAAAAAAATATATCTATCTATGTAGTGTATTGTATTAAGTATATCAGTTATCTAGTACCCATAACACAAGCTCTGCTTAGCTTGGGGCTAGATAATGCTGTGTGAATTGTCCAGCATTATTTATTTATTATTTATTAGACACTGTTTAGCTTAACGCTTGTTAAACCAGTAGTGTTTACGTTGGTTTTTGTAGTACTGCTAAAGAAGTCTTTTATGTTAAAACTAAATAACTAGTGCCTAACAATATCGTCGTAAGCGTTTTGGTTCCAAATCTAGTCTAGTCTTACTTATTCTAGGGCCACTTAAGTCACAGATTCGACAGAATCCAAAATAAAATTAACTAAGGTGCAATTTCACCGTTGAAATGAAACGCGTTCAAGTGACGACGTTAAAACTCGTTTTCGCATTAACTGTGTTCAATTGGTACATTTTACATTTCACCAGCATGAACTAAACGCAATTAATGCAGAACTCGTTTAAATATCCTGAACGCCCGATAATGGCTGTTCAGCGTCTATAAACGCATTAAAGAACTGTCACTGTCGTTGCACGTATTTTTTTGTTATGGTCTATCCTATGATTTTATGTAAATCTGTGGTAAATGTTCGTTTACGTAAACGCGACTACCCGACAAGCGTTATGTTAGGAAGCTATGGCCACGGTAAACATCCGTGTAGGTACCTACTGGTGTTTTGCCCCTCATCACCTTAGGGGTCAAAACGATACTATAAAAAAATTACTAAGTGTCGTTTCGCTCCTTGAGGAACAATTTAATAAAATTAAAGTATTCAAACCGGCTTCGAAGTTAAACTGCACATTATATTCTAATCAGCAAATTAAAAGCTACCTACATCTTTTTCTGACACTATCATCCAGTGTTTTTCAGTGTTTTAAATTGACTATTCGCAAGCAACACAGCTTAGATTCTAAGCTGTGTTGTTTGCGAGAAACTATTAGATGTGACAGAAACTGTCACAAATGTAAGATAATAATCATGAGAAACAGACTGTTCCTGTCAAATGAATATCAATTGACAGATGAAGTCGGACTCTGGAAAGGCTTTTATCATTATCATCTAGCCCATCTATGAAGGCTGGTTTATGTTATGTTCGTTTGGTAGCACCTACGTATATGACTTGTATTGTAAAGCCTATACGGGTAGATAAATGTCAATACTGCGAACGCATCTGTCATCTCTAGCAAAAAATGGTTGACTTCGTTCTAGGCTTGTCCTCTGTGGGAAACATGCTTTATAATTACAATGATGATGATCTCAAACTCGAAGATGAAGATGTCTTCATGAACATGGAAGTGAGAAGGACGCAGAAAATCTCATTTACCTTTAAATAGTAACTCTCAAAAACTGATTTTCATATGACTGATTGAAACAAATTCTAATGCTTTTTGCATTGTGACCAATAAGAAAGTAGTAGTCAGTAGTTGCATTGTGAATTCTGCAGTGGCGGATTGTTGTCTAAATCCTAACAAAAAGAATCTCGTTCTGGTTTTGTATACTTATTATGTTTGAATACATAATAATAATACCTATCTGTAATCCAGCATTTTTTTTTTTTTTTTATTTTAATATCAATACGAAATCGCCTTTTAAAAAACCCGCCAAGTGCGCGTAGGACTTGCACACAACACGAAGGATTCCCTAAAAAATCTCTAGAATTTTTTGCTAACGTACATTATAATACTACAAATTAAATTAAAGGTGAACGTGGCTTTTTAAAATTAATTTAGTTTTTCATCCAACAAAAATTAAGATAATATGCAAATGGAACAGAAGAGCAAATAAATAATTATTATGAGTCTGTTGCGGTAACTTGAATCTGTTGCAATCACGTGAAATATATTTCAATATGTAAAATGTTTGCATTATTCTACTGAATGTAAGTTTTGATTTTCTCGCAAGTAAAAGGTAGTGTTTAACTCGGCCCAAACCGAGATTTTCGTAAATTATTTTTTTTTAAACACCGTTTTACGTCTTTAATAATAAAAAAAAAGTGATCAATTATTTCAAATTTTAGTGACAGGTTTAGATAGACTAAAGTCTAATTCTTAATAACCACTAACAAAATCGTATGAATCAGTATCTCTATGGAAGCTAAAGGACATGTTTATAAAAAAAGAGTATTTTTTTTTTTAATTCCTAACAAAACCCATATTTTTTATAAAAATACCCAAGAGATTTTTTTCGGCATGTTCTTTACAAATAACCGGCTCAAATTTAATTTTTTGACATTGAAAATTTATTTTTATTTTTACTAGGAAGAAATGCCACCAGCATTGAAAACTAATTGTTAATTTAAATCAATTAATTTTGTTTTGATCGTAATAATAGTTTTAGTTTAGGTAAGATATTAATTCTTTTAATTTTTTTCTTATTTATTGGAATTTACTACCTGACCTGCCTTTGTTTAACCCATATTATTTCTGCAATTGTGAAATTAAGTGCATTGATTTATACATCGATGGATATCTAGCTTATCAGGGAGAGGCCTGCGTCCAGTAGTGGACCGATACAGGCTGTTGAGGAGGTTGAGGTTGAGGAAGATATGTAAAAGTTATTTCAATAACATACCGACCAAATTCATTGGGGAATTAAAAATAAGGGTTTTGTTAGGAATTTACAAAAAAACATGTCCTTTAGCTCCCATGGATACTGATTCATATGATTTTTTAGTGGTTATTAAGAATTAGACCTTAGGCTATTTAAACCTATCACTGAAATTAGAATTGGATAAACACTTTTGTTATTAATTAAAACGGGGTTTACCCAAAAAATAACGAAGTTGCGAATATCTCAAAAATGGTTCACTTTTGCAATGTAATATGGGATCAAAATAGTTTCAAATGGCCTCCCCCATCACCCCCTAAAAGGGTCTGCCCGAATTTCCAATAATCCTGTATACTGCTAAAATCATGAATCATATCGTATCAAAAATACAAAGCTGAACGTTTTACAAGATTTTTTTACGAGACAACGACTTATCTCCTGAACGGGTCGTGATGAAAATTTGCACAGATGTAGTTCTGAACCTGGAATGCCATAAATAGACTATCCCGCACAGCGAGAAGCCGCGGACAGGAGCTAATATAATGTAATTCCAAAATTGATAGCTTTGGCAATCGTAGTCAGATAATACAGATTTTTTAAAAAGTATCCTATAGCAAAACTAAGGAGGCTGTGCACAAGATCAGCGTCGCACAGAGAGCCATGGAGCGTGCCATGCTCGACATCACATTGCTAGATCGAGTTCCTAATACTGAAATTCGCAAACGGACTAAAGTTCAAGACGTTAGTGAGCGGATGTTGGGGCTCAAATGGAGTTGGGCAGGACACTTGGCCCGACGAAATGACGACAGGTGGACTAAAGCACTGACTGAGTGGTGGCCAAGAGACTGTTGTAGGAATAGAGGACGTCCACCGACGCGATGGGTCGATGACATACGCAAAACCGTAGGCTATACCTGGCCCAGACTAGCACAAGACAGAGGTGAATGGCATAAACATAGAGAGGCCTATGCCCAGCAGTGGGTCAACAAGGGCTGATGATGATGATAGCAAAACAATGATATAAATGTGTTTAAAAACTGTTTATTAGAAATACTTAGGTATATTAAGAATCAATTTGTTAGGTCTGGCCATAAACTAGTGCAAAGTGCAAATCTATTCTTAACTGAGCCAATTCGTATCTCTGTATTCTGTATCCGAGCTCAGCGCTACACTACGTCTCTAATCAACTTGTTTGTGATATAAATAGTAAAGAAAAAAAAATTTTTTTTTTGCCTTTATTAATCTGAAGCTTTTGTTCAAAAAATCCAGTGCTTGAGAAGACAAATCCAATGAACCCAAACTCGACGGGGTTGCGTCGTTTCGTTTAGGAGTTCCTATGGCCACCTTAAGTCTCCATCATCAGATCAGCTCAATAATACCATAACATTGAATCGCCACTGAACTTATATAAGTAAGCTAAATTTCAGCTCAATCAGTTGAGGATAAATGGTCCAAAATTCAGTTGCAAGATTGGTACCACACATACTAACAGGGCAAGTTAAATAAAAGCTTATAATCATTGTGATTGTTGTTGAAATCAAAGATGATTTGAAAGTTAGATCCAGCATAACATTTTATTATTTACGTTTTGCTAATTTTGCGTAAAATGTGTAAAGTAAAGCAAAAAACATTGTGAAACAATTTGAGGCGAGGGTCATATTACTAGTCATGCAGTACGCTGCTCGACGTGCGATTGACTCTGTTCGTTTCCTACGAGTTGTTAGGGACTTAGGCGGCTACCCTTCCTTTTTTATACTGAAAAATACATTCAAACAACGTTGTGGAATTTGATGAGGCTAGGCTAGAACATGCTAATGAGCGCAGGAATCCTACACTATTTGAATTCGTTTTTCCATGAGGCTTCTTACGCTTTAGTTAATCGCACGCAAGATTAATAAACTTTTCATCCCATCTATTCGAAAAGAGGCGAAGGGTTCCTCGATAAGTGCGAACAAAATGGGTCATTCCTGTGCACATAATAACAGTGAAGAAATGGCTTTTGAATTTGGAATACTTTGAACCTAATTAAAAAGTTTGAATGCAATTCGCTTCGATAAAGGCCGGACAATAAAAAGCGCGCCTGGTGACGCGGCATTGAATAACCTTTAAAAAATACGTGGGACTTTGTTATTCGTTTTTTTATTACTTTTTATCAGAATATTAGGTAGGTACAAACAATTTTAATTTGATTGACACAATATGAATAAGATACGAGTTCTAGCAGTGAAAGTGAAATATGAGCAACAAAATATAGGTAGGTAAATATTCGTTACTACTGAAGCATCTCTCTTATTTATTTTTCTCATAGGGGGGGATGAAAAGCTAAAAAGATACCACACGCTACCAACATTATTTAACCTCAAGCGACGTACTTTGAATCCCTCGCTACACTTAGGGTTCTAATCTAGAATTTAATTTTTTTTTTATTTTAAGATTGCCAAAGCACTTCGCTCTGGATTCAAAAAATCGCTCTACTTAGTTTTGGTCCCTTGTGACACTATTTCACTTCTCTTGCTCAAAAAGTGTGTCATTGTACCGTAGCTTAGCGGGAGTAACATTCTACTTTAAAAGCCCTAGGGCTAAAAAGAATTTTTTCTTTTTAATTTTTGTTTGTAATCATCAGCCAGACGTTTATTCGTCAATTCGTCCTCTTACAAAGAGCATACATTCTATTTGATTTTTTATTGAAAATGGAACTTAAAGCGCCTTCTTGTTTATTTGTTAGATGTCTATTTCAGACAAGAAGTTGAAGAAGGGAGATACATCCTCCGTGGTAGATATTTTTTTCGGGTTGAAGTATGCTGACATGGCCAGCATAATTCCACTTGGTAGGTACGACTGTTAATTTAGACCCTTCATTCGCAAAATTGCTATGTAAACCTAGCCCCATTTCTGTCTTTTGGTAAATCTGAATGTCGGAATGCCGCGTAGCAACGCTTCGTTGCCCTTTGGCAAATAGTTCAGTTAGTTGTTTAGCTTTGACTTAAGTGCCCGAATCAAAACCATGTTTGCGCATTTACATTGCCACTAAACTTCTGAACGGCTGGTTATGAAAATTTGTAAAAGCAAGCCGTACCTACATTACCTAATACAGATAGCTGCAAAATTTCAATGACTGCTTGACGAGTCATATCGAGGGTGAGGAAGCTGTCCCAAATCTCGATTTCTTCCTCAGTCTCGCTGTAATGATAACACTAAGTACAAACAAGATTTAATATTGGCAAAAAAGTAATAGAAACCTATGATTTCAGTGTTTGTGCCATAGCTTTGGAATACATGAACGACATTGAATACTTCATGCTGTTTAGATGCTAAATAAGTGTCGCCATAGGCGTCTCCCCTAAGCGGATATAGTTCCAGACGTCTCTTGGTTACCAATTACACGTTGCGATGTGAAGATTGCAAGATTTGCAAGTAATAGGTACTTCCTGTTGGTAAAATTTATTTTGTTCCCTTCTCACTACTTTCCTTCTCTACTTAAAGGATATGACGTTGCTTTTAAAAAATATGATTGGTTTTATAACGAACTCTTTAGTGATAATTCGAAGTACTAGCACGAGAAAACGTAGGTCAGTCCGTACAAACCTAAAAAGCAAATTCGATTGTATCGCTTGATAAACAAATCCTCATGAGGAAATATTTTTCTATTGCAAATCTATTCGTCGTAGTTGGTGGTTGAGCCCACTTGAAGAAAAATATTAATTTACTTACATAAATTTACGATTAAAATTCAGTTTTAGAATTACCTCACCTCTCCTCAACAGCCTATCTAGTATATTGGTCCACTGCTGGACGCAGGTCTCACCCTGATAAGCGCCTTATTGACTTTTATCTCATGGGGGTAGTGCCCATAATCCCCACGCTGGGCATGCGGGTTGGGGATCGCAGTTCGGTGGTAGAATTGTTCTGCAGGGGGCACTGCTACCCGCTCCCGGTTGACATTCCTTAGTCTCCTCATACGACACCCACGGGAAGAATTGGGATCGTGAAAATTCTAAGCCAGCACCACACAGCTTAGGAACAGGCAGAATTACATAAGTACCTTGAAATTGAGGGCACATACCAGTTTAGGTTTCGTATAATAAGACTTTTTATATAATGTATCAATTATGGCCAATAAATCTCTGCCTCTGATCTCTGGCTCTGCCTGAAAAGCTATTGTTAAAATCGTTGGAAAGTTCTAGTACGTCACTTTTGCTGCTAAAGTGGCACGTGTTCCTCTGATCCGTCATTCCTCTCAAAGAAAAAATTTATAATTAAATACCAGTCAGTTATTCCTTTTTGCTGGAAAACATTCCAGTGCAAGTTTTATGCAATATCTTATTTCTAGGAAGCTTTAGTAACGTTCCCTTTTATATTATTTAATCCTCGACGAGATAAATTTCTACGAACTCGTTTATGAAAGGATGGTTATTATAAAATGATAGGAGTATTACATTTTTCAAATACCCACTTACAAAAGAGGGTAATTGAAAAATGTAAGAAGTTTTCCCTGGAAATAAATAATTAGTATTCACTTATATAACCTTTTACCTTGATTTAAATTACAACTACTCTGTTAGATAGAGAGTATGAAAGTTATCTTCAAGTTGAATAAATTTCTTTTTCTTTCACTGAGTGTCGCACTACGAGTACGTGAACGCCAAATGCGACGCGACACTGACACATAAGTGAAAGGAATACAATAACTAATTTACAAATACCGTACAAAAATGCTTTATCGTACACTAAAAAGGCAAAATTACAAAGAGAAATTACCTATGACAAGTACAATATGTAGAAGCGATCTCTACCAGGCAACCTTTATTAAACTAAATTAAACTAACACTATCATGGCCCCAGACGCAGATGCCAGTCTACTCCCCGTGTCGCGGCGGCGCGTCCCTGCGGGTCGCACCGCCGAGGTTGGGCAGTGAATGCGTTAAATTAAACTAACACTATCATGGCCCCAGACGCAGATGCCAGTCTACTCCCCGTGTCGCGGCGGCGCGTCCCTGCGGGTCGCACCGCCGAGGCTGGGCAGTGAATGCGTTAAATTAAACTAACACTATCATGGCCCCAGACGCAGATGCCAGTCTACTCCCCGTGTCGCGGCGGCGCGTCCCTGCGGGTCGCACCGCCGAGGCTGGGCAGTGAATGCGTTAAATTAAACTAACACTATCATGGCCCCAGACGCAGATGCCAGTCTACTCCCCGTGTCGCGGCGGCGCGTCCCTGCGGGTCGCACCGCCGAGGCTGGGCAGTGAATGCGTTAAATTAAACTAACACTATCATGGCCCCAGACGCAGATGCCAGTCTACTCCCCGTGTCGCGGCGGCGCGTCCCTGCGGGTCGCACCGCCGAGGCTGGGCAGTGAATTCGTTAAATTAAACTAACACTATCATGGCCCCAGACGCAGATGCCAGTCTACTCCCCGTGTCGCGGCGGCGCGTCCCTGCGGGTCGCACCGCCGAGGCTGGGCAGTGAATGCGTTAAATTAAACTAACACTATCATGGCCCCAGACGCAAATGCCAGTCTACTCCCCGTGTCGCGGCGGCGCGTCCCTGCGGGTCGCACCGCCGAGGCTGGGCAGTGAATGCGTTAAATTAAACTAACACTATCATGGCCCCAGACGCAATGCCAGTCTACTCCCCGTGTCGCGGCGGCGCGTCCCTGCGGGTCGCACCGCCGAGGCTGGGCAGTGAATGCGTTAAATTAAACTAACACTATCATGGCCACAGACGCAGATGCCAGTCTACTCCCCGTGTCGCGGCGGCGTGTCCCTGCGGGTCGCACCGGCGAGGCTGGGCAGTGAATGCGTTAAACTAAACTAACACTGTCATGGCCCCAGACGTAGATGCCACTCTACTTCCCCGTGTCGTGGCGGCGCCGCGTCCCTGCTGGTCGCACCGCCGAGGCTGGGCAGTGAATACGTTAACTGTCAATGAAGTATTATAGTTACTGTACTGAAAGGTGCACATTTCAATGAGAGCGTGAAATGAAAGCGAACGTTTAACGTGAGGAGTGCGGAATATCACAGAAATGTGAAATTGAAAAATTCTTGTATTGTTTTCTCGAAGGTGAGCGTCACGTCGTCGCCTCGTGTCGCGTTTCTCGCTTACCTAGGGACAACAGATAACTAAGCACCGTTTTTTTTTTCTTAGTATTTGGCGATTCCATCCCACAAAAAACGCAGTTCTCTCAGTCTTCTACCAAGGCGCTGCTGGGCCTCCTTAATGGATTCCTGCTCACCACTACTTACAAAGGCCTCGTTGTCGTTGTATCTCCGAATGTCACCGAGGTCCTTGGATATAATGAGGTAAGACAAATAGCTTTATTTATCACTAAAGTGATTTAACGTTCTTCCAATAATGATATTAAAAATAAAGCGTTATTGTTAATGGAAAGAAGCTTCAGTTCACACAGTGTCTCACTGTGTGAACTGCAGCTTCTTTCCATCATCACGAACTCGTCCGTGAAGACCAGCGGGGGTATTTTGATTCGTCGGAAAGGCCGTCGGATTCGATATCGGAAGCTTTTTACGAAGAAAAACGTTTCTGATATCGAATCCGACGGCCTTTCCGACTAATCAAAATACACCTGCAGGCCTTCATTCTTCCAATTTTGTGGAAAACGATTGACCCATTAAACGATGAGAGGAGAGATAGATAATTTGGTGAAAGCACAATATGTGCTTTCTTGTAAACTTATTGATTCATAAAATGTTTAGTTTATGAATCAATAAGTCAGGCATACAAAGTCAGGTCTTATCGCTAAGCAGGTATTAGATTCACTACATCTCACCCTAGGGGCGTATGAATATGTCTAGGTTGTTGGGCGAGTTTTTACTAATTTAGCTAGGTATTAATAATCACAGAAATATAGTATTAATAGATGTTATAAGAAGTTATACATTTTCAATGTCTTATGAATAATGCACTGTAAAAGTGTCTATAGACTTTTTTAATGTGCAAGACATTATTTATTTATAAGCATCCATTTTCAATTATCCAAAATGTTTACAAATTAACTAGGTACATGTTTGTTTTTGATAATAACAATTTCCAAATTATTCAATAATATCATGTCCAAAAACTTAAGGAATAGTCCACATATTCTTTTAAGTCGTAAAAACAGTTGTGTAGTAGACCTTTTCTATGTTTTCTCTAAAATAATAAAAACAAAAGATTTAAAATGATTTGGGTAGTTTTATTATAGACGCGAATGGCATTGATATAGGAGTTTCTTTTGTGTATGTCAAGTTTAAATTGGGGTACATAAAGTTTATATGGATTTTTCTTATTATATTGGTTTGGAACAATGTCATATTGTCACAGAGGTTACTATTGTGGGTAACTAACTACATACACCTACCTACTAAATTCAAAAGTGTTCCAAATTTAACAAGTTTACAACAACGTAAAAAACCTAGAATAATGCTTATGATTTTTCTTATCAATAAAAATCCTAGAACCATCTCAAGAGACAATTTTTTTACAGTTGGACCTTCTTGGCCAAAGCATTTTCAATCTGACGCATGAAGACGATCGTCAAATACTGAAGGACAACCTGATGCCTAGAAGTCAGAAACTAGGAACCAACGGCGAACTGTTTGTGCCAGAAGACCCCGAAGGAAGAAAAAGAGTGGCAAACGCATTGGCCAATGAGAAAAGAAGATTTGTGGTCAGGTATGTTGTGTAACCTAACCTAACTTATGGGTTAGATGACTCTTTTTTATTATCTTTTTGTCTTAAATTATTACTCTTTTTGTCTTAAATTATTGATTATTGTCCAATAAGAGGGAAAAAAATATTACCATAATTTTTTAGGACCTAGAAAACAGCAAAATTATTTTAAAAGTCTACTTTTCGTAAACAGGCGAAAACGCTGTCAGCCATATCTATCTATGCTGTCACGTCATACGTCTCGAAAACTAACAATTGTCATTAGCAAACGTTCATCATTTTAAAAATATAGACAGACTACATAGCAAATTTTACTCGTTTAAGATCCCAGGATGAAATTTTCTTTGTCTGAACGAGTCCTATGACGTGCCCGGAGAGACGCGGAACGCGCGCGTCTAGAACCGCACTCACCCTGAAGATGTCCCTCGTTAAGGGAACGTTGGTGTTCTTCCAACACAAATAAGTTCGTAGTTAACCCGCTTAAACATCCGTAATGAGTCCTATGACGTCTCAACATGGCAGACAGCGGTTACAGAGTTCAAATTTAAAAATTAAAAATCGATGTTTTAATTGAAAATATGTAGTCATCGTACACTTTTAATAACAGAAATCTATAAATATTGGGTTCTTAAGTCCAATACTACAGAAAATATTTATTTATTGCGCCAAATTTGATATGAGCCAAGTAGCCTATTACTGGCACGCCCCCCTTTTGTTTTTCGTAAACTGGAGGCCTACCTACTTTCATTACGAAATTTCGTTTTGTTAGGTTCGATCGGGACTCGATTCAAACGAAAACGAAAATTTCACACGAAGTTATGTACTGCTCTTTCAGTTTGGAAGTATAATAGTAAATTTTTCATTTTACTTGACACCGAAATTTTGGTTTGGTTTGTTAAGAGTCGTAAAATACGTCCAAAAACGGCCCTTTCGTAAGTAAGCGAGAGTAGAAAGAACGTTGAGTTTTGGCGCCGTACTTCGCAACTGCGGATGAAAAGAACTAGAGGAGGCCTCGAGAATCGATAGATTTTTGACATCAACGTGGATAAGGCTTGGTAGGCCAGCAGAGGTTGATTGTGATTTTTTAAATCATCTGAGACTTAGAAAATAGCGTTTAAAATTCTGAAAAACAGATAAACAGGGCGTCCTACGGCCATGCCACATGGAGGGAAAGTACCTTGAATATTGTACATAAAACATTTTACTGAAAGAAGACATTATTTTAATTTAAAAAACAATTTAAACTGCATTCATAGATATTTAAATAATTACATGGTTGAACCGGGAATCGAACCCGTTACACGAGAAAAACAATCATCCTGTAGCTTTATAATACCGATCGAAAGGGTTCATCATTATCATCAAAATTTTGGTGCTGGTTGAGCTTATTTGTAGCCGGAGGGAAGAGCCCTCGTGTCTCAATACAAGTTATTTTAACTTAGTTAGAGCGAGGAGTCATTTTCTTTGACCCTAATAGGTTTATATTAAGCATGTTTGTGCTAGATAGTGAACAGTTGAAATGTATGGTATTACTATTAATAATTAGACTAGTACGAATATTGTAAACCTGTCTGTAAATAAATATTATTATTATTATTATTATTATGTGGCATGGCCGTAGGACGCCCTGTATATTACTTAAAGATCTCGTCTAGTCAAAGCCGCATTCAGTTACAAGATCTGATGAACTTCACTCGATAGAAAAAAATCCCAAATTAAACCCTTTTTCTAATGTTTTTTTCAATACTATTACTAGCGAACTACTGAAATCATACTTTTTTTGTACTCAACTAAAGACACTTAATATTTCTAAACAAATTCGCAGAGTATGACTTGATAAAATGATTTTCGTAATCACCATGTTTAATTAACTACAAAAAACAGCAGGCGCGCGTTTTCCTTTACGCCTACTGCTGCAGGAATACCGGCCTTAATTTTATGAAGAAAAATACAAACGCGCCAACTTTTAAAAATGTAACAAGACGTTTATCATTTTGTATAACTATTTCCATCGGCCATATTCTATTTAAAGTTATCCGCATGCTTGGTTCTAGGTCCCAGTATCTATTGTCTTTCAGTCTGCCTCTCTTTATAACTTAAAAAATGCACTTATATTTTCAATAAAATGTAAAACCATTTTCTATATAGCCTTTGATCCTTACTATCGCTCGCTTGGCTGGATTGCTCGATAACCAATAAGCGACAGCAAAATGAAACTTTTCCTTCCTATTCCTAAAGTAGGTACTCATTACATGTCATGTTGTTTGTTGGCTGGAACACAACTCAAGCATTTCTACAGGCTACCTGTAAGTTTTATTGAAAAAGTTATATGCACAGTTTTAAATAGAAAAATGATTGCATATTCTGACTGCACTGTTGTGTTTGTTGAACATCGTGCGTGGAAAGTGTGTTGGCTGGTTGAAACATAGTACAAATTTGGCTAAAAAAAATACAAAAAGCTTTTTGATTTCGTTTAACGAAATTTAATACGGATGGTGTATTTTCGGATACCTGGATGAAACTCAATTATTCACAGTAGTATTATAAATTCGAAAGTTTGGATGGATCCCTATCCATCCATACCTACTACCGTACCAGCATGTTTGTTACTTTTTCACGCTAAAACTAGACTGAACAGATTGTGCTGAAATTTTGCGTAAGTGTACCTCTAATCCTGAAATCAAGCTTCTTTTTCAACTATAAAATCAGCTCCCATGGGAAAAACCTTTAAACGTTTCCATAAAAGCAACAAGCAAGTGCGAAGCCGAGGGACTTACTTGCGTTGAATAAAACAGTTGTTTCGATGTCGTAGATTTTCCGCTTACTTATCATAATAAATATAATGTTACAGTTTTATACTCATATCTTTTGCATCAGGTTAAATTCAAAACGATTTAAAACTAGGTCAGTGCTCGATTATATTTTAAAGCTACGTCCGGTAACACTGCCAAGACTTGTAATCAGCAAAAAAGTTTGTTTTCATGTTCATATTACTAATCAAGTAATCACTTTTAAAACAGTTTTTTTTTTTTGCCTCTGGAATTTTCGGAACTGTTGCTTACAATACGCGCCTTGTTGCTTATCCAGCAATTACCCACATACCTACTATAAAACAATACAACTACTTTTATCTGAAAAACAAAGTAAAACAACATTGACATTTTTTAATTAAAAAGTTACGAGGTACATAGCTACTACGTTTGGTGTAGGTAATAGGTGGGTGCGCTTTTCGTTTTGTTTACGGACAGGCCATCAGCCAACAGTCGCAAGCATGACATTTCATTAGATGTTCTCCAAAGGTTCAAGAAACTCGGTCAGCGCTCGGAGCCAAGTAAATATGTGACTTGTCACGTGGAGGGTTCCTTGAGGAAGTCCGACAAGGCTTGCCGCGGGTACAGCCGCTGCTGTCAGATGGTGCGCCGCGCGCGCGCTCGCGGGGACAACCCGTGCTCCTCCGGGAACGATGTGGTAAGTTATCTGACCTGACAGTCACGCTGATCCTTGGCGTGGATTCCTCACCGTAGAACAGCGCTGACGGGGTTTCTGCAGTCAACGATTAAGTTTAATCTACCTAACGCTGAGAGAAACGCGCTGAAGGTCAGCGTGACGCTCAATCGGTATTGGTATTAAACATAAGAATCTACAAAGTTAAAATTTTCGGAACAAAGCGGCACACAGCTCTTGTCTTGTCAAGTTGCCAACTGTATGCGGTATTGGACTAGTTCTGGTATCTAGCCTGAATATTCAAATGACTCTTAACTTGCACTTTTGATGGTATAAATAGGTATGCAAAAAGTAAAATTTGTTAGTTTAGTAAGTAGTAAAACATGGCGATAACAAATGAGCCGGCCAAGTGCGAGTCGACTCGCACACGAATAGTTCTGGACCATACTTGATATACTTTCGCAAAAGAAACAAGATAAAAGCTAAGAACAGAATTTTTGATGGTTCGCAAACAACCAAAAACCCAACATGACACTTTTATTATCTTTTGAAAATGCAATCTAAAAATGTCAACTGTACCTTTTACGGTTTATGAGACACAGCCCGACAGACGGACGGGCAAACTGACAGCGGGGGCTAAGTGATAGGGTCCCGTTTTCACCCTTCGGGTATGAAACCCTAAAAATTACATTATCAACATGCGCGTTGGTACTTATAGGCACTTTACATTGTAACCCCTGCCAAATATTTTAATATTGGCACAGCACCTATTCCTTTATCTTGTCTAAACTACTAGTAGCTACCAATCTCTTAGCGACGTATCACTTGTGATTGGGTAGGTAGGTGGTACTCTATTATATGTGGATTTAAGACTAACATAAAGTAGACTTAGTAAGTAGGTAGGTACATGTATTTCTTCCCCATTTCTATACAGTGCAACCAATGGACGTCATCTATACGTTTGACATTCCATTTGTACCTACGCACTGAACGCTTCACGTCTTCATAAATTGTTAAAGAATGGGACAGTCTGTCAGTTTTGAATGTCCAAGTCCACACAATTTGAGCTCTTGTAAACACTCGGTACCTATTATGCTCGCACACTGCACATGCTTTGTAGTTAATACGTAGGTCCGATAAAAATACAGGACCATAGTCTGTTAGGTTCCCTTTTTTTAATCCGTCCTTTTATGTTCACTCGAGGATGCAGTTCACCTTCAGTGCTAACGAGAAAGATTTATAGTCGCGATTTTGCACGCGATCGGTTGCAAAAACAAAATCTTGGCCGAGTATGTACCTTGTAGAATGGACCCGTCGTCGTCGCATTATGGAACGAACGTATGGAGTAGGCCGGACATAGATTTAAATTTTCGGAGTCGTTATTTTATAAATTTGAATATGCCATTCGATCGCTTTTTTAAATCTAAGCAATTAATAATCTATTGCACTTTAGGCCTAGAGTTGTAGTTTAGGAGTAAATGGCATAAAATAGATTTTATTGTATGAGAGCAACATACAAACAGAAATAGTGGGCGTTTTTCGTCCTTTTTCGTTCTGGGGTCTATTATATCATGTTCTTGGCCCTTTCCCGCAACTTTTTTTCAAAGACATAATATATTGCGCTTTTTTTGCGTTTTTTTTTTATTTCGCGGTTCAATAGTGTTATTAAACTCGCGTCGTCGTCGTGTCGTTGCCCTTATGGAAATGCTGCAATATACTTGATCAATGCATTACACGTCTTGATCTCGCGAAATAAGAAACATATTGCATTGCATGAATGTCACTAACGTCCGAATACTCAAAGGTCACTTATATTTGAGCACGCCTCAAACCGCGATTTTTTGACAGTTTTCAATGAAAATCTGTCAAAATTTGGTCACTTGGGACGTTCTTAAATGTGAGTTGCGTTTCAGTATTCGGGGGTAAGACATCTCGGTTTTATAGGTATTTAGTTTTTATTTACGTGATAATATTATATTACATACCTACATCCTATCCTATCCATTGATAGAACTCAACAATTGTAAAGATCAAATTTAATATAATAAAATTATTCAAGGGTATTCATAATATCCTAGAGGCGTGTTCAGACCTACGCGGTATTCGCTAGCCAAAGCGGCAGCCAGCGGTAAATTTCGTTTGGGTTTCCTGTTGCCAACTCACTCAATCTTTTGAAAAATTTATTATTTTATTTTTATAACCGAAGTATGCAGAGAGATCCATCTTATATAAAGGTACCTACTATTTTTAAGTATTCATTAAATAGCGAAGTTTCTAACCGGTACCTTTAGTACAATAGTATCTGTATAATTGACAAACGTACGACCTCGGCGCGCGAGTTACACTCGCACTTGATGGATGTATTGTATAAAATACAATACAAGATCCATTCCATCCACTCACTAAATCAGAATAACGCTAGAGCGGTAAGCCCTTTAAATCTAAATTTAAAGAAAATTTTTGGCAAAGTATTTTTTTAATCGACGTTTTCGCAAAAAGATACTTTATTAAAAATATATCATAAACCTTCGGCTTCAAAAACAAGGACACTGTCATTAAAAATACAAAATCTCGAAGAGGCTTAGCTTTAGGCCAGGGTATATACAATTGGTTTCTACTGAACCCTACTATCACATCCTAAAAGGAACACCCGGGAAAAAAGAATACCCGAAATATACAGGGTAGATTTTTGAGACGGGACAGTAAGGGCAGGTACCTTAACCGTTATAGTAAAAGGAAAACGTTCCTAGGAGACCATCCATAACTTTTTGAGATATTCTGAACTGCATTCACAGTTTTTCGAAAAAATGTACATTCAGCAAGATAATTGTAATTTTACACAAATACTTTTTTTGATGCCAATCGATCCAGTTTCTTATAAGGATCAAAAGTCTCTAATGCACCGACTGAGGTTTGAGTACTAGAAATTTCCAAAATCGTGAAAACTTTTTCCATACATTTGTAAGGAAAAATTATTTACCAACTCGAAATATTCTTTGTTGTCAAGACATTTTGGGGCCAACTGAAGTTTTAGCACAGAAACTACGGTTAGTCACAAGACCGGGTTTACACGCACCTTATGCAGGGGGCATAAGATAAATTTTACAGTGATAGTTAAGCCGGCCTCGTGGCAATTAGAACTAAAACAAGTAACAATAAAATAAAATCATTTTAACATGTATGTACACAGACGTAAATAGGTAAAATTTAGGTGATTTAGGTACGGAATAAATTTCTCAAAATGACTGCCGTTATCACGAATACATAACTTTACCTACTTGTTTTTGTTAAGAACAAGTAGCAGCCGATAATTTTATTGCATGGATATAGTTGAAAATCCTTGTCCTTCTTTTACCTCCTGAATACTGTTGTATTTCTTTTTGTAGACTTCGTTTTTAGGTATCCTAACAAAAAAAAAAACATGTACCTATCCACTGTGTTCCGAATTGCCTATTCAAACTGGAACGCACAAGGCGGCTGTTGCGGCTGTTGTGGCGGTGGAGCGCCGTCTTGCTGAAATTAAACTTTTCGCAATTTCGACAGGATCCATTCATTCAACTAGTTATGAAGATTATATAAAATGACGTCGTTATACACGGCAGAATTAAGAGTACATTCATAGAATTCCACGTTAAAAAAGAAACGAACCTGGTTATGGCTTTCCCGAACTCTGAAATGATTTTATGTCGACCAATAGTGGTTATTAGGGTTTAGAAGATCGAAGATCGGTTTCAAAACCCTTATGGTCTCGCTTGTCCTCCTTAATAACTCAAAAACTACTGCAGCTATCAACTTGAAATTTAAAATAATAATACATTTCGTGCGCCTGTACAGATTTAGAGAAAAATAAATGAAAAATGAAAATGAATTTTTTCCATAGAAATTGTGATGCCGAAATTTTAAAAGATACTTACCTACAGAGTCATATGGGGTATCAAATGAAAGGTATTATTTTTTACATTTCGAAATATTTTTTGAAATTTTTGTAGGTTTCATACTTTTTAAAATATTTCGAAAAAAGTCGAAAAAATACCCATTCCCCCCCCTCTATCTCCGAAGATTGCAGAGCGATCCATGTAAAATGTATGGAGCGTTTATAGACATGGATCTATATTTTACAGGAAAAATATAAAGAAGTTTGAAAAAAAAAACACTTTTTGAAAAATGGTCAAAAAGGGGGGGGAAATTTTCAAAAGGGGGAGCTCCCTCACTGAGTGGGGTATCAAATAAAAGGCATCGGTTTGGATATTTCAAAACAGTTTTTCAAATTTCTGTAAATTTCCGAGTTTTTGAAATATTTTGAAAAAAGTCGAAAAAAACCCATTCATCCCCCCCTATCTCCGAAGTTTGCCGAGCGATCCATTTATAATGTATGAAGCGTTTGTAGATATGGATCTATATTTTAAAGGAAAAATATAGAGAAGTCTGTAACTAGAACACTTTTTGAAATATTTCGAAAAAAGTCGAAAAATTTATCACTACCCACCTTAACCGAACCACCCATTTAACCGAAGCATGCAGAGAGATCCATCTGAAATGTAGGTTGGTACCTACTATTCTTAGGTATTCGTTAAATTGCGAAGTCTCTAACAGGTACTTTTGTTACATATTTGTTGACAAACGTTCAAAACTCTCGGCGCGCGAGTTACACTCGCACTTGACGGATCTTGTTTTTCGTCGGTGTACATACCGTTATTGGAAAAATTGGTTTCGGCAGACCATAGTAGATACTGTAGAAATTCATGATCTCTACTTATTTTTCCTCTTAGCCATCTGCAAAAGGTAATTCTTCGAACATTGACACTTGGATGTAATGTAATAATTACCTTTCTTAATGGTACTTGTCGCGAATGCGTTTATCACACCAAGCAGCTTCCGTGTTTCTATTATGTATGAATGAATGAGAATATTTTTATTTACCTTAAAACTACTATACACAATTAGACTATGTTAATTAATACTACCTATTAATACAATATAATTTATTTATCAGAAATTATAAAAAATTTGGCTAATAATGGTTATTCTGCCTTCGAAAAATCTAGGTACCCTTTTAGATAATAACTCATTTCGGGTGGCCACCTCTTTGCGTTTAGGTTGTCCTTGCCTAGTTGCACACCGTTGTCAATGTGGTGAAACCGTCTACAAGTTTGGTCACCATGCATTGGCATGTGTCTCCAGTGCAGGTCGTGTGTCCCGTCATGGTTCAATTAATGACATCATCCGTCGGGCTTTTACCAGCGTCAGTGTCGCAGCTACACTCGAACCACGTGGCCTTATGCGAGATGATGGCAAAAGGCCTGACGGTATGACTCTGATTCCCTGGAAGATGGGTCGGCCTTTAGATTGGGATGCCACGTGTGTAGATACCCTAGCGCCTTCACATCTTGCAGGGACATGGGTAAGGGTTGGTTCTGCTGCAACATCAGCGGAGTCCCTAAACGGCGAAAATACGCTAACCTTGACCGAGGCACAGATATAATAATACTATACTAGTAACCGAGGTTACCTATTTGATCCGTTTGGGGTTGAAATCCTTGGTCCTTGGGGTCCTGGGGCACACGCAATTTATAAAAATCTTACCAAGAGTCCACAGGTGATCGGAATGCTGGCTTCTTTTTCGGTCAAAGAATTAGCATTGCCATTCAGCGTGGCAATGCTGCCAGCATTCTGGGCACTCTGCTTTCTGGTGACGGCTCAGATTTTTAAGAAATAGATATAAGTGTATTGTATATATTAGTTGTAATTTTTTTATTCTGTTACCTATTAATTAAGTCCAAACGTTGGATTTACCCAGAACAAAAAGTTTGACTCTCTTACCGAAATCTATAAAAAAAGCTTTTCGCGATTTCTGATATATAAAGTACTCAAACCTCAGTCGGTCCAGGAGAGACTATTGATCCTTATAAGAAACAGGATCGTTTGGCATCAAAAAAAGTTTTTGTTTTTAATTACCATTTTCTTGATGACTGTTCATTTTTTCCAAAATCTGTGTATGCGGTACATGCATGGTCTCTTAGGAACGTTTTCCTGTAACTATAACGGTTAAGGTACCTGCCCTTACTGTCCCATCTCAACAAACCACTCTGTATAAAAAGCCGAAACGGGTATGCAATACATTTCAGAAAATTGTGTTTGTAAAAAAAATATTCCCTAGTTCGCAAATTCGAATACGGTAAAAATAAAACTTTTAGTTAATAATGAATCACGTGTGTGTACTAGATAACACAAACATATATCCAGGCACAGATAGATCTCAGAGTGCGCGTCCACTCCCCGTCGGCTCTAAAATGCAAAAGCCCGTGTATTCTCATCAATCAAACTCATCATCAATCAAACCTCAAAACAAAAGGAATTTCGTCCATGATCAAACAAACAAAATATCGAACACCATCGGCGTCGTCTGTCAAAATCACGACCCATTTACGTCGTTAGTGTAGTTATAATATTCTCTGGTAGAGCGCAGGTGGCACAGGACCGGACCGGACAGAATGGTGTAATAGAGAGGAGGCCTTAACTTGGCAGTGTATACTCAGCTCACTCACGAGCTGAGCAGATTCCTACTAGACAATAGAACCAATAACCATAGTCAACAGTTTTTAAACTTTTTTGGGGACGGAGCCCTTTTCTGAATTGCAATAATAAGCGGAACCCAGGTGTAATAAGAGGTGAAGTTACACAGTTCCTAATTAAGGCTGTAAAAACTTTGCCGTTACTCAGTCTCTTCATACCAAATTCTACAATCCAATAGTTTCGCGGAACGCATCCTACACCCAATTATCGACAAGCAAAGCGAGCCGCAATTTTTTTAGGTTAATTTGAAGCGTTATGCATAAATTGTATAACTAACATAACTAATGAACAACTTAACATAATTTTGAGTGTACCTAATACGGTTTTTAAACAAAAACTTATTGCAGCAGCCAAAAACACTCAAACAAGCCGTACTAACGGCTAGCAGAACAAGTGTCTATTTTTGGATTACAGCAAATGATATATAAGCTTTTTGAGATGGAAAATATTAAATAGTGTCAGAACCCGAGGTGAGGTTATGTAGAGTCGACTTCGACTTTTTTTATTATTGCGGCAGTAAAAAATCTGGGTTTTCAGAATTGACAAATTTATGTATTTATAAAGAGCAATGTGTACGCTTCCACAACAAATTTGTGAGTTGCAAAAATTTTGTAAATAAATTCAAACAAATTGTCCAAACCTTTCTGTGCAAAAAGATTTAGTATAAAATATCAGATTATCTAGAGCAGCCATTCTCGAAGTGTGCGCGAAGCCCTTGGGCTCTGCGAAGCCTCTGTAGGGGCTCCGTGAAAATACTGGTTATAATTAATAAACAATATTGATAGAAAATAAAATGATAAACGACATTCACTAATTATGTCCAGAAAATTGGTACAAGTAGAACGATTATATATTTTTTTATTATTGTTATTTTTTTTAATTAACAAGATAAATAATGGCAAAGACGAGCTTAACCCTAAAAGGAGTTCCATGTATTTATGAGTGCTGATGTTTCACTAATGCTTATAATTTTAAGTAGGTTCTTTATAATTGGAACAAACTTGGGGAATGTTTATTTTGAATTGAGTAATGCCTTTGCTTTTCCCAGTATCATAGGCTGAGAGAGCTGTGATCCCGGCGGAGCAACGCAGATGTCGGCGGTGGCGGGACGCAGCGGGTGTAGCGAGCTCCGCAGTAAAAACATTTCTTTTGACTCTTTGCAATAAATCACGGCTCGCTCTTTCTCTTCTCTCGTTTTCCGCGTACATTATATTTGCCCGCTCTGTTACTGGCCATTACCCTCTTTTGCAATACAAAAAAATACGGCACGCTCCGCTTGCCGATTACTGATTATTGACCCCTCAAGTTTTGACACTATTTATTTTTATTAGCCCCTGTAAAAATCTAATACTTCTTTTCCGCAATCCAATAAAAAGACGGTGTTCCGCTAGCCTTTATAACTGCTTGATTTGGACAGTGTGTAGCTGTTGTGTGTGCCGTAGCAAGAAGTTTTTAATGTGTTTATAAAACTAAAGAATACGCGGCTTATCGTTATTACGGTCTTTGTGCTGTATCGTAATGACGTACAGCACAAAGACGTGTTCTTGAGTGGAGACCACGACTCGGCAAACATAGTGTAGGACGCCCTCCGGCCAGGTGGGATGACGATCTGCGAAAGACTGCAGGCAGATGCTGGATGCGGCAAGCTGAAGACGGGGCGCTATGGCGCTCATTAGGGGAGGCCTATGTCCAACAGTGGACTAATATAGGCTGATTATGATGATGATGTAATGACGTAGAACGTAGGAAGACAAAGCTTTTTTGAGTGCTTTTTACTGTTGTGATAAATTTCTGTTTATAAACCCCCTAATACACTCAAATCAAGATGCACATGACGCTACTTTGCCAAACGCCACAACAAATCCTCAGTCGGCTCCGTCAAATATTTTGAGTGCCAAAAAGAGTTCTGTCGCTAAAAAGTTTGAGAACCGCTGATCTAGAGGAAAAAAAACTTGGGATGGATTTTTCTCCAACTAAAAAAATAAAAACTAACAGGCTAAAGTTTCTACGTCGCTGCTTTTACGTGTCTACCTACATACCGAAGCGACAGAAATCAAAAATATCTCATTATTTTCGTGTCAGAGTTTAATTTTAAGAATTTGACCAATAAATAACTCTGAATAAAGTAACTCCTTCATGCTCAAACGCCTGAACGGATTTAAACGGAATTAAGTAAGTACCAGGTTGGCTTATATACCTGGTGATTTACAAATAGGCAACTATTGATCCCAGAAAAGTGCAGTGTTCCCGTGGGATGTTCAAACGTATTCACCGCGAGTAACACAGCGCGGGGCGCAACGAGTAATGGCCTTTGCCATAGAGTGGGCTATTGACATAGAGTGGGTCAATGATAAAAATAATAAACAAATAATGACCATTCTCTTCTGTTCTGATAGTTCCGAGCAAAATTAGCATTAACTTGTTGCCATGGTGGCAAGACAAGAAACTGCTTTGTGTAAACCGACTGATAAGATATGTAGGTATTTAATAAAGTATTTAGTTCTTGATAGAGTGACAATATGAAGCGCGTATGAATTACTTATGCCTTATGTATTATTAAAAAAAAATTACGTCTGAAAAAGGGAAACTGCATTAAATAAATTGGTGTCATTTCAGATGCCGCCTAAACTAAACTATACCTACTAATTTGACTGCACTAAAAATTATGTCATCCTTTTTATTTCTATCGTTATGAAAGGGACGGTAATATTTTTAGTGCTGTCAAATTAGTTAAGTATTGACGACATCTGAATTGATACCTTTGCCGATTAGATTGCTATTTATTTTTGGTCGCTTTGGTCTACTTAGCGACATACGTGGGAACTTACGTAGGTACCAATAGCCACCTGCTGTATCGTTAAGGTACCTTTACTGTGCTGTGCTGATTGATGTTACACAGGATTCCTGTGCTGATACCCTGTAACAAGACTGTTGTATTGTAGTAATAATAGGTACCTACTTACCTACAAGAGTACCTATAGGCACTACAACACGGAGGGACACGGACTATCCGTGGGAATCTTCTAAGTCGTTATTTAGTGAACTCAAATTGCTGAAACTACCTTGTCTGTATATTTTTGATGCAGCCTTGTTTGTAAAGAAACATAATGAAATGCTTATAAATGTTATATATCAGTTAAAAATGAATTTATAAACTGATATTGTTGGACTGATTATCTCTAAAACTGTTTAAATATGTATACGAAGCTGACCTTTGTAAAAATAATATAAAGAAAATTTATATTCCAAGAACGGAAATTTGAACTAGTAATTACAATTGAAACTAATTAATTTTATTGATAAATGGCTGTGTCAAAATAAATAATATGCTATACCCACCCACAAGGTGTATGTACAGACTTTAGCTATCTAAAACCAAGAGACTTTAGATTCGGACGGGAAGTACCCCTACTCTAAAGTGAAGTGGACATCTCGTCTGCGGATGAGTTTTAGATTCGGACGAGATGTACCCTAACCCATAATTAGAACCTAAGCTACCTATCTATGTAAATATCTACAATTAATAAATTAATTTTAATTTGAATAGATCTTTGCTCATCAGTTAGACACTGTATTAATTGTTATTACATTACAGGTAACAACGCTATAAGACGGAGGTTAGCAGAAGTTACCTAGAAATTGGCTCGACGCAGCACTTTTTTTGTTTGGTTCAACGAAAGCTTTATTTAACTTATGCTTTACAGTATCGATATCAGTAGCGGAGTCTGAATAGCTCTGCTTGATTACCAGACTAAACATTTCAAACGAATGCAAACATAACCTAAACAACCTAGGTACAGGTGATTTTTGATTCTTATCGTGTAGGTGCCATGCCTGCCGACATTCTAAGAAATATAAATATCCTCTGACCAATTACCAAGCTTCATATTTAACTTACGGAAGTTTACAAACCGCAACGTTCAGGCACATAATGTATACAAAAAAAATGCAATCGAATCACTGTACAATTTCGCTTACAGGTTTTTATCGGCGTCGTGCGTCCGGCATCGGAGACCTTTATCAATGAGATTGCTTTGGAATCTTACAAGATGGAGTATCGCACTCGCCACTCCATCGACGGAGAGATAATCCAGTGTGAGCAGAAGATTGCCATAGTGACTGGTTATATGACGCACGAAGTAAATGGAGTCAACGCCATGAACTTTATACATCGCGACGAGGTCCGTTGGGTCATCGTCGCCCTACGAGAGAGTAAGTCATTGCAGCTCTATCTTGATCTGCTTTCGATGCGTCGTGCAATTCGAAGACAGAGTACTGTGAATGTCAGATGTATTGTGAATTGTCAAGTACTTAGGTACTTGATTGACAATGACAATTCACAATACACCTGGCCCCAAAACATTGTCTACTTTTCAACCGACGAAAATCGGAGGGGGTTCTCAAGTCGACGCGTGTGTTTTTTTTTATGGATGACCACGCATATATTTTTACTGAGTTGTCCGATTTTGATTTTTTTTATTCGAAAGGGAAACCCGAAGACGGTTCCATTTAAATTTGACCCGAATTGTAGGAAAACGGCGGATGAATCACTACCACGCGTAACTTGTAACAGAAGAGTCCGATTTTGATAATTCTTTTTTTATTGGATAGGGTATACCTCGATGTGTCATCAAACTAAATTAGACTCGAATTTTAACTAGATGTCGCCACTAGAAGAATTTGAAGTCGGTTTATCGTTTTTAAAACACGCCTAATTATACCTGCTATTTTTTATATATATTTATTTAAAAAGAGTATCGGTACATAGAACGGAGAACCAATTCATACAACTAGTATTTACACTTATAGGACTTAAATTTATAACATTCTATAAATTTCTACAGGTAATAGAGTTGTATAAACTTAGCACAGAGTGCCTTTTGAAATTTACGGGATTAGGTTCCTAGCTCGGCATTAATATGATTGGATAGGATTTGGTCATTACAAGCCGTAGGGATTATGGCATCACCCCTTTATGCCGATGAGGATAAGAGCCAATGAGCTGCATATTAGGAAAGGTAGTGCCCAGCTTTTTTCCCGGTTTTTTATGCCAAATCAACACTCTACGCTTTTCGCACGAAATTAGTTTTGCATGGCAATTAAGATATTTAATAAGTTACCAATGAAATTAAAGGACTTGCCATTGCCATTGTTTAAAAATAGACTCAATAAATGGTTACTGACTCACTGTTTTTATAGCGTGGAGGAATATTTTAATTTAGGGCAGATCAGACATTTTTGATTTAATTCTTAACCATTGTTATTATTTACGTAGGTAGGTTTATTAAATTCACACACCAGTCCAAGATTACTGGTAGTATTACATTGATACCACACTGATACAACAACAGCATTGTAATATTTGACATGTATTCTGTGAATAAACGATTCTATTCTATTCTATTCAGCTTCTACTATCTAATGGAAAGCTTTTGAGGCGTACTTTATTTCAATATATGGCAGCTAAGATTAAATCGAGCGCGAACATGTTGTTTTGTGCGTGTAAGAAAAGCACACCGATAGCTTTCAAATGACACGTGTGTCATCACTGTTGGACAAATTTCAAAAATCGGGCCAAGACATACAAACTCCTTTGCGTATATCCTTTAGTTTCAAAGTCAGGTAAAGCCAAGAAAGCCCCACTTGAGACACACATCGCCGATGCCGGAGCTCAGGAAATGTATGCAAGTAATGCGAACAAACAGGTCCAGCGCAGCGCGACGGAAATCGAGTAGGTATCTGAATTTCCACACGTGTTTTTTCCTGATGGAAAACCGTTTTCATTGGTTCAACACGTCATCAGTATATTAATAATAATGCCTTTTATTTCGATAACTAATTTTAACAATAAATTACTCAATTTGACGTATGACTTAAACACTAATTAGTTAGGTCCCTTTCGAGCCTCCTCTAAGTTTTCCCAGTCTTATCTATTCTGAGCTTTCTCTAGCCATAGTTTTTCCGGCGGTTTTCTTAATTTCATCTGCCCAGCGTTCCTGTGGGCGTCTCTGGATCTTTCCATAGAAACCTTACCACCTTTTTCAACCCCGTTAAAAGTTTATTTTTGAAAATTACGTGTTATCTAGAATCTAAACTATCTATATACCAAATTTCATCTATATCCGTTAAGTAGTTTATTAGATACGTGGTAACAAACATTCACACAAAATTCCCCATTGATAATATAGTAGAATAAAATAACTACCTACGTATACAGTTTTTGTTTTCTTCTGAATAGAGGTCATGACTCCGTCCACGACTTCTCTAACTCTCATAGTTTCAGATTCAAAAAGCCTATATAAAAATAAATTGCTGTTCGTTAGTCTAGCTTAAACTTAACAACGGCTTGATCGATTTGATTACTAGTTTTTTTGTTTTGTTTGATTAATAGTTTTTTGTTTTATTTGCAGGGGTGTTTAAAAAGAAAAAAAAAAGTAATTCTATCTACATAATCTTAAAATCTGTTTTGAGATGTAGAAACCGATACCATTCATTTGATACCCCACTCGCTGAGGTAGCCCCCCTTTGAAAATGATTCCCCCCTTTTGACCATTTTTTAAAGTTATCTTCTTACAGACTTCTCTTCTTTTTCTTGTAAAATATAGATGCATATCTACAAAAACGCTACGCTCTGCAATGTTCGGACATAGGGGGAATGGGTAACTTTTCGACTTTTTAAAAATATTTCAAAAAGTATGAAACCTACAGATATTATAATCAATCACTGTGATGTAATTTACAAATTAATACCTTTGATTGTGGTACTGAAAATTTTCATTTTGTTTTATTTATTTTTCATTGAATCTGTACAGGCGCACGAAATGTATTATCTTTTTAAATTTCAAGATAATAGCTACGGTAGTTGCTGAGATATTATAGAGGGGAAAAGGAAATACTAAGCGAGATCTTACGGGCTTAGAAACCGATCAGGAAACCCTAAAAAAAGAAGTTTATAGGGATAGATTCACAACGACTAAAAATAACAGCAAACTTGAGTAAGGTTGCCGTTAAAATATTGAATAACGATGGATTAATTCAACCAGGAAAAGTAATATAGTAAACTTTAGGAATTTGTGACATTATGCCGGGAAAAGCACCACTTGCTAGTTCCCTGTAATAAGTAGATCCATGTTTATGAATTGTGGACGCCGCAGTTAGCTCGCCAGAGTGTATTTTAGGAACACTCTTAATTAGCACATTTAGCACCTCGTTAGTGCCCTTGACAAGTAATATTTAAACAATCAAGTGTAAGTTATTACTTACGGTAAGTACTTATGTAAAACATTGATCGTGATATTTTTATCATGACTGCATGCCGTGTTGTCTGCTTTGCAAATTTTCTGAATTCTATGACATGCCGATGCTTTGCGATTTTGAAATACATTTGTATGCTGTTTGTGGTGGGATACATGATAGGCGCAAAAACCGATTGCCCCTATCATCCATCTCTTCACCTGAGTGCTTTCTGAGTAGTATCTATACTAATATCAAAGCCTACCTATATGCATACAGTCGTTCGACGAAGGAGTTTTGACCGGGCAATCGTACGGGACCCAAGGAACGGGTCGGGGGGGTGGGACGCTCCCGAGTAACTAAGGCGGTGATGTATTCTACTCGAGAGCGTCCCTCCCCGTCCCGTCCCTTGCCCCCCATACGATTTCTCTGTCAAAACCACGTCAAAATGCCTTCGTCGAAAGACTGTGTGCATATAGGTAGGCTGTGCTAATATTATAAAAACGAAAGTAAGTCGGACTGTTAACTTTCATACTTAAATGGCTGAACGGATCTTAATGACATTTGGCATCCCGGTAGACGGTATACCAGGGACGAACATAGACTACTTTTGAAATAACGCGTGCGAAACCGCGGGCAGAAGCTAGTAATAAATGTGTCACTCAGGTCGATTGGTTAGAACCAGTACTTACGAATTATTGGTTTAAGAGTAATGCTTTTATTAACAAAGACGATGCAATCAAATAATAGAAACAAATTAGATTATTGGTAGGTATTACTGGTTTCTACCAATTGACCGTCGGGGAAACCACTTGTAGAAGGTCTGTCGATTAACTTAAGTTAGAAAGAACGTAACGTAACTTAAGTTAGTTAAAACAGTCAGCTTAGGTGTGAATCATGTGCGGTGCACACTAACTTCGTGATTGTGAATTTAATAGATGGCAGTATTCGGATTATATCGAATTAGTTAAACTGATTTTTCTGAGAGATCCTGCATAAGATGTGCATGAGCGTTATGATCGAAGTCCCGAATCCGATGTTCTCAATATTTTTTGTATATAAAAATTTTCATGGGAGAAACCTTTAGTAATAGGTAGGTACTAAACATACTTCATTAGGTGAATCCAATATATTTTAATTTTTATTAAATAAATACCATTTAATTTCCTCACAAATATGAGGGCTAAGATTACACTTTTAGAATTTATACTCATTTTAAAGTTTTACCCCAGAATTTCGTTATTTGGTTGACCGATCTCCATCATAATTTAATTATAAAAGTATTTACACTTAATTTCCATTTTTCTCAGAACTGAGATTCGGTGGCATCTAATAAGGATAAATCAAATGGCATCAATTAAGAAAAAGGATACAGATTATTAAACAAATACATAAATCTATATTATTTTAATAATACAAAAAATATCGAGAATTCTCATCTTCGGCTAGCGCTTACAAGTAGGTGCCTATTTTACGCGTTACTAAAACAATAGTGCAATAAAATTGCTTATCAAAATGTACTACACAGCGAAATCTAAAAACTTTAAACAGGATACAGCACCGAACTCCTGTTACATTTTCCTGGTTATAATGAGTAGGTGAGTGGACAATTTAAAATTAAAATTAGATTAAAATCATTCTCATTAATATAACGCTTGAATAAAGAAGACAAAACACCAACCATCTTTAGCACCTGTTCAGTTTTCATTTAGGTGCCTAGCCTACTTAAGCAATAAGCCAAACAGTCATTTGCGTCAATTCTCGCCAAAACTAAACTATTTTGACAGCACTAAAAATGTCATCATTTTTATTTAAATCATTATGAAAGGGGCGGCACCATTGTTAGTGCTCTCAAATTAGTTTAGTTTAGTTTTGGCGAGAACTGAATTGACATATTGTCATTGATTTTTAATAGCATTAATTCTAAAATTATAGGATCTTCACAGGCTTGGGGCTAGATAATGCTGTGTGAATTTTCCAGCATTATTTATTTTATTTATATATTCTTTAGAGTGGTTTTCATGAATAAAAGAGTTTGAATATTGAAAGAAATTTGGTGTTGAGACATATCTAATTATAGTGACAATCGTTTACTGTTTGTTTAACTTTCTTCTTATTATTATTTGCGATAAGCACTCTACGTTTTCCGTTTGCTCTGCATAGCGACAATCTCTCTAGAAGTCTAGAATATCATATGTTTACATAAAAATACATAATATATTAGATAGGTACATAACTTCACGTGGTTAGGTATGTGCATACAAAATTGCAATAGACATTGCAGTAGATTGTGGATGGCTATTTGTAAACAAGAACGTTTCAAACTGGGTAAATGGGTACCTACTGATTACATATTTACTGCTGGAAGAGCTAGTAATTGCTTAAGTATGCGCGGCTATTCAGGGTGTCAACATGTGAATATTGTTATAGCTTTTATTTGTAGTGCGTTAAATTGAATTTTATTTATTTATATTTAAATTGTAACCCACAACAATTAACCTTTATTTCTGTTAACACTTGGTAAGTACTGCCTATACAATTGAGAGAAATTTTATTTGACGGACTACAAGTGTGTTCCCAGTGCCACCTAATTTTTAATATTTATTGTTATAAATAAACGTCACAACTATTTATGTAGTTGCTAAAATAAGTTTTATTTTGTTTACATTATGTTAGGCAAAACAAAACATTGATTAGCTGTAATTAAAGTTGACAAAGTTACAACTTTAAAATCCATCATGGTAATTTAAACTAAAGTCAATCAAAACGGGATATTTACCATGATTTGAGTTATGAGCTTTCCAAAACTCAAATCACTGTAAAAATCCCGTTGTATAGAATTGATAAAGTTAAATAAGTAATAGAGTAGAGTAGACGTGCTGAGCTACAATCATAACATCTTAGACATTTTAAAAAGTTATCATTAACATTTAAGTTAAATGCCCCTTGTAACTTTTTAGATTTATTTAATCGTTTCTTAGGTCAAAGTCACATTTGACCAAGAAATTAGACTAATGGAAACCACCCTAAATTTCTTAGATCAACATCACATCATACCATGAAACATTTATGAGTGGATACCACCCTAGAAATTTTACTTATACTCATATAATTATAACACCTACAAACCACGAAGCAGTTGATGAGGAGATACAATACTTAGGGTGGTATCAACTGATAAAATTTCCTTAGATTTTTTTAAAGTAGTTACCGATACGTACGATACGTACACCACCCTACTTAAACTGTCCCTTCAATTTCAGTGTATGACCACAATCGCGTATACGGCGAGTCGTGCTACCGTCTCATCACCAAGAATGGCCAGTTCGTGTACATGCGCACACGCGGCAGACTCGAGGTGGACGAAAACTCGTGCGTCACCAGCTTTGTCTGCACCAACACGGTGGTGGACGAGCGAGACGGGAAGTATCTTATTAAGAAGATGAAAGAACGCTTCTCAGTCACAGTGAACACTAACGCTTCACCGCTGTTGGACAAGGATGTGAGTTATAGTATATTAATACTAGTTTATTTTCTGCCAACGGCTTCGCACACGTTGTTTCTGTGGAAACGTTTATTATTTATTTGTCCAACAAGTAAGCAATACGATTTTTTATTGAATGTGTCAATATTAAATCCTGAGCTGCCGAAGCAGTCTAGAATAGAGTCAGCGTAGCGAGTGGCTCTAAAGTAGACTTCTGAGTTAGCGAGGGATGTAAAAGGCACGAAACGAAAAATATTTGCTCTCGTGTTAAACATAGAACTTATCACTATGACTAGCAAGAAAATATTTTGTAATTTATAAAGGAGGTCGAATGTCAGAAATTCATTTTTGTCAACCGTGGAGGATAAAAATTCTATAAACCACTTTCAAACCATGAACGTAAGAATTTTTTTTCTATGATGATTGCATTGTTCATAATTCAAATTACTTTTTACGACAAGTTGAATAATATTCTTTATTCCACATATGAGCACAACTCGATTTTGTTCACTGATTTTCAGCAGCAAAGACACTGTTTTCGAGCTAGGGTTTGGTTAGGTTAGGCCTAGAATAGAACTAATTGTATGGAAAATGTCTGCCCGATCCGTTCAGTAGTTTTGACGTGAGGAGATAACAGACATCCATACATCTATGTATTGATACTTGCTTCTACCCGTTTTGGTGTGAAGAGGTAAGAACCATCTCAAGACCCAAACATTCGTATTTATAATTTTGCGCCTTCCCATCTTCCGAGGACATCCGTGTGGGCGGGTGCGGCGGCAGATTTGGCTGAAGATCTCAAGATGCGCAAGTATGCAGGTCTCGACAGAGCCTACACATTTGCTCCTCTTGGAGACGAGACCCTAGGTCCGTGGGGTGCCGAGGCTCTTACGGTTTTAAAAAAATATCTGAGCGTCTGGTCGAAGCGATGCGTGACCCGAGAGGTGGTCAGTATTTGGCACAGCGTATCCGCATTGCCATACAGCGGGCCAAGGCAGCCAGCGTCATGGGGACGCTTCCGACTGGTATTGATATAGATCAGTTGAGATACCTGTAGATTGTTTACAACAGTCTGCAGTTAGCTCAATTGTTTCAATTGTAAATACTAGTTCTTTTTTATATCTATTATTTCATTCTAATTTTCTTTGTGTATAAAGGCTTCTGTCCTAATTTATAATAATAGTATGATTTGGATTGTCATCAACACTGGACATAGAACACCTGTAACAAAAGATACGCTTTCAATTCCAGGAATCAGTTCCGGTAGAAGATCCAAAGCAGCTAGAGAAGGTGATAATGAACCTCGTGACCAACCTTCCTTCGCCGCACAGTACGCCCTCGCCTCTCTTGCCCGACCAGTCGTCCACCAGCGTGCGGCTCGCCATCATACCCCCAAAGAGAGAACGCATTGTCAGTGCCATCGAGAAGATATATACCGTCATCAAAGACATACCGAAGCCACCCAGCATTCTCGAGGTGGCTGAGGACGAAACAGACACAGCTCTCCCCGTCCCGCTCCAACACACTTACACCCAGCAGAACATCGGCAACGCAACGCCTGTTTTCGGCCAGAACTCTTCACTCCTACCGAGTGACTACGCAGCTACGTATCATGAGCAGATGAATTACCAAATGATACCGCCGCTAGATTTGACGGAGTTTTTCGATGCGGGTACGAATGGGATGCAGTATCCCGAGAGCTATGTGGAGGATGCCAATGGAATGAACATCGCAACGGTCGAACAGACGCCCAGTCGCAACTCTCCTAGTCTTGAGATGTTTTTCGATGAAGGCAGTAAGTACATTTTATTTATTTTTATATATCGGCAGGGCTTTTAAGACTCTTCGTTACCGAGTCATTGACACGGAATCTAACACAAATTCGCGTGAAATTCGTTATGCAAGGAATTAAACTACCCGGAAAACTAGTTTTCCACAAATCACAGACCATTTTATATGAACCCATGCTACAATAACGTATGATATAATAGATATTTTGGTAATATGTCAAATTTTAAAAATAAATCTATTAAATGATTAAATGGTCCATAAGTAGCACTATAACGAAATTTATGAAAACATCGGTCCATAGAAAATGTTTTACTATCTAAGGAAAACTACTTTCCGCTGTTTATATTCCTTGCAGAAAATATCAAAAACCGCTAAAAGATTTTAATTTTGCGCGAATCTGTGCAAATTCCGCCTTGATGACTCGATAACGTAGAGTCTGAATAGCCCTGAGTTCAGTTTGACGGTAGTAACGAGGCGATGTCATCGTGATATCTCATTTTTCTATAATAATAAAATGAATAAGAATGCTTAATTTCAAAATTTATAAGGTAGTAAAGTTAATTATATAACTAAATAAATTTACTTCATAGTTAACTCAGTACAAACACATTATGAAGGTATGCATACAATAAGGGCTATAGAACTTAACTCTTAAGTATTCCTTGATACCTTATGGGCCATTAAACGTTTTCTGCCGTCAAGCACTGATGTTACCTTATGGGCCACGGAACGATAGACCACTTTAAACCTTAATTGTATAGTGCAGGGTTTATTTTACAATGAAATCTCTATTCTACCTGAAGCTTTTAATACTTTAAGGCTTCTATGTGTTACATCTAATTTTTCTATGGGATTTGGTACAGCGCCTCTACCGTGCGGACATGGAACTACAAATCTCATACAAAATGAGACGCCATGATGCCGTCTCGATGCTATCATGAAACCGAACTCATGTCTCAACAGACGGCGTTAAAAACCAGTTTTGTCAAAATTATTAGATAGGAGGTATCAGAAGTACACGGACGATATGCCATTTAAATATATAGTTTGAACAGCGCCCTGTACTCGTAATGAGTTCTAAGGTAAAAGGGTTTTTCCTTTTTTGCAAAACGCTTCATTAATATGATTATTATAAAAAAAAATTCTTACTTTAACCTTTAAATAATAATTTTTCCGTTTCAGTTTTGAACTCTCAAATAGAATCAGCCATCAACTCATTGGAACAAGCAATGGACCCGAACTTCCCAGATCTACTGGTATGGACTCATTTGATTTTCACTTTAAATTAATTCATTAAATTTAAAAATAACATACCAAGACCTGGCGGTCGTGTAATCGATCGCTCCGACTACAACATGTAGATGTCGAAGATTTCACTAAGGGAACCTTTTTAAAGATGCATTTATTTGCCTAAAGTTTGTATTTGGTACGTGCCTGAAGAGTTGTAGGTAGGCCAGCATTCAGTCCGTGATAAGAGAACAGAACCTGGCCTTTTTGAGAGTGTGGTTCCAATTGACTCAGATACGAGTTAGATGGGTCAAGAGCCTCTATCTAGCAGTGGGACACACTAGGCTTAACGTCATTTTATCGTCATTACGTACATTATCGTACTAAATTTCGCTAAATTAATCGCTTTACCTTATCAATGGTGTCGTTCCAGAATAACACTTTTTGGCAATTTACTTTTGATGAAAGGAGAAAGGGGAAAGAACTACAGATGGTGGCACGTATGTCAATAGTGTCAGGGGGCACGCCACGAATTATCTAGAGTGTTTTCATCTGTGGACGATTCTGCGATGATACCGTTGTCATAGTACAGCGATTAGCTAGCAGAATTCGGCTTCAGGTTTTTGGCTTCTGGTTGTGCATAAAAAACTTATATACAGGGTTATTGGTTATTCGCTGACACTGTATGAACTGCAGGTTCTGCCCACCATCCTGAAAACGTCCGTGAAGACGCCAGGTTTCAATTCTTAAAATTGGTGGAAATGGAATGACATTCGTATGTACAACCCTCCATTCAAAAAACGTTCATTATAGGGGTTTTCTTTGAAACTAAACCTAAAAACGGCCTTGCCTTGAATTATCAGAGGGTGTGTGTGTGTTCGGCTAAGTCCCAGCCAAGCTTATGCCACTTAAATCAACTTTCGTGGATGTTAAATAATCCAATGATGATGATGTAGAGTAAGGTAGGAGTGGGAGATAGGTATTTAGTAATTAATTGGGTTGAGAACATAATTGCATATAGAAGGCGATTCACAAAATAAATTAAGAATTAAGACCTGGTGTCTTCACTAACGTGTTCGTGATGGGCAGAACCTGCCGCCGCAGTGTCAGTGTATTACCAATAACCCTGTATGTTTATACAAAACCTTGAAAAAAAAATGTCACCTGTAGTTAAGTGGTGAACGAGGGTAAAAGGCTTTTTAAAAAGACAATTTCAAGGCGTGTGATCAGCTTGAAGAGCAGATCAGAACTAGCCTTTGTTTATTTTAATTCGAATATATATCTTATGATAACAAAGGGTTCTATGTCTAGTGATTACAAAGGGTTCTTATTTCTAATGTTTCCTGTTACATACCAGGAAATTACATGGCTCTTATCTCTATTGCCTAATTTACAGAGAAGCCATTGTGTATGGCGAGGTTACGATGACATAACTCCTCCCCCCTTAAGATTAAGGCGTATCGTAGGCTGCGACTGGAGCTGGATTTCTTCAGCTTCAGGATGCTGCGTTAAGATGTTCGCCGACCTGGGTTTCCACCAGAACTTGTATGCAGCCATTGTTGTTACTGCTGAGAGTAGGATGATGTAGAGCATAATTGAAGACCAGCTAGGTGTGCTGGAGATGATGGTTGAGTCCTCGTTGGGTATCTTAATGTTTTCGGCTTGTTGCATGACGTTCTTCAGGTTGTCTAGTTCTATGTTTTCTATGTCAAGTTTTATGGGTAAGACTTTTGGAGATTGGTGTGCGCGTGGTAATGGGATGGTTTCCTTTATATTTACGTACCTTTGATGGGTCGTAAGTATCTTGTCTAGGATTTGTACCTTACAGTTGTTGCCTATGGTAATTAGGAAGACTCCTTTGCTCCTTTGGTACTGCACATCGTTGTTACATGTAGTTTTCATGACTTCTTCCTGTTTCATAACAACTATCCAGCTGTTGTCTTTTATCTGTTGTATAATGTTATTTGTGTATGCTGCCGTTGCATAGGTGCAGTTGTGTGGTTCTTCATGTTGGATAAGTTGGGCGATGCAGTCGTTTGAGTGTAATAGTGTTTGCCACTCTAGGTGTTTGCAGATTACGTTGCCTTCCGTAATCTCGGTGCATGGCTCATGGGGGTATGCGAACTCATTATTTCCCAAGACAAGGAGAGGATTTTTGGGTATTAGGATGGTGTCGTTATTGTTAGGGATGGAGTATAGGTGTAGGAGGTTATAGGCTTGTTCCGCTACCAGTGGTATGTCGAGTATGAAGTTAAGTGTCTCGTTGGTACTGTATACTTTCACTTCTATTGTCTTTTCCCATAAGTGAATGTTTTTTATATTAGGTGGGAAAGGTAAGAATGTGTTTATTTCGTTTTGTATGTAGTTTAATTCGTCGATTAGGTACGTCGGGTTGATTATACTTGGGTGCATTTTTTGAAGGTGCGAAAATGTTAATGCATTTTCTAATGTTTCTAATCTATCATAGAGCTGTTGAAGCGATATCTCTATGTCATTGTAAATGTTTGTAGTTAAGTAGTCTGTTTCAAATTCGCTATTTTGTTGAGAAAGTCTGTTTATTGCCGCAGAGATTTTATCTTGATTGTTTTTGATTGTCGTAATGCTATTTTTATAGTCTTTCATGAAGTTTTCCATGATACTTATGGTTTCTCTCTGATTTGACCTGTCCTTATTAATTGACGATTGGATTGCCTTAATTTCGGTATCGAATTTTATTGCGTCTGTTTGGTCTAAGTTTCCGGTGATGGCTTTGATTATTGAACCTAATCCGTCTATGAGACCTCTTTTGTTTCTGTAATTAGACCTAAAACCTATGTTTTCTAAACCTAAATAAAGTAACCTACTTTCTATGGTGTCAATGAGGTAGTCTATTTGTTTATTTATTGTTAAACTTATTGAATCGTTCTGTTTTAACCTCATTGTATAATAATTACTACATATTTCTACGTAAATTTCCCTCAAGCTAGATGTGTTATAAATAACTGCTAAGTGGTATGTGTCCACTTGATACTGTGCTTTAGCTTCAGTTAGCACGAGTATTCCATTATGGTTGTCTATTGGCTGTATGACTGCTGTCGAAGTGGCGAGTCGGAGCACTGCGACGAGGGTGATGGTGATTCTGAAACATTTTCAGGCCGCCTTAGCAAACGGAAGTGTACTCTGATAGTTTTTGCGTTTACGTGCTTCCCTATGATTTCAGCTATTTGTTCCGGATGTATACGTACTATAGTGTATGGTCCCAAGTATTTTGGATCCAGTTTATTACTTCTGGCTGTTTTTGCTACTTGTTTATAGACGATGTCGTTGACTTTAAATGGGGCTGTTTCGGTGTTTTTATTTGCATTTGCTATTGTCTGTTGTTTTCCGCTTGTAAGTTTTTCATTTATGAGTTTTTGAGTGCTTTCCATTATTTGTTTATGTTTTAATACGTATTCTTGGTAGAATTCTTTAGGGCAATGTAGTTCCATAGGGTTTCTGCTATCAGTATGTCCGTATAGTAGTTCGAAGGGGGTGAATCCGGTTGCTGAATGAATCGTGTTATTATATGCAATTATTGCGTATTTCATGGTGTTAATTGGTTCATCCTTGTCTGTTATTCTTTGTATTCTTATCATTTCCGCGAGCGTAGAGTGTAGCCTTTCTATGGGCGAGTTCGAATTCGGGTTGTAGGGGGTTGTGAAGTGTATATGTATGTTGTGCATAGCACAAATTTCTGTTATTACTTCATTGTCAAATTTTGAATCTGAGTCGGTTGTGATTTTCTTTGGTACTCCTATTGTTGAAAAGATGCTAAGTAGTGCTTCTGCGATGTGAATGCTAGTAGATGCGGTCAGTGGGATTGCTTGGGCATATTTTGTGAAGTTATCTATTATGGTCAAAAATGTCGTTCCTCCACTACTGTAAAGGTCCATGAACATGTGTTCCATTGGTTTGTGCGGGGTGTCCGTAAGGGATAGTGGTAATTTCAGTGGGTTGCGCTCGTACTTACTTTTCAGGCATCTGTCACATTTGTTTATGAATTTTTGTATTGATACTAACATTTTGGGCCAATGATAGTTTCTGTGTATGTGTTTATATGTTTCTTGAATACCTCTGTGTACCGTTTTTCCTTCGTGGTATTTTCGTATTATGTCTGTTTGTTCTGAAACGCTATCTATTAGTGTGACTCTGTTCCTGCATCTAATTAGTTTTGGGCCGCGTTCACTGAAAATATGTTTATAAACTTCGCAAAATATTGGGAAAAATTCTTCGTAATGGAAGTAGCAGTGGAAAACTCTGTTTGGAATTGTGAATGACTTTAAAAATTCGATTATTTGTTCCCTAGTGTTGTTTATAGGTATCCACACATCTTTTATTATTATTTTCCCTTTTGATCTATCATCTACTCTATAAGTGTCTCCGGGTGTTTTCCTTATGTGAAACTGTTTTAATTGCCTATCAATTGCGTCGTCAATTTCGGGTATTTTGTCCTTATTGGTTTCTATTTCCTGTTGAGGTTGAGGTGTGTGTTCTAAGGTGATTTGGTCCTCTTGTCCTTGGCTTAATAGCTCGGGTGTGGTGGGCATACCTAATAGAGTGCGTATATCGATGTTGTCTAATTCTGGGTCTACTGTTGAGGTGCTAGGTAGGGGGTCATTAGTGTTTAATGGGGTCGTATTTTCATTGTGATGTATTATTTGTACCCTAGATAGTGCGTCTGCGTTTGTGTTTAGTTTTCCTTTTTTATATTGTACATCGAAGTTATACTCTGCCAGTCTTAGGCGCCAACGTGTGAGTTTGGAATTTGGATCTTTTATGGACATAATCCATGTGAGTGGGCGGTGGTCTGTGTAGATGGTGAACCGCTTGCCATATAGGTAGGGTCGGAAGTATTTTATGGCCCACACAATGCTAAGTAGTTCTTTCTCTATTGTAGCATATCTTTGTTCTGTGTCTGATAGTGTACGTGAAGCGTATGCTATTGGTTTGTCTAGGCCTATTTGTCCCTGAGACAGAACCGCGCCTATAGCGAAGTCGGATGCGTCCGTGGTTAAAATAAACGGTTTTTCGAAATCTGGATATTGTAATATTGGTGCGTTAATGAGTACTTCTTTGCATTTTTCGAAAGCTTCCGTGTATTCTTTTGTTAGTTCTATTTTACTACCTTTCTTTAGGCATTTTGTAAGGGGTTTTGTGAGCTTAGCAAAGTCTTGGATGAATTTTCTGTAGTATCCTACTAATCCGAGGAAGGATTTTATTTCTTTTTGAGTTTTAGGTAGTGGGAATTTTTTTACTGCTAATATTTTATCTTCGTTGGGCTGAAGGCCCTTGTCGGTTAGGGTGTGACCTAGGAAATTTACTTGTTTTTGTAGGAATTCGGATTTGTTTAGCTGAATTTTTAAATTGTGTGAACGGAACCTATCGAATACCTGTTTGCACTTGTCGAGATGTTCTTGTAGTGACGTTGAATAGACAATAACGTCGTCTAGGTACGTTAAAACGTTGTCTAGGCCACGTAATACTGAATCCATAAGTCTCTGGAATGTGCTAGGTGCGTTTTTTAATCCAAATGGCATTCTTAAGAATTCATAATGTCCACGTTCAATAGTGAAGGCTGTTTTTTCTACGTCTTTTGGGTCCATTTCTACCTGGTGATACCCTGATGCCAGATCTATTGTGGAGAAGTATTGAGCTCTTCCTAATTTATCTAGGATGTCATCGATATTAGGGAGTGGGTATTTATCCTCTATTGTTTTGTCGTTGAGCTTTCTATAGTCTATTACAAGTCTATACTTTTGTTCTCCTGTAGCATCGATTTTCTTTGGGACAATATGTACTGGGCATGACCAAGGTGAGTTACTTTCTTGGATGATGTTTTGCTCAAGAAGTTTATTAATTTGTTTCTTTATTTCTTCCTTCTGTTTGGGTGCCTGTCTATAGTTCCTGACGTACACAGGTTTGTCATCTGTTAATCTTAATTGGTGTTTAATTTCGTGTGTGAAAGTGAGTGGTATTTCTTCACAGTGGAATATATCACGATAATTAAAGCATAATTTTCTTATTTCCCGGTTTTCTTCTGGATTCATGTGATTTGTTCTCAATCTATCCAAGTTCTTTTTTCTTAGTTCATCTACTAAACTTGTTTTGATGTTAGGCATCTTAGTTATATTTTTTTTTAAATTCAATCGTTGTAGGTTTAGGTTACTACTGTTTCTTAACATGATTTGTTTGTCTGAAGTGTTTATGACTGAAGTTAGTACATTCCCGTTTTTAACTGAAACTATAGCTGGTGGTATTATGAGGCCGTTTTTTGCTTTGATACCGTCCGCGTAGTAATCCCCTTCTTGATAGTTGCATAAGAGGTTAATTACTTGTTCGCATTTCGGGCCTATTTTTGTGTATGATTTAATGTCGTCCCTAATGGGTATATTTGCCTTTTCTGTTCGGAGTACCATATTCTTGATGTCTATTTTACAATTTAGCGGACCTAGAAAGTCTAATCCTAGTAATCCTACAAAATCTGAGTCAAAGTTAAAGATTAAAAATTTATGTGTGATATTGTCATTGAAGAGCTTCTTTGGTAATTTTATGTGTGCCACTTGTTTATGTTTGGAAGTAGCATGAGCTGTTTTGATAAAATGCGTTTCATTTTCTATTGTGATCCTGCGTTTTTCGATGTTTTTTAAAGTTTTTGGACTTATTAACGATTGTGAAGCTCCAGTATCGATCAAAAATCTACCTCCTAATTCACTAATGTATATGTAAGGTAGGCGACTGTAACTTTGGATGTTGTTCATGAATACTATGTTGTTAGTTGTTTTTCTATGTCTAAGAGAAAATTTTCGTCTAGTTTTTCTGCTGATGCGTTTTCTTCGAGGTTTTCCTCGTTGGACTGTTCGTCGTCCTCGTTATCATCGCTTTCGTCGGAGTCTTGGAAATATAATTTATTTTTGTTTTGTTCGGTTTTTCCGAAAGGTTTTTTGAAAGGTAAATCTTTTTTTTGAAAATTTCCTGCCTTCTGAAATTTGCTGTTTGAGTTCGTAGGGTTTTTAGGATTTTTATTTTGTTGTGCGCGCCTAACTCTGAGTTTCGCTTCTTCTTGCTTTGCCACTGTTATGGCTTGTTCTAGGTTTTGTACTTGTTTTAATCTGATTAGTATTGCTGTGATTGGGTTTAGTTTTTCTAAAAATGTATCTAGAGCCATTTGCTCGTAGTATGCTCTTTTAGTCGGCTCTAAAGAGATGAGAGTACTCATCAAGTTTCTGATTTTGTCGCCGAAGGCTTCGAGAGAGCTATTTTCTCTGTTTGTTTGGATTAACTCCTGCACTAATTGCAGTTCGGTTCTAAATTCACCGAATTTACGCTGCAGTGCAGCTTTAATATCTAGCCATGTCGTTGCTCCTGGGCTTTGAGACAAGGCTTCTACAGCTCTATCTGTTAGTTTGTTTCTAATTAAGCAAGTTATATAAGGATCGTCCCTATTGTTTACGATTAAATTTAATGCATTTTCTACACCTTCTATGTAGAATGCTAGAGTTCTCCTGTTTCCATCATACGTGGGTAGGAGTTTCGCGAACGTAGATAGATCAGCGTTTACTAGTGGCTTTTCATCTACTAAGGATCCCTCACCCTGGACCTTCTTATCAAGAGACATTTTTATCTATCAATCAAAAAGTACACAAGTGAAGTAATCGACACGTCCGTGAGTGAAAAGATAAATTTTCACCACGAATATAGTACCTCGACACTCGGAACACCAAGGGTGCGTAACGTGTGACAGGTAGGGTTTTAGGAGTCTCGGGAGTAATAAGAGTTTATGCTTACCCCACGAGCATTGCCAAGTTTTCGGCGTGAGTCTGCTGCCTTGTAGCCGCTGCCTCTTGATGTCTTCTTCGCCTGCTGCTGCTGCCGTCGTCCACCGTAGGTTCTTTGTCGCGTTTGGAGACGAGGGTTCGAATCACTATTCGAAGACCGACTACCGGAACGCGCTTGCCGCCTGCGCCAGTTAAGTGGTGAACGAGGGTAAAAGGCTTTTTAAAAAGACAATTTCAAGGCGTGTGATCAGCTTGAAGAGCAGATCAGAACTAGCCTTTGTTTATTTTAATTCGAATATATATCTTATGATAACAAAGGGTTCTATGTCTAGTGATTACAAAGGGTTCTTATTTCTAATGTTTCCTGTTACATACCAGGAAATTACATGGCTCTTATCTCTATTGCCTAATTTACAGAGAAGCCATTGTGTATGGCGAGGTTACGATGACATAACTCTGTACAGGTGAGTTTTTTTTTCAAAGCCACTGAGGGAAGTCTGAAATCATGATAGTTATCGAAAAGTCATGTAAGGAGTTACGTGCTCGATTTTGAAAAAAAAATAAGTACTGCATTAATCATCAATTTCATTTTAGTTTTTTGTTTCCAGATCTCTAATGAAGTCCAAGAAATTCTAGGACAGATAGAGGACGAAGACATGACCGCTTAAAATATTTTCGGTCCTTTAACTTCGAGATGCAACTTCGATTGGATTAAGATTTTTTTTGAAGTATTGATATTTTAATCATATTAAACCAAGTGACACTTGAAATAGACATGCAATTACGGTGCCATCTTTAATAAGTTTTTATTTGTTATTTGTATTTAGTTGTTGTTTTAAATATAAGTCGAGAGTAAAATTGGGTCCATCACCACCTCTAACCAGTACCTTCCACGTACGTTATAGTTTACCTCTTTTGATTTTCAATCATACTTAGTGTGGCCCTGTAAATTTACCCAAATATTTTGGTGATCTCTGTTATTTCGACATTTTATGTTTATACAAAGATCTCTAAAAAATTGTTAGACCGTAGTATACATCTATAAGAATATAAGTGTAGTTTCGTTAGAATTTCTGTAGTGTCAATCGATGTTAAATGTTAAATGTATCGATATTTGTATAATTAACCAACATTACGGGTTTGTAGTCTCTAGCCTTTGTCTTTGTCTAGAGATGTAATCATATGGATTCTAATGTAGCTCGTTATCATCTATGTAAGTTCGTTTAATTCCGTAGTGACTTTAACATAGTAGTTTCTTCTCGTTGTGGCAATTTGCAGTTTCTAAATGTTAGTGTGGATAAGATATGATTCAATTAAAATCATTAGCTTTTATCTTTGTCAGCTGAACATGGTTAGATGTATGTGGATATTTTCGATAGTGTTGGTAGGTTCAGTACAATAAACTATTAATCGTTCATTGGCATGCAAAGCTGTGTGACAGCGCGCAAATAAATTTATGTACCTACGAGGTTTCCAACCTTAAGAGGGTCAAACAAATATGGGTGGATCAAACAAAGCTGGCTTCAAAACGTATCTGATGAACTATTAACATTTTTATGAATGAACCCTTAACTTTCCCAACGTTTGACCCGCTAAGAAAGAAAGACAATACTCTGCACGGTGCGCAATTCTCTACACGCCATATTATCAACATTGCCAAAGCCATATTGTTAATTCATAGTTTAGTGCTATTTTAAAATCCATCCTAGTCACGCGAGCCTGTTTTGTGCTTTTAATATAAAATACCCAAATATCATATAAAAATTAACACTTGTTATCTAAGCTACTTTTGAGAAATGGACTTAAGCTGTCTAGAATTAATATTTTATTCATGTGACTCAAAGACTGAGTATTTTTTTTATAATTTTGGATTTTGGTTAAACATTAAGAGTAAACATTTGAGCCTCAGCTTGAGAATTTTGGTTATAGTGTGTAGTGACGGCGTCAATACTATGCACTGAATAATGTTAAAGTAATTATGCGTTGTCGCTGTGTCGTCTAGTTCCGCCATTTTTTTTTTTCTATATTTATTCCCGACAAATTGTGTTCTCAAATAATGTATGTGTAGGTATTAAAATTAAATTGTCTACACATTGTCGAAACTAAGTCACAGTAGTTTTTTGTAGTAACACAACTAATGTATCTCAACACATGTTGACACTTTGTAAACACAGTTACGAAACAGATTTGATTGCCGAAGTACCAATTTTTTGCCAATTTTTTCACATTATTTTACTTATTTACCTATTAAATTGGTTTTCTAAAATATGATTTGGTTATGTAGACTGTATCTATGAAATCTTCTGCGTTATTCTCGAAAATACGATTATTGTATATCTTATACATTAAAAACAACAACAATAATAGAAAACCATTTAATTTATAAAAAACATAAGGGCGTATCGGTAATTTGGTTTGAGTCAAATCAAATTACACGATGAATTTCATCCACAAAGTTCTTTCGATCGATTATGAAACAAATATCACACAAAATACTACTTACGGCGAAGACACATCCATAAAAATAAATTATAAATTACTTCAAATAAAAAATTACAAGTAGAATGAATGGAACTAACGAATGAGTGATTGAATGCGCAATAAAGAGCACAAATAAAGCGCGTTGTGTTGACACGGCGACGGCGCAATGCGACTGTAAGTTACTGTTACTATTATTCCCCGCTTTTCGAAACGACGTCGAAACACAGGTCGACACGACAACGTTATGTTACGGAACTATGTATTTTACAAATATGTTCTGTTACGAAACAAAAGACTTATATCGTAACCGCCACTTCAATGGCTGTATAATTATTATGTATTACAACTAGCTAATTACTATAATTAATTATATTAAATAGCAATACCACAAACAAGTTAGGTTTGTTGTATTGCTATTCGAATATTAGCACACTGATTGTAATCACACTTTGATTGTAATGCTATTGAATGTGTTGAACTATGTCGCTCTATTATTACTTATTTCATTAAGAGTTTTTATTAATTTCAGATAGGTTTTAGTGTTTCCAAAGGGGTTTGAAGATTTTGCCTTAACATCGGCTAACACACTGTATTTTTTAAATCGCTGCACACGATCAAATCTGAATATTTAGATAGATGACACATATACAAACAAAAAATGTCCCATAATCTTAGTATCCTAAAGCATCAAGCTTCTGAGTTAAACACATGAAAAACAAGAAATAGAGTAGGTAATAGATATTTTCATCTGTGTATCTTAAAAGCCTGACGCTTTAGGACATTATGTTAGAGGACATTTTTTATTTGTTTAATTGTCCTCTATTCTAATATAAAAGTTCCATTGTGTGCGGCGATTTTAAAAACATAAGCAGTGTGGAAGCCTACCTTAGGGCTACCCTCCATACTAAAATCTTGAAACCCCTTACGCACCTTTTAAATTGCAGCACATAATAGCAAGGCAAGACATAATGTTGGTTTTGAGTAAAAAACATGTGACCGATGATGCCATAACCACTTTTAATATTTTTAAACGAAGATTATAGTGATTAAAAATACCTATTTGATATTGTTTTTATGTTAAAAAGCAAAGTAATTCATGATATTTCGTAGTTTTATGATAAGTATTTAAGATTGTAAGATTTTTTGTCATTTTCATCAGTACCTAGTGCCAAATTCCTTATATGTAATTAGAATTCACTTATAAATTATTTGTCGTTGTAAAAGTAGAAAGTGAAACACGTATTTCCTCCTTTTTATAGGAAAGTGATTCTCGTAGTCATGTTACAAAAAAAAGTGTTATCTGTGTTTTAGAATAATGTTAAGAGTTGTTACCGGTAAATTCTTTCATCTATGTTGTGTGTTTTTAAACTTCTTTGAAGGTTTTTCTTATTGTAGCTGCTCGTTGAAATAAGTACTAATTATCTAAATGACTTATTTACTTCTAAAGATTAACCTTCTTAGAGTATCTGATGAGTCAGATTTTAAAAATAAACTTGCTGTCTAAATTTTATCTAGTAGTTTAGTTACCATTGGTAGAGAGTCTTACCCCAAATTATATCAATTACCTACCTAAATTGTGTATTTTTGTCTTAGCTAGTTGATAAGAAATCTTTGTTCTAGCCAAATTAGTAATACAATGTTTGTAAATAAACCGCACATACGTAACCTAAAATTCGCTGTTGCCGCGTCACGCAATTTACATTGCTTCTCGATTTGAGATCCTTCCTTCAATAAATATTTTCTACAGCCAATACCGGTCCATTGCTGGACGCAGGTCATCCCCTAACAAACGCCTTATGGCCTTTGTAACATGCGGTAATGCACAATAAACGCCTTATGGCCTTTGTAACATGCGGTAATGCACAATAAACGCCTTATGGCCTTTGTAACATGCGGTAATGCACAATAAACGCCTTATGGCCTTTGTAACATGCGGTAATGCACAATAAACGCCTTATGGCCTTTGTAACATGCGGTAATGCACAATAAACGCCTTATGGCCTTTGTAACATGCGGTAATGCACAATAAACGCCTTATGGCCTTTGTAACATGGTATTAAGTGCACTGGGATCGCAGTTTGGTGGTAAAATTGTTCTGCCGGATAAATATTGTTTACAATACATAAAAGAAGCCTTTTTTCACAAAGAATATTACAATCAAAAAATAGAAATAAATTACAACTAGCATTTACAATTGAAACAATTGAGCTAACTGCAGACAGTTGCAAACAATCTACAGGTAGCTCAACTTATCCATATCAATACCAGTCGGAAGCGTCGCCAAGACGCTGGCTGCATTGCCCCGTTGTATGGCAATTCTGATGCGAATATAATATAATTTACAATTTAATATATATAAAAGTCGACACCAGGCGATTTAAGTTTTTAGTGTCGTAGTTTATTTACAAACATCGAGTTTGGCTAGTGTATAGGTATGAGTAGATATACATATATGTGACCCGTGCATCAGATTACGTTTTATTACATGAGTTTTACTTTTTATCATTATATTGGCAGTTGTATTTATGTCAACATGTATAATATATATATACAGGGTGGTTTTTTGAGAAGGGCCGCGATGGCCAAGTCTGAAACCACGAGGGTTAAAGAAAAGTCGTGAAGAGTCATGCACTAGATTTATAAGAAACAAATAACTGCAAATTTAGTTTTTTTTAATATTTTACTTTTGAAGGAAATCGAGATAAGTTTAAGTAAATTAATTTGTAAAATTTGCTTTTTCCTTTTATTTTAGTAATACATTTATTTGCAAAGATTGATCCTTATCAGCAATAAAATTCATTGGTTAAATACAGGTGTCCTTTTTTTGAAAAATCATTCGTGTCGATTTCCGTCAAAAGTGAAAGGTTTTAAAAACTAAACATGCAGTTATTGATTTCTTATAAATCGAGAGCACGACTCCTTTCGAGACTTTTCTCTCACTCTCGTGGTTTCGGACTTGGCCATCACCGCCCTTCTCAAAAAACCACCCTATATTTTAAATCCACCAGAATAATAGCACATATCTTAAAACAATTTGAGGGTTTATGTATTAAATAAAAAAAATAAAAGTTCACTGTTTTATTCGATATCTCAACATCCTACGTTACAATAATGCTTACAAGAGAATCCTTATCCTTTAATAATACATATGAAACGAACGCGAAAGAGCGTGACTATAATATATTTCTAAAAAAATCAATGATAATCAAAAGTATTCATAACCAGTGCCTAATTATTTGAGATCAAGATCCTAGAAGTTCTATTTTTTTTATTTAAAATAAGTTTTTAATACATATAGGTAACATAATATATACGTTGTGTACATAATTTTAAACCTACCTACCTACTTCTCTAGTAATACCTTGCCCTCATAAATTACAAAAATTAAATAACATTTTGAATAAATCAAATATCTAGTATCTATCCTTTACAAACTCAACAAATGTCTCGGAAAAAACTTGAAACGAAAAGTTAGAGCACGATTTGCCCTTGGTTTATGAAAAGCACGACGTTACGTTAGGGCATAGCTGCAACTTTCTCTTTCAAACATCATATTCTCTTCTCACACTAATATTACAATAAAAAAATGCTGGACAATTCACACAGCATCATCTAGCCCCAAGCTAAGCAGAGCTTGTGTTATGGGTAATAGATGACTGTTAAACATAATACAATACACTACTACAATATACTACATGGATAGATATTTTTTATTATACATAGAAAAACATCCAGAACAACCTGGACAAATATCTGCAGATCGTACAAACATTTGTCCCGAGGCGGGAATCGAACCCGCAACCTCCTACGTCGTAGGCGGACCTTCGCCCGCTGCGCCACAGAGGTCGTCGATAAACTAGCTTCCACTGGCGGCTTCGCCCTCGTATTTCCGGAATAAAAAGCCTGTGATGTTAATCTTAGCCTACAGCTAAGCCAAGCCTAAGCCAAGAACTACATTATTTATTTATTTACAGCCCGATCCGTTCAAGAGGTTCTTCAAACCAAAACACCGAAACAGCTCAATATCAAAACTTTCTCAGTAACTAAAATAATTAATGTGATGTGATGCATTAAAGTGCGTCCAGATTTAGTACTAAATATGTTAAAAAACATATAGGTAATTTAAAATTATTTATAAAGTGGACGCGTTATAATTAACATACATGTTTATGAATGTTAACTTGTTATTTAAGATAAGCTATATAATATAACATGTTACCTACTTATTCTGGCTGGGCACACCGTAATTCAAAATCAAAATCAAAAACTCTTTATTTCCATAAATACAAATAATGTACACTTAGAAAAGGTCAAATTATAAAACTATACACTGACACGGAAATAAAGTGATATTTTTGATTTCTGTCGCTTCGGTATGTAGACCAAAGTAAAGAAGCGACGAAGAAATTATGCGGTATGGGTATTTGTTTCTTTTTCATGCCATGCCAAAACCATTGATGGCATTGGGTTCAAAATGCATAGATGTACTACTAAACCTGGAAATAACAAATAGGTTAGGTAGTTTTTATCCCATAAATCAGAAACAACGCGAGCGAAAAAGGCAGGCAGCAAATACTTTTACTTATGCTACATAGGTAATTGTAAAATAATATAATTGTAACTTAAATGTAAAGTGTTTCTTCATTTTCTTGATTCAGGTTTTTTGAGCCAATCGTAATCCTTGTTAGTCCTGCTGCATAGTTCGGTACTGCCTGAAAAGAGAAGTTTGGTTTTAGTTTCAAAGAAAGTGGTTTCAAAGAACGTAAGGACATAATATGCTTATCCGTTGAAAGCCACATTGAAGTAGCATGTGTTGAGCTGGAGCAAAGTATTGTAGTAAGCGTATACAGCCCACCATCTGCCTCCTTTGAAATATTTGAAAAAATTATGGATGATATCTTATTTAAAATATCAAAATCTAATAAAAATCTTTTGGTATGTGGAGACTTTAATATTGATCTTTTAGAAGTTTACTCCCTCAGTAGTAGATTAACTAATTTATTTAACTCTTATAATCTAAGGCCAATATTTATGGAACCTACCAGAATAACTGAAACCTCAGCAAAATGTATAGATAATATATTTGCTTGCCAACATGAAAAACTTATAAGTAAACAAATAATAAGCAATTTAAAATCAGACCACTTGGGTCAACTAATTAAATTGGAAATACAAGTAAAAAATAATAATTGTAAACAAAAAATAAAATACATACCTGTGACCACAAGTCGATTTGAACGGTTGAAATTGGATTGGGATTCTAAACCATCACCTAATTACTCACATAACGACCCAAATGAGTCGTATTGTAGTTTTTTTTATAAATTCACCAATGCGTTCAATTCAATATTCACATCCAAATCGATCATGGTCTCAGAAAAACTTAGCTTTAGTGAGTGGGCAACAGTAGGTATACATAAGAGTAGACGAACATTGTATGAACTATATAGTGAAAAAAAATACAATTTTAGCCAGGAGTTTAAAGAAAAAGTTAAAAATTACTCAAAAATGTTTAGAAAAGTTTGTCATATAGCAAAATCAAATTATATTAGCTCCCAAATTAGAAATAGTGAAAATGTCATAAAATCAACGTGGAAAATAATAAATAGTGAGACTGGAAAGGTCAGTACCTGCTTTAATGATTACAATTTAAAGATTAATGATTGCACAATCAAAAATGACACTGAAGTAGCCCAAGCTTTTGAAAACTTTTTTACTGACATTCCAATCTCTACTACAAAGTGTCTAAACTCTTCTCAATTAATCGCTGAGTCCTTACTTATAGAAAATGTACCTAAATGCGAAAATAAACTTAATTTCAACTATGTCAATGAAAAAGATATTAAAAAAGCCTTTCAACTTTTAAATATAAAGAAAACTGCAGATCTCTGGGGCATTTCCGTTAGAATTATTAAACCTTTAATTGATACGATTGCACCAGATCTAGCTTTTATATTCAATGAATGTATTGATTGTGGCGTATTTCCTGATCTAATGAAATGTAGTAAAATAATTCCACTGTTTAAATCGGGTAGTAGGTCTGACCCCACTAACTTTAGACCAATATCAGTACTGCCTACATTCAGCAAAGTTTTTGAAAAACTAATCTTACATCAATTGCTCAGGCATTTCAATGGCAATGACCTGCTACATGGTAAGCAATTCGGGTTTACTCGGGGTAGGTCAACTACTGATGCCGGTGTAGAGTTAGTATCGCATATTTTTGATGCTTGGGAGAAGTCGCAAGATGCTTTTGGCGTTTTTTGCGACTTGTCAAAAGCATTCGATTGCGTACACCATGAAACATTAATCAGGAAACTACATCACTATGGAATAAGAGACACCTCTTTGGATCTTCTTACATCTTACTTGAGTGATAGGATACAAAGAGTTGACATTAATGGGAAACGGTCTTCGGGGTCTGTAGTTACAATGGGTGTACCGCAGGGTTCTATCCTCGGTCCTTTCCTTTTTTTAGTTTATATTAACGACCTGCCTCACCTAGTAAAGAATAATCATGAGATTGTATTGTTTGCTGACGATACTTCATTAATTTTTAAAATGAAACGACAAAATATAAAATTTGACGATGTGAATAATGCAATCTCAAAAGTAGTACACTGGTTTAGTGTCAATAATCTCTTGCTTAATGAAAGTAAAACGAAATGTATAAAATTTGCTCTACCTAATGTAAAACACGTTAAGATTGATGTAAACGTAAAAGGAGAAACGTTAGAAATTGTAAACAGTACAGTATTCTTAGGAATAACCTTAGATAGTAAACTTCAATGGGGCCCACACATAGATAAGCTATCGAAAAGACTTAGTTCTGCAGCGTATGCAGTCAAAAAAATCCGTCATCTTACAGACGTTGATACTTCTAGACTAGTCTATTTCAGCTACTTCCATAGTGTTATGTCTTATGGCATACTGCTGTGGGGGAACGCTGCAGATATTAACACCGTATTTGTGCTGCAGAAGAGAGCTGTTCGTGCAATCTATAACATGGGTCCCAGAGAATCCCTGCGTGATAAATTCAAAGAAATAAACATAATGACAGTACCATGTCAATATATTTATGAAAACTTGTTGTACACTCATAGAAATATCAATGTATTCCCTAAAAATAGCGACACACATAATATAAATACTAGAAATAAGAATAAACTCGCTGTGCCCACAACTAGGCTACACAAGATAAATGTATCTTTTAAAGGGCAATGTATACGCTTCTACAACAAAACTCCAAATGAGTTGCAAAAATTATCAATAAATAAATTCAAACAAATAGTCAAACATATCCTTTGTAAAAAGGCTTACTACAAAATATCAGATTATCTAGAGGATAAAAAAGCTTGGGACGAGTTTTGCTCCAGCTCGAAAAATAACAACTAACAGGCTAAAGGTTTCTTCGTCGCTTCTTTACTTTAGTCTACATACCGAAGTGACAGAAATCAAAAATATCACTTTATTTCCGTGTCAGTGTTTAGTTTTATGATTTGACCTTTTCTAAGTGTACATTTATTGTATTTATGGAAATAAAGAGTTTTTGATTTGATTTGATTTGATTTGAGTCATTTCAAAAATAACAGATGAACCAGTAGCCATTTGAAACAAATAATAATATAATATATATTACTAGTTTATGCCCGCAGCTTCGCACGCTTTGCTTTTATGGAAACATTTTCTATTGCGTGGGAACTGGGAAAATTTATGGGACAAAATGCAGGAAATATATACAGGACGGAAATTTCCACAACCGCACATATTATTGGGACTACAAGAAATAGTTCTCCCTCGTGGTCTCGTTAATGGGACAAAATAATGGGACCACGAAAACACAGCGGAATCGACGCACCCTACTCAGCCCGTGGATGTCGTAAGAGCCACCTCAGGGAACCCACAAGAAGAATGGCAGCAACTTCGTATATTGTTTAAAAACACTTCGGTCACCCATCCGCTTGCCAAGCGTGGTTATTTCAGCAAATCTCCCTTGTTGTAGTCCCTTGGCAGGCATGTTCATCAGTAGGTGTCGACCTCCGTGGCGCAGCGGGCGAAGGTCCGCCTGCGACGCAGGAGGTTGCGGGTTCGATTCCCGCTTCGGAACAAATTTGTGTACGATCTGCAGAAATTTGTTCCGTTGGTCCGGGTGTTTTCTATATATAATAAAAAATAACTATCTATGTAGTGTATTGTATTAAGTATATCAGTTATCTAGTACCCATAACACAAGCTCTGCTTAGCTTGGGGCTAGATAATGCTGTGTGAATTGTCCAGCATTATTTATTTATTATTTTTTTATTTATTAGGTGTGTGCTGATGAGGAGGGCAGAATGGTGACTCACCTGTCTACACCCGGTCGAGGTCCATGGTCCGCCTCCTGCTTGATCCAGCGCCCCACCTGGATCTGGCGTTCGTGACGTAGCCGATTAACGGCGACCACCATTTCTAAAACACGTTAGTAACTCGCTTTAGAAACTTTTAGGCACTGACTCTATTACTAGAATAATGAAATCCTACTTAAAATTATGAGAGAATCCGGAAATTTCATAGGGAAAGAAGGTACGTAACTTAGTACCAACTCTGTAAAATTGAAAATGATTGTCAAACTAGTAAGGCGAAAAATGGGCGAAAAAGAACAATCCCTCCATCCTTCCCATGGTCCCGCCAACCTTGCGGTTATACGGACCGAAACTGTTTGAAAAGAGCCACTCGGGTGACTCAAGACTCTATAAATCCTACGCACTTTGTCGAAGTTTGTTTGTTTGGCGAAAAATAACAGTCGTACCTAACCAGAAACCTAATCAGAATCGCCGTAAGTGTCCCTAAGTTTGCTTTCTCACGCCCCGGTTTCCGGGTAGCCGGTGCCGGGTAGCCGGTGCTGGGTAGCCGGTGCATACCCGTCAGCAAAGTGTGTGCCGTGTGGGCATGTACGATAGCTTTCACACGTTCCGGCATAATTTGCATACAATACGCCGCCGCCGGGTAGGTACCGAGCGACGAACTGTGCGATTACGCTAAAATCTCCCATTCAATGGATCGCCATCCGATGGAGACTGGGTATAAACGATTTCGGTTTCCATCACATTGTACAAAAACATACAATTTTTGGCTGGATGGAGCCGACCGACGACGAAGCTGTCAATGTCAAAATACCACAATATCAAACTCAAATGTATTGTTTTCTTTTTATGTATTTGTTAATATTTTTTATGTCTATTAACGATAATCTTGATAAGATATGTTACTCACACTTGACCTGGTTTTGCTCTGGTTAAGTACGACAACGTATTTACTATCTTAACCTTTAATCAGAATTGCTGTAATCGAGTAAAAAAGGTCAAGTGTGAGTAATACGACCATTGACTTTGATTTAGACTATATTTTGAGGTTGACGTTAAAATTTCTGTCGTCGATCGGCTTTATCCCGACAGAAAATTGTATGTATTTTTTGTGACTTTGTAAACCGATATCGTTCGATAGAGTTCTGTTTTGCTGGATATCCTTCCTTTTCAAATTGACACTTGGAAATGAAAACGGTCTGCTGGCCCATCGTTCTATTTACTGGCTTATACACTAATTAATCATTTAATAATTCATGGCCTTCAATTTTAGCTGGGTCTGGCAATCGTCCTTCGATGTTTATTTTACTTGCAATGGGATGAATGGGACTAGCGAAGGCCATCAAAAAGGCTTTCAAATATCATATATTGGATGGGAGATTTTACCGTCATCGCTCTGCTAGATACAATAAATAAATAATGCTGGACAATTAACACAGCATTATCTAGTAATATAGCAATATAGCCTATGTAACTCAGGGATAAAGTAGCTTAGCTTTTTATTAATATAAGAATTTTCAAAATTTTTATCAGAATTCCAGAGATTAACCCCAACACACCTACAGACTCATTAAGAAACAAATACTTCTAACAGCACTGATTAACTTATCTTCCTGCCTAGGTAGGTAACGCCTGTGGGACGGACGTAATAATTATGATTACATTCTGATGATGACTTACGGTTTAGTTGATAATAGTTCGCCTCGTACAAAAGCAGGTCGTAGTTGTTGAAATCATCGGGTAGGGTGAGCACCCCGTTGCGGAGGAAGTTCAGGATGTGCCGAAACATGGGGCCGTCGCGGTCGATGAAGTAGTGCTGCTTCAAGGCATCCAGGACGATCGGATACGTGCCGTTGAACATCTTGCAGAGCCGAGAATCAGGATGTCTGTGGAAATAACAGTTAACAATTTAAAGAATTTCAGGTGTCCTATGGAATTATGTTCGCTAAACCTTGTGTGACATACACACAAGATTGTTATCAGCGAGCTAGTCGTATGAAACCTCATATGAAACTGAGAGTTGAAACTGTCAGTCAACTTTTAAGACATTGACATGGCTCAAAAGTTGACTCTACGTAACAAAACTTCGACGAAACAAAAGACAAGCTGAAAATCGCGCAATCGGCCAGAAAATGGTCGCTTGCCACACAAGGCTATTTTTTGACAGGCCTTAATATGGCCTCTTGCCACGTGAGCGGAGCTCCATAGAGTATAATGTTCCTCGGCGGAGCTAGTATAAAATATCGTCGTTGATAATGCAAGAACTCATTATGTGACAATTTTAGCCAATTTGACTTATTGATGAGAAAGTATTTTTAAACCCATTGTGTACTTTAAGAGAAGGTAAAATAGATGTTTTTATTTTAATTTCGGGAAATACAAGAATATCAGAAGTAATTATCTGCTTGATGAGCCAAAAATCAGTCTACGAAAAAGTACTAAGGGTACCTACTTGAGTAATTTATTTCAATCGTTTATTAACATTTTTTTAACTACTGGGGCCGACTGCTTAGAATTCAGAAGTCAGACTATTATTACTGTAAATTGTTTGTACAATTTGGTGTTACGAAAATAATGGTAGGTACAAGTTTTCACAGTTTGTCCAACAGGACGTACAATACAATATAGGTAGTACCTAATAGAAAAAGTGAAAAAGAATCTAAAATTAACACGGATCAAGAATATGCTTACTAAATAACATTTAAAATATCGGTACCTACTATTTAACAAAGTCACTATCTCTCTGAAAATACTCTTATAGATTATAAAAGCTTTTGGTAGAAGACATTTCCTAAGATTATTTTTAAACTTATGACGCTCGAGAAGTTTGAGGTTTAGGGGCAAGCTATTGTAAGTTAACTGCAAAGATATAGGTAGGTACTCTTTTTAAACATGGTAACTATTCTTTATTGGCGGTATGCGAATATTCTGTTTATAACTAGTTCCTAATAAAGCGGACCGATTTGATTGGTTTTCAAAAAAGTAGTAGAAGACATATTTCTAAAATGTAGATGCTAGTAACTAGTATTTTTTTCTTGTTTAAGAGGGAATGGAGAGATTCTGTGTTATAGATAGAGCGTAGACATTTTTTTTGGTAAATGAATGGTTGATTGTACAGTAACGGAGTTTCCCCAAAAGATAATTCCGTAGTTTAGAAACTCATTAGAGTTACTTACAATTTTTTTGACATTTCGTGTATAATTTTATTATTGTATTTGACACGATCTACTTATAAATACCTTACTCTTTTTCACATTACAATTGTATTTTATCTTATGAACACCTTTGAACTAGAAATTAAATTAGTCACTAAGCGCTATCTGGAAAAAAACTTTACCAAGATTGAAGAGGAAAGTTAATGAACTAACCTAATATCTTATTGAATATGCTAACTTACTTTTCAACGATGTATCTCAGTAACCGAACAAAAAATTCACATGATAAATTGAAAGTTATGGTCTATCGTAAAATTATCTATATTTTGTTCATAGAACTCATTTTTGTAACTATAAGCCTTAATGAGTTACACCGATTTCAAGATAAAAAACTTTGATCGCGATGATACCTCCTAACTAGTTTTTGCACTTTACTACTCGCACCACAACGACGATATACGTTCCTTAATTTTACTGTAGGTATACCAGAGAAATATTAGGTAGTTTTACAGGGTATAACAGCATAAATCAAGGCTACACAAACTTTAGATCCATTTTACTTCGTTCCCGCCAGAAAGATGATTAAAAGAGCTAGCGGTACACCGCTAGCACTTTTAATCATGCCTACAGGCAGGGGAGGGGTACCCGGCGCCGCCGCCGCCGAGAACCCGCAGGCCCCGTGGCGTCGCCGCCGGCTCTAGAATAACTCCCTCCGATAAAACAATCTTATTTATGCTTTAAAAGCAAAAGGTTCTCATAATTGTCCATACATACCTAGATGGGTAACAGTGTTATGTGGTAAAAAATCTACTCACGAAGTCAGTGTCTCCAGCGAGGAAGTGTAGATGGTGCCCCCCACATCGATGTGGACGGGCGCGTTGAAATTAGTGGTGGTCGCCACCCGTGGGAAACCCATGTGGACAGGGTCTGGCTGCAGGAGTAGAGCTGGCAGCTCCAGCTTCGGGCTACTTGGGTACATTCTGGTTGTCGTACTAGGAATCTGAGAAACAAAAGACGCACTCGTAAATGGTTGTGTTCAGATAGGAGCGAAATACGGTCAGGACAAGGATCAAACCTCCGCCCATCTATCTGTTTATTTTATTTATATTTATAACTATTAGAATTGAGTGTTTCAGTGTTATAAAAATAGAATAAAGAGTCGTATTTTGATTAATTACGGGTTCGGCTATAGTGACCGTACAAATGGTCAAATGAAAGTGATTATTAGGTATGATCACATTCATTTGACTATTTGTACGTTCTCGATCATACCGAATGACCACTTTCATTTGACCATTTGTACGGTTACTATAGCCGAACCCGCAATTATTCCTGTAAGTAAGCCATTTATTCGATCAACAATCAAGTTGGCATGTGCATTACCGTACGATGTCTACAGAATGTAAAAGTGCGCTAAAGACGTGAGACGAGGCTGCGCCCTCGGCGTGGGACCGACCCGAGCCAACCTACTCCAGCGCTCTCACGGCACCCCCTTCGACCCACACAATTATTGTATTCATAAGATAATTTTACAAAATTCAGTGACCCCGACTATTTTACTTTAAAACTCGGAACGGCTGCACTTGCACCGATGATAATGAATTTACACCTAATCAAGGTGCCTCTCCCAAAACAAGATCCGTCAAGTGCGAGTGTAACTCGCGCGCCGAGGGTTTCGAACGTTTGTCAACATATATGTACCAAAAGAACCGGTTAGAGACTTTGCAATTTAGCGAATACCTAAGAATAGTAGGTAGGTACCAACCTACATTTCAGATGGATCTCTCTGCATGGTTTGGTTAAAGTGGGTAATGGTAAATTTTTCGACTTTTTTCAAAATATTTCAAAAAGTATGAAACTTACATAAAATTTAAAAACTGTTTTGAAATATCCAAATTGATACCTTTTATTTGATACCCTACTCGGTGGGGTAGCTCCCCTTTTGAAAATTATTCCTTTTTGACCATTTTTCAAAAAGTATTCTATTTACAGACTTCTCTATATTTTTCCTGTAAAATATAGATCTATATCTACAAACGTTCCATACATTTTAAAAGGATCGCTCTGCAAACTTCGGAGATAGGAGGGGGGAATGGGTATTTTTCGACTATTTTCAAAATATTTCAAAAATTATGAAATCTATAGAAATTTGAAAAACTGTTTTAAAACGTACAAACCGATACCTTTCATTTGACATCCCACTCGGCGAGGTAGCCCCCCCCTTTTGAAAATTATTCCCCCCCTTTTTGACCATTTTTCAAAAAGTGTTCATTTTTCAAACTTCTCTTTATTTTTCCTGTAAAATATAGATCCATGTCTATAAACGATCCATACATTTTACATGGATCGCTCTGCAATCTTCGGAGATAGAGGGGGGAAGAATGGGTATTTTTTCGACTTTTTTCGAAATATTTTAAAAAGAATGAAAACTACAAAAATTCCCTGTAGGTATCTTTTAAAATTTCGGCATCACAATGTGTATGGAAAATATTCATTATAATTTTTCATTTAATTTACTTTAAATCAGTACAGGCGCACGAAATGTATTATTATTTTAAATTTCAAGTTGATAGCTGCAGTAGTTGATGAGTTATTAAAGAGGGAAAAAAGGACAGGCAAAGCGAGACCATAAGGTTTTATTACTAGAATAACTAAAGATTTTAAAAATCCCAACAGTTTGATTTATTTATTTAACAGTCTTGTCAGAACAATCCTGGAATATGGCAGCATTATCTGGTCTCCACATTATCAAAACCACACAGCTAGGATTGAGAGCATACAAAACAAATGTCTGAAAATTGTAGCATATAGACATAAACTTGGTCGCTCGCTCTCTGGCTATGAGAATAGACTAAAAAAATTTAAAGTCACTGCTCTATCCTCCCGTAGAAAAGTTGTCGATCTGGTTTACCTTCACAAAATTCTTCATTCCGTTGTAGATTGCCCCATGCTCTTATCCTCCCTCTGCATCAACCCATACTACAGATCCCGAAATCACGCTACATTTTCACTTAGCACGTTAAGAAATAATACGTCGTACAATGCCCCATTATTTAGAGCGTGTCGTCTTTATAACGAATTGGCTTCTAAAACCACTGACGTGGACATTTTCGATACCAATTTTTACAAATTTAAGCAATGCGTAATCAGGTTGCTATAAAGTGTTCAATAACAATGTTAAATTATGTTCATATTTTTTTTTCATCTATTTTGTCTCATAGGTTTATTTTATTTTTCTTAGTTACAAATTTAGTTGTAAAAAATATCGAGATTTTTCGGTAAATCTTAAACTTAAGCTTGCAACATTTTTAACGCTTGTTATGTTTGCATATTTGGGTAAAATCTAGTTCGTAACAACAATGTATCTACCTACTGTATTTTCTTATGGATCTTACTCTGTTTTGTGAACTAATAAATAAATAAATAAATAAATAAATAAGGGTTTCGAAACCGATCTTCGATCTTCGAAACCCTAAAAGTTAAAATCCGTTGAATAATTTGAGACTACGGGAAGGGGTTGAAAGCTATGGGAATTTTCTGGACTGTGGACTTAGCCCCAAACATTCGTGGGCGTTTTACGGTGACGTAATAATAATCACTAATAGGTATTATAAATGCGAAAGTTTTGATGTTTAGATGTATGGATGAATGTTTGTTCATCACGCCAAAACTACTGAACGGATGGGGCTGAAATTTTGCATCCAGGTAATTCTTATCTAGGAATCAAACTTAGGCTTTGTTGTAATTTTTATCCCATAAATCAGTTCCCATGGGATAGAAATTACCTTTAAACGTTTCCATAGAAACAACGCGTGCGAAGCCGCGGGCAGCAACTAGTAGTTAAATAACGGTAAGAATAATATAAATAAACCTGACTGCATGGCTGAAAACTTCAAAATAATAGCTACCCTTTTCAGTAAAAGTAACAGGATACAAACGTTGCGGTTTCAGTAAATCTGGCGTACGGTCGCTCGGTGCACATAGCCCGAGGTGGCGCATGGCGTCACAGCGAGCAAACCGTTCAGCCGTATACACCGGCCGGACCAAGTCCGTCCGACTTCAATTATTTTTATCGCATGAATGCATCTCTGGCTCTGGCTCATCTCGACGGCTTCACACCTGACGCCCTATTCAGCTGAGCATTTACACTTTGAGATGTTCTTTCTTAGTTTCCCCGCGACGGATGTCTTGGTTATTTATGAAACCGGCAGTTGCTGAGACGATCAAAGAGAACCATAGCCTTATCATTTAATTTTAGCAACAATAATTTGTTATTTGTATGATGTATGACATCGTCTGGCGAAAGATCGCAACAAATGGAACAGCATGGAGGAAGCCTACACCCAATCTTGGGTGTCCAATTAAAAAGATGTTTAAATAAGTCAATATACTGCTAAAATTAAATGTTTAAACTATAGTGAGTGATCATACAAATTGTAAAATAATTGGAAATAAAGGCTTTATTTATTTATTTATTTTTTATTATGACATTAAAGGAATCTGATTCAATCTGAATCAAATTGAATGAAATGAATTTTAAGAACTCCTACTTACGTTTGTGTTCACCAATTAGATATTCGGACAATTAGGCTGCTTCGTTGGTTAACGTTGACGTTTAATGTATGAAAATTTGTCTCAAAAACGTTACCCATAACAACTGCTTAAAATTTAATCATCTGTTGGTGAACTCGGGTATAGTATAGACAAATGAATAGGGGGCGAATTCTGTGAACCAATCGCTTTACTATGACAATTGTTACCGTCGCAGAATTGTCCATATGAAATAAACTCTAGATAGTGCATGCTATTTGCACGTAGAGATTGATAGAACGGTTTCAACATTGCCACTTTCGTCACGCGTTTCCCCGTTTATCGTATTTTTTCATCAAAGGTAAAATGCCAAAATGTGTAATTCTGAGACTATACCCTTGTTATTGAGAAGCGATTAATTTAGTGGAATTAATACCCTGAAGTGATGTCAGCGTAGGTTCTACAGCTTCAGGGTTGCGAAGAATCCCTGGAAGTCCCAAAGCTGCCTTATCATGGTGCAAAAAACTCTTGGCGTGGAGACCACGGGGAAACAAAGACCGGTGGGACGGCCACAGATGACATGGAAGGACGATATCATAAAGATAGAGGGCAACAACTGGACATTAACTGGCCAAAGTAGAAAGAAATGGAAGAGTTTGAACTAGGCCTACACCAGTCTACTGGTAGACAAAGGCTAGAATGAGAGAAGAGATGTTGTCAAAGATAGTTGTATACGAATCGTAAGCTAGACTGATCTTTGTATGTTGTAGACAACATTTTGTCCGCCGATCACACATCTTTTGCTACCACCTCATTCAGAGTTGGTAGCAAAAAATGTAATGAAAAATTAATAACAAGACCAAATCAAAAATTTTAAAAACTCCCGACAGATTTTCATGAAACATGACTAAGAACACTCGGGATAAAATTATCTATGACACAAAAAAACTAAACGAAAATCGGTTCATTCTTTTGGGAGCTACGAACGGCAGATACACAGACAGACACGTTAACTTATAACACTTATAAGTGTAAAGAAAAAGAGAAAAAAGAGAGGGGTGTTATAAATAACACCCCTCTCTTTTTGCGTCAGGGGTTAAAAATAAAGCAGGATGCTTTATTTTTATTAATTTTGCTGTGGTCTCATTATAAATGTCTCATGCCCCGTTCGAGGATAATTACGTCTTCGAAGAAATACTTTTATCACTGGATGCAAAAGTTCCGTGACAATTAACTCGACAGATGACAATATTACCATAACTGTAAAATAATAAGTACAAAACAACTTAAGTCCTCATGCACAAGCGGATGTGGGTAATGTGGTGTGGCTGCAGTAGCTTTTTTAGGACCCACTTACTGAGTAAGCACTTATTTTAAACTTAAATATTCACGGTTTTCAATGTAAGTGTTTTTTGGTAGGAAGGAAGGAATGTAATAGGTAATGATCGCCTATGTTTAAAAAAATACATACTTTTTGCAAAAGTCTGCAGTTAGCTCAAATGATTCAATTTTTTTTCTATTCTTTGTTAATAAATAAAGTCTACACAATGTGTCCATGATGGTGGGCATAACCAGCAGTTCAAGTCACCTATAACCCTGTATATAGAGTGTAACAAAAAGTAAGGTCCAAACTTTCAGGGGTGGTTCAGACTCGGTCATGGAACCGTGTAAAAATATTTTCAAAATCTCCCGACTTTTGGTTTGCGATAAAATAAATACAAACAAAATGACCACTAGACATGGCAATGACTGATGCATGTGCATTATACACATGCATCTGTTATTAAAAACAATCTACAACGGCCTACGTACCTGTTTACCTCTCCTTTAAAACACACAAAACTATCTCACGAGTCACTTATGATCGATGCTAGAAAAAAGACCGAAGCTGAAGAAAAGTAAGGATCAAACTTTAAGGGAAAGTAAGGACCAAACTTTAAGGGAAAGTAAGGACCAAACTTTAAGCCCTTAAAGTTTGGTGCTTACTTTTTGTTACACCTTGTATATGTTGGACATTTACACACCGCAAAAGCTGAGCTGAAAAGCTGGTTTGTGGCTGAACTAGCGATTTAACAGGCAACACAAGTCCTAAAATTCATTACCTTTCGGAGCGTCATTTTGTTCCGAGCGAATGGACTCTACTTGGCAACAAAGAGCACAAAATCAGCCCTTGGCGCCGCCGGCGGGCAGGTTCGCCCTTCTAGTCCGATTGTAATTACCAGCCCCGGGCCGCCGGAGAGCGTTCTTTGAACGAAATCAACAACTTTATTGTTTATTGTTGAAAAATGAAAAATTTCTAAGACCGGTCAATAGGCTTCATATGATAGGCTTCATAATCATAGTTCAATGCCAATAATCTGATTTCTGGTAACTTTTAAACTTGGGGACGCTTCCGACTGGTATTGATATGCATCGGTTGAGCTACCTGTAGATTGTTTGCAATAGTCTTGCAGTTGGCTCAATTGTAAATACTAGTTCTAATTTAATTCTATTATTTGATTGTAATTTTCTTCGTGAATAAACACTTTTAAATCTATATTATAATTTAGCTCTATATTTTTATGTTAATCCATACTAGTTTGTTATTTAAATTTTATATTTATTGTTCCTTCGGTTTTTGTTATTATAGTGCATCATTTTAATATTGTAATTGCACAAAAATCAAATAAAATCCAAAAAAAAGCGAGTTTGACGGGACTTGAACCCGCATCCTTCCCTCAGTACGGGAAAGCGCTAACCAATTGCGCCACGAGGTCAAGTGACGAAGGAGTCGAAACAATTTTTTTTGTTAATTATTTGTCTTTTTACTGTATATTATTAAAAATCTTCCTAGCAGGAAAGCTAGTCGTTGCGGTATGCGAGCGAAGATAGTTGGAATTCTTGGAAAAAATAAAGGTTGCATCACCTTCAGCATTATCCTTTGCTCATAGAGTAAAACACGCTGCTGTCACAGCAGAGGGATAGTGTCATTCAACAATTTACTTGATTATGTAGACAAAAACAAATCTATGTGTGAGTCGACAAGCATATAACATCCGTGCTTTCACGCACACAAGCACACGTATACATAAAGGAAATTGAGACTAATTTGTCGCAATTTTTCGGCTTCACCTCGTTTGTGTCTACTATCGTTATACAGAGGGATAGTGTCATTCAACAATTTACTTGATTATGTAGACAAAAACAAATCTATGTGTGTGTCGACAAGCATATAACATTCGTGCTTTCACGCACACAAGCGCACGTATACTTAGGAAATTGAGACTAATTTGTCGCAATTTTTCGGCTTCACCTCGTTTGTGTCTACTATCGTTATAAGCATTCTTCTTCTATGCCTTTGCTTTTATACATTGACGACGCAGCTTTACAGGGGATCAGGTATGCTAGTACTACAGCATACCTTATTTGACACGAATTTTACATTTATAATCTGCTTAAAATGGACATATTATGTTTAAAATCTTATTGTATTTTTATTTCGACATACATTTTAATTAATTTTTAATATTTCTGACAAAATAATTATGATAAACCTGCTTATAGGTAATGAATTGTGTATCCTCTTCTGTATCATAACTAACATAATGCTTGAAGACTAAATTAATAATGTAAAATTGTAGACCATTTATTTGTACTTACATACTTAAGAACTCTAACTTAGAATGTTGCAACGCCCTTACAGGGTTCATGTAGATTCTACCAAAAAATGTTAACACCTTATAATGGACATGAATGCAATAAATATATAAATAAATAAAAAAAAAAAAATACTTGATCCCTTGTAAAGCTGCGTCTTCAATGTAGAGCTTGAGCAGCCTCAAGTGGAGTGGAGTCGTCCTATAGCTTTGATGCCGCCGGGGATGCTCCATAAATACCCTCCTATCCACTAAAGCCAGCTTAATCCCATTCTACTCGGCCATAGGCACATCTTCTCTGGGAGAATAGCTATGAGATCCTGTTTTTGGTCTAGATACCTAGGGTACCTAATGATAAAAATATTGATTCATAAACTTTAATCTATGTACTTAATTTTCTTCTCTTTTTAGATACCAATGCAAACACATCCTATTTGTTCTTTTTGAGTTTACATAAAGATTTTTTAATCTATACAAATCCCTGAAAAGTTATGGTCGGTGTAAAAAAATATGACTATAGTATAAGTGGGTAAGTAAATTAAAGCTCTGAACTCTATCCCGAACCCTCTCAGATTATCCCATTGCATTTTCATAACATTACATTTTCATCAGATTATCATTGCAGTTTTATATCACGTAGGTAACCAAAGGTATTACCTATACTAAATTACGTAAGTTTTGTAAATAACCGCCGCGGTGTGAGTCCCCTCCTAACTTAGATGGCTTTATGAATCACTTTGTATAACTATTAGTTACCAAAGTTTAGTTACCAAGTGTTGCGGTGTTACACCCCGTGCCTCAAAAAGCACGTTAAGCCGTTGGTCGAGCGCCTGACTTCTCCCTGGTCGTGATATCACGGTTTGGAACAAACGCTACCTCTAGGGATAAAATAGTGAGATTTCATGATCTTCTTTAATTTTGAATAATACACTCTCACTAATATATTATAAATGTGAAAGTTTGGCGGTTCGTTGCCTCTGCACGCCAACGGATTGGGTTAAAATTTTGCATACCTACGGATAGTTCAAGGCCTTGAATAAAACATAAGCTAACATTCTTTTCAACCCATAAGTCAGTTCCCATGAGGTAGACGCAACCTTCAAAAGATTCCAAATAAACAACATGTGAGAAGCCGTGGGCAGAAACTAGTGCTTATAATGGCCCCTGCACACTATGCCGCTGGCATGACCGCCACGCCGAGCATATTTATCCGCTGACAAAACCGCCGGAAAACCCTGCGGCAAGACCGCCAGGCAAAGCGGCGCCATGCTTGCGGAATAGCCCCGTCGAATGGCGTCATAAATATATTAAATAAACTTAAGTGAGTTCGAAAAATGGGCAAGGTAAACGCATTCGAAAAAAAATCCGGCCATTACGCACTTTTAGTTTAATGCTTATTTAAATACAATAGTTTACTCAAAAAAAAGCATTTCTGCAAATAAAATTTGCTTTTTATGAAACTTTAAAATAAATAGTACTGATATATTTTGACCACTTGAACGTCCAGCGCTAGCGGCCGTCTAGTCTTACGTCCGAGCGCAACCTAAGCGCCATTAAAACGCCACGCGACTTCACCGATAAAACGTTTGCCAAAACAAAACTATTAGAGTAATTCCAAAACAAGAAATCACATTGTTTACGTAAATTGAAAAAAAAAAAAAAAAAAAAACTTGATTACTCATCTAATCATTGAATACCTTCAAGGTATAAACACGGCTTAAAGCATTCACTGCCCAGCCTCGGCGGTGGTGTGACCCGCAGGGACGCGCTTATTTATTTATTTATTTATTATATTTATTTTACGAGAGCAGTCTCGTAGTAAACTTTACTCCTACGTTCAGGCGGTGTGGGTTAGAATTAAAGTGACAACTAATCAAATCCGCTGCATACGTCTCTCAGTGCTCTCCGCTATTCCTTTATTTTATAGTACGAAGACAAGTTTTCAAGTTTCAAGTTTTCAAGTGTATTATTGCTTTCATGTTGTACAAAGATCGAATAGATTACAGCTACCAACATGAGTCCGGGTGGGGCACTGCAAAATATATCGTATTTATTGCTCTTGTGAGCCAAAAAAATATTTTTACTTTTACATAGGTACCTAAACTAAATATTTATAGTTAATTCTAACATTATTAAAAACAAATATTGAGCCTATAAATAACACAACGTAAAATTATTCATGAAAGAAGTCCTGCAGGGCATAGAAGCTTTTTTTAACTAGGAATGTTTTTAATGCCTGAATTTGAAAAGGTCACTCTTTCATTATTATATTTTCAGGAATATTGTTGTTAATCCTAATTGCCATAGCATGTGTTCCGGAATAAAAACTCTGAAGTTTAGAAAAGTTTAGCAAACTGCAGTTGGTTGATGATATAGTGATTGGTTAGTTGGTTACTTTACAGGGGTGAGTCTATTTAATGATCGTTTCTAAAACGTGACGTCGCGACGTGGCGCCTCTATGGTACGTACATGGAACTTCGCTCTCGGCCGCTTTACGTTACCGCATCAGGCTTTCTTCAAACGATTCGTGATCCTGCTTCCGAAGCGAAGTAAGTAAGGGCTCCGAGGTTTTCTTCTACCCCGACTTCTACTCGTAGAGGCAACGGCCTCTGGGTCATTTTAGCAAAATAAGCGGTGTGTAGCCTTTGGTGAACTAAGGGATTTTTCTCTTTCTTTTTCAATGGGTTTCAGTTTTTGTTTATCAGAATGGTCACGTTAATATGTAAAAATCCCTATAAAACTTTTAAATCCATCATGGTTACTAACACTAAAGTCATTTAGAAAGGGATATTTACCATGATTTGTATAATATTGGAAAGCTCAAAACTCAAATCATGGTAAATATCCCGTTATAAATGACTTTAGTAAAAATCCCTAGTCCCTAGTTCGAGTCCGATGATACAAGTAAGGTAACAAAAAATTATTTATAGTCAAAGTACCTGAAAAACCTGTTAAAATAATGTTAAAAATGCTTATCATGTTGTTAGTAGCTATGGTAAATCACAAAATAATATTTTGTAAAATGTTGCATTTTAAATACCTACTTCTAAGTTCATATAAAAACCTACTAATTAACTTCCCAAACCGTTGTTTTGTTTGTCATTACAATCTTGGTCGATCATTTTAAAAATAATTATTTTATAATTTTTATGTATCTTTGAATTATTGAGAATTTCTGTGTACTTTTTTATACGTAAATTGTATTAATATCCTTTCTTCAAAGGTTCAATGTGTGAAATTTGCACAGATTTTTAGCTCTCCTAAAAAGTTTTCAAAATACGAAAGCGTTCATTTGGCTCTCACACCGCGAAATAGCATGAGTGATACACTCATGAATTACATCGGATTTGACCAGCTGAACGGAACCCAAACCTAATCTACTAACGATTGCCTGGAACGTCTTATTGTTATCATGTCACTGATACAAAGTAAGTGGTACAATAATTAGTAGTAGGTAATTGTGTCTTCTAACCGTCTACACATGAAACTAGCTAGTACCTGCTACTAATTCAGTTTCACACCGACAATCTATACTAATAATAATAATATTATAAGAGGAAAGATTTGATTGTTTGTTTGTATTGAATAGGCTACAAAACTACTGGACCGATTTAAAAATTATTTAACCATTAGAAGCCCACATTATTCCTGATGAACATCGGCTACTTTTTAAAATACTTCATTCCTACGGGAAAACGGGTAATAGGACAACAGGTAGTAAGAATGCAGCTAGTACCTAATATGTTAGAATATCAATGTCAGTCAATAAATCAATGTTTCGGTCTATAAATATAAAATCCTAATCTCAATATAATTAATCTTACCAACATGTATTAACATATTACATATGTGATATACATAGTGGTTTATGTGTTAAACATAGTGTGGTTTATGCGATACACATAGTGGTTCATATAAATAGTGGTTTATTTTTCACTTCTTTCACTTTTAGTGAAGAGAAAATCAATTAACGCTTTACTTCTTACTAGTTTTTGCCCGCGGCTTCGCACGTTTAGATTCTAGGGAAACGTGTAAAGGTTATTTCTATCCTATGGGAACTGTTTTCTGGGATGAATTATTATTATATATATTATATTGTTATTATTATACTAGCTGTACCCGCGACTTCGTTCGGGATTGCCTCACCTGCCGACTAATTAAGTTCACATTTAACCATAGTCTCTCATATTATGAAACGCCGCCGTGCAAAAAATCGTGTAGTGTCTACGGGGGATAGCATGTTGTCATCTTCAATCCCATTCTTTATCCACACGACTTTTAGCTATGACTCGGCCAGCGTCAGTGTTAAGGAGTGTCATACTCGTTTCACTTCTTACTGATGGTTCCGTTCAGCTGGGGCCCTATTCTGCTATATACTAATCGCTTCACTATGACAGGGGCGACACAGAATGACACGTTTGGGTATTCCACCTCAGATGAAAGAAATTATGATGAATGCAGATGGAGAGACGTGCGTCAAGTTTGAAACTATTAATTTATCTCGCAAGCACTATCTGGAGTTTTATAAATCTAAGGATTTTACGTGATGATTCTGCGACGATTCCATTGTCATACTGAAGCAATTGTATTGTAGAATTGGGCTCCTGATCCATTTGACTGGACCACCGTAATTTTTTTTTCGTTAGTAGGTAGGTACAGTTGGCTGTGTACCACAGTAAAAAATATTTTTCTGTGGTCTAGTTAGTTTAATTGGACCACTTACTGCAACCGAACTTCGGTAGTACAGTTAACTGGACCAGCTAAACCACCATAAATCATGTAAGGTAGGAACCTAACTTATTTTTCCAAGACGCCTTAGTAGGTAGGAACCTAACTTATGGGTGCGTCTTGGAAAAATACATAGATAGGAACTTACCTACCCTCTATCTACTAATTTTTTTCTTCTAACTCTAGATTATTTCATCAATCTACTGATTTTCTACTCGACTTTCTACTGATTAAGTCAAATTCGATCATGCAATACTGTTTCTAACAAAAAGAATGCATGAAATCGGACGACGCGTAGACCCGTCGTGATGCGCGGTTAAAGAATTCTACTTTTTCCTCTCTCCCAGGGGAACCTTACTGAATTCCAGGATAAAATGTATTCCATGTCCTTCCTTGTAGAATGAACTCAAAACGTGCCAAGTTTAATTCCAACTCATTACCTATGTAGTTTCGGCGTGATGCGCGGTGAAGGAATTTGACTTTCATCCCCTCTGTCAGGGGAACCTTACTGAATTCCGGGATAAAATGTATCTTTCCTCATAGTATGAACTAAAATCATGCCGAATTGCATTCGATTTCATTAATTAGTTCCGTCGTGATGCGCGGTTAAAGAATTTTACTTTCATCCTCTCTCCCAGGGGAACCTTACTGAATTCCAGGATAAAACGTATCCCATGTCCTTCCTTGAACTCAAATAGTACCAATTCAGTCCAACTCATTCAGTAGTTTCGGCGTGATGCGCGGTGAAGGAATTTTACTTTCATCCCTTCTCCCAGGGGAACCTTACTAAATTCTGGGATAAAATGTATCTTTCCTCGTAGTATGAAGTCAAATTATGCCAAGTTCCATTCGAATTCATTCAGTTGTTCCATCGTGATGCGCAGTTAAAGAATTTTACTTTCATCCTCTCTCCCAGGGGAACATGACTGAATTCCGGGATGAAATGTATCCCATGTCCTTCCTCGTAGTATGAAATCAAATCGTGCAAGGTTTCATTCCAACTCATTCAGCACTTTCGGCGTCATGCGCGGTGAAGAAATTTTACTTTCATTCCCTCTCCCAGGGAAACCTGACTGAATTCCGGGATAAAAAGTATCCTATGTCCTTCCTCGTAGTATGACCTAAAATCGTGCCGAGTTTCATTTCAATACCTTCAGTAGTTTCGACGTGATGCGCGTTTAAGAAACAGACAGACAGACAGACAGACAGACATGAATGAAAAAAATTACAGTTTTGGCTTCAGTATCGATAATAGAGTGCCCTCCAAAAAAAATTTTCAAAATATCTTCAATGTACAGAATTGGACCTGTTACAGTTTTATTATAAGTATAGATAGATATCCATCTAAACAGCCTTACTTTCGCATTCATGATATTAGAGTGTTTAATAATATTTAGCTTATTTATTATTTAAGCCTTGTGAATATAAACTATTGATTTCTGATTTCATGATGTGAACACACCTCTATGCAGACGGCTAAGCTGAAGTAGTTAGGTATTGTAGTTATATCTACTTATTGCTATAGATACCTATACAATACTACTGGTTGCTGGCCACAGGATGAAAGATTCCTTTGAAAATACTAATAAAACAAATTGCCAGTACCACGAAAATGAAGCTACAAAGTTTTAAATGTTTTACGCGGAAAACCATGGATTAAAATCTACCAAAGTTGCAGTTCAGTTTCAAAATTTCTTCATTAACAATAAAATATATTATTACAGAGGACTAGTGTAGATTTAATCCTAGTGCTTGTATGAGAGTTCGAAAACATCCGATTTTTAAAATAAATATCAAAAATCCGATTTTTATATATATCCGATTTAGGTATATCCAGGCTAGAAACTGAATCGAGTTTCTTTATGTAGGGGATTAAACACTTAAAAATGTGAAAGTAATTTGTAAAATAGTGTATAAGTGTCAAATTACCACATTTTTTATAAAATAAAACATAAAAACAGTAACAAAAGAATTCGTTCATATGAGATTTTTTTAAATAATAATACCTTGTAAAATAATCCTCATACGATATGAAGTTAAGGTTTGAATTTCAATAAAAAGCTAGCCGTGCTGGTAAGTTAAAAATGATTTTCCCAACTTTAAATGACGTTGCCATTTTGGGAAACAATCTAAATTATTCTGAATTGTAGTTTTTCGCTACGTGTTGCCAGGGTAATCATTAATCTCCAAAATTTTTAGTTCAGAAGACAGGAAAAAATCAGTTGATATATATCAAGATAAAAATCAATTGATAAATATCGTGATATATTATCATGATATATATCCGCTGATATAGGTATATCGGCGAGCCCTGGTTGTAAACATAACCTGTTTTTTAAGCTAGACTTGGCTTATTTTAAAACTTGAGAAGAAGCATTAATTGCATACGATCTAAGGCATAATGAACATAAATTTACAAAATTCATTTTCAGCAATAGCTGCAAACATAAAAGAGATAAAAGAAATAAAAAAAAAACTAGCAAAGCGGAACTGGAAGTTCATAGTTAGTTAAATTTTACCGTATTCCGTTTACATGCAAATAAACTTCTCTTTAGAAAGTAAACAAAAAGCGAACCGGGAGTTAGTTATCTAGTTCCTCAAGCTAATTTTTTTTTAATTTACGTTCAAAGCCTTTTGCCTTTAGCCTTTAGCCTTAACATACCTTTTCTGCAGCTGCTGCTTCTCAATAACTTAGATAATTAGTACCCATTTCTCTTCGCCAAGATTTCTGCCTGAATGTCTGAATTAATTAAATACAACGCCAAGTGCGAGTCGGACTCGCGCTCTAAGGGTTCCGTTTACTTGTAAGACCTTGTTTCTTGCCAAGTATCATGAATCTAGGTCAACAAGAAGTAGGCAACCTGTATATTTTGGTCCAGGGAATAAATAAAAATATAATAAAAATATTTTTTTTTGTTAATTAACTACAAATTCACTGTTTTCGGATTTTTTCCTTTACTTGTGCTTTAAGACCGTGCTCCTTGCCAAGTTTCATGATTCTAGGTCTACAGGAAGTACCCTATAGGTTTTGTGTACATGTGATTCCCTTGGGAATTTCACAATATTCGGACATAAACTTTGATTGCGTTGACCTGGAAGTTTTATTTATATTCAGATTTATTTGAATGTCATCCAAGAGGTTACGGACTTGTGTATTTGATGTTAATTTAACTCAATACCTCCAAGTTCCTGAGAAAAGGGGGTTGACAAACGGATAGACATACTGACAGACGGACAACAAAGTGATTGAGTGTGAGTGAGTTTCGAGAACGGAACCCTAAAAAAATTACAAAATTTCATCATCATCATCATCTCACCCGATGGACGTCCGCTGGTACAAAAGTAATGACTAACTAAAAAAGTCCAGATATGAAGTCGGGTTTAAAAAAAATCACGTTATTATGTACTCTTGTATCTAAATAGAATATTTGGTGATCGCAGTCTGGTGGTAGAATAGTTCTGCAGGGGCGCTGCTGGCACCCTTTGAATATCCCTTAGTCGCCTCATAAGACACTCGTGGGAAGAGTTGGGGTGGTGCAAATTCTAAGCCGGCACCAGACGGCAGGTAAGAGCTAGTTCTTATACAAATCGTTGTTCTATTAACGCTAACTTATTGCTTCATTAAACAAAGTACGTGAGTGATTAAATAATGCTTTGTCAGTCCACACATTACGTTTGATGTACCCATTAGATAATGAAAAGTGCTTTTTCTGTTTGACGCTGTGTTGCAAGTTTCATGTCCTCCTAGCCAAATTTCGACCACGGCGGCCAGTCTCATCGGAGACTAGCCAGATGCGCAGGACAATTACTGAACCGACCCGGGATTTTAACCCAGGACCTCATAATCAGCGGTTGAACTAGCTGACCGCTAGATCAACGAGGCAGTCTAAGTCGTTGCAGGTTTAGTAAATATAATACTCTATTAGTTACAGTCACCGGAAAAAAGTGTTGTCTGCCTTTATTTAGCGCATGTTACAGTAGAACACAGCTTATGGTTGAATAAGGCCATCTGCCTACGCCCCAACGGCAGTAGGCAGGCTCAATATTCTAGCCTCGAGTGAGTCTGACGGCAATGCAGTCTCCCTTCCTGTTTTATCAATAGTTTATGTATTGGCCCCAAGCAGCGTACGAAAACATGGGTAAAGTTTGAACCTAAGGCACCAACCAACATACTCCAGCGTTTTGGTTGCGGATGTTTGAATAATAAAACACATAGAGGCGCTAGAGCAGGCAAATTGCTTGCACATAATCCGCCTTCCGCTACAATTAGATACCGACACGAAAAGCAACAACGTTTGACTAGTTCCAAAGTCGTGTTCATATCAGAAATTGTATGTTTTCTTGTGTCAAAAAAATTATTTAAATTACTTTGCGTAGAAGCCTAGATTTCATGGGCTGGTGAAACATAATTTTGGATGAACTATTTCATGAATGAATAAACAGAAAGAAGTATTTCATAGCGAATCTGTCGAATCGAAAAATATGGGGACTTGCGAAAGTTTAGATTTTATCGCGCCCACATAGTATGTAAGTAACGAAAATTATTCTAGATGATATTTCCATGAAAAAGTATTGAAAATAGTATGAACATTATACTCAATCTGTCTCAGTTTTCATCACGGAAAAAGTCATGAAATGCCGCCTGTAATAACAACAAACATAAAACTATTTTATTCTATTGAATGCTTCCTACCCGTTATGACCTATGGAGCTGTGGTAGGGCTGGTCCACCGGTTCAAACTCACTCATCGAGCTATGGAAAGAGCTATGCTTGTTTCTCTGAAGGATAGGATTCGTAACGAATACATCCGACAGAAAACTAAAGTTATTGATATAGCTTGAGGAATCAGCAAGCTGGCAGTGGGCCGGCCATATCTTGCGAAGAACCGACAACCTCTGGAAGAGACGTGTTCTTGAGTAGAGACTCGGCAAACGTAGTGAAGGACGCCCTTCAGCCAGGTGGGATGGCAACCTCTGAAAGACTGCAGGCAGATGCTGGATGCGGCAAGCTGAAGACAGAGCTCGATGGCGCTCATTAGTGGAGGCCTTTTTCCAGCAGTGGACTAACACATAGGCTGATGTGACGCCTCAGTAAAGATTGTAAAATAATAAAGAATGTTGAGCAACTCTAACAAAATCGGTTACCTACAACTTCTTCGTAAGCAAAATCAATTGTTATAAAAAATGTAATCGGTAAAATAATTTGATTGTCAGTCGAACTACCAAAAAGAAGATTATTTTAAGAAATACCGATCATCATTTACAATCTACCTCCAATCTATCTACGCCTTTTTACAGCCATTCATTTCCTTTATTGTTTTCTGATTATTATTACTATTTTTATAATATAGTCATTATTATATTTTGTAGCAATTGACCAAGTGTTCCTTGTGAATTTTTGGTAATTAAATGAATTAAATATACGACTAGAAGCAACATTATACAGAAGTGTCATCAATCGTTGCATCGTCTACCATCATTGTCCACGAACGGAGGTTACCATATTCGTAGTCCAGTTTGCCTATCCTGTAAATTGTTGAGGTTTTGTCGCATCCGTTAAAACTATGTAGGAAAAGAACAGCACAACAAAATAAGAGTTTTTGGAGTTACACACACCTTGTAGCTCCTAAAGTATTGATGGTAGAGCAAAAATAAATATTACCTAATTGTAGGAAATTTTATGCAGAAACTTTTGTCAGAAGTAATCATAATGCTATTTGTACAAATATTCGAGATATTAGCAAAAATCTGAAAAAAGGTACATTCAACCCCCTCTTATACCCTCAGCACCCACCCTTGAGGACTTTTAGTATGTTCATCTGGATATCGCAAGGTACCAATTTACAAAACTACACAAATTATTTCCCCCGATTTCATTAATTTTCTTGAACTAAGCTTTGGTAAGTCCCACATTTAATGATTTCGATGTACCTTACACTATAGCTTTAAAAGTAGTGATTTTATGATTTTATCTCAACACTATTTTTGCACCAAATTCTGTATTCATTTCTTCAATCCTGTTCTGTATTGTATGGGTAGATACGACTCGGCTCGCGACGCGGTTGAGCCAGCCTCTCCTAAGGCGCCGCCGCGGGCACGGTGGCTTCATTCTGAGCCGCTCAGGGTTGGAGCTAAGGACAACCAAGTGCCTACTTTACAGAAATACTATACTGAGCCTAGGACTGGGTACGCTCAAACGCTATGGTTCATTTCAGTTACGGAGACTTAATTTCCACGGATAGCTTTATTCCTCCTACGCTAGAGATTATTTTTAGTCATCTTGACTACCCGTATAAAACGAATCCCACGCCGCTTTTGACTGAACGCGATAAACTGAAAAACTACCGGACGGATTTTCAGGGCTTCAAGAGGAAGGTTTCGGGAGTTTAAGTTTTGGTAGGTGAATGATGTGAATTGGCTGAAATATGACGATATCGGAAAAATCAGGCCGACCTTTATTGGCTGCTACACCATCTAGGTACCATTACCAACCAATAGAGTTTAATGAAAACTCCCTATCGATAAAAATTCTCAAGAAAAATCTATGCCCATAATAGAAGCTCTGCTTATTTTGGGGCTTGATGGTGCTGTAGATTGTATTGTACACTGTACAGAGTTGTTCCTCATAAAAAATCTGCGACACTACTCTGTTACCCGTGCGAAGCCATGAAGCTGGCGGTCTGAAACGGACCGAGTAGATTTCCGCACATAGATCCCCTTGTACTATGCAATGATGCTATTCTAGGTGTCTGGTAGAGATCGTTCTTGAGATATAAAACCGCCAATTGTCACTTAATACTTCGAGATAGTTTCATTGTACACAAAAGTATATTAAACTATACCTGCTCAGAAATCAAAAATCGCTTATTCCTTTTCCAAACAAGAATAAGGTAGAAATTACGTCATTGCAGGCGTCCTAAAATGCGGGATGGAAAACTCAATGGAATTTCATTTCTCACGCGTTTAGCAGGAGAGAAAAGTATGGAAATCCATTTTTAACATGTAATTTTTTTTATTTTCTGCAATATCAGCCGGTACCTATGCTTATTTTCATAATAGGTCAAACAACAAAAAGCTTTTACTCCGAATCCGTGATATAATATGGGCCTCTTCCGTATTCGGAACAATAATTTAAAAAAAGAACCAAGTGAAAATCGCACGTACGCGTATTTATTGCAACGTTTGAGATTACAACTTGAATTTAGTCGAGTGATCTTGAAGATGCAACACTGATGATTTTCCTCGAAGATATATAAAGCACTATGTATCACTCGGGAAAAAGTGGGATTCCTACCTCGTTTTAAGGACTCAAATGACACACTCGATAGGAATTGGGCACTTTCTCGCCTAGATGTACGTTGTACAGTTTGCCCTTCTAGAGTCGTCTCTAGGCATTATCTGTTTTGGTATCTTAAGCGCTTCTGCCAGCCTTACCCCGTCCCCTTACCGTCGTCAAAATAATAGAACACCTAGCATCGCGTTTGATACCTCCGGGATAGTCCCCGAGGCGTTCATCTACAGAACAATGATTTGGGAAATTATTTAGAAACTGCCGGCGGCGGCTCGCCGGCCTCGCTCCGCCGCGGGCGTAGAACGACGACCTATTGAGAACCAGGTACATACTCTCCGCTGCCTTAGCTTCAGGTATTGGAGGTTCCTTCATACTTTGCCGCCGGCATGGCCCACGTCGCCGGTTTCTTGCCACGCGGACACTTTGATACTGGGTTATTTATACCCGTCGGCAAGCCCGGCAGAAAGAAAGACCGCCGCTGGCGGCATAGTGGGACCTATAAGCCGTTCTAGGCCTATAAACAAATTCGTCACTTCACTTCGAAATCAACTCTGGTTGAATATTAAACCATACTTCTCGACAAATTTTGAAGAAGGTATTTACAGCAACAGTATGTCATTGGGTAGGTACAGGTTCTTGATGATGATGTCGAAAGATCTTTTCAGCCTTTTTGCTTTTTTTATAGTAGGTATTCAAAACACCAAACCAACTGTGTTGGTACCTCACGAACGTGGTCTACAACATTCTCGTTGATTTAATACGATAAATATTGTCCCGCCGGCATAGCCTGCAGCCCGCGCGACCGGAGTAGATAAAATATGGCATACTTGTGCAAAATTATTAAAAGAGATCGAATTTTTTAATATTGTGCGCATGTAACACATTAACTTTTATGCACTACCAGCACTTAAGTCATTCGATATGTTAGTTAAAGTTATCGGGGTTAAAAGACCTCACCAGTCAAAAAGTTGCCGTAGCGGCCAGGCTTCGACATAATCAATTTCATTTTTTTTTATCTGAAGTAGGAAATGCGGTTGCCTCACTAAAACGATTAAAGAAATTATGGGCGATAAGAAAAATGAAATTTAAGATACAAAAAATATCGAAAATCTTCATATCAAAGTATTTCAACGGGGGCGTGTTGGAAGGTACTTGAGTGGTTATTTATATGGGATTCATCCTGGTCCTATTATGGCAGTGCTCCGGGGGACGCCGGGGGCCTTCAGAGTTCATAATGGAACATATTCGTACCTAATGTAAATATGACGAGTTCTTATCGAGGCTGACTTTGATTTTCATAAGAATCTATAATTATAATTTCGGGCAAGAAGCACAGAATAAATTAGGTAAAGTGAAACCACTTTATATCGTTATCGGTATATACAAAATAATTCTGTTTGTTTGTTGGATACGTTTAACTATCACAAAATCCACTGCATCAGTCAATTAGTCTACTATTATACCGCATGAGATAATTTATTTAGTACAAAAATGAACTTGAATCTCAATCAAAATAAGAATAATGGATTAAAACAATTTTAACTAGTATATACACTTAAACCGCATATATATTTTATTTATTCACAAAAGATCCCAGTAGAATTCACAAAAGGATACAAGTTACAGATGACTTATAGATTTGGGTTAGTTCAAATTCGTGGGATGAAAATTTGGGTCGAAATAATAATACATTTAAAGCATGATTTTCATGCTTTAAATCAACTTTTTCTTGTGTCAAATGATTGTTATTAACTTTCAAAAATTCTGTTGTAAAGAGTTTACGAGGGTTTTTTATGCATTTCCTTACCTCTACAATTCACTACAAAAATATCACTTTAATGCAAACAATCACATTTACACAAACACTAGCTGCGCCCCGCGGCTTCTCCGGCTTGGAAATCATTCAAATTTCAGAAATTTATTGCACACTTCTTATGGGTAGTTATGTAAAATAAAATTACGTGATTCACTATTAACTTTATCTGTAGTTTATTTTATACCGAGTTTTGAGTGAATTGAACCAACCATAAACATTTTCCATAGAAACTTTTCCACCCTTTTTATCCCCCTCTGAGGTTAATTTTCGAAAATCAAATTCTGTGTGTTATTCTAGAACCTAAACTATCTACATACCAAATTCCATCTAAATCGGTTCAGTAGTTACGGAGATACATGGTAACAAACATTCACACAAACTTTCAGATTTATAATATTAGTAGGATAAAAAAAATATTGGCTTAAGTTAACTGACCTTTCTTTTAGGTAGAATCAGTCAAAACACCGTTACACGCGAAAATCGTGTTTCAGCTACAAGAATCGCGTATTAACTAAGTGCGGAGAGACGAGCACTCTCTACGCAGGCCGGTATGAGACTCACGAACGGTATGTATCAGTCCTAAAGAACATAACTTCTCACTCCCCCACTCTTGACGGATAGATGAACTGATGAACGAATGAGCTCCTTAACAAGGGATTCATTCGCGACTTTCGCCCCTTGTAAATTACTCACTCGTTTCTATAAAAAGGGGTTGTTGCCTATTGTTGTTACTATTGATTGAACCGTGCGTGTGTTGATAATTTCAACTTGAAATGCATAAAACATTCATTACCACAACAATATAAGAAAAGGGTTGTGTGGTAACGAAAAATATTATAGTACAGGGTGGAATTTTTGGACGGGGCAGTAAGGGCAGGTAGGTACCTTAACCGTTGAAGCTACTTGAAAATGGTCTTAGGAAACTATCCCTCCTTTTTAGAAAAAATATCATCCCCATTGACAGATTTTCAAAAAGTTTCAGATTTAGAGAAATGGGCGTTTTTTACAAAAACTTTTTTTGATGCCAATCGCTCCTGTTTTTTATACTGATCAAAAAATTCTTTGGGACCAACTAAAAAAAGAGTTTGAGTACTAGAAAAGTCAGACACGTATTTTGTCCTCGAAAACCTAGTCAAAAAAAAAACAAACGATAAACTGATTACGCTGGGATTTACATTAATAAGTTCTTAGTCATGCTCTTATTTGTACACATTAACACACTTATCTACACTCACATCTACACTTTTATACAAATATTCAACCTCAATCTACATACGATATGAGATGCTCAAAATTTTGATTATTCGTAGAACTCACCATTTCAATTATAAAACCATAAATAAATAAACAAAACCACTCAGAGTTTGAAGTACTAATATTGAAGTCATATTAAAAAAAAAAAAAATTCGTTGGAAACTCAAATTTTCTATTCAACCAAGTATTTTTGCAATCCAACCCACGATTACAAAACGCTTTGTTAAGTAAGAAAAAATGAATTGATTTACCTACTCCGTACAAAATGTATGGGAAACGATTTTCGCGTTTTCTGATTTTTCTAGTAGTAGTAGTAGTAATAGTTTAAAAAGTTTTTCTTTAGTACTCAAAACTTAGTTGATCCCAAAAAATTGTTTGGATTACTATAAGTTACAGATACGTATCAATTTTTTTTCTGAAAAACGACCATTTTCTCGAAACTTGATTTTTTTTTTTAATCTAAAACGGATTGGTAGTTTTGTTTTATAAGACCATTTTCATGTAGCTTCAACGGTTAAGGTACGTGCCCTTAGTGCCCCGTCCAAAAATTCCACCCTGTATTTAGTCCGTCGTCAGTTTGATTATCAGGCTCGGAAGATATTGGACACATATCTAACAGACGGACTTGTTATAATTTTTTAGGACAATTACTTATATGGGACCAGCTTCTGCCGCGGCTTTGCTTTTTTATCTAGAACTCTGCAATATTTCCATAATCACCATGCTTGGCAGGCGGATTGAAGATCAGCAGTGGTGTCAAAATACACAGAAAGAAGCTACTGCCCTTCCGCTGGTAGATTCCATAGCCCCTTACAACATCCATGGACTGAGTTGGAGGGGTCGATTCTTACGCTACAACCGCCACTACTATGTCTAAGTGTAGTGGAGATAAAGGCTAAGTTAGTTAAGATCCTAGAATCAAGTTACATTTGCTCCCCTTGGAGTCGAGACCCTAGGACCGTGGTCTACCGAGGCTCATCGGGTTTTTAAAAAATTATCTGAGCGTCTGGTCGAAGCGACGACGAGTGCCTCGTGACCCGAGAGCTGGTGAGTATCTGGCGCAGCGCATCAGCATTGCCATACAGCGGGGCAATGCAGCCAGCGTTTTGGGGACGCTTCCGACTGGTAGGTATTGTTATGGATCAGTTGAGCTACCTGTAGATTGTTACTGAGTACTATATTAGTATACTAGTTCTTATTTATTTCTATTATTTGATTGAAATTTTCATTGTAAAAAAAGCTTTATAAAAAAAATTTACTTACGTATAGGTACCTAAGAATTATCTTGACATCTTCAGGAAATCTCACTTTTTTATTTATAGAAATGTAGAATCGTAAATTACAAAACTCGTCTACTAATCGTAGTTAAAACGTGAGTTTAACTACAGAACAACTTTATAGAACTACGTAGTTTAACTAATAAGTGTTCGCGTGTGGTAGAAAAAAATGTCTTTGGGTAGGAACTAAATAAAACTCAGTATTTGTTTAAAAATTTAAAAGCAATTTAACAAACAAGTTGTACATTCCTAAAAATAAATAAATCTTACGAGAGCTGAGGCATAACTTAAAGCTAAATTTTCAAGAAACTAAAAACGCTAGACAGTTTAACTAAGTCCGCTGAATATTTAAGACAGCGTTTTTGTTTTATGAAACAACTTAAGGCTAAACGAGTCGCTCATCTTTCCATACAAACGTGGAAAGATTCTAGTACTACGCTGTTTGATGTTGAATCCAAAACTAAGGATAATATCAATTTATCGCGGTATTATCTATGTTTGTATAGACCCAAAACTGTAAAACAAGTATACATTTGAAAAATACAAGCTTCTAAACTTTCGTATTTCAACACTGATTGTAGCCCAACTTTGGGCGAGAAATAATAATATACAGACAAAGAAAACTTTAAAATAAAGCCGGTACTGACATAGTTAAGCTATTCAAAAGTTAAAATAAATTTATTTTTATAGATTTTCAATTATAAATAACCCTTGTGCTGAAAGTCATTTACCATTTTTTTAGGCGGCCGTATTTCGAAGTTGTGCATTTCATTCTAGCGGGCCGGTATGTCTATTATGTCAGGTAAGATCTCTAAGGGTAAGATAGCTACACTTAGGCCGCGCCCACTAATGATTTGGCCCGGACGACTTGTGTAGCCTTAAATTTTAAACTTATAGACTAATTTTCACTGCTTCTGTTAAACTATTTCTTCGTTAAACTGGTGTCAGTGCTGAAACAAAAAAAAAACATGGTAAATTATTATTTCATTGATATTTTTTAGATAAACTACAATAAAATAATTAATGGAAAATCCACACAGCATATCAGATAAACTGTAGAGCTAGCCCCAAGGTAAGTCAAGTTTAACCTTTACTACAGAACTGATTTAAAATAAACATATTTTTTTATCATACCTAGATAGATAACACCTAGACCCATAAGAAATAACTGCACATAGTACAATAGTTTTTCCCGCCGCGGGAATCGAGTCCAAACTCCTGCGTCACAGGGGTCCCCCTGTATTGCCCGCTGCGCCACTGAGGTAATCGAAAAAAAATCAAACAATCTTTGTTTACCCGAGCTACGTTCCCGTGTACTTTGTGCCAGAGAGACTTGCTACGCCTGTATGGATCAGCCAAACCCAACGAATGTCTTCCAGCTGTGACATGACAATCAAGCGTTTATTGATGTCCTACTTATCAATACTGTTTGACTGAGTTCGACACTTTCCACAGCGTAAACGACGCGTTGGGACTGCGTAGCAGATCTAATCGCTCAATCTCATATTCCAGTAATAAGACCACCGCCCATTCCATTACTTTAAAGGTGAGTACTGACTGGTAGTACGGGGGGTAATGTACCATCGTCGCCACAGAACAATACCAAGTAGGTAGAGTATGCACGCTGGGGATTATCTGAATTAGCTAAGATGGCTAGAAATGTGTCAACTGCACTGAGTCGGCGAGCGTCAGCCAAGTTTTGAAAAAAACTTGCGGCGCAAAAGCTGTGTGTTTCTTTACTTGTACAATTGGACTCGCATTTGGTCCCTATTTTTTAATGCCTGTTAAAAGTGTTTAATTTATTTTTAACTTCCCTTTGAAAAAAGTGTTTTACTCGCTAGATAGCAGCAGACGACTCCGAAGTGCTCTGCTTCGGGCAGAGGTCCGCGAGCCGCACCAGGTCTCCAGCTCCGCAGTGTTCGCTCGCCATATACATGCCGCCTTGTGCCACGCACGGCATGCTGTGCGATCTCTAGATACTATGTTTTTCACTTCCGTTTGAAAGGGTTTAACTCACTAAATAGCAGCAAACGACTCCGAAGTTGCTTTGCTTTGAGCAGAGGTCCGCGACCCGCACCAGGTCTCCAAGCTCGCAGTGCTCGCTCGTCAATCTCCATACACATGCCGCCTTATGCCACGCATGGCATGCTGTGTGTTCTCTAGTATACTATGTTTTTCACTTCCGTTTGAAAGGGTTTAACTCACTAAATAGCAGCAGACGACTCCGAAGTTGCTCTGCTTTGGGCAGAGGTCCGCGAGCCGCACCAGGTCCCCGGGCTCGCAGTGCTCGCTCGCCATACACATGCCGCCTTGCACCACGCACGGCTCTTCGCGAATGATCACTCGTACATCTGGAATGCATCGGTATCATCGTCATATATTACACGTGCAAATTGTAAACAAGCAAATCTTAAAACATTGCAGTAATGTTATAGCGAATAAATTATTCTTATTCTGTTCTAACTTTCTTTTTTGGGCAGTGTTAACAGTGTCTCATATTGTTAACTTGGTCCTGACCGCAGCTTCGCACGCGTTGTTTTTGTGGAAACTTTTACAAGTTATTTCAATCCTACGGGATTGATTTATGAGATAATAATTTTATTGTTATGAAAAAAACTAAAAACTGGCTTCAAATTCCACAATTTTACACTGTTTTATTTTGCTTGCAGGACAAATACTTTTCCTTCGGTAATAAAATAATTATGGGACCATCTCATCCTCTCTTAAATAGCAAAATAATCATCAAAATTGTCTACCTACATCTACATAAACAAAATTTCAGAAGTTTAGTTATCCCCGAAGTTTGCAGAGCAATACATCTAAAATGTTTATTCCGTTTATAAATATTCATCTATATTTTACAGAAAAATATAGAGAAGTCTGTAAGGAGAACTGTTTTTTGTCAAATGGTCTAGATGCCAAATGGCTGGCTGATTGGGCTCTTGGAGCTAGGTAATATAATTGCTAAAACACTTCGATTTAGTAGTCTCTGTAAAATACTCAAGTCCGTAACCTTTCGACGCCGTGATATAAATTAAACTTCTAAGTCAACGCAATCAAAAGATAGGTACAGCCGCTAATACCCGAATATTTTGAAACTTCCAAATGACATGCAAACAAAACCTATAGCGTACGAGTACTTCTTGTTGACCTATAATCATAAAATTTGGCAAGAAGCAAGGTCTTTTAATTAAACGGAATCCTCGGTGCGCTCAACTCGCAATTGAAGTTTTATTTTCTATAAACGACATTCGACTCTATTCTCTATTTCCCACTAAACATCAACACCCAGCAACCAAAGTAGGTACCTACCTATTCGACTCTTTAACTTTACTTTATGAAATAAAGCGTAGGTATTATTATGTATAAGTTAACAGTCACACAAACTTATGTACCTACGTGTTGTCTTCGGGGAAAATATTATCACAACGATGGATTCATTTGACGTACCCATTGATACTCTATCTTCAAAATTCTTCATATTTATCAATTATTTTTATCAAAATGACTAATCAGGTCAATGCCAACCCAGTTGCGTATCGATGAGTTTACCCAAACGCATTTGGCCGACACTGACCCCCTTTCGAGATTATTTACATGAACATGCTCCAATCAAATTCGCTATCGTAAAAATGCCAAACTAAACAATCTGTACCAGAAATAACCTATTAAAATCTATACTATTACATTAACAGTTTTTATAAAGTTTTTGTTTTTATAGTGCGTAAGCCTCACACTCTGGCAAATTTCTAAGAAATAAAATAACATTGCAAAAATTTACGACTTCGGCGGGACTCGAACCTGCATCCTTCCGTAAGTACCGGAATGTGCTAACCAACTTCACCACGAGGTCGAGTGACGCTGGAGTCGAAAATCTTTGCGACTTTCTACGGACTGTAGCGCCGTTAGCTCCACCTACAGGGGAAACATTAAAGTTTATCCATTCCTGCAAAGGAATGCTTATACCTAGAACCTAGGGTAGGTAAGGTACGCATAGCCGTGAGCAGAAACTAATTCGCAATAAAAATAGAACTCTACTTAAGGAAGATGATCTTATCAAGAAAGTAATACAAATATTCGAAAAGCCCCGATGATGATGCAACTTTGAGCTTGTATAGCACACAAACAATTGCATCGATTTTCATGAAACGTTGTTTTGAATACTCTATGGCGTCACGTTTAAAATAAAAACTATTAAATTCAAAATCAAATCATTCGTTTGGGAGCTCCAATGCCACAGACAGACATACTAATACACACGTCAAACTTTAGTACCCACAGTTGTTTTAAAGGGATCCAAAAACCTCTTCTTTTAACTTGGTTAAGATTGTTTGTAGTTTAGAGTTAGCCATAGAATGTATCAAGAAGATAACACTCCGATCTGTAGACCATTTCATACCTAAAGTCAATAATGATAGCCACAGTTTACTAGAGAATGCAGTCCCACGTGACTAGTAATCATCAGAAGTCATGTGCTTCGGCGAATGCGAGACTGCTTCAGGTCTGATTTGATTAGTGAATTATATTATAATAGATACACTGACTGTTGCCGTTAAACTATGAACGAACTTGAAAACATTCATTGTTATTCCTTACTAATAATTTACAGGCAATATTAGTGAATTTAAATATTGACCCCGAGTGAGACGGCGCCAAAGCTGCTACTATGGGTAGGGCTGAAATGTTGTACGCACGAAGTTAAAATTACGTTTCTGTGATACTTTTTATCGCATCGCAAAACCGCCCGTGATGCCGCTGACAGAAGCATATTACAAAATAAAGTTATCTATCCGACGACCTCTGTGGCGCAGCGGGCGAAGGCCCTCCGGCGACGAAGGAGTTCGATCCCGCCTCGGGACAAATGTTTGTACGATCTGCAGATATTTGTTGAGGGTGTTCTGGATTTTTTTCTATGTATAATAAAAAATATCTATCAATGTAATGTATTGTATTATGTTTATCAGTTATCTAGTAGTAACACAAGCTCTGCTTAGCTTGGGGCTAGATAATGCTGTGTGAATTGTCGAGCATTATTTATTTATGTTTATTATTATTTATCCTATCCTTGTCTTTGTCATTTTAAAGTTATCTAGAATTCTGTCTTTGAAGTTATGAGTTAGTATTACTATTATATTCTCTGGTTATGATAAAGTAGAAACTTAAACACGGGTAGTGATTTAGCATTATGAATTTGATTTCCTGAAACAGGCACCCCTAACATTTTACGTTAAAAGTTGGCTGTTTTTTATTGACTAAAAGGAAGATTAACTTTTCAGTCAGCTTTGTAGGTCTATTTGCATAAACAATTATGTTCCAACGTAGTGCCTTAATATTTCTCCGGTTTCAGAGTATAATGCGATTGCTTAACAGCTGTATATTAAATGATTCATCAACAGCTTTTACTCAAGGAATTCTGTTACTTCTGTTCCGGTAATTCTGTACCAATTCGTTCAATACACCTATCTACTGTCATCTACACTAACTTGTCAGAGTAGGTAGGCATCAATGTTTCCTTTACAGTAGTCAGTTGTTCCGGAGAATGCCGGAATCGCGCACTTTCCGTAACAAAACAACGCCTGTTGAAGTCCACGATTGACGGCGCCCGCTCCATAAAGCGTCTACATATTTCGAATGTTTTGTTTTGACACGAGAAATGTTTGAGATTAAGCTAAATTATTGTATGCCTCAGTTTGATTAAGTTTATCGACCAGATTAGGAAAATTAGTAGACCTTTCTATTATAATAATAATAATAATGTCCTCCTAGCCGAATTTCGACCACGGCGGCTAGTCTCTCGGACACTAGCCAGATACGCAGGACATATTATAGTGCACAAGTGTGTGCGCAAACACAGGTGCACTCTCTGTTCCCCCACTCTCATAATCCGGTGGGACGACAGATCGACACGACCGGGGAGAGGTTAGGCGCAGGAATGGCTTAACGAAGTCAAGTCCCGGAGTTAGGAAGTTGGCGGTGTTAAACCCCCGTGCCTCGGAAAGCACGTTAAGCCGTTGGTCCTTCCTATTATAAAGGTACTTTTAGTAGGTACTTCAGTAGGAGGTATAAAACTTAAATCATGGTAAATATCCCGTTGTAAATGACTTTACTTTTAATAACCGTGATGATTTTAAAAGTTTTAAAAAGGCAAAAGCTTGGCTAAATTCATAGATCTAGGTAAAATTTTAGAGGCCCGGCTAAGCAGGCAGTGTTCACTATCCCAAAATATTTTGTCTACCATACTAACTATAGAGGTCCAGGTACCAAGGCTACTAAGTTTTAATTGAATTGTCGCGAGACCCGAACACTGGCAGTTTTGAATCCTGCTCTAGATAGGTATCCGAGTCCAAATTACGTACATCATAGCTTCTAAAGATAATAACATAAGGCTTAAAAACTAAAAAAAACAATTAGTCAAATCTGGCTCTACCTCCATGGCTGACCCTAAGCCATAGGCTTTTACTATTTTTTTTAATTTTTAAGCATCCTTTCTAGGCTTTCATATAAGTAATTGACTAAGTCAAAAAAAAATTCGCAATGATCCAACTTAATGCTGAAATTTCACTAAAAACGGCTTACCTTCAAGGTGCATAGGCCGCGTGTTGAGTGGCGTCGCCAAAACTTTCACCACCAGCAGCACAGAGAACACTACCACCGATTTGAACATTTTATTAAATAACGCTAAATAATATTATTTCATTAACTTTCGTAGTAGTGTCGGGGATGTCCCGATTCCTAATACCGGGCGCTCCGCGTCGAACGCTTGTTTTATAGACACGATCTGATAAACATTCGAGTCACTGCTATATAAGTTCGCAGGGATCTAAAGGCGCTCCCTCACCGCGAGTATTAAGGTGGATTTAGACCAAACGAGCGAACGCTTTTCTATCCCCAGATTCCTCTTGTGTAAACAGAGACAGAGCATTATTTCGTTGTTATATTTCTATTATTAGAAGATATCTAGAAGATAGAATATTAAAAACTGCATTCGCCTGTGATGTAAAGGTGGGTCTAAACTTTAGATCCACCTTTACATCACAGGCGAATGCAGTTTTGACTTTAGACTCTAAAGTCTAAACCCACATATAACATAAGTAGCTGATGCCCGCGACTTCGTCTGCGCAGGATTAGTATTTCGAGTAGGTAGCTTATATTATCTGCTTTAAATACCAGAAGCGATAAAGGTATATATTTTTATTTAGGAATCAATTTACTACTACCAAATGTGCGTTTGGAATAAATTATCAATTTCTATTGTAGTTATGGTTCACTATTTTGGATATAATGGCTTACACATAAGATATAGATATATACTGTGGCGGGCTTTTTTGTAGGACTATTTAAGATAAACATTTCCATCATACATTACATATGTGTAACTATAGCGGTTTTGGCAGCGCACGCCAGAATAACTCGCAGATGGTAGATTTTTTTTTCTACTTACTTGACACTTAACGTCATATTTTGGACAATTCACACAATATCTTTATAAATTGTTGTCTATGTGTTATTCTGATGTATTAGCTATATTATTGTAAATTTTCATAAAAATCTATTCAGTAGTTTTTACGTGAAAGAGTAACAAACATACATCCATCTATCCATCCATACTTACAAACTTTCGCGTTTATAATATTATTAGGATACAGTCAATAAGTATCTATGTATCAGAAAAATAAAATAAAAAACTCAACTTTCAATTCCAAATCCCTCGGCGGTGTAAGAATTTCGGAAGTTATACACTGTTAGCCATTTTGTAACTAATGCTGGACAATCGACATAACATCATATAGCCCCAAGCTAATCAGAGCTTGTGTTATGGGTACTAGATCACTGATATACATAATACAATACATTACATAGATAGATATATGTTTATTATACATAGAAAATACCCAAAACACCCGAAACAAATATTTGCAGAACTTACAAACATTGGTCCCAAGGCGGGAATCGAACCCGCAACCTCCTGCTGCGCGGCTTTTCGCCCACCGCGCCACACCGGTCGTCACATCGGGTTTTATTTACATTTACGCAAACTTTGTTTCTAAAATTCATTGAAACCCAGAACCGATAACTGCAGGATACCAGACCATACCAGATGAAGACAGTTTGTCTCAGCCAATCAGGAAGATTACGTAACAAACGATGATTATATTGGACTGAGTGACCGAAAAATTACGATGATTAACGATAGAGCCGTCCATAAGAAGCATTCAACGTTAAAAATAGCTTTCAAAGCAATTTAAATGTAGGTATTAAAAGGACAAAAACATACTTATAGGTATTCGGTTCTTAAATTTTGTAAAAAAAGGAACAAAGTATCAAATCTAAGAAATGAAGTGGAAAATATTTTAAATCTACTGGTATCATCGGAGATTATTTATTATTTCTTCCACTAGTGGGGAAAAAATTTAGGTGAAGAGAAAATCAATAACACCTTAATTTTCTTATTTGATAATGATTTATAAGTACCAATAGATACTTACCTAGTATAAAATTTGTGTTATCTTAGTGCTCATTTTGTAAGCCTAAAAATATAAAATTGTTGAAATCTAAATCGCAGACGGTCGAAACTTTGGTTTTAAAAGCTTTCTTTCATCATTTCATTCGGCTGTCGTCCGTTTTAGAACGCAAATTTGAACCTTTTCCGCTGCGCCTTCGCAATTAGGTACGCCTTGTTGAAGGTAGCGTTTTTGGTTTTAGTGATTAGGTAACTAGTAGTTTTCTGTTATTGTTATCAGTTTTTGTGAAGTATTCGTTCATAAATGCATTAGGCGACATAAAATATCTTAGATTCTAAAATCGAAAAAAAAAAATTAAGTAAAATCATCAACATTATACATTAAGATCTTAGAAGACGGAGTGGTCATGTTTTGGTCAAGTAGTAGGTATAGATACCTACCGTAGAATTACGTAGTGCGGTAGTACGTATTTGACCTCGAAAACTGTTTGTCTTGCTGACCTGTGAACTCTCTCATGTGACTAGATTGAATTACACACTTCTGCGAAACGTAAAGACGTGTTTTTCTATCAATTCAAATTGTTTGTCTGTGAATCTACATTTCGGATAGCTTAATTAAGTAGGTTTAAATTTTTCAAATAACTTAGGTATAAATCTAAGCGCCGAAAGGTCGGTCGTTATCTGTAATCGCGTAGGTATTGATTAGAATCTGTCATTATTATACATAATATGTATGTTATAGATATAATATTATAAAGCCTACTAGGTATTATAGGCGAAAGTTTGTAAGCGAAGAAAGTAGAGTAAAAGTAAAGTTAAAAGTTTATTTCAAAACTAAAATGGAACTTTTTAAAGTCAAGGGTTACAATTATAGTGGGTTTTGTAAGTTTCTGTATTCATAACATGATTCTCTCTAGGTGTTTGTTACCCGTGGTCACAGATATTTTAATACTATACTACGTGGTCGAGTGACTTCCCTCCGGACTAGTTAATACTGTTTTACGGTAGGATGTCGTGCTCTACCAGATAGTAGACATTAACACTTTCATGGCCTAAAACGCACATGTTGGTCAGCGCCACCACGTGACCTTGCGGGTCGCATCGCACCGTCGAGGCTGGGCAGTGAATGCGTTAAGATAGGTAATGTAAGCTGAACAACATAGTAGAAGCATGTTTGTTTAGAATGTACCTTCCTACAGTCTTCAAAAACACTTATGTAACAGATGCGTACATGAAGGACACAGCTCATCAGCTACGATACAGAAACCTACAGTTACCTTGGGGACTATCCCGACCATCTACTTTAGCAAGTTTAAGCAATGGCGACTCAAAATTTTTAAGAGATTTTTCCGGATTTTTGGGGATAAGTAAGCACCTTGACAACATAAATAACAAATTAAGCGAGCCCAGAAATTATGAAGACTTTACAGTGGTAGACAACCCTGAAGTCATCCTACAAGGGACTTCATTAGGGTACCTAAATCTATATATATAAAAGAAAGTCGTGTTAGTTACACTATTTATAACTCAAGAACGGCTGTACCGATATGGCTGAAAATTGGTGGGTAGGTCGCTTAGAGCCAGGAGACGGACATAGGATACTGTTTATAAAAAAAAAAAAAAAAATTGCGTAGGTACTTTTAAGGCAAAGCCTAACTTAGATAATAGGCCACTTAATATACCGAAAATACGCGTGCGAAGCCGCGGGCGGAAGCTAGTTAAATATACGTATGTACGGAACCCTCGCACAAGTCCTACTCGTACTTGACTTTTTTTATTTCATTTGTCCATGGTTTCTATGCTCTCTGGTGTTTTCATTCACATGATCGTTCACGAAGGTAGCCGGGTGGGCCCGCATGAAAAAAGGCCAACCGCCAGTGTAAAAGAGAAGCTATCAGTTGTGTGCGTCGGTCGTAATGTCATTGAGGTAACATAGACGCCCTGGACCATAGTCAGAAGGAACAAATGTTATCGGCGTGCGGATCGAATCGCAAAAATTTGTTGTCTCCTTAGAAATTTGCTTCATTTCTAGCGACTGTTGGGAAAAAAAGAACGTAGGTATCCATACTAATATTATAATTTCAAAAGAAACAAACACAAACAGTCTGTCTGTTACCTTTTCACGACTAAACAGTTAAACGTGTCTTAATAAAATTTGGCAGGGAGCTAAACGGTATCCCGGACATACCTAGGCTACCTGAGATTCGGCAATTTTTGGTTTAACTTCAGGAAATTCGGCAATTTTTGGCTTAACTTTTTGATTTAACTTCAAGCTAAATCCATAAAATTTGTGGTTGGACCAATAGATGACTGATTAAGCGGAATTCAAGTTGTTTTATTTATTATCTCAACTCCTATTCAAGGAATATTCTATGTTTTTGTTTGTATACGTAGGTAGATATTTGGTGGATCAACTAGATAAACTGTTTTTACTCTGAACTATTTGTAAATAAGTTAAAATTGTAAAAATATAAAAAAAATTACTTTGATCCTAATTGTGACCGGTTTGGAACTAATTCTGACCGAAATCGGCCCTATTTATGACCGACAAAAAAAGGCGAAATTCTTCATAACAAGAGACTTTATTTTAAAGAAGTGGTGTTCCGTATTTTTGTCTGCATATAATTAATACTAAGGTACTTATCATAATTTTAATTGCTTGATAAACAAATAACAATTAGTCTACACATATAATAATCAGTCTAAACAAATAACAATCAGTCTAAAACAATAACAATATAACAATCAAATGACATTTAATTTAAAATGTAATTTATTGTAATTTATTTTATTTAAAAAAATAATAACGAAAATAAGAAAAACTATAATAACAAGTAATGTAATGATGACAACAGTTTGTAAGGCCAACGAAATTGGTTTACTTTTCATTACGAAGAACCCTAATAGAATTCCACAACAGTTTTATTGCAACAGTCAAAATCAGCCGGTCACTATTAGGTTTTGAGGTCCAAATTATGAACGAACAAATTTCTTCGGTCACAAATAGAGCGTTAGGAACAATAAATGACAAGCTAAAAACTAACAGCCCAAAACAACGATTTTTCTGTAATTAACCTCCGGTCATGTTTTGGTTTATAAAATTATGTATCCAAAACCATTAAGAAAAACGTAAAAAATCAATAAAAAATCAAAGATACAATCTACAATTTCAAAACAAAATTTGCAGGTCGGAGCTAATTCTGACCGCTCGGTCACAAATAGGATTTTATGTATCTTTTTTAGACCAGTAATTGAACAGTAAATTTCTCGAAAACCTTATTAAAAATTACTTATTTTCTTTGGTTTTCTACTTGAGATAATAGTCATAAATGCAGGGGAACACATTAATAGGGCCTAATTATATCAAGTAATCGGCCATCCACTCATAAGCTTAAGAAACTGGTTTACTCACCTTAGCTCGTTCTCCATACAAAATGGCGATGGCCGAAACAAGTCTGCACTAAATGAGGTCCTGGAGCGTGACTGAGGGTCCAATGACGATGTATTAATTTTTAAAAGAGGGAACAGTATTGCCGCTTCTAAAGAAAAAATACGCCACTACGGGAGTACCACTCAATTCTTATAATTCAAGAAAATGTGCGTTTCGGTCATCTACTGGGGGGTGGTCATCTTTTGGTCCGACTACCTACCAAGTTATTTTAGGTATTTAGCTTTTCGGTCAGTAAATAAATATGACGCACCTACTTCAGTATTTTTGTAAATTTATCCCTTGAGATATAAGAATTCCGTTACTTAGTTTTATAGTTAAAACCAAGAAAATTAATAGGTATTCATTCAGTCTATCGCTTGATGGAAAATTAAGTGTTCCGCGTTTTTAGAAATTCAGCCCAAGAATGTAAAAATTTTGCTTTTAACGCATTCACTACCCTGGCATCTGCGTCTTGGGTCATGAATGTGTTAGTTTAGTTTAGTTTATTATTCCTATCGCATTCACTGCCCAGCCTCGGCGGCGCGACTCGCAGGAGCGCAGACTGCGTCTTGGGTCATGAATGTGTTAGTTTAGTTTAGTTTATTATACCTATCGCATTCACGGCCCAGCCTCGGCGGCGCGACTCGCAGGAGCGCAGACACTGGCATCTGCGTATCTGTATATATATATATCAAGAAAGATAATAATTATAAAGCAGTCTTGAAACTGCTATTCAAAAATATGTACCTGCAAGAGGTTTATTAAGTATCGTTTGTTTTGTGTATTAATTACAGTCTTGCTCGTCTTGTACCCGTATCACCGTGTCATGAAAAACCGCGCGTTCTCGTCAGCGCGTGATCTAGCCCTCGTGCATTTTTACTAGCGACATCTAGTTATAATTTGAGTCAACTTTTCGTTCAATCTGTGTCACAGATGCTGTCATACGTACTAAGGTAGTTTTACGTGGAGTTTCCCGGGAGTTTTAAAAAGGATTACCTTTCTATCTTTATAATGTCAATGTGCTCTTTATGATTTTTGCAAAGTTGAGAATCAGAAAGAGCACATTTACACCTCGTATTTTTGCCGCTCGAGTTGCCCTAAAGGAAACATGGTGCCTAAGCCAGCGCTGCCAAAACTAAAACTAAACTAATGTTTCGCTAAAACTAAACTAATTTGACAGCACTTTAAATGTAACCGTCCCTTTCTTATTGATCGAAATAAAAAAAGTATTGCACTATTTATAGTCCTATCAAATTAGTAATATATGCTCGCATTTTAAACGATGACATTATTTTAAGTGTTGTCAAATTAATTTAGTTTTGGTGTATTATTATACCATGGTTTTGGCGACATCTGAATTGACACACCAAATATCTCCTTTCCGACTCATTTTACGATAAAAACATTGATTACTTTAAGCAAACTAAAAAAAACCTACGATTTGTTACATTTTTTGCCAAAGCAATGGTTTTGGTGTACGAGCGCCGCAAAGTGTACCTACTTAGGTTGTTGATGGGGGCAAGCTACCTTAGAGTTCCGTGCCCCTTTGCGCCGCCACTGAAGCATTAGACCACACACAGAATGGCAAGATCTTACTAGCGAGCGGAGCGAGCCGTGAAAAATTTGTGGTTTTGTTCGATGTTTTGCAGTGATTTGATTGAATACTTTGTCACTGACTTTAAACGAGGGATAAACCCTGGACCAGAGGCAGGCAAAAATGTTGACGGCATCCTGGCTGTGAACATGCGCTACCGGTTAGCGCAGTATGAGCGAGCGGGGTGGCAAGCCACCTACCTACCACGCCAGATACGCCTTGAGCCGCCCTTAGCTGCCTGGCGCAAAATAAAGCTGTTTTGTAATTCTATACTGTTTTTTATACATTTGATGTTTGATTTGTAATAAAATTAAAATCCTGCAAAAAAACGTTTGCGGCTTGGTTTGTTCACTGAATAATGATCTCCTTTAGCACGGCACACTGATTAGACTAACACCCTGTAATATAAAATTCTGACATATTATATAAGTAAAACCGTACATGTGTTTACTAAATTTAAAATTATATTAAATAACTTTAATATATAATATTAATTCAGAATAACTGAGTAGAGTAATTCAGAATAACTAACATTAATTCAGAATAATGAGCTGTGTTGTGCCGGCTTAGAATTTGCACCACCCCACTCTTCCCGCGGGTGTCGTAAGAGGCGACTAAGGGATATCCACCGGGGGTAGGCAGCAGCACCTGCAGAACAATTCTACCACCAAACTGCGATCCCCAACCCGCATGCCCAGCGTGGGGATTATGGGCATTACCTCCCTGAGATAAAAGCCAATAAGGCGCTTATCAGGGGGAGGCGTGCGTCCCGTAGTGGACCTATACAGGCTGTTGAGGTTGAGGATTTTTGATTGCGTTTTTAAAGTAAAAAAAAGTAAATCGTTATATCAAAAACGGTGCCTCTTAGGAAAAAAAGTATTAAAACATTTTTTAAAGATAATTATCTGATCTATAATTTTTGACCGTGATAATTTTATGATAAAACTTACCGTTTTCTGAAAATCGTGAAAAACCCGTTTTAGTGATCTTTGACCCCTAGTAAAAAAAAATTCAGGTGTCGGATCGATGAGGACTTTTCACATTTCATTTATAATGGGGTTTTGAATAATCCTACAAATTTTCAGCTGGGTGCGAATTGTTGTAACCTCACCCCTATTTTTTGGTCTAATTTTCCGGACTAAGACGACTCCATGGTTTTCTTTGTTCGGACAATTTTTTAGGTTTTTATTTTCTAAGAACAAAAAACAAAATAAACTTTATAATTATTATAATACTATTTACCTTATAGATAGATAGATAGGATAGATAGATAGGTAGGCAGAGGCAGGTAGGCAAAATATTTGACGTTTCTTCACGATGTTTTCAAGGTGTTGCTTATGATTTTACTCGCAAGATAATATTGATTCACGGCTATCGATACACTAGGTAGGTACCTATCTAGTGCTAGGGATTTTTTTTTTTACGTTTACTTCTACTACTACCTACCATTTACTTACATTTTTCAACATACAGACCTTTCATCTTTATTTTTGAAACTTTAATCATCCTTCTTCCCATTTTTAATAATTTATAAGATTTTTTTTACTCAGAAGATAATATTGATGATGTGTCAATCGAGACCAACTTGTGCGCGGGAGGCGAGCTCGATTGGCACACGTCCGACGCTGACAATGGTCAAAAGCGGACTGAAGGGGGCCGCCTGCATACAAACAGAGGCGAGAGCTAGCTTGAAACGAAAAGGCGTAAGCGCCAAAACAGTAATTCTCGTTTAAAATAAAAACTATTGGTAATTATTAAAAATCCTACCACCATTTTGAAGAGGGTGTATAAACTTATTTGTACAGAAAATTTAGAGGCATAAATCGGTTCCGTTTGCCTGTAAAGTTAAAAACCATGTTTTTCTAGAGCAGTTTTCGGGATTTTTTTTTCTGCTATGAAAGTTAACCAATCGTGAAAACCTACTACAATTTAAAGTAAAAAACATGAAAAATTCAAAACATAAAAAATAAATTCCGAATGTCTTGTAATTGCTGAAAAAAGTTGAAATCCCTGACGCCAATATCTTCAATGCGTCGTCTTAAGGTGCGTTTTGGCTAAAAAACTCATTTTCACGGCTCTTTGAGGTAGAGTACCCAAGTGGCGCCCTTATTTATCGTCCACCTACAAATTTGTTTGTAGGTCATAACTTGCGAGCTGTACAGGTGTACGAAATGTAAAGGATATCTCAAAAGCGCAAATGATACCTTATTATAAGATTTTTAATTAAGATTTACTAGGTGGTATGTTTAATAATAAGATAGTTTCGTATCGGTTCGTATTTTTTGCGGTAGCTAACTAAATTATATAAAGAGTAGAGCCACGGAACATGGCTTTAAATAAAACTCAATGATTTTCATTAGATTTTATTTTCGTGATTATAATACGAAGACACCGGAATATAATGATTTAAATTGGAGGATATAATGATATAACAGGATACAATATTGAATATCGAAAATATCTACAATAATATATTAAAAATCTACTCATGATACAAAAATGCATGGGGGCTCACAGTTCACATAACAAGACAGTTAATTTATTTATGGCTTAGTTTGGGAAAGTAAAATACGTTTCATTCCAATTTCCTTTTTTTTACATTTTTATCACGGTATGTGAACGAGCCGGAAATTAAATTAAGTAACATGAGTAAGTTGCATTTTTAAATCTAGCGACAAATAAAACCGCTTATTAATATTACACGTCCTATTATTACAGTCCCCAAAAATGATTTTCTAATTCACAGCAATAAAAAATGCCTACAAGTACATGATTTGTTATTTCGTATTCCTACAATAAAAGTTGAGTATATTTTCTAAAAGTATGACATATTAAGAACTACTACTGTGTATTTAAAGATCGTGTATAATGCTAGATCAGCCCTACCAAACTTAGTTACAAAATTGCCTCAAGTTGCTTTAAAATGGCAGTTATTTGTTTTAGGTTCATTCAGGGATAGGTATATGTGTTACCTACACCATCAATAAAACTAAAGCCTTAGGTGTTTGTAAAAAGATGGCTCACAACGTGAAATGGCAGTATAGCAACAGGTCGTCTTTAACCTTGGCAGTTTAGGATATTATTAAAATTCAGTGATATGTCTTCACATCAAACTACTCACCGCCGAATACTCAAACGCATCTCAGATTTAAGCTCGTCTCAAATGACGATTTTTTGACAGTTTTCAATGAAAATGCGTCAAAAATTCGTCATTTGAGACGTGCTTATATCCGAGATGCGTTTGAGTATTCGGGGGTTACCCCCGAATACTCGCATCAAACGCATCTCAGATATACACATGTAAGAACACAGAGGTACACATATTTTATCAGATCTACATACACATGCTTGAATAAAAACGATCACAAATTGTGTAAAGGGAATGAATTAAATATCTAAATTATATATTCTTACTTAAATTAAATAAACATTCCAAATAAATTAATAATACTATTATGGCAAAATACTAAAACTAAAGAGTTTGAGGTAATACTTGTTACACAATTTATGCTTACTCAAAAAAATAACAAAATAAATTTTACTGGAGTCAATTAAATTAACAAAATCTCAATAAAAATCAACAATAACATAATTTGTACATGCAAACTTATAAAATACAAATGCACAATTTTATACATCGTAATTTAAAAGATATGAAGTTCCTAACGCCCTAACCTACAAGTTTAGTATACTGCAGTCCAACATCTCTTTGGTTTGCTAAACAATAAATTAGACAAAAATTATATATTTATGAAATTACTTTCGGAATACAAATACAACCTTCCAAAACCTTGCACCGTTCGTTATACAATTACGAAATAACATCACAACGTTCGCTTTCGTCTTGAAATTTCGTCATCATTCCTTACATTTAAAGCGTTAAGACGAGGACCTTATTTGAAAATTCATGATGACTAGATACGAGTTTACAATTTAACACCAAGAACATTACTACTTTGAAATGAAAATTCATGATGATTAGATACGAGTATACAATTTAACACCAAGAAATTACTACTTTGAATTGAAAATTCATGATGATTAGATACGAGTATACAATTTAACACCAAGAACATTACTACTTTGAATTGAAAATTCATGATGACTAGATACGAGTATACAATTTAACACCAAGAACATTACTACTTTGAATTGAAAATTCATGATGATTAGATACGAGTATACAATTTAACACCAAGAACATTACTACTTTGAATTGGGACAAAAATTTAAACGCAACTTAGATTGACTTTGATTGAGTGACTTTGCCGATATTCGATTCGATGTTTAGTCCACGAGGAAGATCTGCGCAAAACCTAGAAGGGCCTTGTCGTCAAGAGGCTCGTTAGGTCCAGTTGAGTTCTGCAGTAAATAAAACAAGGGATTCATTAGTCAATCATGAATTAGGGGTTTATTAACTCTTCTCTTAAACATCGAAGTGGGAAATACGTCCTCTTTTTACTGTTTTAAAATTTCAAAGGAATTACATTTTTTTTTTGTAATAAGTTCATGACACTGCTTTTGCTGAAAAACAATCAAAAAACATTTGTGAAATATTTTGTAATATTATATAATGAAAGAGTGCGTGTAAAATAGCACTAATAGGATAAAAAAAATTACTTTATCTTTAGCAAAAATAATTAAAAAAACTCGTAACATACACATAACAAAATATTACTACGGCAAATGCTAATCCTCCACAAAAAATAAGAAAATACACACTACGCACAGGACAAGTGCGTGTTGAACTCGCAAGCGGTCTTTTGACATTATTTATATTTTCCCGTAATCAAGCAATGAATCTATATTATTTTCAAAATGTGAATCCCAGTATTTTCGAAGCAAGGGCAGCAGCTTTCTTTTGTATATTATTCAACTCCCTCAATGCTAACACCAATTACCCAGCGCTTGCCAAGCGCGGTAATTATAGCAAATACCCTCGAAGCAGTGGGCGTATGACTGTGTGCTTCAGCACTTACCAGATGGAACGTGATAGATTTGAGAGCATCCAGATTCCTGTGCTGGCTTTCAAGAAGTTTGTTCATATTGGCGGCGATCTCCACGGCGTCCGTCGGTTGGACCAGCCCGGCCGCAACCAGCTCAGACGCGATCCTGTCCACCGTGTCCTGGCCGAAAATAAACTCGAAGCTAATGTCGTTCAGTTCGCGAAGACCATTTTTGAGAAAACCATTCCTGAAAAGACCCAAAAATAAAACATAAACATCACTTTATTACTGACCGATAACAATCGGGTGGAAAAAAAAGAAAGTACGTACTTCCATAAAATAAGGGTACTATTTTTTTTGACAAGGGAATTTATACAGCCATAATCTTGTCGTGCAATAAAATTTATATTTATTCTATAATTTTATTTCAATAGTGTAATTATGATTGTCCTGTAAATTTGACATTACCAGGTGTTCCACTGAGTTTCTATCAATGTTGAAACTCAATGATAATGAGTTGGGAAATAGATATAATGCTCAGATATAATGCTCACACTAAGGTCGCTTTTCTTCTATAAGATCATAGGACGAAAACATTTAATTGTCGTTTTAGAAGTTTTCATACTATACGCCGAAGTTAACCAAAAGAGCGCTGCTCATTATCTAATTTATCTTTACTACAGATAAACACTTTAGTTTTTAACAAAATCAATTACCACGTTGAAGTGAGGTTATTAAATAATTTTATTTTAAGGATTTATCAGCATTGTAGTGCGAGTACCCTGTTGCTCAACTCAATTGCTCATCTCAGTTGAGTAATTGAGCAGTAAGACCCTTTCTTTTCGAACTTATTTTGTTCCCTATGCACAAATTGCCCAACTCGGAAAAACAACATGGAATAAAAACTACATTTCACATGTAATAAGATAATCTATACTAATATTATAGAGGAAAGAGTTTGTTTGTATTGAATAGGCTCCGAAACTACTGGACCGATTTGAAAAATTATTTTACCCACATTATTCCTGATGAACATAGGCTACTTTTTACCGCGGGAAAATACTTCATTCCTACGGGAAAACGGGTAATCAAACGGGTAGTAAGAATGCAGCTAGTTGTAAATAAGTTGGAGAATTTTACAACAGATGATACGGAAGTTTCAATGTTTATCGTTTTTACCAATCTAAAATTCTTTGACATGGGGCAGCGTCGTTCGCCATTTTGAATTAATTGAATTTACTTTTATTGACGAAATACCCACCTGTTAGCTAAGGAAAGTTGCCCGCTGCCCCACAGTTTCTGTACAAAGATAAGTTTACTCACCTCACACGAAGAACAAGGTTAATAACATTCTTCTGTTCATTTGGCTTCTCCTCTTCATCTTCAATCCTCTTCGCAGCAATTTTCTGTAAGCAAAATTGTTATTGTCGTGCATAAAATATATTTATTAATAAGGTGGTCAAGTTCATTTCGAGACTTCTGTTGACATTTGAGTGTGTGTGAGATTGAGTTTGAAGGTTTGTGTTTTTTTCGAGCTGGGTTTATTTGACTATTTTACGTGACACTAATCAATTTTTAAGCTATTTTACCTTGAATCGCCTTTAACTAAAGGTAATGTTTTACTGAATTAACAGATCAGATATCTGCCCTGTTACTTAAACTTAACTTGTACCAATAGTTAAGTCTATTGTTTTACTGTTGACATTAAGTTAGGAGTAATTAAAAACACTACTAAGCTCGTTTTTAAAAAGATTATCTATATAAAATTATACCTGACGAGTAGATATTCCTGTAATTCGATAGCCTCGCATCAGCTCCGCGTAACTCGATCCGTAAAATAATATGCACACGCTCATCACATGACCAGTAGTAAACAATTAGAATTCATTGCACATGACATTGCCACCGTGCAATGTGTGCCGTCGCAGAATCGTAATTGTATCCGGAGAATGAGCGTCGGCAAATTATACTATCTGTCTGCGGCTTCACATGCACTATTCCCACGAAAATCTTCCATACCATATTACATAATTTTTAACATTTATTAGTACGTTTATTTGTCCTGCAAATCGTACAAACATTCACCAACCACCTCATTGGCGCAGTGGGCAAAGGTACGCCTGCAACGCACGAGGTTGTGGATTCGTTTCCTTCTGCGCCACTCATGTGGCCACATATGTGAGTGAACATACCTCGTCTTCGTCGCTGCTGGCTACCTGAACGAGATGGTTGATAGGCAGCGCTTTGATGGCATTCTGGTCCGGCTCGTCCGCTGAGTCTGGCTCATCGTCGTTCCACACCCACTCGCTCGTGTTGGAGCGATGCGGGCGGCCATACAAGCTCGGCAGGCGTTTGCTTGCCTGAAATACAACAGTATACATCATTAGGTGAGCCTGTAATAATACGTGTATAATATTTTTAGTATATAAATAAAGTATTGTGGATAAACTTTCATAAATATGTAGGACGGGGTACCCCGACCATCGGTTAATACATCGATTTACTTATTGTAATATGGTCTGCCGTCCCATTATAACAGCGAGAGAATAGAAAGTGCACCTGTGTTTGCGCACACACAAGTAAAAAAGCGGGATCGATTTGGGTTTTTTCACATTTTCCTATTAATTACTTGTATCCTTTATAAGCCAGTATTCTCGATCCGAAGACATAACGAAGCTATGAAGGCCTATTGAATAATTACCTCATGCACCCTACACTCGATGCTTGGGCCTATTGCCACCAGTGTCTGTGTAAGGTACTTTCGGTCCTTGGCCTTGCGGAAGAAAGGATGCTTGAGCAGCTCAGTCGCGGATGCGCGCTTCGTGGGGTCCTTCTGCAGGCAATCCGCAATCATCTTGCGGAAGGTTTTCCCGTACGCTTTGTATGTGTCCTTGTCATCCGTATCTGAGAAAAAACAGATTTTAAATTCAAATTCAATTTTTAACACTACAGCTAATGTTTACTAACACTGTATTTTGAGTTTGGCGGGAGTATACTCGCGCAAAACTCAAAATACAGTGTTAGTAAACATTGCCCCCATACCAGTGCTTCGTCACTGGCGCTCAGTTTTGAGTTATATACCCAAAGTTTTCTTAAGGGGTGGCTTTTTCTAGGGCAGCCGCGAGCGAAAAAGTAATTAATCATCGAGCGAGCAGTCTTACTTGTGTCCAAGGTAGGTGGGTCGTTCTCCATAGTAAGCATGAGCACCTTCATCGATGCGTACTTGGAGTACGGCGCCGTGCCGGTTGCCAACTCGATCGCAGTGATCCCAAACGACCAGATGTCCGCTTTGTAATCGTACCCTCGCTTCTAGAACAATCAATCAATCAATAATCTCAGAAATAAAGCTTACATAATAAACACCTAGTCAAGTTAAATTGTAAACTACAAATTATTTTCAAATAAAAATTGTTTATTGATTTTCTCTAATTGTCATGAGCTTGTCTAGTCCACAGCTGGAGATGCCTTTCCTAATGAGCGCCATAGGGAAGACCCTTAAGGCACTTATTCTTCAGCTTGCCGTACCCAGCATCTGCCATCAGTATTTCGAATCTCTCTTATTACAGACAGTAAGGTAGTGCCCTGGGTAAAAATAAATATTATTATATTTAGTCCGTCAGTTAGATAATCAGAAGATTAGGACACATATTTTTCCATTATTAGTAACGTAAGGATGCCATAATAGTGCTGGGCGAGACATTGCGGCAACTTGTATCATCAATAACCATTGCTGATCTGATTATTCACTGGTAAAATAGTGTGTGCTGACTATGGCAAATGAAGTTTTTGCCGACGCTTGTAAATAGCTTCAAGATTGTGTAAAGGCGGTCGTCACGCAGTGTGGAGCCGGCTTAAAATTTGCACCACACGAACTCTTCCCGTGGGTGTCGTAAGAGATGCCTAGGGGATATCCACGTGGCCAGCGGCGCCCCTGTAGAACCATTCTACCACCGAACTGCGATCCCCAGCTCGCATGCCCAGCGTGGGTATTATGGGATTACCCTATGAGATAAAGTCAATAAGGTGCTTATCCGAGGGAGACTTGCGTCCAGCAGTGGTCGTCACGAATCTACGTTTGATTGTCACTTCGACGAGATAATATGATAAGTGAGAAAAAAAGCGAGGCCATCTAATATTTACTTCGAATTTCATAAAATTAGAAGAGCTCAACCGATTTTCATCAATAATAGCTTCTTAGCTATTACTAATCAAAACTAATTATGATGCCATCTTTGAAACTAAATCAAAATCAAATTCATTTGATAATCTACAATGGGATAAACAGGCGACCAAAAAGGGATATTTGCCGCGCCTCGGAAATCACGTTGGTCTTGCGCCTGACCTCTCTCTCCCCGGTCGTGTCAGTTCGTCCGCCCTTTTGGATTATGAAAGTGCACCTGTTTGCACCCACATTTATGCACCATACGCACGCACATAACACACATGACTTGTGCAAGTTGATGCTAGCCGCCGTGGTCGAAATTCTGCTAGGACTCATCACTTTTAAAATTTAATCGTTGGTCCTGGTTAGTAGGTTTACCTGCTCCATTACTTCTGGAGCCATCCAGCATACAGTCCCGACGAAGGTGTGGCGAACCTTCTGCTTGGTGCGGTCCAGGGCTGTGGCCAGCCAGGTCGAGACGCCAAAATCTGCGATCTGCACTGCACCGTCCTCGCCCAAGAGAATGTTGCCGGCCTTGATATCTCTGCAAAGAATGTATGGCTCAGCTATCGTCTTCAACTTCTATAAAATAGGATTCCTTACAAGATAAGAAACAATGAAAAAGAAATGTTTTTTTTTTTAAACTGCGACTTGAGACAAGCTTAAATTTGAGTTACGATTAATTATTTGGGGGTTAGATACTAAATTGATCAAAATAATTCCTATTTCAATATATTTTTTTTGTATTTACAATATTATTTTTTAATTTTTGATGTAGATGTTGCCTTAATTTTCCCAATATGTGAACTTATTGTCATCATCAAGCCCATTCTTTATTTACACGACTTATGCAATACATTACTTTTTATTATACACTAGCGGCCCGTCTCGGCTTCGTACAGGTGGACATATATTTTTTATACAAAGCCTGTTACTTTAGTACTCTACTTTAGTTATTATGTTGAAATCGGTCCAGTAGTTTTTGAGTTTATGCGTTACAAACATACAAAACTACAAATCTTTCTTATTTATAATATTATTGTAGATAGATAGCACTCAGGACACCCGGAAGCAATATCTGTAGATCGTAAAAACATTCCCGAGGCGGGAATCGAACTCGCAACCTGCACCGGCGCAGGCGGACATAGGGTCCCGATCGCACAGTTTCAGTAAGGAACCCAATAGCAACGGCACATACTAGTCTATTAAGGGTCCGGCGACGGATGAATTTCCCATACAAACGTAGTACCAAAATGATTTGTAATTTGAGAATGTTTTCATCATAGTTTGCTATTATTTGTGTTAGAATAGTATTTATACAGGTTCCTGCCATATTTTTTTTTCAAAATACTTATCTACACAATTACTAAGACAACATTCATTCTTTCATATAAAAATGCGATTAGGTTTAATTTCATTTCAGAAAGGTATTTTGAAAAAAAATTGTGGCAGGAACCTAGATAAATACTATTTTAATACAAATAATAGCAGACCATAATGAAAATATGCTCAAATTAAAAATCATTTTGGTATTACGTTTGTATGGGAAATTCATCCGTCGCCGGACCCTTAAGATGTTGAGTTCCTAATAAGTATGGGATAAGGTCTGGAACAAGAAGAGTTCTCTGTAGATTAATTAACTATCGTCATGCATTTGCATCTCAGGCGGCTCTCTACCCACTGTGCCAGATAGGTTGTCTTGACGGTAACGGTGCTGATTGCACTTATAGAATAACACTTAGAATATGTATATATTTAATTATGCTAAGAGTGTAATTGTTTGTTACCCCGAATAAATAAAAACTAAAAACTTAACGATAATAGTTCGTCACGCAGGTTTTTATAATTGAGCGCAGGCAAAACTGGGCATCACACGAATAGTTCACGCGAGCCGGGGATATTTACAGTCCTACTAGTAATTTTTTTGTTATTGATAAAAATTAAAAATTAGAATACTTAAAATGCGTAGTAATTAAGAGGTTATCATCAGTTTGTTTGAAAAAACTAAATAGACTGCTGACGTGCTTGAAATAATGGTTGAGCGAATACAAAGGGCGGCCCAAACCATTACCGAATCTAGGCATGCACGCAAAATAAAATGCTCTTTTATAAGAAGATGCAGGGCGTGCATATGAGCTTTGTAAGAAATTCCAATGCAATAAGCGAGTTTCAACCCTACTTGTAATTTAAAAAAAATGACCTTTACCCATCTTCACTTACGAATATTATTTGCATGGAAAGTTGGAAATACCAAGTGTTTTATGTACTATTTCGGAATCTCATTGAAGTGGGTAAGTTTCTTTTTCGGTCACTAAGGCGGCCATACATTTTTTAATTTCGAAATTTGAACTAAGTATTATGAGTTTGGCATTTACTATCCATACTCTATGCTCTTTTAATTACATGCGCGAAGAGGTCAATGGTAGAATAGAGAGCTCGCTATTGGACTTTGTAATTATAATAGTCTTCATTAAAAGAAAGAACGAGATTTGAGAAACTACGCACAAAAATAAAAATCGCAGTAAACAGAAATTGCTGAATCGAAATCGCTGCTTGGCTTTTAGCATTATACTAAATATTAAAAAATTTGGGTGGGTGGAATTTTACGCAAGTGGATAACCTGGATGCTAAAATAACTTGTAATTAAAAAGATAAATCTGTGTGTGCATTGTTTATGGTAATGTCAGGGGTAAACACATTTGAACTTAGTTTGATGGCTCGGTTTTAGGATTACAAATGGATGCAAATTGTACTTATCTATCCAGTTTTGTACCAATTTATTATGAGCAGTATTAGTCACACTACCACACTAATATTATAAATGTGAAAGTATGGATGTTTAGATGTATAGATTGATGGACGGATGTTTGTTACCTCTTGAAGCCAAAACTACTGAACAGATCGGGCTGAAATTTTGCACATTGGCAACTCTAATCCTGGAATCAAACATAGGCTACTTTTTATGCCATAAATCAGTTCCCATGGGATAGAAATCACCTTTAAACGTTTAAGTACATAGAAACAACGCGTGCGAAGCCGCGTGCAGAATCTAGTACTTTAGAAGTTTTTCACCCAAAACCCAGTTGTGATTTTCTTTAAACCTGACTAAATTATTTCAAGGAACAAAACTTTCTGATTGAGGATCAAACTCTCAATTGGAACTTTGTCTCTCTCTTCCAATTATACCAACAAAAGAGAACATTAATGTAAATTATAGGTACCTATGAATTTGGCCATTACTATGGAAGTATTCCAGGCCTGTGAGGACCTCCTTGAGCACGGTAGCAATTGTAGCCTCATCAAATACCCCATTCTTGCAGTTGGTAACTCGCATCTTGTGTTTGATCACATCCAATAAACTTCCTCCTGAAATAATCAAAACAACAGTTTTTTATTTTATTTTATAATTTTAGAGACACACAGCTAGATAACTATAATAACAGGAATGGTGGGTAGCTAACAGCTAATTAAAGTTTCCACAAAACATGTTGATTGTATTATATTAACCCTCAGAATAACCATTTATATTATTTATTTATTTATATAGGCATGTATGTCACACGTGTGACAATACACAATCACACAATTCCCGGGTAAGGTATATCAGTTACCTTGCACTCATAACACAAGCTCTTGCTTCTTTGGGACTAGACAATGCTGTGAAGATTGCATTATTATTATTGTTTACATAAAAACTGTTGTCGGTACTCTTACGGGTTTTTGTGACATATTATTAAAACTTACCTTCAAGAAGCTGAAGAACTAACCACAATTCTTCATGTACAACGAAGCTTGTGTAGTAAGATACTACATTTTCATGGTTGCAAAATGACATTAGCTGAAAATAAAAATATATTTTCTGATTATTTAAGTATAAGTGAAGATGAATGCCAGTAAGGCGCTTATTAAGGGGAGGCCTGCGTCCAGCAGTGGACCAATACAGGCTGTTGAGGTGAGGTAGAGAGAAGTAGTTTAAATGTAAGTTTCTATATAAGAATACTTATGTTTATCCTAATATTTCATATTCATTTCACTAATTCTCTTTGAGCTATAAAGTCACTCATAAAAATGACAATATTATATCACAAGCATTGATTACCAGATCAACATTGGAAATGTTTAAATGCCACCAGAAAATGGGTTCTTGTGCACTAACCTGAACTTCCTTTAGAATCTCATCAATGGGGGTTTTCCAATTTTCAAGACTGATTCTTTTTATAGCACACTTTTCGTTGCGTTTGGCACAGAATGCGCTGAACACTACAGCGGTAGCACCAATACCTATGAAATAAACAAGGCTGTTGATTTATCTTGAAATAACATTAGTCTAAACAAAATAATAAAGTTTTTTTTTGTAACATTAGAGAGAGTATTTGTTTTATTTTGTTTTATATTATTTTATTTTTATTGCATAATGAGGAACATCTTCAGGGTGAGTATGGTTAGTAGGTAGTAAGTTAAGGTAGGTAGTAGGGATGAAATGCTGGCGTTCTTCAAACACTGTGGTGTCCTGTGAGCTCAAGTTTTGGAAATTTATATAAAGAGGAATTCATATTTTTACCCATGGGTACCTAACAGAAGACTAATGCACTTACCAATAATATCACCTAATTTATAATCATCCTCCGTGTTCGGCCAGGTAGGCGACGCAGGGGTGCCTATAATTGGAGATGTCATCTTGTAGATTTTCCGAGGAACGGTCGTTACGGTTAAACCGGCTTCTCCCCTCAATGTTGTGGGCACCTACACATCAACACTAATTTGATTCTATAGCTTCAAAAGCAAGCTTGCATTTGGGCTGATGATTAAAATTATTAATTTGCTGATAGAAACATAATTCAATATATAGTATTTTTCAGATGAGATGGGTTAAAATTTTGCAACTGACAATAATTTTAAAAGAAAGTGAATGAAAGAAAGACAGACATGACAGAACAGAACAGGCATGACATCAAACTTAACCATCGAGAAAGAACCTATTGTCTATGTGTTTACCATCATCATTCATTATACATCATCGGTGTATAAAAATAATAATAATATGGAACGTAGTCATAGGATCTTTGGTGTTTAGATACCCTGACTGATCAATGATCGATCAGTCAGGGTAAACACCGATGAATCAATCGATTGATTGGTCATTTGCTTGGACGATTGCAATCACACTCCCTTCATTGGCTATGAAATTCAACGTCAACAGCTTGGACGGACAAAATCTCACTCTGGGATTTTCGAGCAAAAACTTTCGACCGGAAATCATTACATTACATATTATATATCATCACAATATGAATAAAAGCCGCCACACACAGAAACCGTAGCCGGGTCGGAAGCGAAGGCGTGCGGGTTGTTATGCATGCATTTATTATGAGAGACTACACATACACCGCTGGGCAGCGTATGTGTATTAAGTAAAAAAAAAATATCTCATAAATTCGTATGATACAACCCGGAGGCGAAGGCGTGCCTTGGCCACACCGGCCGGGCCACGGTTTCTGTGTGTGGCGGCTTTAAAAAATTTGAACGAAGGAACACTTCGGCTGCACTAAATTATAAAGCAATAGGTACCTGAGGGTTTTTTTCAACCGTTACTTTTTGCTATTCAATGTGTACTAACATGATCCGTGTCCCGTCCGGGCCCGTCTACTAACGTTCTCTTCGCCTCCGCAGCGGCCTACCCGGCCTCGACCCGGTCCGGACACGGACCAGCCTAATATAAATCTTCCCTGAGTCATAGCATATCATAACATTTTATAATAATACTAGTTTATGCCCGCGGCTTCGCACGCGTTGTTTCTATGGAAACGTTTTAAGGTGGTTTCTATCCCATGGGAACTAATTTTTGGGATAAAAAGTGTTTAGATTTCAGGATTAGAATTAACTGTGTCCAAAATTTCAGCCCGATCTGTTCAGTAGTTTTGGTGTGAAGAGGTAACAAACATCCATCCATCCATCCATCCATCTATCCATCCAAACTTTCGCATTTATAATAGGTACCTATTAGTGTGATTAATAACAAGATCTAAAAAAAACGTAAGTAGAGGTACACATTGGTCACTTCACCTAAGTATCAAAAGTCTACTAACATTCAATTTCAACACCAAGTAGGTAGGTAAGTCACATCGCTAAGATTAAAAGGGAAGTATGAAGGGACAGAGAAGCAATCAGCAACAACGTGGAAAAAATTAGGTAGGTACCTACTCAAAAACTAAAACCCGACTAAAACAAAACAAGCGTTCACCGATCGATTATCCTTAGCATTTCCTTTTGGTACTTAGGTAGGTAGGTAACCTAGTCGGAGCTCCCTAGAGTAGAAGTAGAAATAAAGGCCTCCGACTATATATATAACAAGAGAATGAATAATTGGTGAACGCTTGTGACTTTTAAGTAGTCGGGTTTAAGTTTTTAACAATTTTTTGTTATATTTAGCATTGCTTTTAGGATGTTTTGTGTATGTACCTAGGTACTTCCTTCCATGACGCTCTATTTGTAGCGTTTTAGATAAAAATAAAAAGTCCATACAAAAATGCATTAGGAACTAGTGATGTTCTACATTATGTAATGTTTATAAATTAAATCGATATCCTAGCTACAAAAATATTTTAGTGGTCTTAATTACTACTTTTATTATAAATATACTTAATTTCTACTATATCTGTAACTTATATGTCATTTAGATACCTACATGTCATGTTTGATTTATAAATGTGACCTAGTATACAAAAAGGCATAACATTTTTGGAGTGAAAAAAGTATTGCGATCGTGCATCTTTTTTTTTATAAATATTTTAGCATCGGTAAGTACAATTTTGCACATTTATAACTTGTTATAAAAATATATTTATAAATTGTTAACTTGTATTAATATTTATAATTTGTAGGTTCGTAAAATTAATATTGGTTTACGAAGTGTTGCGAAAGTCAGTTTTCTGATGAAATATTCTACGTTTTATCAAAAATATTTAACGCGCCCCTTTATTTCTTAATCATACTTATATAGTAAAAAAAATATCCTTGTCCATTTGTACACCATTTTTACTGCAGAAAAATTATATACCTAGTAGCTTTTTAAGTAGCAAATTAGCGCTTTTGGCGCCATGATACCATGCCGGTTTTATTTTAGGGTTCCACAATACAAAAAAATCAATGCGAGAAGTCTAAGGTACCTATACGATTATATGACATTTTAGGATTGTAATAATCGTTTAATTGCAACATATATAACATAATAGCAGTAGGTATAATAGCTACGATGTTGCATTTACTCGAACGTGTCAAACGTGTCATAAGAAAGATATAAAATATGCTGTTACTCGAGGAAATAGTTATAGGTTATAGATTGCCTATTAGTCTTAGTCAGCAAAATCTTAAATGACGCTAAAGCTTACGCTAAAGTCATAAAAGGACACTAAGTAAACGTGTAGGTACTCAGCATCATTAGATGACCGTAATGTTGAGTAACTAAAATACTGAATAAGGTGAGTTTATAAGTCATGTTCTGTATAATTCGCACTTACATGACTTTTATAAAACCGAAAAGCTGAATAAACTCAGCTTTACATGACTAGTTTGCTTGTTGGGTGGTCTTTGACCATGATCTTAGTTCTACAAACTGCCCCGTGATGATACGAGTAGAGTGCGTAGAAAATAGTTTTATAGATCTATAAAGAATTTATCTGAATCTAAAATTACAAAATGTGTGGTAAACCTAATCATGTTAATTCAAATTTTCGTCGAAAGTTTTTCTATATGGTCGTTGTACGGTAGTTGAATATGCATTTATCATTGTACTAAAGGCGATGTATGTCCTTGAGTTTTCTTGGAAGTTGTTTATAGAAATATGGAGTACTTATATACCTGCCTTGAGAATGCTTAAATTTTATACTATAATAAGGTATAATTACTAACTTGTACGAAACGCCCCCGAGCTCGTCCTGCAACATCGCGACTTCCGCTGCAAAAACAGAAAATGTTAAATTTTGAACGAAGGTGGGTAAATACCTACCAGTAATTGGTACCTACGTTAGGTACTAATTTACTTACAAATTGGTTTTTTTAAACAAATAGGTAAGTAGGCTTTACAAAATCAAATCCAAATATAATACTAAAATCAAGAGAATTTAGATTCGGACGAGATTTACCCCAACACAAAAGTGAAGTGGACATCTCTTCCGCGGATGAGTTTGAGATTCGGACCAGATGTACCCTAACCCGACTTGAAACCTGTCAGCGGGATACCTACGTCATTTTGCATGAATTTGCACCTGTGTGATGCAATTCTGGATGCACTTGTGCTATAATCGCGCGTGTGAATATATGATGATTTTTATTTTTTTTTGTTATGGGAGCTGTTAAAGTAATTTACATCATTGAAATCGTTATAAAATAGGCTATTACATAAAAAAACACGTAACACGTAAAAATACATTAGAACACCTGGCGCTATGGCGATCATTGGGAGGCCTGTAGTCGACAGATATAGGCTGATGTTGATGATTGTCGACATTATGTAGTCATATTTACCATCAGAATCTACAGTAACAAGAAATACGTAATATTACCTATACAAAATAACGCTATTTACAATTAACTTTACCGTCGCTTGCTACGGCGTAGAGCGGCTACAGCGCGACGGCGCCCGGCGTAGACATAATGAGCTTAAAAATCCCTGCCTTATTGTGAAAAATTCTACTAATAAACTCGAAAGCTTGTTCTAAAAATATTTACCTAAGACAATTCTTTCTGGAAAAATACGCAATTTTCATAAGAATCACTAAACTCGTCTTTCTATCAAAAGAATACAACCCTTTCATGTTTAATTTTGTAAATGGATGGATTAAAAATATTTTTATATTACTTTATTGAACATTGTTATAATTACGAAAGATAATGATAACAGTGTAATCTAGTTGTTGTTGGAACTAGTGACCAATATACAAAATTGAAATGTTTTCGAGTGATAAGTTAGTGTGGATAGATAGATAGGTACGAGTAGACCGAGCCATTCTACTCCAATCTTGCAAAGCCGGGACAATGCCGGGCGCATAATGTTATGATTACAGAGATATTATTGAAGCCCGATTGCATTTTATATCCCGTGACGGTCCCACAGAGCGGGTTCAGGGCATGAAACAAGATTTTTTTACAATCCTCTCAGCATCATCTAGCCCCAAGCTAAGCAGAGCTTGTGTTATGGGTATAGATGACTGATATACATACCTAATACATTATATAACATTGATAGATATTTTTTATTATACCTACTTATAAATACCCAGAACAAATATTAGCAGATCGTACAAACATTTAACCCAAGGCATATGTCTAGCTAGTACGTTTTATTCATATTTGGACTGGAAGAACTGAATCAACTTTTAGAGATAGTTTTCAGAATGTATGGCATCCCTTCATACATAAATATTTTGATAACGAATGAAATCACATGCATGGTTTATCATATTTTCTGAGGCACTATTAGTTTTTGTAGCTTTTGCTCGTAGAGGCTCTACAAAGTTCTATAGTTCACTATGCATTTTGAAATAATAACATACCCTCAAGAAAAGCTTTCGGGCGATTTTTTTAATTTAGTTGTTATAAAATCAATAAGTAAATAGCTAATCCGCTCTTAATTATTTCATTATAAGTAAATTGATAATATCTAGGTCTACCACATACCATAAAAGGTTTCTAGCCTATTATTATTATTTAGAACTTTGCGTGTCAAACTAATTTTATCCAATAGTATAAAGTATTTTTTGAAAAAACATCGTGATTTCTTGATTCTTATCCATACTAAGTGATCATCAGGATTAACTGTACTAAACATTTTATTAAAAAAATCTCGACGTTTGAACTGGTTCGAGATAATTCCTTGTATAAATAGAGCAGTGTCAAAGAGAAATAATTCATAAATTTTGCTCGTTTCGGTCTGTGAAGGCAAGAGTCTAGGGAGGGCTGATACAGGAACCAACCGAGATGGCAGCAAATCACGTTTTTAAGGTATTTCTTTTTTTATTAGCTTTTTGTGGCTTTCGTGTCACTGCGGCCATGATAGGCCTATTGTGGTCGCCACTTTTTGTGTTCCGACTCTAAGCAGCGGCGTTCATAATTCGCCACTAACCCTTGCACCTGCTAGGAACTGTAGGATTTTCTTAGGGGTGGAGTCTCTTAGCTCGTCTGGGCTAAGCAGGTGCTTGCCCAGATGGATACTACGTTTTTGCATCAGTGCTCCCCACTCTCCCAGGATATGGAGAGGTGTTTCCTCTGCCTCCTCACAAAACCTGCAGGATTGAGTGTCGCTTAGCCCTAGTTTGAACATGTGCTTGTTGAGGCGACAGTGTCCAGTTAGGGCTCTTGTCATGATGCGAAGGTTGCTTCTGCTTAGCGCTAGGATTCGGTTAGTGAACCGTTTATCGAAGGATTTTATAATGATTTTGAGTGGCTCATGCCCGAGGAATTCTTCCAGAGTTTGGACGATTCCTCGTAGCAGGAATCCAAGAGGGTTCTGCGAGCCAGGCTTTTCGGTATGCCGCAGAAAGGCTCGGGGCCCAGCCGAGTCCCCTTGGCCCCGGCACGCGCGAGTTCGTCGGCACGCTCATTGCCGTTGACTCCCGCGTGTCCCGGTACCCATCTTAGGACGACTCGGTTTTTCGAGCCTAGCGCGTTTAGGCGCGACAGACAGTCCTCGACTAGCCTGGACGTGATAACTTTCGAGTCCAGTGCTAGGAGGGCCGCCTGGCTGTCAGAGTTAATGTAGATAGTTTGGTTGGTGAAGTGCTTTCCCAGATTTATATCGGCGCATTCTAGAATGGCGAATACCTCTGCCTGGAAGATAGAGGCGTGATTACCTAGGTTTATGCTTTTGCCAAACCTGGGTCGCTCTCCATACACTCCACAGCCTACATCCAGTCCCATTTTGGAACCATCCGTGTACCAGTTTAGGCACCCGTCCTTGCAGAGTGGCTGGCTGTTTAACCAGTCTTCTCTGGAAGGAAGTTCCACTGTGTAGTGTTTTTCAAACACATGTCGTGGAAGCCTGACATCCGTTGTCATGCTCAAAATGGGCGATTCCAGAGTTGAGTCTTGCAGAGATCTCATTTTCTGGGAGAGCCAGTTCCTTCTGCCCAGTGTGCTGGCCCTATACATGCTGGTCTTTGCCTCCTTATGTATGTACATGTCGAGCGGAGGGAGTCCCAGCAATGCATTTAGTGCCAGTCCGGGGGAGGTGGACATGGCTCCCGTGGCCATAAGGCAGGCAGTCCTTTGTAGCTGTTAAGTTTGTTGATTGCGGTCGACTGAAGGGCCTTGTCGTACCATACCAAGGAGGCGTAAGTGATGATCGGCCTCACAATGGCAGTGTACAGCCACAGGGCAATCCTGGGGTTGACGCCCCAGTTGTTGCCCATTAGTCTGCCGCTTGCTCCTAGTGCCATCTTAGCTTTTTGCAAGACGTTGGCTAGGTGTGTATTCCACGTCAGTTTTTGGTCGATGGTAACGCCCAAGTATTTTACTTCCGTAGAAAAGGTTATGATTTTACCGTTAAGTTTAGGCTTCACGAGCTTGTCTAGCCTTCTCTTATTGGTAAAGGGTATAATCACAGTTTTGTCAGCGTTGACTGAGAGTTCACTTTCGCAGCACAAGTCGCTGACAGTGTTGAGAGCTCGCTGCATGATGCTTAAAATAGTGGACTGGCAGAATCCTCGCACGACAATCACAAGGTCATCTTTGCATTTAATAGCGGAACGATTTTTAATAAAAGTTTTAAGTTCCGACATTATAACTGCGTAATTCTATAAATGTTATAAAACACAACTATTGCAAAGAAAATAATACCATATATTCACATAAATTGCTTTGAAAGAAAGGAAAAGAAAGAAAGCACTGTATAAATAAACAAGATCCGTCAAGTGCGAGTGTAACTCGCGCGCCGAGGGTTTTGAACGTTTGTCTACACATACCAAAAGTACCGGTTAGAGACTTCGCAATTTAACGAATACCTAAGATCTCTCTGCATGCTTCGGTTAAATGGGTGGTTCGGTTAAGGTGGGTAATGGTAAATTTTTCGAGTTTTTTCAAAATATTTCAAAAAGTATGAAAGTTACAGAAATTTTAAAAACTGGTTTCAAATGTCCAAACCGATACCTTTCATTTGATACCCCACTCGGTGGGGTAGCCCCCTTTTGAAAATTATTCCTTTTTGACCATTTTTCAAAAAGTGTTCTTTTTACAGACTTCTCTATATTTTTCCTGTAAAATATAGATTCATATCTACAAACGCTCCATACATTTTAAACGGATCGCTCTGCAAACTTCGGAGATAGGGGGGGGGGAATGGGTATTTTTTTGACTATTTCCAAAATATTTCAAAAAGTATGAAACCTACAGAAATTTAGAAAACTGTTTTGAAACATACAAACGGATACCTTTCATTTGATACCCCACTCGGTGAGGTAGCCCCCCCTTTTGAAAATTATTCCCCCCCATTTTGATCATTTTTCAAAAAGTGTTCTTTTTTCAAACTTCTCTATATTTTTCCTGTAAAATATAGATCCATGTCTATAAACGCTCCATACATTTTACATGGATCGCTCTGCAATCTTCGGAGATAGGGGGGGGGGGGGGGGGAATGGGTATTTTTTCGACTTTTTTCGAAATATTTTAAAAACTATGAAACCTACAAAAATTTCAAAAACTATTTTGAAATGTACAAAATGATACCTTTCATTTGATACCTCATATGAATCTGTAGGTATCTTTTAAAATTTCGGCATCACAATTTGTATGGAAAATATTCATTTTCATTTTTCATTTATTTTCATTTATTTTTCTATAAATCTGTATAGGCGCACGAAATGTATTATTATTTTAAATTTCAAGTTGATAGCTGCAGTAGTTTTTGAGTTATTAAGGAGGGAAAAAAGGACAGACAAAGCGAGACCATATGGGTTTTGAAACCGATCTTCGATCATCAAAACCCTAAAAATAGACACGTAAGCGCAGTGCGTTAGTAGCAAATATGTGGAGGTAGGTAATTGCATATGACGGTGCGCAATGGTTACCTATTTATCAATTAGCGTTCGAGTTTTATCACTGCAATTATGTTACAAAAGGCTTTGTATTACTGATAATAATTAATGAATGAAGCTTTTTTATTTACTCTATATGCATTTGCATATAGAGTAAATAAAAAAGTTTTGGAAGTTGTAAGCGTACAATTAAGAATCAAGTTGTAGCTAGAAAAAAAAATAAAAAAAGATTATGAAAAAGAATATTTGACTGGAACAAGAGACGAGGGGGATAAGGAAAAGAATAGGAACGAACTCACAAGATTGTCATGTATCCTTTTACCACAGGGTCCAGGTGACGTGTATTTCTTCTTGATTGTCCTTCACTTGACCTCGTCCGGTCACTGCGTCAAATATTTGTAGGCCACCACGAATGCCAATATACTTCTCAAGACACTTCTTTGTCCTTGTTTGAGGTGCGAAGGACCATATGTTTTGTGTAATCTTCGATATAGTAAAATTAAAGACGTGTGAAGTGTGAACTGTATTAACAAGGGGCTGTATTCGTAGACAAAGTAATGCGAGTACATCAGTCGGCGGCCGTAAGATAATGTGGCGTCGTCGGCGCGGGTGGACCGTTGTTGTTCGGCGCCGGTCGGATCGTGTCCGCGGCTGGGCCGGCGGCGTGGTGGGGATTCGAGGCAGTTGTCTCCGACAGTGGGAACCGAGGCGCACCGGCCCGCCACCTGCTACCGTTCCCCAGGGACGAATCCCTAAGGACAAGTAACAGTACGGGCTCACGAGGAGGTTATCCGACCACGACACCTCATTGAAATGTTTGTTCTAGACATGCGCAAAACAGTACACTAGAACGTGATGCCATATTACTATTGCACTACGATAAGGTGATATCACTTTGTAATATTACCATTACGCGAAACATTACCCGTGCACGGTGATGTCAGTGATGTCGGACACGGCTATGAATGGTTGTAATAAGTAGTAGGGTAGGTAATATTACAATTACCAAAACCAATGCTTCCTTAATTTATTACTTTCTACATGTAGCTCCTTCCCATAGAAATGATACTTATACCTACATTCGAGTACGGACGGAGTGGCTTAGTAGGTAAGTTAATGTGGTACCTACCTAGGTAATACTGTTGTTTGGTAGGTACATACATATCATAGGTTAGGTGGAATCAAATTAATCTTAGAATACATGGAATTTATAGGTAAAAAACAAACTTTGTTCACTTCTTCGTTATAAAGAGTTAACATTCTGAATAAATGTTATTTCTTGTTTGAAATAAGATAACATTCACAATTATATTATCTCGGCCGCAAAATGCAAATTACTTCAGTACCTAGTAAATTATCACTCAGAATCACTAAAGTAAATTAAATTCTTGGCTAATGAATGGCAAATGGCAATGTAACGAGTGAAGGAACGTTTTTATTTGGGTACTAGATAACTGATATACTTAATACAATACACTGCATAGATAGATTCTGGGGTGCCTCAAGGCTCCATTCTGGGTCCGCTTCTGTATTCAGCGTACCTTTATGACGTGGGTAAATGCTTCGAATCTGCTAGTTGGGCCATTATTTTATTTAGGGACCATTTTGGACTACGTTCGCAGTTTTTTTTTTGGAAAATTTTTGTTAGTATTTTGTACCGTTTTATGTCTATTCATGTTCACTATTAACTATACTAAACATTATATACCTTTGCAGTGATGTTTTCTTGCTAAGTCTTATATTTTTTGACGTTTGTTCAAGAAATGATTAGGAATAATAACAACTGCGTTACTTTCTTACAAAATAAAGTTTTATTGTTTGGAACATTTAGTTCAGTTCGGAAACAAATCACATTAACTAACAACAGTAATAGGATAATCTTATAAAATTAAATCACGAATAGTCTCAGTCTAATGATTTCTTTTATAACTAAGTTTGACACTGTGTTACCAAACATTAAACTAAAATCAAAGACATTTTGAAAATAGGAATAAATAGTTATTATTTTATGCTGATGGCATAAAGAATAGGTACAAACAAGTTAAATAATGGATTTACCTTAAAATTTTAAGTTCTTATTAATTATTAATTAGCTTTATGGCACTTAATGCTACCAGAAAAAGAAGGACAAAAAGTAACACAGTGGTAAAACAAGTAACACAGTGGTATCTTAATCACAGCATTTTGTACTTTTTTCAAGTTTAAACAAATAAAAACATGAGAAAATTGTTCACTTCTTCGTTATAAAGAGTTAACATTCTGAATAAATGTTATTTCTTGTTTGAAATAAGATAACATTCACAATTATATTATCTCGGCCGCAAAATGCAAATTACTTCAGTAGTAAATTATCACTCAGAATCACTAAAGTAAATTCAATTCTTTGCTAATGAATGGCAAATGGCAATGTAACGAGTGAAGGAACGTTTTTATATGGGTACTAGATAACTGACATACTTAATACAATACACTGCATAGATAGATTCTGGGGTGCCTCAAGGCTCCATTCTGGGCCGCTTCTGTATTCAGCGTATCTTTATGACGTGGGTAAATGCTTCGAATCTGCTAGTTGGGCCATTATTTTATTTAGAGACCATTTTGGACTAAGTTCGCAGTTTTTTTTTGGAAAAATTTTCTGATTATTCTGTACCGTTTAATGTCTATTCATGTTCACTATTAACTATACTAAACATTAAATACCTTTGCAGTGATGTTTCCTTGCTAAGTCTTATATTTTTTGACGTTTGTTCAAGAAATGATTAGGAATAATAACAACTGCGTTACTTTCTTACAAAATAAAGTTTTATTGTTTGGAACATTTAGTTCAGTTCGGAAACATATCACATTAACTAACAACAGTAATAGGATAATCTTATAAAGTTAAATCACGAATAGTCTCAGTCTAATGATTTCTTTTATAACTAAGTTTGACACGTTGTTACCAAACATTAAACTAAAATCAAAGACATTTCGAAAATAAATAGTTATTATTTTATGCTGATGGCATAAGGAATAGGTACAAACAAGTTAAATAATGGATTTACCTTAAAATTTTAAGTTCTTATTAATTATTAATTAGCTATATGGCACTTAATGCTACCAGAAAAAGAGGGACAAAAAGTAACACAGTGGTAAAACAAGTAACACAGTGGTATCTTAATCACAGCATTTTGTACTTTTTTCAAGTTTAAACAAATAAAAACATGAGAAAGTTGTTCACTTCTTCGTTAGAAAGAGTTAACATTCTGAATAAATGTTATTACTTGTTTGAAATAAGATAACATTCACAATTATAATATCTCGGCCGCAAAATGCAAATTACTTCAGTAGTAAATTATCACTCAGAATCACTAAAGTAAATTCAATTCTTGGCTAATGAATAGCAAATGGCAATGTAACGAGTGAAGGAACGTTTTTATATGGGTACTAGATAACTGATATACTTAATACAATACATTGCATAGATAGATATTTTTTTTTAGTATACACAGAAACCACCCAGACCAACGGAACAAATTTCTGCAGATCGTACACAAATTTGTTCCGAGACGGGAATCGAACCCGCAACCTCCTGCGTCGCATCCAACGAGAAGTTCGGCGTTGTTCTGGGCGGCGTAGTCGACCACCCTCGCCAGGTTACCCGTTGGGTTGTCTCTCTCTCCGGGTAAGTAGGCAGAGCACACAATTACCCTCGCACCACTCCATCCTTTGAGATCGACGAACGCGGCTACCAGGTCGTCATTACATACCTCTGTGACAGGCAAAAACTTAAAATAGTTATTGAAGATTATGCACGCTCTGGGCCTTGTGCCATTATTATTAACTAATAACTTACCGGCAGCGTCGAGTCCCAGAACCTGAGTGTTGGCTACCCAAGGCTCCTGGATCAAGGCGAGGCCTCATTGAAATGTTTGTTCACTTCTTCGTTAGAAAGAGTTAACATTCTGAATAAATGTTATTTCTTGTTTGAAATAAGATAACATTCACAATTATTTATCTCGGCTGCAAAATGCAAATTACTTCAGTAGTAAATTATCACTAAAGTAAATTCAATTTTTGGCTAATGAATGGCAAATGACAATGTAACGAGTGAAGGAACGTTTTTATATGGGTACTAGATAACTGATAAACTTAATACAATACACTGCATAGCTAGATTCTGGGGTGCCTCAAGGCTCCATTCTGGGTCCGCTTCTGTATTCAGCGTACCTTTATGACGTGGGTAAATGCTTCGAATCTGCTAGTTGGGCCATTATTTTATTTAGGGACCATTTTGGACTACGTTCGCAGTTTTTTTTTTGGAAAATTTTTGTGAGTATTTTGTCCCGTTTAATGTCTATCCATGTTCACTATTAACTATACTAAACATTATATACCTTTGCAGTGATGTTTTCTTGCTAAGTCTTATATTTTTTGGCGTTTGTTCAAGAAATGATTAGGAATAATAACAACTGCGTTACTTACAAAATAAAGTTTTATTGTTTGGAACATTTAGTTCAGTTCGGAAACATATCACATTAACTAACAACAGTAATAGGATAATCTTATAATGTTAAATCACGAATAGTCTCAGTCTAATGATTTCTTTTATAACTAAGTTTGACACTGTGTTACCAAACATTAAACTAAAATCAAAGACATTTTGAAAATAGGAATAATTAGTTATTATTTTATGCTGATGGCATAAGGAATAGGTACAAACAAGTTAAATAATGGATTTACCTTAAAATTTTAAGTTCTTATTAATTATTAATTAGCTTTATGGCACTTAATGCTACCAGAAAAAGAGGGACAAAAAGTAACACAGTGGTAAAACAAGTAACACAGTGGTATCTTAATCACAGCATTTTGTACTTTTTTCATGTTTAAACAAATAAAAACATGAGAAAATTGTTCACTTCTTCGTTATAAAGAGTTAACATTCTGAATATATGTTATTTCTTGTTTGAAATAAGATAACATTCACAATTATCTCGGCCGCAAAATGCAAATTACTTCAGTAGTAAATTATCACTCAGAATCACTAAAGTAAATTCAATTCTTGGCTAATGAATGGCAAATGGCAATGTAACGAGTGAAGGAACGTTTTTATATGGGTACTAGATAACTGATATAGGCGTAAGGTCATCTGCCAAGCAAGGCACTGTTTGCATAGGCTCTGGAGAGGCCAGTAGGGCCTTCTCCATCCTATTGTTGGTTTCTTCCGAAAGGGGAGAAGATGGTTCTCCAGAAGGAGAGGAAGATTTGGTTGGTTCTATTAATAAGTCCATAAAAATCCCACGAGAAGCTAGGGAAATAAAACTACCCGCCAGCAGAGCCCCGCATGCCCACGGGTGGGCTGAAGTACTACTCCGATTCGCCCTGTTTTCGGAGAGACACCGTTCGCAACTGAGCAACCTACAGCCATTCATCCCTCGGCACGGTACGTATAACACCTTAGATTGGGTTTGTCAGATTATTGGCCGCTTCTAACAATATCCCCGGAGAGAGAAATTATTAGCGGTGGGAACCGAGGTGCACCGGCCCGCCACCTGCTATCGTTCCCCAGGGACGAATCCCTAAGGACAAGTAACAGTACGGGCTCACGAGGAGGTTATCCGACCACGACACCTCATTGAAATGTTTGTACTAGACATGCGCAAAACAGTACACTAGAACGTGATGCCATTTTACTATTGCACTATAATAAGATATACGATAAGGTGATATCACTTTGTAATATTACCATTACGCGAAACATTACCCGTGCACGGTGATGTCAGTGATGTCGGACACGGCTATGAATGGTTGTAATAAGTAGTAGGGTAGGTAATATTACAATTACCAAAAGCAATGCTTCCTTAATTTATTACTTTCTACATGTTTATGTCTTTCTCCTTCCCATAGAAACGATACTTATACCTACATTCGAGTACGGACGGAGTGGCTTAGTAGGTAAGTTAATGTGGTACCTACCTAGGTAATACTGTTGTTTGGTAGGTACATACATATCATAGGTTAGGTGGAATCAAATTAATCTTAGAATACATGGAATTTATAGGTAAAAAACAAACTTTGTTCACTTCTTCGTTATAAAGAGTTAACATTCTGAATAAATGTTATTTCTTGTTTGAAATAAGATAACATTCACAATTATATTATCTCGGCCGCAAAATGCAAATTACTTCAGTAGTAAATTATCACTCAGAATCACTAAAGTAAATTCAATTCTTTGCTAATGAATGGCAAATGGCAATGTTACGAGTGAAGGAACGTTTTTATATGGGTACTAGATAACTGACATACTTAATACAATACACTGCATAGATAGATTCTAGGGTGCCTCAAGGCTCCATTCTGGGCCGCTTCTGTATTCAGCGTATCTTTATGACGTGGGTAAATGCTTCGAATCTGCTAGTTGGGCCATTATTTTATTTAGGGACCATTTTGGACTAAGTTCGCAGTTTTTTTTTGGAAAAATTTTGTGATTATTCTGTACCGTTTAATGTCTATTCATGTTCACTATTAACTATACTAAACATTAAATACCTTTGCAGTGATGTTTTCTTGCTAAGTCTTATATTTTTTGACGTTTGTTCAAGAAATGATTAGGAATAATAACAACTGCGTTACTTTCTTACAAAATAAAGTTTTATTGTTTGGAACATTTAGTTCAGTTCCGAAACATATCACATTAACTAACAACAGTAATAGGATAATCTTATAAAATTAAATCACGAATAGTCTCAGTCTAATGATTTCTTTTATAACTAAGTTTGACACTGTGTTACCAAACATTAAACTAAAATCAAAGACATTTTGAAAATAGGATTAAATAGTTATTATTTTATGCTGATGGCATAAAGAATAGGTACAAACAAGTTAAATAATGGATTTACCTTAAAATTTTAAGTTCTTATTAATTATTAATTAGCTTTATAGCACGTAATTCTACCAGAAAAAGAGGGACAAAAAGTAACACAGTGGTAAAACAAGTAACACAGTGGTATCTTAATCACAGCATTTTGTACTTTTTTCAAGTTTAAACAAATAAAAACATGAGAAAATTGTTCACTTCTTCGTTATAAAGAGTTAACATTCTGAATAAATGTTATTTCTTGTTTGAAATAAGATAACATTCACAATTATATTATCTCGGCCGCAAAATGCAAATTACTTCAGTAGTAAATTATCACTCAGAATCACTAAAGTAAATTAAATTCTTGGCTAATGACTGGCAAATGGCAATGTAACGAGTGAAGGAACGTTTTTATATGGGTACTAGATAACTGATATACTTAATACAATACACTGCATAGATAGATTCTGGGGTGCCTCAAGGCTCCATTCTGGGTCCGCTTCTGTATTCAGCGTACCTTTATGACGTGGGTAAATGCTTCGAATCTGCTAGTTACCTAATGTTTGCGGATGATACAAAGATATACATGAAGATAACTTATAGTTTAGATTGTGAAAACCTACAGACAGATATTGATAGATTAGGCCGGGTTAATACGGTCAGTCGCGAATTGTTATTATTGAAAATTGTTTTTTGTATAAAATATGTTACTCGACATTTACAAGGAAAATTACAATTAAATAATGTTGATATACAAACCACCGAGTTAACTGCGGACTGTTGCAAACAATCTACATTCTACTCAAAATGCTAAACAGTTGTTAGGACATCCTATTAAGTATGTTAATATACATGTGGCAGGATGTCCTGCTCTTCCAAATACGTGGAATTAAAAAATAAAATAATTAATTTTATTTTATTTTTTATTTTTTTGCTCTGTGGGGTACCGAGTTTCTTTGGGTTTTTAAAAAATTCTATAAGCGTCTGGTCGAAGCGACGCGTGACCCGAGAGCTGGTCAAGTATCTGGCACAGCGCATCAGCATTGCCATACAGCGGGGCAATGCAGCCAGCGTCTTGGAGACGCTTCCGACTGGTATTGAAATGGATCAGTTGAGCTACCTGTAGATTGTTTTCAACAGTCTGCAGTTAGCTCAATTTTTTAAATTGTAAATACTAGTTCTAATTTATTTGTATTATATGTCTATTTGAATAAAGGCTTCTGCCGAAAAAAAATTATTAACGATTATTTAAATGCAAATACAAAAAATTACTCTATAATGAACTTTTCCTCTAAGAGATAGCATTGATCCCTATTTCAATTTATGTTGAATGTATGTAGATGTGTGGTTGTGTGTTCATGTATTGTTTTAAATGATTTATTTTTAATAAATAAATAATGTTGGACAATTCACACAACATAATCTAGCCCCAAGCTAAGCAGAGCTTGTGTTATGGGCACAAGATAAATGAGATACGTACACTACATAGATAGATCTATTTTTTATTACAAATAGAAAACATCCAGATTGACTTATTGGCGGATTTGCCCTCCAGCGTCAATGCTTCATAAAAGCGCAGTCCGCTAGCAGCCTTCCAGCTACAAGTTTCAGGTAGCTACTGGTACCGTCCGCCACCCGACGCATTAAGGTTGCTGTTATGTTGCGGATGATCGCGTAAAAGTCATCAATGCGGGTCTCTGCAAGCATCCCGGACGCGCTGAAGAAGCGGGGCAGCCCCAATAGCACCCTGAATCCATTATTACACTGGATGCGCAGGGCATGCCAACTTTTTTGCGTATAGTTAATTCAAGCTTTTCTGCGGAAGGTTCATCCACAGGCTGCACCTATAAAAGGATTGGCCGCGCTCTAAATAGGCTTATCTTTACAGCCGTACTGCAACGCGTGAATCTGCGGGCCAACATGTTCGCTTTATTTTACTATAAAAACTATCGTAGTTTGAAGAATTCATTACGGATGTAAGCGGGTTAACTACGAACCTTATTTGTGTTGGAAGAAACATTGAAGATGTCCCTCGTTAAGGGATGAAACGTTGGTGTTCTTCCAACACAAATAAGGTTCGTAGTTAACCCGCTTACATCCGTAATGTTCGCTTTAACTGACAATTCCCTACTCATCATTATGGTTATGTGAGGTTGTTGGCATCCTGTGTATGTATGGTTGTATGGATGTAGCTGATTTTTATGTTCCCACGTAGACTAACGCTATTAGTCGGATTTAAACAAATTAGGTGTCGATTGATTCGTCCTAATCCCTGGTGGTTATAGCGTCAGACAAAATTTGGGTGTCACGAGATAGCGGGGTCTAAGGTAAGGGTCGAAAATTCCATTGTAAGTAAATATGCTCATGTGGGCCATCACTGCAAAGGCCCTTGTTCGCACTTTCCAGAACTGGTTTTTACAGTTTAATAAGGTTTAATGTTCTCAAGCAATCAGAAAAAACGTGAAAATAATAATAGTTAAAACTGAAACCCAACTACGTAAAATTTTGATGAGTTTGTTTGTGGCATCTTACCAAATGAATAACTCAAAACGATACTAGGTAATATAGAAACTGAAACTGATAAGCCACATAAATAAATCGTTACATGGTTATAATATGAAAAAACGATGTCATTTTCAGAAGTTTAAAAAACTGTGTCGCAGATCAGCCCTCCTGTGAAATTAATGTGGATAGAGTTACAAAACGAAAGTCATTGATAAAATCTGCTTTGATACCTGAGTATCTATCCCCGATGAAAAGGATTAATTAGTTTCGAAGCTCAGGAAATGTTCGCTCTACGCGAAGCACGAAACATACATACCTATGTATCGAAACATACCTAGAAACATATGTATGTCCTCATTGTTCGGGTAATCCGACCACGCAGCAGATATGCATTTAGCTGCGCTTGCAATTGAATGCGTATTTTGCTCGCGTTTACATAAATTGGTTCAGTTCGTGATCGACCGCCATCGTCGCGGGTTCAAACCAATAGTTACCCCTTTTCATGGTCCTTCGAACCGGATATGTTCCCATGATGGTTTGGGTAAGGTTCTATTTGGTAAGTTCAAAATCAAACTGTTCATATTTATGACGTCGGTATTGAAAGAAAACTGATCATATAACGAATGCACATCTATATTTATCATTCCTTTCGCATTATTTTGGTTTTTACCGACGCCAAATATTCTGCCCTGCAATGATTTCTCTTCAACCCCAAGATCTGAACGGCCCGCTCATCTATGAGAGACACTTGACTTCCCCCGTCTATTAATGCTCTCATGGTGTGTGTTGGTGCCGTCGATTCCATGGCGGTTGCCAAAAGTATATCGGTCGTGTCTTTCCATGATGCATGCGAAGATCTTAACACTGGTTCGATCTCCTCTTCTTCATTGGTAAGCATGGAAGTAGGGCGTGATGGTGAAGGCGAATTTGGTCTAAATAGTGCGTCATGAAGCAAAGTGTTGTGAGTACCTAAACACTTGCGACATCGCTTGGTTGACGAACATTTTTCATTGGAATGGTTAAATAAGCAGTTTTTACAATAATTTAATTTGTTAATTTTTTGTAAACGCTGCTCGGGCGTTGACGCTAGAAATTGCTCATGTAATTGTGATCGAGGACAATACACACTCCTCAGGACGGTGACCTAGATAAATGGAAGGCATTCATGTTTGATTAATCTTTAGAATCATTGAATGATCGATTTTTTTGTTCGTTTCGGTTATGGTTTGGTTTTTGGTAATGGTTGGAGCTAGATGTTTGCTTTTGATGGTTAATCTTCTGGTTGGTTGGCTCGATTTTACGACGGGATGCTTCTAAAGCCGTAAACTTGGATTCTAAGAATCCCAGGAACTCCTGTAAAGAGAGAAGCTCCCTGGGGTTTTTCACCGATTCCAAGTACTCCGTGAAAGAAGTACTGTCTGTAAACAGATCTCATCATCAACTGTGTACTGGAGTATTAATTATTATTATTATTGGTCCCAAGTAGTTATAACGACACCTAGATTACGAATACCATGAAGACATTCATTGGTAACGTCGTGCAGATTTTTCAATATGTCGTAAGATTGGTGTCGCATGGTTGAGAAGTCGAGCAGAATGTTGACGTGGGAGGTAAATATTAGTTTTTTGTTCCCATAGCGACGGTTAAGAAGCTCCCAACACGCTTCGTAATTCTCCGAACTGATTGGTAGATGGTAGATCAGTCGCTCAGCTTCTCCTGTCACCTTAGTTTTCAACTGCATTTTTGGGCGTTGGTCATGGAGGAGTTGCTATGGACAGCTTCGGTGAAAAGATCCTTGAAGGATACCCAGCCTTGAAGTTCCCATTAAAAACCGGAATGTCAATTTGAGGGGTGGATCTTTCACGATGGGATACCGACCACATTTTGGTGTTGATAGGTCTCTTCGTTTGTATGAAAATGCTTTCGTAGTCAGTGAAGTCTTCCTGGTATTGGCTGTCTTCACAGCCGTTCTCTCCTTCTACCTGCGCCATCTACCACAACCCCCAACCAATAAGCCTTTTCACTCATTCACTGTGACGGGTTTCAATGCGGTGTGGATTTGTCTAAATGCATTTTTGGACGTTGTGAAAATTGGGTTACTTATAGCAGTGTTCACCAATAGAGAATCGGAAAATCAGGATGCTTCGTCGGTTAACGTTGACGTTTAATGTATGAAAACTTTTGTCAAAAAACCTATAACAACTTTTTAAAATTTTACCATCTGTTGGTGAACTCGGGTCTTAGTTCTCCATCGAATATTTATTCAAATAGGAATTCAACGCAACTGACAAAAAAACCCGGTGAAAAGAAAATATGGATAGGTATTATTTTTCCTACGATAACATGTTTCTTTGAAAATGATGAAATCATGAAACATTCTCAGCCGAAAAATGTACTACATCATTTGGAGTCTATTCGGTGCAAATTGGTTTAATCCCTTGAATAATTGATCTGAGTAAAAAAGGATTTTACTTAGATCTATGCCTTGAATAGAAACTATTCTATTTATAACCAATAACCAACATTGTATAACTGATAAATTATAAACAAGAACAAAGGATAATGTTGTTATTATTTGGAATTTAAAGATAGATTACATATTATTTTATTTATTAAAAAAATAGCAAAAGCGTTTTCGCTTCCATTTTCATAGGGTGAGAATGGACATTTTTGATTGTTAGTAATTAATTTTATGGTAAATAAAATGAATTTACTGATCTCAGTGGCAGCTTGGGCAATTTGACTGTATCACACAATAGTCACTTCGTGCATAACTTTAGAATTGTTGATCCTGATGTGCATCAAATGTGATAGAGGTTAAAAAAATTACATAAATTTACATACGAAGTCATAGAATATCTAAATAAAACGTTAAGTGCGAGTCCGACTCGCGCACCCGGTTTCCAAGACCTTGTGTCTTGTCAAATGATCATTTTTTTATTGCGGTGACTTAGAAGTTTTATTTATATTACAGCTCCAAGAAGTTGAATATTTGGCGTTAATTTCAACTCGATACCTACACGTTCCTGAGAAAAGGGGGTTAACAGACGAACAGACAGATGGGCAACAATGTGATCCTATAAGGGTTCCTTATTTCCTTTTGAGGTACGGAACTCTAAAAAAATACCAACAGCCGATTATAGAACCTCCTCTTTTTGTGAATTTTTGAAGTCGGTTAAAAATTACTACTAAAAAAATAAGTACGTCGCGGTGTGCAACCCGTCTGTTTCAATAATTGACAAGAACATAATAAAGCACACGAAGACATTGCTAAAGGCTAACTATAATAATATGATAATGAGCAACCCGTCGGGTAGTACAGCCGTTAGATCATACGAAATGGAGTAAAATTTCGTGGACCTTTGTACCTACGACTAATGTCCAATTATGAAAAATGACAAATAGTATATAAATGTCCATCCATAAAAATTTCCATTCATAAAAATGCGACGGACGCCTACAGGTCGGGTTAACTCAAGTAGGAAAAATTTAAAACAAGGACTCCTTTATATTCATGATAAATATTAAGTTGGACAATTTTCATATTGGATAAAATTAGTGTTGGACTAAATTCGTGTTGGACATTAATCCTTGGACATTCTGTATTTTTGACATTAGTCGTGCAAAGCTCTTTAGCAAACTTACCCCGCAGCTGTTGATGGTGCGTGTGTGTTGTCATATATATTCAGCCAGGGGGGGTCCTGCGGCTCACGTGGACTTTCCGGGCTGCTTGAATTGAAAAAGGAGCTGGTACAAAACAAATTTGAGTCAGTTGCTCGGAATTTATAAATTCCTAAAATTTCCAACTAATACGGAACTTAAACTTTTCACTCTGAACGGAAATGCGTTACCAATTAGGTCACCATGTGAACCACGGCCAGTTCAAAATGTTTGGGTTGATCTTGAGTATTTTTTTTCACAATTAGCTGTTACTTGCAACATCGATAGCGTATTTTGAAACTAAAACTAACTTTTTAAGTACATTATTTGCATAATTATCTCATCTAAAGTACGAAAACTAACTGTATTAATGGCTAACGGCAAACAGTGACTAGATGAAATAAAAATTATGCATGAGTTATTTATAGGAAAAATAATTTACCGGCTTCTGTAGATAATTTTGTTATATCTTGGATGATTGATTATTATATTTATTATACAAGTAGGTAGCTAACAAGAATAGTGATTAAATCAATTTTCAAATTCTCTATCTGAAGTTTACTGATTCAAAGATATTACTTTTCGCTTTTACGATTAAGTAGTCTGAAATACCGCCACCCAAAACCAAGTTAAGAAATGACAAAACTGATGTTTCGAAATATTCTCTAAGAACCTTTCTTATCTCTACTCAGATTAATTGAAGTAAAGCTTAATTTATTTATTCTTTCATGGTAAATCACAGCGTAGTTAGTAGATATATAGTAATACATATTGATTTTAGAAACAGTTACACCTAATAGGTAAATATCGAGTTCAGGTGAGATTGAAGTGCTTTACACAAAACTTTAGGTAGGTACAAAGATACTCACTGCATTGTATGTGTTTGTGTGTGGGTGTGTGTGTGTGCGTGACTGCTTATTACACTAAGTTGGATATTTTAAGACGTTTATTCTCGCAAAGTAAAAATTGTTTTTAGATAAAGTTTAGATAATTATTTGTATACTTACTTACTTAAACTTAAATAGGTAGGTATGTTTCTATAGATTTTTTTTTTTGTCATATCGTACTTAGGTTTTGTAGCATTATTTATGGAATCTCCGTGACAGACATTCATGCGTTTAAAAACTCTGATATATAATATAAAACGTAATATTCCTTATTTCATAATTTTCTTGACAAAAAATTTGTTGTGTTGTTATTAATTCAAAATATAATATGATTTATTTTATAAGCTCATTAATCTTTAAATACATCTCCACAAAAGATGGACAATCCACACAGCATCATCTAGCCCCACGCTAAGCAGAGCTTTTGCTTTTACTATGCATAATTATAGAAAATACCCAGAACACCCGGAACAAATACTTGCAGATCGTACAAAATTTGTCTCAAAGCGGGAATCGAACCCGCAACTTTCTGGGTCGCAGGCGGATCTTCGCCCGCCGCGCCACATTGGCGGTTACGACGTAAGAATCGAGCCCTCAAACTTGGCCCGTGGATATCGTAAGCAGTAGCTGCCTTCGTATTTTTACACCTCCACTGCGATCACATATCCGCCTGAAAAGCCTTAACAAGAACCTGTAGATGAACCATATGCTCCTTAGGTCATAAATGTATTAAAGTATTTCTAATAAACTTACCATGCCGATGTTGATGGTCCAAAGTTCAAGTCCCAGTTTCCGAGCCAGTGAGGTCCATTCGCACCCGTGCTTGAAATAAAACAAGGAGCTTGTACAAAACAACATTGAGCCATTTTCTTGGATATTATAAATCCCAAAAAATTCCGACTCATACAGAACTTTAAGTTAAATCTTCCACTCTGAACGGGAATGTGTTACCAATTACGTGACCAAGTCAACTACGACCAGTCGAAAATATTTGGGATGTTTTACTGCTCTTTAGTATTTTTTTGTTTACATCCCATTTCATCATTCTTCCCATTTCATAATATTCACAAAGAAGAAGCAAGAAGATGAAAAAAAGTTGTCTAAAGAGAGAGTTTTATTTTTATTGAATTGTTTTTAGTTGAATTTGAATGGACTTTTCAGTAATATTTAGCTCATTGTTCATTATTTGTTTTACAAGAAAGGAAGTTGAAAACCCTTAATTAATTATTAAGTGGGTACCGAAGTTTTTTAAGTTCGCTTTTATTTATGTTAAGTTTTTGAAGTTATTTTAGAGACTATTATTTTTATTTTAAATAATTCATATATATATACCTACATCTTTATAATCAGCTTTTTTTTTAAAACAATGTGTAGATTAAACTACCTGAGACACAAAAATTCATCGTGATTTCAGCCGTAGCCATTTTTTCACTGCCAGCTTCGTTAAAGTTTTTAAAATCCCGCAATTTCATGTGCGTGGACTTTAGAAAAACTTCAATATTTTTTTAATTTCATGCAAAAATATCATTATACAACCAATATTTACGTTTTTCAAGTTATTATGCGAAAACCTATGAAATCTATCACCATAATGGGTACCTATGTCATAAAATAAACCACCTTGCAAAATTTCATCCTCATAACTTTTTTCATTTCAGAGATTTCATGATAATATTAAAAAAAAGTAGATCCTCGTTTGGGATACCCACTTAAAATTCAAATTTCCATATATTCAAAAATCCTAGTAGGTGTTTACGTGCTCAAAGAAACTCTTACGTAAAATTGCAGGTTCGTAGTTTCGGAGATTTTGTGATGAGGCAGTCAACAACTTTGTCTCCGCACTATTGAACTTTAAAAAAACCCAGATATACATTTCTTTTTAATTTGAGGCTAGAATCTACGCTTCAAATTTTAATGGGCCAACAGTTACGATTTTGAACTAATTATCAAAATTACCTTTGACCCCATAATTTTTTTATATCCAGTGTTCCCCCTTAAAGGAGTTTTGTAAAGGGGGAAAACTGGAATAACCCATATTAACTTCCTTAGAATAAGAATTTTAGCGGATGTCTTCCTAACATCCTAAAAGAGGTTACCTTTCCGTTCAAAATTTCAGCCTCGTAGCTCTTGTAGCATTAGAAATTTCTCGATGAGTCAGTGAGCATTGTCTCTTTAATAATTATATATTTCATATACAGCACGAAACCAAGTTTATTAAAATTGCTATCGTCAAACACGGGCAAAGGTTCCATAAAAATATGCATATGATACATGTAGGTTTTTTTTTTTATTTATTTACCAACTTAAACTAATGTTACATTGAAAAACTTATAATAATGACACTAAGAAAACCACAGAGGTTTGTAAGGGAGTGTCATTACGAGTCGCAGGTAATTTACACAGCCTCTGTGATGATTTTAAAGGTATATTTAATTTACTTGTAAAACAAAAATCTTAATAATGTTACTCAAAAAAAGCAGAAACATTGGTGATATAACTAAAGCGTTTTCGCATCTTTTCCATGAGATGAAAGGGAATTTCATATTGTAGTAGTACCTACAACCGTTTCAGAGATCTCTTTAAAATTAATAATTTTTTTAAATGGCCGTCGCGGTCACGGCGGCGTAAGAATGGAGCCCTAATTAGACCGTAGATAAAGTAACAACCGACAAGAGGAACAGCGCAAGGTCATTCTGTGTATTTTTGAAGAGCAGCAAGGTCATTCTGTGTATTTTTACACCTCCACTGCGGTCACCAATTAAATCAAATCAAAAACTCTTTATTTCCATAAATACAATAAATGTACACTTAGACAATCCGTCTGCCAAGCCTTATCAATGACCTGCCGATGGACCATGTGCGTCTTGGGGCATGAAAGTCTTAAAGTCTATATAATAAACTTACCCTCCACTTGGTACTGAGATATCCCATTCCCAGGTTTGCCGCCAGAGAGGTCCATTTGCTCTTCTCGAGCTGCTTGAAATGAAACATGGAGAAACAACATTAAGCCATTTTCTCGAAATTTATAATCCTTAAAATAACTGACTAAGGCGGAATTAAAATTTATAATAAACAGTGTGTTGAGACCTCGAATTATGACACAAAAACGAAATCAATTTTACCATTCAGATCAAGTTTTTTAACCAACAAATATGGTGTTCCCCAAGGTAGCATTCTAGGCCCATTGCTGTTCCTCTTATATATTAATGATCTGCCAAGAGCAGTTAGTCATCCCTGTATTTTGTTCGCGGATGACACAACAATTGTAGTAGAAGGAGTTGATAAACTTAGCTTTGAACTAAATGTAAATAATGCACTAAAAGCCGCTATTACTTGGCTTGATCAAAACAACTTGAAAGTAAATATAGAAAAAACAAAGCATATACAATTTCAAACAAATAAGGGAAGACAACAAAATCTGAAAGTAGCTCATATGGGTCATACAGTTGAAAATATTACGTGTATTAAGTTCTTAGGTATTTACATTGATTATTTATGTTCTTGGAAACAGCATGTAGATCACATTTGTAAGAGATTGAATAGTTTTGTATACCCACTAAGGCGTATCGCTCAGACAGTATCCAAAGAATCTGCTATTACAGCTTACTACGGCTATGTAAACTCTCTTCTCTGCTATGAATTATTGATTTGGGGTAGATGCGTTAACATAGAACAGGTTTTCAAAATGCAAAAGCGATGCTTGAGAGCTATTTTTGGGTTAAAAATGACCGACTCTTGCAGGCCATACTTTAGACAATTTAAGATATTAACGTTGACTAGCTTATACATACTCGATATAAGCGTGTTTGTTTTTAAGAATAAAGACATATTTCAATCGGCAAATCAAATGAGTAATTATAGCGTCCGACCAAGATATAAAAATAAATTATTTCGACCTCAAACAAGATTGACATTATCCACGAATAATAGCTTTATGATGGCAATTAAAATATACAATAAAATTCCCGACAATTTTAAAGAAATGACATTATTAACTAGATTTAAATGTAACCTGAGAAAATGGCTGACCGAAAAATGTTTTTATAGTATAAATGAATTTTTTGAATATAAACTGTAGGTAACTATTAATTGATTTTGCATGATTATGTGTGACATGTTTCTTTTTTTAATGTAAATTTTATTTAATTTGTATTTTCATTTGGAACCTACCATCATTTATATTCTTATATTATATTCATACGCCTGAAAAGGCAGGTTTTGGTTAAAGTAACTAATAATAATTGTAAGATCTATGTATAAACCTGAAACTTTATGAATAAATGAATTATGAATTATTATGAATTATTATGAATTATGAATTATTAAAAGTTAAATCTTCCACTCTGAACGGGAATGCGTTACCGTAAACAATAAATAAATAATTCTGGGCAGTCCACACAGTTATACTAGATAAGCTTGTGTTATGGGTACTAGATAACTGATATACTTAATACAGCTCACTACTTAGATACACATTTTTTCTATACCTAGGAACATCCAGAACACCTGGAACAAATGTCTGCAGATCGTACAAACATTTGTCCTGAGGCGGGAATCGACCAGCAACCTTCTGCGTCGCAGGCGGACCTTCGCTCGCCGCCCCACAGAGGTCGTCTGTCGTATGGTCGTCTATATTTTTTTACAACTACCTGTTGATACCTACAACTTCATGAGCGTATTTAAAGGCCATAAATATAACTTAATTTGTAAATTTTTATCTAAAGCACGAAACCTACTCTATCAATGGCTAACGTAACGACACACAATGAAAAGGTTCAATGAAAATAAAAAGTCAAGTGCGAGCGGACTCGTGTACCGAGGGTTCCTATAATTAATAAAAAGACCTTGCTTCTTGGCAAATATCATGATTCTAGCTAGGTCAACGGGAATTTAGGTTATATATACATAGGTATTTAGACATATATAAGTTTTGAGTGCCTGTGATTTACTTGGAAATTTCAAAATATGGGGTCATAAACGGCTGTAACTTTTGATTGCGTCGACTTAGAAGTATGATTTATATCATGGCTCCAAGAGATTTCGGACTTTAGTAGTAAATTTAATTTTAACTTGATACCTCCAGGCGTTCCTGAAAAAAAGGGGGAATGACGGACAGGTTGCGGGTTCGATTCCCGCCTCGGAACAAATTTGTGTACGATCTTCAGAAATTTGTTCCGCTGATCTGGGTGTTTTCTATGTATAATAAAAAATATCTATCTATGTAGTGTATTGTATTAAGTATATCAGTTATCTAGTACCCATAACACAAGCTCTGCTTATCTTGGGGCTAGATAATGCTGTGTGAATTGTCCAGCATTATTATTATTTTTTTTTACTTTAAAAATATGCATTAGTTACATAAAGGTAAAATAATTTACACGGCTTCTGTGGTAAAGTGAGCAAAAGTCCGCCTAAGACGCAGAAAACTGCGGGTTGGGTTCTCATCACGATTCCAATCCCGAGACAAAAATGTTTTTCACAAATGTGTGCCGTAGGTATATCTGCAAATATTTAATCTGTCTTTGTTTTTGCAGCTTGACTTTTTATTTTAACACCAAGAAATGTCAACTAAACTAAACCACAGGCATCACCTAAATCTTTTTTACAGACGAAAAAAAGCCGACTATTCTAAAACCCCAATAGCAGAGGAACCTGTTTATAAGATTTTCGTTTATTTAGTAAACTCTATAATTGTCAAAGAAAATTACAGTGAAATAATAGAAATAAATTAGAACTATTATTAACAATTGAAACAATTGTTTAAACTTGGTAAATATAATACCTAAATAATAATTAATATTTAGTAAACTTACATTTCAATTTTCTTCATGGATTTTTCTTCATCCGATTTCATGGCGCAGCATAAACAAGGTTATTAATTATAGTAAAGAGTTTAACTTCCTTTCCCTTAAGAAAGATTTCGAAGAATTTCGAAGTTCTCACGGGATAGGGCTTTTTACTCTAAAATATTCTCAATCTTCTGGTCAAACCGAGACGCGTGACATCAGCATTGGTAGTTTGCCCTTATTAACGCACTCAACCGGGTTCATTTTAAAACAGTTTAAAAAGGGGTTAAAAGGTTCGTTCTTTTTAAATTAATTAATGGGTATAACTTTCTAAGTTATAAGTAGTGGTATAGTAATTCAAAAGAATGGTTTAGAAATAAATCGAAAGAAAGGTACAAGACTCTCACTTTTCACAAACATAAGACGGCAAGTCAAGGAAATCGCAACTTTCGTTAGAAAATAAACGGCGGCGCGTGTCTCCGGCAAATGCAACAAGCTTTGTAACGGCGCACCGCTGCCGCTGCTGCAACGCGTCCGGGAGAGCGGAGCGGGGCAGGGGTCCGGCCGAGACGGGGGAGAGCGGGGAGGCATCCCTTAATCAAGTCGCCGCCGGGTTGGGTCGCAGTGTTGGCGGCAGCATGAAATCAACTTTTGACAAGTCGCGGGCATGCCCACACTGTTTCTAGAAACAAATTAGAACTAGTACCTACCTATTTACAATTGAAACCTTCGAAGAGATGATGATAATAATAATAATAATAATACTGAACAATTCACACAGCATTATCTAGCCCCAAGCTAAGCAGAGCTTATGTTATGGGTTAGGTACTAGATAACTCATATACTTACTTAATACAATATACTACATAGATAGATATTTTTTATAATACATAGAAAACACCTAGACCAACGGAACAAATTTCTGCAGTTCGTACACAAATTTGTTCCGAGGCGGTAATCGAACCCGCAAACTCCTGCTTCGCAGGCGTAGCTTCGCCCGCTGCGCCACGGACGTCGTCAATATCAGATAATCTTCATCGTTTGAGGCGCTATCAACGACCAAAAGCTCGGGTTATGTCAGACATGCAGCGATAACAAGGCATCTGTTTTGATTTGATTGAAAAGAATAAATAAATAAATGATAAATAATGCTGGACAATCCACACAACTTCTCTCTTCTTTCTTTATTTCTAATCTGGTCAACTATGACAACCACTGCAGTCAATAAATAAACTTATCTCTTTATTTCGGATAACATAGATCCATATTTGTCTATTAGACCCACACAAAGACGAAGAGCGTTTGTAACCGCTTATTAAATAATAAATAAATAATGCTGGACAATACAAACAGCTAGCCCCAAGTTAAGCAGAGCTTGTGTTTTGGTTACTGAGTCTATTAAAATAAATGCGGACCCCGTTCCCAGAGGTAATCATTGTTACTATGGATTTATTTAATTTCACACATTTTATTAAGACGGTACCACGCTATTCGTACAATTCTAAGGAATATTGCATCAAAATTCATTAGTCGGTGGGCTATGTGACTTATTTGCTGTTTCTTTTTCAGGCACTCTTGATATTTTTATTTATGGTATCTCTTTCGGCTGGCAACAGCGACGATTTGGCGCGAGATTCTTTGGACCATGTGTTGAGGATACCCGATCCGGAGAAGATACTGAACTCTGTGCTGGGAAGGCTGGAGAGGAACCGGCAGCAGGGTCTCAATCGACCGCCGCTTGCTCTGGAGGAGCCTGATTGCGAAGAGCCGTGTTCTGAGGTGTTTATAACAATAACTTGATGTTGTTACAATTATCCGATGTTATTTTACAAAAACTAAAAAAACAACAACCGACTGATTTCCCGGGACAAAAAGTAATTCCTCGCGAACGCTATTTTACTTTATTATTTTTATGAGTCCACCTCGGGTAGATTCTATAAACATTTACGAAAAAATCACCAAAATCGGTTATTAGTTAGAGAAAATATAGTTAGAAAACACAGGTGAATTGATAACCTCCCTCCCGTCCCCACGTTTTGGCCGAGAGCAAGTATCTCTAAGCAATGGTGAGCATCAACAACAAGTAATTACTGAGGGACATAGCCCACTCACGATCCCTGCAAGGCAGGCATCAATGCCACGTGCACGTTCACTGCCAAACTTCAGCGACCTGGAAGAGGACGTGGCGGCGCGCCGCCACTTCCTTCCGGCTGAAGTTCAAAATTCAGGTCGGGTCGGACAAGGTGAAACACGGGCACTTATTCAACATTTACCTCCCATACAACAAATAAATCAGATTTTTGCCTTCAATTCCTGAACAATGAGGTCTTGGCAAAAGTTTAATACAACAAAAATACTTCGTTTTGGTGGAGATGAATGACGAAATCAGAATAACGAATACGAAAAAAAATCCTATGTCCGAATTTTTAGCGATTCGGGACTATAGTCCCGAATCGCTGACTATAGTCCCGATCCGCTAAAAGTTTGACTGTGCGGCGGCGGCGGCGGGCATCGCGTTCGCTAAGATACACGCCGTGAAGGGTGAATGTGTCGGGCAGTCAATGTTTAACGATCTCGTTATTCAGTACAATACATCAGATATAATAATTTTATATCTGAAGTATAGGTATAGCTGTTTTAGATACCTATCGTTGTGTAGGACGTAGGTAGTAATTATTGGTAGTGCAATTTTGTAGCGCTTTAGATATTTTGTGGTAATTATTAGAGGTAGGTTGCGCTCCGATAAACCTATTTCGAACATCTCAAAGCGAACCTAGTGTGACGGCGCGACTAAGACCGCATGCTCGCGGATGGTCGAATTGCGGTTAGGTGCATTTACTGGTGGAATGGAAATGGAAATGGAAACGTTCAATTGTTCAATAACAAAAGAGGACATTGTTCTGGGCAGCTCTGCCTTCTGTTTTATAATTATAACTAATCTTGTTATAACTAGATCCGTCAAGTGCGAGTGTGACTCGCGCGCCGAGGGTTTCGAAATTTTGTCTTTTTGGAAATTGTCTGTTTTCGACTTTCTTTCATTCTTTCATTCTTCTTTCATTTCAAAAAGTAGGAAACCAAGAGTTTTTCCAGCAACTGTTTTGAAATGTACAAACCAATACCACAGATATAATAATACTATACATAATCCAATACCTTTCATTTGATGCCATATTTGACTTTGTAGGTTTCCTTTGAATTTTCGACTTAACAATTTCCTTATTACTTACCGATTTTTATTTTATTTTATCAGTATAGTACAGGCACACGATATTTAATAATATTTTTAATTTCAAGTTTCTAGCTTTGGTAGTAGCTGAGATATTCAAAAGGGGAATAAAGACGGACAAAGCGAGACTTTATTGATAAGTAACTACCTAGGTCTGATTTCTTCATCTCATTTTTAGAGTTTCGTTCTATTAGCGAAACCTTAGGCGGAGTCGTCAAAGTAGGTCAGTTGAAATGAGAAGGGAAAATTCATTTTAAAACTTAATGCACAGCTTGCTTGGTAGAGTTGATTTTGTTTGAGCTATTTTATGGGTTTACCTTTACGGTGAGGTGACCTCACCGTGTACCTACTTTAGCTGTACCTATACATATAATGAAAATTGTATTCGTTAAAATATTATAAACTATAAGCGCCATTTCAGGGATTGCGAATTTCATACACAAACATCGTTTGTTTTGTTAGGTTTACAGCAGTGTTTAGATCGAAAAAAACACTTAGGTAGGATTCGTATTCGCCATCACTAGCGTTGCTAACATATTAATTCACATTTTTAGGTTGCAAAATATGAAGTCCTTTGAGTAATAAAATACACAGTTTTTCTTTCCCATGAACTCTATTCATATTGCACAGCTCAAAACGACGATAAATGATAATGATAATATACAAAAATATTGTATATTATCATTAAAATAGAGCAATTTTTCATTTCAATTCAATTAGTTTGCGGAAGTTTCGCTTTAAGTAAACTTTTCCGAATTGCTAATATCGCAGTACCTACCTACCCAGATAGATATACTTCATTTATGTGACATTCATAGCCTTGAGGTATTTCCGCGTTTAACGAATGTTGAGACTATTTATATTTTAAGTTTGTATTATTATAAACTCGGCGTGACAAATTGCCACTTTTCCGAAATTATGTTTGAAGCGTCTGCGCTACGTGCTAATGGATGATAATTGATACCGCCAGACTTTGCCACACCGAATCACGTTGTACGGGGTTACTTCCAAGAGGTCGAGATCCCCGTTATCAAGTTAAGCTTAGGCTAGAGGAGACTACCTAGATGTTGTCATTTTTAGAATTTTTGTAAAAAAAAATCTCTTTTTCTTCTTGCCTCACACAAACTTATTATGTGTTATGTTTATAACAAACATTTTTTCCTTGATTAGGTGAACAGCTGTAGGTATGGTTCATACGACACCGTAAAACTTTCTTGCCCTTTATTTAAACCTTATAAGCTAGGATTTAATATTACCTACCACACCACTTTGCTCTTTGATGAACAAATAAAATAACTAATCTTTGATTTAGCTTATGTACATACACAAGGAAATTCGCTCGCCCAGAACCTCGCCCTGAATGATGAATTTCCTTGTGTGTCCACTGTTGAAACAAAAGCTCTTCTGCTATTGGAGAGCGACATTAAATATTGGCAGGCGATTGTGGTTCTAGTATTGCTGGCAATACGACCACAGTCGCCTGCCAATAAAGAAAACGGACGAAACAGAAAAATGGTGGACAGCAAAAATGTGTAACAACTAAAATAAAAATACGGAATACACTGGAAAAGTTGACAAAAAATCTCTTTTATTTCAATCACGGATCCTATATTGACAGGCGACTGTAATCGTATACCAGCAATATGGATTGAAATAAAGAGATTTTTTGTCAACTTTTTCAGTGTATTCCGTATATATATAGTATAATTCTTACAAATTTTTGTGGTCCATCATTTTTCCGTTCCAGTCACACGTCCTGTTCGTTCATTCCTCGATCAGCCCATTTCAGTCAGACGTAAATACCAGTATTAATTTGTAATGACGAGGATGCTTTATACCGTCCATCCTTTTGTGAGATCTACTAATTTGCAATACGACATGCATGGACTGTGCGCTTGGTTTCTCAATGATATAATAATAATAATAATAATATAGCCTTTTATTCAGACCTTAAATAACACTTTTTAACTTAAGAAAATATAGTATACTTAACTAAATTAAAATTAGATTAAACTTAACCTAGTATTTGTTGTTTATTTATTTTTTGCAGATCTGTTTGCCAATCGGCAAAGGCCTCCTCCAACCTTTTCCATTCGGATCTTTCTTGAGCCACTCTGTTCCACATCACTCCTGCGACTAGCCTTATATCCTCGTCCCACCTCTTCAGAGGCCGGCCTCTTTTCCTTTTGCCTTCTCTGGGGTACCATCTTGTAGTGATTTTACTCCACTTGTCTTTACCTCTTATCATATGCCCTGCCCATCGCCATTTGAGTCTTTTGATTTTTAGGGTTACATCGGACGTCTTTGTTTTATTTCTGATGACTCGGTTTTTCAGTCTGTCCGATTTCTTCACATTCAGCATGCTTCTTTCCATCGCGTGTTGGCAAGTTGCGAGTTTGCTTGTCATTTCTTGAGTTAAGGCCCATGTTTGGCAGCCATAAGTGAGAATAGGTAGTATGCAGGTGTTAAATAATTTCCTTTTTAAATTTATATGTAGTTTTTTATCTTTCATAGCTTCTCTCAAACTCCAATATCTCTTCCAGCCATTTTTTATTCTCCTCTCGACTTCTTTATGCATGGATTCTTTTTGACTTATGACCTGTCCCAGGTATATGTAATCGTCAGTGTAGTTTATTTTGATATTTCCTAGTTGTATTGTGTTTGCACTTCCATTTGTCATCGCTCTTGTTTTTTCTGGATTCAGCTTTAACCCTACTTTCTCGCTTTCTGTTGCAAGCTCTTTTATCATGATGCTTAAGGCCTCCGATGTTTTCGCGAATAGCACTATATCGTCAGCGAATCTTAGATGTGTCAGATGTATACCGTCTATATTGATTCCGAGATGTTCCCAATTGAGTCTTCTAAAGATTGATTCCAGTACCGCCGAGAACAGTTTTGGAGAAAGCGGGTCTCCCTGTCTAACACCTTTTCCAACTCTGAATGGAACTCCTTTCTTTTCTAATTGGATCCTCGCCGTGCTATGATTGTATACGTTTTTAATTAATCGGATGTACTTTTGTTCGAGTCCTTGCTCTAATAGTGCTTCCCATATTTTTCCGTGCAGAAGAGAATCAAAAGCTTTACTGTAGTCTATGAATGCAATGTAGTATGTAAGCTGGTATTCATTGTACTTCTCTAGTATTTGCCGCACTACATGAATGTGATCGATCACCGAGTAATCTTTTCTAAATCCGGCTTGCTCAATGGGTTGATGTTCATCTAGTGTTCTTTCGATCCGTTTTAAGATTATCTTAGCGAAAACCTTATAAATGTTGGACATGAGGCTAATAGGGCGGTAATTTCCGATGTCATGTTTATCACCTTTCTTGTACAGCAGGATAATGTTCGACTCTGTCCATTGCTGGGGAATTGTTTCGGTGTTTATTACATTATTGAACATTTCCGTGAGAACAGGTATTAGGACTTCTTTGCTGTGTCTTAGGATTTCGTTGTGTATGCCGTCGGGTCCTGCTGCTTTTTCTTCTTTTTGGGTATCTATAGCTTCCTTGACTTCAGCAAAAAGGATGTTAGGGATGTCTGAGATTTCATCCAAATCGATTTCGTCTTGTGTTGTGTTTTCGTAAAGTTTCTTGTAGTAAGATGTAGCTATTTCTATTATGTCTTCCCTACAATGGTTCCATTTTCCACTATCGTTCTTCATTTTTACTACCCAATCCATTGCGTTTGTTAGATCCTTGTACGCCTTTTTGATTCCACCCGTTTTGGCTATACATTTTTCTATAGTTTCCATTCTGCTTTGTTTTCTATCCTTTCTTATGCTATCTTTGATTTCTTTACTAATTTTTGCTATATGCTTTCTCCTGTCTTGTGTGTCTCTTTCGCTGATTAGGTGGTTTCTTTCTTCTAAGAGTTTTATACTGTTCGTTGTTAGGTGTTTCCGAGTCTCAGTTTTATTATTTGTAGTGAGTTGTGTATGTGTCTTAATAGCTTTTTCTATGTAGTTATATTTTTCTTGTGTTCCTAGATCCTTTGTATTGTCTTTGAAGTTCATAAATTCGTTGTTTAGTGCAGTCGTTATCTGTTCTAGTTGGTGTTTTCCGAGTCTTGCATTGCCTGGGTCTTGTCTTGGTCTTGGTTTTCTTGTTTGCTTTGTTTTCAGTTCAGCTCTGATTAGTCTATGATTAGTATTAAAGTTTAGTTTATTGATGACGGCGAAGTTAGTGAAGTAGCTGTTTCTGTTGGTCATTATTAAATCAATTTCGTTTTTTGTTTTACTGTCAGGCGAGATCCAGGTCCACATGTTTTTCTTCTTCTTCTTGTACATCGTGTTAAGGATTGTTAGATGGTTTTCTAGGGCGAAGTTTATGATTTTTTCTCCATTTCTACTTCTGGCTTTGTTGCTGTATGTGTAAGGTCCTAGTACCGTATTATCTCCTGGACGCCTTTCTCCAATTTGACCGTTCCAATCTCCCATTACTATAAGATTCTTATGCGCGTATTCTTGGATTGCTTTGTTAAGCTCTAGGTAGAAAGTATTTATTGTTTCTAGGTTTGCTTGTTCTGTAGGCGAATATATTTGTACTATAGACCATGGATCTTTGTATCCCGGTAGTTTCAGATTCATAATCGCAATGCGCTCTGAAATTCCTACAAATCCTTCTACATAATTTGTTATATGTTTTTTAACTATAAATCCCACTCCATAGAGGCCCGGGGTTTCTCCTATATGGTAGAGAAGGAAGTCTGGGTGGGAAGAGATACTTTCACCCACTCTTCTCACTTCACTTAGGCCGACTATGTCCCATTTGATTTGTTTTAGCGCATATATTAGTTCTGTGAGATTTTCTTCTTTTTTCAGGGTAAGTACGTTGAGGGCTGCGACATAGATTTTTGAATTTGTTAGTTCGGGATGTTTACTGTTTTCATCGTTCGTTTTTTCTGTTGGAGGGTTGTGGTCTCTTTCCCCCACGATGACCACTCGGCTTGGGGGAGCTTCTTGTTTTTCAGTTTCCTTGTTAGATTTTTCGGTTGGTTTTGGTTTCCGTTTGCCGCACTTTGGTTGCTATTGCTTTTTGGAGGTGGATGGATTAGAAAGGGAGTTTGATCTGGACCGCATCATATCATAAGCATTTGTCCTGTTGAACTTGATTGATGAGAGGGTCTGTTGCTTTTTTGGTTGGTTGTTATCAGCAGATGGTGAGGCAGATGTCTCTCTTTTTCTCTTCTCTTGGTTGGTATTCTCTTTGACTATTAGTTTATCATATTTCAAAAATGCTGTATTACCCTTATTTCTCTCTTGGACTAACTCTGCTTGTAATGCTTTCCTCTTTTCCAATACCTCTTTCGAGAAATCCTCCGTGACATAGATTTTCTTGAAATTCTTTTTGTTTTTCATGATTTCGTTCTTTTTCCAATTATTTAAAAAGGAACATTTTACTGGCCTAGGCTTATCACTTTCTCTGTTTTTTCCTCCTATGCGATGAATTTTGTTGATCTCACATTTTTCTATATTGATGTTTAAATCATATTTTAGATTTTCTTTAAATTTTTCTAGTAGATCAGCGGTGGATAACTCATTTTCCTCCAATCCAAATACTATTATGTTATTGTTTCTCTCCCCTCTTCTCAAATACTCTATCTCTTTTTCCAATTTTTCTACTTTGATTTTTAAGTTTTTATTTTCTTCCACGATAGGAATTAATTTCTCTTCCATACTGTCCATAATACTCTTTGTGATAGATTCTTTCAACTCTGCAGTTTGGTTTTGCATCTCGGTCTTCATTTTGTCAAATAATAATTGAAATTGACCTTCCATGATATTACGAAGTAGTTGGAACACAATAGTAGAAAATGGTAGATTTTTTTTTTTTCCTAGGTGGCAACACTGACCGCCCGACAATGTGTCAGATGTCAAAGTTATCTTACGTAGAAAATGGTTTGCTAACCTCAAATCAATGTCGATCTTGTGCTCCTATTTATTCGCCGAACTCCATAAATCATACAAAGCTGATTGTATGAAAACACTTTCCGTTAGTTATTCTAGTGTTTTGGGACGAAGTTGATATCCAAAAGTTGCTTGAACTATTTTATTTCACTTGATTTCTGTGGGAAGTAATCACTCAGTTGTTGACAGTTCTAGTGCCGGAAACGGACGTTTCTCAATGATATGATGTTACAAATGGATGAATGCTTTCAGAGTCTACCGGAATATACAGAGTCACTGCAAACGTCTAGAGAGAGAGGGCTGAGGCAGCTGGGAATACAGGTATGACTATCCGGAATGTTTTGAATTATATTTTACAGTCGACCAAAACATATTATGCTGATCATACAGTTTTTTAGCTAATTTTTCTAGCTGATTGAATATTTAAAATATTTACCAATAAAACCTGCTTACATTTTGAATTTCGGAATATTTCGAGTTGATAATGCAAACTTATTTTGCTGAAGCTTTAGGTTTGGGCTTGCGTGGCTTTACGGCCTTGTCGCCAGTACTCGTAACTTTTATTTTTTTATGGATAACTACCTAGTTTCTTTCCGCGGCTTGGCATGCGTTGTTTATATGAAGGCCTAAAACTACCTGTAGGTATGCAAATTTTAGCCTGATCCGTTCTGTAGTTTTGGCGTGAAGAGGTAACAACATCCAAATTTTCGCATTTATTATATTATGTTATTTGAAATTACCGATAGAATAGTAACTTTTATCAACATACGTACCTACACTTAAATCTAGGTTGGCATTTGGCAGCGGTCAATTTTGCGGCTTCATTATCGTCGCCTCCAAAGGAACAAAGGAACGAGGTATTCCTTCGCATATTGAGCGGAGATTGATCAATTAAGGCGCGCAGGCATTGTGGCCATAGCGATGTACCTAATACTTAGAATGGTCTTAGAACCATCATCATCAATAAGCCAGTGACCGTTCACTGCTGGGCGGTAACCTTCAACGTTTGCCCGACTGTTTGGTGAATGGTGATTGCAGACAAGATTGATTTATTTGAAACGTGCAGATATTACATAACTGGGGGTTTTAGCGAACACTATCATGTTCTAAGACCCGAGTTCACCAACAGATAGTTAAATTTTAAACGTTTTTGATAAGACGCACACATTCACGCAGCCCCTCGTGGCGACGCGGCACAGCGTGCCCCGTTGAGGCTGGGCGGTGAATGCGTTAAGGTCATTCGATGTCTGAGATCTAGATTTTATGATTTTATACCATAACGAATTTGAGATATGTTACCTCGTTCGAGTACGTTCGGTAACATTTCAAATAGTCTGGCAGGGCAAAGACCCTATGTAAAGTGTTTGGCGTTTTAGAAAACACCTTTTGGTAGTTCCCCTGGTAGCATAGGCATATAAAATTCAGCTTTTATAACATGACGAACCTTAATTTTTAAAAGCAGGCCAAAGGCTCGAATTTTTCGACTTAATTCAGCAACTTTGCAAGCCGATATCTGCCAAAGCCACTATGACCAAACTTCATAATCGGTGATCTTTCCTACTAGTGTGGGGAGCATACGCTTACAGACTCTCAGCTTTTATAAAATGACGCAGATCTGGCGGTCACAGGCTCTAAGCCGGATATGTTGGCTCCTTTCCCATCTCGTAACCTTTCCATCTCGTAACCTTTCCATCTCGTAACCATTTATATAATGAGTGATACAGTCAGCTCGAATTACATCATACCATGGACCATTAAAACCACATTCATCTATGATCATATCATACATGTTCAGCCTATACTGGCTACCGAGAGATGATAATGAAAAAGCGCAGAAAATTTTAAAAATATGAGTATGGCAGCCCCAATTTTAAGAACCGGTTACGAATTAAGAAGTGAAAGAAGTAAAAAGTGTCTTTTCTTAAGTAGTTGTGAAAATAAAAGCAGAATTATATTTCTCCTTTCTTAACTATTTTCGGATGTCAGCCACTTTTTATTCCATTTTAATAACCGGTTATGAAATAAGGAGTAAAAAGTGTTTTTTCTTAACTAGTCGTAAAAAATACTTAGTTGTGAAAGTGGACCAAAGGCAAATTTCAGGGCTTCTAATTTTCTAGCAAATCAGGGCCTAGGTATGCCCTGATTGTTATCGAAACCACGTTTCATTTGTCCAAGAAAGCCTCGTCGTAATTTTCATTATCCATGCTTAGATCAGTTTTATAGGTATAATTTGTCCGTACCATAAGCGCTTTGTTCTTCCAGAAACATTATCCGATTTGTCACATAGAGAGGAAGATCAAGAAACTGAATACAAACGAGTACGAGTACAGGCCGGCTTACTACGAAGAAGTTAGATGCTCTACCCCCTCCAGAGAAGATGGAGATGAAACAAATGAGGTGACACTTATGAAAATCAAATACTATTTTACGTATGTCCGAGGGTCCGAACGCGTGGTTTCTATGGAATTGTTTAAAGGTTGATTTTGATTATATATATTTATATGATTTATGGGATAAAAGCAGCCTATGGTTTATTCAAAAGCTCTATAACTACCCACCTTTTGGCGTTAAAATATCCATTCATCCAAACTTTTGCATTTATAATATTACTAGTTTCTACCCGCGGCTTTGCCTTCGTTGTTTTCTATCGAATCGTTAAAAGGTTATTTCTATCCAATGCGAACTGATTTATGGGATAAAGTAAAAAAACTACCTGTATGTAAGATTTCGACATCTCGCTCCGTTAATTTTTTTTTTGTATTTTGCGTGGAGAGGCAAGAAAAATACTACATCCAAAATTTCGAAAAAGACTATGCTACGGTATATCCAATTAGTTTTTCCATCTTCAAATTGGTTAGTTAGTTCATAGTTATATTGTAATAATAGTTAGGTACCGACGAGTACGCAAGTTGTTATTCTTCATTCTAGACTTTATTATCTAGAATTAAGATTAATTGGCCGATAAATATTAGTGCTACTTTTTTATGAGAAACTGTGTAGTGCCATTACTGGTTTGTTAGTAGGGGTGTTGTTTATTAGAGTTAGGTTTAAAGATATTTATTCTCAAAAAAGACACGGTCACTTACATGAGAATAGTTATTTAAGTTAGAGTAAACAATTTTTATAAGTAGCTTCTGCCCGCGGCCTCGCACGTGTATTTTCGATACAATAAGTAACATATTATCTAAGTTAGACTTTGCTCTAAATGCACGCCAAAGTTCATTTTCATCTGTTCAGTAGTTTTGGAGATCCTAGGTAACAAAAATTCAGATTTCACAAACTTTCGGCTTTATAATATTAGTAGGAAGTTATTAATTGATCTATAGGTAGTAATTACAGTTTTGCATAATTAATCTAAAACCAATAAAATTTAGATCCGGACGAGATGTACCCCTACTCAAAAGTGAAGAAGACATCTCGTCCGCGGACGAGTTTTAGATTCGGACGAGATGTACCCTAACCCATGAAAAGATAGGTACAATAAAGGTTAAAGGTAAAACACATGACGAATAAATCATACCACACTTTCTAGAATCTAACAAACTTATAATATTGGCCAATTTTCCATAGCAAAACAAGCAAGTTCGGTATTTTTTTTTTCAGTTTTAATCGAGTTAACATTTTTCCAAGTTTCGGGAAGTCGATTATAAAGCTGTGCTCCTTCAAACAAACATTTTTTTACCGTAATTGGTTCTGACTTTGGGCAAAACAAGCTATCTAGCTCGGCGAGTGTTACGTTTTGTCAATTGCTTTGATCAGAAGAACAATATGTTAGTATGAATGGAGTGTTCGGAGTAGAAATGCATGAACTATAGATGTAGGTACATTTGATTAATAGTCATTAGATTTGGTTCTTGTAGGTGCTGGGTAATGTAATGATAGTTATAAAGTAGTTTGATTATTTTATTTTGTAGAATTGAAAATAGGGTACGTAATGTAGGTATCTATCTGTATGTAGTAACCTCAGGCTGAATAAATTTACGTAACCATCACCATAAATATTTTGGCCATGATCCTGCCTGCCTATGGAACCCAAGAGAAAACCAAGTCGGTATTTGTAAACTAAAAACGACTTGTTAACCATGAACCAATGAAATCATCATATTGTTGAAAAAAACCAAATCTCATATCTCAAAAAATATACGAGGTTTTTTTATGTTTAGCCATTGGTGTCCCACAGTTGGGAAAACGCCCATGGCAAAGAAGAGTAGAGATCCTTACATACACAACACGTGCACTAGAAGCTCACGATGTCGGCTTCCTTACATTATGTTTTGTTTGCATCAGCATTGCCATATTTGCCATAGATACAGCGGCGCAATGCAGCCAGCGTCTTGGGGACGCTTCCGGCTACGCTACGGTACCTTTAGACACAGATCAGTTGAGCTTCCTCTATATTGTTTGCAACAATCTGAAGTAAGCTGTTAGTCTGTTTAAAATTAAAAAGCTTGTTCTCATTTGAAAAGAAATACTTTCTATTTTTTGATTTTATATTTTTTTGTTCAAACAAAAGAAACAAAGAGAAGACAGAGACCAATCCCTCAGGAAGCTCATCTGGGCAAGCACCTGCTTAGCCAAGACGAGCTAAGAGATTTCTCCCCGAAGAAAATCCCAGAGTTCCTAGCAGCTGCAAGGGTTAGTGGCGAATTATGAACGCCGCTGCTTCGAGGCTGAACACACAAAGTGGTGATCACAATAGGCCTATCATGGCCGCAGTGACTCGAAATCCACCAAATGCATATTTTAAATAAATCCCTCGGGAAAAACCTGTTATAAGCATCTTAGGATTATTCTCTATACAATATAAAAGGAATCATCAAACTTCGTCCACAATTAACGGAGTAATCGACGAACATACATAAATAACCATATCTACATACAGCCAAGCATAGAAGCTCCTCCTTTTTTGAACTCGGTTAAAAACCAGCGGTACCTTACCTACGCTACCTACTTATACAAAAAGTTCATTGAACTCTGAATCGTACTTGAGCAAAATAATGGGCACTTTCGACAAACGAGCGGCATTGAAGATGTAATGCAGATGGTAATCATATGGAAATTTCCAGATCTGTACGAGCCTCGGGTTTTCGTGCGTCCAGTGGAATAAGACTATACATCTGACAAGAAGGCGTTACACCAGGTTGGTTGCTTTGTTCCAGTAAGGGTCACACACATATATAAATAAATCGTAGGTAGCTGTGTGGTGCTTAGAATTTGCACCACACCAACTCTTCCCGCGGGTGTCGTAAAAGGCGACTAAGGGATATCCACCGGGGGCGGGCAGCAGCGCCCCCTGCAGTACTACTGGCTGTTGAGGTGAGGTTGAGGAAGCAACTTCAAGCAAATGCAAGTCTCAGGCGAATTTGTGACAGATTATCTTAAAAACCGTCATAAAATAACGGCTTGAGACATATTTTTTGCGTTTGAAATTTTCAATATCCGGGGGTAAGTCGTGTGGATAAAGATAGGGATTAAAAATGTCTTGGACATCAATCCCGATCTTTATATCGTGCATCTACACGCCTCATACACAATAGTCAAAAGTCAAAAAATCTTTATTTCTGTAAATCCTAGTTCTAATATTATAAAGCCCATAATTTGTGAAATGTGATTTTTTTGTTACCTATGTTCTCCAAAACTACTGAATAGGTCATGATGAAATTTGGCGTACATTAAGAGATAATAGCCTACTTATTATACCGAAAATACGAGTGCGAAGCCGCTCGCAGAAGCTAGTATATAAGAAATATTTTAATAGATGTAGGTAGGTACACTTAAATTATACATAATGGCAGAAGCCTTTATTCACAAAGAAAATTACAATAAAATAATAGAAATAAATTAGAACTAGTATTTACAATTGAAACAATTGAGCTAACTGCAGACTGTTGCAAACAATCTACAGGTAGCTCAACTGATATATCAATACCAGTTGGAAGCGTCCCCTGGCTGCATTGCCCCGCTGTACGGCAATGCTAATGCGCTGTGCCAGTGCCAGATACTGAGCAGCTCTCGGGTCACGCGTCGCTTTGACCAGACACTCAGATATTTTTTTAAAAACCCGATGAGCCTCGGTACCCCACGGACCTAGGGTCTCGACTCCAACACAAAAAATGTTAATGTAAATGTTTTTTTTTATTTGATTTCTTCATACCTACGAAGAAATAATTCATCTTACAAGGTGCACAAGGTGAACAAGGTTAACATGTAGGTAATTTGAGGTTGGGTATTTGTTTTGTCGTCGTGAATTTAAATATACTCACCTATTGTTTAATGTACCTTAATAGTAAATACTTTAGACTTTAGTTACCTACATATACAGGGTTATTGGTAATTCACTGACTCTATGTGAACTGCAGGTTCTGCCCATCATCATGAACACGTTGGTGAAGACGCCAGGTCTCAATTCTTAAAATTGGAAGAAAGGGAATGTTATTAGTGTTTACTCCCCTCCCTTCAAAAATCGTTAATTGTAGGGGTTTTCTTTGAAACATAACCTAAAAATGGCTCTGCCCTGAATTATCAGTGGGTGTGTGTGTATTCGGCTGTCTCCCAGCCAGGCTAATATGCCCCTTAAATCATCTTGCGTAGGTGTAAAATAAGCCAATCATGATCATGTGGATTTAAAAAGGGGTGGGAGATCGGTAATTAATGAGTAATTAATCAGTTTTCGGACATTATTTTGACCGTGAGGCGATTTACCAAAAAAATAAGAATTAAGACCTGTCCTCTTCACGAACGTGTTCGTGATGATGGGTAAGACCTGCAGTTTACGCAGTGTCAGTGAATTTCCAAAAACCCTGTATATTTATCCTACGAATACAGTACATTAGGTATGTAGATTATGCAATTATGAAAATTACATACTCAGGTACATGCACATTGGAAATTGATTGATTGATTGCAAAATTAATTGAAGACCTGCGCAATGTGTAGAATTATTCTTATTTACAATAAATTTTCAAATTTATTTCAGAACGTAACCTATGTTTAACGAATAACTTATTCGGCACCAGTAGGTACATTTATCTAGGCATCCATAAAAGTAGAACTAGTATTCACAATTGAAACAATTGAGCTAACTGCAGACTGTTGCAAACAATTTGCAGGTAGCTCAACTGATCCATATAAATACCAGTCGGAAGCGTCCCCAAGACGCTGGCTGCCTTGCCCCGTTGCTGTATGGCAATGCTGATGCGCTGCGCCAGATACTCGCTCTCGGGGCACTTATTCATAAAATTACATTCAAATTACATAAATTATGTCGAGTGAAGAGTATTATTCTGTTAAGAGCATATAAGCAATAAAATGCTCACTTCTTTTCATCCAATCAAACTGCTATAAATCTCAGAACTTTCTAATGCTGCAAATACACTAATATTATAACAAGATATTTGAAAGTCTAAGAGTTGGTTATAAGGCTACTCTACATAGCTATTATCGATGATGCAAAAGCTTTCGATTCAATTTCCTGTAACAACAGTGGAAATCTCTAAAAAATGCGATTAAGAGGTGCCTAGTAGTCGAACTTATAAAATACATATACCTAACACAGAGGTGTAAATTGAGTAAAATTGGAAACAAAAGGCTATGAAATATTTAATATAGACAAGGGCAAACTTCTTACCATTTTTTTCAAATCTACTAGAAAATATACAGAAGAACCTAAAATAATAGGTATCAATGTCAAAGATGAATTAATAAGTACCTTCCTATTTTTTTTTCAGAAGCACCTAAACTGCTAAATAAAATGATGAGTGAACTAGACAAAATAAGTCTCGTATTTTTTTATACAATGCCTAGTAACATCTATATTTGGATTCACCATAAAATTTCCTACAAATTAGGATGTAAATATTCTGAACTTGTGTAACATAACTAATGAGGTTCATGTAAATGTATGTTGTAGGTGTGATAATTATCGTGAAATTTGAGAACGTATGAAAATTAAGAAATTTTAAAATTTAATAATAAAATACATTTTGAATTTTAATGTACAGTTTGAGTTTTATTTTAAAGTTAGATAGCCTATAATACTACTATATAAAACAGAACACGTTTCCAAACATTTTTTTTATAAAATGTGTTCTTACAAATAAAAAACAATATAACGCACGCACGCGTCAGAGATTAATTTTGAACTAGCGTTTTTTTTCAATTTCTTCTAAACCAGGTCATTTTATTGACTTGACGTCGGCTTGAATGTGTAATGGTACCATGCAACCACTGACTTGGCTACAAGGTTGACTCTCCGTACCCTAATTTCGACGAAACAAAAGACGTTTTTTTTTTATTTTGAGAACTCTGGAATACTGGTCCGTTTCTGGAATGACTTTCACTAATAAGCATACCAACAATGTTATCCCTGAGTAAAGGCGGCTTTATCAGAAAATAATATAAAACCTAAGACCATAAATTTATCTGTATATTCTCTGCTAAAACTAAGTCTATATTCAGGTAATGTGTGAGCGGACGAGGCGGGGCGAAATTAATTGCACTGCGCGGGTGTACGCGGCTTATGGCCACAATTAAAATTATCGCTATTAATTTATGACCACTGCCAAAAATCCCACTTCTAACAATACCTAAGTCTTTACGAGATCGTTTCTGAAAATCACCACTTCCTAAAAAAAGTTGTTTCTCCTATTGACCTTAACTTAAATGGTTTTCTTGCTCAGTGTGTAACAAAAAGTTAGGCCAAAACTTTCAGGGGGGGTTATGATGGGAGACTTTTAAAAAAATGCCAGTTTATTTAATAACACCTACAGACTAGACAGTGGACTGTTGCATGTGCCATGTGTACTTTGTCGAACAAAGTACCAGCGAAGGAAATAACTATACCGTGGGTGGAGTTGGCGGTTCATAACTCAAAATACACAACTCTTTATTTCCATATATACAATAAATGTACAATTAGAAAAGGTAAAATTATAAAACCAAACACTGACACTGAAATAAAGTGATATTTTTATATCTGTCGCTTCGGTATGTAGACTAAAGTAAAGAAGCGACGAAGAAATCTTTAAAATACATATAAAAATATAAATATATTTTTCGAGTTGGAGCAAAACTTGTCCCAAGCTTATTTATTTATCCTCTAGATAAGCTGATATTTTAAAGGAAGCCTTTTTGCACAGCAAGGTTTTGACAATAATTATGTTTAAATTTATTTACTACTATAATTTTTGCTTGACTTTTGTTGTAGAAGCGTATTGCCCTTTAAAAGATACATAAATTTTGTGTAGCTTAGTTGTGGGCACAGTGTTTTTATGTTTATTTCTAGTATTAAAATTATGTTTATCGCTATATTTCGTTTTTTTCAGTAACTGCTGGGAGACAAGAACGATAGTGATTCCGGCGGGGTGCGAGTGTATGTGGCCAGTCCACAAGCTCGGCGATATGAAACTACACGTCTAACGGTGTAAGATTACGGCGACCATTTTTCTCAAGAATTTTAAACATTGCCATAATATTATTGATGTAGATAAATTTATATAATTAATCGATTCAGATTCTTTTATTGTCATAAATCATATAAATAAAAATAAACAAAATAATGTACCTAACTTAAATTAAATTAAGTGAAGACGCTATGAGTCGTCCATTGTACGCTAAATACAAGTTTGCTATTTTGATAATATAATTATATTCAGTCTTAAGTTGCTTATTTCTTGCCGTCGACAATGGTAAGCTAACCAACTCGGCGACACAACCCGGCGGCAGCTTAAATGTAACTCCGAGATGTGAAGCCGCTAACATGTCGCCGGCAAAGTCGCCAACAACCAACCCGGGCTGTTTTGGGCGGCGTTGGCGACTTTGGTGTGTAGACTCCTTATGGTATTCCCTTATCATACTTCACGATCTAGAGCTGTTAAAGTCCAATCCTTGTTAACAAGCCTACCTCACATCCATTCATGTTAAATCATTCACCATAAATAGGATACTAAAACAGTTTTATCGTGTCCGTACTAGATTTTCTAGTTCTAAATTGTGCATTCCTAATGAAATTGAATAAAATTTACTAGCGTGTTGTCGAGTTATTATATTTACCCAAAGTTTCTCCTTTACTAATGCTATAGTGCGCAAGTGGAATCATACGAATGGTATAATTTTGATAGTGCAGGTTACCAAATAAATAAATAATAAATAATGCTGGACAATTCACATATCATTATCTAGCCCCAAGCTAAGCAGAGCTTGTGTTATGGGTACTAGATAAAACTGATACAGGTACCTACTTAATACAATACTACATGGATAGATACTTTTTTATTATACATAGAAAACATCCAGAACACCCTGAAAAAATATCTCCACATCGAACAAAGATTTGTCCCGAGGCGAGAATTGAACCCGCAACATATGCAATAAAATGTAGACAATAGTGCTCTTTATTTACACGTAGACCTATACAAATTTACTATACAGGGCGTCCCACGGGTATGCCACATGGCGGGAAAGTACCTTGAATATTGTAAATGGAACATTTACCTGAAAGAAGACATTATTTGAATTTAAAAAACAATTTAAATTGCATTCATAGATTTTTTAATAATTACATGGTTGAACCGGGAATCGAACCCGTTACACGAGAAAAATAATCACCTGTATCTTTATCATACCGATCGAAAGGATTCATCATAAGGATTGTTTTTTGCTAAATAACATACTGTTAGAAATAAAAGGAAGACCATGAATTTTAACTCTTGAGCAGTCTGTATTTTTTTGTATTTTATTTTTACTTTCAAATTAAAAGTTATTACAAATTTCTTAAAGTTTCTGCCAAACTGTACAACAGTTTGCTGGTGTGAGAGCAGGTGAGTATCTGGCACAGCGCATCAGCATTGCCATACGGCGGGGCTATGCAGCCAGCGTCTTGGGGACGCTTCGGATTGGTATTGATATGGATCAGTTGAGCTATCTGTAGATTGTTTGCAACAGTGTGCAGATAGCTCAATTGTTTCTATTATTTGATTGTAATATTCTTTATTTTTATTTTTTATTGTTATATTCTTTGATAATCATAATATATAAATTTTTACTCTATAGCTTAATAATTTAATCTATAAACCACGAAAATGGTTTATGCCCAGTCCTTGGATAAAACTATTTAGCGTAATAGCACTGCCAGAACTTTTTATATATATTTTTACTCTATTAATCTTTCTTTACATCGTGATTTTATTTAGGTTCTTGAACGTGAAATACATTTTTGCTTTAAAGTGACTTCCTTAAACAAGTATTTTCTCAACCAGGAAAGAGTGACTAAAGGAATGGAGATTATTTGATGCACCAAAATAACAACTTTTATCACAACAAATATAATATCACACTAATATTATAAATGCGAAAGTTTGGATGGATGGATGGATACATGGATGGATGGATGTTTGTTACCTCTTCACGCCAAAACTATTGAACGCCGAAATTTATACAAGTAGATAATTCTTATCCTGGAATCATACATAGGTTACTTTTTATCCCATAAATCATTTCCCATGGGATAGAAAGCGAGCGAAGCCGTGGGCATGAACTAGTCTAATATAAACCACACATAATGATAAGCGCGAAATTCTTTTATATACTCGTAATAATGGGATTCTAGTCAAGAAGGTAGTCTACTATTTAGAATCATTTATTCATATATTAGTTAGTACCTGTTTTTACATAGGTCTTAGGAATTGAAAGTATAGTACCAAACATGTAGTTACCGCGTTGGGGTGCTATAAAATAACCTAAACTTTTTATCCATCCAGATATATCTCCTATTTCCATAGAATTTGGTACAGCGCCTTCATCGTGCGGACTGCGGACGCAAATCCCATACAAAAAGGAGACGCCACGATCACGTATCGATACTAACGTCAAATAGACTCACCCCTCTGATACCAAAATAGCAACCCGTGCCTCGGAAAGCAAGTTAAGGCTTGGTAGTCCAGCAGAGGTCGATTTGTGTTTTTTAAAATCATCTGAGACTTAGAAAATAGTGTTTAAAATTCAAAAATATATATCTATATTACTTAAAGATCTAGTCTAGTCAAAATCGCATTTAATTACAAGATTTAATGAACTTCACTTGATAGAATAAAATCCCAAAGTTATCCCATTTTTCTAGTGTTTTTTCAATATTATGACTAGCGAATTACTGATATTTTACTTTTTTTTGTGTTTAACTAAAGACACTTACAATTTCTAAGCAAATTCGCAGAGTTTGTCTTGATAAAATTATTCTCCTATTCACTATGTTTAAATAACTACAAAAAACACGAGCGCGGCGACTTGGCAGGCGCGCGTCGGCCCTTACGCCTACTGCTGCAGGAATACCTGGCCTTAAGCCGTTGGTCCTGCGCCTGATCTCTCCCTGGTCGTGACGATCTATCGTCCCATATTATCGGATTATGAGAGTGAGGGAATAGAGAGTGCACCTGTGTTTGAGCACACAGTTTTGCACTATAATATGTCCTGCGCATCTGGCTAGTCTCCGATTAGACTGGCCGCCGTGGTCGAAATTCGGCAAGGAAGACGTTACTAAAATAGCGAAGCCGCAGGCAAAAGCTAGTTCTGTATATGTAGAAGGAAGTGTGAAGAACAAGGGATATACATCTACAGGTCAAGGATGCTCAGTATAGACCTGTCATAAGCGTTTTGTAATTTAGCCTAAGTTGTTGTTTTATCTAAGGACTGCGCGAGCGCAATGCATTCAGTCCGTGTCCAATCGCGTGGCAGGCGACAGCCTCGCGGATACCTACTCACGATTTAGTTACCAGATCGATACTTGCGTGATTTTTTGGCATTGCTTAGTATATTTTTCAAGATTAGGTAAGTTTTGGGCGATTTTTACAGGTTTTAGGTACTTTATGGTACGAAAATTCCCGTATTTAAAGTAAGAGTCACTACAGGGGTACCTACAACTACATTTATGTATACAACAACTATGTTATACCTACTTAATTTTCAAATTGCCTAAATAAATTTGGTAACGTAACTATGTCTGGTTATGTCTGGAATAACAAACTCACATTTTGAAACCTTAGCTTGTATTTTCAACCGACTTCGAAAAAAAGAGGAAGTTCATCTTCGGCGGTAAAGAACCGTTGAAGGTATGTAACCTATGCCTATGTATGTTCGTACACCGATTTTACCGTCAAGTGAGGACTGATTTTGAAAATTCTTGTGGTTCGATAGAGAGAGCTAGCTTCTGCCCGAGGCTTCGCACGTGCGAGATATTGTAAATTATTTAATAATAAATATAAAATATAACAAGTATATATAGTGGTAACCAATAAGGTTTCAAAGATATTCAATACTAAAATGTAAAAGGCCTGACTTCCGACTTGCTTTCCCCGCTTAAATTCAAATATTAGGACAAATCAGTTTCATTACATGAATAAGCTATTTGCGAGATATTGTTATTTATTTAATAATGAATTATATGATATAAGAAGTATATGTAGTGGTAAACAATAAGGTTTCAAAGATATTCAATACTAAAATGTAACAGGCCTGACTTCCTACTCGTTTTCCCCGCTCAAATTCAAATTCTAGTACAAATCAGATTCATTTAATGATCAAGCTATTTCATATTGCATTATATTGGATGTACTAAGTATCTTAATTCTTAATTTATATTTAAGAACATTTGTCATGGATATTTTATCATATTAGAAGATATTTTAATGTATTTAGTTGTGAAATGTTATGACGTTACGCCCTAGCCAGTTATTGGCGGTATCACTCGAAATGTAATGGCGGAATTGTTAGTGGTAATAGACGGTGAGCTGGCTGGCTCTGCCACTCTTTGATGAACCTGTAAGCTGGAAGCATCTCCCATTATGGTAAGATGTTTTACATTGTAGAACCTTTTTCTAGATGTGTCCTAGTTTGTTTTAGCACTGAAATTATTGAAGGTCAAGATTAAATTATAAGGTTATCTATCCTTTTATAATGTTTCTATTTGTATGGTTTATTGCTTCTATTTTAAAAGGAACATTGTGAGTATTAGACACTTAAGTTATTATATAAATGTGCTGGTGGTTTCTTTTTCACTTCTTCCACCAGTGGACAAAAGATTGAAGTGAAGAGAATTTCAATAACACTTTATTTCTTATTTGATGGTAATTGATGGGTATACTTGTCTATGTGTTATCTTGTGAGCCTAAAGAAATAAAGGTATTGACTTCTGACTTCTGATTTCATTAATTCCAATTCCCAAAATGTGAGGTTGCATTGTAAGGTAGGTAATTCTATGATTCTATCGAAATAAGACCATTTTATAGGTAGGTAAAGCCTAAAATGCTATCATCAGAAGTGGGATAGCCTGGAACTGTTTCAAAATTCTAATACATTCTTGTACAAGTTTCAGGATGGATCCTGCAGCAGACCTTCAAGGACGAAGGTCTACTAAGGCGATTTTTGACTGACGCTGTGTCTTCCAATCTGCGACAAGATGGTGACGACGTGACGCTGCCAATGACCCGATCCCACGACGGCGGCGCTGCTGCCATTTGGTGCGACCACATTGGGATGCTCATCAACGAAATTTGGACGAAGGAGCAGCGTATCAGTTGGCACAAAGGTTCTGAAGTGTTCGTAAACTTGGTACGACCACGTATAATCCTGACGTTGGACGATACTAACGGTATTTCATATAGCAACAAACTTTATTGTATCCTGCAGAACAGAAACCTGTTCAATAAGTTGGTAGCATATTCTATTTTCAAATTCATAAAAACCTACACAACACTAATGAAACACGAAAGAATATTTTCCACTTCTAGTAACGTTTGATCTATGTTTCTCGCTATTGTTTTGGAATTCGAGTTGTTGGCGTTATTTCTAACTACCGGCAGTTAATAATTTTTGAAGCTTTTCTGCTTCTGTACGATTAGCCCAACAAATATTCAATACTTATTGTCATAACTGTCTTTGTAAGTGAATTTACCTAATTCCTAAGAGAAATATGCAGATAACAAGTAAGCGAAAAAAAAAGAAGATTATTCCGTTATAATTTATATTAACTTTTTGCTAAAACTCAAGTGTGTATACTACATACTAAGTGTGTATACTAATAAGTGTGTATACTAGCCTTAAAGACCTGCAGATCAAAGCGTTTCTGATAGCCAGTTGTAGGTACTAGAACCCGCTATGGTAACTTGTTTTAATTTTTACGTTAAATTCACCATTTTTACTGTGCAGGCCTGGCGTCATAAAAATGTAGATATTTCATTCTTGTTGGTTATATTAATAAAACGTTGGTAGCCTCTGTAGCCAACGAGTTTTTTTATAAGGTGTCTGAGAAACCGACAAGTAACAATTAGATCAGAGTAAATTCTCGAGTCTTGGGTTATATGTCAGTGATTTTAGCCTCAGTAGAATCGGAGCCTATAGGTAGGTACTCGATTTATTTAAAAAAAGATTATTTACAAAATAGATTACCAATCCCGCATTTTTAAGGCTTAACCTAAATTTAACCCTCTTTTGATCATTTTGTTCAAATTTAAAGTTACCTATGGATACATGATGTTACCTATGGATTAGAGACCATTCCTCAGTGGATTTTATTTTGGATTTGTTGACATAGTTTGCAGCTCACTCTAAGCTCGACTATAGTGGTGTTTAAAATAGTTAATAAAATTACCCTCCCTGTGCGATTTGATGACTTTTGCATCAATTTTTTTATTTTAAGTAGTTAGATAATGAACGACACACACAATAGATTTACCCTCACTCCGTATATATTGTGTGGGCTGATTGGCTCACATGTGTCATTGTGTCGTACCTATACACATAATGGTTATTCAATTTGTTTATAAAGTAAATAATAGGAAAACATTAGAACTAGCATATATACAATTGAAACAGTTGAGCTAACTGCATATTGTTGCAAACAATCTACAGGTACCTAACTAAAGTAAAAGTTTTTGAATATCCTGATATTCACATGGTCACAAGAAAATTACAATCAAATAATAGAAATAAATTAGAACTAGTATTTACTGGTCACTTATATTAACTATTGATAATTGTAGGGTAAATAATAATAGTAGAACTAAAGAAGAAAAATTTTGTACAAAGGAATTTCAGTGGGCCTGAAACATATATATTTAAATTATACCTATTTAAAATGAAATTAAATGAGATGATATGAAATGAAATGAAATTATAAGAAATAAAATTATATTAAATGACATTAAATGAAATAATATGAAACGAAATTAAATTAAATGCAATTAAATGATATGAAATTAAATATGAAATGAAATGAAACAAATGAAATTAAATAAAATTAAATAAAATTGAATAAAATGAAATTAAATGAAATTAAATGAAATTAAATGAAATTAAATGAAATTAAATGAAATTAAATGAAATTAAATGAAATGAAATTAAATGAAATTAAATGAAATGAAATTAAATTAAATCTTCATAAATTTCATTATACTGGCCAATCCACACATCATCTAGCCCCAAAGTAAGCAGAGCTTGTATGATTCGCTTAATATTTCATTGATTTCCAGTGTATGGATAGATTGCATTGGAAGGTACATGTTCATAAATTTGATAGCATTGAGATCTCATTTACTTTTAGGTATTATTGATCAATAATTCCAGAGCACCAAGCCACCAGTCTAAAGATGGCTCGACTGTTTTGATGATTTTTCAGGACTACATCTGTAAGCTCCGCTATTTTGTATTCTTTAATAATTTCAATGGATGTCGTTACAGACTATATTTTTATTATAACAATATCACACAAACTTCGTAATAGGAAACACAATAAGGTACAAGAAAAAAAAAACAGAGACAATTGAAATATTAAATAAAAATAATAAGTCAGTTTCAAATAATTAATTAATTACGTAATTAACTAAAAGGTATGTCAAAGTATGCTGCTGTATATGGGCATTGTCAAATAAACTTAAACAAAAATAAAATTAATGGAATAAATACAGAATCTGTTAAAAAATAAATGGTACTTAAATACACAATTTGTTACTTTTAAACATAATAAGAGATTATACCCAAATAAGATTGCTGTTAACCACGTACCTAATACCAAAACAAACATTTTATAGGGTTGGTTATAAAAGTGCTTTAAAAGGAATTTAGAAAACTTAAATTAATTGCTAATGTATGTATTTGTGTACTATGCTCTGCTCCATTATGGGGCCAATATCAAAATAAACTTATTTACACAAAAAAATGCAATTTGAAGGCCAATTCAATGAATTAGTGAGAATATTTTTATTTGATCGAAATAGTTTTATTTTTATGTAGTCAGCTTGGCCGAGCGATTTTCGGAAGGTTCGGTAATCAATCAATAAATATAACCATACAACCATTAGATATAACTGTATTTATTAGTTGTAATTGTTTATTCTGTTACTGTAATTTTCCATGACTTCTGATAAATTGTGACATTACCAAAATTTACATCATGCTAAATAATTAACCTGGATTTATCCACTCCGATAACTTTGTACATAGAAGTTGAGGTTAATATACAGGCTAGAATAAATGACGTACTTGGTGATACTCGCCTAGAACCGCAGATGACTGCTCGATTTCTTACGAATGATATGAAATGGTACCCACCTATCTAGTATCTACCATTACCTTAGACTAAGTTATTCGTTTTAGTTTATTTTAACTATTAAACATTTATGTGTCCATAGGACAAAAAGGTTGGTTTTAAGTAGGTACCTATGTTGAAAATTGAAAATAATACTTGAGAATAAAAGGAAAATAAAACACAGAAAATTTTAATAAAACGAAAACAAAAATACATTCCGTCCGCTGGCGATCGTTGACTTGGTGTATACTTTAGATATTTGCAGTGAGTATACATGTCGAGGTCTATGGATCAGAGGAATAAAAAGACAAAATTGCTTGACTCTAAATGAAAATGGTTCCTTCCGCTGTCGACCGTAGACTTAGCGTATACTTTGGATATTTGCAGCGGGTATATGGCCGAGGTCTTCTGGTCAGATGAAAAAAGAAATAGGTCCTCCCGCTAGTCGACCGTACACTTAGCGTATACTTTGGATATTGGTAGCGGGTATAGCGAGTATATGGCCGAGGTATACGGTAAGAGGAAAACTAAAAATGCTTAATGAATTAGGTCCTTCCGCTGGCGGCCCACGGACTTGGTGTATACTTTAGGTATTTGCAGCGGGTATAGCGAGTATACATGTCGAGGTCCCTCGGTCAGAGGAAAACAGACTTGTGACTTAACTTTCTACGACTAACTTTGAATATAACTGTACAGATACAATAATGCGAGTCCCGGCGTTGGACTATAAAATAAATGAAAAATACTGTTCAATAACTTTGAAAACAAAAAATCAATAAAGGTACCTACATATAAAAGTGCTCGATTGTTATGTTACTATGATATAGAGTTGTAGAAAATGTGTAATAAAACGTGCAAATAAGATGCTCCGAGAACGAAGCATTTGTCAGAATGGCAGTGCGAGATATTGTAAATTATTTAATAATAAATATAAAATATAACAAGTATATATAGTGGTAACCAATAAGGTTTCAAAGATATTCAATACTAAAATGTAAAAGGCCTGACTTCCGACTTGCTTTCCCCGCTTAAATTCAAATATTAGGACAAATCAGTTTCATTACATGAATAAGCTATTTGCGAGATATTGTTATTTATTTAATAATGAATTATATGATATAAGAAGTATATGTAGTGGTAAACAATAAGGTTTCAAAGATATTCAATACTAAAATGTAACAGGCCTGACTTCCTACTCGTTTTCCCCGCTCAAATTCAAATTCTAGTACAAATCAGATTCATTTAATGATCAAGCTATTTCATATTGCATTATATTGGATGTACTAAGTATCTTAATTCTTAATTTATATTTAAGAACATTTGTCATGGATATTTTATCATATTAGAAGATATTTTAATGTATTTAGTTGTGAAATGTTATGACGTTACGCCCTAGCCAGTTATTGGCGGTATCACTCGAAATGTAATGGCGGAATTGTTAGTGGTAATAGACGGTGAGCTGGCTGGCTCTGCCACTCTTTGATGAACCTGTAAGCTGGAAGCATCTCCCATTATGGTAAGATGTTTTACATTGTAGAACCTTTTTCTAGATGTGTCCTAGTTTGTTTTAGCACTGAAATTATTGAAGGTCAAGATTAAATTATAAGGTTATCTATCCTTTTATAATGTTTCTATTTGTATGGTTTATTGCTTCTATTTTAAAAGGAACATTGTGAGTATTAGACACTTAAGTTATTATATAAATGTGCTGGTGGTTTCTTTTTCACTTCTTCCACCAGTGGACAAAAGATTGAAGTGAAGAGAATTTCAATAACACTTTATTTCTTATTTGATGGTAATTGATGGGTATACTTGTCTATGTGTTATCTTGTGAGCCTAAAGAAATAAAGGTATTGACTTCTGACTTCTGATTTCATTAATTCCAATTCCCAAAATGTGAGGTTGCATTGTAAGGTAGGTAATTCTATGATTCTATCGAAATAAGACCATTTTATAGGTAGGTAAAGCCTAAAATGCTATCACACGCGCTTTTCAAGTAGCCTATCTCCGTCCGCGGGATATTGTTTACCTCCCTGCCAAATTTTATTAAGATCCGTTCAGCCGCTTACATGGTCTGTTACCTTAACAGAGATACAGAGGTACTTTCGCATTTATAATATTAGTAAGGATGATACCCAGGTGTTCCCACAAAAATTTTCCTAAGGGATTTTATTTTATCCCGCAAATCTTAAAGAACAGTGTAACTATGAAGAAAGTCTTGATCAGTTTTTAGGTTTTTCAAAACTGTAACTTATACAAAAAAATACATTTACCTATTCTCACTATAAAATACTTTTTTGCAAGATAAAATTCAATATTATTGTAATTTCGAAGCATTTTTATTTACATATCTAAGTTATCAGTATATTTGATATAAAAATAAGTTCAAACGAAATTACCCATTAGCAAATTCTATGGCTAGATTGTAATTTTATCTAGTTTAACATTAATTTAAAATGTGTTTATATGAAAATGAAAAAATATGTAAATGTATATATAAGTGATCGGTGTTACAAAGGTCAATTAGTTAAGCCTTATCACAAACAATTGACAATAGCATTGCGAAAACATAGTAATTATTAACTGCACATGCATGTCTCTCTACCTATTTCCACACATTCTCACTTCGCATTGCTAATTTCGGTAATTACGAATTACTTAACTACATGTATTTAAAAAAACGTGGGAAGCCGTGCATCTTGCATTTGGTGTGGAACACAATATAACTACAGTTACTAACAATATCGTTGTGAACGTTGCATTTTATTGCATTTTACTTGTCGTCAATTGTCACTTAGATTATAATTATTTCTTTTTAAATTGATTCTTAGTTTTAAGTGTGCAAGAAAATACTTTTATATTTTCTATCTTCTATCTATCTATCTATCATCGAATCACTGAAATCCATCCGCAGATTCAGTAGTTATCTTACTTTTACCACCAGCTTACATTTTACTCAGGTCCATTCCAACCCAATAGGCAAATCTAATAGGGTATAATTATGCATTGTGACTTCATATCTTATATCTGTATATTTATTTTTGTATTTTTTTATCTGTTTAGTGTGAAATTTAATCATTGAAAAGTAGATATTTTGAATTTCAATCGGAAAATTTCTAAACGCAACGCTATTGGCAAGAGCAAACTTTGACGTCACACTTCAAATTTTGTATTGTCATGAAGCTTTGGCGGGATATCTTTTCGTATTATTTTGCGTTTGGTTTCCCGTGAGTGTTATTTTAGTTTTTATCATTTCTTTGTAACTAATTTAAATTTTTGATTGAAAAATCAACGACGAAACCGAGGCAATTTGAGTTTAAAATGTGAATTGTGAAGTCAGAGAACAAGAGCCAATATGGCAACATTTATGTATTAACCTTAGCGAATAGATAGACAAATTTTAAATAAACCAAGTGATATCTTACATATTAAAATTTGTGAATGAGTTTCAAATCAAGAGTCTATAATTTGAACTGGAAACCAGTTTAGACAACAGAATTATTTTTCATCTTTCGAAACCAGGTTTCCAAAAAAGAAAACTAATTCTGTTGTCTAAACTGGTTTCGAACCTTTGGTTTCCTAATTGGCCGAAGGGAAAAAAAAGATTAAAAATATAAAAAAAACTATGCATAATATACCTATCCCATTCAACCTGATTTACGAACTTATCGAAACTGTAGCAAATATGATCTCGGCATTTGGTTTCCTTTTTCCGTAAAATCTCAAAAACGCTGAAGCTAGAAAAGATACAATACCTAAATATGTACTGTTGTACACAAATAGCCCATTCATTCTCGTTACACCTTACTTGATAATATTACTTTCTTCATTACTTACTGGCGTATATAAGGCTTATATACTACGCTCCTTAGTACCTGCATTTTTTTCTAAATACTACCCTGGTCTACCTTCCACTTGTTGTTACGTCCACCAGGACCAGGGTTCACATTATGATATTAACCTACTTGTATAGATATTTTTTTTAAATTTTTTTTATTCACATATAAAATTACAATAAATAGATATAAAGATAATTACTTATAGATAATTACCTACCTACCAATGTGATGAAAGCCAAAAATATATTGAGTAGGTATATTGATTGGCCTCTGACACCAGAGATCGCCAGATGTTCTGGTCCCTTGCCGTTTCAGTCCAGTAGACGCGACGGCACACATATTTCTTTATACCTATTTAATTGATCTTTACATTTCATACTTATCGTCCTTGGATGGACCTCTATAATTTTAAAACCCCCTCACTTAACTACCGGCACCAACTTACCTACCGGCACATTTCACAAGTCCAATCTGAAACTAGCCAACAAATTAACGGTTTGATGCCAAATTTGATGCACATCGTAGCAACAACGGTTGAAAGATAAGGGATTTACTGAACTGTTATGTTCAAGTTTTAACCAACTACGAAAAAAGGAAAAGCTTCTATGTTAGGCTGTACCTATGTAGGTATGTATTTTTTATGTACCTAGTTTATTACATCCATTGATTTCTCCGTCAATTATGGTCCGACTTTTAAAAATTCTTTCGCTTTTTTATGAAGAATGATCCCAAAGAGATTCTATCGAAAAGTTAATCCCGAGGAAACTTAAACCGCAAAACTTAAAAACAGTGTTTCATTATGGGATTTGAAGTCAGACTTCAGTTTTTTATAACAATTTTTTTTTATTAAAGCGTGATACAAGAACGGCAGCCCAAAGTTTTAAATACATAACTCTTAATAGAGTTAGTACGAACGTCCACACTTTTCGGAAATGCAAAATTTACTCACAGAAATGAAAGAATTTCAGTGGCCTTCATTGAATCATTGTGTCGGTTATTACATTATGTGTCTTTAGACACCAACTAACGAGATTTGTGCAATAAGTAGAAGTAACTTGAGCACTAATGGGTTGGGGATATTGCGAAATGCTATTTTTAGGGTTCCAATTCCAATGCCAAAAAACGGAAACGTTTACTTTCTGTCCAGTTGTCCGTCTCTAACAGTAATTTTTGAGCTATTTAAAGGACACTCCTTTACATACACACCAAAGTCGCCGGCTCGGCAGGTTTGGTGGTTATATGAATATTGTAGGCAGTAGCAGAGTCACTCTTTGTTGCTGTTTGATGTTGACCATCCAAAAATAAGACTGAAAATAGCGACATACACAATATAAATACTAAAAATAAGGATAAACTCGCTGTGCCCACAACTAGACTACACAAGATAAATGTATCTTTTAAAGGGCAAGGTTTACGCTTCTACAACAAAACTCCAAGTGAGTTGCAAAAATTATCAATAAATAAAATTCAAACACATTGTCAAACATTTCGTTTGTTTTTTTACAAAGGATTACTACAAAGTATCAGATTATCTAGTGGATAAAAAAGCTTGGGACGAGTTTTGCTCCAGCTCGAAAAATAACAACTAACAGGCTAAAGGTTTCTTCGTCGCTTCTTTACTTTAGTCTACATACCGAAGCGACAGAAATCAAAAATATCACTTTATTTCCGTGTCAGTATTTAGTTTTGTGATTTGACCTTTTCTAAGTGTACATTTATTGTATTTATGGAAATAAAGAGCTTTTGATTTGATTTGATAAGGATAATATCAATTTATCTCGCCATTATCTATGTTTGAATATTTACCTACATCCAAAACCGTAAAAAAATATAATACTTTTGAAAAATGCAAGCTTCTAAACTTTCGAATTTCAACCCAGACTTTACCCTACACTTTGGGCGAAAATAAACAATATACCTACTTACGGAGAAAGAAAACTCATACCTAGTTACCGACATATTTTAGTTACTCAAAAGTTTAAATAATTTTATTTTGAAAAGATACTCTCAATAGTTTTTTATAATTATTATAGTACCCCTTGTACTAAAAATCTGTTTCCATTTTTACGCGGCCGTTTTACGAATGAATCATTGTCCATTTCATCCTAGCGCACGGGTATGTCTACTATAGCAGAGTATGAGAGAACATAACTTTAAGCCGCGCCCAGCCGCCCACCGATGAGTTCGCGCCGACGACTTGTGTCGCCTTAAGAGTAAGTATGATGATAACCAAAAACAGATTAGAAAAGAAAATAACTCAGAGATAATAGTAAAGTTAACTGAGGTATAACGAATATTAATCCTTGTCAAAGACATCAACGATGTTCGCAAAATTTAAATCGAATAATTGCAGTAGAACCTAATTGCTTGCTTACACACACTTGTCGGTTATTTTTGTAACGCTGACCCTGTTATTAGCAAAATATGCTCCAATCGATTTTTATGATTTATCTTCCATACCAGCCTAGACACAGTTATTGGACATTCACTTTCGACATTACGCTGTGTATTTCGATTAATGCATTGCGAATTATAAAAGTACCTACTTACTATAGGTACCTAGGTACCCTATCCTTATAATTCTTTGTTGGTAATTTTTAGGGTCTCGATCGGATACGAAACCGTTGTGGATTCGCTCTTTCTGTCCTTTTATCTCAGCAAATACCAAAGCTACTTAAAATGTATAGTAACAAACAATAAATACATCAATACCAATACATATACAAATTTAAAGAAAAAAATAATCAAAAGAGATTAAAAAATATCAGTACAAATTGTGATGTTGAAGTTTTAAAAGAGACCTACAAGGTCAAGTGAGGTATCAAATAACTTTTATTATTACTTGTACATTTGAAAAGAGTTTCTGAAAATTTTCTAGGTTTCATCCTTTTTGAAATATTTTGAAAAAACTCGAAAAATTGTCCGTTTTCATTAGTGTTTATCTACGAAGTTTGCAGAGCAAAACATTTGAAATGTTTTTAGCGTTTTTTCGTTATTAATCTATATCTTATATTACAGGAAAAATAAAGAGAAGTATGTAAGTAGAACACTGTTTGAAAAATGTGGTGGTAATAAGTCAAAGGTATGAGTTTGTTTATTTCAAAACTGTTTTCGAAATTATTCTGTTTCATACTTTTTGAAATAGGTACCTACTTACATTGAAAATAGTTAAAAAAATTACCATTACCCACTAATCTTTGAAGTTTCAAGCGCGATCCATCTGAAATTTCCTATTGTTTTAGATACATATTCATAAAATAGCGAAGTTTCTAACCGGTTGCTATATCTTTTTATAAGTAGGTAATTTACATTAGTTGTCGATTTAAGATCCTTCCTTCAATCAATATTAGCTTATAATTATTGAGTTTGGCTAGTGTCATGGACTAATCTAGTGTACAGGTATAAAAATTCACTACGCTTAGGCATTGACCTATTTAAAACCGGTCGAAAATCATTTTTTAAACCTAGGATTAAAATTGTAATTTTCAATCTTCAACGTCATGCTGGCGGACAATGCTGTTTGGGATCGAATTTGGGTGAATTACCTATTATGAAACTAAATAAGAAGCAGTACATTGAACATTCTTAATTAATACACTATCAGGTACTTGTCCAGCAGGCAACCTCGTTCGGCTGATAGCTGATCCAAAATACGTGGTCTTTTCCATTTATATCTTGAAAAATCACACTATACTTCTCTGGAATTTTCAAATTTACCATTTATACACTTTTTGTTAAATTTAGTACTCTTAATTTTTTTTCTATGGCACTTAAAATCGGTTCAGCCTTTCTCAAGCGATTACTTGGGTTATTATCACTTCAGCCCGCAAGAATTTGGATCCCGCGGGCTGAAGTGAAAATTCAAAATAAATCAATATACAGGGTGCCACGGAAAGGTACACCCTTTCCGTGGCACCCTGTAGGTATTCTATCATACCAACGAACAATTGAAACTTGCCATGCATTCCTTTTATTATTATTTGTAGATACCTAGATGTAATTAGTACATTATATTTACTCCACTAGCTATGTAGGTAAGGTACCCATTTATTTAATAAGTGTCAGGTTATCTGGCTGAACCCTAGACAGGTAATTATTATTTTAACATCACCACTTGCAAATTATCTTGGCAGTCAATCTTAGCACCCGTGATTATCTAGACGAGATCAATTATTGCGTTAATTAAATAGCTAGGTATCTACAAAGCTACCATCAGAACTGAAAGCACCACTATTCGCTGAATTTGCACCAAAAATTCGTTATAGTATAAACGTCTATGATCAAAATTCAGCATAAACAAAACAACCATGACGAAAGTTCAATAACATTCTAGGATCTAGTCTAGTCAATGTCGCATTGAGTAATAAAATCTAATGAACTTCACTCGATAGAAAAAAATCACAAAGTTATCTCATATTCTAATGTTTTTCTTCTATATTTTGACTAGCGAACATCTGATATTTTACTTTTTTTGTACTCTTAATATTTTATACAAATTCGCAGAGTTTGACTTGATAAAATGATTTTCTCAAGGTGAAGTGAGTCCCAAAACCCACGTTTTGACTATAGGAAAATCAATTTTAAGGCGAAAAAAACTTTGAATTTTTTTATAATTTTTTGATACGGATCAAAAGTATAGGATTCTGGTTCGTAAGTTATGGGAGTTGAAACCCGATTGACGAAACTTGACTCGATACAAAAAAATCGCAAAGTTTCCTCTAAATCATAATTTTTGCACAAAAACTTTTACGGAAAAAGTAGTTTCAGTTGCTAGTTACTTTATAATTTTTCGATAAAATTTCGTCTAAGTGTTAATAAGTACATTATACGATTATGGTTTTATTTTTTTTTTTGCGAAAGAGTATTATTTTAGAGCAAAAAACAAATTTCTAAAAAACGACCAGTGAAATTGCGCGCGGGCTGGCCATTCCGCGGCTCTCCCCTTCCTTTCTCGCCTTCTCCGCGCGACGTTCGCTAGTCCTTGTCTTGCAAAACCGATCCCACTTCGTCTTAATCACTATGTTTAAATAACTATAAAAAACACGAGCGCGGCGGCTTGGCGGATGCGCGTTGGCCCTTACGCCTACTGCTGCAGGAATACCTGGCCTTAATCAAGGTGTATAGCGTCTGGCAGGGAAGACAATTTGCAATGTGTCTGGCAATGGAAGTACTTGATGTCTAGTACATTCGTATAAGGCATATACGCAGACAAACTCTAAACTTTTATAATATAACGAAGAAGGTCTGGCCGTTGGAGGCTCTGATCCTATAATTGAGGGGCAAACGCCTATGAAAAGTAGTTGAGGACACCCCCAGGGATCAGACGTACCACATTCATGAAAATGGCTTCAGCAGTTTCATTGCGCTAGGGTAGGTATTCAAAATACACTGTTTTTTTCTTTTTCTATCAAAATCCCAAATGACAATAAATTATGTGTACAATAACTAATAAAGAATTCCAGACCGCCACATACGTGCAAAACACAATACCTTACTACCGTAACAGTTGAAACAGCTCCATCTCGTATAAATTAGCTAGCTACTTATAAATAGTAGATGACGTGATAAGTTAATTTATACCCAAAACTGCTAGAGCCATTCATTATTTTTTGCTAATCAAGCAAGACGTAACAAATACCAGCGCGCGATAGGTTTTTGGCGCGTTTTGTTTATTTGTATTCCACAATTGAGCCTAAAGCCTAAGAATAAATTAAAACAGTATTTTTATTCTTATGCCAAAAGTACATTCTGGATGCACAGGTTGCATTTATTTTATTTAGGTGTTGAAAGCCAGTGTCTTGGATTTTAGCAGATTATCATTCAATAACATTCTTGACGGAGTAAATGTGAAATGTCTTTATAGGGGGGCCCGAATACACTCCTCAGAAACAAACTTCTTAGTTTTGTACCTTTTTGGGGTTCCTTAAGTAAATAACAGTTCAACTTTAATACCAACAAATACTTAAAATAAAATAAAGTGTAAAATTTAAAGGGTGAAACACCAACTGCTTGGTGTTGGAGGGCAACACCAAGCAGTTGGTGTTTTTAGAGGTTAGTATGAGAAATAGGTTTGAACGAGATGGGATGAAACCCTCCATGTGCGAGTATACTCGCACTTGGCCGGTTTATTATAACAAAATGGAGGGGGGATACCTTACCACCTTCACGTCTACTTATTTATTAATGACCTTGTCTAACTAAGTACGCAGGTATGTAAGTAGGTACCTACCTACAGACATATCTATGTCAATGTCTTACTTGTTATTTTAGAGAAGAGATAATTTATTTATTTTATTTTATTTTACGAATTTTAGGAAAACTTACAGCTATGACTTTACAATAAGGTATTTTCTTAATATAACATGCATGATATTCTACTGAGGGCTAATTACAAGTTTTCACTTATATTTATTTACCAATAAACTTAGGTACAAATCAGTAGACAACGATATAAAAGAAAGTACAAGTAAAAAGGAATGTAAGTTCAGTACAAACAAAAAGATAAAAAACACAAAAAGGTAAATTAAATTAGAAAGAGGTGATTACCTAAATACTACAATCTAATCTAACACATAAGTAATAGGCTAATAAGAAAATATAATCCTAAGTTGAGTCTTAGTTTAGTCGCTGTCCAAAAAGAATTTATCATTAAGAATCCGCTTATAATCATAGCGCTGTTTACGGTGGTTTACATAAAGGACATAGCACACCCAAACTACCCCGCTACAGCAAAGCAGGTACGAAAATGGGGATTCAAATATGGGTATAAGGCTATAAGCTCGTATTCTTAGGATACATTTTACAGAAACAGCATAGCATGCAATGTTAGCGCGCAGTAAAGGTTGTCTTGTCGCAAAGCAGAGGCGCACTGCCACACAACACAAAAATATACGGGACGGAGCATACGTTTTTTGGAATTTCGCATTTTTGAAACGACTTAAACGTAAAAATTATGTTTATGCTTATTTACAAGAAAACTACACAACATATGAAGAAACTGTAATAAGGAACCCAAAAATTTATTATAATAAAAAAAAATTGACCTGAGATTTCAACGAAATTAGGTGCAAAAACAGTGTACTTTTATGACATTTTTTAATCGTATTTTTTTTTGCAATCGTGATTTCCAATTAAAAACCGAAGAAAAAATGTTAAATTATAAGTAGTAATTCTAGTTTTTTTCCACGTCACTATTGAGATCTAGGCCTAGTTTGACAAGCAAACTTGCCGCAAACTAGTCACTCAACGGTAAGTACGAGTAGGTACTCTTTATAAGTTTTGATTTCTTCGTTGATGTCAAAATAATGCTGCAGCCGTCAATGACTTCACTGCGCCCGAATGTTTTGATAGCGTCGACTTAAAAGTTTGATTTTTAGCGGGTTAAAAGATCCCTTATTTGGGATACCTCAGTAGTTACGATACCTTACCTAGTTAATCACGAGTCGACTATTTAATATCGGGCGACCGTCTCTGTTTTCCAAATTGCACTAACTTACACATAGCGTTTTATGCATTTTCTAATGCCTAACCTTGACCTAGCATAAGCATGCTAGTTTAAAAGATTGTCATCTAAATAACCCGTTCCTAGTCTTTCCAAATGTGTTTCGTAATTTTGTTACTGAGGTATGAAACTATGAACACAACTGTTGGGCCTTTGGTTGGAATTAATTAATTAGTTCTTCTTATGTAAGAAGCATATCACGCGAATTTGGTAAAGTTGTAAATGCGGTTTTGATCTAGCTAGTGGTACCTATTTATAAGAGTCCGCTCTATCTTCGTTTATACTTCATCATCATCATCACCCTAACTAGTCACTCCACTTCCTTTCTTCCGACTTGCAGTAGGTAGAGTAAGTATTTATGGGTTTACTCACTGTACCAAACTCAAATCAGCATCAGCAATCAGCAGGTTTGGTAATGGATTCGTGTGAAATGCAAACATATTTGCGGTTTTTAATATTTTCTGACTAGAGGAAATGTAGTTTCCCGCGGGCCGTTAGTTACCCACCATTTCTGTTATTTATTATAGTAACCTAGTTGTTAGTTTTCCTGAAATCGTAAAACAAAAATTAAAATCATAAACCACTTTCTCACTTTTATGATACTGAAGGAATAGAGAGTACCTACACCTGTGTTTACACGGGCACACACTGCCTTGTGCCCTACAATACAATAAGTCCAAAGGGCCTATTCGAAAAATGAAAGTCGATGTTTCTGATTCGTTTTCGCGCAAAAACGCATTTATCAACTCTTATGTCGCTTCCATATGATTGTGTTTGCTTGAAAACGAAGCAGAAACTTCGATTTTCGTTTTCTGGGTAGGGCCCCTGCGCACTCACACACGTATTTTGTATAATTTGTTGTTTTTGGTCTCAACAACAACAATCAATGGCTTATGTGGTGTTTTTTGGCGTCACCTCGTTTAAAGAGGCCAATGAAGATTCAAATTGATTTGAATCTTCATTGTTATTATTATTATTATTGTTATTATTGATTGGTTTATTTTGTTTTGTAATTGTACTAACCATTCTCAATTTTAATAATATTGTGTTACTAACAAAATGGATGAATGTCTGAATAAATAAATTTTCATTTTCAATTTCAATTTCAATTTCAATTGGCCTCTATTTCACGAATTCCTTTTTGAATATAGAGGCCAATGCAGATTCGAATCAATTTCAATGTTTATTGGCCTCTATATTCACGAGGTGACGCCAAAAAAACACCACCTATGCTATATATTGCTGTTGTTATTTTTTAATTCAGTAATTTATTAATTCATACCAAACATCCACAGGACAGAAATCAAAAATATCACTTTATTTCCGTGTCAGTGTTTAGTTTTATGATTTGACCTTTTCTAAGTGTACATTTATTGTATTTATGGAAATAAAGAGTTTTTGATTTGATTTGATTTGAGGGAACACTTGTTCGAGATGATAACGAAATATGATATTTGGGCTGTAATGTATGGTGTAGGAACACAATATACACAACTTTTGATACAAAGACAAAAAACCGTTTCAGAAATGGCGCCTGAGACATCCGTTAGAGAATTCTACAAGGGCAGAAGTGTGCTGGTAACGGGCGGCACCGGGTTTATGGGCAAAGTCCTCATCGAGAAGCTTCTATACTCAATACCAGAGATCGGCAATATCTTCGTGCTTGTGAGGCCGAAGAAAGGCAAGCCTGCAAGTCAGCGCTTGGAGGATATGCAGCGTCTTCCTGTAAGTATAATACATAAAGGCTCTCGTAATATGAACTGATATTTGAAAATCTCAGAAGAGACTTTTACTATTATTAACAATTAATATTTGTATCAAGAAAAAAGCAAGCAGCTGCAGAAAAAATTTGGGGGATTTTGGGGGCTAGTACGATACACACACTTAGTAGTACGATACGATTTTAACTCTACCCAAAATAATAGTATGAGCTACCGGAAGGTAGGTAGGTATTTGTCCCGTTTTGGAACTTTGTCCAATCAAGATGAGTCATACGTTGTTAGACAGCTTTTTTCAAGTGGACCAAAAAATTCCAGTACTAATCATAATACTCCGTTTTGAAATATACTCACAAGATATTTAATTTGTAAATACTAGTTCTAATTTATTTCTATTATTTTATTGTAATTTTCTTTGTGAATATTTATTCACAAATTGCTTCTGCCCATTTTTGTACTCAATAGAATAAAAAGATCTTATATCAGTCAGGTTGATTGAACACTTTATTGTACACTAGCCAGACCCGCCGCGATTTCATTCGCGTGGACTTTAGTAATACTAATACCCCAAGTAATATTGGTTTCCATGTAAACTATCAACGCAAAAGTTTAAAAACCAATCCTTTACGATTTTAAAGATAGTATGGAATAAATCCCATTTCATCCTTCTGAGAATGCTTGTTTAAAAAATTTCTTAATCGATAACGACCCCATTTTAACTACCATAGAATACGAATTTCCAAAATCCGTTCTTAGCGAGTGCCTATTTTCTAAAAGCTATTATAAAAATGACCTTTGACCCCGAATTTCCAAAAATCTATTTCTACGGGTGCCTACGTCTTAATAGAAACCTCCATGCAAAACTTCAGCTTCGTAGCTCTTCTAATTCCTGAGCTTTCGTTATATGTCAGTGAGTCGCCTAAGTTTGACTCAACACCATTGACCTTTAAGGTGAGAATTTCAAAAACCCTGAAACACTGAAACAGGTGTCTGTTTATTTTAAGTCATCTTTCTACGCTATAAATTTTGAAGGGCCAACAGTTACGATTCTGAAGTTATTATAAAAAGGACCTTTGACCCCCTTAGAATACGAATTTCCAAAAATCCGTTCTTAGCGGTGCCTACGTCCTGAAAGGAACCTCCATGAAAAATTTCAGCTTCGTAGCTCTTGTAGTTTCAGTGATGTCTTGATGAGTCAGTTTACTCTTCTATTTTATATATATAGACTAGCTTCTGCCCGCGACTTCGTTCGCGTAGATGTCGAAAATGGAACTAAAAGGATTTTTAATTGGTTTTTTACGTTTTTAATTTTGTTATAGAATATAAATTACTATGTTTGTAATGTTTGAATACTTATAAAATACATCTTTAAAGAGTGGAGGGATTTAAAAACATGAAAATTAAAATTTTATATTTTATTAACACGAAGCTTGGCCATCGATCTGGTGAAAGTTACACGGTGGTATTATCTTGTACAACGATATCGAAATACTACACCTACCGCAGTATTTCCTTGTTAATAATATTTTTTGTTTTCCTTTGGGTGCTAGAATCACCAGGCACTCTGTGCGCTTAATCGTAGTCTACTCCCGCTACTTTAAAAGTTTGACCCTGAGCTATCGTTATGGTCATAAGCAGACTTTGATGGGAAACTAAGCAGACTTTGATGGGAAACTGCACTCTCTTGAATTCGATGGGGTAATTTGATGGTAAAGTAAAGTAAAGTAAAGTATCGTTTATTGCATGAAATACATGTAGGCACAGGTGTTTTTATGTCTATTATGCGAGTCAATGTATTCCTACAGGTTTTACGGTGTGCAATGTCTGTGTACAAATAATAACAACTTATTATGCTTACAATAAAATTAAAATAAACAGAGCTTGAAACTAATGTTGGATGAAAACAACTTAAAAATAACGAATGTCACGAAGCAGAAAAATCTTTGAATTCATTTATAGCATAATAACATTTATTTGAAAGAATCGTTTTTAACTTTCTCTGAAACTCCATATTCGGCAGTAATCTTATAGATTGTGGTAATTTATTATATATGGAGGGTGGCATAGCAAAGATACTCTTACCCATCATTGTGGTTTTTCTATTTATATGACAGACTTTATTGTTGTCACGCCTATTGCGGACCACTAAATACGAAGGTCAACCGAAGAGACTTTGATTATTCTTGACAAACATAGCTGTCTGTAATATACGGTGATGGTAGAGTCAAAATTTTATATTTAAGGAAAAAGGGTTTACAGGAGTCGGTTACTTTAAAGTGAAACATGATTCTAATGCAACGCTTCTGATATTTAAAAACTTTTAAAACATCTGTCGAATTTCCCCAGAACATTATTGCATATCTAATATTAGATGCAATTATACCATGATACGCATTAAGTAAGGTATCTATGTCCACTAATGGTGCTAATTTGTATAGGAGATATGCTGAGCTATTGATTTTCTTACAAAGAGCTTCTATTTGTGATTTCCAATTTAGTTTCTTATCAATATTTACTGGTGTTAGAGGAATCCTAGGAATAAATTACCAAATTTGGCATACAGGTTGGCATTTCGATACACTTCAAATATAAATAGGTATATTTGACTGGCTGCAACTAACTTACAGTAACTGCCATATAGGTACAGGGCGTCCCACGGATATGCCACATGGAGGGAAAGTACCTTGAATTTTGTAGATAGAACATTTTACTGAAAGAAGACATTATTTGAATTTAAAAAACAATTGAAACTGCATTTATTTGTATTTGTATTTGTATTTGTATTTGTATTTATTTATTTAGCAACTAACACGATTATATTAACCAATTACATTAGTTACATAGATTGAATTTTAAATTCATAGATATTTAAATAATTACATGGTTGAACCGGGAAACGAACCCGTTACACGAGAAAAACAATCACCTGTAGCTTTATCATACCGATTGAAAGTCTTCATCATAAGGATTATTTTTTGCTAAATAACATAGTGTCAAAAATAAAAGGAAGACCATGATTTACTGCAATACAACAATGTTCGCTGGCTAAGTAAAAGTCAAGATTGTACGTTTCGGGAAGGTTTCGGGCTTATAAATAAAGGAAGAAGTATCTTACCTCCTTTCTGCAAAACTTGATAGATGCGCAGGAAGCTGGAAAGCACTTGGAATTCCTAACAAACAAACGGATAATGCTGGCTGTGGCTTTTCTGCAAGACATTTTGAAATATTTATATGCACTCAACACAGAATTATAATTGAAGAAGAAGATTATTTGGGAACGGGAAATTAATATGTGATCTTGTATAAAGCGTGTCTATTTTTCGTCAAAAGCTAGATATCTTTGAAAAAGATATTGCAACACAAGAATTTAGGTATTCGTTTTTCAACAATTCTTGAATAAATAGAATTACTCTGAAGGAGACGTTTTATTTTAACCCCCGACGCAAAAAGAGAGGGGTGTTATAAGTTTGACGTGTCTGTCTGTGTTTCTGTGTAGGTATCTGTCTGTGGTATCGTAAGTCCCAAACGGATAAACCGCTTTTCGCTAAGTTTTTTTTTGTGTCATAGATAATTTTATCCCGAGTGTTCTTACCCATGTTTCATGAAAATCTGTCGGGGGATTTTAAAAATTTTAATTATGTTCTTTACCATCGTACTTTGACGAATTCATTACGGATGTAAGCGTTTTAACTACAAACCTTATTTGTGTTGGAAGAACACCAACGTTTAATTGTAAAGAATGTTGACTTGACACCAATAGCTAGGCGGTGTTAGAACACTGTATTGAGGCAAGACCATCGCATTAAGTACGTTTCGACAAAGCCCGTGTCTTGTCTAGGGAAAAATTCTTTCTTCCCCGCAAGATACGCGAGGCGATTGAGATAGAACGATGGCCCAATTTCAACAGAGACAGAGGTTGGAACCTACCACCACCCTCCTGGAAGCCGTGTCTCCATGAGAAGTCGAATAGCAGTATGGAGCCGGGAGTACATGAAACGAATCGAATGAATTAAAATACCCCTGCTAGTCTAGAGGCTACGCTACAATTTGCACAAGTGATGAGGAGGCAGTCTATACCTACTATACTGCAGTACATTCTACTAAACAAATAAAATAACAGTGTGTATATAATAATGAAAATGAAAATTATATTATTATTCATTTAAAATTACGGGCAATAATCAACAATAGATTTTTCTTATAAATTAATAAGTTTGTTTTTCAAAGAGAAAAATAATTGTGTGATTTGAGAAAAATAAAATTCACCAACAAATTAACATAGGTATAAAAAATAAACAACAAGTGGTTTGACGACGAATTTTTTTTTACCATCTATCTCCAAAACTACTGAACAGATTGAGATGAAATTGGGCATTAATTTAGAACGTAGCCTAACAAACAATCTATAGGCTACTTTTTCAGGACTTCGCCCCCGATTTAGGATATAAACCAGGGTTTGATAAACTACACATCGCGTTCAACGAGAAAATAAAAGATTAAAAGTCTGTATATTGCAAAGATGTCAAGAATTTTATTTTTGTCGTTGTGAGTCCGGTTATGATGTTGTCATATCTGCTTTGAAAATATATGAAAATTAAACAGAATGTTGTTCCCCAGCAAAGAGACGAATTTATTCCATGAATTCCTTTAGGCTCATTCTAAGAAAATATAATATTTTATGCTTCGTGTGAAAAGTGTCAAAGATGTATTTTCATCAAAGACAGTCGATGAATAGGAAAAGCTTAGCAAAAGGCAGGTAGATGAAGTCGAGATAAAGCTCACTCTAAAAGAAAATACAAAAGTGGTGGAAACCTTCACGGTCAAGCGGGCTATCAAATAAAAGATATCAATTTGTAAATTTCAAAACAATTTTCGAAATTTCTGTTTGTTCCATACTTTTTGAAATATTTGGAAGAGTTGAAAAAATACTCTTCGCGCGGGTGTCGTAAGAGGCGACTAAAGGATATACACCGGGGGCGGGCAGCGCCCAAGCAGAACAATTCTACCACCGAACTGCGATCCCCAACCCGCATGCCCAGCGTGGGAATTATGGGTATTACCCCCATGTGATAAAAACCGATAAGGCGCTTATCAGGGGGAGGCCTGCGTCCAGTAGTGGACCAATACAGGCTGTTGAGGTTGAGGTTGAAAAAATACCCATTCCTACTCTCCTATTTCCGATGATTGCAGTTTGTTTATAGGAAAAATATAGAGAAGTCTATGAGAATACTTTTTGAGTTTTCTATGTTAGGTTACTTAGGTACTTTTTGAAATATTTTGAGAAAAGTCGAAAACTTGACCTAATATCCGAAGTGTGCAGAGCGATCCATCTAAAATGTAGCTGGTACCAAACGTTTTTTTAGAATGTATATGGAATGCTATTCATGGAATAATTTCATCTCTTTGTTGGAAAAAAACATTCTGTTTAATTTTCATACATTTTCAAAACAGATATGACAGCATCACAATCCGCGTCACAAAGACAAAATAAAGTTCGTGGCAACTTTGCACAGACAGACTTTTTATCCATCTTTTATTTTCTCGTCGGACGTGATTTGTAAATTATCAAACCCCTCTTTAAATCTTAAATCGGGGCCCTATAAAAACGCCCTATAAAGCCCTATAAAAAGTAGCCTATTGTTTAAGTTAAGCTTTTTTCTAAATGTATGCCAATTTCTATCTTAATCTGTTCAGCAGTTTGGAAGTTTCTAGGTAACAAAAATACGCGAACACAAAGTCCTCACTTTGTGCATCGCCAGTCACGTTCGACTGTGTATTTTGGGTCCTTGTTTTGCTAGCCGTAAATCATACGAAAAAATGTTAAGATAGCACTATACCAATCAACTCATCACTAGATTTGTTATCCTGTCTCTTTCTGTCTTATTTAAAAACACCTACGAGCTTATTAAACCCATTTTTCGGAGAGTCCTCGGTTCGGTCAGCTACAACTCAGGTCCTCGTCGTCCTCGTCTATACAAACAAGGGTGTGTTTGTGCGTGTTGTGTCGAGTGCACCAGAGGACGATCGTTGTAGCATTCTAATGGTGAAAGAATTTTTGAAATCGGTCCAGTAGTTTTTCAGTTTATTCGTTACAAACATACAAAAATACAAATATTTCCTCATAATGCTCGCGGCTTCGCACGCGTTGTTTCTATGGAAACGTTTAAGGGTAGTGATTTCTATCCCATGGGAATTGATTTATGGAATAAAAAGTATGCCTATGTTTGATTCCAGGATTAGAATGACTTGTATGCAAAATTTCAGCCTGATCCGTTCAGTAGTTTTGGCGTGAAGAGGTAACAAACATCCAACCATCTATCCATCCATCCAAACTTTCGCATTTATATTAGTGTGATGACACAAAAAACTAAACGAAAATCGCTTCATCCGTTTGGTAGCTACGATACCACAGACACACATACAGACACGATAAACTTATAACATCCCTCTCTTTTTGCGACTGGGGTTAAAAAAGGATGTCCTTACTACTGCTTAGCATGTAGAGTAACATATTTTATGAGAGTAAACAATTTTCAATATCTATTCGCCCTTGCCTTGAAGAGACTCATGTACTTCTGACACTGTAGTTCTATTTCACAATGCGAAAAAATATATTTTAGCCCATTAAGTATAAGGGTAGATACTTAGTTAAGCATTAATCGGTATTCTTTCTTCCCCGGCTCCTGCCTGTTAGTGATACCCTAGGACGGCTTTCGAAGCCTCACCATGGCGGACTCAGAGTTAAAACTTTTTGTTGTTTGACCTGTAATCAATATCTACGTACCGATTAAACAAGATCCGTCAAGTGCGAGTGTAACTCGCGCGCCGAGGGTTTCGAACGTTTGTCAACAAATATGTACCAATAGTACCGGTTAGAGACTTCGCAATTTAACGAATATCTAAGAATAATAGGTACCAACCTACATTTCAGATGGATCTCTCTGCATGCTTTGGTTAAATGGGTGGTTCGGTTAAAGGTGGGTAATGGTAAATTTTTCGACTTTTTTCAAAATATTTCAATAAGTATGAAACCTACAGAAATTTGAAAAACTGTTTTGAAACGTACAAATCAATACCTTTCATTTGATACCCCATTCGGTGAGGTAGCCTCCCCTTTTGAAAATTATTCCCCCCCCTTTTTGACCATTTTTCAAAAAGTGTTCTTTTTTCAAACTTCTCTATATTTTTCGTGCAAAATATAGATCCATATCTACAAACGCTCTATACATTTTAAACGGATCGCTCTGCAAACTTCGGAGACAGGGGGGGGATGGGTATTTTTTCGACTTTTTTCGAAATATTTTAAAAAGTATGAAACCTACAAAACTTTTAAATACAATTTTGAAATGTACAAACTGATACCTTTCATTTGAAAATATTCATTTTCATTTATTTTTCTTAAAATCTGTACAGGGGCATGAAATGTATTATTATTTTAAATTTCAAGTTGATAGCTGCAGTAGTTGCTGAGTTATTAAGGAGGGAAAAAAGGACAGACAAAGCGAGACCATAAGGGTTTCGAAACCGATCTTCGATCTTCGAAACCCTAAAAATAACAAGTTGTATATTTACTATTAAAGTAGGTATACGTTTATGACTTTTAATAATTAAGAATCAATAAATTACGATCAAATCAAATAATTAAGAGATTTCGTTTTCGAATTTGAGAGACAGTTAAAAACAGGGGGCATTTTAATTGAAAATGCCTCTATTACAAACACTATTCAGACAAAAATAAAATTCTTGACAACATCGCTTACCTCTACAGACTTTTTATGTATGTTTTATTTTCTCACGTTGGACGTGATGAATGATGAATTGATGAATTATCCTGGAAATGAAATTATTAAACACTTCTTGAAATCCTAAAAGGGGGGCGAAGCCCTTTAAAAAGTAGGTAAGTTAAGTTAGGCTACGTTCTTAATGTATGCCAAATTTTATCTTAATCGGTTGAGTAGCTTTGAAGATCATAAGTAACAAAAATATTACATTTCACAAACTTTCGGCTTCATGGATTTTTGCAAAACTAATAAGTGGTTTTTGGTTAAATATTACACCCTGTATGTTATATAAATAACATTTTTAAATTCAATTCTCAATCATATTATTTTGTAAGTGTGTATTTGTTTCAATTGTAACAAACGTGTTAATATTCACACGTCTGTCCAAAACTACTAGTGGTAGAATTGCATTGATATTGATACGCATAGTGATACCTATTCGACATGCTTTCTGTGAATAAGGAAAATTACAATAAAATAATAGAAATATATTAGACCCAGTATTTACAATTGAAACAATTGAGCTAACTGCAGACTGTTGCAAACAATCTACAGGTAGCTCAACTGATCCATATCAATACCAGTCGGAAGCGTCCCCAAGACGCTGGCTGCATTGCCCCGCTCTGTATGGCAATGCTGATGCGCTGTGCCAGATACTGACCAGCTCTCGGGTCACGCGTTGCTTCGACCAGACGCTCAGATAATTTTTTGAAAACACGAAGAGCCTCGGTACCCCACGGATCTAGGTCTCGACTCCAAGGGGAGCAAATGGCTGGCTGCATAGGCTGCAATTTTTGCTCCTCTTGAGATCATCGGCCAAATCTGCCGCCGCACCCGCCCTCATGGATGTCTTCGGAAGATGGGAAGGCGCAAGTGTGTCGACGCATGTAGCGTCCCACACAATGGGCCTCCCCAACTCCCATAGGACTATTGTCATAAGTTCGGGCGTCTTACAATCAATCGTGAATAAGTGATTCTATGATTCTTTCATTGCATACTAATACTTAAACGTACGATACGTATTTCTAGTTCTCATTGCGAAGAAGTCCGTATGAGAAGCTTATCTCTTTTTTTTTTCAGTTATTTGACCGCCTAAGAAATGAACGACCTAGCGCTTTGAAGAAGCTCAGAGTATTGCAAGGAGATGTCCTCTTTGCAGACTTTGGCTTATCCACCTTTGACTTAGAGAAACTTTCTGAAATATCTGTCGTGTTTCATTTTGCGGCAACGTTGCGACTCGAGGCTCCTATGGAGGATAATGTTAATATGAACACAACGGGCACGCTGAGAGTTATCAAGGTGGCTAGGCAACTGAAGAACCTAGTTGTATTCGTACACCTATCGACAGCTTTCTGCTATCCGGATTATGAAATTTTGGATGAGAAGGTATGGTATGAATTAAAATGAGCTGCTTCTTACCATGTATATTAAACACCTCCACTGGGATCCCGACCTCACGTGCCCAGACCAGTATAGGGATGTTGGCATTACTCCCTAATGATAAGAGCCAACGGCGTTGATCAGGGTATGCGCATGTCTAGCAGTGTACTAGTAGGCTATAGATGGTTTGATGACGATAATTATTAGGTCCTTACATATGAAATTGGCGTTTTGTATGGGAGGAAAAAAAAGTCGAATATTTTTTAATATAATATATTTAATTAATCAAAGTATGAACCATTATTTTCTATGCACTTTTGCCATCTTATAGGTAGTTCATTGATCCCTTTACTAAAAAAACCAGTCGGACGGGAATCAATAAAATCTTTAAAGGCGATTTGGACTGCCCCATCGGAGTTGAATTTTTTCCCTTGCAAGAAGTTATCCAAATTTCGAAAAAAATGGTAATCTGTTGGAGCAAGGTCCGGGGAGTACGGAGGATGTCTTAGACTTTCCAATTGAAGCTCTTCTAATTTAGTAGCCGTCTGTTGCGCAGTGTGTGGTCTAGCGTTGTCGTGAAGCAGCAGTGGCGTGGAGCGATTGACCAGCCTAGGTTGTTTAGCCGCTAGCTTTTCCATCATGGTTTGCAATTGCTGACAATAGACATCAGCCGTAATAGTCTGGCCAGATTTGAGAAAACTGTAATGAACAATACCGGCACTAGTCCACCAAACGCTTACAAGTAACTTTTTTGGGGTTAATTTTCGCTTGGGGCAGGATTTGGCTGGCTGGCCAGGATCCAACCATTGCGCTGAGCGCTTCCGATTATCGTAAAGAACCCATTTTTCATCACAGGTAATGATTCGGTTTAAAATACCTTCATTATTGTGCCGGTTTAGTAATGTAACGCAGCAGTCGACGCGCGTTTGCCGGTTTGCTTCAGTCAATTCGTGAGGTACCCACCTTTCAAGCTTTTTAATCTTCCCAATTTGCTTCAAGTGAATTAAAACAGTTTTATCACTAACACCGCAGCCTGCAGCTAACTCGGACGTGGTTTGCGATGGATCCGCTTCCACAATAGCCTTCAACTCTTCATTATCAACTTGAGTCTCAGGCCGTCCACGGGGCTTGTTCTGCAAGTCGAAATTTCCAGAACGAAAACGTTGGAACCAAAAACGAACTGTGTTTTCTTTTGCAACACGACCGCCATACACATCATTCACCCTTCGAGTTGTTTCCGCAGCACTAGTGCCACGGCGGAACTCGTACTCGTAAATAATGCGATATTTTAAGTTTTCCATTTTGTAAAATGAGTGACGCAAACAGAAAAAAACAGAAGAAAAAAAACAAATGAATGACGATCATCGAAGCACAAATACACGAGTCTATAGCTGTACAAATTTGAATTTGGAATTCCTTACCAAAGAGGAGAAATTTGTGATTAAAGTGGCCAGTACGAAAAACGCCAATTTCATATGTAAGGACCTAATATTAGAATCGATCGGTATTTTAATGTTGTTGGTTATCTATAGTTCGTAGAGTAATAGATGTGCCATTGCAGATATACGCGCCAGCTATAAGCCCCGAAAAGGTAATGAAGCTCATCGAAGTGCTTGACGGAAAACAGCTGGCGACGCTTACGACGTCTTTGCTGGGCCCCCACCCCAACTGTTACACTTATTCGAAACGTCTCGCGGAACAAATTGTCAACGAAGCGTACCCGGAGCTCCCTATTGTTATTGCTCGGCCCAGCATAGGTGACTAAAATACTGCTATACTCGATTTTATAGACTGTAGAACACCGAAAAATATGTTATCAAATTCGATCAGTTCACATGCATTGGAGTCGAGATCAAGACTATTATTTTTTGTAGAAAGGATCTCAAATCGACAGTCGCAGGCGATTGTGGTTTCGATTCCCGCCTCGGGACAAATGTTTGTACGATCTTTTGTTGTATGTTGTTCGAGGTTCCGGGTGTTCTGGGTGTATTCTATGTAAAACTGTTTACTTAATACAATCATACTAATGTTATAAATGCGAAAGTTTTGATGGATGGATGGATAGATGGATGGATGGATGGATGGATGGATGTTTGTTACCTCTTCACGCCAAAACTACTGACCGAACAGGGCTGAAATTTTGCAAACAGGTAATTCTAATCCTGGAATCAAACAAAGGTAACATAAATACTTTTTATCCCATAAATCAGTTGCCATGGGATAGAAATCACCTTTAAACGTTTCCATAGAAACAACGCGGGCGAAGCCGCGGGCATAAACTAGTAGTATTATAAAGATATTCTTTATAATACTATTGTATTAAAGTAAACAGTTTTCCTTTAACCTCTGCTTAGCTTAGGGCTAGATACGCTATGTGAATGGTTCAGCATTCGTTTTATTTATTTGTTTTATCAAAAACTCGCCGCTCTACGTCGTAGATGTACTACGTTCCGTAGCCCTCTACGCCGTAGATGTGCTACGCTCCGTAGACCTCTACGCCGTAAAATGTGCGAAACTCCGTAGCCCTCTACGCCGTTGATGAACTACACTCCGTAGCCTACGCCCTAGATGTGCTACACTCCGTAGCCCTCTACGCCGTAGATGTACTACGCAACGTAGCTCTCAACTACACCTACGCTACGCTGTCTACGCGCCGCCGCCCCGCCACCTCCGCCTGTTTGGTATACGCTCTGCAACTACGTCGTAGCGTGCTATATCTCTGCTCTACGCTCCGTCGACCATCTCCTACATATGTTACGTAGTTATTTGCAAATCTAGAGCGATGGATGACACCTTCTGGGTGGGCGGCGTGTACCATGAGCGATGGAAAAGATAAATCAATGAACATTTGACGAGCTCCGTGGTGCAGCGGGCGAAGGTGCGCCTGCGACGCAGGAGGTTGCGGGTTCGATTCCTGCCTCGGAACAAATTTGTGTACGATCTGCAGAAATTTGTTCCGTTGGTCTGGGTGTTTTCTATGTATAATAAAAAATATATATCTATGTAGTGTATTGTATTAAGTATATCAGTTATCTAGTACCAATAACACAAGCTCTGCTTAGCTTGGGGCTAGATAATGCTGTGTGAATTGTCCAGGATTATTTTTTATTTAACGAAGTAAAATATTTATATTTAAACCCTAGATCGGTGCTTGAAACACACCATTGTGTCGTGACTCGACAGAAGCACGCCGGTTTCATAAATTTTGTTAGGTAGAATGGCATACCTATTAAGAATTACTCTGCTGGCTGTATCGCTCTACGATCTGTTTCTATCCATAATAAACGTATGAAAGGTCCACTTGCGACGCAGGAGGCTCCCGCCTCGGGACAAACGTTTGTACGATCTGCAGATTCAGTTCAAGGTGTTCTATCTATGAAATCGGTATGCATCTGACGCGCCACAACACATCACACCACAATAGTGGGTTTCATAAGAAAACTCTGTAATGGCTACAGTGGGTCCAGTAGTGACGGAGCCAATCCCCGGCTGGGTGGACAGCCTGAACGGTCCAGTGGGAGTCATGCTAGGCGCCGGCAAGGGCGTGATCAGAACCATGCTGTGTGACGGCAGCTTCACCGCCCAGGTCGTGCCTGTGGACATCGCTATCAACGCAATCATTGCTATTGGAATGATTGAAGGCGCAAGGACGCAGAAGTAAGTACATTGGACAGTCACCAAGACTTCAGCGTCTGCCTAGGTAGGTGTGTGACAAAATTCACGGTCTTACAACCCTGAAAAAAATTCCTAAGCGTTCCTTCGATTTGATGATTATCCGGTTTAGCGTTCAATTGAGATCGTGATCGTTCGGTCGACAGTTTTTCGATGTTGTATGCAGCGCTTCGCCAGATACTCACCAACTCTCGGGTCACTTAGACCAGATGCTCAGATATTTCTTAAAAACCTGCATATTTAATGGTCTACTCCTTATTAGACTTATTTTACCACACGTAGCATATTATTATTCTGTGCCACAGGTTAGAAGCGATCCCAGTATACAACGTGAATATTGGGCACCAACAGCCGACGACTTGGGGCGAAATCTTAAACATCGGTAAAGCATATTCTCGGAAGGCACCGCTAGAATGGCCCCTCTGGTACCCCAACGGGGATATTACTACCAATGTAACCCTTCACGAGTTTCGACGGATCGTCTTCCATCTGCTACCAGCTTACTGTATCGACCTCCTGTTATTTATGATGGGGCAAAAACGATTGTAAGTTTAAACATCTTTAAATCTACAAAACCTACTAATTTTTACCCGCAGCTACGCACGCTTTGTTTGAAAGGAAACGTTTTAATGTTATTTATATTCCATGGGAACTGACTTATGGGATAAAAAGTAGGTAGCATATGTTTTATTCAAAACTAGCTGCTGCCCGCGGCTTCGCCTGCGTAGTTCCCGTTCCCGTGGTAATTCCGGGATAAAACATAGCCTATGTCCGTCTCCTGGTTCTAACCTGCCTCCCCACCAATTTTCAGCCAAATCGGTTCAGCCGTTCTTGAGTTATAAATAGTGTAACTAACACGACTTTCTTTTATATATATAGATTTCAGTCCTTTCAGTTCAGTAGTTTTGGTGTGAAGAAGTAACTATCTTCCATCATTCCTTAATAACTTTTGCATTTAGAATATTATGAGATTTTGAAAAAAAAACAAGTTTACTGATTATCTACACACATTACATAGCTGCTTTTAGCAATACCTTATTTTTTTAGCAGCGATGAGGAAAGCAAATAAAAATCAAAGTAATACCACCTATGTAAATTATATTAAAATACCAGATAATAGCGCCTTCAAATGGAAACTAAAGGGGTCTTAAGGGGGTACCTTAAGGTAAACACATGTTATTTGTTAATTCTATCCCTGGCTGGTTAGATCCTTTCATATACACAAAAATAACAATTTCATATACACCAAAACCAGAAGTTGCAAAAACTTCCCACCTTCATGGCTTCTTGATAAAGACTATGATGAGCTCTGTCGAGACCTGCATATTTGCGCCTCTTGAGATCTTCGGCTAAATCTGCCGCCGCACCCGCCCTCACGGATGTCCTCGGAAGATGGAAAGGCGCAAGTGTGTCGACGGATGTAGCGTCCCACACAGTGGGCCTCCCCAACTCCCTTGGGACTAGTGTCATACCGTCGGGCCTCTTACCATCGTCACGCAACAGACCATTCGGTTCGAGAATAGCTGGTACATTAGCGGTGACAAAGGCCCGACGGATGATGTCGTTAAGACTGGCGTTTGTATTATTGGTGAATAAACCTTACTTTACCTATTCGTCTGAATATATCTACGTTTGGAGCTTTCAGCAACGTCAGTAACTATTGTCTCTCAGCAACATTTGGTAGTATCGTCTTTTCGAATTTAGAGCACAACAGTATTTGACAGCGAAAGCAGAGTCCCGTGTCGTTATCGGATTTTACTTATTTTGCAATTAGGTACCTATTTATGTTTCAGCATGGTACGAATTCAGGCTAGAATCAGCCAAGGTCTAGAGGTTCTGCAGTACTTCACCATGCGTCCCTGGAACTTCCCATGCCCGAACTTCGATAGCATCCAGTCCAAATTGAACGAGGAAGAACGGAAAATCTTCAACACAGATGTAACTGAAATGGACCGAGACACGTATTTGGTGGATTGCATTGAGGGAGGCAGAGTTTACTGTCTGAAGGAGGACCCCAGCAAAGTTTTTATTAACAGATCGTATCATAGCTTGTGAGTATATGGACAATGCACCTGCACCTACAAAATGTATTTGGATGACCTAAGTTTTTAATTAAAGTAACTAACCACGGGTATAAATAAATAATGCTGGACAATCCACAAAGCATCATCTAGCCCCAAGTTAAGCGGAGCTTGTCATGGGCACCTACTAGATGACTGATATATATTTAATAGGTACAATACATTACACAGATGATAGATATTATTACCAGCATAGAATTTTAATAAAATTGTGGATACCTGCAAGGGTTGCCTAAGGGAACCTAGAACAGGAGGGGTAGCAACTTTTTTCTGTGTAACTCTTTTAACATCTAGAGATGAGATCAGATGTATAACATCTGCGATCGCCAAGCGTGCTTAATCACCACGCTAGCAAACGGGGGTCGTTTGGGGACTTGGGGACTGGATATGTCCGGCACTGGACGTGCCTATGTGTGCCGATGACGATGAGAACTGAGTAGGTAGGAAATAAACTAAAAATGCGTTCTGATTGCGTAGATATTCAATTTATTAAGACATAGGTACTTAGTTTTGTAGCCATTTGATTATTTGTCTTGATAGTAATTAGTAGGTATTCCTGGGTCCTGGGGCACACGCAATTTATAGAGTCTTACCAAACTTCTTAAACAGTCCACCCACAGGTGATGGCAATGTTTCCTTCTATTTCGGGGAACGAATTAGCATTGCCATTCAACGTGACAATGCTGCCAGCATTCTGGGCACTCTACCTTCTGGTGACGGCTTAGATTTTTAAGAAATGGATACCAGTGTAAATACTGGTTGTTATTATGTAAATAAATAATATCCATAAAAAGGCTTCGACGGGATTTGAACCCGCAACCTTCCCTCTTTATGGGATACTATCTGCCTGATCTGTTCAGGAGTTTGACATCCTAGGTAACAAAAATTCAGATTTCACAAACTTTCGGCTCTATGGTATTAGTAGAATTATTTAATTTCTTTGAAGTTGCCCTGAGTTTCAGAAACCTTGAAAAGTAACGAAGAGATTCGGACGAGATGTCCCCTTCACTTTTGGTTCAGGGTACAACTGATCCGAATCTAAAATCAAGAGAATTTAGATTCGGACCAGATGTACCCCAACACAAAAGTGAAGTGGACATCTCGTCCGAGGATCAGTTTGAGATTCGGACCAGATGTACCCTAACCCGTGTGAACGGCTTACGCACTTTATTAAGCAAAAACCTTAGAAGTAGTTAGTAAATTAATATTTTAGAACTTACTATACTGAATTATTTGAGTTGAGATCTGCGTTCATTAAAAAACAAAATCTCAATTTACCTAAACTATTTCCCATTCTCTTCCAGCTTATACGTGTTGGACTGGATAGTCAAGGTTGTGTTTTGGCTGTTCGTAGTATCCTGCCTAGCGTCCTGGTTCGAGCCCGTCAGATCTGTGCTGGAGCTCGCCGAACCTCTGATCAAGCACCTGCCGATTTTAGGACCAGTCGTTTGCAAAGCAACGGATATAGCTGATGCTTAGATTTGTATTCGCACACGGTGGCTAGAAAGTTATATAGAAATTATTAGGGAAACATGTGCTTAAACTGTGCTTAGTTGTTTTTTTAAACGTTTTGAACGAAATAGTGGTAGTTTGGTAGAATGACGGTAAATAAATAAATAATGCTGGACAATTCACACAGCATTATCTAGCCCCAAGCTAAGCAGAGCTTGTGTTATGGGTACTAGATTACTGATATACATAATAATACACTACATAGATAGACATTTTTAATTGTATAGGTATAGACATTCAGAACACCCTGAACAAATATCTGCAGAACGTAGAAACATTTGTCTGAAATGGCAGTGGGCCGGCCATATCTCGCGAAGAACCGACAACCACTGGGGTAAACGTGTTTTTGAGTGCAGACTTTGACTCGGCAAACGTAGTGTAGGACGCCCTCCAGATGCTGGATGCGCAAGCTGAAGACTGGGCGCTATGGCGGCCGGGGGATGGGGAGGCTATGTCCAGCAGTGGCCTAACATAGGCTGATGATTATGAACACAAACCTACTAAAAAACTTGGTTCGTAGTTAACCTGCTTACTTCATAATGAAAAGTAATTAATAACTTAGCATAAATTGAAAACAATAACAGACAACAGGTAACTGCAAGTTAACAACTTTCAACTACGCATTATTCACACGTGCAGCAAAAAAAAGGTGCACATTTGAATTTTAAAACAGACGAGAAACGAATGAAAGCTGTCCAAAACAAGAACTTTTTCGATCAAACTACTATAGGTTTGGGATTTGATGACAATGCACCTGTAGATTGCTTGCAACAGTCTGCAGTTAGCTATAATATATTTTTTTCAATTGTAAATACTGGTTCTAATTTATCACCGCCGTGTGGTGCCAGCTTAGAATTTGCACCACCCCAACTCTTCCCGCGGCTAGGCTGTCGTAAGAGGCGACTAAGGGATTTCCACCGCATGCCCAGCGTGGGGATATAGGCATTACCCCCATGAGAAAAATAAAAAGCCAATAAGGCGCTTATATCAGGTGGAGGCCTACGTTCAGCACTGGGACAAAATATGCTGTTGAGGTGAGAAGGTGAGGGTTCTAATTTTTTTATATCTTTTGATTGTTATTTTCTTTGTAAATAAAGACTTACAAACACAATATTTAGTTTTTATTCCACCAATTTTTGGGTAAGGATCATTTTGTGCATACAAAATACCTATAGGGGACAGTGGGGCATAACGGGGTCGCGGGGCAAAACGGGGTCCCCCCCCTGTAGCCGCAACCGCAAGCGGTAGTCACGTTTTATATCCACCGTCGGGTGGCCATTTTACATCGGCGCTTGGTACGTAAGCGACTGGCGGGCAGTGTGCATGCGGTAATTTTTAAGAGGCATTAATATTTTTTCGCGACATTTTATCTTATTTTGTGTTGTGTCTGAAATGCTTTTAGACAGGTGAGTTTTTATGATAACTGTATGGTGTAATTCCTATGTTTTCTTAAGTTCTTTGTTGTTGTCTAGTTGTGGACGCTAATACTTTATCTGTTCATTTGATTTTGTTATTGATGATTTATTAGAAACGTAAACATCGGGGCATAACGGGGACGTAGCTACGGGGCATAATGGGGTACCCCATTATGCCCTGTCCCCGTTATGCCCCTCTATTATGTTAGGTACATTTTTCTCATGTTTATTTTAATTTCTATTGTTATAGCTATGCAAAATGGCTCGTATTTACAAGAAAAAACTTCGAGAAACAGTTGGTCGGCGGAAAGGATGAAAAAGGCTATTGATACGGGTCTTAGCAAATCCATGGGCTACAAAAAAGCTGCAGTACAGTATGACATACTACTGACCACAGTGGAGCGTCACGTGAGCAAAATAAAAATGAGCTAGAGGCTCTTAAAAGACCAAAAAAGTATGAAGATCCGAATGATCCTCGGTTAAAAAAATAGTTAGAAGAAGAAGACACAGAAGGCTGCTTCCAAAGCACAGAAGAAGCATGAAGATACTCTATGTGTGTGCTGTGTTGATGTTAATAACACATAGGTATTTGAAATCAACAGAGGATTGGGTTGGTTGCCAGCTGTGCGGACGTTGGTCTCATACGGCCTGTGCTGGCGTTAATAATTCTGACGCTGAAGAGATTCACGTTTGCATCCATTGCGAGAATAATTAGAACATAATTAGGTACCCCGTTGTGCCCCGTTTTCAGTACCCCGTTGTGCCCCGGGGTAGGGGCATAATGGGGTTTTAGTAAGGTTTTAGTAAATGTAAAAAAAAATATTATATTTTAATGATAACGTTACCGAAGAATATGCCAAATACTACTTGAATAAATGCCAAACAGGCTGTGATTAATGTTTTTATTCTAATATAACTCTTTGATACTTTTATCGTTGTTTTTCCTTAGCGTCCCCATTATGCCCCTCGTTCCCCTAGGTACCTACGTTCATATAATCTTAGTAAACCTACATTATAATGTACTGTAAAAAAAAAAGATTTTGCCAACATGTGAGCTAAGAGGAAGAATGTGCTAGAGGCAATAGCGAACACTGAGCTTATAAGATCACACCATATCACACTAAAAGTAGAATCCGCCCGCGTCTTCGCACGCGTTGTTTCTATGGAGACGTTTAGGGTTATCCATGTTATCTATCCCATGGGAACTGATTTATGGGATTAAAAGTAGCCTATGTTTTATTTGACTTCCCTACTACCTACCTAATACCTATGCAAAATCGCAATTTAGTTGTTTTGGCGTGAAGTGGTAACAAACATCCATCCATACATCTAAACATCCTAAGGCAAGAAATAAAGTAGGTAGCACATTTTTGGCATTTTTAGGGTTCCGTAGGTAGGTACCTACCTCAAAAGAGCGAGCGAGACTGAGCGAGACTTCAGAGCCAGAAAGAAAGTGCGCTTACAGTGTAAAACCACTTAGTGCTACCAATCTTTGCATGAAATAATAATAATAATAATGCTGCAAAATTCACACAGTATTAACTAGCCCCAAGCTAAGCAGAGCTTACATTATGGGTACTAGATAACTGATATATTTAATACAATACACTACATTTAAAGATATTTATATTATACATAGAAAACACCCAGACTAACGGAACAAATTTGTGCAGATCGTACTTACACAAATTTGTTCCGAGGTGGGAATCGAACCAAATTACTAATGCCAAAATACTAGGATAGATATGATAGGTTCGAACTGTGACTTGCCTAGATTATCCGAGTATAATTAAATACCTACTTAGGTACTTGCCTCGCCTAGCCAACTTGGTGCCAGGCGCGGTCCCAGGGGTCACGGGGGTCGAGACCCCCCCAAAATCTTAGTTTAGAGGTAGCTACTTAAAAATTAGAATCCACAGATTGATAATTTTTTCCAGTTTTTGTCTGTCCACTTTTATTAAGATTACCAAGAACCGCTCGCCGAAATTACTAATATTTTGTGCTTTTTGTTTTGCAGAGACAACCAACATTACCTATGACTAGAGCTGAACTGAACTTGAGTGCTCTAGACGGTCTGCTAAAATCAGATTGTAGCAATCCAACCACCACAGTAAATAGCACAAAAATGTAACAAATAATCAGCGAGGTCACTTTGTCACCCAGCGCAAAAAAATCGAAGTAAACGACAAAATTTTCGTGCTTTGATCCGCTCGCCGATAACATTAAATTTGTTCCTTCTTAGGTACTATGGTCCAGAGCACGACACCCGCTTTAGATTAATTTGCCAAATTTGATAAAAATACTAGGTACCCAAAAATCTAAAAAAAGCGACTCGCCGGCAACGTTATTTTCTACCTTTGGCCATGGGCTCATCCCTCGTTACAGGTCAGTTTGCAAAATACTCCATACCTAAATCATACAAATTTTCGTGGAATGCTCTACTTGCCGATAGATGATAAGATTCTACTGTTTCTTAAAGCATCTGGCTTGCTCTACTAGTCCAGGACTCAACCTCCGTTTTATGTGAGTTTGCAAATGCAAAAAATGTAATGCCAAACAACTCACACGCGCAGCCAGAGCATAAAATTTTCAAGGCTCGTTTTGCTCGCCGTTGATTCTATAGGTACCTACCTATGTTGTCCTCGTATTTTGTTGATATTCGACAAACTCATAAATTGTTCATTATGGATGTAAGCGAACTGCGAATCACATTTGTGTTGGAAGAACACCAACGTTTTATACCTTACCGAGAGACGTAAATTCATCAAACTAGGTAGGTACGTACTATAGTTTTTAACATAAATTGTTCTTAGCTCGATTCGATCTCCCTATGTCTACCGCAGGTTTTCGGGGACCGCTAAGCCGCTACATATTTTTTTGTCATAGGTAGGTCTCTCTTACTTACTTTTCCCCATAGGTACTTCAGAAAAATCTCAAAAAATATCGAGACTGAGAGGCTCGCTTCGCTCGCCATAACGTATACTTACTAGGTTAGGAGTTGAGTGTTGGGCGGGATGTCGGGTTTGCGGTCAATATGAAAAACACTGAAATAAAATTTAACGAAATCACAACATTTCGCGGCTCGCGAAATGTTTGACGCCTTCCGCACCGCTTAACACCTTCATGGCCCAAGACGTAGACGTGCCTCCCCGTGTCGAGGCTGGGCAGTGGATGCGTTAAGATGAGTTTGGCCACCACCAGTCTGCAGACACCCCCCCTCCCCCGAATGAAAGGAATTTCTTTGAGGCATTGGCTACGGCCCTGACCACGTGTGACCCTGTGACTCTCCCCAAAGTCTTGGGCTGCGACCGCGCCTGGTGCTAAAAAAGTTGTAATAATATCTCAAATCAAAATACTATTCGTGTAAGACTTTTAGAAACCGTATCATAGTTTTTTATAAAGTACTTAACATAATTTTGACAGGACGATGTCATAATTCCTAAGTTGGCATCTCTTATACAGGGTTATTGGAAATTAGGCCAGATCCTTTTGGAGGTGATGGGGAGGAAATTTTTGACCCCATAATGTAGTATGCAAAAGTAAACCATTTTTGATTCGCACATTCGTATTTTTTTGGTAAAACCCTGTTTTGCGTCTTCAATAGCTAAATAAAAAAAGTGATTATCCAATTAAAATTTTAGTGACAGGTTTAGATAGCCTAAAATCTAATTTTTAATAAACACTAACAAAATCGTATAAAATGGTAATCTTATGGAAGCTAAAGGACACGTTTATAAAAATTGAGTATTAATATTAGTAAACTCCTATCAAAACACTTATTTTTTAATACAATATGGGGTCAAAATAGTTGCTAATGGCCTCCCCATCACCATGGCCTAATTTCCAAAAACCCTGTAGTCACCTGTTGTGTTCTCTTTTCAAGCCAGATGCAGAAGCCATCAGACAAGAAGTTGAAGTCTCTTTGGGCTAAGCTAAGCTAACGGAACCTCCGCGAGTACTATTAAACCACATAGCATCATTTACAAGTTTATAAATGTAAAATAAATAAGAGAACTTAAGTAATAGTTTCGTTTCTGTGAGTGTTTTTGTGAGCTGTCCTTGTTTTTATGATTATATAGCAGCATTCAGCATCCTTGTTTTGTAAATTGTACGCGCATGGACGTAAACAAACAACAAGATGAATTGCAGGAACTTTTGGAAGGTAAGCACTATGTGGCACCGGTTTTCGGTGTTTTTTTGTTCGTACATATGTAGGATGTTTCCTAGATTTTCACTCGAAAACGAAAGAATGCCTTGCCACGATATAAAATGTAGGCCTTAATACTTCGTCATCACTGCCTACTTGTACTTACCTTATCTATATTGCAAAAAAGCGTGGGATGCTGTTAGATAAACGTGGGTACAATAAGTGAGTGAGTACAGAAAACATGTGATAAAGGTTTCGGATGGTGGTACTACTGTATGCCATGCCTAACCTGACTATCTTTTTGACTAATACTTCCACTACATTTTATATCTAAACTTATTTTTCAGATCCTACTGCCAATGCTATTGGTACTGGCTCTGACTTCAGCGCTTGCAAAAAAACAGAAGTCTTCAGTGCTAACAGATATAAATGAAATCAAAGAATTTAAGAAGTTACTGAGAACCAAGACCAATGTCTTGGTGCTGTTTATAAATGAAGTCAAGCCTTCCCAGCATGTGGTAGATGTCTTCAGAAATACTGCAAATGCCATGAAAGGGCAGGCTACACTAGTGATCATCGAATGTAGTAATAGGTAAGCTTTAGATTAAATAGGTATTATAATAAGCTTTATTGCAGGAAAGGTTACTCTGCAATCGGTACAGGAAGTTCTTAAAAGCTAACTATGGTATCCCGAAATTGGCAGTCTTATGCCTTGCAGAGAGTTCTTCCAGACAACCATAATTAAAGGAACCCTATATCCTCTATCTTAGGCTACCTAGGAGCTAGCTAGTTGTAGCTAGCATGACATGTGGGGCGGTTGGCTTAAGTCCGTCTGCGGTGCAGGAGGTTGTGGATTTAATTCCTGCCTAGGGAATCGAACCCTTGCCTTCCCCTCGTTTGTCATGTTTGTATGATTTGCAAATATTTGTTCTGGGTATATCTACACACTAATAACATAAAGAAGAAAGATTTGTATTTTGGGTGGTTTGCAACGAATCAACTCAAAAACTGCTGAACCAATTTCAAAAATTAGTTCCCCATTTATAAATTTATATGTTTAAAAAATAAATATCCATCCGTGCGCAGCTGGGACGGCCCGCTAGTTAATAAATAAAATATCTTTCTCTGTAGGTAATGTATTGTATTAAGTTTATCAGGCACTAGTTGCATTCTTACTACCCGTTGTCCTATTACCCGTTTTCCCTGGAATGAAGCATTTTCCCGCGGTTAAAATTAGTCTATGTTCATCAGGAATAATGTGGGCTTCTAATGGTAAAATAATTTTTCATATCAGTCCAATAGTTTCGGAGCCTATTCAATACAAACAAACTCTGAAATCTTTCCTCTTTATAATATTAGTATAGATCTAGTACCCATAACGCAAGCTCTGATTAGCTTGGGGCTAGATGATGCTGTGTGAGTTGTCCATCATTATACTATATTATATTAGGATACATGAGGCAAATAGCACATGTCCGTGTGGTGGATGACACAAACTTTGCAAGGCCTATTCCAAACAGTGGTTAAATTCCAGCTGAGGATAATGATAGTGTCAAGATAAATATGTTTCGATTTTTCAATATGCATTCATGTTTTTCTACAACATGATGCTAATAATTAACCCAATTTGTATCTTAACCGAAAACCACCCATTTTGTATCATCATGACTAATCTTTGCAGTGAACGGAAGAAATTATGTAAGAAACTAAAAGTAGCATCTGATAAGCCATACAACGTGAAGCACTACAAAGATGGTGAATTCCACAAAGAATATGATAGGAGTGAAACTCTTAGTTCAATGTCGAACTTCCTTAGGGATCCTACAGGAGATTTACCATGGGAAGAAGATCCAACAGCAACAGATATCTACCACATTTTAGATGGAGAGGTAATTTACTTTACTTATTGCTTTTCAACTTCTTAGTACAAATAAATTTTACTGCAGACTGTTGCAAACAATCTACAGGTAGCTCAACTGATCCATATCAATACTAGTCTGAAACATCCCCAAGTCGCTGGCTGCATTGCCCTGCTGAATGGCAATGCTGATGCGCTGCGCCAGATCCTTACTAGCTTTCGGGTCACGCGTCATTTCGACCAGACGCTCAGATAATTTTTTCGAAACCCGAAAAGCCTCGGGTACCCCACGGACCTAGGTCTCGACTCCGAAGGGAGCAAATTCAATTTCTTTGCCTATCAGAAGGCTGTTAAATGGGGGGTAGCTAAACACGGCGGGTCGGTCAGTGTAGTTGCTGAATGCCAACCTATTTTCAGTTGAAGATGTTGCTTTGCCTCCGTATCAGTTTGGATGGTGAAAAGATGTTATTTCTACCATCTGTCATACTCAAGTCAGGAGAAGCTCAAATCAGTATTCCTTTAAAAGGATAAAAAATTTAACACTACCAACACAGTAGGTACTTTATACTGATAAGAATACAATCAATTTATTTCCGTGTCAGTGTATAGTTTTATAATTTAACCTTTTCTAAGTGTACATTTATTGTATTTATGGAAATAAAGAGTTTTTGATTTTGATTTTGAATCAGTTTTGTAACTTTGAAATAGCTTTAAGAGAAGGAAAAGAACATGATGAACATGATAACATATGAGATTTTAATTAAGGCAGAATTCACAGAAAGTGTCATTTCATTATTGGCAAAATGTAAGCAGGTTAACCACGAACAAAGTGTGCTCTTTCCAGGCCCTGATCAAATTCTTGAAGAAAGGATTAGTAGCACAAAAAAACGCAATGGTAATGTTCTATGCGCCTTGGTGTGGATTCTGCAAATCTATGAAGCCAGAGTATGTACAGGCAGCAATTGATCTGAAGGTAAATTATTTATTAAAATGGGCAACCTATGTTGAAATAACATAAGGGCTAATATTATACATTGCAAAATCTTAAGAACCATGTTTACCACTGGATGCCACAGCATGCACAATTTTTTTACTCTACTAAACCAGTAAAGGAGTTGAATAACTCATAAAAATCATAGGATAGGTCTCTAATAAATCCATACTGAAATTATTTAAAAATTATTTTTATTTAAAATTAATTATTCAAATTTAAAGAAATTTGCCAGAGTGTGAGGATTACGCACTATAAAAACAAAAACTTTAAATCCATACTAATATTAAAAAACCAAAAATTAATCTGTCTGTCTGTTGTACCATCTTCATACCTTTTCACACCAAGACGGCTGAACGGGAAGGACAGAAGTTAGTATTATACAAGCGAATGTAATTCCGTCTTTCTGTTATCTTCAGGCCTAGACGGCTGAACAGATCTCAATGAAATTAAACTCTCAGTGGTATTCCAAGAAAAGAAGTAGTTCTTTCCCAAATAAAAGCGAGCGAAGCTGCGGGCAGTCGCTAGTAAATAATAAACAAAAAGTTGGTTAATTTAGACCTAAATTTTGTTGAATGTATATTGTTACTTACATACATATTGTCACGTTTGTTGTTATATGATTTATTTTTTTGTAATTCCAGGGCGAGGCCTACCTAGGCGCGATTGACGTGGCGAAACCCGGCAATTCTAAAATAAGACAACTCTACAACATAACCGGGTTCCCGACCTTGTATTATTACGAGTAAGTGATTCTGTGCTTTTGTATTATTTTATTTTTATATCATAATATATTTATTAATAAGTCAAAAAAAATTAGGTTTTCACTCGATCTGGTCAGGTGTTTTCTAAAATATGATATAATAACACTAATATAAAACGCGATAGGTTGGATGTATGAAAATTCTTTTTATTCAGGATTATCACACTCATATTATAAATGCGAAAGTTTGGATGTTTAGATGTATGGATGGATAGATGGATAGATGTTTGTTACCTCTAACGCCAAAACGACTGAACCAATCGGGCTGATATTTCGCATAGTACTTTTTATATGTATACAAAGGCTACTTTTTATCCCATGAAACAGTTCCCATGGGATAGAAATAACCTTTAAACGTTTCCATAGAAACAACTAGAATTTACGAAGAAACTAGATATTAATATAGTACCTACTCCAAACATAAGCTCTGCGTACTGCATATACATTATTTATACATTTAATTTATTAGAAAATCCTCAATCATTATTAATAATAATAATAAATAATGCTGCAGAATTCACACAGCGCTATCTATTAAATGTATTCTGACATGAAAGACACGGGCAATTTCGAACCCAACCGTGGGATCTCTTATTGAAAAGCGAATATTCTAGCATAGCCATCCAACTAACCATACTAAACATTAACTATTTCTGATAGTCAAGAAGCTAACAAAATTAACTAACCGTATCAATGCAGCAGCAAGCGATAATTTAATAAACCAATAATTGCTTTGTTATGCTTGCGATACTGAATGTTAAAACGTACATACGTAGAAAACAAGCAAAATTATCGATAGTTTAATATTTTAGGATGGATATTTTTTTTCGAAGAGTACTAAAATAAAGCCTAGCGAATATTGAAAACCTCATCAAGTTAAATCAAGTTATGAAGGCCATCCTACTTATTGTAATAGCAAGTTGCCAGAGCAAACTTAAAAGCTTAATAATTATCTACTTACATGGCTAAATCAAAATAAATAAATAAAATCATGCTGTGAAAATCCACACAGCATTATCTAGCCACAATCTAAGCAGAGCTTGTGTTACGGGTACTAGATGACTCATAAATTGTTTATTATTGGACAAAAACCGAGGTAACATGGTTAAAAATTAAAACAAGGCCAGTATTAGAACTTGTGTTATTGTGGGAAACAGATGATTATTTTATTCCTTGTAGAACGTGGAAAATATTAATAACCTCTAAAAACTTAACGCGCTATCGTATATATATTTTTTTGTATTCATGTTTATAGAAAACACCCAGATACAGATTGAAATAGATCATGAAAACATGTCGGCGGAAATCGAACCTTCAGTCCCGCGTTTCTTTGCTCGCGAGAATAAAAATCGCGTGATGAACTCTCGCATGTGCGACCATTGTTGAAACTGAAGCGAAATTACTTTGACATAATCTAAAAATTTCATGATAAAACCGAATAAAACTTTAAATGCCTGTGTAACTGGCTTCCGACCGCGCCTTCGCATGCGCTCGCTTTTCCAGGAGAAAAAGTAGCCTCTGTTCTTTCCCGGGGTATCTATCTACCGGCCTTATTTCAGGCCCGATCAGCCGTTTCGTCATAAAAAGATAACAGACAGAGTCGAGTTTCTTTCGCATTTGTACGCGGACAAAAATTGAGGCGAAGAGAAAATCAACTAACAATTTATTTCGCGGCTTTTCCTGCGTGGAAATGTCAATAACAAACACAACAAAAAAAGAATTTGCGAAGTTGGTTCAGCCGTTCGCGCGTGATGCCGTTGTGACCAAGGGAAATAGGGATTCAGTTTTATCTATTACTAGCTGTGTCCGCGGCTTCGCCCGCGTAGAATTTTTATTTTTGCGCGGAACCCTAATTGTATGATGGTTATTCTGCTATAACGGACAGACACAAATTTAACAAATCAATGATCTTTGAAATCGACCCAGAAGACGTAAATGATGAAAATTGGTGCAGATATTATTTTATATTGCTTTAATTGCATAAAAAGTAAATGACACTTATGTAGGGCTCTCACTACCAATCTTTACATAGTATAAAACAAAGTCGCTCCCGCTGTCTGTCTGTCCCTATGAATGCTTAGATCTTCTACGCAACGGATTTTGATGCGGTTTTTTTAAAGGGATAGTTTGATCCAAGAGGAAGGTTTATATGTATAATACATGCATAATATATTAGAGAAACACTTAGAATTTTAGACGTTTCTATTGTGAAGTAAATATACACATTTTTTGCGCTTACATGGCAAACGCTGGCTGAACCTTACAAGATAGATCAAAATAATGTACTATAGTATTGTACACCTTAAGAAGGTCAAAAAAAAAGTTCGAGATGGTATTGGTATATGCCTCTTAGGGATAACCCACAATGACCATTTTTTATCCTTTACTTTGTACGCGAAATAATGGCTTTTTACGAAGCGATTTTAAGCAATACAGCATTAATCCTTATCCAATTAAGTACGTTAAATACATTGTGCATTTAATATAGATTAATATGGCCCTTTACAGCATGTAATTTAAATGAATATTTTCGAAGATATCACAGATTTAAAATGCAGGGACACAAAGACAGCGGTTGCAGCGGTACCGGCCGGGGGGCCATTCTGTAGTGTATTTAGAATTAGCATTGCACCCGTGCGAAGACGGGGCGGGGTCGCTAGTTAGTTATAAAACATTGGTCAGATAGTACAGATTAAATTACAATAAGAAATCATACTAAATAAATGACGTTTTCATTCACCCAAATCTAAAAAAATAACAATACCTTGATCGATGGTTCAAGCCACAGTAATATATCAAGAAAAATAAAAAGTTTAGTCAACGGAGTTTTCGGAATCTTATAAAACTGGCTTGTGAACAGTGCACTTGTGTTACAGAAAGGGCCAGTTCCGTTTCCCGTACAATGGCGACAATAAAAGGCAAGCAATGGTTGAGTTCATGCGCGACCCAACAGCGGAAGTTCAGAGCAAGAAGAAGGATGATGATATGAGCTGGTCCGAAGACTCGGATGTGGTGCATTTATCAGGTTAGTGGTTGAGTCCCTTATCAGCACATATATGTCTTGTTAAGTCTACAAAATGAACCAAACCACAATCACCACGCTTGACAAGCAGTTTTGCCACATGCAAACTGCTTGATGGTCACAGTGGAGGTGTTGAAATACACAGTAGAAAGCTACTGAGCTTTTTCTTGTAGGTTGCCTTAAGGCTGTCGCAGATCTGGACCGCACCACTGCCGCAAAGCGTACAAATGTGCATTCAAATATGAGTTTTAACTCTTATTATAGATGCATTTTAGATTGACAGCATTTGATTACAAACAGCTTGCGGTTCACTCGCTCTAAGCTTGCGGTAACCTATTTTGTTACTGTTAAATGTCTGTTATCTAAAAATGACGAGTTTACCCATATTTGAAAGCTTATTTTTGTGCTGTGCGGTTGCTCTTATGATATCCACAGGAGTTCGAGGGGTCGATTCTTACGGCCACAGTAGTTTTAGTTCTAGAGTACAAATAATAGTGGCTTTGTAAAGGTGGAGGTTCAGGCTGCGACTGATAACGAGGACAAGACTTCTTGATACGCCCAACAGGGTTCACATTGTGATACTTATAGATAACCTACCTACCAATGTGATGACAGCAATAAATCTTTTGGGTATTGACTATTGACCATACTTGCTATGACGGTTATTTTTGTAAATATTCTGTAATACTTCATTGACTTAAGGGGCTACAAGAATGCCATGCATACATTGACATACATTGCCGTCCTTAAGGTTTCTCTAAAGCGCATGTAATTTATGTGATGAAAAATATCACATTGTGTAAACAAAGAACTGATCTTTGAAAGTTTATCCCTCACTTTACGATAATTGGTGTAGTTTTAAAATAAATCACTGGAGAAAAACACTTTAAAAAGCACGGCATTATAGGCCTCACAGAAAATATAATGACTCCAAATGAATTAAAAATATTAAAACAACTACTTCAATATTTTATCTTTCCATTAAATATTCTTAATTTTTATAGGATGTAATACAATAATAATAAATCCCAAAAAACACATTTTTGTAAGGCGTTTTGCAAAGTAATTGTAAAAATGATAATATTTTGCCAAAAGAATTTAAACCTTATTACTCAAACATCCCTTTCAATATATGCTCAAAATAGCTTCCACTACCTTCATTCGAAGGCTGGATGCCTTCTCGGACGGACGTGAGGTTATGTAACATTTTTCGCGATGACAGCTGTTCTCGACGTACGAATTACGATTTTCGACAACTTTTGTTTTGCGGGTTAAATGGTTCATTTGTCATTGACATAAAGTCTATATTTGATTGAAGCTAAGCTAAAAGAAATTTGCAGGAATTTTATTCATTGACAGACCTACCAAATAAGTAGAATAGGTTTGTAGTGGTTTTATCGCTGGTAGCTAGATAGGTAGGTACTACTCAACATGTTTACAGCACGGAAAGTATTGGTCGAGTTAAAATATGTTAAGAAGGTAGGGCGATTTTGATGACTTTAATATACAGGGTGTAACAAAAATAAGTAACCAAACTTTCAGGTGGGGTGTAGAATCGAACACTGAATTCAGGAAAAATATTAAAAAAAAAATCCCGCCCTTTAGTTTTCGAAAAATAAAATAAATACGGAATTTTCACTACATTACGCAAACGACTGATGCACGTGTTTATTTGACATTCAAATATGATTAAAAGGTCTACGTACCTTGTGTACACCTTTTTAGCAGATAAACATCTTTTTACGGGGGGCACCCACGACCGGACACGCGATATCGCAGCAGCGCGCGCGGCGGCGGGCTGCACGTGTTGTAGTTATGTAGGAAGCTAGCCAATGCATTCCAATTTTCCCATTTCAATTTTCATCTCGTGGTATTCAATATCTGAATAACGCATACGAGCCATTTTTACGCACAAAAAACCGATAAGCGCCGCCGCGACCTTCACCTTGCGCTTGCAATGATGCAACTAAACGGCCATTGACCCTATGATAACATTTCTGTGGTATGACAGTTTGACAAAACTAACAATAAGCCTAGCATTGGGTGAACATTCGGATGAACTAAGTTTGTATACCTATCTCGCTCTCGCGCGCTAAAAGTTTTTGCCTTTTCTTGTCTCAATCTGGTGCTTCGGAAATGCAAATTGTAACAACCTTTTATGGGGTTCATTGTAAGTTACTCACCGTGTTTTTAAAGGTCATTGTGAAGGTAGGTACTTAGGTAGTCAACGATATGAAAAAATAAAAGCTAGTAGTGAATATCTTTTAATAGGAAGGTGCATGCTTAATTAATGTACCTACTAACTATGCATTTTCGCGATAGAACGTGTGTAACGACTTAAAATAATTTATTTATTTTTTAATTCCTAGAGGAAAATTGGAATGTATTTGTTGTACGTAGGCTCCATATCTAAGCACGCCGTGCAGCCTGTGCGCTTCCGCTGCAATGATGTCGCGGGTCGATGACCGCGGTGGCCGCTCATTAGGGCACCGTTTAGGTGTTATGGGCTTATAAAAGAGATGAATACAGGTACTTAGGCCATTTTTTTTAAATTTCAAATAGACACATGTATTGCCTAATGTTGTGAAAATTTCGTACCTATTTATTAAATTTTTCGAAAACTAAAGGGCGGGATTTTTTTTCAATAATTTTCCTGAATTCAGTGTTCGATTCTACACCCCACCTGAAAGTTTGGTTACTTATTTTTGTTACACCCTGTATAAACAATGCTGAAAAATTAAAATAGGAGCCCACGTCCAGCAGTGGACTTGATGAATTCACACATCATCACCAAGGCCGAAGCTAAGCAGAGCTTTGTAATGAGTACTTACTAGATAACTGATTTAGGTACTTAGGACCAACCATGTGCATATTTTTTGTCCGTAGTTCTACCAGTAGAACCACAGGCAAATTTAAATTACTCGTAGTTATCGGTTTGTTCTCATAAAGAAGACAGATTCTCAAAAGGACAAATACTCAAAAAAATTTACTTAATTTTTTTTTTAAACTCATAGGAAAACCTCAACGGAGAGGTTTGTCATAACTTCTTTGTTATTGGCAATATTTGTACATTGACATCAATATAATAAACATTTTTTTAGCGTAACAAAGAAGTCAAGTAAAGGAGATGTGTAAAGACGCTAAAAACGTAATAAACATGCAAAACACTTGTATTTCCAATGACAGTTGTCAAAATTATTGTTAATCACTCATGTAACACACAGTTACTATCAAAAATAAACTTACTTCGCTTACAAGTCATGACATGTAAGTACAATGACATGCCGGCCTGTCCCTTAGTGCAACATAATGTAAAGCCAATTATCAGTTCCCCATTGCTGCAATGACACTTAAGAACAGGGAAGAAAAATTTAATTTTCCATTTATCATTATAAAATTAAATAGTTGACATTCCAATTGTAGGTACTTAAATGTTAATTCCGACTCCTTGGTTTACCAAGTCTTGATGAGTCTTTTCATTCATTAAATGAGAAAATTAGAAATTTCGACAAAAGTTCTTAGACTGACTGCCCAAAATTAATAGCCATTTGGCTTTTGCAATTATTCGGTATATTATGACTACAATTATTTGGTTTTGTCTATTTGTACCTTTTACGTATTCTTTGAGATGTCGTCAACTGTGGAAACACAGCGAGTTCTTGGAAGGTAGCAACATAATAAAGAATACTTTATATCGGTATGAATATCAATTTGGATAGCAAGGCATGGTCTGTCGTGGTTTTTATGATTATTTTGTAGAATTACAATCTAAACTGAAACTATCTTCATGATTGTTGCTTTTTATTTCCGGAAAGTAAAATCAATTATGTAAGCGAGTAGTACTGAGATTGTGTACAAAATAATCTCCGTGGAATTCATCATTCATCATTCAAACATTCACGTATTTTTATGAATATTTTTCATTGCTATAAATAAAAAAATTGTCATTAGGTGAGATACTCATCTAAGGATGTCAAAAATGAAAAAAACATTGAAATAGTCGTAACAGGTCCTTACGACTTTGTTCCCTGAGTTTTCCTGACTGTGTGAGAAGTAAATCTACATTTTCGATGATAGCTGTCAAAATCGAAACGACTTCTTCAAACCCCACCAAGTCTCTAAAATTGTCACCTAATTGGTCACTAAAAACCGAAGATTGACTCCCCCCCCCCAAAAAAAATTCATGCAATAGTTTCGCCGTGATGCGCGGCTAAAATACAGGCAAAAATTGTTTTACTTCAGTATCGATTTATAGATTATAAAATTATCAAAAAATAAATTCAAACAAATTGTCAAACATATCCTTTGCTATAAGGCTTACTACAAAATATCAGATTATCTCTAGAGGATAAAAAAGCTTGGGTATTGCTAATAGTATTGCTCCAGCTCGAAAACTAACACCCTAACAAGGTAAAGGTTTCTTGTTCGCTACTTTACTTTACCTTAAAAAGATTGAAGTGAACAAAAAATTAAGGTAATCAGTTTATTTCCTAGTTTTACTTATGAACCTTATTTGAATTTTAGACGTGAATGTAAAAGACTCCTGTAAGGTGTAAAGGGAATAACTGTTATATTTCATTTTATATCTGATTATTTGATTGGCGCGGCGGGGAAAGGTGCACCTGCGACACAGGAGGTTACAGTTAGTTTCATTCCCGCCTCAGGGAAAATGTTTGTACCATCTGCAAATATTTGTTCCAGGTGTTCTGAATGTCTTATGCATATTAAAAAATATCGATCTGTGTAGTGTATTTAATAAGTATATCAAAATAAGTACACCATAACACAAGCTCTACTTACTTTGGGGTTAGATGATGTTGTGTGGCTTGTTCAGCATTATTTATATTTAATAAAAAATTGAGAAAGCCCTGCAAAACCAAATCGAAATATCTTCAACGATTGACAGTTTTGTAAACCATTTAGTCCTCAGTTGTTTTGACCAAATTAGTATATTTTTTTAATGTATAAAGTATTATCATAATGGTCGGTGATATTGTCGGTACTTTAACACGCATGGATATGATATTATTATTTTAGGTTTTTCTGATTTCTATGAATAACTATCAAGAAATGTAATTTTTATTATAATTGATATACTACAATAAGCGACATAGGTTTTATTAAGGTACTTTACATGCAACAATAGCAAAGCCGCGGGCAAATGTTAGTTATCATTACATTATTACCTTGTGAGTGTGCTATCAACAAAAAAAACAGAAGTTTGCCTCTTCTACAATAAATAAATTTTGCATAAGTCTATGTAAAAAATAAGCGCCTCTACCGACGACATTTGGTATAATTGACATGCAATTTGACAGACTTAGTTTTCCACGGCTAAGCCTTAAGGATTTTGTATGTATACCGACATACATACAATTTTAAAAACCCGAAGAGCCTCTGTACCCCGCGGACCTACGGTTTCTTAAAAAAATATTGCACGTGCATGTTAATTTAAGTTACTATAAGGATGAAATAATATTTAGTAACAATTCCGCGCAGAACCTCTTCCGACAAGATTCAACAAAATGTGATTTGTGTGTAACGCCCGCCCCTCCCACAAATTGTTCCTACTTACAATAAGAGAAAGTAAACAATAGACTTAAAATTAATTAAATTAATTAAATTAAGCAAATTATTCCTACTTACAATCAGAGAAAGTAAACAATAGACTTAAATTTAATTAAATTAATTAAATTAAGTAAATTACCCTCCTACCTAACTTAATTTGCGAAAGAAAAGACCACACCAATCTATTATTTATTTTATTTTTTTAATTTAAGTTGTTTTTGTGCGGATTTGTTAACATGCATTGGTGTCACTTCAGATGTCGCCGAAACTAAACTAATTTAACAGTAGGTACTTAAAATATTGCCGTCCCTTTCATAACGATCGAGATGAAGGAAAAAATGTTGGTATCATTTCTAGTCCTGTCATATTAGTTTAGTTTCGGCGCGTTTTTTGTCTGTTGACTCCTTTATCCTATTATCCTCTTTTATTTTGTAAATTACAAACTCAACCTAAATAAATTTTAATCCTATTCGTCTGTAAATCCATCATTGGCCGAATTGTTTAAAGAAAATGCAGAGGCAAAGATAAAAGATGACAAAGAAGACCATGAATTTATCGCCGGGTACTGTACGAATATAGCCTGTTATTTTTCTCAAAGATAATTTTGTGGGTACTGATACTACAGTTATTTTTGTCCGAGGTAAAAATCACATCGGTGTTTTTCGAAATTTGCCGCTCATATTATTATTTTAACCATTCCTCCATTCCATGACTAAAAAAATCCATAAATTAGGCACTGGCCAACAACAAAGAAGTTAAAAAAGATGCCCCCCTCGCAGCTTCCATTTCCATGTCCGTCTCAGTCTGGAAGTTATCCATGCTCTATGGTTTATTGCTGTTTTGTTTCGCGTTTTGTGCTGAGGTTTTGTGGTAGGTCTGCTGGCAGTTGGTGTTTTTTGTTCTGGTAAAGCCTCCATGTTCTGAAGTTAAATTGTTTTGATATACACGAAAGTTGTATAGTTAGGACCCATCCATAGACTATAAATCAATGAGCCAAACGCTGCCGATTGAAACCTGGATGTCATGTAACCTCGAAACGTTATTCTAATGACAACTCTAACGTTTCTTTTCTATGCTACCATTCTGTCAAAGTGATACATTTGACAATTTCTTTTTGGAAAGTTTATTGATATTAAATAATATTTAGAATTAAAAAAAATGTAAAACAGCATGTATATCTTTCAAAATTTGCGTCTATGTTTCATGAAAGGTTGTAGAATGTATTAATCATTGTTTGTGCTTGTTGTCTACGTCTACGGGATGGATGTGTGGATGAGATGTGTATGCTAAGACGAGAGAAAGAAATACTTTTGGGCTACCACCGACCAATGAAGTATAGTTACAAACCACCGACCCACATAGCGTGGGATATTGGTTTGAAAATGATGATCACACACAACTTCGATTTGACGACCTCCGTGGCGCAGCGGGCGAAGGTCCGCCTGCGACGCAGGAGGTTGCGGGTTCGATTCCCGCCTCGGAACAATATTGTTTACGATCTGCAGAAATTTGTTCCGTTGGTCTGGGTGTTTTCTATGTATAATCAAAAATATCTATCTATGTAGTGTATTGTATTAAGTATATCAGTTATCTAGTACCCATAACACAAGCTTTGAATAGCTTACTTTGGGGCTAGATGGTGCTGTGTGGATTGTCCAGCATTATTATTATTATTATTATTATTATTTAATGTCAGGTTCCTAACAGTAGCTTGACCAAGGCAGAGCGCAAACGTGGACACTTTGGTGTCTTATGTCAGATACAAGCTACCGATGAATATTTGATTTCAATAGAACCAGTATGAAATCATCCACTCCATGCGCATAAGTAAACATTTTTTGTGACCAGTTGCTCCCACTTAACACATACTCATTGACGATCAGAAAGTGAAGGTGTGCCGTGTCGTCAACAAAAAGTGTCTACGTTTGCGCAAAGCGCAAAGCCCTGGACCCCATGATCACTTCGCAGTGCGCTGCGTTATGCGCTATGCGGTGCCGGACACACAATCTTATGAAAAACGTCTATAGTGTCTTTTGTTCCGTCGAAGTCTGCGTAATGCTACAGCTCCAACTGCGTTAGCGTTGATGTTAGTGTTAATGTCCATTAACGCGTTAATTAAGGCGCTAAAAATGCTTCTTGGCTATATTTACGTAACAACGCCGTAAAGGGGTAATTCCTAGTGAAGTAGGATTAGCTTTTAATGCCATTAATAATGCCGTTAATAATGAACACTTGGCCACCACTGCGTAACGCGTTAATTAACGCGTTAGGATGCAGGTGGAGCCGTAGCATAAGCGGTAAAGGGCAGTGATCAAGAGACCCAAGGCTTTACACTGCCTTTGGAACTAATAGAACTATTATAAAAATTTTCAGGTGAAAATTTCGACAGTGTCCTGAGAATAGCTGAGCACGCTCTTGTGGTATTCTATGCCCCTTGGTGTGGCTATTGCAAACGTATCAAGCCAGAATTTGAGAAGGCAGCCGCCAGGATCAAGGCTGAAGGGGTAAGTCTCTTGAGGCTACACTCGATTCTAGAATTATAGATATTTTTTGTGAACCATTAAAAAATGAAAGCAGTATTGGTGGAAAATATTTGATGACACTGGTATCATCGTCGCAACTCTAGAAGTTTGAAACAATTTTAGCTTCACTGAGCTGAGGCATGCTAGGTCCTTTTTAACTTTTTAAACATGAAGTTAAAAAGGTGCAATCTCTATTCCCATACTCTTATAATCCCATGAAACAGGCGAACCGACACGGCCGTGGAGAAGTCAGGCGCAGGACTAAAGATTTAACATGCTTTCCGAGGCACGGGGGAGTAACACCACCAACTTCCTGACTACGGGCTGCTACTAATATATATACTAATAAATTGATTGTTTTGATAAAAGTAAAGACCGACATAAAATTCCTTAATATTAATATGTAGGTACTATTTTTAAGTTTTACGCGACAAATACTTATCCCTCTGATTTTTTTGGGACCATCTCGTAATCAATCTCTTTTATACAATAGCGAAAGAACAATCGAAATCGATCCTCTATTGACAGAGTAATAGAGGAACATAATACATACCTCCTCGTTATTTGTGAAGTCGGTTAAAAATAGATTAAACTAGCTCTACAATTGTTTTCTCTATTTCCAGATTACAGGTATCCTAGCGGCTGTGGACGCTACCAAACACCCAGACTTGGGCTCACGTTTCGGAGTTAAAGGATATCCGACACTGAAGTACTTTTACAAAGGAGAGTACAAATTCGACGCTGGCCATGCCCGGAAGGAGGAGCAGATTGTCAAATTCATTAAGGTGAGTCGCTAATTCAACCTTTCGATCTGGTCGGAATCCAACTAAGCAGGAAAGCATGAGATGACGTCATTCTTTTGTCAACCCGGATGTATTCGTTATGAATCCTATCCTTCAGAGAAACTCCGAGCATAGCTCTTTCCATAGCTCGCTGAGCGACTTTGAACTGGTGGACCAGCCTTACCGTGAGTGTCCACGTCTCAGCTCCGTAGGTCATGACGGGTAGGACGCACTGATTGAAAACTTTAGTTTTCAAGCATTGCGGTATGGATGACGAGAAGACTCGACGAAGTTTCCCAAACGCTGCCCAGCCTACCTGGATCCTTCTCTTGGCCTCCTTCTCAAAATTATTTTTACCTAACTGCAGAATTTGCCCAAGGTAAGTATGCTCGGAAACAATTTCGAGAAGGTGGCCATGTACGACGATCGGTCCCAGATCAATGAGGCCAATGATCATGACTTTGGTTTTATCAAAATTCATGCCAAGACCGATGCGCCGCGAGGCTGAGGCTAGACCGTCCAGCAACTGGTTCAGCTCCTCTAGCGACTCTGCCAATAAAACTATGTCATCAGCGAATCGCAGGTGTGAGATGTAGTCGCCGTTTATGTTAATGCCCTTACCATTCCAGTCCAGCGTCTTAAACATATCTTCCAACGCGCTCGTGAACATTTTCGGGGATACAACATCCCTGTCTCACTCCTCTGCACAGTTGGATGGGTTTAGACTGCTGTCCCTCTACTAGGCCAGACACAGAGACTGATTATACTCTACGGACTTCTGTATTATAATCTGCCTCACTGTGCGAATGTGGTCTATGGTGCCCTATCCTACGCGGAACCCGGCGCCGCCGTCGTTCCGGGCGGAACGCGGAAGCGGCCGCTGCCATGGCCAGGAATAGCGAGGGAACTGGCGGCCATTTTGTGTCTTGTAAAATCATTGGGGGTAGTGGCCATAATCACCGCGATGGGTGCATGCCCAACTTCATCGAACTGCTATTCCCAAGGTGTTCTGCAATGGGCGCTGCGGCCCGCCCCCTGGTGCGTGTGTTTCTTAGTCGCCTCTTACGACAACCACGGAGGAGTTAGGGTGGTGTAATTCTATGCCGGCACCACACGGCATTGTTTTTATATTTATTTTTATTTTATGTGTTCAGGCGTTTATTTTTATTAATAAGAATACTAGTTTGCAATTACTGGTTCAAAGATTTATTAAATCTAAGCAATTTTATACGTAGTTATTTTCATTTACTTGATTTTTCTTGTTACATTATTATTTTACATTTCCCGCGTGATTAGTGATGGATGACCCGCCTTAATAAAAATACATTTGGTAATATAGAAAATTACAGTAACAGAATAAAACTATTACAAATAATATATACACTTATATCTATTTCTTAAAAATCTAAGCCGTCACCAGAAGGCAGAGTGCCCAGAATGCTGGCAGCATTGCCACGTTGAATGGCAATGCTAATTATAATGCTGGTAGAGTCACCTCTCCCACGTGGCATGGTTTCGTGCGGAGAGTGATTATCTAAAATGTTTATAAATATGTACCTAGTATTAAGTCAAATAACTAACCCTAATTATAAGTGCTTGTGTATATTACTAACAAATTATGGATCTCTTCGTTGTCCGAAATAAAATATTTTTATTTTATTTTTATTTATTTTTAATTCGTTGTCCGAAATAGAAGCCAGCATTCCGATCACCTGTGGACTCTATATATATCTCTATCTTTGGTAATATATAGTATATAGTAAGTTTGATAAATGTTGCAAATTTAATACGCGTAGTATATTCAACACAGCTACGAAGTTTTAGGCCAATTTAGATAAAATATTCCATCTCTTAGCATTAAATACAAATTTGCAAAAATGCTCAAGTTGTGAAAGAGTCATGCAAATTCATTGCATTCATGCAAAATACCAAGTCCTGTGGCCAGTCGAAGAGTGTGAGGTGCTAGATAATTTTACGCCTAAGTACAATCGGTTTAAATTATAAAATATCATTGCTTGATTGTTTTATGATTGATAATGATAACTCTTGATTTAGTCACATCACTAATTATTGTCTCAATTATTTACCAAAACGTGGCAACCAACGAACTGTCAAAGATGGAATATGATTATTTGTCCTACTATACTTGTTGTGTTTTGTTCGTAGGACCCGCAGGAGCCGCCGCCGCCGCCGCCGCCCGAAAAGCCATGGGCCGAGGAGCCGACCGCCGTGCGCCACCTCGACGCCGCGACCTTCCGACCGGCGCTTCGCAAGATCAAGCACGCGCTCGTCATGTTCTACGCTCCATGTCAGTATTACATACATACACACACACACACACACACACACACACACACACACACATACTATGCCGCGACCTTCTGACCGGCGCTGCGCAAGATCAAGCACGCGCTCGTCATGTCCTACCCTCCATGTCAGTGTAACACATTACAAGTACACATATGACGCTGCGACCTTTTGCTCCGGCGCTGCGCAAGATCAAGCACACGCCCGTCATGTTCAACGCTTCATATCAGTATCACACACACACACACACACACAATACATGCACACATACGACACTGCAACTTTCCGACTGGCGCTGTGTGAATTATCCAGCATCATTATTATTTCGCCTTATATCTAAACAAATATATATTTTGATTCTAAATTCTAACCTACAATGTGTTTCCTCCAGGGTGCGGTCACTGCAAAAGCACTAAACCAGAGTTCGTGAAAGCGGCGGAAAAGTTTGCTGACGATCTGTTGGTGGCATTCGTGGCCGTCGACTGCACAACCGCGCAGGACCTCTGTCGGAACTATTCCGTGACCGGATACCCTACGCTGAAGTACTTGAGTCACTATGATAAGAAAGTGGCTGATTATACTGGAGGAAGAAAGGTATGTTGTATATTTATGGCTGCACCGCGGTAAATTGCCCAATACCGCCCACGCCGTTTTAAATATTTATCTAAAACAAATCAATTTAAAGTAATGAAACGACGATACGAAATATAACCAAAACATGGCAATATATGACTAATAAGGTTGAAATTATTTTGGAAAAATACTAAATTTTTCCGCAAGGTGACTTACAAAGAATAGTTTTTTTGAGGTTTTGTTAGTATCGTATTTAATATAATACATATACACATACAATAATAATAACAAAAATCTGTATAATTTAAAGAAAAGATATTATTGAATTAGTAGTTTTAATGTTTTTTTTCATTTCCATTTGGTGGTTCCTTTTAACTCATGATCATCATCATCATCACCTTCGGCCTATATTAGTCCACTGCTGGACATAGGCCTCCCCTACTGAGCGCCATAGCACCCTGTCTTCAGCTTACCGCATCCAGCACCTGCCTGCAGTCTTTCGCAGATCGTCATCCCACCTGGCCGGAGGGCGTCCTACACTACGTTTGCCGAGTCGTGGTCTCTACTCAACAACACATTTACCCCATCAGTTGTCGGTTCTTAGCGAGATATGGCCGGCCCACTTCCACTTCAGCTTGCTAATTCTTTGAGCTATGTCGATAACTTTGGATCTCTGTCGGATGTATTCGTTACGAATCCTATCCTTCAGAGAATCCGAGCATAACTTTCTCCATAGCTCGCTGAGCGACTTTGAACTGGTAGATCAGCCCTGCCGTGAGTGTCCACGTCTCAGCTCCGTAAGTCATGACGAGAACGACGCACTGATTGAAAACTTTAGTTTTCAAGGATTGCGATGTGGATGACGAGAAGACTCGAAGAAGTTTCCCAAACGCTGCCCAGCCTAGCTGGATCCTCCTCTGGCCTCCTTCTCAGGCCTCCTTCTCAACATTATTTTAACTGCAGAATTTCCCCAAGTTAAGTATACTCAGATACAATTTCGAGAAGATGTACGACGACCGGTCCCGGATCAATGTGGCCATTGATCATGACTTAGGTTTTATCCAAATTCATGCTAAGACCGATAAATCGGGAGGCTCAAGCTAGGCCGTCCAGCATCTGGTTCAGCTCCTCTAGCGACTCCGCCATTAAAAGCAGCGAATCGTAGGTGTGAGATTTAGTGACCGTTTATGTTTATGCCCTTACCTTTCCAGTCCAGCGTCTTGAACATATCTTCCAACGCGCTCGTGAACATTTTCGGGGATATAACATCCCTGTCTCACTCCTCTGCGCAGTTGGATGCTGGCCCTGTACTAGGCCAGACACTGAGGCTGATTATACTCTTCGGACTTTTGTATAATCTGCCTCACTGTGTGAATGTGGTCTATGGTGCCATATCCTACGCGGAACCCGGCCTGTTCCTGGAAGTCGTCAAGTCTTCTGGCGAGACGATTCGAGACCACTAGTGAGAACAACATAACGTGGCCCAGGAGTGTGATGGGTCTGCTGTTATTAAGGAAACCCTCCTTATCTCCCTTCTTAAAAAAGAGCACCATCAAACTCCCGTTCCACGCCTTTGGAATTCTCCCAGTGTGAAGGACGACGTTGAAGAGGTTCTGTAGCTCCTGTATTACAGGGGCTCCTCCGGCTTTCAAAAGCTCTGAAGTTATTCTGTCCTCACCGGGGGCTTCTCCATTTATAAGCTTCCTCAGAGCCAACACTTCGTAGCGTATAAACGGCCACAGAATTCCTCTACTTCGGCGGCGATCTACGGCTTCGACAATACGGTCCTCCCGTCGTGCGTTTTGAGCTTCGTCAGGTGGACCCTGCCAACCTGCTGAGTGAATACTTTACACTCGGTTTCGCTCTATCGCCTCTTCATTTTTTTTCGCTCATGAGGCGTGTGTTGGAGCTCCGTAGGTCGCGCCGTACCATCTTCGCAATTCGCTTGTTCAGATCTGACCTCTCTGACGAAGTCGCTTGGGAGGTTTCCCGTCTTTTTGTCACTAGCCCGACAGTGTCATCCGAGAGTTTGGAATTCTTGCCAGTACACTGCTTTTGGCAGAACTTAATGCCCTCGTCCCTCAACGTTTCGCCTAGATTGAATAGGGTCTCGTCAGCGTCATCAGTGGGATCCAAGGAAAAAAAACAATTCCCGAGAAGCTGCTGGAACTTCTCGGTGCCCGCCATGATTTGGATTATTGGGTTAGGTGGACTTCATCAGACGGGTGATGAAGTCAGATCACATTTTTAGTCACAGTGTCGGGGCTTTGCCATGTCCGTCCACTCCCTTTGGGGTTGTTTTTTAATGAAGGAGTTTATTAAAAACAGTCCCTCTTTCTCAAGGAAGTTACCTATTTACTGTGAGGGTTAAAACCGCGCGCAATTTTTTTTTTTTGTATTTTTTACAGTAATTTATTATGAAAAAATACAATATATTGTAAAACTAAATTTTTTATCATGTAGATCAGATATTGGTCATATTTTGTGATTTGTTTCAATATTTACTTTTATCAGATAAGTTTTAGAGAAATCTTTGAAACGGTGAGGACAGAACCAGGCAATTTACCGCGGAGCCTCCTTAAACAGGCTTCTCCCCGACTTTCTCTTTCTCTCGTGCCTTCGCACGCGTTTTTCTTTTCGCCCACCTCGTCGGGATAATTTCTATACAAAAATAAAATAATCTTCAAATTAATAAATAAAAATAATGCACCATCTAGCCCTTAGCCAAGCGAAGCTTGTGGTTACTAGATAACTGACATATTAAATTATAATAGCTTTCTTAATACATTACATAGGTTGTATTTATTTTTAATGTAGGTATTATACGTATACTATAAATTGAAAACACCCGGAACAAATATCTGTAGATCAAACAAACATACATTATGAACCGGGGCAGGAACCGAACCCGCAACCTCCTGCATGCCAGATGGACTTTCCTCAACTGCGCCACAGAGGTCGTCAAATGTAAATAAAGTTAATAAGTATCTTTGACCAGTATAACACGCATTGAAATTTGTTACAGGACACAGATTTCGTTTCCTACATCCACACTCAAATAGAGCAGACATTAAAGAAGCAAGCCTCGACACCCCAAGAGGCTGGTTTCGGTTCCAACGTTAAATTGGCCTTCGATTCCGACTTCGAGAGTATTATCGCCTCGTCTAAACCCACCTTCGTCATGTTTTTTGCAAGCTGTAAGTATAATCTTTTTCTAAAAATACAATAATATGTTTAGTTTTTTGATGACCAAGAAGTAGGGCCCTAATTCCACTAAATTAATCGTTTTACCATAACAATGGTAAAACGATTAATTATTATGGATACCTATCCATACATCTACGACGATACCATTGATGTCTATTCAGATGTCGCCAAAACGAAACTAACCTAATTTGACAGCACTGAAAATGATATCATCCTTTTTATTTCGATTGTTTTGAAAAGGACGGCAAAATTTTGTGTTTTCATACTAAAGTAATTGATTGAAAAAATTCAGCCCCTGGGTGTTCGGGGATTCCGATACTTCCAATATGCAACGAATGGAGTCCTCTCCCTCAATGAGATGAGGGATGCTCGGCGATTTTTTTTTTTAGAATTTAGAACTCTCATTTGAAAATTATCAAAAATTGTGGACGAAATCCATTCAATTCAGATTAGTACCACGTTCCACCCCACTTCGTTTTATTATCCTCATTGAATGGAACAGCCTATTCTGCTAAACTAATCGCTTCACCATGACAGTTGTATACATTTTGGTATTCTACCTTATATAAAAAAACTACAGATGGAGAGACACGCGTCAAAAGTGTCAAGGTCGAAATCATTCTTTCCCATGAGAATGGGAAGTAATACCCATAATCCCCACGCTAGACATGCGGGTTAGGGATCGCAGTGCAGTGCAGTGCTTGTTCTGCAGGGAGCGTTGCTGCTTGCTCCTGGTTAATATCCCTTAAAAGTAAAGTAAAAGTAAATATAAAAGTCATTTACTCACGTCACTTAGTCACCTCTTACGACACCCGTGGGAAGAATTTGGGTGGTGTAAATTCTAAGCCGGCACACAGCTAGCGATAAATACCCTGTGAATAATACTAATAATAATCTCTGCTAATTTCCATGAACCGGACACTGGCAAACCAGACACATGTTGCCATCAGCAATGAAGTCGAGTCTCTCGGCAATCCGTACGCACTATCTGGAGTTTCTTTGATTGATATTATCAAGTACCCACTCAAGCTCTGCTTAGCTTGGGGCAAGATAATGCTGTGTGAATTGTCCAGCATTATTTAATCTAAGGTTTCTTGTGTCTATTCTGCCACGAAACTGTTATATGATACGATAATGGGTTAGCAGAAATGGGTCCCTCAATTTTTACTATTCACCACAGGACTACAGACACCACGAGGTCAAGTGACGTAAAAGTCGAAAATCTTTGGGACTTCCTGCGGTCGCTAGAGACCGTAAGAAGATTTTCGACTTCTCACGGTCTCTAGTGACTTCTTGACCTCGTGGTGCAGTTGGTTAGCACATTCCCGTACTGAGGGAAGGATGCGGATGCAAGTCCCGTCGAAGTCGAAATTTTTTGCGATATTATTTGATTTCTTAGAAATACCCTGAGTGTGGGGCTACGCACTTCTATATATATAAAAGAAAGTCGTGTTAGTTACACTATTTATAACTCAAGAACGGCTGAACCGATTTGGCTGAAAATTGGTGGGGAGGCAGCTTAAAACCAGGAGACGGACATAGGCTATGTTTTATCCCGGAATTACCACGGGAACGGGAACTACGCAAGCGAAGCCGCGGGCAGCAGCTAGTTAGTAATAAAGAAATCCTTTCTCGAACATAATAATAAGATAAAATAGGTGGCGGCGCTGATTTGAGTCGGGTTAATGCCTTGAAATACATCAATTGGCCGAAACGAAACACGCATTAAAATTGGCCCCCTTTATAGCCCTAAATTATTTTCTGTTTTAATTACGGAATAGCTCATTCTTCTTGATGGGGTTTTTAGTATTCGAATACTATTTCTTATTTGTGCTTACAAAAACAGAGTCTATATGTCTCAAGACGGGCGTACGTAATAAACTAACAAACCAAATGTGATAGACCACTTTTATAGTCAGCCTGAGTCCAGCCCCAATACGAACGCGACGGGAATCGAACCAGTAAACAAACAGGGCCTCAATTCCACTAATTTCAAAACAAAATCTTCAGTTGCGCCGTTTGATTAAGATCGGCCTTGTCGATTGTCGATCACTTTGATTAATTTGGTATTCTACTAACATTTCACAACAATCCCTCCGATGCATTATAGCGTCATTATTGCAGTGTGGCCATATGAATCATCAAATAAATCTCTGGACAGACCAAAATAATTTTGAAACTCTTCACTCATAATTATAAGAGGTTTTAGGTATCTCTTATATTTTAAATGATTACTATACTAGCCTAAAAGTATATTTACATCGTTCTCCAATACTTAAAACGCAATAAAATCACAATTTTAATAAAACATTGTGTGTGGTAGGCCTTAAATGACAGAGACAAAAGAGTTTAACACGTTCTGCGCCCTGTCGATCAACGATGTCCGTGCTCAGTAATTTTTCACGGAGCCATATGAAGAACATAATTTTTCAAAATTTTATCGATCTTTTGTTGTAGTTGTAATGATAGATACGGTAAAATTAGTGAACGTCACGGCCTCTGCGGACGTAAAAGTGGTTTTCCGTTGCGGGGGGGCCACGCGGCCACAAAGTAGCCCAAACCGCGGGTCTTACTACAACTCAACTCGCGCGCAAAAAAAATTTTAAACTGTTCAAAACAATGAAAAAAATCTGCTACATTAAAATAATTCAACTATTGAATGTATTATATTGACAAAAATTCAATTTCACTAAAGCTTAGGTACTTTCGATTTATGGGTTTTATAGGTAATTTTAGCTCAGATAAATATTTTTCGAGGACTAGTAATGGTAGGTAAGAACCATATTGCATGGCGATAGAGGGCCAGGCGGGTCACCTTTCATATAAACTAGTACGCTGGTAATATCCGCCGGCCTGCTAGGACAGATCTAAAATTCTTCTGATGTCTGGGCGTCACGGCTCGAATGGAAAATTAATTTGTGGGGTCACTGTGGGCGTCGCGGCTCGAACGGAAAATCTTAGTTTTTCCTTTGGCATAGAACGTGTTAAGTTGGAGTCAGAGTGTAGGTTTGACAGTTAAGATTAGAACAAATTTTCGTATTCCACTGTGCAATTGCTGTCCAATCGCTGGGGACACTGAGCAATTATAGGTATTCTACTAATTTTCTGACAGCTCTTCCAAATGTAATTTAGTCTATGGTTGGTGATTGACGTGTCATTGAGCAAACATACATAGCTTTTGTGTTGATTTTGTAGTGATTCTTGTTCAATTCGAAAGCCGACAAAGTGACAAAAATGATTTTTTTGTAAAAAAAAATGCATTGTGCGCCTACAAATATTAATGACCGATCATCGCCTTGTCGAGCGCCAAAACCGCCGAAGCTAAGCTCTCCTGCGAGATACGCTGGACCCCTTGCAGGATCTTGCCGAAAGCGGTTTTTATAAATTCACTTATAAAAACCTATCCTTGGCAAGGGGGCAAAACTAGTAGCGGAAGCGCTCACTCCTCGTAAGGAACGCCGCCGCCGTAGTGATGACAAAGGTTAGTAAAAAAATATTTGTTGATGATATTCCCTCTTCTTAAGTTTTTTAATATTGATGGTAACTAGGTAGTACCTACCTACAAATAAAAACTAGGTATTTATTTTGCAGATATTGACTGCACTGGCTTTTCTCGCCACATGATCCTACCAAACGTTAGTTGGCAAGAGTGCTCTACACAATGTCTCACAGAAGAAGAATAGCCAGGGATTGAGCGGAGTGTAAACGACTGGAACTAGCCTTTTCCAGAAGCACACGGTACCTACTGAGGGACATCCTCTAAAAGCTGAAGGAGGCCTTGTGTCAACCAACACGTTGCACCAAGATTTGTAGATAAATTACCCATGTTAAATATTGTGTACAAAACTATGGTTATGTAAGTAGGTACTTACTGATTAAATTAATAAACCGTTTAAGATTTTTAACTGTGTCTTTGTTGTACTTTTGTAGATTTTATGTTACGGTACCAACAGTTTATACATGAGCCCTTGTGGGGCATACCTCAACCTCAACATTCTCCACTGCTGGACGCAGGCCTCCCCCACATAGGCGTCATATTGGTTTTTATCTCATGGGAGGTAGTGCCCATAATCCCCACGCTGGGCATGCGGGTTGAGGATCACAGTTCGGTGGTGGAAGTACTGCAGGAGGTGCTGCTACCCAACACCGGTGGATTTCTCTTATTCGCCTCTTACGACACCTGCGGAAAGAGTTGGGGTGGTGCAAATTCTAAGCCGATACCACACAGCGTAGCCGGCACCACACAGCCTAGCCGGCACCACACAGCGTGGGGCACAACAATATTCAACTTCACTGTAAAAGGCAGCTAAATCTTTTACTGTATATCTTTCTGCTATAATTCACTTTTAGTACAACTAAATCCTCATAACAATATACAATAAAAATCTTCTTTCACAAAATAACTACTACATCTTAGGTAAAACTAGCTTCTTCATCTTCGAAGTACTCGCCTTTCTTCAAATATCGAGTTTCTGTTAATGAATGTTTTTCCAGACTCTTGACTCTTAGCGGTCTCATGCTGCTGCTGTAGTACTGAAGAGTTTGTAAACTTGTATTATTAAATATCATCATCGTATAAGTCTACTGTTGCCACATAAGTCGACTTTTCGCGAGCTTTCTTAGAACTGCAAAAAGGAACGGTAGATTTAATTGGTGCTTACAAAATGATAGCTTTGTGAAGGTACAAACAAACGAACAAATAAAAAGTTTGTTGAAGTTCTTACCAGTCTCGAATCTTGCTTGGCCCTTACTTCTTGGGAAGATATGGCCTTTTGTGGGCATATGCGACGCAAAATGCTGGCAGACTTTTTGAATGATTTCATTATTCTTAGCCGAGCGTCAATGGTTTGTGGCACTCAAGGTATATTATAGAGAGCCTTAACTTGTTGAGTAACAGCTATGTCTAATATTATTTATATGCTTTTCAATCGCAATTCCGTTAAGAAAATATTTATTTAGAAAACGTTGATTCGACTTTGACAGCATAAACTTATTGACGTCTTGTCTGTGTCGTGTAAGGCCCATAGAGCTAGATAATTAGTCCTTAAGTAAGCGCTGCCACGCACGAATGTTTTTGAATTTGTGATTTGCTTGTGTTTTAAGTGTTTGGCAGCGATGTAAATAGACTTTTACGCCATTACAACAATAATTTTAAATATAAGATACCTAGAACCCCTTAATTATGAGTGCAGAATTCAAAAAATATTTCGTCCGCCCGGCGTTCGTTCATAGACTTATTATATGTTGCATATGGCCACACATAACGTACCACTGATATCAATACTGAATAATAATATAATTGTCATACTGATATAAATCGTAGAATTGTTAGTAGAATACCAAATTAATGACAGTCAAGATAGCGATCTTAATTGACAGACACCGCTGTAACATTTTTCTTTGAAAAAGTAGAAATTGAGCCCACTAGTAGAATTTCTTTGTTTGCTTTCTGTCCCTAACGATTGGAGATCCAATGCTGAGTAAAATACGTAAACTTGTATTAATCATAACCGTCAAAGCTACGACAGACACGTGAAAAAGATTGTGCCATTTGGTATTCTACTAAAATACCAAAGTTATCAATTGCGGCAATTGAAGTCGCGAAACCATAATATTTTGACACAATTGTATTAATAGAATTGGGCCCCTGTTATTTTACATAGTTTTCTAGCATATCATCTTTGTTAGTTTATTACGTACCTACGCCCAGTAAAAGGTATAATTCATTGTATTATTTCTTTTATTTTAGTCATTTGACACCATAACACAAGGTCTGCTTACTCTGGAGTTAGACAGTGTTTGTGTTTTTGAACTTGTCCAGCATTACTAATCTGTTTGTGTAATATTGTATTGAATGCGATAACCACTTTAAGTACTTATTATATTGTATGTTATGGGTCTACGAAGACATTAAGACTAGTAACATTAAGTAGGTACACTACATTACCTTCAATTAAGATTATTATAAAAAATAAATAAATAAAATATATAAAAATAAATAATGCTGGACAATTCACACAGCATTATCCAGCCCCAATTATGTATCTATCAGTGGCTTCCCCTCAATAGCCCATCAATTTCTATTGTATCACCCATTTATGTTTAGTGTGCTGATGGTTTCCCGAAATTAAACAAATAAATAAATTGTGTTATATAATTGGTTTCAATATTTTGATGTATTGATTAATTTGATTTTCAGGGTGCAGCCACTGTACTCAAGCGAAGCCAACGTTCAGCAGGTTGGCAACTAAATTAGTCAACGGCCCCTGCCAGGTACTGGCCGTGGACGCCGCAGAGAACCCTAAAGTCGCCGACATCGCCGCCATCGAAACACTACCCACATTCAAGATATTCGCCAAAGGAAAAATGCTGGCGGAATTCACCGGCGAGAGATCTGAAGCAAATATGTTGGCCTTCTGTAAAAAGCATGCTAAGGTGAAAGACGAACTGTGATTTAAGTTTTAATATATTTTTGTTTAACATCTGTCGACCTCGCCTCGCAATGTTACCTACAACATTAACCTACCGAAGTGTGCTTAGTTACGCGAATCCTACCCAAACTAAATTACCGGGTAAAACGAGGTGAATAGAGACTGGGGGGTAAAAGCCAATAAGGCGCTTATCAGGGGGAGGCCTGCGTCCCGTAGTGGACCTATACAGGCTGTTGAGGTTGAGGAGAGACTGAAGCGTGAATACGAATGGATGAAATACTAGAGCAAAACATCCTTTTGCAGACATCAGATGAATCACAGAAGTTGAACATTCACGGACTAAGGATACTTCCACTATTACCCATGTTCCATGGGCATGTCATGTCTTGCTCCAGTAATAATAATTATAATTAAACCATTTATTATCACAGAATAAATTATAGCTAGATACATAAAATTAAATATAAATTATTAAACATTATTATAAAATTAGAGATTGAGCATTATTAGAAGTAGATATTTTCATTAATCTATGATCTCTGTCCGAGTAAAGGCCTCCTCCAGATTGTGCCATTTTTTTCTGTTCGACGCTAAAGTTTGCCACTCTTTTCCAGCTATTTCTAAAATTTTGTCCACCCACCTTTCGAGAGGTCGTCCTCTTTTTCTTTTGGTCCTTGCCAAGTTGTTACTATTCTGGACCATTTTTAGTACTCATTCTTGCCACATGGCCCACCCATTTCCATTTCAATCTTTGGCAATGATGTAGAGCATCAATAACTTTAGTCTTATTTCTTATGTTGGCATTTCTGTGTCTATCTTTTCTTTTTATGTTTAAATTGCTCCTTTCCATAGCTCTTTGTGTCGTTTGAATCTTGTCTGATGTGAATTTGTTGAAGATCCATGTTTGGCTAGCGTAGGATAGGCACGGTAGCAAGCAAAAGTCCAAAATTGTGTTTCATTTTGTTCTAATGCCTGCCATATGCTATCGTGCGAGATTGAGTCAAACGCTTTAGCGTAGTCAATAAATGCCAGGTACAAAGGGCGATTCATTTCTTCATATTTTTCAACTATTTGGTATGTATATGGTATATATATGGTACCTGTATGTGGTCGGTGGTTGAAAATCCTTTCCTGAATCCCGCTTGCGCAACTGGTTGGTGTGGTTCAGTTATTTTTGAGAGGCGTTGTTCTAAGCCTGTAGCCAGTAGCTTGTAGAGACAGGGTTGAAGACTAATGGGCCTGTAGTTACTGATATCACATGGATCGCCTTTTTTGTAGAGCAGGATAATGTCGGATTCAGCCCACTCTTTGGTTATCCTTCTTTCTTCGAGAATTTTATTGAATAATATAGTAAGTGGAGTTGTCAAAATAGTTTTACCAGTTTTCAGAATTTCGTTAGAGATGTTATCTGGTCCGCTGCTCTTGCTTAGTTTCAGTTTGTCCAAGTTCTTAAGAATTTCGGTTTGAGTAAATTTTTCTAAATTGTTGTGTTGAATGATTTCGACGTGCTCTACCACAGGTAGGTTGGGGGAGGTGTTTGTATTTTCATATAGTTTTCTGTAGAATTCTGTTCCTGACTGTATAATTTCAGGTCTAGAGAAAGTCTTTTTTGTTTTCTTATGTAGACATATACGGTATCCAGTTTTTTGAAGTATTTAGCTCTTTGTACGCTTTTTTCAGGCTACCTGATAAGCATAAATGTTTTTCAAAAGTTTTCTTTCTGTATTGTTCGTATTCTTTTTTAATTTGTCTGTTTGTTGATTTGTATAGTAATTTAAGTTCATATTTTTCTTCGTGACTTAGAAAACTTTTGTTTTCCGAATCGTTTCTTTTCTTTATCATGTTTCTTGTCTCTTCTGAAATAATGCTGTAGTTCTTATTTTTGTTCGGTTTTTGCTCAGGGTTGAGACTCAACAATATTCCTGTTTTTATTTTTTTGTAGTACGACTCGACGTCGTCTGACTCGTCGTGGATGATGTTATTTTATTTATATTTTTGTGTAGGTTTTCGAGAAAATTTGTTTCATCTTATGTGGTCTTGAATCAAGTTTCTTTTTGTTTATATTTTGCTCTACTGTTTTTAAGTTATCTCGATTTTCATGGTGCTTCTTATGAGTCCTATCGAAAGAAGGTCGCTAGCGAAATAAAAGTTGTTTAGAACTTCAATGTTGGTGAATTGTCTCTTCATGTTTGTAAGGATATAGGTAGTCTATTTGGATTCTATTGCCCTTCGGCGAAAGCCAAGTCCATAAGTTCTGGTTTTTCTTTTTGAACATTGTGTTTAGGATGGTAAGGTTGTTTTCAATGGTGAATTGTACGAGTCGTTCTCCTCTTTTATCTCTCTTTCCGTAACAAGTTGAGCCCATGACTGCATGTTCACCCGACGCTTGCGGTCCAATGCGGGCATTAAAGTCACCCATTATGATTATATGTTTTTTGCATTGTTCTATAACTTCTTGAAGTTTTTGATAAAAATCGTCTATAGCGTTGTCTGTACTGTCACAAGTTGGTAGATGTACTTGGATTATAGAAAGTTCAAAAGGCTTTATATCTATATTTAAAATACATATTCTTTCTGTTTTTCATATGGAACTTTTTATATTGTTTTTGTATTTTCTTTTTACCATAAATCCAACTCCGTAGTGGCCTTGGGTTTCGCCATAGTGGCATAATATATATTCATGGTTTTCCATAATATTATAACCCTTACGTCTTATTTCTGAAAGGCCTATAATGTCAAACTTTATGTTGGATAATGCATCTTTAAACTCAAATAATTTTTCTTCAAAGAGAAGGGATCTTGCATTATATGTGTAGATGTAGAGCGTTTTTCTTTTGTCTGGAGGGTTTTGGTCATTGACCCCTCACGGTGACCGGCCGGGTTGGGGGACGCGGAGAGGTTGCTGCAGTTGCGAGTCATTTAGTGGTGGCTGGAGAAGTTCCTGCGGTAGCGGTGTTTGGGGGTTGACCATGCTTCCCAAAGAAATTGTTTATTTAGTTTTAATTTTTCTTTGGTTGCACATATGGTTTTTTGGGTTGCCTTCCCTGTTTTTTTTCTTCGTTAGAGGAGTCTCCTGAGTCTGGTTTGTTTCTTTTGTTGGTATCTTTAAGTATGATGATTTTATCATATTTGAGCACAGCTCTATGTCCTTGCTCTCTCAGTCCTAGCAGCTCTTCTTAAAGTTCTTTACGCTTTTTCAGTACTTCCGGCGGGAAATCCTCCTTGATGTAGTATGTGGTGTTGTCTAGTATTTTTCGGTTTTTTATAATTTCTATTTTCTTACCTAGTGTGCTAAACGTAACCACCACTGGTCTTAATTTTTCATTTTGTTTACCGAGTCTTCCCACCGATTTAATATTAGCTAAATCGCAGTTAACTTTTAGGGTGTTTGTTATAATTTTCACTATTTTTTGTTCCAAATCGTGATAACCTTTGTCGTGTTCGTCAATTCCAAAAAATAGTAGGTTCTTTTTTCTCACATATCTCTGTTCCATAATTTTTTCTTCCAAAATTTTATTTTGTTTTTCTTAGCTCTTAAATTTTTCGTTTATGTTGTTATTTATTGACAAAGTTATTTCTTTCATTTCCTTCATTTCTTTTCTTTGCATATCCATGTCTACGTGAAGTTTTTTCAAAAATTGGAGTTTATTCTTCCATTTCTAGTACAAGTAGAGCCCTCCGGCGGTGAGATTGGGAACTTTATAGTTCAACTACTCCTTCATTGAAAGCGCTGATTGCAAAATAGTGTAAAGATTGCTTTGGAATATTTTGCATCCACCTTCAAGCAAAATTAAAACAATCACAACGCATGATCACAATCACTTTGTCCTTGATTTGAGGCTTAATTGCACTGTCTATCGATAAATAGGATCAATAATGTTCACATTCCAGCACAAGACACACAGATCCTTCTAATTCTTTTCACTTTTAAATTTTTGTTTAAAGTTTTTTGGTTACGATCGCCGAGCAAGTTTTTGGATGTTTTTGACGTTATTTCGCTAGATTAGTCCTTGACACCAATTGTACTTTGTTTTTCAGTCTTTAATAACGTAATTATATGGTTTTCACTTTAGATAATGCACTGTTTATATTTTTAAATCACTCATTACTATAGAAGTTATACTGCTTGTGCGACTGTCGCGCCCCCCCTTGTCTTGTGGGCATGTCATGTCTTGCTCCAGTATTTCGACCATTTCTATTCAAATCAAATCAAATCAAATCAAAAACTCTTTATTTCCATAAATACAATAAATGTACACTTAGAAAAGGTCAAATCATGAAACAAACACTGAAACGGAAATAAAGTGATATTTTTGATTTCTGTCGCTTCGGTATGTAGACTAAAGTAAAGAAGCGACGAAGAAACCTTTAGCCTGTTAGTTGTTATTTTTCGAGCTGGAGCAAAACTCGTCCCAAGCTTTTTTATCCTCTAGATAATCTGATATTTTGTAGTAAGCCTTTTTACAAAGGATGTTTGACTATTTGTTTGAATTTATTTATTGATAATTTTTGCAACTCACTTGGAGTTTTGTTGTAGAAGCGTATACATTGCCCTTTAAAACTATTCACCCTGGAGTCTCCATTCACCCCGTTTTAGGTACCGTTTGCGACAACAAGGCGTTATAACACGTATCATAAAGTATCTCTCTTTTACTACCTGTGTATCAATTAATGTGCTTGTGAGAAGAGGTCGGGAGATTTATTTTAGGTATGCTGTTCATCGAAAAGAGAATCGGACATTTAGATATTAATTGACATTTTTGATAGAACATTTCATACATTTGACGTCAAAGTTAACCAACGAAGCTGCTAATTGTCCCTTTATCTTTGTGAACATCATCCTTAGCCACTTGTCTCACGGCCGACGATGAACGAGAAGCGAGTGACACGATTAGCTGAAATCATCTTATCCAATCTAGAACTTATATACCTGTGCATTTATTTATCTAATTGTATGTATAGTTTTTGAGCTTGTTTGGCGTATTTGTGTCGAGTATGTAAGAGGACTATTCTAATTATCTATAAATGTGTAACACCATCAATTATAATAATGATAATACTATGTGATTTAATGAACAATAATTAAATTATACTGTATGCTATTTATTTTTTTACAATCTTGTTAAAGGGCTACGTTACTATAATGTACATGTACTTATTATTCTACATTGTTGAATTTGGAAGTCTCTATTTATACAATTTAACTAATTATCGTAGTCAAACGCATTGTTAGTAATTTTAGTCGGTAGTTTAGCATCTTTAGTGCATATTTTATATGTTGTATCGCTAAATTAATATAGATTATAACTAAACAAGAACTTTATACTAATTAAGGTTGCTTATATGAATACTACAAGCTTTTCTTATCTTCCGCGCATAAATGAAATGAAATAATTATTCATTTGAACTTTACTTGACAGAGTTACATAACTAGTAACATAGCTAATTCTATTTAAAACTAACTTAAGACAAGTTATACATATATACTAGGATAGGTTTAGTACATTTCTTCGACTCTTTTTAGTATTCCCTCTTATCTTTTAACAAAATAATTATTTTAAACTTATTTTTTGTTTCCGGTTTTTCTATAACCTACGCTTATGACGGCAAAATTGTGTTGAATCAGACACAGAGCCATTGAACATAAAATTGAAGCCTACCCTAACCAACCTACTGTGGTTTTCATCATTTAAACTAACCAAATAATTAAATTCTACAAGAGTTATTTTTACTTTATACGCAGCCTTAGTTTGTTTAAAATATCTTCATAAGTTATCTGTCTCACTTATAAGTCCCAGAATATAATTATGAACCTATTCAAACAACATTTTAGTATTGAATTGGTATTTATTTGATTTTAACGTTTATCTTACAGTGAATTTTCCTTAAGGTGCTACTTGTATCCTGATAGAGCCGATCATCTGAAATGAAAATGTTCGTATCTCGTAAAGATATTGGTGAGAGAAACAATGTTATTAGTTGAGTTGGATCTTTAGTAAAACTATCTTATTCATGAAAAAATTGTCAACTCTTACTGCTGTTTAAAGTTCCAACAGCTATGCAGTTTTAAAAAAAAAACCTTAGCTATTGCGTAAAGATAGTGGTATGAATAAGAAGATTTATATCGTAACAATACAAGTACAACATAATGTATTTATGAGGAATTAAGGAAGTGACAAAATGATACGTCTTTAAAATATGGAATCTCAAAATATGTTCCTTATTAAAATATGTAGCACTAATGAATGGAATGTGACCAAATAAAAAAAAAATTGGCTAACTATCTAACAATAAATGTAAAATGTAGGAAATACTTTACAAGAACTAATCCAATCATATTGTATCATCCGTCAAGTTTAGTAGATACAATTTTTCAGTAGATACAAAAATTTTACTGTGTAATAGTAACCGAAGAAATCAAAAATTTCAATGCAATTATCCTTTTTTTTACTTACAAGATTGTCTTTTCCGATATCTTGTATCACGTGTAGGCAATACAATTTGTTGATATCTTTTAAAAAATAAATGATTTTATTAATATGTTCTAGTTAAAATTTAATAATTAATGAAATTAAATCTGAATATCATAAATGATATCCAAATTATTTTTTCAGAGTACTTCACTTTTGCCTGAATAGGGTGAATTCTTAACAGTAAAGCTTTCAAATGTAAAGATGTTGGGTTAGAACCCAACATGTTAGCAACGACGACATTATGCCGAAGGAATAAGGCTCAAAATTGTGCAGGACAATATCTTCATTATAGCTAGGAAATTTCTTGAAGTTTTGTTTTGAAATAGAGTTCAAAATCGAACATTATTTTTAGGTAAACAGAATAGGTAATAGTTGCTAGCGTCCGGCTCACTTATACCTACCTACTTATGTATCTATAGACAATTAATTTCTCGAACGAATCGAAAAGAAAGACAAGGACAGAAAAATTTTCTAGAATAAAGAAAGAGATAGGTATAGCTTCCGGAAACGCGTAGAATTATCCAGAAAGGATAGAAATAGGTATATAAACCGAGCCTTTTGGCAGATTATTATTCAGTTCTAAGCGATCAAACAGTGAACAAGTCTTAAGGAAAATAACGAAAGGGAATTGTTAAGTGCAGTGCAGTGACTTTTTGTATTAAGAACGTAGTTGAGTGTATACGGTTGAATATACCGATTTGAAGTGTTCTGAAGTGTTTCTATTGATATCATTCCTGACCAGCCCTAGTTGAAGTCTTACACCTTCGACGAGCCCCTACAGTTTTTTGGTCCTTCGAGCCGGATTAGGAAGTGATTTCGCGTAATGCCTATTGTACGCTCCAGATCACCGATCTGCCCCGGGAAGACGGGAGCCGAATACAGTTCAACTTCGTCTTTGAACATGCTGGCTGACTTGAACACCGCCGCTCCGTTGTCCATTGGAACTCCTTGCACAGTTGTACCGTCTGGGACAGCGGAAGCATTCGAATGCCCCGCAATGCTGCCAGGGCAACTAAGGAGGTCAGCACGTGCAAAAACAAAGAATATTGGAGGAAAACAAGATGTTCCACCGTTTGTTTCTTTGACATCATTGTGTCCTGCAACTGCTGATGTGAAGCCGAAGAACATTGGAGGATCTGCTAAGATTCCACCGTCAGCTTCTTCTGCATTCTTTGTTCCTGCTCCAAGGTCGATGAAATCCTCAAGGAGGTCTCAGTCATCTGCTCTTCGGGAACTAGAAGAAAAAGAACTTGAGGAGGCTAAAGCGAAGATTGCTACAGCTAGAGCTGAAGCCGCAGCAACCAAAGCTAAATTCGCCGCTGAAGCTAAAGCTGCTGCTGCCGAAGCCGAAGCTGCCGAATCTAAAGCTGCAGCCGCCGCTGCGGCTGCCGAAGCCAAAGCTAAAGCCGCCGTCGCTGCCGCCAGAGCTGACGCTAAAACTGCCGATGCTGAAGCTGCTATTGTAAAAGCTGAAGAAAAAGCAGCTACAATCGCCGCGAATTTAGCCCGTATGAGTGTCACTGGGTCCCAGTGTCCATCAGAACTTCAATCAGAAGATGATGAGTTCGACGAAGAAAGATCGATTCAGGTGGAACGATGGGTCGAACAATCGACCAAGTTTACTGAAAATCCATACAATAACCTACAAATTCAGAATAAACCGATGTCACCTGCCGAGAACAAACCAGTGCCATCTGCTGAGGAAAAACCGACTCATAATTGTGAAATAAGTAGACTCGCCGACGCCATCATAAGTGCCTCTAGATCAGGACAGTCTACAAAAGTGTGGGATCTTCCAAACTTCAATGGAGATTATGAAGAGTGGCTACCATTCAAGAGAGCATATTTAGACAGCGTGGCCCAGCACAGCGACGTACAGAATATGGCTCGCCTTAGAAATTCCATCCAAGGAACAGCCAGGGAAGTCGTCAGAAGTCTTTTGTTTGTGGCCTCTAACCCTGGCGATGTTGTGGATGCCCTAGAACAAAGGTTTGGAAGACCAGAGCAAATCGCGCTCGCCGAGATTGATAGTATAGAAGAACTACCACGGCTTGGCGAATCAATGAAAGAAATATGTGTTATCGCCAGTCGGATTGGAAACGCAGTAGCGACGATTAGTGCATTAAACAAACGCGAATACTTGCATTCGCCGAAAACCTGCAAGAAAATCATCGAGAAATTTACGCCGTTGATGAAATGGAGATGGCTCGATTTCAAAGCACACAGTGGTGAAGAACCTGAATTAGTAAAAATCAAGAATTTTTTGAATCGAGAAGCATCCTTGTGTGCCACTTACGCTCCACCAGAATCTAGCAAGAAGAGACACACACGTCACACAGTGAATGCTGCAACGGACCAAGATGAAACGGCGCCTGTTAAAACGAAAAAATTCTGCGTCCATTGTGAAAAAGACCATTGGCTCACAGAATGCAAAAAATTCAAAGAAGCTTCAACAAACGAAAGATGGGAGATCGCGAAGAAATATCGGCTATGCTTCATGTGTCTCCGTCGAAGACACATGATATCAAATTGCAAAGGACAGCCGTGCAAGAGATGCAAGCGACCTCATCACAATATGTTGCACTCGGAGCTATCTCGTCGAGAACCAGCACCGTCAACGCAACCAGACAAGCCAAGTGAGACGTCGTCTGTAACTCAGCCAACGACGGAAAATAAAGAAGTTGCAAACGTCATGACATCCGTTTATGCGATGGGCAAAACAGCAAGCGTCTACCTGAAGATGATTCCTGTAGATATTTACGGACCGAAGGGGACTACGCGAATTTTGGCACTATTAGATGAAGGTTCTACAGTGTCATTGATTGATAAAGATGTTGCCCGTCGTATCGGAGCCACCGGAAAAGCAGAACCGCTCATAATAGAAACCGTCGGTGGAAAGAATATAGAAACGAAAGACTCCGAGAAAATGAATCTCAAAATAAAAGGAGCATTTAGGACGGATAAACGAATGCTGAAAGGGGTGCGCACCATAGAAGACTTAAAACTGGCACCTCAGTGCATCGATGTGGACACTATTGAAAAGTGCAGTCATTTGAAAAACTTGAAAGAAAAGCTCCTCTATGAAGCAAATAAACCAGCGCTGCTGATTGGGCAAGATAACTGGGATCTCATCGTATCAAGAAAAATCCAGAAGGGAAAACGAAACGAACCTGTCGCATCACTCACGAGCCTGGGATGGGTACTCCACGGCTTTCATTCTGGAATAACGACCCCCGTGAATTTCGTGAATCATTGCCGCATGAAGATAAAATAGCTTTTAACATTGGCTTGAGGAAAACGCCATCAGAAGTTTCTGAAGGAAAACGTGCCCCTACCAAAAGAGAAGTTACTAGTGCTGTCATGTCAACTTTCGACCCAATGGGACTCGTAGCTCCAGCACTTATTAAAGGCAAGAAACTTATCCAGGATCTATGGAGAACTGGAGTGAAGTGGGACGAAATGATCAACGAAGAGCAAAATACCGTGTGGCAGCAGTACGTAAAAGATTTAAAGAAACTTCATAAACTGAAGATTCCTAGATGTCTAGCACCATCTTCGAAAGTAGGAGAGCTGCACACCTTCGTCGATGCTAGTGAAACTGCCTATGCTGCTGCAGTCTATTGGAGAACTACAGATAGCAACGGGAAAATCCAGGTCATACTGATGGCAGGAAAAGCCAGGGTAGCTCCTGTTAAGATAACTTCAATTCCACGGTTAGAATTACAGGCAGCACTACTAGGAGCGAGGTTGGCCGCCACTATCTGCAAGGAATCAGACCTTGAGATCACATCTAGAACTTTCTGGTCTGACTCAACCACTGTATTGCACTGGATGAAAGCCGACCCACGACGATTTAAAACATTTGTCGCTCACCGTCTTGCAGCTATTGAAGAAATCACCAAGCCAGATGAATGGAAATGGGTTCCAACTAAAGAAAACCCAGCAGATGACGCTACCAGAAACGTCCCGAAAGACTTCGACAGCAAAGCAAGATGGTTTAATGGGCCTGCATTTTTATATCAATCCGAATCTACTTGGCCAGTCAAGGATATTGGAAAAGAGGAAATACGAGAACTTGACCATGACGAAATGAAAAAAGTTACCTGTGCCGGAACTAGAATCGCCACTTCGCCGAGTCTGCCTGATCCCTGCAGATTCAGTAGCTGGATGCGCCTTCTTCGAGCTACGGCAAGAATATACATGTTCATGGACTTATGCCGCCGAAAATCAACGAGTCAAGAAACACCGTCTAAAAAACGGGACCGAGGAAACTGGCTACCTATCGAAAATGAACATTTGAGGAAAGCAGAATTAGCTCTCATTCGTTACAGCCAGCAAGAATCATTCAAGAATGAAATAGAAAATCTGAATAAAAACAAACTTGAAATTTCAAGCCGACTTAAGAAAATAGATGTGACACTCGATGAAGAAAATATATTGCGTCTCAATACTAGAACAGCGAAGCTTCGGGACTTCGAAGAAAATCCTAAATTACCAATCCTGGATGGAAAAAACCGTGTGTCACAGCTAATAATTGAACATTATCATAAAAATCTACACCATGGAAACCACGCCACCGTAATTAATGAACTACGACAGAGATTTTGGATACTATCCCTACGCGACGCAGTACGACAAGTTGCTCATCAATGCCAGCTGTGCAAAATCAGAAGACAAAAACCAGAAATGCCACCACTAGGGGACTTACCTCAAGAACGTCTCGCACATCATCAGCCACCATTTACATGTACTGGTGTTGATTACTTTGGGCCGATATATGTAACTATTGGCAGAAGAAAAGAAAAGCGTTGGGGTGTACTTTTTACGTGCCTCACGACAAAGGCAATTCATATAGAACTGGCTGCATCCCTTAGCACAAATTCCATGATAATGGCGCTGAAAAGGTTCTCATCGAGACGAGGAAGCCCGAAGATACTGTTTTCTGACAATGGCACTAATTTTGTTGGAGCGAAACGAGAACTCAAGGAAGAGGCCAAGAAACTCTGAAATCAAGACCTCATTGAGGCTGCTGAAAATGGAGGATTCAAGTGGAAATTTATTCCACCAGGTGCACCTAATATGGGAGGAGCATGGGAAAGACTAGTGCGGTCAGTGAAAACTGCTCTCGCTGCGGTCCTGAATGAAAGAAACCCACCAGAGGAGGTGCTCTCTACTTTATTAACAGAAGTAGAGCACACAGTAAATTCTCGGCCACTTACTCATCTCAGCGCTGAACCGGGAGAAGAAGAGAGTTTAACTCCAAATCATTTTTTGATTGGCCGCTCTAACGGAGCTGCAATTTTCGGAGAATCCGATGACGTAAACCTCGTCGGCCGTCCTAATTGGAAGACAGCACAACGATTGGCTGACCACTTTTGGAAGAGGTGGTTAAAAGAGTATCTGCCGACACTGATGCCTCGAAAGATAAAAAACCGAAGAATTACGAATATTCAAATAGGAGACACAGTTTTAGTAGCAGACTCTTCTCTTCCACGAAACACTTGGCCAAGAGGAGTCATAGAACAAACATACCCGGGTCCTGATGGTCGAACGCGTATCGTCGACGTACGAACAAAGGGTGGTATCATGAAGAGACCTACTTCTCGCCTCATCGTCATTGTACCCAATACGTCGTCGCTTCAGTTAGATGGAGTGCTTGTTGGAGCGCGCACTGGGGGGGAGAATGTTAGCAACGACGACATTATGCCGAAGGAATAAGGCTCAAAATTGTGCAGGACAATATCTTCATTATAGCTAGGAAATTTCTTGAAGTTTTGTTTTGAAATAGAGTTCAAAATCGAACATTATTTTTAGGTAAACAGAATAGGTAATAGTTGCTAGCGTCCGGCTCACTTATACCTACCTACTTATGTATCTATAGACAATTAATTTCTCGAAGGAATCGAAAAGAAAGACAAGGACAGAAAAATTTTCTAGAATAAAGAAAGAGATAGGTATAGCTTCCGGAAACGCGTAGAATTATCCAGAAAGGATAGAAATAGGTATATAAACCGAGCCTTTTGGCAGATTATTATTCAGTTCTAAGCGATCAAACAGTGAACAAGTCTTAAGGAAAATAACGAAAGGGAATTGTTAAGTGCAGTGCAGTGACTTTTTGTATTAAGAACGTAGTTGAGTGTATACGGTTGAATATACCGATTTGAAGTGTTCTGAAGTGTTTCTATTGATATCATTCCTGACCAGCCCTAGTTGAAGTCTTACACCTTCGACGAGCCCCTACACAACATCTATATTCTCTTACATCCTAGAGGATGTAAGAGAATATTTCATGAGACCTTCATAAAATGATTACTTACTGCTATAAAATACCTACATACCTCTCTGAGTTTCTTATAGTAGATATGCACATGCATTTTATTGCTATGTCATGTCATAAACGGTTTATTAAAATGTGAAATGAAATGTTTCTTTGTATAAAATGATATTTTTCAGATAAAATGCAGTCAATCATCAATTTAGTATGTTTCTGTGTCTTCCTTAGTTCAGTAGGAACAAGTTTTCAGTGTAGGTACGATTTGTTGATAGGCTGTGTAGCATTACAAATAAATCAACTTATTTTTTACAGGCAAACCAAGAAAGTGTTTTATCGAAATGTTAGGGAATTATAATCAAACGTTCTACTAAATTGGAACAATAATTGTATTTGTGGTCATGATTTATAATTATAACTAATGAAATAAAATATTTTCTTAATTTTTTGTTTTCTTTGTAGTTTTACAATCGAGAAAGCAGTTAATTCAAGATCCTAATAAAATTTGTAGGTAGTCGTAGGTAGCCAAAAAGAAAAGCTGAACAAGTAGCTTCCACAAAGATCGATGAACTAAACAGGGTACCTAGCGCGGGGATTGTTGTCTAGGGTAGAATAGAGAAAAATTACGCCTCATCGTCATCGAATGCGTAATATGTTTGACACTTATTCCTTCAACTTCAATTATTTACGCAATGTATAACAAAGCGATGTCATTCTTCTCTATTCTACCCTAGACAACTAACTCCATGCTAGGCCTATAGGAAAGACAACCGAAGCCCTTGATCTTTTGTCTAAGGGCCGGACTCCACCAAAGCGAAGACGAGACGAGCGGATAAGAGATGTGTTTTAGACAACCAATAAAACGTCGTTATTCACACATCATGACATCACGTATCCGCTCAGCTTCAGTATATCATCGCTCAGGTACAAATGAGCGGAGATGTATCATATTTGTGCGAAAGCAAAGAAAGATCTAAGCGGAGACGTGTGAGCTGTGTCTCGCAAGCTGGAGACGTCATTCAGCGATGTGAGCGGCGGCGCTAGTACATTCATCTCAACAAACATCCGTAACTCGCCGCACGCAGCTTAGTTCCACTCTAGCCAGCACACATCTCCGCTCCAGTCTAGCCAGTACGCAAATAGGTATTCCTATGTTTAGTTTCATTTTAATAAATGAAACTAAATAAATATGCATGGGGTTTGTGTGGGGTATCTACAAACATAGGGTACCTACCAATACAAGTGTACTTACCTTGCACAATCTATAGGTAGGTAGTGTCCATTTTTAGAATGACTGAAAAGGACCATCGTAGGAAAACTCATTTAATTAATTGTGTTTAGTCCTATCACATGAAGTGACTCGTATTTTATGTGTAGTACAGCTGAAATCCTCTCGCGAAGCATCGTTCCCTGCTGTGTGGAAAGATCCAGAAGTCACATACGGGCGATTAGACTGTGCAGATTCGAGAGCATGAAAGTATTGTCGATAGCAGAAGTAGGAGGAACAGAAACCTAACACAGAGCCGACGAACACATCTTCCCAATGGTGGTGGTTATCGCAGTAGCGGCTTATTGCGACCACACCTGCGACCACCAAGGGCACCAGACACGCCAACACGCGCAAGCCCTCGCCTCGATTCGTCGACAGCACCTTCAGTTTCCCGCATAGCCAGATGCTGATGAACCCCAACGAACAGAAAGAGAAGCTGCTATGCCCGCTCGGGAAGGATTTCCTCCCTTCCAACATGTCTCTGACCGACCCCGTGCATTTTAAGTTCTTGGGGCTCTTCCCGCTTGGATAGCAGCGGTAGAAGTAGTCGGGTCGTGGTCTGCCGACTATAAGCTTTCCTGATATAGTTATAAGTGCGTTGATGCTGAGGGCCAGCGACCAAGCCAGGAGCGGCTGGCTCAGTTCCGAGTAGTTTCTTGTTGAAAATGACGGCCACGTTAGGATCAACAGTGGTACAATGATAAGCAATATCACGAGGGCCCAAACGGGAACCAGAGGATCTTTCCTCGGCCGTTTATAATCGTTGATGAGCTCTGTCTCGGTGATTTCTTGCATGTATGGCTCTACTTTTACGTGTATTACATAAACGACTAACAGCAAGGCGACTCTCACCAGTACCTCTTTTCGCGTGTTGTAAGGTACAATATGGTCAATATGCATCCACATAAGTGCATTTATTTAGAAATATTATCCTCAAGTTATTGTTTTTCTTTGTTTTTGTAAATTCAATACTTATCTTTGCGCTTAACACGTGTAATAATTGAATTTGTCATGGTCAAAAGGTTGGGAGCGTAAACTGGTTTGCCATTGTCAAACTTTGCCGAAAAGTTGCAAACAAAAAAGTTCTCTCCATGAAATAAGCAGTTAAAGTTGCCCTCGTTTGCGCTCATTTTAAGGGTTCCGTAGTCAGCACAAGACACAGTTTTTCAAAGTTATTAAACAAACTTCCTCTGGAAACAAAATAAAATAAAAAAGCCTTTTATTCCATACCATGCTTACTTATAAAAATTGCTGGTCGTAATAACTTTAGTGTAACAAATATTAGGTAGGTACGTCAATGATAGGATTCATGTCAGTCAGTAGCTACATTTTTTTTTTATTTGGATAGATATTTTTTTCGATTGTTTCTGATATTTTGTAAGCAGTAGCAAACCTTTATGGTCTCGCTTTGTCTGTCCTTTTTTCCCTCCTTCATAAAACAGCAACTACTGCAGCGATCAACTTGAAATTTAAAATAATAATATGTTTCGTGCGCCTGTACAGATTTTAAGAAAAATAAATGAAAATGAATATTTTCCATACAAATTGTGATGCCGAAATTTTAAAAGATACCTACAGGGTCATGTGGGGTATCAAATGAAAGGTATCAATTTGTACATTTCAAAATAGTTTTTGAAATTCTTGTAGGTTTCATACTTTTTAAAATATTTCGAAAAAATACCCATTCCCCCCCCCCCCCTATCTCCGAAGCTTGCAGAGCGATCCATGTAAAATGTATGGAGCGTTTATAGACATGGATCTATATTTTACAGGAATAGTATAGAGAAGTTTGAAATAAGAACACTTTTTGAAAAATGGTCAAAAAGGGGGGGAATAATTTTCAAAAGGGAGTGCTACCTCGCCGGGTGGGGTGTCAAATGAAAGGTATTAGTTTGTACGTTTCAAAACAGTTTTTCAAATTTCTGTAGGTTTCGTACTTTTTGAAATATTTTGAAAAAAGTCGAAAAAATATACAATTTCCCCCCCTATCTCCGAACTTTGCAGAGCGATTCATTTGAAATGTATGGAGTGTTTGTAGATATGGATCTATATTTTACAGGAAAAATATAGAGAAGTCTGTAAAATGAATAATTTTTGAAAAGCGGTCTAAAAGGAATAATTTTCAAAACCTACCCCACCGAGGGGTATCAAATAAAAGGTATCAATTTGGATATTTCAAAACAGTTTTTCAAATTTCTGTAAATTTCATACTTTTTGTAATATTTTGAAAAAAGTCAAAAAATTTACCATTACCTACCCACTTTAACCGAAGCATGCAGAGAGATCCATCTGAAATGTAGGTTGGTACCTATTATTCTTAGGTATTCGTTAAAATGCGATGTCTCTAGCCGGTACTTTTGGTACATATTTGTTGACAAACGTTCGAAACCCTTGATCTTGTTTGTCTTCTGCGACGCTTGTCCAATTTAGTAGAGCGTCTTTTTTAGTTTTAGATCTGGTTTCTTTATGTGGTACTTTGTCTTTATTTAAATTAAATATCGTTCTATTGCTCTTTCACATGACCTACGCGAGAGGCGGAGGACAAAATAGTAAACTATTTTGTCCTCCGCCTCTCGCGTAGGTCCATCTGGATGCCGTAGGTAAGCGTTGGGAGTAGGCATCAGTCGTAAAGGTATATAAACAAAATACTAAAAAATGGTGCAATATTCCAAAACCGCATTCAAACTTTTCTTTTGAAACTCACTAACGCAAAGCATTTTTTCACCATTAAACCGTAGGTAGAATAACCTACGTACATCAAAAATTACGCATGAATGATAAAATTAACATTATTGTATGAACGTAGGGGCAGCATATTATAATATACCTACCTAGAAATCAGAAATCAATAACTTCTATTTCTTAATGCTTCTAAGATAAGCTCATAGACAAGTCAAATGTATACTAATTTGTTATCGAATAAGAAAGAAAGCTCAATGGAGGTAGGTTAAATACTACATTGAGTGACTCGCATGTCATGTCCATGTTGCCGGAAGCGTAAGACAGCTGCGGCGGTGCGTTTTTGCAGGTCGCGCGGTTGAGGCTGGACCACAAGGACCTCCGGAGAAGCCCTCACGTTTTGATACGATCTTGCGTAACCAATCATTTTAATACCTTGCATTACTTTTTGTGCAAATGACCCACTTTTCGCAGACTTTAAAATATTTCCGAAGTTTTGGAATAAAGATATATCCTGGTAACGATTTTTCAGGGGTCTGCCATATGTCAAAATTGGAATCTGCAAGCCTCAACTCACCAAACAAGCGCTACCCGTTAAAATGTAACTGATCCCAATAAATATCATGTGCCATGAAAATGAGTATGTAAGGACAAGTTAGTAACTGGTTTGAGATTTCCTGGCTGAGTGGGTACGGTGGTCGTGCAATGACACTTTCTACTTGATGACTTGATGAGATACTCGAGATAGGTGCAACGCTCGAAAACTTCGCAATAGGTATAGACATACGTACCGTATTCATAGATCAAGTGCGAATAGGTTCCCTATTGGTTTATTTTAAATATCATAATGCGTCTGGTTACTATCAGAACCTTGTGGCACACATGGATAGCACCGCTGCAGGACAGCACAAAAATATGCATTCAAATACGGATTTTAACTCGTAACATTTCAATGCATTTCATACTGACGGCATCAGTTAGTAGTTATCTAGTACCTACCCATAACACAAGCTTTGAGTAGCTTACTTTGGGGCTAGATGGTGCTGTGTGGATTGTCCAGCATTATTATTATTATTATACACATTTATTCTTCAATCTCGTTTATAAAATACATTTTTTACTATAGAAAATAAACTGTGATGAAACTATCTATATTATTATTTTCATATCAGATGACAGACTGCATCGCGGGCTACCCGTTTGAAGCTTGTGGGAAGTCATTTTGTCACTCTAGAATGTATCGAAAGATAACGAGTTTAAGCCCATATTTAATGCATATTTTTGTGGCGTTGGTACCGGTGCGTCTCTGATATGTGCTGACTAAATGTGCATTAAATATGGGCAAATGGAGCCTAGCCCCCAATGGGTCTTCCGTTAGAGCCTAAGCATAGGCATAGTTTTATTATTAAACCAAATAATACTAAAGTAGATACTTTTTTAGTAAGATTAAGTAATTGTGACGGTTCAGATTCAGACCAGCAGCTGGTCAAATCAGATGTATTGGTCTGAACGCAGTGGGATGAACGCGGAATAACTAGTATTGGCGAGTGTATAACCTCATAAACCGCTCATTGGTTAATTTTCTTTTGTTAGTGATACACTCACAAACGCATCTCAATCGACCACCTCTTCTAAAAAACGGTTTAATAAAAATACTAACAAAAAAAAATGCTGGATAATCCATACTGCATCATCTATCCCTAACCTTAGCCGAGCTTGTGTTATATTTATAAATAATTACTGATATACGTATTTATTGAATGCATTACATAGGTACTTAGATATATTTTTTATTATACCTACGTAGAAAATACTCAGTAAGCCCCGAACAAATATTTGCATATCGTACAAACATTTGACGACCTCAGTGGCGCAGCGGCCGAGAGTCCCCCTTCGACACAAGAGGTTGCGGGTTCGATTCCCGCCTCGGAACAAATTTGTGTACGATCTGCAGAAATTTGTTCCATTGGTCTGGGTGTTTTCTATGTATAATAAAAAAAAATCTATCTATGTATATAATGTATGAAATATATCAGTTATCTAGTAGCCATAACACAAGCTTTGAATAACTTACTTTGGGGCTAGATGGTGTTGTGTGGATTGTCCAGCATTATTTATTTATTTATATTTATTTGTCCCAGGGCGGGATAAATCAAACCCGCAACCTCCTGCGTCGCAGGCGGACCTTCGCCCACCACGCCACATCGGTCGTCAAGTCCAATAACCGACATAAGCACAAAAAGGTTCTCGCATTGAATTTGCTCAAACTAATAAGTGGGTAAGTAGGAACCTACATACATTTTACGCAATAAATTGATAAGTCTCGTAATTACAGAGGTCACACGCCGAACGCAAGCGCAGGGCGATCTTATATAACACTGCACCGGAACTTCCTCTCTAAAAAATAAAAGAGAACGTATTCATTCACGTAATAGCTAGTATTATTTAAAACATGTAGCAGCCTCCGCTGCCCTCTCCAAAACCTACTGCAATTAACTACTACTTGTTTACTCTACTTTAGTCTTTTTTTACTCTCTTATTTTATTTACTTTAGTCTACATGCAACAGAAATAAAAGATATCACTTTATTTCCATGTCAGTGTTTAATTTTAAGAATTTGACCTTTTCCATGTGTATATATTTATTGTTTATCTGGAAATAAAGATTTTTTGGTTTGATTCCTCAAGGTAATTTAATCTAAATTATACACAGAAGAACGGATAACCCTTTGGTAGACGAGTAAAAACGCGCTTTGAATAGGTAGGTATCAAAATTTTGAATATCATATTTCATCAAACTAAAAATGCTAAATAGGAAATAGAAGTATTAGTTTCTTTTAATTGTTTTCATTTAACTCTTTAACAACTAGAGTAAAAAATCGAGTGAAGATAATAATTTAAAACATTCAATGATGGTAATTTTTGTCACCTACACCTAACCTATACGTGATGCACTTGATGTCGAGCAAATCTAGGTCACTTTGCCCAGGCAACTAAACAAGCGTAGGTACGAAGCACTATAATTATTGAGAAATAATTCGTTTTATGAAGATTCATGTCATGCTCCGACTGCGCAATGCAGAGCTTCGTCCATAATAGGAAAGCAAATAGCCACTCATCCAATCATCACCGTTATATTTGCGCAACTGAAGACGTGCCCCCCTATTATGTATCTATCGTTACCTATCATAGGGGTTTGAAGATTTGGGTATGGAGGGCGGCCATAACATTAGTCATTTTTAAAAAAATAAGCTAATTTTAGGGTTTAGTTGATACATTTTTTATTTGTTTTAGTGTCTTCTATCCAAATATATAACATTTATTGCGCGCCGCGATTTTGAAAAAAAAAAAACGAATTGTAACCGATGCCTTGAAATCTTGAAACCGCTTTGTAAACTATAGGTAGGACCTACTATTTGTTTATGGCGCACAAAGTGGGGACCCTTGTTCCACTACTATGAACGCCTTTAACTCTTGCCAAAGAAAACGGATAACTAAATAAATAAGTTATAAATAAAATCTAAATAATGCTAGACAAATCATACAGCAAAAGATAAATATTTTATATTATAAGTACACATGTCGATTAATCAAGGACAAATATTACAAGCTCTGCTAGTTTGGAGATACGTCATGATGCTGTGGATTGTCCAGCATTATTTACTTTATACATTATGTGCATCTAATAAATTAGTCGCATCTTATACAGGGTGCCACGGAAAGGGTGTACTGAGCCGGAAGGGGTGATTCTGGACATCGAGGGTTTAACGTTTGTTCTAGGATTTCTTGAATTTCGAAGATTTTTTTCAATTTGTATTCTTTTACGTGCATTCTTACATAATTATAATTGATTTGAATTTCAAAGGAGTTATTAACAAAAAAAATTAATAATTTCGTGATTCACGTGAGTCACTGATTTTGCTGAAAAAATAAGCAAAAATCATTTGTAAGGTTAAATAATGCAGGTGTACATGTAAAAGAACACGAATAGGAAGAAAAACTAACTTTATTGTTTGTAAATTAAATAAAAAAATCGAATTTCAAAAGAAATCGTTATTCACAGGCTGATCCTCTCGGGGTCCAGAATCACCCCCTTTCGGCTTAATTACACCCTTTCCGTGGCACCCTGTAAATCTTCACATGTCACTTCTACAATAGCGTGGTAGAAGTTGTCCAACGATCATCAGTTCCCCCACTTGCAACAAACACTTGCTTCTTAAGTACCTTCTCGACTAGGTGTCGTGGGGCAAGGTATTGACCACGCGCTTGGTGGGTTTAGTATATGACAGTTCACATTAGAACTATATTTTGATATTTTGTCATTATTACTGCTACTAGAAATAATGGTATACTTTCACGTACAAATAATTTAATTACTAGCATTTCTAGTTCTTAGTTGTTTAAGAAAAGCCCAGCTCTCTCTCTACCTACCTACTTAAGTACTTACTAATTTCATTTATTAGTTAATTTATTAGTTAAGCCTTCTTGTTGCATGTTTTTAATTCAGTATTTATGTAACGCATATGTGGATATCGCCGTGGGCTACATTGATAATATCGCTCATCTTTACTAGTAAAGTACTAACATAAATGTATAATAAGTTTAATGTAGTCGTTAGTTATTCCTCAATAAATAAATAAATAAATAAGAATCTGCGAAATTAATTTTTCTTTTAGATCATATTTGACAAAATATGATATAATAGGGAGAGCGTGACATTTTCAATCACATATATTCACACAACATTAACTGATGCTATTTTTGTTAAATGTTATTTTAAAAATGCGACACAAAGTGCATAAAATAATGCTTAGGAATGTGATTAAAAATGTCACGCTGTAGTACCCATAACACAAGCTCCACCCGTCATCGTGACCTACGGAGCTGAGACGTGGACACTCACGGTAGGGCTGGTCCACCAGTTCAAAGTCGCTCAGCGAGTTATGCAAAGAGCTATGCGCGGAGTGTCTCTGAAGGATATGATTCGTAAAGTATATGCCCGAACGAGAACCAAAGTTATCGACATAACTCAAAGGATTTGCAAGCTGAAGTAGCAGTGGGCCAGCCATATCTCGCGAAGAATTGACCACTGTTGGGGTAAACGTATTCTTGAGTGGAGACCGCGACTTGACAAACGTAGTGTAGGACGCCCTCCAGCCAGGTGGAATAACGACCCGCGAAACTGCATGCAGATGAATGCGGCAATGTAAAGACAGGAAGCTATGGCGATCATTAGGGGAGGTATCTATAATGTTCAGCAGTGGAGTGATTATAGGAAATAGCGAGTCGCTTACGTGAAAATAAAATAACTTTATTCTCTTTACTTTATTTTTCTATAAGCAGACGAAGTGGATGATAAGCAATTATTAGTAGGTTTAACTATTACTTTTATGCCTAATACATGTTTGTTTTGTCTATATTAATACCTATAGGTGTTAAGATAATTTTAGATATAACAATAGGTTAAATTTCGGGTAATCTTTTCTCCAACGTTTCACATTTTGCATAGCGTTATCATGTGGTCAAGAATAAATTATCACAACTCGTTATAATAAGTCTCCATGTCGAGATGAATCCCAGTTCAAACGTCTCAGTATGTTTTCGACAGGCTTTATTTATATTGCGTTATGGTTTTCGTCCCTGCAAAAACAGCCAGTATTTCATTAACGCATTCACTGCCCGGCGGTGCGACCCGCAGGGACGTACCGCAGCGACACGGGGGAGTAGACTGGCATCTGCGTCTTCGGCCATGATAATGTTAGTACCTTAGTATACCTTAGTATAGTGACCTTAGTATATACTCTTTCGGCACCTCTCCTTTCGCCGCTCGCAAAACGCAGGATGTGCCTAGTTATACCTAAGACTCCTTTTTTAGTTTAAAATAAGGTACAGGTTACCTTAGAAAGGTACTTGAAGATGAGAATCCATTATTAAGAATCAATAAACTACGACATAGGAATTTAGTAAGTACCTCATTAAAAATTATGAGCTAGGTACCTTCCTTATTAGGTACTTAAGAATGTGGATAAACCCCGTGCAAAGTACCTTACAAAAAATATTATCAGAGTTATACAGGTATTAAGTACATATCACTTCAAAGTTGCACACGTTTATTTTTGTTACATAATGAATGACCGATGTAAAGATCACCGTAGTAGAGTTAAACTTACGAAGTCTATTACAAGGGAAAAATGAAAGTTCTTACCTTAAGTTCCTACCTAGACAATTGATTCATAAGTATTTTGTACCTAGCTAACTACCAACATTCTAGTCTAATTAATTCAAGACTACATAATTAATCAAAACATTGAGGTAAAAATTATTTTTGAACTTATTACGTGTATAATACTTCTGATTCTTACTCATTCGACAAAAAGTAGAGTTAGGTAGTACTTTTAACTTTCCATCTACTACTAGAATTATTTAAAAAATATCTAATTTTCAGAAACTACCCTGGCTATTCTGATAGGACTTTTCCTGTTGACCTATCTAAAACCCTTTTCTGAAGAATCCTAACCTTCAATCGTAGAATTTAGGTTCACAAAATAGTGTGCAAAATATTTATAGATAAGAAAAGTTACCTAGCTAGGGAGGTAAACAAGCTTTACTCCAGTCACGTTGACAGCCCCGTCACTGGATCATACAAAGGCTCCAACCCTGTTCATCATTAACAACTGTTACCCAACAGCAGAAGAAGCTCTACATTGTAGAGCTACATCCTGCTAAGAAATTGCACTTCACTTGTTTGGTCACTTTGCAAGGAAATGTCAGGAAAGCTGCAAAGTGTTACAATTATTTAGCAGTAAGTTACCTAGACATAATACGAGAACCTCCTGAGCTTCCACAAACGTGATCTTACGTAACAGACTGGACTAGGCCGGTTTGCAAGCATGGCTATTATGTGCATGCCGGATCCAGTTAGATTCTCTACTCTATTCCCGATACCTATTGTTCTTGTGAATTGTAAGAACCAATAAAACAAACAAGCCTATCGGCCACTCAATGTATCGTATCGTAATAAAGAATGATGAAATCGCTCATCATTCTTTATTTTTATACGTTTGAAAACAAATTGTAACAGACGTATGCATTTTGGCTTCGGCATGTAGTTTTGAGTAAAATTTATGCAGTTTTGCATTAATTGCTTGTATCTGAATTTTGCAAATTAAAATATAATTTTAGCGTCCAAAGTAGGGGCTGCGACGTTCATCGGTATATAAAAGGCTCTCGCGGAGTTTGCGGGTTCAGAACAGACGTAGCTTTCGTCTGATAGAGGCGAATTTGTGGAAGCTGTGGAATATCAAGCAGCATGGCACCGCGTCTAGCCGTGAGTACCATCACAATCACTAACATCACTCACTACATACACTACATTACGGGAAGCAATTTGGTTACGCTACCCGGAATATCAGCGGATTGCAATCTCAATGTCCGGTGAGCTTTGTCATCGGTGCATCATTAAACATTTAACTTTCTTGTTCATCTTTTAATTATGTACCATTTCTAACGTCAAAGTGACGTTGGGATGTGAACTTTGGTAAAAAGGTATATTTTTTTTAATTCAAATGACCCAATAAAAGTTAAGTCGAACTTTATGATCTGAAAAGTGACTCTATATTTTTTACTATTCCACTTTGTTGACATTCTACAAAAATTGCAATTAATTATTTTTTTTTTACTCATATTATGGTAGGAGCTGTAATGTTAACAATTTCACTATCCCTAACTTAAAGTTACACTATTGCGCAAGAACTATAATATGCGTTACTTAACAAGTACTTAAAGCACGTCATTTGGAACACAAGATGTATATCTTTACCATTGTATAGCACTATTCTTCCACTTTCGATTTCATGCATTTATGTTCGAATAAGTAGGTGAAAATCATAGCATAATCTGTTGTGTATCTACCTTTTTACTTATACTTGATTATTATTTCAGCTCAGCTGCTTTCTACTGTCTTGCGTTGGCATCTGCCTGGCGACTTTTGGAACTGAACAGTTAGTATTAAATGTTTGCATGTTTTTGTCTTGTGCTGTATTTTTTCAACTATTTTGTATCTACTTCGTGAACTCTTCGTACACCCTTCACTTGTTTGCATAGAATTAGTAACGCGTGATGGCGGCGGAACCGCAAAAAGCCGCTACTGTTCATAGTTGAAGCAATTTGGTAGAGATTTCTAAGAGTCCCCAGATTCCCACGTCTCTTCTTTGTGGTAAATAGTGAAAACCATCCTATTGTGTTAAATAACAGATAACCTTACACTTTGTTCTCACTTCAGCTTGGCGAACAATTATTTTGTTTTGAAATCGTATGGTTGGATTCATCTCTCGTTATTACTATCTTGTGACATTGGATGTAGCTCACGTGCACGTTTCTTTTTCAGTGTTCATATTCGAGTTCATCTCCCTGAGATGCACCATGACTCCAAGGATGTGCTAATTCACGAGCATCATCATAACGATGGCGCCAGCTACGGAGGAGGCGGCGGCGGCGGCTACGGCAGTGGCCACGGAGGAGGCGGCGGTGGCTACGGCGGTGGCCACGGAGGAGGCGGCGGTGGCTACGGCGGTGGCCACGGAGGAGGCGGCGGCGGCTACGGCGGTGGCAGCTTTGCAGACCACTTGCACGGCGGCTTTATCGATCACCTGAAAGGACACGGCGGTGGAAGCGGTGGCTATGACTTTGGAGGCGGACACGGAGGCCACGGGGGAGGTGGAGGAGACTTCGGTGGTGGGCATGGAGGCCATGATTTTGGAGGTGACATTGGCGGCGGACACGGAGGCTATGACTTAGGCGGTGGACACGGTGGAGATCACGGAGGCCACGGAGGAGGTGGATACGACTTCGGTGGCGGGCATGGAGGCCACGGTTTTGGAGGTGACATCGGCGGCGGACACGGAGGCTATGACTTAGGCGGTGGACACGGTGGAGATAGCTATGCCGAATTATTGGGCGGTCACGGATCTAGCGGTGGATTTGGTGGTGGATTTGGCGGTGGCCTCAGTAGCGGCCATAAAAAGGGCAGCGGCGGTTTCGGTGGATACAGTGGCGGAAACGGAGGCGGCTACGCAGGCGGCCATGGAGGCGGCCACGGAGGGTTCAGCGGCAACGATATTGGCTTCGGAGGTGGTGGCGGCGGATTCTCCAGCGGTAACTTTGGCGACCACGGAGATGATAGCTTCTCAGACGGACATGATAGCTATAACACACTTGGCGGCGGCAGTGGAGGCCATGGAGGCGGTCATAGCAGTGGTGGCTATGAAGGTCATGGTGGAGATATCTACAATTTAATCATGGGTGCTCATTCAGGTGGCGGATCTGGTGGTTACGGCGGCGGCAACGGAGGTGGCTTCGAAGGTCATGGAGGCCATGGGGGTCTTACAGACAGCTACATCGATGCTTTGTCCGCCGCCCATGGTGGAGGCCCTTATCATAAGTGAACCACGTGTTCACCCATTCCTTGCAAATGGAAAAAACCTTCTAAGTCATAGTATTCAAATGATTCTCTTACTTCATTGTTGTTGTTACGTGTGTACCTAGATGTATTTTAACTTATTGTGTTTTTGTGTATGTGCCTGAATAAAATATTAAATTAACACTAATGTTTTATTGACATATCCCTTTCGTAGTAAACAAATTCTAGACACAAAATAGGGTAAAAATAGTAGGTAGTTGAGAGTGAGGCAAGTTAAGAGTAGGTGTTTGTTTGTACAAATCAAATCATGATCAGATATCGACATGGGGTCCAGAAGTCGGTTTTTGATGACTAACGAAATGCTTTTTAAGGCAAAACTAGATCCTCTCTGAAAGGTCTTCATTTGTTCATTGTGTGTGGCTTTGCTCACGCAGTACCTACCCAATAAGATGTAGGTAACTAGCAATCTATTAGAGAAAGAATTTTCAAAATCGGACTAGTTCTGGATAATAACGCCTTCATACAAACTTACAATTTTTACGCACATCATCATAAACTGATACTATACTATTGATAAATCAACAATAATAAAAAATGTTGAACGATTCACATAGCATCATCTAGCCCCAAGCTAAGCAGAGCTTACGGTAGGAAACTACAGAACATATTTATATAAGTTAAACATTGTACGTCCATAATTAATGGATACACTGTTCTTCCACCTAGCTTTTAAGATCTTTTTTGTACGCAGTTTCTACAATAATTAAAAATAAATATATAAATAAAATAAAGTGTAAAACACCCCTTCGAGTCGCACCACAGAGGCTGGTCTGGGTAGTGAATGCATTAAAATATTTTCAGTAAGTGGGGCTTTGAACTCGACTACGGCTACTATTGATATTCTCTTTCACCCGAACTATAACAACATAGAATCAATTGACACCTGATTAATTGAAATCGAATTAAGTAATTAGTAGTTTAGGCGCTACGGTGGAACACAAATACAAACAAATCTATTCATTCAAAAATTCATTAAAAATGGGACCCCTCCACCTGATTGGGACCATGATTAGGGGTTACAAAAGCGCGCCTTTTCCCTGCAATTACAGTTCCTTTAAATTATAGGCGGTTCCTAATCACGTGATCACGAGGCTAAGATTGCAATGCCACTCAATGAGCGAAACTATACAATTTTATAGAAACTAAGATACCACAATGTTTGTGTGAAGTAACGTGCAGGTACAGGATGCATCTCGATAACAAGATCAAAGAAAAGGACACTAATACAAAACCAAACTAATAACTTCAACCACCTTCAACTGAATTTTATGGCATTCATGTAGAACATTTTCCGACTCACTTAATAGGCTGCATAAACGCATAATCCAGAAATAGCGAGTTTACTAGTATGAAATAAATGATAGTGTGAATAGTGTGAAGAGTTGATTTTACCTATTTTTCTATCCGTCCTAGAAAAATGGGTGGTAAAAACAACTTTTATCGATCGAACTTAGCATCCCCTTAGCACACGAACTGTATGACGTTTCCTGCAAAACATTTTTGGAGAGGAATAGGAAATTACTCTAAAATCAGACATGAATTTTAAGAATCAATCAACTCCTATAAGATTATTATAGCAAACGTCGGTGTTTGCTGCTTTGAGTATGAAATGTATAATATGATAAAGTTTGATAGGTACCCATAATGATATATCCGTTTTTTCTATTTACCGTTTTGCTGGTACGTTTAAGGTTTTATACAGGGAGTCCCACGGCCATGGGACATGAAGGTCAAGTAGGGACCAGAAATATTGAAGATAGTAAGTTTTACAGAAAGAGTAATTTCGTTATTTTTAAAAATAAGTAACTAAGTAAGCAAACTAATAAAACTACTTGCCGTATCCGGTAATCGAACCCACTAAAATCGAAAAAATAACACCATGTTTTTTTATGGCTCCGATCTGTAGAGTCATAATAATAATAATTATAATAATCAATATAATAATTATTGGATATTAAATGAGAGAAAGACCATGAAATCTGGCAAAAACTGGGGAGACAATGCAAACAAGAGAGGTCAGGCGTCCTACGCCTGACCTCTCTCCGCTAGTGTCGGTAAGGAGCGAATAAGGAGTGCACAAACACTTGTGTTTGTACAAACACTTGTGCACTAATAAAATGTCCTGTGCATATAGCCAGTGACTGTTGAGACTGCCGCCGCCGGTATCAAAATTCGGCTAGGAGGATATCATTATCATAGTACTACCTATATACCTGTAAGACTGCCGCCTGAAGGCAAATCGTACCGCATTCCGCGAACCCGTGCTTAAATCCACACGTTGGACAAGGCATTGTCTACGTACCTACCTATACCAAGACGATTGCTGTTCTTGTAATGCTAAAAATTTGCTATAGATTGCCAAAACCGGTGATGGTCACCGTCAGCCGACTGCAGCAGGTTGTATAACTGGTGTAAACGAACCAGACAAAGTGCTTCGTCTCGTCCTAGTTTTTTGGCATATGAAATGGTGTGTTCATTAATTTTATTATGCAATGTTTATTGGACAGATTTGATTCTAATGACTGACTGTACCGATCAGTGCCATAAAATATACAGGCTGATAAATTTTAGTGGTTCGATTAACTGCTATGGCAAGTAATTATTCAAAATCTGCGAATGCAGCTTTACTTATTTTTAAAAATAAAGTAATGTTTCCTTTCAGCAAAACTTCCTATCCTTAATATTTCTGATACTTGCCCTCCATGTCCCATGGCCGTGGGACACCTGTAGACTAGAGCATTACAATGTAATGTAACGTTCTTACGAATGGTACAATACAGACAATTGCTCAGTTTCCTAAAGCATTTCCATTTTATGTATCTTGCGAATGCTCGACGCTGTGTTCGACGTACTGCTCACGTCGAGTGAGTGTCAAGTGTGTGTCGAGTGATTTTACCTGTAACATTTATTTCTACCTTGCGTACATTTTGCCTCGAACGCGCACCTTACGCCCCTCCGTCACTAGCGTGTAGTATAGTTTTTTAATATCTGTGCCCGCGTTCATGGTTTTGCTCGATAAAATGTTACACTAAATCGCTCGTTGGTTTTTAAAATCAGGTTGTATCAAAACATCGAGTGTCATGTTCGAAGTGTGCTTCTAGTAAATTCAAAAGCAGCGAATGCTCGATGTTCTGATTCTAGTAAATGCTCTAGTCTATACTCACCTTATGGCTTCCATTTATTACTGTATAAATGCATGTCAGTTAAGTTCAGTTTCAATATTCGTATTTATTTAAAATAAAAAGGATTTCGTTTTATTTATAAGGTATTTTAATCTCTTCAACTTCGTCTTAGAGTTCGTGTAAAATGCATTATAATCGTTCGCACTTTCTTCATAAACGAGTTAATCTATATTTTGTAGCCATACGTGTTACACAACTTGTTCAGGGGAGCAACTTTTAATACTAAGTTGGTAAATAATTTATGTCACACACATCCGGCACTCACATACCCCAACTCACTAGTCCATTATTTGTATCTACTATTGTTAAAAGCACTTCTAAAAGCCCAGTTCAGTATCAGATCCGGTCACCATACTTTAGGCTGCCCGTCGACTGGGAATTGCCAGGGACTTGCATAGATGAGAATCTTGAAGAGCGAGGAGGTAATGACACCGGTCGCTTCTTCTCTTGTAGGTCAAAAACTGAAACCGGTTTTTCTTTTTTAGGTCTTAGAGTAATTTCCATAGGTCGAACCTCTATGAATTCAATGGTTTCAGTGGGGAGAGTTTCTGATTCATTGTCAGGATAATCCGACTGAGCGGCAGTAGTCGCTACCGTGGGCTCTTGAGTAGAGGAAGTACTAGGTGTTGGTGCTGCTACGTATTGGAAGTGGTCGTTAGAAGCTTCTCCGACTGATAACGGATCAGTTTCTTGTAAAGCTTTAGCAGCCATGGCTGAATAATACGAATGAACAGGTGAAGATTCCTTTATAGTGTAAGGGGTCGATGTGGCGGAATTGAGTCCTTTATCTTCAAATTTACGGTAAGTATCAAGATTACCTGAAAGTCCATCGTGCGCTGGAAATTGCAAACCTGCCAAATGGTCTACATGCGTCTGATGATCCATCCCCCCGAAACTTAAATTTTGCCTGGAAACTGACTTCTTTTTATCTTTTTTCCCTTGGAAATTTGAAAACGGGTTATTGGTGTTATCCCCCGTTACGCGCACGTTTGGTGATGAAGCATACGCGTTGTAATCGTTATAGTTATAGTTGTCTTTGAAATTGAGCAAGGGGTCTTTGAATTTCTTGAGGTTTGTGAGAGCGGGACGATTAATTGACTTGGGTTTGTAGTCGTGAACGATGGCGGAGGACATCGTGAAGGGAGAAGGCGCGCTGCTTAACTGCTGGCCGTAGTTATGCACTTCTTTGTCCGGGGCAAAATAGAGCGATGCTCCGCCGTAGCGAGTTTTGTCATTCTCTGCTCCTCGAAAATTGAACGACGGATTATACCCCGGGTTCTGATCGTTAGGTAATCCGTAAAATGTAGGGTTCGTTGGTTGAGGCGGCGTGTAATGTTTGTTATACGGCGAATACATGCTCTCATAATACCTATAGTCATCTTGCCCTTTTGGAGTCTTGGGATACTTTTGATTAAACTTTTTTACGTTTTTAGTATTGATTCTGCCTCCTCGGATAAGTTGACCTTGACTGGTATAGGAGATTTTCGGAGGGAGCAACATTTGTTCTCTAGTTATATCTACATCTGAAGGAATCTCTCCGTGATCATGGAACACATGATCATGTGTGACTTCCCGAGGATTATAAGCCATATATTCTAAATGAGGTGGAGTGCCCATCGAGCCCAAGGCGGCTAAGTGCTCCGACGGGTACGCCAGAATGGCTGGTGAGTTTCTGAATCCCAACGGGCTCGCGTGACCGGCTAGGCTGGACATGCTACCAGCTATAGGATCTACTCTCGCATCGTTATAAACCAGCTTGTGGATGTGCTCCTCACTGTACGTGTGAATGTGTTCGGTATCACCGTCGATTATTTTTTCGACTCTGTGCGGTCGTCTTATCTTTTTAATCGTTCCAGACCCATCCAAATCCGAATAGAATTGTTCGTGGAAATTTGACACTGGGTGTTCGTCTTCCTGAGGTTGAGATTTTGGCGGAGCCCGCTGTTTCGACCTCGGTTTTCGAGAAGAAGAAACTTTTTTTCGTGGGGACTCATTGTTTGCCTTTACGATCTTATTTTTTTTAGGAGAGTAGTTAGTATCCTGGAATGCAAGAGGCTGTGGCAAGTAGGAGGCATCCGTTGGCTCCGGAGGAGGGGCTAGGTCGTAGTCGTTGCTGAAATCCGAGGGTTGCGGGCCGTAAAAGCCGCGCGCGCGGTACAGCGGGACCAGGTGCGAGGGTGCGCCGCCACCGGGCTCCTCGTACGCCTCCGCCCCGCCGTAGGGCGGCAGCGCCACGCTCGTTGGCAATGCCATGGCGCCCTCGGCGCTCGGCATGTACGCCGGGGCATAGTGCCCGGGCGCGGGGTGATTCGTTATGTATATCTTCTTGTGATGATGGATGTGCTTGACTTTCTGCGGTAGATGTATGCGAATCTTTTTCCTGTAACAAAAGGAAATTATAGTGCCGGTATTCGGTAGTTAAGTGTTGAATCGCATGCATGCGCGGCGCTCGCTTTTTATGATAGCGGAGGTTCCGTCTAGCGGTGTCAATGGCTCCGCGCGTGACGCGACAACGGCTTTCGCTCTCCGCCGATGCCGTCGCGACGTCGGCGCCGCCGCCTCGCCGCTCATACTCCTCGAATCACTATTTTAATTATTTTCATAATCATTAATCACCGGCGGCAGTTAAAGTTTGTTTGATTGGGGGGTAAATTGGCGCTTTCTACGCGACACGCGTGGATAACGCGTTTACTTCAATGTCGACGGTTCATCGTTCAGCTAAGCATAGCGGCGAAACACATCAATTAATCGCAATTGCGCTTCGGCACACTGACATTGACTGTGCCTTTAGTTTCCATCGCAGTGCTTCTGTGTTATAATGAGTGAAAGTAAGCTAATCACACGCTTGTAGGGGATGAAATCGAATGTTTTATGTGACATAAGTTATTTTCTCAGTAGAATGAGGTTCTTATAACAGTGAAGTAAGCACTGACTCATCCCTTACGACTTCTTGATATTTTACGCAAGCACATCATGGGTGTCTGAAAAATTACATATTATATATAGGCTTGCTCTGAAATGATTGAAAACCATTTCAGTGGGTATGTAGGTAAGCAAATACTTGGATACAAAAAACATGACTTACTTAGCTCCTTCTGCCGTGACACATAATGAAGCAACAGCTACCAGAAGTGTGAACTACAACAAAAGAAAAATACATAAATATTTTTTGTCCGTTTCAAAATAAAACCTATTGGATTTACTTATAGTATTGTTTACTAAAAATATTGTTTATAACTACCTAAGTGCGAGTGTTGTCCATGTGTACGTAATCAAAGCACGCCCTTGAATAGAAGCGGGCATTTGGGTGTGAACGGATGTAGGGGATGTAGGGTAGTAGTTTTAAGAACCATATGGTTCTTAAAACGCGCGCTACAAAACGCCTGATGTGTACATAGGCTCATAGCTCTCCAAATCTCGAAAGTTTCTGTCTCCACACCATATTAACAAAACTAACCGAGGTTAACAGACGACCTATGTTGCCCGGGGCGAAGATCCGCCTGTGACGCAGGAGGTTGTGAGTGCGATTCCCGCCTTGGGACAAAAGTTTGTACAATCTGCAAATATTTGTTCCCGGTGATCTGGGTATTTTCCATGTATAGTAAATAATATCAATCTATATGATGTATTGTATTAAGTATATCAGTCATCCATAACACAAGCTCTGCTTAGCTTGGGGCTAGATAATGCTGTGTGGATTGTCCAGCACGATTGTTATTATTTTCTTAAAACTTTCACAGTCGTAGTTTTTGCACAGGAATAACCTAAAAATACTTTATGTCGTACCCCAACTATGACTGCACATGAACTCGTAATTTTAGATCACTGCTGGACAAAGGGCTTACTTCCATCATTCGTACCTTCATACCTTACCTACCGACTTGTTCCATGTATTCTTTTATTTTGCTGTTAAAGGGTATTATAATTTTTATGAGCTTGTTTATTGAAGGTGTAAATTTTGTTTATATTTTATTTTGCTATTTATTTTATTTCAATTATAAGTGTTTGTATTTTTTTCGGTGTGAATATTATTGTTGTTTTGTGTCTATTTTATATGCTGCGTAATTTTTATTGGTAAATTGTTGTTCTATTGTATAGAGTTCTAGATAGTTACGGTTTAGGCTAAGTGTTTCTGTCATGTTATATCTCTATGGTCAAATAAATAATTTGTAATTGTGGATCCGGGCGATTATGGTCCCCTGGACAAGTCTTAGCGATGACCGCCTAGGCCGTCTAGTCGGGGTCGTCAGGGTGGCCTCTGAACTTCTTGTGAGACACTGAGACCCACTATTTATCTGGGTCCGTAATCATAAAAACAAAATCGTAGTTTCGGATTCGTTTTCGTGCAAACGCAAATCATAGGCAAGCGGCGTAAGAGTTGGTGTTGCACGACAACGAAAACGAAAATTCGATTTTCCTTTTGCGAGTAAGTACCCTGAGCTTCTATCAGGCCCACATTCTATCAGAGATACAACACACGTGTCCGACTCAAACTGGCAAATTGTGGATGACTAAAAAGCGATTTTGTACGGAATCACTGGATTAAAATTCGTACCAATATTTTCATCTTGTGTTGGAATACCCTATTCTTATCGTGCGAAATTTAATGCATCATTATGAAACTAATGTTTGAAATAAATAAAGTAAACGATTTATGATACAACGCACCGTCAATACTGTACCTAATTGATAAAGTTTCGATAATAGGTAAGCGTTATTTGGAATGTCGCTGTGTGAATTGTCCAGCAAGGTTTATAGATTTATTTGGGGTACAAAAGTGCATCTTAGTACAGATATTATATTGCCCTTTATCCCACTTCCCACACCGTTGATTTACGAATTATTACTATAAATTTTGTCGAGAAGCAAGCGAAAATTACAAAATATGTAAAACCCCCGACGATTTTTCTTTGAACCTGCATGACATGATATTTTATTAACAAAGAAAATTATAATCAAGAAATAGAAACGAATAAAAACTAGTATATTACGGCGGCCTATCTGATTTTCATTAAACAAAGCTATGAAATCAACACAACCCGATATATAAAATCTAAATCGGTTCATCGGTACACCAACAACCTCTCACACTAAACGCATTTTCCATCTCGGTTCCGTCGTCGGGGGTGAAAATAATAATACTATGGTATTTTAGTCAGAACCAAAAGGTTAAAGTTTTTAATTGTTAATTTTTATCAAAATTTAAAACATACATGCATAAACTCTATAGAACACTTAATAATTTTTACATTAAAATAAATATATCTACATTACCTATCTATTAAATCAAAGGTTTAATATACTTTGACGATTTTAATTTGATTATCAACTCTGATTATTTAATAATCAGATAGTGAATTAATTATGTTAGTACTAGAAAAGTTTCATTTCGCTAACGAACAACGTAGGTAAATACTTTCATTCATTTAACTCTCACCCGAAAAACTTTGGGCAGATTCTTTAAAGATGAAACTTCTTTTGAATAAAGCACTAATAGCTTTTATGACATTTTTAACAGTTAGCTATCACTGTGTATTCACTTTGGCCTTTACATGTAAGAACTACTTGATACCGATAACGGTAGAAGAAAGGAAGCCGTTTTACTTGGGACCTATCGGTACAGCAGAGGAGACAATCCATAACTTTTGGCACCAGCAAACCGTTGCAACACAGACAACATAGCACAGTCCTTCTCACATATCACAACACATCACATAATACCGACCAATTTCAGCCAATCCATTGTAGCTCGCTTGGCGGTGGTACACGTAAGGCTTTTCTTTTACTTTTCCGTTTAACTCGACAAGTGGAAGCCGCAGTGGCCTTCGAGACCGTATGATAATTAACGCGGTCTGCTTGATCATTTATAACATTCATTTTCACGGCTGAAAGAATTCAGGCAGTGCGCCTCTGTGTAGCGCACCCGCCGATGCATTTGCACACTTATTTGCAAGGCGATAGGTTGAAAATAGGACATAATGTTGTTGCTGAAATATTAGATAGATTATTTTAAAATACTAGATAGTAGATGAGAAAATGTATATATAGGTCAGGTAGTAGGCTTGTACCAACCGGTACCGTTTGGACGCTTTGATAAAACATATTTATCAATAACTAGCTGCTGCCCGCGGCTTCGCCTGCGTAGTTCCCGTTCCCGTGGTAATTCCGGGATAAAACATAGCCTATGTCCGTCTCCTGGTTCTAAGCTGCCTCCCCACCAATTTTCAGCCAAATCGGTTCAGCCGTTCTTGAGTTATAAATAGTGTAACTAACACGACTTTCTTTTATATATATAGATATTCTATTCAGCCAGATAGCGACAGACCAGAAGTTACTTTAATAGTGACGTAGGTTAACATTAATTTTACATACATAGTTTATTACTAATCTCTTATATTATGTATTATCATTGTCGATTGAGCTGTTGCTCACATGTTGTTAGTTAAATTGTGACATCTTTAATTGGTTCTCTGGTGTTATTGCGTAAATTGATTTAAGTTAATTTAAGTCGTTGATTTTCCAATTAATTAAATAAATAAATTATGTAATGTTCAATGAGTTTTCTAGTATCCACACAATGCCCTGCTCAGGGCTAGATACTAGATGATGCTGTGTAGATTGTTCAGCATTATTTAGATAGATAGGTAAATATTTATTTCATTCTGAAATACACAAAACAAAAGTAACAATAAAAAGGTACATCCATAACATAACACAGAAAAATCTTAAAAATTATTGGTGGAATAAAGCTTCGGAAAAACAAGTCGGTGTAGATATAGTATGGAATCAAAAAAGTACAAATTATTTTAATTTATATCATAACATAACATAACATACGATTGAGGTTTAGCTACGTAGAATATTACGTAACAGAGGATAAATGATACGTCCCTTTTCTTTCAGTAGTTTTGAGTTGAAATGTATAGTTAGTTTTTGAGTAGGTCAGTCTGGGATGAAGATTATATTGAATTGGTAGCCGGTAAAAGACCAGGCACATGACGGATAAAACTAGCTTGAATAACTCGTACTTAGGTTTGAGTTTATCACGATCAGGCCATCGTCGTGATGAACTCAAATTGAATAGGTTTCTATTTTCCAAGCCCCAAGATTGTCCCAAAAGATTGTATAGCAGAGCTGGCTTCTCCTGCGTTTTCACTGAGAAAACTTAGCACGTCTTTCTCCGGAGCTTATTTTTACTCCTTGCCAAATATCAAGATCCGTTAAGCTGCTAAGGCGTTCCTAATTCATTATGTTTATTTCATCTTAGATACACATATACATATTTCAGCCATAGATTACTATTTAGATAAACATCTTAAATTTATAGTACACATAATATTCATGAGCGCATGGCACTATGAGTGCGCGTCCAATGTTTCAAGAAAGCGCAGTCCGTGTCCAGCCTTCCAGCTATAACACTTGTAAAAAAACCATTTTTACATACCTTATAACGCTCAATTATGAACAAACTGAAAATCTCATTCAAGTTACGAAATAGAAAAAAGAGTCACTTAAATCAATACAATTAAGAACTAAAGACAAATTAGAACTAGTATTTTCGATTAAAACATTTGAGCTAACTCTAGACTGTTGTGAACAACTTGGAAATAGCACAACTGATCCTCATAAATATCTAATACTATTTGTTATTTTATTAAAGAAAAGATAAATATTATGTAGTTAAGTATATAAATTAAATTCCTTTTTTACAACAATTACGTACCTATAAATCGCTTAATTAAAAATCACGAACCGTTTTACTCAACTTATTAAAAGTATCAACTCACTCGAGATAATTCTTGTAAGGCTATCTCCTAGACTATAATACTCACACTACGAAAAGTCATTCTTTCAACTGTGTCTCGAACAATATGAATAGGTACTAATTCGTCCAATACGCACGCAAGCCACGCACACTGCGCAACGTTTCAACAAAGCTTGGTCAACAATAGCTGCACCGTCAGTCACACAGCGAAGAATTTATTTCCAACTACCTACTAATTTCTTACTTGATCAACAACACAATTTTGTTCTGTTAATGCGTGATTTTTATTTTTGCTAATTCACCTGTTATTATGGTTTGATGTTTTTAGTTGCTAACGTTGTTTTAATTAACGTTTCTATGCCTATAAAGCTAGGTACATGATTAGTATCTATTGAAAATTATGTGATTTGTACCTACATTCAAATCTGAGTGGGTATTGATCGTTTTTTTTTATTGTAAACTTTTCTCATTATGAATAGATATGGTAATATTATTTAAAATAGATACGATCCAGGTTACTTCTCATTGCTAGCTTGTAGACCCTGTAGTTAAACTAATTAACTACGGACGTTGATACATTATATATATTTTTCGCAGGTTTTTAGGTTGCCTTGATTAAAACGATTTATAAAATACAATCCTAACTATCACATTCGAATGCGAATCGGATTCCATTGTTTGTTAATTGTTATAATGTTAATTTGTCAACCAAAACAAATTTTTCTTTTCATTTAACGAATCTTTTTTGTACCTACCTACCTTTGTTTTTAACTGATAAGTAGGTCGGTATAAAGTCAGATTTACCTGCTCGTATTTTAACATTTAAGCTTACCTAAATTTTCTAGTTTTTAGGCTACATTGCATGCATATTTATAAGAACCTAATTGAATTAAAATGTATAAAATACCATCCTTTAAAAAATGTTAAACATATACCTAAGGAAGAGCATGGCATCCTGCCGTAAAACAGTTTTTACTAGTACGGAGGACTGTCACCTTACCAAGGTTCTGGTACTGGTAACATACACAAATAAATACATATATTTAATACTACTTAATCTGTAGATGTAATACTGGAACGAACAGCCTGTTATATTTATTGTAAGTTGTAGCATTATAAATAATAATAATGTACATTTTTGGTTAATAATAAATTTTGTTTGTTTGTTTGTTTGTTTATAAGTTTCAGATAGCTACTGGTACCGCCCCTGACCCGGCGCATCAGGGATGCTTTTCTGTTGCGGATGATTGCGTAAAAGTCATCAACGCGAAGACTAAGATAATCAAAGTAAATTTCACCTTTATAATATTAGGATGGATTATATTTTGCATGCCAGATATCTAAGAAGTTTGATTTCGATTTTCTACCGGTAGAGTTGTATTCGAGCCTGCGCTAATAAATAATGCTCAAACTTATTAATTAACCGACAAGTAAAAAAACGAGTAGGATTTCTGGGATACTCATTATTGTTTGTATTACGCATAACTAAACACGCCTCAACTACATTCTTTTGGCTGTTTTACTGTAAATAAAAAACTACATATTGACCGAATTGTTTACAAATTCGTCATCGTAAGTAAGTATAGGTTGATACATATTATTATGCAAAAGCGTGAGGTTTGTTGGTACTTATGAAATGAAGTGTTGAAATCGAAACAAACTATCATGTCTTACGCGGTTTACATCCGTTCAACATGCACGCATAGGTATTTATCCAGCGAAGCAGTTTTCTTCTTCGAGTTTCTGATGATATTTCTGAATGTTATGTGCACGATGCGCAATGGGAGAGGAAAATTTGCCTCTTTTTTATTCTCCCTACGTTACTCTCGGATCATGGAAGTATCACCAAATTGTTATCTAGAATTTAGGTTTCCCAGTGTTTTTGTTGGCAACAAAGTAGATCGTAATTTGCTGTTGTTTAGAAAACCATAAAGCCAATCTATATATCTGGCTCAGTGTTGATCTACAAAAAGTAATAGTCGTTTATCAACCTTAAATTGTTGGTGTTACCTTTTGGTTTAATTAAACTAGGTTTGCAGTATACACGCTTTTTTTGGATGAAAATTTCGCTCAATTTATTTGAGTTCTGTAAATAAGTACATCTATACAAAGTTACGCCCCATTTCTGTTCAGAGATTTTGGCGATGTCTTTACCCATCTTCATATATTTAACCTTGCGCCCCTATATCTTATTTACCTAAGTCACAGATATTATAATACTATACTAGTACCCAAGTAGAATTTTGTTTTCCCTGCATCTCAATAAGTCACTACAGCGCGATCATTCACTGATATTGTTTGCCCGAGATTAATACAAGTAGCGTCGAACGTCGCGTGCGCACCAAGTAGGTATCTAAGTCACGCAGGTGCGCTGCATCCGCGTTGTAACACCAACTCGTAACGATTACAAACATTGATCATTCACAAACATATTATCCATTTCGTCATCATCCGAATACAATATACAAAAATTTTAATAAGAAACACAAATAAGCTGAACTATACATAAATCAATTAACAAAACTAATTTGTTAAATAAACAAAATTACAATCAATTGATTAGAAACAAATTAGAACTAGTATATATGGGATTTGCGTAGTTCCCTGTCCGCACAACACACACATTTCATATATAAAGCAATCATCATCATCATCATCATCATCAGCCTATATTAGTCCACTGTTGGACATAGGCCTCCCCTAATGAGCGCCATAGCGCCCTGTCTTCAGCTTGCCCCATCCAGCATCTGCCTGCAGTCTTTCGCAGATGGTCATCCCACCTGGCCGGAGGGCGTCCTACACTACGTTTGCCGAGTCGTGGTCTCCACTCAAGAACACGTTTACCCCAGCGGTTGTCGGTTCTTCGCGAGATATAGCCGGCCCACTGCCACTTCAGCTTGCTAATTCTTTGAGCCATGTCGATAACTTTGGTATATTTACATAAAGCAATCAACAAAACAAATTTATTAACAAACAAAATTACAATCAATTGATTAGAAACAAATTAGAACTAGTATTTATGGGATTTGCGTAGTTCCCTGTCCGCACAACACACATTTCGTCATCATCCGAATACAATATACAAAAATTTTAGTAGAAACACAAATAAGCTAAACTATACATAAATCAATCAACAAAACAAATTTATCAACAAAGAAAATGACAATGACAATTTATTAGAAACAAAGGTCTCAGACCCTTCTGACCCGCATGTTCTGACCCTATCTTTAAAAAAGTACCCGTTCGACCCGCTTCGCTTTTCATGTCCCGTTTGACCCGGTTTTCTAACAGGTACAGGCAATGGCAAAATTGGTTTGTCATCGTACAAATTAGAACTAGTATTTACAATCGAAACAATTAGACTATTGCAAACATTGTGGAGTTAGGTCAACTTATCCATCTCAATACAGTCGGAAGCGTCCCCAAGACGCTGGCTGCATTGCCCCGCTTTATGGCAATGCTGATGCGTTGCGATATATTATACTGATCAACAATACTGGACATTATATTTTTTCACACAGCATAATCAGAGGGGCGAGTCTATTTGACGTCTCCTTTTTAACCCCCGATGCAAAAAGAGAGGGGTGTTATAAGTTTAACTTGTCTGTCTGTGTATATGTGTATCTGTATGTGATATCGTAGCTCCCAAACGGATGAACCGATTTTCGTTTAGTGTTTTTTTTGTGTCATAGATAATTTTATCCCGAGTATTCTCAGCCATGTTTCATGAAAATCATGATAATTTTGTTCTTTTGATATGGAATTTGCGTAGTTCCCGTTCCGCACAATAGAGGCGCTGTACCAAATTGTATGGAAAAAGGAGACGCCACGATCACTTCTCATTTGGAACATTTAAATAAATAGACACCCCCGTAATGTCAAAGTATGTCAGCTTGTGTTATGTGCGTTATCAGATGACTGATACGCCACAAACGTATACTCAAATAGCCAAAACAAATACCTGATGATACAAACAATTGGCCTGCGGTGGTAATCGAACCTGCAACCTTGTGTGTCGCATTCGGATCTTCGGCCACCGCGCTAGCTACCAAATTCGTGAAAGAAGGCTAATTACAGCCAAATTAAAGAAACTACATACATAGTTGTGTTCTAGCTAAAACCTACTTGAATATGACAGCAACAGACGACCTCTGTGGCGCAGCGGGCGAAGGTCCGCCTGCGACGCAGGAGGTTGCGGGTTCGATTCCCGCCTCGGGACAAATGTTTGTACGATCTGCAGATATTTGTTCAGGGTGTTCTGGATGTTATTCTATGTATAATAAAAAAAAATATCTAAGTATGTAGTGTATTTTATTATGTATATCAGTTATCTAGTACCCATAACACAAGCTCTGCTTAGCTTGGGGCTAGATGATGCTGTGTGAATTGTCCAGCATTATTTATTTATTTACAGATGCGCGCATCTGTCCACGTCGCGATTCATTTTTAACCCCCGACGCAAAAAGAGAGGTGTTATAAGTTTAACGTGTCTGTCTGTGTATCTGTCTGTGGTATCGTAGGTCCCAAACGTTTTTTGTGTCATAAATAAATAAGCCGAGTGTTTTTAGCCATGTTTCACGAATCTGTCGAGGGGTTTTGAAAATTTTTAATTTAGTTCTTGTATATTGACTGCCTCCGAGTAATAATATGTCATGACAGCTCGCAGGCCACACTTTGAAGCTTGTAGGAAGCCATTCTGTCACTATACAGGGTGGTTTTTTGTGAAGGGCGGTGATGGCCAAGTCCAAAATCACGAGAGAACCAAGGCACCGACTCAAAATTACTTAGGTAAACTTACATTAGTGTAAGAACTTAGTTATTAAGGTTAAATAAAAAGGTTTATTATTTTTCATCAAAAGTAAAAAAATAACTAAGTAAATATGCAGTTATTGTTATCTTATAAATCGAGGGCATGACTCCTTGCATAACTTTTCTTTAATTTGCGTGCTATCGGACTTGGCCATCACCGTCCTTCTCAAAAAAGCACTCTGTATATTAACACATTCAAGGCCCAAAACGTAATTGTCAATCTACTCCCCCGTGTCGCGGCGGCGCGCCCCTGCGGGTTGCACCGCCCGCACCGCGAGGCTGGACAGTGAAAGCGTTAAAATTAATCTAGAGATCGGTTTAAAGAATCTTTATTTCTCAAAGAACATAGTTTACAGTTCACTTAAATGAGAAAAAAATAAATTTTGTACTTATATTTAAGTATCTGCTTTGGTTAATATGTAAGTTCGAGTGTGTTTATTTACCAATTAACCTAGTGTACAAACTAATTGATACAAAACAAAATAAAGAAAATAGCAATGATAGAAATTAAAACAACTTAATCTAATATCTCAGTAAAGGAACAAAACTAGAATTACCAAATGGGTATATTCGTCGCTGCACATAGAGAACCCACTATCCATCATTTTCTATAGACCTAGTTACATAATCTACTTATTATTAGAATGAAATATTTTAAGAATACCAGCTCGTCAAAGCTAAGTAATAAAAGTTGTGATGTTAGCCACACACGGGCCTACCCTCATTTTTACCGGCCGGTGGCCGCCTGCTCGTAGGCCTGTGCTATTGTTTTTGCCAAGCGTTTTTTGTGCACGTTGACAAAGCGTGCACAAGTAGTCCAAGAGCGAGGAAGCTTTAATATTATCTTATATTGCTTTTTGTAAAATTTGGTTAAGATGGTTTTAGTTAAATATTTTTTTCTTTTTTATTTAGTTTTTAGTTTCATTTAATACCTACGTATTATTTAATGAGAAAAAAAAATATGTTTTTATTTAATTTATGAAGTTATTGAAATCTAAAATCACGTTTTATTTCAAGATATTGTTCTTTTAAACTATTGTTTCCGATCTTTAGCCAGAAAATGTTGCTTTAATTTATTTTTAAAAATCTGCATACTCATAGAATCTTTTATTTCCCCTGGTAGTTGATATATCAGTACCCCTTCATAAAGTAGGTTCTTTTTGCCGTAGTTAACCGTCCTGGGGGGCGTACATACAGTTTATTTGTATTTCTTAGGTTATATTTATATTTTTTAATCGTGAGTGTAATATTGGACTGGATTTTTTTTGTTAAAATCTTTCTTATGAGTACACATGTATTTATATTAAATATTTGTGTTAAATTTAGTAATTTGGTTTTGTTATACAATGTTTCTGTTGGAGTTAGGTAGTCATAACTATATAATCTTTTAATAACTTTGTTTTGTGCTACTATAAACTGTTTAATTGTAGTTTTTGGGGCTGATCCCCATATTTCAACTAGGTATTCCAGATGAGGTTTAATAAGAGCGTTATAAATGGTGTTTCTTATTTTTGGGGGTACACAATTGCTCATATTGCGCAGGGCGCCAGTAAGAGATATAAGTTTGGATCTTACAAAGTCGATATGCGGCTTCCATGATAATTTGTCATCTAGCAGCAAACCTAGATACTTTTCTGTACTCGACCGTTTTATTGCGATGTTGTTTACTTTAGGTGGGTTATAAATAGAAATTATTTTGTTTTTAGCAGCAAAAATCATGTAGGAAGTTTTTGAAACATTTATTGTCGTAGGTTGTGTAAGAGCCACTCATTTAACGTGTCAAGATCTTTTTGAGCTTCGTCAACTATACTTTGCATAGACTGACCAAAATAAAAGAGACAAGTGTCATCTGCGTACACTGTTAAGTAACCTGTTAGTCCAATTTGATTTATATTATTGATATAGATAAGAAATAGCAACGGTCCTAAGATGGAGCCTTGTGGGACACCGCATGTTATTTTCCGTACAGAGATAAGTAACAAGATAAGTTAATTTAGGCCCACATTTGATTGCCCATTTTATGCTGTGCGGTAGCGGTGTTCCATTAATGTACGCAGAGCTTTACTATAACCAGAACACTTCTTGTCAAAATAGCTTTACGGAATCTCAAAAAAGACACACCTTCTGTTCCACAAACTACCTTACTAAACTTATTTACGTCTCATTTGTTAGTCCACTGCTGGACATATGCCTTCCTTAATGAGCGCCATAGCGCCCTGTCTTCAGCTTGCTGCATCCTGTATCTGCCTGCAGTCTTTCGCAGGTCGTCATCCCTTCTTGTCGGAGGGCGTTTGCCGAGTCGTGGTCTCCACTCAAGAACACGTTTACTCCAGCGGTTATAGGTTCTTTGTGAGATATGGCCGATATCTTCAGCTTGCTAATTCTTCTTATTTACGAATGATACTAGGTTCAATTAAATTAGAACGAACGCAGCGATCAATTTTAAAAGTCCTAAACTTTAAAAGTTTAAACCTTTTAGATACCCTACATATGACCTTAGAAACAAAAGTATTAACTGTTCGTCAGCTTTTTGTTAAACTCTGTGTGCTAAGACAACATACCTACCAATGTCACACTGATAACACTGAAAAAAGGAGATCTCATCAGGTCTTTAAGGTTCCTAATTGTAGAACGGTTTTTGCGCAAGGTTTTACATCTTTTCTAGGTCCTTTACTTTATAACAGACTAAATAAAAAAATAAACATTAAAGGTTTAAGTAAATATAAATGCAATCAAGCTTTGGAGGGTTTTTTGCTCAATCTGAACTATGATAATACTGAAAGTCTATTACAAATCATAAAATAAATCTAACCTAGCTACTAACTCAACATATCATAATATTTATATATATAATTTTATTCTACAATTGTTTATCATACTATTGTGATAAATATAATGTTATAGAACTAAAACTCTAATTTGGTTTGTCTGAGTTTCTGATTTCTTGTATACAGTTTCACACATCTATATATAAAATAACATATGTAACTCCAATATAATATAGTTATACATATAGTTTAAGTTTGATAGCTCTATGCCGCTAGACTAGATTATTTAAAAGAATAAAATATAAATGTATTTATATAAATGTATTTGTGTAGAGATACCATTACGGTAAATGTTGATCAGGCGCGACTCACGGCGAGTACTTTGTTGATCCAAAAACACATGTTGATCCGAGCCTCTTTTGTTGATCTATTATGCATTTCCAGGAACAAGTGTGGCTCCGACCAGATCAACATTTGACCTTCCGTAGCCTTAGGCATTATGATACCATTTGTTGATCCAATATACAAATCCATTTTGCACAAGTTGATCCGATTCAAATGAACCAATCAGAACGCAGCATTGGTCGAAAATGGCTGCGACGTTGCCGCTCCGTCTGGGGGAGGGGTCGACTCGTGTAGAATCGTACTGACTAGGTAACGCCATGTTCCATGACATTTATTATTTATTGTGACATCGCGTTCCCTAGTCATTATTTAATTATTCAAAATCCATTGCGTACAATTTTCTACGGTCAAATGTTGATCCGTCAATACTTTTTAGCGATGATTATGTAACTATTTTGTTATTTTAGGGTTTCGAAATCGGTTTCGAAACCCTCATGGTCTCGTGTTGTCTATCCTTTTCTCCCTTTAATACATCAGCAACTACCGCAGCTATTAACTTTATGCTGAAAAGCTGAAATTTAAAATAATAGTACATTTGTGCACCTTAACAGATATAAAGAAAAATAAACGAAAATAAAAAAAAATTAGAATGAAATTTTTTAAAGGTATCGTTTTGTAGAGTATTAAAATTTCTGCAGGTTTTATACTTCTTAAAATAGGTAAAAGGGGGGAATAATTTTTTAAAGGGAGATTACCTCACCGAGTAAGGTATCAAATGAAAGGTATCGGTTTGTACATTTTAGAACCGTTCTGGAAATTTCTGTAGGTAACATTTTTTTAAAAATATTTTGATAAAAGTCGATAAATTGAACATAGCCCCCTAATCTCCGAAGTATGCACAGCGATCCATCTTAAATGTAGGTCGGTCGGTAGCTACTACTTTTAGGTAGAACCGGTACCTTAAGTACCTACCCACATATTTGTATAATTAACAAACGTTCAAAACCCTCGGCGCGCAAGTTACGCTTGCGCTTAACGAATCTTGTTTGTTTGTGTTACTAACTGAAACCTTTAACCAAATAAACAGTTATTTTTTGTGATTTATTTCTTGGTATTTCGTACCTTGTTTAGTTTTTAGGGTTCCGTACCTCAAAAGGTAAAAATTAACCCCTATAGGATCACTTTGTTGTCCATCTGTCTGTCTGTCTGTCGGTCTGTCCATCTGTCAACCCTCTTTTCTCAGGAACGCGTGGTATCGAGTTGAAATTTTCGTCAAATACTCAAGTCCGTAACTTCTTGAAGCCGTGATATAAATAAAACTCCTAAGTCAATGCATTCAAAAGTTGCAGCCGTTTATGTCCGAATATTTTAGATTTCCAAGGGAATCTCAAGCACACAAAACCTATAACCTGCGGGAAGTACCCACTTCCCGCAGACCTGGAATCATGAAATTTTATGAGGAGCACGGTCTTATAGCACAAGTAATGAAAAAAATCGGAAAACCATAAATTTGTAATTTATTCACTTTAAAAAATTACTTTTAATGCTCGCCATGGACCAAAACCTATAGTGTACTTCCCGTAGACCTAGAATTATGAAATTTGGCAAGATGTAGCCCAAATAAAGGAAAAAATCCGAAAAAAGGAAATTTGTAATTAATCACAAAAAAAAACTTGATTCTAGCTATAGACCAAAACCTATAGGGTACTTCCTGCTTATCTAGAATCATAATATTTGTTACAATTAAACGGAACCCTTAGTGCGTGAGTTCGACTCGCACGTATCGTTTTATTTCTTTATAGCTTTTGTAATTGTTATGTATCAAATAAATTATTTAATTTCATTTTATTTTCGCCTAAATATCTACGTTACACCTATCAGGGCCCACAGTAGTGGACCGTGTGGAGTACACAACCTCCACCAGGAACCCTTTTCTCAAACCACCTCGAGGCGGATCTTGTTTAAGAAGGGAGAGATACCCATCTTAAAGAACAGACTGAGAAAACTCTCCTGAATAACTACAGACCATCACCTTATCGAAATTGTTTCTGAGTGTACTTATCTTGGGCAAATTCTGCAATCAGGGGAAATTCAGGCCTCCAGTCATGTAAAAATAGTTTTGAGAAGGAGGCCAAGGAGATGATCCAGCTAGGGTGGGCAGTGTATGGAAAACTATGTCGAAACTTCTCGTCATCCATACCGCAATGTTTGAATGATAAAGGTTTCAATCAGTGCCTCCTATAACCGTCATGACCTACGGAGCTGAGCCGTGGATACTCACGGTAGGGCTGGTCCACCAGTTCAAAGCCGCTCAGCGAGCTATGGAAAGATCTATGCTCGGAGTCTTTCTGAAGGATAGGATTCGTAACGAAAACATCTGAGGGAGAACCAAAACCAAACTATATCTCGCGAAGAACCGACAACCACTGGGGTAAACGTGTCCTTGAGTGGAGACTGTGACTCGGCAAACGTAGTGTAGGATGCTCTCCAGCCAGGTGGGATGACGATCTGCGAAAGACTGCAAGTAGATGCTGGATGCGGCAAGCTGAAGACAGGCTCACTAGGGGTGGCCTATGTGCAGCAGTGGACTGTAGATGATGATGATGATGAACCTACCTTAAGTTGGGGTATGATCAGTGAAGATCGTATGTAATTTATTTTAGCCGAATTATTAGCAAATATGTCTTAATTCAGCCGAAGTTAATTTCATACGGTTCATTCACCTCACGTCCGCTCTCATAACCAATAACTACCTACATTTTCTACTCAAAAGTGGTCGGAACTACTTAAACATGTAATTTGTCAGTTTCACAGTCGCGGCGTTGCGGCGTTGCCGCTTTGAAAACAGACGAAGTAGTCATTTGTGGCTCCAGAGTCTGCGGATCAACATTGTCTAAGCTAATATTACGCGTAGTTAAATATGTAACGGATGTGAAAAAGACGTTTTAGTGTAAAATTTGTGACCGTTAGTGGATCAACAAAATTTTGATATTTTGGGATATTTTGTATGCGAGTATCTCGATAACCAGTTAATGTAGATCTAGCGTTGCCATGTGCTCTTCAAATGTGGATCAAAGTATATCTGTTTACTAGGTTTAGAGTCGAATGTACACTTGAAATAGGTGGATCAACATTTCTTAAGAAATCGTACTGGATCAACAATTACCGTGAAAGGTTCATTATATATATACAAAATATATTTATATATATATTTGTACGAAAGATTTATATAAAAGAATAGAATATATTTAGATAATAATATTAACTTATCATCTTGTGTCTACATTATATTCTACAGACTTTAGTACGTGCAATAGCACACTACCTACACAGGTATTAGCATAATTTTAGTGATTTGTCTATATTGTCATCTTATACTACTTGTTTACAACTTGGTAAATCAAAGCGATAACGAGTGTGCTGCAAAATGGACATTCTAAAATGAGCCTTAATGCAAGGGACGAGAATCGCTACCACGCCGTAACTGAGTGTTACACTAGCGCGGGTAGAAACTCTGTAACTTGTATGCTTAAAAAATGTAACCTACCGCAAAATTGTGAATTTGTTGAAATGTTTTTTTACATATTTTGTAAAAGTACTGTTAAGACATTATTACAGTTTTAAGTGTACATGGTTTTTATAAGATGCTTAATAAAGTTATTTCTATTTCTATTTCTATTTCTAATTAAGCCTGAGTGTGCATTTCCGGTAGACAGCAAGAGAGCAGCGTAATTTCCGTATTGTACTGGCTTGTGTGTTTTATTTACTAAATATCTTTCTTTTCTATTTTTGTTAATTCAGCAAGAATCAGGAATTCATAATAATGAGTAGAGAATATTCACAGTAATGTATTTATGTTCCTAGTATAATGTATTTGACGAGTGAGTTAGTGCATCAGTAAATTGATCTACAACGGAATGGATAGAAAGATGAAAATCAGTACAATAAATAGCGTTGTAATAAGTAATTATTTTGAAACGGTTTAATGTATAGCTATCGACTCGATAACAAATTCTTTAATTATTCTTTTAAAAAATACGTACCCCATCAAACAAATATTACTCCAATTCCTTCACACACAACGTGGCCTTTATTATACGCGAGTTCCTTTTTGTGCAACTCACCCCCGGATAGGTAGGTACTACTAATTTATACCTTGTTCATTTTGTGAGTTGAGTCATTGCTCAATCCATCCCATTGGACACAATATAGGTTGGATAAAGAAGGGTCCCAGTGCTCAATTTGCTTAACCCCCAAATATTCAAACGCAACTCAGATTTAAGTTGGTCGCAAGTACCTATAGACAGTTTGCATTGAAAATCTGTCAGAAATTCGTCACTTGATACGAACTTGACTTAACTCAGAAAATAAACAAGGTATAAATTAGTAGAAAAATATCTGATGTGACAGATAATGACATCTTGTGTGAAAACTGACAACTAAGGTAAAAAATTACAGCTAAGGAGAAGAAGATCCGTCAAGTGCGAGTGTAACTCGCGCGCCGAGGTTTAGAATTAGAAAGTTTGTCAATTATACAAATACTAACTTCTGCCCGCGGCTTCGCACGCGTATTTTCGGTATAATAACTAGCCTATTATCTAAGTTATGCTATGATCTAAATGTAGGTCAAATTTCATCTTGATCTGTTCAGTAACAAAAATTTCATATTTCACAAACTTTCGGCTTTATAATATTATTAGGTTAGGAATTTAGGATAGGATGTAGTAAAGGTACCGGTTATAGACTACGCTATTTAATAAATACCTAAAAATAGTAGGTACCAACTTACATTTCAAATGGATCTCTCTGCATACTTCGGTGATAGTAGTTGTAAGTTTTTCTATTTTTTTTTAAATATTTCGAAAAGTATAAATGTTATAGAAATTCGAAAAACTGTTTATAAGTATACGAACCGGTACCTTTCATTTGATTTCCTTTATTCATTGCCATTGATTTTCAAAAAAGTTACAGTTAGCAAGAAAATTGGCATTTTACCTTTAATGCAAGAGTGCGTGTAAAAAAAGGACACGAATAGAAAAAATAAACAATTTTTTGCAAAAAAATTATCGCAAACAAAAAATTCACAAGTTGATCCTCTCGATGTCCAGAATCGCCCCCTTTCGGCTTACTTTTATCCTTTCCGTAGCACCCTGTATGGAAAAAAATCTTAATTATTATAAAAAGAGATGGCCAATTTTGGTCCAGTCAGTGTTAACATACAATCGTAATTTCAATGGCATTTTGATGGAAAGTCAGTAAACGGGTATACGGCAGTGAAGCATGTTATTACTGTGGAAATATACTTTTTGATTTACTTATAGGTATTTATTGTAAGAAATAAGGAAGGAAAGCCATAGTACGATCTAGACACGGCAGTGTGCCGGCCAACGTCGATAGAGAAATGGTCGACGACGACTAGCAACGTGTATATTGAACAGAAAAAACATGTTTGGTACAATATTAGGGAGGTACCTACCTAAAATATTGATTTACCCGCACAAAATCGAGAAACGCATGGAAGTGGCGTAGCACATTTTTGTGTTTTCGGGCGGATTTGTTGACATAATTTGCAGCTGCAGATCGACCATAGAAATAATAAATAAATTACCCTAGACATTTAACACAGGATCATTTGGCTCCAAAGTTAGCAGAGCTTATGTTCTATGAAATACTTGCAAGTCAATCCCTGGCTGAAACTTCGTTCTAATCATTGGTACTAAGTATATTTGTTACATGATGCGAATAGACTATACAAAGTGGTAGAAAGTGTTAGCATTTACACAACACTTGTAGAAAAACAGCTTAGCGCATTTTCCTCAGAATTTCACTGTTACGAAGGAACCAATTAGTTGCGATAACAGATATTAAGGTAAGTAATGTAAGTTCAACACGTTTTTTCCCCTGCAAGGAAGTGCAAATCATAGAAAATAGACGAACTAGCGTGCCAACACTGTTATCATTGTACTATGTAACCAAAGTAACTACAATAGTTACCTACTCTATACCTATTGCTTGACCCAATCTTTACTCCTAAATTATATAAATGTGTCATCTGTTGTTATCAAGCGTTTAAATCCTATAATTATTTTTACAAATTTAGCTCTGAGGTGTTTGATCAGTGCGTGATTTAACGAATAAATGAATTATGAAGTTATTACTAACAGAGGACATCATAACAAGTTTATTTAGGCTGTTGTAATTTGTAATTGAATACAATAATAATACAAAATAAATAATAATAAGATACGAAATTGCAATAAAGTTTAATTCTATAAACAGGTTTTACCCGCGGCTTCTCACGATTTATTCTAGGATAAAATACAGGGTTATTGGTAATTCACCGACGCTGCGTGAACTGCAGTTTCTACCCATCATCATGAACACGTTCGTGAGGACGCCTGGTCTTCACATCTTCAGAAAAATTCGCCTTTATAATAATTAGTAGGGTACCGTTATAGAGGAAAGACACGCTGTTCTTCTAAGGTGTTCTCTAAAACAATTACCTAAACCTGTGTAGCCACCACCAGCAGTGAGTTTTTTGTACCTTTTCCAACAAGCACGATTTTGTATCACCCCCTAATTTAATAGACTATACTGTAACATTAGTAATTGTACGTTACACAGCCAATACTTAGAGGCAAAGCAGTAGATAGGATCATTTTGTCCTTTCCGACGGTTCCCACAGCAAATGGGAAGTGGCTATTAAATTGTTACGAGGCACTAACCAAGGTAATTGTGACCAATTTCTGAACGTTTTTATTACCCATGCAACTATCAAACCTTTATCTGGGCCTGCTGTGCCCCGATCTCGGTAACGATCAATGAATATTATGAAATCATAATTATTTATTTAGTGTTTCATAGATGAGTTATTTAAAATTTATATGAATTTGTATATCATAATTACAATCAATAATAGAAATAAATGAGAACATTTATAATTGAAACAATTGAGCTAACTGCAGACTGTATCTTATACCTTTGTATCTTGTATTAATACAAATATTGTTGCTTTCTAATAAAATCACTCATGACGGGATATTTACTTTTACTTGAGAACGTATACATAGTTTAAAGTTTAAAAGCTTTCGAATATTATTTTGTATAATTCATTGTCTGGAGGTCATGAGATCACCTCAAAAGTCAACTCTGAACAATCAACTTTGAGAATTCAAATGTATTTTCATAGGATTACAGACCGCAGGGGTGTCACAAATTTATTTGGTTGCTAGAAAAATTACCGGTGAGATGATAAGTGAGACTAACATCTGCCGACCAGATTTATTTGTTTCGATAAAATTAAGTGAATTTAACTGAGCCAAAATCAATGGTCATATGGTTCATTTATTCAGACTATCCATCACATAATTAAGAGGTAGGTAATGTTTCGGGATGACGACCGATGGACCAAGGCGGTTACAGTGGTACTCGGTAGGGTCGAAGCGTCCTCGAAGAAGACCATCTGCCATATGGTCGGACGACATTGTCGGGGTGCCCGGAAGACTGTGGATGAGGCTCGCACATGACCGAGTTAGCTGGCGTGTAAAAGAGGAGGCCTATACCACCCAGCAGTGGGTGTCAGCGGGCTGATGATGATGATAAACGTTTCTTAAGATAGTTTCCTTGTATCCTACGGGTTGGATTTCCCTATACTGGCCCAGAAAAATATCAGCCAAGGTTAAGAAGTTACAGACTATAATTTTGTTTTTAAACAATAGTCGCCGTCCAATGTTTCGATTATGATTTTTTTTGTGATACCTAGGTTATTTTATTGTGCCCTAGCAAAGCCGTGGGAATAAGCACTCAGCGGTAATGTGGCTTTCAACCAGTCCAAGAGTTTTCACGGTCAATATAATCAAACGTCCAAACCCACAAAATACGATGTATAATTTGTTATATATATATTATATTATATATTATATTTATATATATTATATTTTTATAAGTAGGTAAGTATTAAAAATTCCAGCGAAATTAATTTTCCTACGCTTGATAGGCAATATAGAATTTTCGGAGCGATTAATAAATCACTTTCTCGCTTCATTTCCCTGATTTGTGCATTTTCATGAGTTTCACTGTTCAGTACGAGCGGAAGTTGCGTGCGCGCAGCCCATCCTACTAATAACACTCAGGCCTATTTCAACTAACGGCCGGCTTCGATATCCAATCCATGGATCGTGTGGTTACGGACATAGTTTTGACATATCCTTATAACTATCTAACTAAGTAATAAGAAAGCGAAAGTTACTTTGTGGCATAACCTGCTGCTGGTATGCTAAGAAAAGGGGTGAAATATTACCTCGGGGGTAGTGTCTGTCTTTAAAGCTAGGTCGTTGCAGTAATTTATATGTATTATTAGTTTTCGGTTCAAGTTTTTACTAGATTAGATAACGGCAAATCAAAGCTAGGTATTTATGTATTCATGAATGTATCTGTCCGTTCCACCGTAACGCCTAAACAACTCGTCCGATTTTAATGAATACAGAATACCACATTTTCGGATGTTTATTACTTTTATACTCGCATTCCAGCATAATTTAAACTCAACTGATAATTTTAAAAAGAAATGCCTGACGATCAAGAAATATTGAGTTCAAACGAAACGAACCAAAGAAGCTAATAAGTACAGTAGGTACAAATACCTACCTCCCTACACAAACAAAATTTACTTTCACAATATCAAAAATATATAAACACTTTTTAACTTTCGATAACTTTCGAAAGTTTAGCCCAGTAACAGGTAAACAGGTACACAAAAGGTCAAAAAGTTTCAAAAACATAACCAAAGTAAAACTTTATGTTGTGTTTATTTGAAAGTTTGTTCAGTTATCAATTAAATGGCTCTATGTTGTTTCTCATTTCAAAACTTGTTGAACTCGGTACAAAACCCTAAAAATTTTAGATTCAAAATATTCCTTTAGGTCTACACTACAAAGGTTCCTTCTTCTTGAGGAAGAAGGAAGAGACATCATAATCTCTACATAGGTATATATTATATTATATCATATGATGTACCGATTGAAACTCGTCTTCACCTTAGTTGCATTTTCATTCAGACTTTAAATTAAAAGTTTATTCAGAATTTATTTGAGGTTTAAGATCATTTATTTCTCTTAAGAACTAACATTCACTTACAGAGAAATCTAATTTTAAGTGTAAATAATTTGTTGGGCTAATCGTACAATAGATATTCAAAAAAGTTACAAAAACGCCAAAATGCCGGTAGTTTTAAATAATTTCGCACTAAAGACGTAAACAAGTCGGACATCGGAACAATGGTTGGTTTGGCATGTTACATAGATGTGGCTTCACTCGAAGTGACTTGATCGATATAAACATAAACATCAAATTACAATATTATACTTAATTAAGTATATCTAAGTATTATATAAAATTCCAAGATGGTAGGTATGGTACCTATGTATTTTTATTTATTTTACAGAATACGTCAAGTAAATCCAACAAAAATATTTGATTTAAGTACATGTTTATGGGTAACCTAATGTTTTCAAATATAACTTCTACTTGGAACTACTTTTTATGTTAAATTTAATTATTTTTAATGAGTAGGTAGGTCGATATTTTATTTCTGTAATTTTTCGGATTTGTCTGTTATCTTAACTCAGTAAGTGCCTATCTATATCTTATTTTCATGTATAATTTTAGGGACCCCTTTCACATATTTTATGACGAGATGTTGTTGACCACTCTCTGTTCTACGTTTTAAGTAACACTCGACTGTTGAATAAATATTCAGTGATTCCATGTTTTAGGATATGCCACACAATAAAGGCTATTTTCCTTCTTGGCTACAATTTAACACACACAACAGGAGTTGTGAAACACAACCGGGTTTAGATTAAAATAACGGACTAAATACCACTACTTCCATACTCCATGGTGCGGACTGCAACTGGAATGAAAGTGCGATGGTTTATCGGATAGGTACTGGTGATATGAGGCAAGATAGCCGGCATGCATCAACGTAACCGCTTGCCCACTCAAAACAATTACACGGACAGGTGAACCTTGCTTCAAATATAAACCTTCTTCGAATGACTACCTCCCTCAGACGACTGCGTTACAAATCGTATGGGCACATAAAACAAAAAAACAATAGAATCACGCGGAGTTCATTCACATGCTCTCGCAGTCTCAGCTTTTAACGGTCCCAGACCCTTATAATAGGAGAGGCAATATTCAAAATAAAGATAAAAACGTAAAAAAGCTAAAAAATCCAAAAAGGGAAGGATAAGAGCCGCATGGCTGTCCTAAGAGGCATCAATCTGGACGCATGCTAAAGCCCACCGGTTCACTACACACTTTTTATTCTTCTTCTGATTATTAGACCACATTAAAATGTCAGTCAGCGGCTCTCAAACTTTTGTAGGTAAAGATTAGTTTAGTTTTAATAAATAATAAATAAATAATGCTGGACAATTCACACAGCATTATCTAGCCCCAAGCTAAGCAGAGCTTATGTTATGGGTACTAGATATTTTTTTTTTATTAGCTTTTTGTGACTTTCATATCACTACGGCCATGATAGGTCTATTGTGATCGCCACTTTGTGTGTTCCGCCTCAAAGCAGCGGCGTTCATAATTCGCCACTAACCCTTGCAGCTGCTAGGAACAGTAGGATTTTCTTTGGGGTGGAGTGTCTTAGCTCGTCTGAGCTAAGCAGGTGCTTGCCCAGATGGATACTACGTTTTTGCATCAGTGCTCCGCACTCTCCTAGAAGATGGAGGGGCGTTTCCTCTGCCTCCTCACAAAATCTGCAGGATTGAGTGTCGCTAAGCCCCAATTTGAACATGTGCTTGTTGAGGCGACAGTGTCCAGTTAGGGCTCTTGTCATGATGCGAAGATTGCTTCTGCTTAGCGCTAAGATACGGTTAGTGTACCGTTTATCGAAGGCTTTTATTAATGATTTTGAGTGGCTCATGCCCGAGGAATTCTTCCAGAGGAATCGTCCATCCTCGTAGCAGGAATCCAAGAGGGTTCTGCGAGCCAGGCTTTTCGGTACGCCACAGAAAGGCTCGGGGCCCAGCTGAGTCCCCTTGGCCCCGGAACGCGCGAGTTCGTCGTCACGCTCGTTGCCGTTGACTCCTGCGTGTCCCGGTACCCATCTTAGGACGACTCGGTTTTTTGAGCCCAGCGCGTTTAGGCGCGCGACAGACAGTCCTCGACTAGCCTGGACGTGATAACCTTCGACTCCAGTGCTAGGAGGGCCGCCTGGCTGTCAGAGTTAATGTAGATAGTTTGATTGGTGTAGCGCTTTCCCAGATTTATATCGGCACATTCTAGAATGGCGAATACTTCTGCCTGGAAGATGGAGGCGTGGTTACCTAGGTTTATGCTTTTGCCAAACCTGGGTCGCTCTCCATACACTCCACAGCCTACATCCGGTCCCATTTTAGAACCATCCGTGTACCAGTTTAGGCACCCGTCCTTGCAGAGTGGCCTAGCCAGTCTTCTCTGGAAGGAAGTTCCACTGTGTAGTGTTTTTCAAACACATGACGTGGGATCCTGACATCAGTTGTCATGCTCAAAATGGGCGATTCCAGAGTTGAGTCTTGCAGAGATCTCATTTTCTGGGAGAGCCATATCCTTTTGCCCTGTGTGTTGGCCCTATACATGCTGGTCTTTGCCTCCTTATGTATGTACATGTCGAGCGGAGGAAGTCCCAGCAATGCATTTAGTGCCAGTCCGGGGAAGGTGGACATGGCTCCCGTGGCCATAAGGCAGGCTGTCCTTTGTAGGCTGTTTAGTTTGATGATTGCGGTCGACTGAAGGGCCTTGTCGTACCATACCATGGAGGCGTAAGTGATGATCGGCCTCACAATGGCAGTGTACAGCCACAGGGCAATCCTGGAGTTGACGCCCCAGTTGTTGCCCATTAGTCTGCCGCTTGCTCCTAGTGCCATCTTAGCTTTTTGCAAGACGTTGGCTAGGTGTGTATTCTACGTCAGTTTTTGGTCGATGGTAACACCCAAGTATTTTACTTCCGTAGAAAAGGTTATGATTTTACCGTTAAGTTTAGGCTTCAAAAGCTTGTCTAGCCTTCGCTTATTGTTAAAGGGTATGATCACAGTTTTGTCAGCGTTGACTGAGAGTTCACTTTCGCTGCACCAGTCGCTGACAGTGTTGAGAGCTCGCTGCATGATGCTTGAAATAGTGGACTGGCAGAATCCTCGCACGACAATCACAAGGTCATCTGCGTAACTTTGCGCATCGATATTGAGGTCCGCTAGTCTACACAGGAGCTGGTCCACTGCAAGGGTCCATAAGACAGGCGATAGGACTCCGCCTTGGGGGCAGCCCCTGGCCGTGGATATCTCAATGGTTGTTTGGTGAAGGGCTAGTTTTGCTCCCCTGTTTGTGAGCATATCCTCTACCCATCTGGTGGTGGTCGGGTCGACATTTTTATTTATCAGCCCGTTCACCAGCAAAGAGGTAGGTGAGTTATCAAAAGCCCCTTCAATGTCGAGGAAAGCACAAAGTGCGATTTCCTTGTCCTCCATGGCCTTCTCCACTCTGTCAATGAGGCTACTCAGCGCCGTCTCAGTGGATTTGCCCTTGCGATAGACGTGATGGCTATGGTGGATGGGAGATGCGGCTAGCTGTAACACGAGAGTCGTAACAAGTAACAGTGCGGGCTCACGAGGAGGTTATCCGACCACGACACCTCATTGAAATGTTTGTTCACTTCTTCGTTAGAAAGAGTTAACATTCTGAATAAATGTTATTTCTTGTTTGAAATAAGATAACATTCACAATTATATTATCTCGGCCGCAAAATGCAAATTACTTCAGTAGTAAATTATCACTCAGAATCACTAAAGTAAATTCAATTCTTGGCTAATGAATGGCAAATGGCAATGTAACGAGTGAAGGAACGTTTTTATATGGGTACTAGATAACTGATATAGGCGTAGGGTCATCTGCCAAGCAAGGCACTGTTTGCATAGGCTCTGGAAAGGCCAGTAGGGCCTCCTCCATCCTATTGTTGGTTTCTCCCGAAAGGGGAGAAGATGGTTCTCCAGAAGGAGAGGAAGATTTGGTTGGTTCTATTAAAAAGTCCATACAAATCCCACGAGAAGCTAGGGAAATAAAACTACCCGCCAGCAGAGCCCCGCATGCCCACGGGTGGGCTGAAGTACTACTCCGATTCGCCCTGTTTTCGGAAAGACACCGTTCGCAACTGAGCAACCTACAGCCATTCATCCCTCGGCACGGTACGTATAACACCTTAGATTGGGTTTGTCGGATTATTGGCCGCTGCTAACAATATCTCCGGAGAGAGAAATCATTAGCGGTGGGAACCGAGGTGCACCGGCCCGCCACCTGCTACCGTTCCCCAGGGACGAATCCCTAAGGACAAGTAACAGTACGGGCTCACGAGGAGGTTATCCGACCACGACACCTCATTGAAATGTTTGTTCTAGACATGCGCAAAACAGTACACTAGAATGTGATGCCATATTACTATTGCACTACGATAAGGTGATATCACTTTGTAATATTACCATTACGCGAAACATTACCCGTGCACGGTGATGTCAGTGATGTCGGACACGGCTATGAATGGTTGTAATAAGTAGTAGGGTAGGTAATATTACAATTACCAAAAGCAATGCTTCCTTAATTTATTACTTTCTACATGTAGCTCCTTCCCATAGAAACGATACTTATACCTACATTCGAGTACGGACGGAGTGGCTTAGTAGGTAAGTTAATGTGGTACCTACTTAGGTAATACTGTTGTTTGGTAGGTACATACATATCATAGGTTAGGTAGAATCAAATTAATCTTAGAATACATGGAATTTATAGGTAAAAAACAAACTTTGTTCACTTCTTCGTTATAAAGAGTTAACATTCTGAATAAATGTTATTTCTTGTTTGAAATAAGAACAAAATTTGTTCACTTCTTCGTTATAAAGAGTTAACATTCTGAATAAATGTTATTTCTTGTTTGAAATAAGATAACATTCACAATTATATTATCTCGGCCGCAAAATGCAAATTACTTCAGTAGTAAATTATCACTCAGAATCACTAAAGTAAATTCAATTCTTGGCTAATGAATGGCAAATGGCAATGTAACGAGTGAAGGAACGTTTTTATATGGATACTAGATAACTGACATACTTAATACAATACACTGCATAGATAGATTCTGGGGTGCCTCAAGGCTCCATTCTGGGCCGCTTCTGTATTCAGCGTACCTTTATGACGTGGGTAAATGCTTCGAATCTGCTAGTTGGGCCATTATTTTATTTAGGGACCATTTTGGACTACGTTCGCAGTTGTTTTTTGGAAAAAAATTGTGAGTATTTTGTACCGTTTAATGTCTATTCATGTTCACTACTAACTATACTAAACATTATATACCTTTGCAGTGATGTTTTCTTGCTAAGTCTTATATTTTTTGACGTTTGTTCAAGAAATGATTAGGAATAATAACAACTGAAACATTACCCGTGCACGGTGATGTCAGTGATGTCGGACACGGCTATGAATGGTTGTAATAAGTAGTAGGGTAGGTAATATTACAGTTACCAAAAGCAATGCTTCCTTAATTTATTACTTTCTACATGTAGCTCCTTCCCATAGAAACGATACTTATACCTACATTCGAGTACGGACGGAGTGGCTTAGTAGGTAAGTTAATGTGGTACCTACTTAGGTAATACTGTTGTTTGGTAGGTACATACATATCATAGGTTAGGTAGAATCAAATTAATCTTAGAATACATGGAATTTATAGGTAAAAAACAAACTTTGTTCACTTCTTCGTTATAAAGAGTTAACATTCTGAATAAATGTTATTTCTTGTTTGAAATAAGAACAAAATTTGTTCACTTCTTCGTTATAAAGAGTTAACATTCTGAATAAATGTTATTTCTTGTTTGAAATAAGATAACATTCACAATTATATTATATCGGCCGCAAAATGCAAATTACTTCAGTAGTAAATTATCACTCAGAATCACTAAAGTAAATTCAATTCTTGGCTAATGAATGGCAAATGGCAATATAACGAGTGAAGGAACGTTTTTATATGGGTACTAGATAACTGACATACTTAATACAATACACTGCATAGATAGATTCTGGGGTGCCTCAAGGCTCCATTCTGGGCCGCTTCTGTATTCAGCGTACCTTTATGACGTGGGTAAATGCTTCGAATCTGCTAGTTGGGCCATTATTTTATTTAGGGACCATTTTGGACTACGTTCGCAGTTTTTTTTTGGAATTTTTTTGTGAGTATTTTGTACCGTTTAATGTCTATTCATGTTCACTATTAACTATACTAAACATTATATACCTTTGCAGTGATGTTTTCTTGCTAAGTCTTATATTTTTTGACGTTTGTTCAAGAAATGATTAGAAATAATAACAACTGCGTTACTTTCTTACAAAAAAAAGATTTATTGTTTGGAACATTTAGTTCAGTTCCGAAACATATCACATTAACTAACAACAGTAATAGGATAATCTTATAAAATTAAATAACGAATAGTCTCAGTCTAATGATTTCTTTTATAACTAAGTTTGACACTGTGTTACCAAACATTAAACTAAAATCAAAGACATTTTGAAAATAGGAATAAATAGTTATTATTTTATTCTGATGGCATAAAGAATAGGTACAAACAAGTTAAATAATGGATTTACCTTAAAATTTTAAGTTCTTATTAATTATTAATTAGCTTTATAGCACTTAATTCTACCAGAAAAAGAGGGACAAAAAGTAACACAGTGGTAAAACAAGTAACACAGTGGTATCTTAATCACAGCATTTTGTACTTTTTTCAAGTTTAAACAATTAAAACATGAGAAAATTGTTCACTTCTTCGTTATAAAGAGTTAACATTCTGAATAAATGTTATTTCTTGTTTGAAATAAGATAACATTCACAATTATGTATATTATCTCGGCCGCAAAACGCAAATTACTTCAGTAGTAAATTATCACTCAGAATCACTAAAGTAAATTCAATTCTTGGCTAATGAATGGCAAATGGCAATGTAACGAGTGAAGGAACGTTTTTATATGGGTACTAGATAACTGATATACTTAATACAATACACTGCATAGATAGATTCTGGGGTGCCTCAAGGCTCCATTCTGGGTCCGCTTCTGTATTCAGCGTACCTTTATGACGTGGGTAAATGCTTCAAATCTGCTAGTTGGGCCATTATTTTATTTAGGGACCATTTTGGACTACGTTCGCAGTTTTTTTTTTTGGAAAATTTTTGTGAGTATTTTGCACCGTTTAATGTCTTTTCATGTTCACTATTAACTATACTAAACATTATATACCTTTGCAGTGATGTTTTCTTGCTAAGTCTTTTATTTTTTGACGTTTGTTCAAGAAATGATTAGGAATAATAACAACTGCGTTACTGTCTTACAAAATAAAGTTTTATTGTTTGGAACATTTAGTTCAGTTCCGAAACAGATCACATTAACTAACAACAGTAATAGGATAATCTTATAAAATTAAATCACGAATAGTCTCAGTCTAATGATTTCTTTTATAACTAAGTTTGACACTGTATTACCAAACATTAAACTAAAATCAAAGACATTTTGAAAATAGGAATAAATAGTTATTATTTTATTCTGATGGCATAAAGAATAGGTACAAACAAGTTAAATAATGGATTTACCTTAAATTTTAAGTTCTTATTAATTATTAATTAGCTTTATAGCACTTAATTCTACCAGAAAAAGAGGGACAAAAAGTAACACAGTGGTAAAACAAGTAACACAGTGGTATCTTAATCACAGCATTTTGTACTTTTTTCAAGTTTAAACAAATAAAAACATGAGAAAATTGTTCACTTCTTCGTTATAAAGAGTTAACATTCTGAATAAATGTTATTTCTTGTTTGAAATAAGATAACATTCACAATTATATTATCTCGGCCGCAAAATGCAAATTACTTTAGTAGTAAATTATCACTCAGAATCACTAAAGTAAATTCAATTCTTGGCTAATGAATGGCAAATGGCAATATAACGAGTGAAGGAACGTTTTTATATGGGTACTAGATAACTGACATACTTAATACAATACACTGCATAGATAGATTCTGGGGTGCCTCAAGGCTCCATTCTGGGCCGCTTCTGTATTCAGCGTACCTTTATGACGTGGGTAAATGCTTCGAATCTGCTAGTTGGGCCATTATTTTATTTAGGGACCATTTTGGACTACGTTCGCAGTTTTTTTTTGGAATTTTTTTGTGAGTATTTTGTACCGTTTAATGTCTATTCATGTTCACTACTAACTATACTAAACAATATATACCTTTGCAGTGATGTTTTCTTGCTAAGTCTTATATTTTTTGACGTTTGTTCAAGAAATGATTAGGAATAATAACAACTGAAACATTACCCGTGCACGGTGATGTCAGTGATGTCGGACACGGCTATGAATGGTTGTAATAAGTAGTAGGGTAGGTAATATTACAGTTACCAAAAGCAATGCTTCCTTAATTTATTACTTTCTACATGTAGCTCCTTCCCATAGAAACGATACTTATACCTACATTCGAGTACAGACAGAGTAGCTTAGTAGGTAAGTTAATGTGGTACCTACCCAGGTAATACTGTTGTTTGGTAGGTACATACATATCATAGGTTAGGTAGAATCAAATTAATCTTAGAATACATGGAATTTATAGGTAAAAAACAAAATTTGTTCACTTCTTCGTTATAAAGAGTTAACATTCTGAATAAATGTTATTTCTTGTTTGAAATAAGAACAAAATTTGTTCACTTCTTCGTTATAAAGAGTTAACATTCTAAATAAATGTTATTTCTTGTTTGAAATAAAATAACATTCACAATTATATTATCTCGGCCGCAAAATGCAAATTACTTCAGTAGTAAATTATCACTCAGAATCACTAAAGTAAATTCAATTCTTGGCTAATGAATGGCAAATGGCAATATAACGAGTGAAGGAACGTTTTTATATGGGTACTAGATAACTGACATACTTAATACAATACACTGCATAGATAGATTCTGGGGTGCCTCAAGGCTCCATTCTGGGCCGCTTCTGTATTCAGCGTACCTTTATGATGTGGGTAAATGCTTCGAATCTGCTAGTTGGGCCATTATTTTATTTAGGGACCATTTTGGACCACGTTCGCAGTTTTTTTTTGAATTTTTTTGTGAGTATTTTGTACCGTTTAATGTCTATTAATGTTCACTATTAACTATACTAAACATTATATACCTTTGCAGTGATGTTTTCTTGCTAAGTCTTATATTTTTTGACGTTTGTTCAAGAAATGATTAGGAATAATAACAACTGCGTTACTTTCTTACAAAATAAAGATTTATTGTTTGGAACATTTAGTTCAGTTCCGAAACATATCACATTAACTAACAACAGTAATAGGATAATCTTATAAAATTAAATCACGAATAGTCTCAGTCTAATGATTTCTTTTATAACTAAGTTTGACACTGTGTTACTAAACATTAAACTAAAATCAAAGACATTTTGAAAATAGGAATAAATAGTTATTATTTTATTCTGATGGCATAAGAATAGGTACAAACAAGTTAAATAATGGATTTACCTTAAAATTTTAAATTCTTATTAATTATTAATTAGCTTTATAGCACTTAATTCTACCAGAAAAAGAGGGACAAAAAGTAACACAGTGGTAAAACAAGTAACACAGTGGTATCTTAATCACAGCATTTTGTACTTTTTTCAAGTTTAAACAAATAAAAACATGAGAAAATTGTTCACTTCTTCGTTATAAAGAGTTAACATTCTGAATAAATGTTATTTCTTGTTTGAAATAAGATAACATTCACAATTATATTATCTCGGCCGCAAAATGCAAATTACTTCAGTAGTAAATTATCACTCAGAATCACTAAAGTAAATTCAATTCTTGGCTAATGAATGGCAAATGGCAATGTAACGAGTGAAGAAACTTTTTTTATATGGGTACTAGATAACTGATATACTTAATACAATACACTGCATAGATAGATTCTGGGGTGCCTCAAGGCTCCATTCTGGGTCCGCTTCTGTATTCAGCGTACCTTTATGACGTGGGTAAATGCTTCAAATCTGCTAGTTGGGCCATTATTTTATTTAGGGACCATTTTGGACTACGTTCGCAGTTTTTTTTGGAAAATTTTTGTGAGTATTTTGCACCGCTTAATGTCTTTTCATGTTCACTATTAACTATACTAAACATTATATACCTTTGCAGTGATGTTTTCTTGCTAAGTCTTTTATTTTTTGACGTTGTTCAAGAAATGATTAGGAATAATAACAACTGCGTTACTTTCTTACAAAATAAAGTTTTATTGTTTGGAACATTTAGTTCAGTTCCGAAACATATCACATTAACTAACAACAGTAATAGGATAATCTTATAAAATTAAATCACGAATAGTCTCAGTCTAATGATTTCTTTTATAACTAAGTTTGACACTGTGTTACCAAACATTAAACTAAAATCAAAGACATTTTGAAAATAGGAATAAATAGTTATTATTTTATTCTGATGGCATAAAGAATAGGTACAAACAAGTTAAATAATGGATTTACCTTAAAATTTTAAGTTCTTATTAATTATTAATTAGCTTTATAGCACTTAATTCTACCAGAAAAAGAGGGACAAAAACTAACACAGTGGTAAAACAAGTAACACAGTGGTATCTTAATCACAGCATTTTGTACTTTTTTCAAGTTTAAACAATTAAAACATGAGAAAATTGTTCACTTCTTCGTTATAAAGAGTTAACATTCTGAATAAATGTTATTTCTTGTTTGAAATAAGATAACATTCACAATTATGTATATTATCTCGGCCGCAAAACGCAAATTACTTCAGTAGTAAATTATCACTCAGAATCACTGAAGTAAATTCAATTCTTGGCTAATGAATGGCAAATGGCAATGTAACGAGTGAAGGAACGTTTTTATATGGGTACTAGATAACTGATATACTTAATACAATACACTGCATAGATAGATTCTGGGGTGCCTCAAGGCTCCATTCTGGGTCCGCTTCTGTATTCAGCTTACCTTTATGACGTGGGTAAATGCTTCAAATCTGCTAGTTGGGCCATTATTTTATTTAGGGACCATTTTGGACTACGTTCGCAGTTTTTTTTTTTTGGAAAATTTTTGTGAGTATTTTGCACCGTTTAATGTCTATTCATGTTCACTATTAACTATACTAAACATTATATACCTTTGCAGGGATGTTTTCTTGCTAAGTCTTATATTTTTTGACGATGGTTCAAGAAATGATTAGGAATAATAACAACTGCGTTACTTTCTTACAAAATAAAGTTTTATTGTTTGGAACATTTAGTTCAGTTCCGAAACATATCACATTAACTAACAACAGTAATAGGATAATCTTATAAAATTAAATCACGAATAGTCTCAGTCTAATGATTTCTTTTATAACTAAGTTTGACACTGTGTTACCAAACATTAAACTAAAATCAAAGACATTTTGAAAATAGGAATAAATAGTTATTATTTTATGCTGATGGCATAAAGAATAGGTACAAACAAGTTAAATAATGGATTTACCTTAAAATATTAAGTTCTTATTAATTATTAATTAGCTTTATGGCACTTAATGCTACCAGAAAAAGAGGGACAAAAAGTAACACAGTGGTAAAACAAGTAACACAGTGGTATCTTAATCACAGCATTTTGTACTTTTTTCAAGTTTAAACAAATATAAACATGAGAAAATTGTTCACTTCTTCGTTATAAAGAGTTAACATTCTGAATAAATGTTAGTTCTTGTTTGAAATAAGATAACATTCACAATTATGTATATTATCTCGGCCGCAAAACGCAAATTACTTCAGTAGTAAATTATCACTCAGAATCACTAAAGTAAATTCAATTCTTGGCTAATGAATGGCAAATGGCAATGTAACGAGTGAAGGAACGTTTTTATATGGGTACTAGATAACTGATATCTATCTATAATATAAAAATGAGTCGCTGAATGTGTTGCTAAGCGCAAAACTCGAGAACGGTTGGACCGATTTCGCTAATTCTTTTTTTAAAATATTCCTTGAAGTACGAGGATGGTTGTTACGGAGTGAAAAATTCTAAAAAAAAAAATTTGGCGATACGAAGTTCGCCGGGTCAGCTAGTACTTAATACAATACACTGCATAGATAGATTCTGGGGTGCCTCAAGGCTCCATTCTGGGTCCGCTTCTGTATTCAGCGTACCTTTATGACGTGGGTAAATGCTTCGAATCTGCTATTACCTAATGTTTGCGGATGATACAAAGATATACATGAAGATAACTAATAGTTCAGATTGTGAAAACCTACAGACAGATATTGATAGATTAGGTCAATATTACGCTGAAAATCGTATTGACGTTATTTAAGATATAGTTAACAAGTGTTCAACGATATCTTTTACCAGAAAAGTATGCCCCATCGAATTTTGCTACCGAATTAGTAACATTATTTTGAGTAAAGTCTACTCAGTAAGAGATCTTGGCGTTATGATGGTCTCAAAATTGATGTTTTCTGAACATATAGAGGATATAGTCAATAAAGCTTACAAAAATTTTGGGTTTATTTTACGGGTAAGCCGACCATTCTCCGACTTAGGATGTGTCAAATTGTTATACTACTCTTATGTAAGGAGTGCTTTAGAGTATTGTTCAGTTGTATGGAGCCCACATTATACAACCTATGTATAGAGCCTGGAAAGTATTCAAAGCAAGTTTATAAGAAACCTAAACTATAGATGTTATACGAGCTTTGATGACTACCAAGCAGCATGTGCCCACCATCGCTTAACGACTCTCGAAGACTAGAAGTTATCGCGGATATGTCCTTCCTGCACGGGATATGCAATGGGTATATTGACTCTCAAGAGCTGTGTTCCAAATTATTACGCCTGAATACACCGCGAACTAGGACTAGACATTCAGGTACAAAATTTTTCGCCGTTTCATCAACTAAAACGAATTATGCATATTATTCACCGGTCACCCGGTTTCATAGAAATTTCAATAATATATTTAATTCATTGGATATCTTCTTTAATAGTAAAGTGTCATTTAAGCGTGAACTTTTGCAAATACTCTCGGATAAGAGTAGCGTTTCATAGATGGTTTATATTTTGTTATAATTTTGTTGTAATATATGTCTTATAAGTTAATTTAATGCAATTATAAATAATAAATAATACCTTCAATACAATACCTTCACTTATTTATAATGCATTATAAATAAGTGAAGGTATTGTAAAGATAGTTTTTAGTAGATAAGATACCTACCTACTTCTAACGAACTTAGTTTGCTTGAATAGTTATATCGAAATAGAATAGTATTTTGTTTTGTATAGGGTGTTTTGTATAGGAAGGTATTGTAAAGATAGTTTTTAGTAGATGCCTACCTACTTATAAATTAATGAACTTACTTTGCTTTAATAGTTGGTATTTTGTTTTGTATAGGTAATCTTCGTCTTTCTTTAATGTCATAGCGACAATTTAGGTGACTGTCGTCTTAAGTTTTTAAAATTTATATAATTTAAATCCTGTTATTGGCTGTAAGTGATATTCTTAAGTTAAGTTACTTTTATTTAGGAGAGCTGTGGATTTTGTGTAATAAATAAAAAAAATAGATATTTTTTTAGTATACACAGAAACCACCCAGACCAACGGAACAAATTTCTGCAGATCGTACACAAATTTGTTCCGAGACGGGAATTGAACCCGCAACCTCCTGCGTCGCAGGCGGACCTTCGCCCGCTGCGCCACGGAGGTCGTTTTATAGGAACTGTATTTAATATTCCGGTCCCTTGATATTTATTGGTACTGTTAGTTTTATTAAATAATTGAATTGTTTTGAAAAAAACTAAATACCCTCGAAAATAAAAAATTATAAGACCTTATGATTTTTATGGCACCTCGGGATTATCCTCTATACAACTGCAAAAGAATCATTGACAGAGAAATCGACGGACATACATAAAAAAACGTACACACTGTGTGTACGTTTTTTTGAACATGAAACGTAGGTACTCCTTTTTGGAAGACGAAAAAAAATCAAAGTAAAGCCTATTTTTAATGTCAATTAAGAAAATAACAAATAATATGCTTAAGCCCCGTTTGTAAGTACTTTATACTAATGGAAGGGACTAACTTAAGGGCCTTAAAAAATATCGACCCTTGTAACTTTAAGAAATCGAAGTCCTGTCTTGCAAAAACATAAATGTTCATATACATGTCGCTGTCTGAAATACCCAGCACTATAATTATTCAATTGTAAGTACTATATCCAGCAGTGGACTAATATAGGCTGATAATAATGATGATGAAGAAGTGTTATTACAATATCATTTATGTGAATTTTATAAATGACATACCAATAAAAAGCAACAGTCACCTGATGGTAGGTTTCAGATAATTGGTTCATTACACCATAAGTTTGAGAGCCACAGTATTTAGAAGAGCACTCTTTAAGATTTATTATGTACAAGGAATAGTCTTGGACTTCCAGTAGAGTTTATTAGAAAGTCGGCTTATCTCTACATTTTTTGTGTTAGTAAGTCGGCCTTTCCTTAGACCGTCGTTCCATCATCTACAGATATCGTAATCGTGGTTCCGTATTTATATTTAAAACCAGAGTGCTTTTCAATCATTAGGTACACCTACCTACTTCTTATGTTTTACAGAAAAACTAGAGCACATGATTTAAAAAAATAACCTACTACAACACATCTTTCTAAAAGTACCTATTAGTAGTACTACTAGTATAGTATTATAATATCTGTGGTAGTACCTATTGTTCAGGTAATTAGAGAGCCACTACCGCCATCTACGTTCACGATACAGAACCAAATTAGCAAAACACTTTCATTATGCATTCGCAATTCCAACCTCTTGGCTTTGATTCAACGAACATACTTCTGATTCCAATGTTTTACACCAGGTGGAGCTTTTAAAATCATAATCTCTTCATTCACAATTATAAAATTGTATTGAAAGTTTTTGTAAATAATTACATTGGAATTTTATTATTATTAATAGATTTCAAAACTCACAAAAAATAAAGCAATCTATATATATAAAAGAAAGTCGTGTTAGTTACACTATTTATAACTCAAGAACGGCTGAACCGATTTGGCTGAAAATTGGTGGGGAGGCAGCTTAGAACCAGGAGACGGACATAGGCTATGTTTTATCCCGGAATTACCACGGGAACGGGAACTACGCAGGCGAAGCCGCGGGCAGCAGCTAGTTAGGTATAAAATAAAGTCAATAATTAAAAATAAAAATTACATTAATTAATGTCAAACTGAGAGAAGAAGAAGTACAAAAAAGAAGTTAAATAGGACCATTGTATTAATATATTTGGTCTCTTTTAGCTTCATTATTTGCCTTCTACCGGGCGAAACTGAGGGGAGGGTTGAAAGAAAGTTTAAAGCAATGAAGTATTATGGTTACTAAAGTTTTGAAGTCTCAATTATTTTTATACGGGCTGTATTCTGCCACGTCTTTTACAAAGAATAGACAATCTTAGGCAAGAACAGTCTTGCATAGCAGCGTAGTCAACTGCGAGCAAATACCTTCTTATTCCAATCAGAACTCTCTCACATCTCTATGAATAACTTACCTCTCAGAGCTTAAGTTAATATTAACTGTACTAAAACGTTACCGCGCCGGAGACATTCCATGAGAAGCTATAAAAACATCACTTCCATTCATCTTCCATTCAACAAATGACTACCTACCGTCAATCGACGGTATGGTCTTCACTGTTCCAGAAAAACTTAATAATTGGTGAAAATGTATAGAAATTAAATGTCAAGTGCGAGTCGGATACACGCAGCGAGGGTTCCGTAGGTTGCCAGGGTTCCTACAGACTTGTACCTATACCTACTTGTGATCAAAAAATGGACTTAGACGCACACTGCCATTTTTAGGGTTTTGAAGATCGAAGATCGGTTTCAAAACCCTTATGGTCTCGCTTTGTCTGTCCTTTTTTCCCTCCTTAATAACTCAAAAACTACTGCAGCTATCAACTTGAAATTTAAAATAATAATACATTTCGTGCGCCTGTACAGATTTAGAGAAAAATAAATGAAAATAAATGAAAAATGAAAATGAATATTTTCCATACAAATTGTGATGCCGAAATTTTAAAAGATACCTACAGAGTCATATGGGGTATCAAATGAAAGGTATCATTTTGTACATTTCAAAATAGTTTTTGAAATTTTTGTAGGTTTCATACTTTTTAAAATATTTCGAAAAAAGTCGAAAAAATACCCATTCCCCCCCCCCCCTATCTCCGAAGATTGTAGAGCGATCCATGTAAAATGTATGAAGCGTTTATAGACATGGATCTATTCTGTATTTTACAGGAAAAATATAGAAAAGTTTGAAAAAAGAACACTTTTTGAAAAATGGTCAAAAAGGGGGGGAATAATTTTCAAAAGGGGAAGCTACCTCACCGAATGGGGTATCAAATGAAAGGTATTGGTTTGTACGTTTCAAAACAGTTTTTGAAATTTCTGTAGGTTTCATACTTTTTGAAATATTTTGAAAATAGTCAAAAAAATACCCATTCCCCCCCCCCCTATCTCCGAAGTTTGCAGAGCGATCCGTTTAAAATGTATGGAGCGTTTGTAGATATGGATCTATATTTTAAAGGAAAAATATAGAGAAGTCTGTAAAAAGAACACTTTTTGAAAAATGGTCAAAAAGGAATAATTTTCAAAAGGGGGGCTACCCCACCGAGTGGGGTATCAAATGAAAGGTATCGGTTTGGACATTTCAAACCAGTTATTCAAATTTCTGTAGCTTTCATACTTTTTGAAATATTTCGAAAAAAGTCGAAAAATTTACCATTACCCACCTTAGCCGAAGCATGCAGAGAGATCCATCTGAAATGTAGGTTGGTACCTACTATTCTTAGGTATTCGTTAAATTGCGAAGTCTCTAACCGGTACTTTTGGTACGTATTTGTTGACAAACGTTCAAAACCCTCGGCGCGCGAGTTACACTCCACTTGACGGATCTTGTTTTGATATTCAACTACGAATTGACATTTCTCAGATTTTCTTCATTGCTTGTGCTATAAAACATAACTTCTTGGAAAATTTTAAGATACTAAGTCAACGGGAAGTACCCTATGAGTTTTGTATGCGAGCGATTCCCTTGGAAATGTCAAAATATGCGGGTAAAAACGGCTGTAATTTTTGATTGCGTTGCCTTAGAAGTAAGATTTTCGCAAAGCTCCAAGGTGTAACAGACATGAGTATTTAATGTTAATTTCAACATAAAATAGCTCCACGCGTTCCTGAGAGAAAAATCTTGACAGACGGGCAGACAGTCAGATGAACAACAAAGTGATACTTTAAAGGTTTAAGGTTTAAGGGTTCCTTTTCCGTTTTATGGTATGAAATCCTAAAAAATAAGGACTTAGAGTCTAGACCATTGAAAACCCTACAACCCCTTCTAAATAATACAGGGTGCATGAGTCATACATTTATTGAGGCAACAGGAAAAAGGTCAACAATGACTTAAATTTGTAACAAACCAATAACTTTCTTCATATCCCATGCGAAAGAATAAAAAAAAATTTGCAAAGTTATTGCTTTCACTTAGTATACATATAAAAATAAACGTTTCTTAACAAAAATCGCCACAAGAGATAAAGGTAACTGGCCTGGTCCGGTTAGGAACAATCTCTAGCTCCGGGGTCTTAATTAATTGGAATAGTTAAAAAAGATAGGATATCATTCGTAGCTAACCGTCGTTAGTGCACGCAGGGGAGTCGACCCACTCCCCGAAAACCGCCTCTCGCCACCCACCTCGAATATAACATTCTGTCATCGGCCAGCGGGTTTTATCGTACTTTACTAAAAAAATTATAGAAACGTTACAAGATATTACCAAGCACAGGCTGTTATTATTAACCTACCAAGATAAGTGGATCTCTGATTTTAAACCGTAATTTGAAGTTTTTCAAGTTTGTGCTCTACTTCCACTCACGTTAATAAACTGTGATCGTTTTAGAATAAATACAAATAATAATAAAATTTTAAAGTCTTACTGAATAAATAGTAATAATGATTAGGAAATAAAAAATTATGGGACCACCCCGGAAACCTAGTCTTAAGGTTCTGCATGTCCAATAAGTAGGTATAATTGAGGAATTCGGCAGCCTGTAGGAATTATTAAATTATTTCGGAGGAGGGCGTTAATGCTGGCGACCCAGTTTTTATAACTACTCAAATAATAATCGTTTTCACACTAGTTTTTTACATCCCATGTAATTTTTTCCATAACAAGATATATATAATATTTTTTTATGTTCCGAGGACATCTGTGAGGGCAGGCGCGGTGGCAAATTTTGCCGAAGATCTCAAGAGGCGCAAATATGCAGGTCTCGACGGAGCTTACACATTTGCTCCTCTTGGAGTCGAGACCCGTCCGTGGGGTACCGAGAGGCTCTTTGAGTTTTTTAAAAAAAATCTGAGCGTCTGGTTGAAGCGATTCGTGACCCGAGATCTGGCGCAACGCATCAGCATTGCCATACAGCGGTGCAATGCAGCCAGCATCTTGGAGACGCTTCCGACTGGTTTTGATATGGATCAGTTGAGCTACCTGTAGATTGTTTGCAACAATCTGCAGTTAGCTGAATTGTTTCAAATGTAAATACTAGTTCTAATTTATTTATATTATTTTATTGCAATTTTCTTTGTGAATAAAGGCTTCTGCCCTGTTAAAAAAAGAGATATTTTTTACTTTTAATCATTCTCTATACAAAAACGAAAATATGTACAAAATCGAACAACAATATATCGAGTAACATACATAGGTTCATAAAACTAACATAAAGCCTAATTGACTCCTTCTTTTACTTTTCATCCGTTGCGTTGAAAAGGATCGTTATTATAACTTGAAAAACATATATGTACAGCATGTAGTACATATATGTTTTTCAAGTTGTACTTACAGCAGTAGTTTCATTACATTACTTTTGCTTGTATTTTTTGTCGGAGTAACATAAAGACATTAGGTACAATGCTCTAGTTAAACGTTTTGCAATCTTTGTATGACATGAAATACCAGAAGAGCTTACATGCCATGCCAACGACCGGCGTTGTCAAAACAATATCATGCATTGTGCAACTGGCAAAAGGCTAGGTGCCTCTGTTTAGGGATGCCAAATGGCCAATACGAACACAGTTTTATGACTGTAATATCCGCTTAGCTTACTTTCTTACCTTATGAATATCCGTAAATAAAAATTAATAATAATAATTAAATACATTATGATTGTTCACTTTAATGAAAAACTCTTTTATGCTGTTTTTTTCTAAAAATAAAATGAAACTGTCTGCAGTTAGCAGTAAAAGCTTCATATTATGTCTCTTGGCTATGAACCTATGGATCGAAAGGTAGGTATACCTTGACCGTACCGTTTATTTGTGAAACTCATTGTTTTTGCATACTTTAAAAACTTATTTATTTCTTCACATGACCTTCCAGCCGTCACAGGAAAGTCCAAGTCAACGGCCGCCACGCATGGCTGGGCGGAAGTTGACAGGCTTAGACCGACATCCATAAAATAATTAACTTTTTTTCATTATAAGCCCTTTATTTATTTAATTGCTGTATCGGGAAGGGCTGAGGTCGCTGACCGACGGACAATTATCTTAAAGCACTTTGTAACAGATTTTATTCAATAGTACCTGATTATCGACCAAATTAAATAGTTCGAGGTTTTTATTTTTATCGAAATTGTGGCAGACCGTTGCGTTGAGAAACCGGTTGTGAGATTCTGTCTAATGCAGGACCCTTAAACCGAAAGCTCAAAAATGTTAGCTGTTAGTTGGATGGCTAGTGATAGGTACAATGTTAGTTTAATAATACTAGTGCATGTGTTACCTGTTGTTGTTGACTATTATAGGATAAATAATTGCATTTGACGATCTAGTAATTAGAAAAAAATATTACTTAACACATCTCACTAAAAAGACCAAATTGACAGAAAAAATCATGTGTTGATCTATTGTCTTCGGTAATTCCGGCACATAAATTGACCCGTATTCTTTTGTACATAGTTACAGCTTGCAAGATTATAAAACATTACATAATACAGTGTTCCTACCATGGTGCAATCACTATCTCGCATCATGAGATTCCCTCTCAACTGTAAAAGTGAGAGCGCTTCCGTTTGCTGCGCATGCGATTGTGATTTGAGCGCCATATAAGGAATACGGGTCACAAGCTGGTTCCTTCCTGGATTTATTGTATAACGCGAAGTGGGAAGAATGCCCCAATCGTTTATTTTAAACTAATTTCTGCCCTCGGCTTCGCACGCGTTGTTTCTATGGAAACGTTTAAAGGTCATTTCTTTCCCACGGGAACTGATTTATGCGATAAAAGATAACCAATGTTTGATTCCAGGCTTAACTACAAACATGCAAAATTTCAGCTCAATCTGTTTAGTAGTTACGGCGTGAAGAAGGAACAAACATCCACCTATACGCCTATCCAAAATTTCGTATTCAGAATATTAGGGTGATGTGATATGAGTATGATGGGCAGACAATATCTCTAAAGCCGGCGCCAGACGTAAATTCACATGTTTGAACACTTGTTTGGTGGCTATGTGTGGCACGGGACTTTGGATATGAGTTCAAAGTTTGGACAAAGATTTGCACTTTGCCAAGCGGTATCGGTTTTTTTCGACACATCAAAGCGATCAAAGTTGAAATGTGTTCAAATGTTTGCGTAGGTTGCCACACTTGCAAAGTTCAGTTGCTCGAGCGTTCTTTCGTTGCGTTCGCCTTCTTCTTGGACGTTTCCTTAGATTTTGTTGCACATGTAAAAAATAATTACATGCACACAAATAATATAGGCACACTGAGTCCACGAAATCGTCGTCCATTTTGTTTGTTGTCTACCAGCATACTGTGGAGAAAAGTGTTTGCGAAACAGGTCTGGCAGGTACGTCAATATGTGTTCAAATGTGTGTTCAAAGCTTTGCAAAGTCGTCAAAGAAATGTGAAAATCTTTGAAGCTATGTCTGGCGCCTGGGTAACACCGCAGGACGAACCTGGATGAGGTTGACGCAGAACCGTGTGGAGTGGCACAAAAGTTTGGAGGCCTATACCCAGCAGTGGGTATAGGCTGGGTTGCGGATGATGATTATGATGATGGGGTATAAGCCGCGCGCGATCAGAATGGGATGGAACAATTTCGAACTGACACAAGTGCTGTCGGACATTTATTGGACAAGGTCCTATAGGTAGGTACTATTTTGACAAAAATGAATGCAAAAATTAATAAAATTAGTTGTGTATGTATGAAATAATAAATTGATTTAATTTTGCAAGATTCCACCCGTTTTGATTACAATCCTTGACCGCCAGGTCACGTTAGGTATACAAACCATGCTCTACTATTGCTCTTCCTCCCTTAACTTGGTAACATTATGTTACATAGGCCTTACACATAGTAGCTAGATAGTTAGATACCTTTCTGATCTTTACCAATTGAAATACTATTCTCAGATAAGAAGAAATTTTTAAGTAATTTTATGGTTTTCATCTTCAACAAGACACGACATGGTCGACAGCATGGTCGTACGACGCGACGGCAAGAAGGGTGGACTCGAATAAACTTCACTTAAATTAATTTCTGACATACAGCCTTGCATCTCCTAGAATGGCAGGACCACATACGTGAAGATAGACGGCGATCTTCTGATGATTGAAGATCATCTTCGTTCATAAAGCACATCAATAATTTCGCAGAACTTCATACGGATTGCCGATAACCGCATTGGTCTTCTTGTTGATAACAATATGAAATTGTGTTTTCATCTCGTTCCTTCTAACCGTTCCTTTCCACAAAAACATATTTCTTGCATCGAAATAATACAGTCGCAACTAAATACAATAAGCAATCTAAAATGAATCTATTCTTCAGGTCATTTGGTCGAGTATTTGCTATAACTATCGGAACTGATCTCAACATTGATGATTTAGCAAACTGTGCTTTAGGAACGAGTGATTGAAATAGAAATTTGATTGTGATTTTTGCTATTTAGAGCAAATCGTAGTTGGCGAGATGCAGTGTCGCGAAACGCGAGCACGTTGCGATATAAAAGGAAGTTTGTATAAATTTCTTTATCACACCGCGTCGCGCTGTTCTTGCGTTCGGACTGAGATCTTAGCAACTCACACAATGTCTACACGCTTTTTGGTAAGTTATCATAATCACTTATCAAAAAGTTAAGTTACTCATCAGTTATTTAAGTTATAATTGCAAAACACATGTTATCTACGGAACGAAATAAACTTTGTAACGATTATTGTTTAGATTGTTGATATTATGTAAATTATTGACCATAGACGTTATAGTGCATCTAGACGAATGAATAGACAGCAACTACAATAAATTTACGACAGTAATTCAAATGAAATAAGGGCGTGTCAATCAATCGCATTAAAAATTAAAACCCTCTAAAGAAGCCTTCAAAACCCCTACTCGCCAGGTGTTACACTAGTCAAAATGAGGTAGATACATAGGTAATATATTTCTATTGTCACAACAGCCTGTATTGGTCCACTACTGGACGCAGGCCTTCCCCCGATAAGCGCCTTATTGGCTTTTATCACATGGGGGTAATGCCCATAATCCCCACATATTTCTATTAGTTGATTGTAATTTTCTATTTGAATAAATTATAGCTAGGTACTTAATAGTATTTTGCCGTTATTTTGTCTTCAAGTATCAAACAAAATTTCTCATCTTTTCTCAGGACAGAAACGCCAACTCCCCACGTCCTAGTTTCTGAGTTTAGTTTGGTGTCAGAAAGAAAAGCGCGTTGAAATCTTTTGTTCCGGCTTTCGGTTTAAGAAGAATTTAAGGAGGGCACATATCAAAAGTGGTATTTTACCGAGGTGTCGCTTTCGGATATCCATGTTTAAGATGAATACCAAAATAATCCTAAGGTTGAACGATTCCTGCGTTCACCCACTAACAATAACACTGTGGTGGGCCTACGCATTAGAGACTAATTTGAGTTCAAGGGACATTATGAACTCTACCTAAACACCAAAATCGGCGACCCAACCTGGCGCGGTTTGGTGCAATATCTTCGCGTATGAATATTGTAGACCACCAACAGTATTTTGTTATGTTGTCGCCGTCTCGTTGACTTCTCAATTACAACTAAAACAAAAGACTGTATACTAAATGAATGTTAAATCTTAACTGTTATTGTAAATAAATGACTGATGTCCAGGTTGAAATTATGAGGGTTCCCTTTTTTACCATCTGTCTATGGGACCGTAAAAGGCGTTTTATATTAGAAAATTGCCTACAAACCGTTCTAAGAATATGAAATAACAGGCAATTTATCAAAACCCGGTCATTATAACTACAAGGTTCGTTACACAGCAAAATTGACTAGTCCCATCTAAAGACATATTCTAAATAGGTAAATGAAAGGTTTACCAAGCTACTGCTTCTTATTTTATTTATTGTAGTTACGTAAAGATTGATGCAGACTTAGAAAGTTACGTTACGATATTTTTTCTTTATTTTTAACTAGTTGATCGTTACATTGTTATTATTGCTCGCTATAATTTAAGTTTTCTGATGCTAAGCGATTACATTTTGATATGCATTCTATTGTTATGTCGCTAACGAGTTCTTAATATCAATGCGTTCTGCGATTGTTTTTTAATTGCTATAAATGCTCAGAACAACGATTCTCGGTTTTATGACAGTTCCCATTACGCTAAAGTGGAGCGACAATGTGACATGACGACAGGATTGAAGTGAAGTTACTCCATTCAATCCTGTTGCAAACCGGACGTTAGCTTCGACAATTCCGAACATCCAAACTTATAAGTGTGTTTAATTTCCAGTTGGCCCTTGTCTGCGTGGCGGAGCTGTCAACCTTGATCTCTGCAGGCGGCGGTGGTGGTGGTCATAAGAAGGTCATCATCCACGTGCCTGTATACGTGAAGCATCATCATCACAAGCACACTATCGTGAAGCATGTTCACCACAAGAGTGGTGGCGGCGGCGGCGACGATCATTATGAGGTCCTTGGGTACACCTATGGGGAACCTAAGGCTGCACCGCACCATGGTGGTGGTGGAGGTAAGATTTAGTTTTCAATTCTGAAAACCACTTAATAATTTTCTGTTTATTGAAGTTCTAAAACTTCTTCGGCTCTTCTAAGAGCCTTTGAGTTCGCAGACTGGAAGGTTCATGAAGAATATCCTCCCGCGGACACTCTGGTTATGGAATGATTTCCCTGCCGAGGTTTGCCCTCAGGACTACAACATAGGGTTTTTCAAAAAGCGTCTTCTAAGACCTTTAAAGGGTTGGCAACGCGCGTGTATTGTGTATGTCCCTGATGTTGCAGGCGTACATAGGCTACGGTAACCGCTTTCCGTCAGGCAGAACGCATACCTGTTTGCAACCCTGTTATAAAAAAAGTGGGTCTTTTGCTCGAAAGCATAGGTAGACAAACAGAGTTTGAGAGCCGACTGCACCACGACCTTGTTTTCTAAATAATTTTAAGACTACAATAGGTACCTTACCATGGCACCAACACATTATTTTACTTTTTAAGGTGTTGGTTCCGAATTGCGGATACGTAATCTTTTTATTTTACTTCTGCATACCTGACATAGCTCGCCCTAACTGTGTATTTTTTGTATATCTAAGTAAGTTGCAGTTAACGCAAAAAAACACCAGGACTTATGTAATTGACACCTGCTCCTTTGGAGAAAGGGTGCAAAAACCATGCATAATTTTTATTTAAACAGTCCGATACAAAAGATGCATATTGGGGGAAAACTGATAAGGCAGTGAGCAATGTAACATTGACTTTGATTATGATGATGGTGACATCTTCCTAGCCGACTTCGGCAACGGCAGCCAGTTTCAACGCGAATAGCCACAATAATAAATTAATGTGCGTAGGACTTCATTAAAGTGCACAAGAGTGGGCGCAATCACAGGTGCACTCGCTATTTCCTTACTCGTAGTGATTATGAGAATAACCACATAATAGGGAGCACCAATAAATATAGGTTATATCAAAATTTTAATTATTATGTAACAAGTCTTTTTCGTGCCCTTTTAATCACAAATTAATTCGATAAACGCGTCGCGGTTGAACTAAAGATCAGTTGCGCAGGGTTGGATGGGGTAGTGTTGATTAATTTTTTGCTTTGATCTCAAATTTAGTGCGGACTGGCTTACACTAGAGGCTTAACATGACTTGAACCTTTTGTTCTCGGCATTTGTATTTTTGCCTGAAATCACCTTTTAAATGGCCGTGTGGTGCCGGCTTAGAATTTGCACCACCCCAACTCATCCCGCGGGTGTCATAAAAGGCGACTCAGGGATATCCACCGGGGGCGGGCAGCAGCGCCTCTTGCAGCACCATTTTACCACCAAACTGTGATCCCAAACCCGCATGCCCAGCGTGGGGATTATGGACACTATGCCCCATGTTACAAAGGCCAATAAGGCGTTTATCAGGGGAGGCCTGCGTCCAGTAATGGACCGGTATAGGCTGTAGATGTGATGTGTCTGTGTGAATTGTCTTTCAATATTTAATTGTTAAGTACAATATCTTAGCAGAAATCCTTTCTCAATTCGACAAGGGCTGTAAATTGTAGATTAAAATCAACAACAACGAATTATTTTTTGATTGTTAACTTGCCTGTTGTTGCAGTAATTTATATAATAGAGTATATTTAGTATTCGGGGCATTCGTAAACTGTCTCGAAAGATAAATTACATTACAGTGTTGTTTACGCTAACTCGTTTAAGAATACCAAGATTTAATTTCTATTATATTATAATTTAGCTTATATTAATGTGCCGGAACCAACTATGTAACAGCAAATTACACGTATATTAGAAAGTGTGTCCAGTCATAAAATAAGTAGAAATAAATTGATATCTTTGCCGTGAACATGCGTATGATTTCGTTATGTAATTTGATTTTCTTCCTTGTTTTCTATGCGGAACGGAACTTTGAAATGAACCTATGATTGTGTTATTTGTTATGTTTGAGCTTTACTCGGAAGTCAATTGAAATTATTATAAGCTTATATTTTGCTACAAACACACTGAAACAGCCAATAAAATCTCGATTTCATTTTGCGATGGTGATATTAAGATCCCGTAAAATAATATTACTAGCTGTTATCTTTCCTCTCTTCTTAATTAGACACTGGTGGACTCTGAGACGTCTCAGGAAACCTTTATGATACAAAACCGTCTAGAACTACACTCACCCGGATATGTCATTCACAAGGGATGATAATATTCTCTCAACACAAACCATTTTCAAAGTAAACCAGCTCACATTCACAATAAAGCCCTTTGTAATAATAAATACACGTATTATCGTGTTCTGTTGTGTGGAAGACAAAAGCAATTCGCCATAGGTATCTTGCGAATCTTGCGATCTTCAGATCGTCTCATTCATGGCTTCCGTGGCGTTTATCGGTCTCGTCTCATATCAGGTTTTATACCGGAGGCTAAAACAGTGGAATATTAATAGTATCGATACTGGCATAGTCTGTTCAAATAACTGATTCCCCACTCTTAACACAAAACATGATAACCCATGACAAAATTTTTAATTGGAACCATCGTAACCGCCCATTTAACGGCGGCACTGAGCTAAGAACAACTTCAATTTCATTTGTTGATTAATAGGTACTATTTATTTATTCTTAATCAAGTCATACAGATTTTTCCTTTCACAGAATAAAACTCATTAATACAAAATGAAATAAAACAACACATCAAACTTTGTTTGCACTCAAACCTAGTGCTCATGTTCTACCCTTGGTCATATTCTGATTTGGTCATGTTCTGGTTTAGTCATAGTATCATCAGAACTCTTCGCTGGAGGTAATCATTACACCAACAAAAATATAAGGCATTGAATAAACGTTCCCGGGGATTATTAGACTACAGCTGATGTCGTCAATTTATAACACCTCTTTTTTGTCAAGGGTTATTAAAATGTATGCAAAACTAAATTTAAATCTTTACATTCCAGGTCACGGATGGGGTGCGGCAGATGAAGGAGACAGTTATGGTGATTCTCCGGTGAGCTTCGAAGGTGGTGACCATGGCAGCTACTCATTGACGGGGTCCGACGACTACGGACACTGATACCTTAGGTCCCGGTATTCCAAATGAAGGAAGGTTATCACACGCCTAATATAAAAATTCAGCAATTCTATGTTATACTTAAGTATATCGCGTGGAACCAATTTCTACACTATCTACCTCGTTCTTTCCGCCCTATTTTTTTGCGCAATCGCTCAAACTATCAACGAGCCGATTCGAGTAATCTTCTAAATCTACCTCGAGCTTTTCGTCTACTTCATTGTTCTATCGAAATCGCTTGTAGAGGAGGTCTTTTAGCGTTAGAGCTGTCATGGCGTTAATTCGAATGCTGCTCCAATCCTTTCAAATGGCATCCTTTAAAAACATAATTTTATATATTTTATGAGATTCTTAGTAACTTTTAAATGAAAATTTACAAATACAATATATCTTTTTAGAGTTTCGAGATCGGTTTCGAAACCCTTATGGTCTCGCTTCGTCTTTCCTCTTTTCCCTCTTTAACATCTCAGCAACTACCGCAGCTATCAACTTGAAATTTAAAATAATAATATGTTTTGGGCGCTTGTTCCAATTTAAAGAAAATAAATCGTAGCTATTGTAGATATGGGATCTTTATCTTACCGGAAAAATATAGACAAGTCTGTCAGTAAAAAACTTTTTGAAAAATGGTCAAAAAGGGGGGGGAGGATAATTGTCAAAAAGGGGGGCTACCTCGCCGCATGGTGTATCAATTGAAAGTTACCGGTTTATACATTTTAAAACAGTTTTTGAAATTTCTGTAGGTTACATACTTTTTAATTTGAAAATTGTCGAAAAATTTACCATACCTTCGAAATATACAGAGCGATCCATCTAAAATGTAATTTAGTATTAATTCCTGATATTTTTAGGTATTCATAAAATAGCGTAGTCTCTAACGTAAGGTAAGGTAAGGTTTAGCCTTTAGTACATATTTGTATAATTGACAAACGTACGAAACCCTCGGCGCGCGAGTTCACTCGCTCTTGACGGATCTTTTTTTATGTATGGTTAACCAATTTCTTCGCCGAATTTGATAATTATTTTGCTTTTGTATAGAGAATTACTATGTCTTTGACCGGTAATACTTCCAAAAATAGTAAAAATTTAAAGGAATCCGATATATAGATTTTTCAAAACAATTACTTGTACATCTCTGCACTTGAAACCGAGCTTTAAACAAAACATTGAATATTCAATTGACCTGTAACTTCAGAATTCTATATACTCTAAAAAGTCCTTCTCGTGTCCTAGAAAAAATATATGCTTTTGTAAATATAGAATTCCTAATTTAATTAGCCTATCTTCTCCCAGTTTTAGTGATATTTTGTACAAATATATAGCACTTTAAATGTAAGTTCACAATGTTCTTAAAATTAAGGTTAACTTTTACCGACATTTTGGAACATCACAAAACCAATTTATGAATGTACAGTTTATTATTTAAAAAAATAGTACAAAAGGCCTTTTTGCTGAAAGTAGTAGTACTTTGAAAGGTAAGAGTGATACCGTTATAAAAACCTTTTGTGTCTATTACTTATTGGCATCATTCATATTAAAATACTTTTGACTCAAAAATAATCGTTACTAATTTGCCGAAAATGTGAGTTATTTGTTTATCATAGTTTTTAAAGTTAATTTGTCAAAACCAGTATTATTATAATTTTTTCAGTTATTTTTTTAGTTTTATTATAAGTTGTTCAGTATTATTATTTTTCATCTAGATGACCTTATGAACCAAATCTTACATATTGTTTTACTTACTTATTGTTGCAATATAATCATGTGGTTATTTTTCATTTCTAGAATGTACCCAAATAAATCCATAGAAATCAAATTTTATTATTCAGATTTAATAAGCAAATGGATGTGATAAATGTGTGTAGTTATTTCTTCCTAGTTATAAGAAACTGTCGTGAAATCTCATTTTTAAGTATTTTTGTACTCTCGTTATTTGATTATACAACTGTTATTAATGTCGTTTTATTGATTTACTAGATGATCCTGTGAACTTCGTACCATTTATATTTTTTTCTTAAACAACACCCTTTAAGGCAGAGATGCAAAGTTTTTTACCATCAAACCGATCTACCAAAAAGAGCAACGTTGCATCTCTGCCTACACTATCTATATTAAATGAATCCCTATTTCCCTTGGTCACGGCATCACGCGTGAACGGCTGGACCAATTTCGCTAATTCTTTTTTTGTTGTGTTTGTTGTTTTTCTGTTATCACAACAGACACAACTGTAACAGAAAAAATTAATAAAGTTGGAAACATAAATTTCCACGTGGGAGAAGCCACGGGGCGGAGCTAGTACAAAATAAAAGATAAAATAGGTGGTTGCGACGATTTCGATCAGGTTAGCGCCTTAATAAAGCAAGCAAAACAAAAAATAAATTGTAATCGGTCAAGTTTTTAAGTTTTACTACCGAAAACCGTCTAGTTAGGGTTCTCAGCTCTAACTATGCTGTGTGTTCTAACTACCTACGTATACTAATGACCTCTGACACAACGGGCGATCCGCCAGACTTGGAGAAGGTTGCAGGTTACACTCTAATGAGAAGACTGACCAGAGAGCTCGGTAACCGAAAGATAATAACGATGACAAATATTGACGATGGCAATGACTAAGGTTTATTGAACAACTTACTCCTTGAAGATGTCCCTAGTTAAGGGGTAAAAACGTCTGTATTCTTCCAACAAAAACAAGGCTCGCTACAGTTTATATAGTAGAATAAAAGTTGCCAAGTAGACGACAGAGGGCTCTTTATTTACAAGTAGATAAATCTGTACAAATCTATACTTATAATAAAACTGTAACAGGTCCAATTCTGTACATTGAAGATATTTTGAAAATTTTTTTTGGAGGGCACTCTATTATCGATACTGAAGCCAAAACTGTAATTTTTTTCATTCATGTCTGTCTGTCTGTCCGTCTGTCTGTCTGTCTGTCTGTCTGTCTGTCTGTCTGTCTGTCTGTTTCTTAAACGCGCATCACGTCGAAACTACTGAAGTTATTGAAATGAAACTCGGCACGATTTTAGGTCATACTACGAGGAAGGACATAGGATACTTTTTATCCCGGAATTCAGTCAGGTTTCCCTGGGAGAGGGAATGAAAGTAAAATTTCTTCACCGCGCATGACGCCGAAAGTGCTGAATGAGTTGGAATGAAACCTTGCACGATTTGATTTCATACTACAAGGAAGGACATGGGATACATTTCATCCCGGAATTCAGTCATGTTCCCCTGGGAGAGAGGATGAAAGTAAAATTCTTTAACTGCGCATCACGATGGAACAACTGAATGAATTCGAATGGAACTCGGCATAATTTAAGTTCATACTACGAGGAAAGATATATTTTGTCCCAGAATTTAGTAAGGTTCCCCTGGGAGAATGGATGAAAGTCAAATTCCTTCACCGCGCATCACGCCGAAACTACTGAATGAGTTGGACTGAATTGGTACTATTTGAGTTCAAGGAAGGACATGGGATACATTTTATCCTGGAATTCAGTAAGGTTCCCCTGGCAGAGGGGATGAAAGTCAAATTCCTTCACCGCGCATCACGCCGAAACTACATAGGTAATGAGTTGGAATTAAACTTGGCACGTTTTGAGTTCATACTACAAGGAAGGACATGGAATACATTTTATCCTGGAATTCAGTAAGGTTCCCCTGGGAGAGAGGAAAAAGTAGAATTCTTTAACCGCGCATCACGACGGGTCTACGCGTCGTCCGATTTCATGCATTCTTTTTGTTAGAAACAGTGTTGCAAGATCGAATTTGACTAAATCAGTAGAAAGTCGAGTAGAAAATCAGTAGATTGATGAAATAATCTGTAGTTAGAAGAAAAAAATTAGTAGATAGAGGGTAGGTAAGTTCCTATCTATATATTTTTCCAAGACGCACCCATTAGTTAGGTTCCTACCTACTAAGGCGTCTTGGAAAAATAAGTTAGGTTCCTACCTTACATGATATATGGTGGTTTAGCTGGTCCAGTTAACTGTACTACCGAAGTTTGGTTGCAGTAAGTGGTCCAATTAAACTAACTAGACCACAGAAAAAATATTTTTTACTGTGGTACACAGCCAACTGTACCTACCTACTAACGAAAAAAAAATTACGGTGGTCCAGTCAATTGTGTCAGCAATTGTATTGCAGAATTGGGCTCCTGATCCATTTATCAGGAGCCCAATTCTGCAATACAATTGCTTCAGTATGACAATGGAATCGTCGCAGAATCATCACGTAGAATCCTTAGATTTATAAAACTCCAGATAGTGCGTGCGAGATAAATGAATAGTTTCAAACTTGACACACGTCTCTCCATCTGCATTCATCATAATTTCTTTCATCTGAGGTGGAATACCCAAACGTGTCATTCTGTGTCAATACCCCTGTCATAGTGAAGCGATTAGTATAGCAGAATAGGGCCCCAGCTGAACGGAACCATCAGTAAGAAGTGAAACGAGTATGACACTTCTTAACACTGACGCTGGCCGAGTCGTAGCTAAAAGTCGTGTGGATAAAGAATGGGATTGAAGATGATAACATGCTATCCCCCGTAGACACTACACGATTTTTTGCGTTTCAAATTATGAGAGACCATGGTTAAATGTGTGAACTTAATTAGTCGGCAGGTGAGGCAATCGCGAACGAAGTCGCGGGTACAGCTAGTTTACTATAAGTACATAAAAGAGGCTAACTTCTCCATCTGATCAGGTAGGCAATGTTATGTGGTTGGAAGAATGTCATATGGCGAGAAGAGTGTTAGGTATGAATGTGGGATTTATGGGGCAGGAAGACCGATCGTGGAGAAAAGATGAATGGACTGTAGAGAGATGACGGCTGATAGAGGAGAGTGAAAGAGAAATACATGTTGTGCTGACCCTACCTAAAGTGGGATATGGGCAGGGAGATGATTTTTTAATTTAAGCTCCTACATCCTCCTGCTGCAGATTATGATAATAAGTATTTAGGTACGCCAGATCGTATAGAAATATATCTCGATATATTTCTGTGCAACATCTGTATCCTGGAATGAACTTGCTTGAAAACTAAATTATCTTTTATAGTTTCTCCCCAGATTACGGGTATTACGCCGCCGCCGATAATAAAAGAAATGTTATCCTGAAAGCGGTTAAAACTGGAACAAAATGTGAGTAAGTTCCTAAGTAGGTATCTCTATGTTTTTATTATTATTTAATGAATTTTCATTAAATAATAATAAAAATAGGTCCATTTCCTATGGCCGTGAGACACTCTATAATATTTATATAGGGTGTCTCACGGCCATAGGAAATGGAGGGCAAGTACCAGAAATATCGAAGATAGGAAGTTTAACTAAACGGAAACATTCCTTCTTTTAAATAATTAATACTGCATTCACAGAATTTTGACAAACAAATAGCTTTATCCGGTAATCGAACCTACAAAAATCCAACATATTATAGCACTCCGTGTTTTTATAAGATTCAAATCTTTACAGCAAACATTGCATATTAAATTAAAGGAACACCATGAAATCTGCCAACAACTGGGACGAGACGAAGCACTTTGATTGGTTTTTCTACACCAGTTAGACCAACCTGCTGCAGTCGATTGACGGAGAACATCAATACTAAATCAATCACTGGTTTTGGTGGTCTGTAAATACATTTGGACATTGATTAGACAGCGATCGCCTTGGTGCAGCTTCTTTGTCACACGGTGGACAAAGGACATCGGCACGGGTTCGCGGCATGCGGTGCGGTTTGTCTTCAGGCGCCAGTCTAACTGACGTAATATGATAATGCTATCTTCCTAGCCGAATTTTGGCTTCTTAATATTTTAATTACTTGCCCTCCATGACCCATAGCCGTAGGACAACCTGTAGAGTCTGACTAGTAAAAATAAGACTAGTAAATTCTTGTTATACGAACTTTTCACAACGCATCATCTAGCTCCAAGAGAGCAGAGCTTGTGCACAAGCTTATAAATAAAATTAAAATTCATGAATAATCCTACTAATATTAAAAACGCCAAAGTTTGTAAGTATGGATGGATGGATGTATGTTACTGTTTCACGTAGAAACTACTTAACGGATTTAGATGAAATTTGGCACAGAGATAAATTATAGTCAGGAATAACACATAGGCTATATTTTATCCCGGAATTCCCACGGGAACGGGAACTACGCGGGTGAAACCGTGAGGCGCTGCTACGCAAAAAATACTGAACGGATCTGGCTGAATATTGGCACAGAGATAGATTATAGTCTAGAATAGCACATAGGCTATTTTTATCACGGAGTTCCCACGGGAACGGGAATTACGCGGGTGAAACCGCGAGGCGCTGCTAGTTAAACATAGAAATCAATCCAGATTGTCAAAATTGTCGTGCAGAAGAATCGAACCTCCAACCTTCTCCAAGTCTGGCGGATCGCCCGTTGTGTCAGAGGTCATTAGTATACGTAGGTAGTTAGAACACACCGCATAGTTAGAGCTGAGAACCCTAACTAGACGGTGTTCGGTAGTAAAACTTAAAAACTTGACCGATTACAATTTATTTTTTGTTTTGATGGCTATGGGTCATGGAGGGCAAGTAATTAAAATATTAAGAAGCCAAAACTCGGCTAGGAAGATAGCATTATCATATTACGTCAGTTAGACTGCCGCCTGAAGACAAACCGCACCGCATGCCGCGAACCCGTGCCGATGTCCTTTGTCCACCGTGTGACAAAGAAGCTGCACCAAGGCGATCGCTGTCTAATCAATGTCCAAATGTATTTACAGACCACCAAAACCAGTGATTGATTTAGTATTGATGTTCTCCGTCAATCGACTGCAGCAGGTTGGTCTAACTGGTGTAGAAAAACCAATCAAAGTGCTTCGTCTCGTCCCAGTTGTTGGCAGATTTCATGGTGTTCCTTTAATTTAATATGCAATGTTTGCTGTAAAGATTTGAATCTTATAAAAACACGGAGTGCTATGATATGTTGGATTTTTGTAGGTTCGATTACCGGATAAAGCTATTTGTTTGTCAAAATTCTGTGAATGCAGTATTAATTATTTAAAAGAAGGAATGTTTCCGTTTAGTTAAACTTCCTATCTTCGATATTCCTGGTACTTGCCCTCCATTTCCTATGGCCGTGAGACACCCTATATATTCCAATAATATAAACCAAGTTCCTGTTAGGATGTCTGGGGTATAACACGCTGGAGGTCCGGCGCGCTAACGATCAAATAATTACAATGTGCAAAATCCTCCAGGGCAAAATTGAAGCCTCGGACCTGAGTAATGAGCTGTGTCGACTCTATGTCCCGAACAATTACTGCCGAGGTCGGAAACATAGATTGCTAGACGTACCGCAGTCCCGTACGGTAGCGCGGTCCATGTCACCCATCCCTCGCGTACTCAACGCTCTCAACGCTCTCCTAGATGACAGACCCGATGTGGACTTGTTCGCTGACAGCTGGACTAAATTATTAAGAGCATGTATTTTATTTTGTGAACGTCATTACTAATTTATTTTCTTTGTTATAATTAAGTTATTGTATTGACATTCTTAATGTGTATTGAATATTTTATGTAATTTTTTATTTTAATTAATGTAATTGGTTCAAATAACCGTGTTAATTAAATAAATAAATAAATAAATATTTTCATTAAATAATAATAAAAATAGGTAATAGAGATACCTACTTAGGAACTTACTCACATTTTGTTCCAGTTTTACCCGCTTTCAGGATAACATTTCTTTTATTATCGGCGTAATACCCGTAATCTGGGGAGAAACTATAAAAGATAATTTAGTTTTCAAGCAAGTTCATTCCAGGATACAGATGTTGCACAGAAATATATCGAGATATATTTCTATGCGATCTGGCGTACCTAAATACTTATTATCATAATCTGCAGCAGGAGGTTAGATGTAATTGAAATTAACGTCAAATACTAAAGTCCGTAACCTCTTGAAGCTGCGACATAAATAAAACTTCTAACGCACTCAAAAGTTACAAAAATCCGAAAACAGAAAATTTAGAATCATAAAATTTTGTACCTAAGAAGCAAGGCCTTATAGCACAAATAAAAGGAAAAATTCAGAAACAGTTAATTTGTAGTTTTTTTCACAAAAAAAAATTATTTCTCGCCATGGACCAAAACCTACAGGGTACCTACTTCCCATTGACCTAGAATCATGATAATTTGGCAAGACATAAAGGTCTTACGGAACCCTTAGTGCTCGAGTCTGACTCACACTGGACGTTTTATTCTTTGATATTTTTGCGTCATTACGTTGCATATACATAGGCTCCCCTTGCAGCAAACTAGTATTTTTATCTAATTTCTGACGAAGTCTTAAAGCTTTCCAAATCTTTTCAAATTAAAGTAAAGACCTTTACTAAACTAAAGGACAAACTATTTGAAACTATTTGACTATATTTTCAAGGTAAGGCAACCTTACCTTGAATTGTCATTGATTTATTTAGATATATAGTATAATACAAGACGAACCCTACTACGACGATTATGTTCTACTACTAGTTGCTAGGTGCTAATAAGTGCTAACTAATATTTTAGCACAATTTAAAGTAAGAAAATCCTTTCTTCAGATTATACCACTTAAATCTTTATCTAGACTTTGACAAGCATGTGAGTTTTTGTTTGTTTGTCTGTATATTTTGACAAAATTGGCAGAAACTATAAGATCGACCAAAGTTGACTATGACATGAACTGCAAGGGTACACAAATTAATTAATTAAAGTATTTTGTTTCTATATGCTTTTAATAACGACTCGTCCCAGTGAAGTTTTAGATGATTACACGATTTAATTACCTCCCTGAAAGCCCCCATAAAATAAATTAAAAACATTATAATTAAAGCTGAAATTAAACTTTATTAACAAAGAAAATTACAACCAAATAATAGTAATAAATTAGAACTAGTATTTACAAATGAAACAATACTAATATAATGATCTGAAGCTAATCTCATGAAGATCTGGGCATAGTAAGTTGGTCTACGCAAGCAAAGCCGCGAGAAGAAGCACGTGCGTTCCGCGTTTCAGCGTCCTAACTAGATGTCGCTGCTAAAAATGGACGAAGGCTAGATCGCGCTAACGAAGCGTTTCGGGTTCTCAGTTGGTTCAATCTCGGAACCTTCATATTTATCTTCAAAACGGTACGGACAAACAGTCAGAATACTAGCTCTGACTCGGCGTCTGTTCCTTCAACTAAGTTGAAAAATGGATTTTTATAGAGTCACCTCTCGATTAACATACTTATTGAGGGGAAAATTGGCTCTTTGTATGAACTATCCTGCATCCAAACTGTATCACCCATCAACCAGCTGTTCGAAAGATAAATGGGAACATTGGTTGTTACAAAATACACACACAACATCGCCCCCTGGTGAGTGACCACCATATCACTGAGCTATAAAATCATTGACAATGAATTTCGAACCCGATACAGAAAATCGTATCAAAATCGGTAGAGCCGTTTGGAGATACTTGGGAACTTGTGCAAATGCATGCACAAATGTTTGCATGTACAAAAAACATCACGCCCTAAACGCATGTTACGTCTCCGTTCCGTCGCGGGTAAAAATAGGACAAATTAATTAAACAAGTTATAAATTATAAATTTACTAAGTCGCAGGCCCTATATATTATGCAGAAAAATTACAATACAGGTCGTCTCGACTACCAACTCTCTGCCTATCAAATCTGAACGATACGTTATTCCACCCATTCTCCAAGTTACCTCTACTTTATAAAATGCCAGTATAAAATTATTGACTGTAGGTAATTGAGTGTGGCGGTCGCAGTCCAATGAAAATAACAAATGGACATTAGCTACGACTTTCTAATGAACCTTGCAATTTATTCCTTTTAGTCATTGTCATCGTTAGGGCACATTTCAACAAACAAACTAAATCAAACCATGGACGAACTAACATCAATCTAAGTTTCGCTTAATCGAGTTCGAAGACCACATCATGTCCTAGCGTTCTCTTCAATATTTTAGGTACCTTTATTATGGTTTCGAACCAAAACGGAACGCATGAAGAACAAAAGGTTCCGCCTCTGTACGTAACTCCGTCTGCGATGCAGCTGATTTAACTGGTAACTACCATTCAAAACGAAATACACGGTCGAGTAATAGTAGAGTAGTAATAGTAAACGTTGATCGTCGTCATAATAAGATTGTGTTTATATGTCGCATCTGTGTAGCATCGAAACGGCTGAATCGATTTTGATAGAGAAAGTATCGAAGTACTCGTCTATGGTTTTTCTTTTTATCTACATTTTGAAGGCCTAAGATGCCACAACATGTGAAATGAAAAGCGGAGCCCGACTAGAGCTTTTTAAGAGATTTCGATTAATATTTCGTTCAGCATTTGTGTTCCACTGGCCACTCCAGGCTGTAAACTAACTATCTATGTTAGAATTGCCTGGATAGTTTGATAGACTGATTTTAAACATCAAAATTAACACATGCTGGATAAAATATCAGGTTTTGTACATTTGGTAGATAAAACTGGAAAGTCAGTTTACTACAATGAAAATGCCTTGGATGTAATTTCTCCTTTTTCCGTTTCTCATTAGTCAATCGTGAGAAACCATTTGTAGTACCTATGCAAGAACTAAAAGAAGTTACTGATGGTTGGTATGTATCAATTCCTCTGTGTGTGTCACTATAAAAAGTTACGAACTAGTTTGTCGCTATTTTGTCGTAAATAGCTAAGACTATAGTGTGGACTTATCACTGATTTTACGAAAGAAAATCCAACTTGAAACAGGCTGAAGGTAATAAATCTGTCAAGATACGAATGTTTTATTTGTACTAAATTATAGTAATACCTAACTACAATATTACCTGTTTTGTTACACTCCTTAAAACTAAATAACAAAGTCTAATAAATAACAATGATTGGCCTTATGCGAACTTATGTAAAATGTTATTGAAAATAAACAAATGTTGAAAAAGTGTGTCTCGAAGCAGTTAAAATAAAATGAACCGGTTGTGTAACTGTAATAGATTTTTTCGTTTTTTTAGTTACGGCAGTGCCCGTTCCCAATTTTTATAGCTTTATTCTGTTCTCAGTTTACGTAATGCTAGATAGATGTAGGGCAAATCAAATTGATTTAGTGTTGTGCTTTTTATACAAAACAAAATGAAGTGGATGACATAATTCTTAGCTTGCACTCTGCCTAAACACATTGTTGGTTATTTTCCTGTATTACGTTGAGGTAATACATAAATGAATCACAATAAATTAGCTAGAGTATATTCGTAACTTAAACCTAAATACAATTAGTCAACAATAATTTGGCAAATACCTACATCTGATTACTTATCGAATTAGCATCAGAGTGTCTTATCTTTAACTTCATTATTCTACTTTACATACATACATGATCGCATAATAAATTTATGTATCGGTTATTCGTTCAACTTATACTAGACATGTTACGATAATGGTGAACACGCACCTATCCGCGCCGCAGGAGCCGCAGTCATCGAATTTCCTCATGGCCTCGCATACTTATCCGCATCGTACGCACGGCACTCGCTGAATCGCATTCACAGTATTTCTGTTTAGAACTGACGCATATTTGACGGACTAAATGAATACGGATGACGACATCCGCGCCCTCCGCATCGCCCGCGCCACACTCGCCGCATGAACCGAATTTTTTTGATGGAATCCGTATGAATGTATTCTGGACTTTATGTGACATGAATAATTGTTATCTGTTTTTATGGTAACATAGTTAACTAACATAGTTTATAGGTAGTTGTACGACGTTTCATCCCTTAACGAGGGACATCTTCGGTGCGAGTGCGGTTCTAGACGCGCGCATTCCGCATCCGCTCCGAGCACTGAGCTCAGTGCTCGGAGGGATGCGGAACGCGCGCGTAAGGGATGAAACGTTGGTGTTCTTCCAACACAAATAAGGTTTGTAGTTAACTCGCTTACATCCGTAAATAATTCGTCAAACTACGATAGTTTTTTATAGGAAAAAACTTGTAATAACATTTATGGTGAACATCCGAAATAAATAAATTGAAGTTTAATTGTATACCTACAGGATTTTACTTAAGTGCAGATCGTTCGCCGCGGATAGGTGCGCGATGTTGCATACTTACCATTTCATATGAAGATATGATTACAATTCGATGACTGCGGCGCGTGCGACGCTAAATAAGTACTTGAATTATGTTCGATCATTGCAGTATAAATTTATAAATAATTCTTGTACATAGGTACTTAGGCATGAATGCAGAACAATTTCAGTAAGTGAGCGTCTCTATACCCCCAGTATTCGTCGTATGCTGAATACCTGCTTCTCTCGAGAATGAAACAGGTCCGTCGTGGATAGAATTCTCGTCGTTCGAAAGATAAGCTGTGTTCTCCCCACCGATAAATGAAGTTGGCTCTATACCTGTGTTACTATCAAAACTTGCCGGGAAGTCAGACGGTTGGATGGTCAAGCCAGTGTTCTGAGTTGGAATGGAAGCAGAGAAGGGGTCATGGCTAGATGTGCCCGGGAAACTTTGTCCGTCTGATAATGTTACTGTGGGTTGAGGAATAGCACCTGCGAAGGGATCGTGGTTGTTCGTTTGAATAGCGCTCTGAGGCGATAGCTCCGCAAACGGGTCATGAGACGGCTCCGGAGCTGCTCCACGGAGATATCCGTAAGTTCCAGGATAAGACTGCTGCAAGCCATTTACAGACGTAAACACGTCTTCCTCTTCGTCATCTCCCTGCTCTGTTACTTGGTAACCGTGGTTGCCTTGGGGTAATACGCCTGGTAGGGAATCGTACACGTTCACTTGTTTTACGGTATGCGTGACCCCATGCACTTGGGGTATCTGATGAGAGATGCCTCCGAATGAGTGTGCGGGCGGTGAATACGATGAGGCGTAGTCGTCTTCATAGGACGGCGCCGGTGGGGGGTCGTAGCTTGGAATGTCGTGGTGATGATGGCCATGTTTGTGGTGATGATGACCGTGATGTCCATGGTGACCATGATGACCATGGTGACCGTGACCGTGGCCATGCCCGTGCCCGTGCCCCTTATGTTCCGTCTTAGTAGTCGTGTGAGATTTCTTATGATGGTAATGATGTCCGTGAGGAATGTGCGGTTTGTGGTGGTGGTGGTGGTGGTGATGATGCTCCTTCTTCGGCTTGTGGTGATGATGGTGGATAGTGATCACCTTCGTGTGGTGATCGTGGTGGATGAACTCGGGAACGTGAATGTTTACGTGCTCACTGAAAATAAAATTTCAGTTAATGCCTGTACGGATTAGGTATTTGTTAATCTTTTCTTAACATTACCTTTATTAATCGCAAGCGGAAAAATATAGGCTAGGTATACGGAAAAAAATATTATAATATAAAAACTGTTTCTGTAGTACTGTTTATGCATGTATGCTTTGTATAACGTCTTCATAATTAGGTACAAATTAAGTAAAAAATCCGTTTTCGCTATTCTGCTCTGCCTTCTTAATTCGCTTTTGCTTGTTCAACCTACTCGAACACAATGTATACGATACTTACTTAATTATATGAATCACTTAAAATTTGAAAACCTTAAAATCAGAGTTTAAATTAACTGAATAAAAATCTTAGAGAATTTTCCACTGTTGGAAGTACTCTGAAGATTCAACTGCAGCTTGTTAGATAATGTATGGCGTGAAATAAATTCTTACTGGTGTTTTCCTCCATGGCCTCCAGTCTCCCCATCCTCCAGACAGAAGATCACCAACAGCAACAGATATTTCTCCAAATCCATCTTTATATTTAGTTCGTTCTCGACCACTTCTTCACTCAAAGTCCACAAAAGCTTTCAGAGAGCACTATAGAGACCCCACACTCACATCTTGGTCCACAACACACTCAGTAGTTTAGTTTAGTAAGTGAATACAAGTTTCCCCCGATTTTAGTTTTATTTCAGACATACGAGATCACGAGCACCGCACAGCCGTAACGCCACAACGGATTGAATAGCGAAACATCGTGAGATGACCATTTATTCAATTTCACTTAAATAAACCCGTAATATCCACAAAAAGACAACTACACTATTGTCGGCGCAAAAGCCTTCGCGGCGGAACACTGCTGCCAATCTCGCTCTTATCTCTGCCGAGGTAGAGTTCCTTTTGTACTTGAGAAAGTAAAGTTGCATTTGTTGTTTTGTGGACATTATGTGTAACAAGTATTTCACTACCGTTCCAAAACAACGCATTCGGTCTCTGGCGTAGGGCGGCGGTGGCGTAACAGTTGATTGCAGTCACATTCTCCTGGTCAAAATAGGTGACATAGCCACAAAAAACACTCAACACAAGGTTGCTTTTTTATATTAGGTGCATAACACTTGACCAAACACAATCACTGGGCCTAGTTGACGTATCCACTTCAAGCCCGTGGTCCAGTTCGCCCTGTAGAGTATTCTCGGTGCTCAAAAACCTGATTAATATGTATATCTTTATCAAGCTCTGGCTTACTGCAGCTGTTCAGATAAGAACTATTTTTTTCCAATAACATACGAGCACTATGACAAATGAGGATATTGTGTAACATAGGAGGGATCGTTAGTCCGTAAATAAACAAGTACGTGCATAAGGGCTACAATAAATAAGGGCCGCCGAGCCGTAGGCGGCGGATTGTGACCGTAAATACTTCCAAGTGTAAACGGGGCCCATTAAAATTTAATTATCCGTTCCATTCGGATTTATTGGTTTCCCGAGGGAAACATTTTTCAAGCTTAGGTATGTAGGGCCACTATCTTAGCTGTGCTTTTGACATCGTCACTGGCGAGAGTACAGGTATTCCTGCAGCAGTAGACGTAAGGGAAAACGCGCGCCTGCCAAGCCGCCGCGCTCATGTTTTTTGTAATTATTTAAACATGGTGATTAAGAAAATCATTTTATCAAGTCAAACTCTGCGAATTTGTTTAGAAATATTAAGTTTCTTTAGTTGAGTACAAAAAAAAGTGTGATATCAGTAGTTCGCTAGTTATAGTATTGAAAAAACATTAGAAAAAGGGGTAACTTTGGGATTTCTTTCTTTCGATTGAAGTTCATTAGATTTTGTAACTGAATGCGACTTTGACGAAACTAGGTCCTTATGTCATATATATCTTTTTTTCAGAATATTAAACACTATTTTCTAAGTCTCAGATGGTTTTAAAAATCACAAAAATGCAGCCTCTGCTGGCCTACCAAGCCTTTACATATTATTCTATAACGGAATGAAATCTGCAGTCCATCCACGAGAGAAGTCCTTTTGATTAGCTCTAAAGACACTAGCTACTATTTTAATTAGAACTAGGTGATTTTTATTTGTAATCTTCTCATTTATATTGTTGCAAGTTGCACTTCATAGTGAACCAATGAATAAATTATTTCTTTCTTCTAAGTCTAATGAGCGAGATAATTGTACCTATATTAGCCACTGGTAACTTTAGTAACTATAATACTTTTTCTTTGCCAATGAAGTTTTTACTATGGTGATGTTTCATTTATTTCGTCAAAAGAACCTACTATAATTTTGTGAGTTGTCAGTGGCAAGAAAAAGTTTGGTACATGCGTTTCAATTTGATCTCCTATAGATTTTAAGTTGGTGACAGTGTACCCTGCTTGATTTGTACTTCAATACTTTACCGATTTACCAACACAGTTCAGATTAGGCAACATTACCATGGACCATGGGTCTTGTGACGAGTCAATAGTAATATCGCTGGTCACATTCCGACAGTTCACTTTTTTAAGTTATACTAATATCCTACCTAGACTTAGTAAGGAGCCTTTTGTGAACTGTAATTAGATCTTCTAAACATTTTGTTTAGCAGTCAGTACAGGTATTTACCGTTGATAAAAAAAAAGAATATGATTTTCTGTTTCATATTTTCATGATCTCCAACATAAAGTGACATGTATGGTAAGCATACGTGCGCTAACAGCACAGAGGCCTTTATGAGAGTTAATCTAAAGGCGAAGGCGTACAGCGGGTATCATTCTCGGTGTACAATATGTTACATCCAAAGATAATCCCGCCAGATGTAGACTATTGAAAATGAAATGGAGTGTAGTCCAGGTTTTTTTGATGGGTGGATGGACTGGATTTTCGGGCTATGGATGCCTGCCATAAACATAGTTTTAAGACTGCAAATATTAACTGTTATATCCCAAATATTAGCTTTATCGCTACTATACCCCTAATATTCTAGCTCTGTTTACACCGCAGAAGCCTAACCCATTCACTGAAATAACTTAAGAGTACAACAAAAGCTTACTAGAATAGGAATGGGCCGTTTTTGTGGCCAACAACAAATTATGGAAGGACGGAAGGGCCTTTGGGCTGCTGTGGGTAACTTCAGGTTGAAATATAATAAAACGAAACGTCAATGAAGTTATTTTAGCCGTTTAATACTTTTCTGTGACAAATTAATCGTTTAATAAATTATAATTACTACATGCATTACTGCATGTCAATGAACAAAACAGTCATCAAAAATATTAAATAATAATACAATTAAATAACATCACTGAAAACAATTATTAGAGCTAAATAAGTACCTACTACACCGCTGCGCTAATCAAATTGAAAACAACAGTCTTTAATCTTAATGCAATACAATAATTTGTGAATTAATAATATTATCATAATAATAAGTACACAACGTTTTTCCATCTAAATCCCCGTTATCAATTATATTGTATTGCAGTCTTAAAATCCTTAAAAACTAACTACAGAACAAAAGACTTTGGTAGCAGAATTTGTCAGTCTTGAAAATAAAAAATGGGTAAGTAATCTAATCCCTAAATAATAAATTTTTGTACATTTTTTGTTCCATCTTTGATAATTAAGGAAAGCTTCAGGTATTATGTAAACACGGTTCACTCTTTCGAAATTCTTCATTTTATGCTTATGCTATTCTCCTGGAAACTGGGTAGTCACTGCAACCTACAAAAAAAATACAGATAAACAAAAATTACAGTTGCTACATCGGGAATTAAAATGACGATTCTTAGCATCGTAAGGCCGTGTGCCGGCTTAGAATTTGCACCAAATGATTATGTACATTACAAATAACCTCATTTTCAATCAGATATGCCTTACCCTAAATAAATCTTTCAGGAATATACACAAACCTAAGTCCGTCGATAAAGTGGAATGAGCCCGTTGAGGCCCATGCCTCTCGGCATATCAGGGATATCGGGCACGTTCATCGGTACATCAGGCAGGAAGTCGGGGATAGCCAGTCCCCCGACCGGCTGGCTGTGAGCTCCCACGGGGGATGGCGGCTCCTCATGCAGATGCACGTGGTGGAAATGCTCGTGGTCGTCTGAGGGCGACCCGACGTGGTCCAGCGACGGCCGCGGGTGGTGGTGGTGGACGGTCTTGAACACTGTGTGCGTGTGCTTTATCTTCTTCACCTTGTACGGAACGTGGATGACCACCTTCTTTGTGCGGCTGAGGGAGAAAATAATGAATTGCTTTCTGTCGGTGAAAGATGATAAAAATTAGTCTATTAATACGTAAAGTAAATACGCCCAAATGCTGGGCGCATTTACTTCCCCTTATTCAGCCTTATTAGCTGTTGTCTTGACTTGAGCTAGTTAAAATAGTTTCAGGAAAATAAAAAAATAAAAATAATTTCTGTGTTTATTTGCAATTTTTTGTACCTTCTTGACCCTGAGTTAAGCTTCTCGATAGTATCGACTCGTCGTCGTCGAAATGTTCGCTTTTTGTATGGGAATTATTTACAGCGACTGGAACTACGCCGATCCCATACAAAAATGGAACGTTTCGACGACGAATCGATACAATCGAGTAACGTAACTCAAGACTCTGATTGATTGTCCCGCTCGCAGAACGCATAATCCGGTCTAGATTGGATGTGCAGCACAAACACTTCCGTCATAGGCGAGTGCCGTTAAAGCTACTGGTGGTTGCGGGAACTTCCTAGGTAGGTTAGCGCGTGTCTTACGCGCTTCATAGCGTGCTGGGGATCTCTCATAACCATTTTACACAACAATAGGTTTAATAACGAATTGTTAAAAACGATTGGCTTATTACGAGGCAAATTGTTTGATGGTATGTATACCCCGGGTAATCCCGAAAACAACTGGTCTGACCATAGAAAGCTGCATTATGAATGGAGGATATTCTTCTACGAATAGTCTTTCATTAATCGACTTCGAAAAGAGAGGAGGTTAGAAAAAGGATACATGAGGTACATGTTCGGCTGTATGTACGTATTTTTTTTAAGTATTTCCGTCGATATCTCCGCTATTTCTGGACCATTTTAGATGATTCTTTTGTAGCTGTTAGAGGATGATCCTGAGATGGGAATTAGTATTTATCCCGCAAAAAAGTTGGTTTATAGTTTATCCAAAAAAACAAATTTTTAAATGTATGTCAATAGATAAGATTCGACTAAAACTTCATAGTATAAAACTATCACGTGGGATATGGGCTTTGCACACTAAAGTAGGTGCCTACTATTTCGAATAAAATTACCTGACCGCATAATAAAACGATGAATACATAATTTTATGAATTATTATCGATGCGATGTTGAACAACGTTTGCATAATGCTGGTAATAGCAAGTGTATTATCTATGAAGACCACATACGATAAAAGTTTGAATGATCAAATAAAAGCTTTGAATAAAGATAGATAAATTGATGAATATGGTGTTTATTTCAGAAATTCTATTTTATTTTTATTCGTAGATTTTACAATAACGTCACTTACAATAGGATATTTACCATGATTTGAGTTTGGAGCTTTCCAATATTTCGGCACAGTTTCATGATCACGGAATTATAATTTGGAGTTATTAATAATTAATAATAATTTACGGCTCATACGCTTTTGAATCACATTTGACCCAAGCAGGTTGAGAACATCAGATTGAGAATTGTTTATTTATGACAATCATTGGAAAAAAAGACTCGCGAAATCAATGTGCTTTATAAAACTTTTTGAATAGTAGATATTTTTACAGTTTTACTTAGAAAATCTGGCAAGAAGCGGCAGAGTTGCGTAAAGTTAAGACTGAAAGTACCTAAAGCGCCTCTACATCTATTTTCAGCTATTTCATACGTAAAACGTTCAATTGAACACAAAACATAAAACAACTGAGTAAGTTTTATGTTTTTTAATTGGGGCCTAGTCGTTTCGGTTTTTGGTTCAAATGTAAATAAGAGTAGCACAACAAACAACAACGTCCTTAAAAATCCGGGTTGGACAAACACAATTCTGACGACCGATGTGGCGCGGCGGGCGAAGGTCCGCCTGCGACGTTGCGGGTTCGATTCCCGTCCTGGTAAAAATGTTTGTACAATCTGCAAATTCATATTTGTTCTGAGTGTTCTGGGTATATTCTATGTATAATAAAAATATCTAATTATTTAATGTATTGTATTAGGTATGTATATCAGCAAATGCAGTGGCAATGCATCCAGCGTCTTGGGGACACTTCCGACTGGTATTAATATGGATCAGTTGAGCTACCTTTTGATTGCTTGCAACAGTCTGCAGTTAGCTCAAATGCTTCAATTGTAAATACTTGTTCTAATTTATTTCTATTATTTTTCTTTGTGAATAAAGGCTTCTGCCCTTTATAGATATCAGTCATCTAGTAACCATCACACCAGCTCTGCTTAGCTTGGGGCTAGATGATGCTGTGTGGATTGTCCATCATTATTTATTTTATTTTAATTCTGCATTGCGGTGTCTGGTGTAGAATTTCTTTAACTTGATTCGCAAGATCCATAAAACTATATAGAAGAAAACTCTTACCCTTCGGAGCATGTGATCAGTATAGCTAGCAGCAACAAAAGACATGAAACCTGCAAAACAAAAGTTCTTCTGTAGGTTATTTTTACTCTTAAGTTATTAGTATTTATATATATGACTAGCTTCTGCCCGCGGCTTCGCACGCTTATTTTAGGTATAATAAGTAGCCTTTTATCTAAGTTAGGCTTTGGTCTAAACGTACGCCCAATTTCATTTTGATCTGTTCAGTTGTTTTGGAGATCCTAGGTACCCAAAAATTAGTTTTCACAAACTTTCGGCTTTATAATCTTAATAATAGGATATTATTATTACTCTAAGTTAGTATCAAGTCTAACAATTAATAATATTAATATAGTAGTCATTCGTTCTTTCATTTTGCAAGGACACCTTCGAATACAAAAAAAAATAAACCGACATGTTAGCAAACGAGTGAAAGTGGTTTGAAGATTTTGTACGGAGGATGGATTTTACTTGTTTTTAAATAGCCGATTTTTTTATGTTATATAATTTTGATACATGTTACTAAAACAAATTAAAACGTTCTCCGTCATAATGTCCTAAAGTGTCTAGTTTCTGTGATATTCACTTACTATGAAGAAAAAAACAGTTATTTTCACAGAAACCAGACGCTTTCGAGCATTATTTTATTTGTAAATTTTTATTTTTTTTAGTGTTTTCTATCCAAATATATAACTTTCATTGTGCGCGATGCTTTTGAAAAAAAATGGTGACCGATGTTAGGGCCAAAATCTTCAAACACCTTTGTTATGTTTGGTTAGTGCACTCTAAAAAGTTGAATATTTGTATAAAAAATATGGCAAATCTTTTTTTTAAGTCAGCAATTTCAGGCGAGAAAATAAAGATTTCCCATTAACTAAGCTCTTAAGAGCGTTTTTGGTAAGCTGCCACCTATTAGGTTAATGGTTAGTGTTCATTAGTAACATTAAGTGGAATCTTCTCGAAAAGTCAAAATTACCTACTAGCCTACGAACACTCTGTGAGAAATTATATCGAAATGTTTTGCATGATCAACCATTAAAAACTAAACAAATGGAGTTCGCACATTAAGCCTAATTATAAATTAACTAATAAGCTCTGTAGGTATGTTATCGCTAGCGGGTACATAATTAAAACAGACAATGCGCCGATGTTATCAATTCGTGAGCGACGTCTCAATTATCCTACATGAAGTAAGCGCTCTCATCTATTTGTCGCCGACAAAAAACTCACCGCCACCCGAGAATCCATAATTGTATGACAATGTAGTGGAAAGCACTGAGTAATAACTTCCACAAAAAGCCCGGAGAGTGCGTGCGAAACGGCGGATTGTTACAGTTCGAACGTATGTTTCCCACAACTGGCGCGAAAATGATGCGCTCAGTTTAAAGTGCAAAATAACAATGGAAGCCGATGCGCCTAGTAATACCTTTTATATGGCACACACGAATGCACCCTGCGAACATCCAAAAACACGTGCGATTTGCACTGTCCCGTACTGCCGTGCAAGTTTATGCATCGCAACGTCCTTGTCTAGTCTAGGGCAGGGTATGCTTTCTTTATTACCCTTAGTTCTATTTCTATATAAAAAAAACATAGTATATAAATGTTTAGCAATAAGTTATTAATATGTAAGTAAAGATAATTAAGTTTAGGTTTAGTGCATTAACCTACTTACTCATTATAATAATTGATAAGTTAATATTAAGATACATAATGTTAAATTATGTCTAGTAGATACATAAGGGAAGATACTGTTCGCCTGTAACACAGCTACATTGTAGCTACCACAGGAGGCAGTGATGTAACTCAATTTGTGTCACACATTTCTGAAGTAAAGTTTTTGTATTTTGTATTTTTTTCTGTATATTCACTACGAATGTTCACGTTAAGAAAGATTGTCGTAGATCAAGGCCCGTAGGTACTCAATTTCCGATTCGTTTTCGTGCAAACGATAATCATATGCCAGCGACTTATGAGTCTGTTTTGCGGGGCAACGAAAACGAAACTTCGATTTTCCTTTTCCATGTAGAGCCCCAGAGCTGCACCGCTACTGCAAATATAGGTAGGCTAATTCGTTACATACGTTGGTGGTGCGGTGCAAATATAGGTAGGCTAATTCGTTACATACTTACGTTGGTGGTGCGGTACAAATATAGGTAGGCTAATTCGTTACATACGTTGGTGGTGCGGTGCAAATATAGGTAGGCTAATTCGTTACATACGTTGGTGGTGCGGTGCAAATATAGGTAGGCTAATTCGTTACATACTTACGTTGGTGGTGCGGTACAAATATAGGTAGGCTAATTCGTTACATACGTTGGTGGTGCGGTGCAAATATAGGTAGGCTAATTCGTTACATACGTTGGTGGTGCGGTGCAAATATAGGTAGGCTAATTCGTTACATTCGTTGGTGGTGCGGTGCAAATATAGGTAGGCTAATTCGTTACATTCGTTGGTGGTGCGGTGCAAATATAGGTAGGCTAATTCGTTACATTCGTTGGTGGTGCGGTGATCAAACCGACCTTTTACTTGAAGCTGAATTAGTTAACTAACTCATATAAAGCGACATAGCAGTCGTTTCAATGTCATGATCAAAATTGCACTAAACTAGTTAGACAACGCAACGATTGATCCAAATCTATAATTTAGTCCACTGCGAAGCGTAACGATAACTTGTTAAGTAAAAAACATTGAAATAATTTCCAAATCGTAATAGCCGTGTCTGAAACAGTTGCTTTAATAAATCTATTACAATTTGTGTAACTAACGGCTCTGACTTCAGTTTTATGGCAAAATCAGAACCAGAAAATTGATTATTTATTGGTGTTTGCCAACAAAATGGAGTATTAGGCTTATGCCTGACCTGAGTGCCACAAACCTCAAACGTTTAATAATTTTTCTGGAACTTAACCCTGTGGTCAAAGTCTTTACATTAAATAGTTGTAAAATAATTTGTAGGATGGTCAAGCCCGAGGATTTTATTTAAGTCTTGCTTGAAAACTACACTTCACACTAATATTATAAATGCGAAAGTTTGAATGGATGTTTGTTACCAGTTCACGGTAAGACTTCGGAACGGATCGGGCTAATATTTTGCATAGATATGTAATTAAACCTGGAATAACATACATATAATGAGTTTTTATCCCAGAAAACCGCGTACGATGCGGCAGGCAGAAGCTAGTAGGAAATAAATATGCAGTCCTAATATAGCACTAATTGTTATGTGATGGTGAATAAATAAATCTGAATCAGTGTTGTAGTTGCCTGTAATGAGTGAAAATATGAGCGTGCGAATGTTCGTGCGGGTACCAACATTGACGCTACAATGGTAGATAACACAATGCCGCTTAGGTAAGGAACATCTCATTTAGATTTCGGATAAACTGGAAAGGTTATCTTATAACTAATACCATACGTTTTATATTCTTTTTTTTTTTTTTTTTTTATAGGTTCACAAAACTGGTTTTTACACAGAACAGAAGGCAACAAGGTTTAACTTATACATTATTTAAACTAGAATGAGTGTAAAACCTACTCGTTGTGAACACAGCTTGCTTAGTAATTAGTTGTATCAATAGGTTCTTATTAATGAAAAAAAAAAGAGTAGATAGGTATACAAATAAAAGGTTAACAAAACAAAAATAATATGTTGCTTACAGGCTACTCTTTTACGTTCAATACGGATGCAAGCGGTTTATCACGAACATTATTTGTGTTGGAAGACACCTTTCATCCCTTAACGAGGGGACTTTTGCTGGTTAAGTGCGGTTCTAGACGCGCGCATTCCGCATCGAATTAATAAGCGGGGGTAATATAGTACCTAATTGATTAGAGATTCCTAGTTATATGAACCCGCTTATATCCGTAATTAATTCGTTAAACTACGATAGTTTATATAGTTAAATAATTTGTTGTTCAAAAAAAATTCAATTCTTATACTTAGCAAACCCACGCAGGTTTGCCCTAGGCACTCATCATTAATATAGAGAAATATTCGCATTGCAATTACACGTTCTTTTTGTAAAAAAAAAATTAAAAGACCAGTAGAGGGGTGAGGCAGAGGCATAAAGAACGGTCAATAACCTACGGGTAGGGGGCATCAGAACAGAACTGTTCAGAAAATAAAAAATTGTTCCCAATAAAAGTCTCACGGTTTTCGAGTTAATAGACATTTTCTCAATTTGTTATAGCATTCTTGGATAGCTGTGCTATCAAATGCTAACTGCCATTTGTGTGCCAAAAGAAGACTTTTTCTTTTACAACATGCTTAACAAACAAAAATGAGTATCACTAATTTTTTTTAAAGTTTGTCCTCCTGTGGTGAAAAAGAAATGTATGGCCACCTGAGTGACAAACTAATAAAAAACTTGCCCACTTCAATGAGATTCCGAAATGTTAAAACACTTAGTATTTCCAACTTTCCATGCAAAGAATATTCAAAGTTAGGATGGGTATGCAGGGCGTGCAAGAGAGCTAGTGCCATTTTAAGCACTTATTGCAAGAAATTCCACTGCAATAAGCGAGTTTAACCCTACTAATAATTATAAAAAATGACCCTACCCATCTTATCTTATGAATATTCTTTCAAGGAAAATTGAAAATACCAAGTGTACTATTTCGAAATCTCATTTAAGTGGACTAGTTTTTTATTAGTCGGTCACTCAGGTGGTTCTATTTTGTCACCACTGGGAGGTCAAACTTTTGAAAAAATTAGCAAAACATATTTTTGTTTGTTATGCATGATATAGAAGAAAAAGTCTTCTTTTGGCACACAAATAGCAGTAAGCGTTTAATAGCATATTTATCTAACAATGTTACAACAAACAAAACAGATTAAGAAAATTCTTTGATTTGTAGCATTGGCATCGAAAAGAATGGACACGGGTAACAAAAATTAAAAATTTCGGAAATGGCCAATAACTCGAAAACCGTGAGACTTTTGTTGGGGACAATTTTTTTTATTTTCTGATCAGTTTTGATGCCCTCTACCCGTAGGTAAAGGCTTGACCACTTTGTAGGCCTTACCCTGTTTGTGGAAACCAAAATCAAAACCAATGTGTAAAAACCATCCATTTGTAATCCCTTTTCAGTTTCCAAGTACTAGACTGCTACAAATACTAAACAATTAACGACGTAATAAGTAGTTAATACATAGTTCCTCTTATTACACAAATAAAATACGTAAGCATTCAATAAAAGGCAAGAAGCATAAAATTATACCTAATTTACCACTGTTACGACGAGTAGGTACCTAAATGGAAAAATAATCAGTGGTATAGATCCAAATTAGAACACATTCCAGAGCTACCTATTGCATAATCTACCATAATTATACGAGTATGGTAGATTATGTACATAGGTACCTACGAAGTCTACATCTTATACAATACTGGCTGTAACCCTCGATATTCATCCGATATTCATCGGATTGTCCTAGTTTTTATTGTAATTATTCTAAAATAGCTTGAAAGATTGTAACCTATTTCGATTTAACATACCTACCTAATAGTACCTCTTATTAAACCAGGTGAGAACTCTGTGTTTAGTTAAACCTAACATAGGCTCTAAGGCACTTCGAACCGAAATGTATTGTTGTTTTTTAACTGAATAAATAATTCAATTCTATTCTATTCGTACGTTACAAGTCTCCAGAACCAGTGATTCGAGCTGTGCGTTTGTCTGTCGGTGAGTCAGGTGGATCACCTACTCCTGGTAATTTATATTGATGATGAAGTGTTAATATAAAACTGTAAAAAACCACGACGCGGTCCTCGCTTTTTCAGTTTTTTTCACCTCAAGAGAAGGGAACGTTCTTTTAGTATTTATTTTTATTAACCTTATTTATTTTTAATAACCTTATTTATCAAAATCGCTTTAGCCGTTTGGATGCATGGAGGCATTATAAGTACTCTATAATACCTCCATGCATCCAACAGCTGATGCCCGCGGCTTTGCACGCGTTTTTCAAGTAGCCTATGTCCGTCCCGGGATACCATATTTTACTTTCTGCCAAATTTTATTAAGATCCCTTCAGCCATTTTTTTTTTTGTTTTTTACCTTTCTATTACAGGACTTACATGTTTATGTTGGAAATAAAAAGGGGCTACTGTACTTTTTATTTCCTACATAAACAAAGATTATTTATTATTTATTTTGCCTTTATTCAAAAGAAAATTACTATCAAATAATAGAAATAAAATAGAACAAGTACTTACAATTGAAACAGTTGAGCTAACTACAGACTATCGCAAACCATCTACAGGTAGCTCAACTGTTCCATATCGATACCAGTCGGAAGCGTCCCCAAGACCCTGGCTACATTGCCCCGCTGTATGGCAATGCTGATGCGCTGCGCCAGATACAGTTCTCGGGACACGCTTCGACCAGACGCTCAGATATTTTTTTAAAAAACCCGTAGATCCTCGGTACCCCACGGACCTAGGGTCTCGAATCCAAGGGGAGCAAACAAATGTGTAGGCTCTGTCGAGACCTGCTTATTTGCGCCTTTATATAAGGCATATTTGCATGTTTATTGTGTTAGCTTATTTCATAACAATTCCAACGCTATAAATTATACATAAATAAATAAAAAATGTTGGATAATTCACACAGCATTATCTAGCCCCAAGCTAAGCAGAGCTTGTGTTATGGGTACTAGATAACTGTTATACTTAATAAAATACACTACATAGATATATATTTTTTATAATACATAGAAAACGTCCAGAACACCCTGAACAAATATCTGCAGATCGTACAAACATTTGTCCCGAGGCGGGATTCGAACCCGCAACCTCCTGCGTCGCAGGCGGACCTTCGCCTGCTGCACCACAGAGGTCGTCAAACATAGTATGATATAATATAAGTAAAGTAAAGTAAAAGTATTTATTTTCTTATATTCATTTTCTTGCTCCCTACAATACTTTAGAGATATCGCTATTTTAATGCGCCGTTGCCGATCTCCAAAAACTAGACGGGAAAAACAGTTCTTCCATTAATTTTGGACGTAAAATATTTATAAGGTAGGTAGGTACGTAACTAGGTGGATAAAAATTAATCTTTGATTTTATCAAATGATTACTCAAGTTTTAAGAATTTAGTCTCAAATTTATCAATGTAAATTCTCTTCTACCGAATTTTATCAACAGAAAACCATAAGAGAACAAACATTTCTTTGTACTTTAGCATATCAAATGTTATGGTGTAAATGTTTTCATTCAATAGAAATTGAAAACAGGGATAATTTCAGAGAATTCATTGAATTTAATCAAGAAAATCATCTCTTAAAATGTTGACGTAAATTATAACTAGATGTCGCTACTAACGGTGGACGAGCTCTAGATCGCGCAGACGAGAACGAGAACGCACAGCTTTGGTTAAAGTCGTTGTCGATTATTTGAATTTAAAAAACAATTTAAACTGCATTCATAGATATTTTAATAATTACAAGGTTGCACCAGGAATCGAACCCGTTACACGAAAAAAACAATTCAACTACCAAAACTACTGAACAGATCAATATGAAATTTGGCATACATTTCGAACGCCCAAAGCCCTAAAAAACGCAGCTTATTGTTAAAGCTATAACAATAAGCTGCGTTTTTTAGGGCTTTGCCCTCGATTTGGGATTTGAAGAAGCGTTTGATAATTTGTACCACCGAAGTTTAGTTGGTGTAAGAAAAATTACGGTGGTCCAGTTAAATGCATCAGGAACCCGATTCTGCAATACAATTGCTTCACTATGACAATGGAATCATCACGTAGAAACCTGAGATTAATAAAACTCCAGATAGTGCGAGCGAGATAAATTAATAGTTTCTAACTAGACACTTTGACGCGCGTCTCTTCATCTGCATTCATCATAATTTCTTTCATGTAAGGTAGAATACCAAAACGTGTCATTCTGTGATACCCCTGTCATAGTGAAGCGATTAGTTTAACAGAATAGGGCCCCAGCTGAACGGAACCATGAGTAAGAAGTGAGTGAACCATGAGAAACGAGTATGACACAACGACTGACGCTGGCCGAGTCGTAGCTAAAAGTCGTTTGGATAAAGAATGGGATTGAAGATGACAACATGCTATTCCCCGTATTTACCCGATTTATACACAATTTAACTAGGTACCTAAATATAGATACTTGTATTAAAAGTGTAACAGTAGAAGTAACCATCGAATTTTTTTTGCACGGCGGCGTTTCATAATATGAGAGAAACTGTGGTTAAATGTGAACTAAATTAATCGGCAGGTATGGCAATCGCGAACGAAGTCGCGGGTACAGATAGTACAATAATAATCTTGATGGAAACGAGAGAAGTAGGTATTCAATCGAGGTGATTTTCTGCCAACGTTTTTTTATGTTATCTTTTTTTACAAATTGAAACCTTATTTTGTTGTTGAATGAATAGATGGAGCACATCGAAGATCGAAGATCGGTTTCGAAACCCTTATGATCTCGCTGTTTCTGTCCTTTTTTTCCTCCTTATTACCTCAGCAACTACAGCAGCTATCAACTTGAAATTTAAAATAAAAATACATTTCGTGCGCCTGTACAGATTTAAATAAAAATAAATGAAAATTGAAAATGAATACTTTCCATACAAATTGTGATGCCAAAATTTTAAGAGATACCTTCAGGGTCATGTGGGGTTTCAAATGAAAGGTATCAGTTTGTACATTTCAAAATAGTTTTTGAAATTTGTAAAAAAATAACACTTTTTGAAAAACTGTTACCTTTCATTTGATACCCCACTCGGTGAGGTAGCCTCCCTTTTTGAAAATTATTCCCCCCCTTTTTGATCATTTTGCAAAAAGTGTTCTTTTTTGAGGGGTTTGTACTTTTCATCATGACTGATGGTTTACCTACTATTCTTGTAGGTACCAACCTACTTTTCAGATGGAGCTCTCTGCATGCTTCGGTTAAAGTAAGTAATGATAAATTTTTCATCTTTTTTCAAAATATTTCAAAAAGTAGGTACGAAATTTACAAAAAATTTTAAAACTTTTTTGAAATGTCCATCATTTCAAACAACTTTTCAAGTTTCTGTAGGTTTCATACTTTTTGAAATGTTTTGAAAAAACTCGAAACAATACCCATTCCCCCCCTATCTCCTAAGTTCAGAGCAGAGCGATCCATGTAAAACGTATGGAGCGTTTATAGATATGAATCTATATTTTACAGGAAAAATATAGAGAAGTTTGTAAAAAGAACACTTTTTGAAAAATGGTCAAAAAGGGGGTGAATAATTTTCAAAAGGGGGGGCTACCTCACCGAGTGGGGTATCAAATGAATGGTATCGGTTTGGACATTTCAAAACAGTTTTTGAAATTTCTGTAGGTTTCATACTTTTTGAAATATTTTGAAAAAAGTTGAAAAAATACCCATTCCCTCCCCCCTATCTCCGAAGTTTGCAGAGCGATCCGTTTAAAATGTATCGAGCGTTTGTAGATCTAGATCTATATTTTGCACGAAAAATATAGAGAAGTCTGTAAAAAGAACACTTTTTGAACAATGGTCAAAAAGGGGGGGAATAATTTTCAAAAAGGGGGGGGGGCTACCTCACCGAATGGGATATCAAATAAAAGGTATTGGTTTGGACATTTCAAAACAGTTCACAGTTACAAATTTCTTTAGGATTCACACTTTTTGAAATATATTGAAAAAAGTCGAAAAATTTTCAATTACCCACTATGCAGAAAGCTGTATCTGAAATGTAGGTTGGTACCTACTAGGTATTCTTAGGTATCCGTTAAATTGCGAAGTCTCTAACCGGTACTTTTGGTACCTACATATTTGTTGACAAACGTTCGAAACCCTCAGCGCCCGAGTTACACTCGCACTTGACGGATCTTGTTTCATATTGGACTAAAATTTTAGTGAATTATAGAATTACAAGCAAGCTTTGAATTATGATTATGAAACGGTATATTATGAAACGGTTATAATATTCTGTGTACTTTATACAACTCAACATTTGCAAAGAAACTACATGACTGTAATATCCGCCAAAAAGAGTTACCGACGGAAATTAGATCATTTGATTGTCTTCACATAAAGGCAACACGCGTCTTTTGCAACCCACAGCTACACAAGCCATTATAAATTAGGCTCTCGATTTAATATATACAGCACAAAAATACAAATAAAACTTATATGTACACACAAATTTTCATTGCATAAACAGAACATTCGTTGATCACCGTCTGGTAACAAATAAACCCAAAACATTCTCAAAATGTGCACACTGTCACTGTCACGACGAACTTGGGAAAAGTATTTTATTTATAAATAAATAATGCTGGACAATTCACACAGCATTATCTAGCCCCAAGCTAAGCAGAGCTTGTGTTATGGGTACTAGATAACTGATATACTTAATACAATATACTACATAGATATATATTTTTGTTATACATAGAAAACACCCAGACCAACGGAACAATTTTTTTTATTTATTTATATTTATTTGGGAAACAAAAAGCTTGGACTACTTGTATAACAATACATAATACTAGAACAAATAAAGCTAAAACAGTTTCCGCTTATAGAACCTAAAAACAAAATAACTGAACTAAGTAAATAATAAAGAAAATGAGAAAGTGCCTAAAACTGTATATATAAATGAATAAAATTACAAAATAAAAGATATGCCTGTCGTCAGTAACCAATCAGTTAGAAGGAGTAGTAGCTACAGAAAGGAAGAAAGCATACATAACATAGCGGATAAAAAATAATTATTTAAAAAAATAATAATAATAAACCCTCATTTTAAAAAGTTAGAATTAATAATTTTTATAAAAGTATTTTGCAAAAACATGCATGGTCCGAGGTAGGTACGAGTTTTTCTGATAATTTGTAACACAGGAAGGGACGTGCAGTTTAAGGTAGTTTCGTCGAGAAGTCCGGCTGGGAGGAACAGTTATCCTATTCTGGATAATAGCGGGGGTGAGTCAACAACATTTAGGATAATGTTTAGCAGTAGTGACAGGGGTTGCAAGTGATGCTGTTTGCAGCTATCAGAGTAGTTGGAATTAACGATTCTGTGCTTGTAATTGATGAATTTTAGGAATTTACGGCGGAACTTTTCGAACAAAGCTACATATTTATTATACTGGGGATTCCAGGCCTCCGAAGCATATTCAAGATGACTTCGAACCAGTGAGCAGTAGATAATTTTAAGCGTGTTAAGAGAACTGAAGTCCTAGTCACCTGGAACAGAAAGCCAAGCATCTTCATTGCTGTATACGCATAGACGTAACTTTTGCCACATGTTTGTCAAATAGTAATATTTCCAACACTCATTAAAAATTTAGTGAAAAACTCAATTTTGTAAGTGTTTCTACAAAAACTTATTGTATTGTTACCTACGCATAACTTGTCCTCGTTACTTGAAAATATGTTTTGAGGGTCTAAGAAGCTTATATGTAGACTGTAAATAAAATCAAAAGGGCGTTTATTGAAATTACCTCTTTTGATACTTCAAACCCGCTAGATTTGGCGAGAAGTCTACTAACAGGTAACTTGGTACCTACCTAACAGTTTTGCCCAACGTAAAACCTTCACCCTACAGTCGTGATTTTGAAGCGCGTCTTGTTTCGCACGATTTGTTCCGATTATCTAGCGCGAACCGCTGCGTTTTGTAAGCGTGATATCTAAAATGGTGTGAAGCCATATTTACGAAGTAAGTTTGCTCAATTAATATATTTCGATGTGAATGTGATGTGTGCTTACTTTAGAATCACAATCATTAATTGATTGATTTTGATACAAATAAGTTACTTAATGCAAAACTACTTTTGACAGTCTCCGTAAATGCACATTTTCTATCAACCTGCGGATTCACTTCAATACTGATCATCAACCCGAGAGGAAATCAAAATAGCGTTCTAAAGATCTGTTGGAATCGGAATCGAATTCGAATCAGACCTTTTCTATTCGGAAGCGAATCGTTTGAATGAAAGTACCGGGGTTATTTTGCCGTATTCTTTTAAAATGCGGGACACCCAGAATTTCCCACAGTTTCCACACTTGTGCAAATTCATGCAAAATGGCCGCCACAAACGAAAGGTAAGGCCTGAAATGGTAACAGACACAGTTACTTACGAATTTTTAATATTAGGTATGGATAGAAATACTCTGAAAACAGAATCAGCGTGGGTTCCGTTACGGGTTAAAAAAATACATTATTAATTAAACGTAACCTAAAGGTAGCTTCGTAACAAACTAATGAATTATAAGAATTCGTTCTGTAGCGGAGGTTACCCCTTTTAAACAGTCTTTACCTTTCTTAAGACTGCCTTTTGCCCTCAGCTACTTTTCTAAATCCATGGTTGGTACCTTCTTGCGGTGTGTTGATTCAGTTGAGAGGTACGGGTGCTGAAAATGGAGCGTTAATTATTAAATTATGTCAAAAACATGTTATTAACCAATACGTAACTACCTATTTAATTATCCTTTTTGAAATTACGTATAATATTAATTGTTTTTTTTACGTTGCATCTAAAGACCCAAGAGTGATTCGTTATTTTTATTCACGAGAAGTATCTACTCAATATGTTTTTTAAATTTTTTTAAAGTAAAAAAAAACGTTAACTTCGAAGAGAGAAATCGTCACCCAAAGTCCTCAATAGCCTGTATTGGTCCACTCCTGGACGCAGGCCTCCCCCTGATAAGCGCTTTGTTGGCTTTTTTCAGTGCCCATAATCCCCACGCTGGGCATGCGAGTTGGGGATCGCAGTTTGATGGTAGAATTGTTCTGCAGAGGGCGCTGCTGCCCACCCCCGGGCGATATCCCTTAGTCGCCTCTTACGACATTACGACACCCGCGGAAAGAGTTGGGGTGGTGCAAATTCTAAGCCGGCACCACACAGCTACCGACCCGATGTCTTAAATGGGCCGTATTAAGATGAGGTTTTGATCTATGCTACAAATAACAGTAACCTTATTCTTAGAAATCAAATAATATCGCAATAATTTTCGACTACGACGGGACTTGAACCCGCATCCTGCCGTCAGTACCAGAATGTGCTAACCAACTACACCACGAGGTCAAGTGACGCAGGAGTCGAAAATCTCTGCGACTTCCTACGGACTCTAGCGCCGTTAGCTCCACCTACAGCGGAAACATTGAAGTTTATCCAATCCTGTTCAAAAGACTAAAGTTACATTTAGTTCGTTTGACGAGAGGTGTCGCGTTGCTTAATGCGGTTACGCACTATAATAACAAAAAACCTTTGTAACCTTATTCTTTTGGGGATCTTGGAAATGCTTCCAAAGGCCGAACCGAAGCTCCCAATCCTCAAAGAAGAGAGTTGGCTTGTTCCACGTGATGTGGTGCCGACCGATGCTGTAGTGCTGCATCAGGGGAGGGTTCAACTGCGGCGCCTCTTTTGCCCTCCGCGATATCACCTATGTAGAGAACATAGCTACTTATATTATAAGCCCTGCCCGAAAATATAAGCCTATACAGGGTTATTGGTAATTCACTGAAAATGCGTACACTGCAGGTTCTGCCCATCATCACGAACACGTTAGTGAAGACGCCAGGTCTTCATTCTTATTTTTTTTTGTAAATCGAATCATAATCATTCAAAATAATGTCAAACAACTAAACACCGATCTCCCACTCCTATTTAAATCCAAATCATCATAATTGGCTTATTTTACATCAACGAAAGATGATTTAAGTGGCATCAGCCTAACACACATACACTCTGTTAATTCAGGGCAGAGCCACTTTTAGGTTTAGTTTCAAAGAAAACCCTTATAATGAACGATTTTTGAATGGAGAGGGTGCATATCAATATTTGCCTTTCCACCAATTTTAAGAATTGAGACCTGGCGTCTTCACAGACACAGTGTTCATGATGGTGGGCAGAACCTGCAGTTAACATATTGTCAGTGAATTACCAATAACCCTGTATAAGCCATAGAAAAGAAATAATAACTATTTTCAAATTTATTCAATACATATTGACTTTTTTTCAGGGCCACTAAGGGGAAGTCTGAAACCGTGGGAGTTATCGAAAAGTCATGTTATGAGTTATGTGCTCGATTTTGAAAAATTATAATATACGGGGTTATTTATAATGTAAGATACATTATAAATGCGAAAGTTTTGAAGAAATTTATACCCTTCAAAACTAGAACAAGAACAAGATGAAATTTGGCATACACTTAGAACGTAGCCTAACTTAAACAATACTTATAAACCGAAATACGCGTGCGAAGCCGCGGGCAGAAGCTAGTAAGTTCTACATTAAAAAGGTCAAAAAAGTCAGTTTTGTATTTGTACCTTTCTTAGACCCAACTTGATCTATTTGATAAATTTGTCTCCCATTTTGACCCCCTTATCTCAAGAACCCCTCGACGGATTTCGTACCAAATTACCAGCATATTTCACGTGTCTTATCCGTACACCTATCAAATGTCTCGCAAATCTGATCAACGGTTGAACAGTTATGCTCCAAGTGACTATTGCACCATACCTACAGCCAAATCACCCAAGCTGCCACTGAGATCTTCGTACGAATTGATCACTCCGCTCAATTTATTAATAAAGAAATTACAATCAAATAAAATAAACAAATTAGAATTAGTATTTCCAATTTGGAACAATTCAGCTAACTGCAGACTGTTACTGGTAGCTCAACCGATCCATATCAGTCGGAAGCGTCCCAAAGACGCTGGCTACATTGCCCGCTGTTTGGCAATGCTGATACGCTGCGCCAGATACTCGCCAGCTCTCGGGTCACGTGTTGCTTCGAGCAGACGACGTTTAGATAGTTTTTCAGAAACCCGGTATTCTATTAATAAATTATTATTAACATGTTATCCTACTAACCCTACTAATACTAGAAAGGCGAAAGTTAGCCGTTGCGTTGTTGTGAAGATGTTGAAGACATCGCCAAAATTAACGAGTGGATCGGAATGAAATTTTTCAAACAAAGATCTAGACCTGGAATAACATATAGGCTACGTTTCATTTTGAAAAACGCATGCGAAGCCGCGGGCAGAAGCTAGTTTATAATATTTAGTAGACGAATAAATGGTTTTGTGGGATTCCGTACCCCATGGGTGAAAATGGGACTATTACTAAACCTCCGCTGTCTGTCGTCTGTTTTGTCTGTCAGCAGGCGTATCTCATGAACCGTAAAAGGTAGACAGTTGAAATTTTCACTAAATGTGTATTTCTCTTGCCGCTACAACAAAAATTATTATCAAAAAATTTCTTTTTTGCCTGTTTTTGCTCTACTTTTGTCAAGGCTTTTGATCTTGAACCGTATAGGTATAATTAGACCATTGAAATTTTGACAAGGTGTGTATAACTTTTGCTGATATAAGAACAGATTATAAAAAAAAATCATTATTAAGAGGTTCAACCTACAGACTTAAGAGATTGAGTACCGATCACAAAAGTAAAGCAACGTCGTCGTCGGGCGCGGTAAGAGTATTTAGTATGGGTAGTACGCATTATTTTATGAATACTTGTCGTTTTCGAGTCCTTTCTATACATTTAGCTCTCTGTAGCACCCCTACCGGATCGAGAGGAAATACTTTTCGTCGTATACCAAGGATCCAATCGTTTCTTACAAACTCGATGATATTTTTCGAATGATTGATTATGTATGACTGATTTGTTGCACTGTGACATGACAGTGGCAGCGTTTGCGGCATTGGTGTTATAAAAGTAAGTAGATAGAGCACTCCCAACATAGCTTGGTCATTAGGTATATAAAAAATTTGTGACGGCGTGGGTATTGTTTACTTGGACTAAGAGTACAAAACTTGGATACGTGACCGCGTCAAGTAATCGTTTTTTTTTGTCGTATGTAAAGAAAAACCATTAGTAGGGTTTCTTTTTACCAACGTAAATAACTATTTTTCAAAATATTTATGTAGGATGGTACGGAACTCTCCGTGTGAGAGTCGAAGCTGGTTTTGTTTATTTTATTTCGAAGACCAATGTGGCTTCATTAATACTTTCGTGGCCCAAGACGCAGATGTCTTCCTTCAGCACTGAGGAGCGGCGGCGCACCCCTGCAGATCATATCGCCGAGACTGGGCAGTGAATGCGTTAATGTTTTGCCAGCGTCCTCTGGGATGCTGGCAAACATAAATGCAGGCAGCTGACAGTCTTGTGCCTATTGCATCCTGGTGTGCCAAAGGGTATAATAAAATACATCTTTGTAATGTATTGTACTAAGTATATCAGTCATCTTGTACGCATACCACTCTGCTTAGCTTGGGGCTAGATGATGCTGTGTGGATTGTCCAGCATTATTTGTTTTTTAAATGTCGTCAACCAAATTAAAAAAGGTAAACCAAATAATATGATAACCTGTGTCACGTAGGTGTATAACAGTTGAGCCTTGTGTACCCAACAGATGAGCGACATGATGGATATCACTATAGCGTGCATCCAGTACCTGTGAGACCATGCAAGAATATTAGGTATCCTTCCATTTCACCAGAGATGTAGGTACTACGTTGTAAGCTACAGATAAAGGTATATTACACCCACCTCATTGAACCAAAAATAAGTACTCTAATATTTATATTAATCTAATAACCCTTATAGGAACACAAAGAAATAGTAACAAAAGTAGCAAGAATTTGGGCAGCAAAAATGTCTAATACAATATAGATAATAAGGAACAACCCTGCCATTTTTTTATCGGCAATTATAGAAGTTTTAAGTCCTTGTTACAATACTCACAAGCACAAGACCTATCCGAACGTAGAGGATGATGTTAATTATAACGTAAATAGGTACCTCGAAATAGGACTAATGTTGTCTCCTTTGATGGCGTAATCCTGTATGGCCATGGCAATGCAAGCGCCGGCTGCTGCCGTCAGGCCACATGGCACCTCCAACACCATCAAACAGATTATGGAGAACAATGCCTTTAGATTCGAAGTGCTATCGGCGTGCATTCTTACTGCTTTCAGTATATACTCATGTAGATTCTGTCTGTGGTGACGCAAGAATGCCTTGTCGCCTTTGTCGTACTTTCTTATCTTCAGGTGGACCTATAAAATATGATAGAGACAATGTAGGTACAGACTGTATCTTGTTAAAGCGTTTTACGGCGGATAAGCTTGTCAAATTTAAAGAGATGTACGAGTATACTAAACATTGTAAAAGATTAACCCTAAAACACGATATAAGTGGCTTAGATGTTAATATATTTTTAGTATGACAATAAAGTTTTTATAATAAAATAAAATTTTGATTTGATTCTGAATAAAAACTAACTGTAGTTCAGTTATTTCATAGTTTCACTTATTTTTATCTACTTATTTTTTTAATTTAGTAGTTTTACTTATTTCTCAATTACCTGTGAGAACTCGTAGTATATGGTAGGCATTAACAAAATAGGCGCATTGTTTTGTCTGTCCAGGAATCGTTGCAATAGCCGACTGCCGATGAGACTATGCAGGGCATCAGCAGACCCGATGAGATCACAAATAACATGCCCAACCACATTTTCATGAAAGCTGCTGGCATATGAACTAACATTATATAGACTCGCAGCGTGGTCCAAGAGAGAAGCAAATTCCAAAGTGTCATCATCGTTTATCATGTTTTTCATGGAAAACCAATTCAGCATTGTACTTATTATCATGAACCTATGTTCATTGATTACTCTCTCGAAGATACGACGAAGGCACACTTCGAATCCCTTTTTCAGGTAGACGTATGCTTGCATTTGATTTTTGCCTTTGATGATACTGTACGAAAAGAAGTCTAACAGCCTAGTAACAAACGGCAGTAGTTTTTCTTTGCTGATAATCCAGTTATCACTATTTAGAAGCACGTAAAGGATCCGCATACGGTGTCGAGCCGACTTTACATCGTGGAACAAAACGTAATGTATATCTGTTAAAATAATGTTGTATATTGTGGTTCTACCTCTGTTGTAGAAAAGCACAACTTCTAAAATTTGGCCAACAAAGCTCTCATATGGCCACAGATCGATGTCGGAGAAGAATTTTAGTGTGATTTTTATGGTCGCTTCGCTGCGCTCGGGATGCAATAGATTCATCGTTTTTTGGAAAGCTGCTTCTGCTTTGTGGAATTTTCTTTTTTCACACCAGTTCCAGTATCTTGAGGCAAGAGTTTTTAATTTTAGCCGCATCCCAAAGTAGTAAACTAGAGTCAACGAACAAAGTATTAGTTCTTTGAAATCAGAGTCCTGTATACATTTCCTTTTAGTATTATTCAGAATATTATTTAGTTTTTCTATGGCTCTGAGTTTATTGGAGTTAAAGTTGCTATTAAGATCAACTGGCATATAATAACCTTGCAACTGACTTATTTTATCTTGTAAATCAATTCCATCGAGCGTTCTGGTTTTTCTCCAGTTAGATCCAAGAAACATGTTTTAGCTGGAAAACTTATGTATATCTAACAGAATGCTTTACGGTGATATTTTAATTTCTGTTTAAAGTTCTAGTCCGGGAAGCTTCGTAGGACATGGTTTTCTCTAGGCAATAGGTTCCAAGGAAGCTAAAATGCTAGTCAAGCTTTATTTACGAGTTATGTAGGTAAGTATTTAACATACTCCTCATTGATTGTGATTACAGAGACTAAGGTAGGTTTCTATGTATATAAGTTACCTAATCTGGCCTGAATTTTATATTTAATGGTAAAACTATACATGTATATCAGATATACAATATGGGCCTGCAGCAAATAAAAACAAAGAACTCACGAAAAACACGAAAAAGCTATTGAAAACACCAAAGGGAATAATAAATAGATTACCAATGAGAAAATAATCACAATCTAGGTATAATACTCCCATTAATACGTAAAGTCCGAACTCCCACATGACTCGCACCAGATCTACAGAACTTTGTGTTTGAGACTCAGGTTTGAGACCCTGAAAGTACTTTTTCTAAACGGGTAAATGACATATAAGTCAAAAACAACATAGAACCAAAGAGAATACAAATACATCATGGAGAAAAAAATGAAATAAATACATACATCGTGCATCGGATTAGTAATGTAATATTAAGGGTCCGGCGACGGATGAATTTCCCATACAAACGTAGTACCAAAATGATTTGTAATTTGAGAATGTTTTCATCATGGTTTGCTATTATTTGTGTTAGAATAGTATTTATACAGGTTCCTACCATAAGATTTTTTCAAAATACTTATCTACACAATTACTAAGACAACATTCATTCTTTGATATAAAAATGCGATTAGGTTTAATTTCATTTCAGAAAGGTATTTTGAAAAAAAATTGTTGCAGGAACCTAGATAAATACTATTTTAATACAAATAATAGCAGACCATAGTGAAAATATGCTCAAATTAAAAATCATTTTGGTATTACGTCTGTATGGGAAATTCATCAGTCGCCGGACCCTTAAGGGTGACATAATTACTTAAAACCTGTATAAAAATCTCCCTGATCGAAAAATACATACATTGATCCATAGAGGTATGATCGAAGAAAATTGATCTATAGGGTGGCTTTGTCGTATCCTCCGACAAGATATAAAGTCCCATTACTTTAAGTGTAAGGGTACAAATATTACGTAAGACAAAGAACAAAGACAGTAGTGAAGAGTTTTCGATTTGATTTTATGGGACATCAATCAAGGAAGTAAGGACGGATCAGCCTAGATCCACCCTAGGGAGGGCTATTTCGTTCGTCCAAGCTAGACGAGCCAATATTCTATGGGACGAGCTTTGGACTTAATTTTCGATCAGGGGGGTGATTTCATTCATCTACAGACTTTTTCTACTCTTTGCATTGGGCAACAACCTTCATAACAACAGACGTAACCCTCCTCGCTTACCTCATTCCAGGAAAACCATATATCTGTTCCTTGGAAGAACGATATCTTCATCTTTCATCCACTTTTACAAAATCTAGCCCACTTCCGGTTGCCGAAGTCCAAAGAAAAAAGCATAGAGGTAAGATAATAGCATTGGGTCGGTGGAGAAAAGACATAAACGCAAAGATCCTATGACTAAGTTCACAACTATCTTTGCATAAACGGGCATTCAACAACAGCAGTGTAGTATTTGGATTATCGTTGCATAACAGCAAAGACAAAACAATACTAAGTAGAGGAGCAACAGCGGTCATTGGGTAAGCATGGGTAGGTACAATGAAAAATGAGATCCCGGTAGGTGTGAGTCACCTGCGCCAAATGTCATCTTAATCATCATAATAATCATTCATCATAAATGAAACTTGAGTATATTTAGTAACAAAGAAAACACAACAACTAATAGAATCAAATAACAACATGTATACAATTGGCACAGTTGAGAACTGCAGAGTGTTTCAATCAATCTAACAACTGATCCAAATCAATTCTAATCCAAAGCGTCCCCATTGGCTGCATTGCATCTGATAGATAGTTTTAGAGATCAAATATGTTCACATCTTCACAAACTTTCGCCTTTATAATCAATATTAATACAAGACTCTTTGTCGTGGCAAAGTATGGTTGGGCATGGGCTGTGGCCTTGTGGGTTGTCTATGTGTCAGGATCAGGACACAAAGACAACCCACTGCCCAAACCACTGGTCCAAAAGACTTGAAACATGCAGGAGGTGTAGGTACGTAAGTGAGCAGTTGAGCACTAAGAAAGGAATTTGCAAAAACCGAAGAACAAAACGTTTGTCTGTAATTGTGAAATTTATCATAAGTATGAAGCTATGAAATCAAATCCCGCGTGAAAGAAGTCGCGGGTAACAGCTATAGGATTTTCGATATACATATATTAGCGTCATATCAACAAAAACAGAAGTACCTTAAAACAACAAGTGAGAGTCGGTGATGGTGATGATTTTACCTTGTTATCTTGTTATCCATGTAGCCTTCCTATGAAATAGGCTAACGGAAATATGTTACCATCAGAGCGTGAAAATTGAGTTCTCATTCGGAATGGTACGATTGAATGAAGTGATATCGAGAACACAATGAAAGTATGTTTACGTAAGAGCTACTTCCTGACAGAGCGGCGGGCGGTGCGTTCGTGCAAAAAGACGAGCGAGCCTCGGTCCGCTTCGGCAATCTAAACAAACGTAAACGCTTCATCACGATTACGCCACCGCCGCCGCCACCGCCTCGACAATCATACGTTACGTGCTGTTACACTTTCGTAACATTTCATTAACTAGATCTCATTCACTTTCAGGCATCACCATCACTGGGTTAATTAAAACAAACATGAAATTATAATTTATTTACTCGGAAACGCATCTTATACATATATCAGTCTTCGAGAGCATTGATTTGAATATAAATAGAGTTTATAATAAATATTACGATTATTATCATTGGTGGGATTGGATGTGGTTAACATCGATTGATCTAGTTTATTGTTTGTTTGATTTGTTGTCTGCAGCGACCGTAAGCTGTTGCGGTACGGGGTAAGATTGGGGGGCGTAAGTCTGCGCTACGTAGGGGCCGGGTCCGACCTGTTCCTGGAGCTTCTCGGCCTCCTCGGGCGCTACGGGGCACATACAGGGCACCAGCTGGACGTGCTGCAGGGAGACAGGCGTGAGAGCCGCCCCAGCCGGCATGCTGATCGGAATTGGCGCAAGATTCTGAACGTTCTGCAGCTCTGGCTGGGCGTACTGAGGGTTCTGGATCTGGTAGATCTTACGCGCATCGTACGGCGAGTATGAGTACTGGTACCGATATGCCGGAGACTGCATCGGCTGCACCCATTTCTGCTGCAATTGCCTGCTGAAACAAACACCAGCTTATACAAACAGATCAGCGATAGATTATTCATTTTTATGGACATAGGTAAACGATAGCCCGTCAGATAGTTATCTCCATTGACTTCTTTGAAGAAGATGGTACTTTATACATGTAACGTGCGATTAGCTTTGGCATTAACTTCAGTAATGTACAAAAAACATAAACCAACAAAGCTAAGGTTTAAAAGTAGTTTATACACAAGGAAATAGTTCGCTTCCGTGAAAAGAGTAGGTAAAATAATAGTCAAAGAGATCGGTAGGCTTATTGAGGAAGAATTGAAATACAGCAATAAATCATTTTTGGCTAGAACTGTCCTAGCATACGTATGTAAGTGACAGCAATCACAAGAATATTTACAATCACGACAAGTTATTCTTCCTGAACCAGTCTTCCGGGTATTATTATTACCTAATAAATGTCACTGATGACATGGACAAAATGATGATGTGTTGATACACAAACAGAAAAAGTGTTAGTAAGTTAGTTAGTATTCTTCGTACATTCGCATAATGAATTCGCAAGTGAAAACTATGGTGTTTATAAGGGTCGGTAATGTTAAGCTAAGGTACATACGATGAATCTGATCCCCACTTCAGGAAGAAAGCTTCTGAAGACGCCATCACGGCCAGAACTAGGCATAAAGTCATCTGCAACAAAAACAAAGATCATGAGAATTGAGGACCATAATGCATGGTGTTGTAATAAAACAGCCCTGTTTACAGAGTGTAGGGTTTATTCCACATGACGTGACATATCGAGACATCACGATGACATTCTCTGTGCATGGTCTATAGTTTATATTATAACTAAGAAGGTATATAGTATCTAACATAAAACCTACATCATTCTCCCCTACTTAGATTTGTTTCATAGTCTTGCAGATGAGGTGGCGGACGTCGGCTTCTTTCGGAACGTCGAAGGTCAGGTGGAGGAAGTGAAGGAGATTCTTCTGTGTCATGAAATTCCGCATCTTCAGAGTCTGAAGTTTCGCTAACATCTGCGCCTTCGCCTCTTGGCGCCAAGTGTCTGTTAGATACCATTATTTCTCGTCCACTAGCAAATCGCACTCTGCTGCTCATTGGTGCCGGTTCGATCATCTCAACCTCTTCCACCAGTGGGTCGTACTTGCCGCGTACATGTTTCTTCAGAAGCACTTTGTCGTCTTTGAACCATGATGGCAGTGATTGTCCCGAGGATGATCGTCTTTGATGGACAAACATCCGTTCGTGTGGAGTCATGTTGGTTGCGGTGCAAAGAAGTGATCGAATGCTGTGTAAAGACTGCGTTAAAACATTCTCCCACATTTCTACAGCCATGTTCTTGGTTTTCAGTGCAAGACGTATTGTTTGCCATAGCGTTCCATTTAAGCGTTCTACTTGTCCATTACATTGAGGATTGTACGGTGCTGACCGGCTAGTGGCAATTCCTTTTTCGTTTAAGAAGTCTTTTAATTCTCTGGACATAAACGCAGCTCCTTGATCTGTATGTATCATACTTGGCATTCCAAACATTGAGAATAATTCCGTTAAACTTTTGATAATACTGTCTGAGCTTGTGTCTTTGCAGGGGTATGCAAACGGGAATCTTGAATATTCATCAATTATTGTAAGTATATATTTTTTTGCGGTAGAAGATGGTATTGGTCCTTTAAAATCTAGAGATAAACGTTCGAAAGGTGTTGTTGCTTTTATCAAATTGCCGATTAAATTTCTATTGAATCTTGGTTTTTCTTCGGCACATACTTTGCAAGACAGAACAACGCGTTTTACCTCTTCCGCTGAATATGGAAGATTTTTGCATCTTACCCAATGTATCATTCTTGTTACTCCTGGATGGCACAAAGATTCGTGTAATCTCATAACATCATTACTATTTGTATTAGCACATACTGCTTTAGTACGTGACAGAGCATCGGCTACAATGTTTTCTTTTCCGCATCGATATTTAATGTCTATCTTATAGTTAGCAAGTTCCATACGCCATCTCTGAATTTTCTCATTCTTTATCTTACTTGCATGTCCATTCATCATAAACGCCACTGATTTTTGATCAGTTATAAGATAGCATTGCCGTCCGAGTACGTAGTGTTTCCATTTCTTTAGGCTTTCGATGATTGCACATGCTTCTTTCTCAATAGAAGGATATTTTTGTTCACTTTCACTTAATGTTCGTGAGAAAAATGCTACAGGTCTTTCGTTTTGAGTTAATGATGCAGCTATTGAGTGTGCTGATGCATCAGTTTCGATTGTGAATGGCTCCTTTGGATCAATTGCAGAAAGAGAAGCTTTTGATATGATTTGCTTCATGTTCTGAAAAGCTGCAATTTGCTTATCGTTTAGTGGGTATTTAGGTATTTGATGATAAGCTGATTTTAAATCAACTTTGCTGAAAACCTTGAACTTGGATACCTTGGAAACCAAATCTTCAATATTTGGAAGAGGGTAGGCGTCTAAATAGGTGAATTTATTGACAGTTTGTGAGTAGTCAATGCACATTCGTTTCTTGTGGTGAGAGCCAGACGTTACAACAAGTACCTGCGAACGCCATGGAGAAGTACTCTTTTCTATTATTCCGTCTAACAACAGTTTCTTTATTTCAGTTTCTATAAATGCTTGGTCACCAGGTGTATATCTGCGAGATTTGATAGCGATTGGCTTACAGTCAGTTGTTAAGTTCTCAAATAAATTGACAGGTTCTATGTTTGCTGGTCCTAATACACACAGTCTGAGCTTAGGCTGGGTTCCACCAAACACTATGGTCAGCTCGGCATGATGTTTTAGAATGTCATGACCCAATATCACTTGAGTGCATAGATCCCTCATCACTCGCAACGGAGTATTTGGCATTTCATGGTCGTTTATCTGAACAGATGCATAACATATTTCTTTAATATCTTCTTGTAAGGTCGAGGAGGCCATCAAAACTTTTTGGTTCCATGGTTTTGTTTCCAGTCCATACTGTCGTATCACGTCCTTATCAATAAAACTGGCAGTACTTCCAGTGTCTATTAAGGCTTTTACTGGTACTCCATTGACGTGAATTGAAATGATACATTTCTGAAAACCAGCTGTTGATGCCATTTGGATACATGAAGCGGTGTCATCACCCTTTTGAGTCGTTGTTGAGGTAATTGGGCTTTTGCAAACTTTTGCAAAATGGCCGGTTTTGCCACATTTTAAGCAGCTAGCATTTACGGCAGGACAAAAACGGCGAGGATGTCTTGATTTGCCACAAAAATAGCATGCGCTCTGATTTAAGCTTCGGTTCAAGTTACTTGCAGCGGCAAAGGGTGTTTCTACAGATTGAGATGCATAACCCGCTGTTTGAATTTTAGCTGACTCTAAGGCTCTCGCTTGATTACCTGCTTCCTCCAAACTCAGCATCTGATTTTCCAGTAATCGTTGTCGTATGTCCGGGGATGTTAATCCGGCAATGAATGCATCCCTAATAAACGCCTTCTCGTTCTCAATGGCTTTAGTGTCCTTGAATTGACAGTCTTTGCTTAATAAATGTAGAGCCTGTATATACTGGTCGATAGTTTCGCTTGTCTGCTGTTTCCTTGTTGCTAACTTATATCTCGCAAAAATTACACTTTTTGGCTTTACAAATAATGCTTCTAATGTTTTTATGACCTCTGTGTAGTCCTCGCAGTGTTCTATGTACTTATACAAACCCGATGAGATAAAATTAACTAACAGTTGTAGTTTCGATGATTCTGAAGGCTTTTGCTCGTTTGCTCCGAGAAAATTTTCAAATGTTTTCTTCCAATGTATCCACTGTGACGAAATATCGTTAGTTTGCCCCATCAACGCGGGGTCTCCGTCGAACCGCTCTGGCCGGAGATACTTTTCCATGTTTCTAGAGTCTAATTAAATACGATTACATGTGGAATAAATTGTTGTAATAAAACAGCCCTGTTTACAGAGTGTAGGGTTTATTCCACATGACGTGACATATCGAGACATCACGATGACATTCTCTGTGCATGGTCTATAGTTTATATTATAACTAAGAAGGTATATAGTATCTAACATAAAACCTACATCACATGGCACGGTGAAGACTGAAGCCTTCGTAGAACTCTACCTCGACTATTTTGGCTGCCTACAATATTCATACACTGAAATGTGGGCTGTGTTACCGACTTTGGTTTGGAGACTCTGGATAAGGCGTAAATATTTATTTGATAAGGTTCCGTCCCATGGGGCGTTGTTCTGTTCCACTCGCTGGTACGGCAGCCGGGATACAAAAATGTAATAAGAAGCAGTGTAGTTGCCGATGTGGGTAAATATAAAAGTATGTCAAAGGTATGTATTTAAAAAGGCAGAAGCCTTTATTCACAAAGAAAATTACAATTTAATAAAAGAAATTAATTTGAACTAGTATTTACAATTAAAACAATTGAGCTAACTGCAGACTGTTGCAAACAATTTACAGGTAGCTTAACTGATCCATATCAATACCAGTCGGAAGCGTCCCCAAGACGCTGTCTGCATTGCCCCGCTGTATGGCAATGCTGATGCGCTTTGCCAGATAATAAAACGTCAAGAGCGAGTCGGACTCGCGCACTAAAGGGTTCAGTATAATTGTAAGTCCTTGCTTCTTGCTAAATTTCATGATCCTAGGTTTATGGAAAGTACCCTATAGGTTTTGGTCCATGGCGAATCTAAAGTAATTTTTTTAGTGTAAAAACTAAAAATTTACAATTTTCGGATTTTTCCCCTTACTTGTGCTATAAGACCTTGCTTCTTGTCAAATTTCATGATTCTAGGTCTACGGGAAATACCCTATAGGCTTTGTGTGCACTCGATTCCCTTGGAAATATCAAAATATTTGGACATAAGCGGTTGTAACTTTTGATTGCGTTGACCTAAAAGTTTTATTAATATCGAGGCTTCAAGAAGTTACGGATTTGAGTATTTGATGTTAATTTCAACGTTCCTGAGAAAAGGGGGTTTGACAGAGGGACAGACAGACCGACAAGAAAGTGATCTTTTAAGAGTTCCATTTTCCTTTTGAGGTATGGAACCCTTAAAAAATGAAGTTCTCGCATTTTCACGAACGTGTTCGTGACTATGTGTCACGTGTGTCAGTTAATTATGAATAGCCCTGTATAACAATGAGTTTCATTACACACGTAGAGCAATTTTAAGAGTAATTTTTCACCATTTAGGGTCCGGCGACTAATGAATTTCCCATACAAACGTAATACCAAAATGATTTTTAATTTGAGCATATTTTCACTATGGTCTGTTATTATTTGTATTTAAATAGTATTTATCTAGGTTCCTGCCACATTTTTTTTTCAAAATACCTTTCTGAAATGAAATTAAACCTAATCGCATTTTTACATCAAAGAATGAATGTAAGACAACATTCATTCTTTGATGTAAAAATGCGAGTAATTGAGTACATAAGTATTTTGAAAAAATCTTATGGCAGGAACCTGTATAAATACTATTCTAACACAAATAATAGCAATCCATGATGAAAACATTCTCAAATTACAAATCATTTTGGTACTACGTTTTTATGGGAAATTCATCCGTCGCCGGACCCTTAAGTATTTTATTTTATTTTGTTGCATTCGGAGAACAGACAGTTTTACACACTTTATAAATAAGCTTACATAATAATAACTCATAAGCATTTACGTATCCTCGCATGTAGAAGCTAAAAGACTGCTTGCTTGCGGAGGAGGAATGGAAAAACAGTTATGTCTTGGAGTACGTTTTGTAAGTAATCTTAATGTGCCAATCTTTGTATGAGAAGGCAAACCGGAACTAGGTTAGTACCTACTAGTTCCGGTTTGCCTTCTCATACAAAGATGGCGGATTAAAATATTTTTTATTTTTGTTTTACTAATAGAATATGCTTTGTCCATGTACCTCGTTAGCGAAGTTTATGCTCATATAGAAGTATAAAGTAAAGTTACGTTGTAATTCCATCCAGCCTAGAGGTTTTTTTTTCTGACGCAGTAACATGAAAGCCTGCTATTCTCTCGGAGTGAGTGTTAAAAGTAGAGTTTCTAGCGGATAAAAGAGCTTGGGACGGGTTTTGCTCCAACTCGAGAAACAACAACTAACAGGCTGAAGGTTTCTTCGGCGCTTCTTTACTTTATTCTACATACCGAAGCAATAGAAATCAAAAATATCACTTTATATCCGTTTCAGAGTTTCAGTGTCGGTGTTTCTAAGACCCGAGTTCACCAACAGATGGTTAAATTTTTAACAGTTGTTATGACGTTTTTGACACAAGTTTTCATACATTTAACGTCAATTTAACCGAAGAAGCTGCCTAATTGTCCGATTATTTTTTGGTGATGCTTAGTGTACATTTATTGTATTATGGAAAAAAGAGTTTCTGATCTGATTTTTTGAGTATTCTCATCGTGGTCTTCGTCTTGAACGTGCTTATGACGCTTGTATGCTTCAAACTAGCGCCGCAGCCTTTTCTTTATTATAATTACGTTTAACACAGGATTTTTTTTAAGTCTATTGTACAGTTTCTGATACTAGGTAGTTTTATTTTAATGCCCATAAAATAGTTTCCTTTAATTTCCTTTATGCAAAATAGCGAAATTGCTCTTGGTGGCCACCGAACTCTGTTTTCGCTTCTCTGTCTAAATTATACGAAACGAAAGTATTTCAGATAGATTAAAAAAAGCTTAGGATAGGTATCACAAACTGTACATTGTATATTTAAATATATATAGAAATATATAGGAATTAAAATTCTTGTGTTTAACATAATTATAAGTAAAAGTAGGTGGCGGCGCTACCACGGCCCAAATCATTGCCCCCACCTATTTCATCCTATTATTCTGTTAAACGAAGGAATTTCCAAACATCAATTGGCCAGTTTGTGATGCCTATTATAAGCTTTTTATAATGCCTCTGTAAAAGTTTTATTTTGTATACCAGTCCAATCGATTTTTGAACAGAATAATAAGATAAAATAGGTGGTGGCGCTGATTTGGCTCGGGGTAGCGCCAGGATTCTAATGATGACTCCATCCCTTGCTGAGCTATTGGGCTACCTCTAGAATCCTGAGTTACCTACGCTGGAGACCTTAGCGCCCGTGACGTGAGACATTGCTTTATTGGGTAAACATCTGCTATTATAAAATTTTGAAAATATTAGTGTGTGTGCGATATGGCATACTAAGGGGTTTCTAGGGGTGAGCCGTCCTAATCACCCCTTCAAGTGTTGGTCAGCAATGAGCGTACAGCTATTTCGCATTTTTTGTATCCGAGTATGGTCGTTACCGCTGTATTCCACCGATAACGGACTGGTTACCAAAAATTGGAAGCGAATCTGTTGACTAATGGCCATGTCAATGAGGAGGAGCTCTTTATTTCGATCATCAACCCGAGGCGAAAATAAAATAGCGTTTTAAAGATCCGTCCGATTCGATTCGGAAACGAATCGGTGAATTAAAATACTCCTGCTGGTACAGTTTATTGCAACCAAGACTGAAGAAGTGACTGAGAAACTTCTGAACGGATGGGGCTGAAATTTTGAAGATGTTGTTCTAGGCCTGGAATAAAACATAACGAATACCAACTTCAAAATGATAACTTTTCCTTGAAACCGCATAAATTGTGGGCGACCGCGTGGACCTGACCTTTTATTCAAATTAGCAGATATAGAGCAACTAGGGGGCGCTGGTGAGCCTATATCTTCACTACATCATGTCATAGTAGCATCTGCTGAGTGTTGACCATTTTTGTTACCTGTATTTTGTTACTTATAAATTAACCTATATCTTTTGTATGTGCTATGTATGTATTGGTTACAAAATTTTTACTTTACACTTTATCCCGTAAATCAGTTCCATGGGAAATAAATAACTTTTAAACGTGTCCTTAGATACAACGCGTGAAAAGCCGCGAGCAGAAACTAGTCCTACAATCCTACAATCATACGAATATTATAAAGCCGTAAGTTTGTGAAATCTGAATTTTTGTTACCTAGGATCTCCAAAACTACTGAACAGATCAATATGAAATTTGGCGTACGTTTAGAGCAAAGCCTAACTTAGATTATAGGCTACTTATTATACGCGTGCGAAGCCGCGGACAGAAGCTAGCAATACATATATTCAAAATGCTTCAAACATTGTATGACTGAATCTCTCTCCACTAGCCCACAGCTGGACAAGGGCGTCCTGAATTCTCATAAACTTACTTGCTGGTTTTCCACTAAAGTACCTAGAACACTTCCTAATACGAAAGTTCTCTACACAACTACCCAAACACTAATAATTATTAACAAATTGTATTAATACAATAAAGCCGGAATAACACTATTGCCATGCCACGCGACCCGACGCAACGCAATGCGTGTTGAGTTGAATCAAATCGTAGTATTTTCTATGTCCAGAATCACAGTATTAACACCCGACGACGACGACGAAACGTCGGGTGTTTACATTACAGTATAGTTCTGGACATAGAAAATTGATACGATTAAACTCAACTCAACACGCATAGTGTTACGTCGGGTCGGGTCGCGTGGCGTGTCAATAGTGTGTGGAGTTCTTTACTCGTATCTTTTTATAAATAACAAATTCTAAGTACAACCGTTTGTATTGGTACCTAATTGTGATTTAAGGTTGTACAGTACAGACTGTTAAGACGATGATGTTGTCCTCCTAGCCGAATTTCGGCGATGGCAGCCATGTGCGCAGGACATAATATTATAGTGCACAAACGTGACAAACGTGTGCGCAAACGCAAATGCACATTTTATTAAATTATCTGACCGTCTGGTTGAAGCGACACATGACCCGAGAGCTGATGAGTATCTGACGCAGCGCATCAGCATTGCCATACAGCGGGGCAATGCAGCCAGCGTCTTGGGGACGCTTCCGACTGGTATTGATATGGATCAGTTGAGCTACCTGTACATTGTTTGCAACAGTCTACAGTAAAAACACTGTTTAAACACTATAAATAAATAAGAACTAGTAATTTACTAGTTCTTCTAGTTTAATTGTAATTTTCTTTGTCAATAAAGTTCTACTCTTTCTATTCCGTTCTCAAATTCTGATGGGATGCCAGATGGATGACCGACAAGTATGGGGAGAGGTCTGGCGCAGGACCAACGGTTTAACTGACGCACTGTTAGTATGTCTAAAACTACGGCCAATTCGAATAAGAATTAAAACCAAGAACTTACTACTTTTTTTTAACGATGTAAGCATTTGAAATATGTTATAATATTTTAAAAACCTTTTCAAAAACAAGCTTTTAATGCATTGTCATCCAAACTAAACGTGTATACAAAATTTCAGCTCAATCGGTTGAAGATATCTGCTTCAAAATTGAGTTGCAATATTACATACATACGTAGTTACATACACCAATTTACTATCAATTTATTATTTATTACATACCAAAAATATCACTCATAAACGTCAACAGTCTAAACTCAAGCCCTCGAAAAATCCAAAAGACCGGTTGAATTTTATGTACAGAAAAATGTATAGCAGGTCTCACTGACTACAGAGACAGATGTTGTATTGGAACTGATGAAAGTATTTATTATGTACATAATAATGTACACGGGGTCTTAGGAGGTTAAATAAAAGCTTGTAAAAAAAATTAATGGACCTACGTAATATGTGTGTATATTGGAAAAACCGTTTAAGTTACCTGACTTAAAAAAATAAAAGTTACATATAAAGTTTAAAAGTAGGCAGGTAGTATAAGTATAAAATTTTTGTCTTAATTCTTTTCTGGGTAAGTGAATAAACCTTTGTTCGAAGGTAATTGCGGGTTCGGTCCAAGACCGTTACCCTGATGATTTTTGTCCATTATAGTGTTTATTATAGTAAGTTGAGGAATCTTTCCCTATCATCATTATGAAAGTTTGAGAGGTCTTTTCGTAAAAAAATGGGAGAACATGACCTCGCATACTAGAAACCAAGAACCTACACTATTAGGTGATGTGGTCGCTCAGCGACAAAGCCTTTTAGAATAAATAATGCTAGACAATTCACACAGCATTTTCTAGCTCAAGCTACGCAGAGCTTGTGTTATGGGTACTAGATAACTGATATACTTAATACGATACACTACATAGATATATATTTTTTATTATACATAGAAAACATCCAGAACACCCTGAACAAATATCTGCAGATCCGTCAAGTGCGAGTGTAACTCGCGCGCCGAGGGTTTCGAACGTTTGTCAACAAATATGTACCAATAGTACCGGTTAGTGATTTCGCAATTTAACAAATACTTAAAATAGTAGGCACCAACCTACATTTCAGATGGATCTCTCTGCATGCTTCGATTAAAGTGAGTAATGGTAAATTTTTCGACTTTTTTGAAAATATTTCAAAAAGTATAAAACCTACAGAAATTTTAAAAACTGTTTTGTAATGTCTAACTGATACCGTTTATTCGATACCCCATAGATCCAAATCTACAAACGCTCCTTAAATTTTAAATGGATCGCTCTGCAAACTTTCTAGATAGGGGTATTTTTTCGACTTTTTTCGATATATTTCAAAAAGTATGAAACCTACAAAAACTTCAAAAACTGTTTTGATACCCCACATGTAGGTATCTTTTAAAATTTCGACATCACAATTTGTATGGAAAATATTCATTTTCATTTTCATTTATTTTCATTTATTTTTCTTTGAATCTGTACAGGCGCACGAAATGTATTATTATTTTAAATCTCAAGATGATAGCTGCAGTAGTTACTGAGTTATTAAGATGAGGGAAAAAAGGACAGACAAAGCGAGACCATAAGGGTTTCGAAACCGATCCTCGATCTCGATACCCTAAAAAAAGAACCTACACCATGGACTAAGTCCTAACGTTTATTTGAGTTGATTAAAAACTATAAATTGTACCTTGCCAATGTTTTCCTCATAAAAGGGTACCTACAATACAAACTTTCATTGTATTAACGCATCGTTTGCTTTCTTTTCTAATAATAACAACCCCCGGTTGCCCAGTCGAGTATAAAAACATAATAGCTGGAAGATTGATGACTTTGTATTGTGATGCTTTTAAACAACCCAATTAGGCATTCTGTAATTACAGCTTTATGATAAACATACGTCAATCATTGTTAATTTTATGAGATCACGTTTCTTACGATAATAATAATAATGTCCTCCCAGCCGAATTACGACCACGGCGGCCAGTCTCATCGGAGATAAGCCAGATGCGCAAGACATATTATAGTGCACAGGTGTGTGCGCAAGCACCCTCCCTCTCATAATCCGATAGGACGTAAGATCGACACGACCGGGGAGAGGACAGGTTCAGGACCAACGGCTAACGTGCTTTTCTGAGGCACAGGAGTGTAACACCGCAAACTACCTCGGGCTGCTACTGTGAATTTTCCTTGCTAGTAAAACCCCAATAACAGCTATTGGCCCGACACGGGATTCGAACCCAGGGCCTCATAATTAGCTGTTGAACAAGCTGACCACAAGACCAACAAGGCAGTTTCTTACGATAAAGATCAATGAGGTTAGAGTGCCTAATGTTAGATACCTATTTAAAAACAATCCTTGCGTATTCTTTTAGTGATAGATTATGTAGAGAAGAACCCTTTTTTGTCCTGAGAACGGCAAAAAAATCTAGCGCTCTGGCAGATAGAAACATTAAAAAGTCATTTGAAACCTCCGTAGCTAATCGTTAAATAGAGCGTAGGAGTCCAGAAGTAATAAATATTTTATTCCTATTTCATCGCATCGCCCGTGGGTCATAAACACTAATTTTCTATTGGAATAACCATTCGATTTAATAGGCTCTCAGTGGGCGTTGTAAAATTATATTTCAATACCCGATATACTGACTTCTTACTTAATTAAAACGGATCGTTCATTTATGATTATGATGTTCATAAAAATTCAAGTTCGACATTCATTAACTACAGGAGTTTAAGGAGTTTTTAATAATCTCTTGCGTTAACATCTTCAAAGATTCCAACAGGGAGACAAACCGTGGGAAATGCATTAAAAGTTTCTGAATTATACAAACTCTACAGGTGCGTCCCAATTAAGTAACAAAACATGTAATAAAAATAGTAATTTAACATGTTTTATCAAGAAGTTAAGTAACACTAGCTTCTCAAGCGACAAGCCCGCGGCTTGTCACGGTTTGTTTAAATAAACGTTTAAAGGTTATTTCTATCGCACAGAAACTGATTTATGGCATAAAACGTAGCCTATATTTTATTCCAGGCCGGTCTCCCATTCATACATCCATCCATATAAATATCCAAACTTTCGCATTTATAATATTAGTGTGGTTGTTATACAGGGCGTCCCACGGCTATGACACATGGGGGGAAAGTATCTTAAATATAGTAGAATTGATGTTGATAAAAAAAAATCTTTTGATCTCTCAACGGACCAATCGGACCAAATTCAACAGGGTACCTACTTCCCGTTGAATATTTGGCTAGAAACAAGGTCTTATAATTATAGGGAGCCCTTAGTGCGCGAGTCCGACTCGCATTTGACGTTTTATTTACAATTTGGCGGGTTCGATTCCCGGTTCAGACAGGCGGTTATTAAAAAATCGTTGAATGCAGTTTAAATTGTTTTTAAAATCAAAATGAAGTCTTCTTTCAGTAAATATTGCTATCTACAATATATAAGATACTTTCCCTCCATGTGGCATAGCTGTATGTGGGACACCTGTATAACAAAATCGGTATGGATGATTTATTACACATTTAGCATTGATAAATAGCACTGTTTTAATAATTGTCTACAGTCTTGTTTATATGTTACAACAAGTTTAATAATGTGGACGTTTTATGTAATAATAATAATAATAATAATAACTGTTTATTCACAAAAGGTAGGTTTACAAAGTTGGTACTTATAGACTATTTTAATTAATATCCTGATATATCTTTGTAGTACAAACATACTTGTGTTAAACCTATCATGGTCAAAGATAGTGACACCTCGCTCTAACTAAGTTTACATTAAACTTGTATTTAGACGCGAGGGCTCAAACCTCTGGCTACTTTTTAGTTCACACGTAATATAAGTTACTTAAGGGTCCGGCGACGGATGAATTTCCCATACAAACGTAATACCAAAATGATTTCGATTTTGAGCATATTTTCATTATGGTCTGTTATTGTTTATATTGAAATAGTATTTATCTAGGTTCCTGCCACATTTTTTTTTCAAAATACCTTTCTGAAATTAAATTAAACCTAATCGCATTTTTACATCAAAGAATGAATGTTGTCTTAGTCATTTGATTGTGTAGATAAGTACTTTGAAAAAATCTTATGGCAGGAACCTATATAAATACTATTCTAACACAAATAATAGAAAACCATGGTGAAAACATTCTCAAATTACAAATCATTTTGGTACTACGTTTGTATGGGAAAATCATCCGTCGCCGGATCCTTAACACGTTACATTATCTGGACGCACATTAAGATATGAGATATGGAGATATGAAGAAGTGTGAAGGTGCACAATTTGTGAATTAATCTTGTTGTCATGGCGGCCAAATTCAAGTTGACCCAGTAAAGAAACAAACAAAGTTCGCAAAATTAGAAACATCTGTTTTCGCTTGTATATTTCAAATAGATATTATTATTGCGAACTTTGCGATATGCTTATACTTCCCAACTTTTGTGAAACTGAGTAAAACTTGTGTTAGTGAACAATATTATAACTTAATCTTTTTTGTGTGATAGGCTCTATTCTTATATCACATATAGTAAGAAACCTACACACAAATCTAACTAGGAAAGATTATAGCGAGCCCGTTCAATTCAAGTTCATGCGTGTTACATGTTAATTAAAAATGTAGGTACCTACTGGTAATTATTGGTGACAAGAATTTCCGATCAAATCATCATCAATTATGCACTTATTGCTTTTTGGCACGTTTATGGTTTTATATTATATTATCTACGTATTAAATTAACAACTGTTTGATTTTTTGTTATTGCCACGCTATAAAGCCTTTATTTTATAGGATGCCACGCAACATTTGAACTAAGTCGAAAGGGGATAATTCTGGACCCCAGGGGATCAATTTGTGAATAACGATATTTTGAATTTCGATGGCAATAATTTAAAAATCGTAGAACAAAAGTTGATCTCCTTGAGGTCCAGGAACACCCCCTTTTGGCTTAGTACAAAAGTAACGTGGCACCCTGTATAGCCACAATCAATTTAGTTAACAAAACAACTGTTTCAAAAACACCAGACGAGTGCCAGGTGCCACAACAGAAGTGTTCCGAACGGGTGTTCCGGGTGAGAAGATGACTTGCACGATCATTGTATCGCTTTAAAATAATATTCTCGGCGAAGGGTCTCTAAACATCACAGTATAGCACCATAAAAATTAAATCATGATCCTTTATAAAACCTAGAATCAGTTTTAATTGAACAATAACAGCACTTATACTTCCACTTTTAGGTAAAACGGGATGCCTACAACGGGGTTCATCGTCAAAACTGCCAATCTCTACCTTCACGCTAGTGGCAGTTATCCCGCGATCATCGTACATGCCAATAGTGCAGAAATATAGGATAACTCAAAACACCACAAATCGTAGAAAACAGGCAAAGTGCTTTTTGTGATAATAACCATGATGGAGTCAAAACATTTCAATGTCTACAGTTATTATAAAATGATTGAATGTGGTCTGATGACAGTGTTTTGTGAGGTCTTATTCCCAGCCTAGGTTTTAAAAATTAGTGTAGCTTCCCAAGGACCTAGCTATCTCATGACAACAGCACCTAGATCCAGCTCTAGAATCATGCTACTCTGGGAGGTCCGTGCTAATTCTATTTGTTAATATGTGATAAAAACTAAAGACAAGTTCTCAACAGATTAAAAAAATTGCTTGTATTATTCATTTTTAAATATCAGTGAAAAAAATATCGCAAAACAGCAAATTAGCAAGAGCACTTACCATAGTGTTAGAATCCCGATGCATTGCACTCGAAAGACAAAGCTTCTAAGTTCAGCTCGAGGAACGTTCACCCCCTGCCAGTCGCAATTCAAAACTACCAGTCCTAGCCGAAAAAATTAGGAGGAGAACACAAAAAAGCCTCGTTTATTCGGGATGGAAGTTGCAAGCACCTAGTCCGGTCACGGAATGAGAGATCCCGGCAGTCCAGTCGTTTTTTATACACGGTATCAGATACATTCCGTCCCTAAAAGCCGGTCCCCGACCCCAACGTGAGGTATAATAATAATCTTATTAACATATCTACACTTCTATCTTTACTTAGAACGTACCGTTATTAGCTCGATTTTTAAAAGGAGTTTCGTAGACATTAACCACTTAAGATAATTTCACACTTTTTTCTTGGAGCGGTTAATGTTTTGACATGAGTTTTTTTTTGGAAGGAAGGGTATCGTTTTGATCGGACGGCGGCGGCGGCGGCTCCGCGCTCCGGTCCGCTCCACCCGCTAATAGCAGGGGAGGATGTGCCTGACACTCGTGTCGAATCGGGACGTATTCATTACCCAGACCTTCTTCCTCTCTCCGATTTTATACAACTCATTTGAGCCCTTCCATCCATGAAATTTATAGCTTCGATCGATGCCATTCATCAAGATCCGTTGTAGGCGCTATTACACTTATCTATACTTATTGAATATTATATCATGAAAATAAATCTTCTATATCCAACGGATATTTCTATATTCTACGCCGAGAATAAAACCTTAACCGATGATTATGTTTTCTCTCGTTTATCTGAAACTTTGCATTGAACCAATCAATGCTGGCACTTTTTGTAGCAGCTTGAGCGCGTAGAAATCTTTTGGTTTTTTGTTCAGGTAGGTAATTAATTAATATTAAGAAATTTTCTGCAAATTAAATTTCCCAATGAAGTTCGCTTTAGTAGGGCACTAAAGCGCACTTGGCTTAGGCCCATGTGCTTTAGTCATAACCAGTATTTCCTTAAAGCGGAGAAGATAATTAATAGATCTTAATAGAAAATAATAATGCTGGACAAACCATCCATCATCATCTAGCCCCCAAGTTCCTAAACAGAGCTTGTAGTTATGGGTACTAGATATCTGATATTCATAAAATATACCTACATATGTAGATAGATATTTTTTCTATACATTAATACACTTTTATTATCAGAAATCATCGAAAATAACATTAACAGAATAAAACAATTACAGCTAATATATACACTAATAAAGAATGGCAGAAGCCTTTATTCACAAAGAAAATTATAATATAATTAGTATTTACAATTGAAACAATTGAGCTAACTGCAGACTGTTGCAAACAATCTACAGGTAGCTCAACTGATCCATATCAATACGAGTCGGAAGCGTCCCCAAGACGCTGGCTATATATACACATAAATATATTTCTTAAAAATCTAAACCATCACCAGAAGGCAAAGCGTTGCCACGTTGAATGGCAACTCTAATTCGTTGACCGAAATAGATTTTTTTCCTCTTACTCCTCAAATCCAGCATTCCGATCACCTGTGGACTCTTTATGCAGTTTGGTAAGGTCTTTATAAATTGCGTGTGCCCCAGTACCTAAAGGTCCAAGGTTTTCAACCCCAAACGGATATCTCCAGATCGTACAAATATTAATAATCCCGGAATGGAAAGCACAACGTACGGCGTCGCAGGTGACCCCGCTGATCCACAAAGCTCGTCTTAACTTTTTTGGTAACTAATTCAATACAGGCTAGATAGAACAAGAATTGCAACTTTTTCGTAGCGCAGCGCGTTGAAGTCTTTTGCTTCGACAAAAATAATTGCTCCCTTTTCAGTTGTTTATTTTTAAAACAAAAATATTATAAAGAACCTACATAATACTTACTCTGTAGGCTTTTTGTATCCCGTCATCGCCTAAAGCATTTGAGCTTGGTTGACCGCATTATGCTCCTAATTTTGAGCTCAATTATGAGCTTCAAACTAATATAATAAATAACGGTCTAATAATAGGAAATTTCTCTTAGGTTCCAAGTTTTAATCCTAATTCTTTTCTGTATGAAGATTTCATATAATCCTATAATAAACAGCCTTAATGTAGGTACCTATGTAAAAGGCGAGAGGGAGCTTTCAAAAAAACTACGCCAGCTTTCGCAACATAAAGGTAAATAACAAAACGTACTATACGGCTTCGAGCGCGAAAGCTGACAGTATTTTCAGTATTATCCCGTCTCGCAAATTACATATATTTATACAGTTGACTTGTATATTACTCTAAACATATTTTTGGTATAGGTAGGAATAAGTATTAAAAGTTTGACAATCACCATAACCATAAAATAGAGTACCTACCGATAAAGGCCGATAACTGCACCTACACACTATGCCCTATGTCTACACATAACCGTTACATTGGTAAAAAAACATAGATAGTAGGTAGGTAGTTAAAGCTAAAATTCGAATGGAATAGAAAAGCTATGCTACAGGTACCCTATATTATAAGGAATTCCTCTTGGGATTTAGAAAATAAAAATATAAGAAAGTGTGATTTTCTTTTTACTATCTTTCCCAATTACATGAACATTGTTACTAAAGTAGGTAGGTACGATGAAACTCTCTGTACGAAATATATAAATAGGTATTCTAAACATTCAAACAATTTAAGTATTTTGTATAGAGATTTAGACAGATTCATACATTTTTCGGTACGATCCTAACAAGTCACTTTTCTATTTTCTCTGAGGTTATAATGATAAATTGAAGAGCCCTGAAACCAATAAACATGGCAATCCTAACAAAAACAATTATTAATTTAATTACATTTCACAAGCAAAAATCTTTTATTTTTCTGGATGATCTTCAAAATACTTATTTCTATTTTCTGTTGGGTCATATTAGTAAATTGTAACGCCCTGAAACCAGCATAATGTAGAGAGACATCTCACAACAAAAACAATTAATTAAACTACTTTTCGTCATCATTATCAAAGTTAAATCTCCGCTTACCATCGAACCTAAATCCGTAAGCGGCCGCGTTTTTGACGTCCACTAGCGCCGGATTGCGGTGCTTGTAGAAACTACCATGCCCATGCGGCGGCCGTGATGAGCCGTTGGGAACTCCGTGCGCCTCGCGAGGATAAAATGCCTCGAACGTTCCGTCAGATGGCAGCACACTCTTCAAATCTCCGTCTTCTGGGTCGTACGGCCGGCATATAGATGGCGCTACCAGTAGCAGAATCAGTAATATGCGCATCTAAAAAGGAAGATTATTGACAAATTGATAGGCAAAAATTAATTTAGAATAGAAAACGATTACGTACGTTTATAGATCCAGTGGGTCTCGATGAGTGCGGTTACGTAATGGCAAGGCGAGCGGCGCGGGCGCTTGGTCACCTTGAGCTCGGGCGCATGCTAAAAGACTTATTGTGACGTGTGCGCCGATTCCGAAACAATACTTTCCCTTCGCTTCGATAGTAATGCCGTTGCTGCCGCCTGTTCGCACACTGCTTCACTGCTCCATTACACTCGAGTTTATACGCTAAAGTCTTCAATGCGCAATTCCACACAGAGCACAAAATATTCTAATTGGTCCAAGCACCACGAACATAACCCTGACCCCATATTGGCCTTTGGTCTTCTTGAAGGGCACCACTGGAACGCCTTAATATTGCAGCCCAAATAATAATGCATTGAATAGGTAAATCCAATGCATTATTGGGCCACAAAATAAAGATCAGTTTTTTTAAGTTTCGTCCAGTTTATCCATGAAATATGGAGTAACTGCCCACAAAGGCACCTATTTCATAAGATGAGGTTAGATAATTACATTCTAAGGTTCAGAGAAATCAAACAATATTATTTCCACATTATAATCTTTAATGAAAATAACTTTCCTTTAAAATTTAACATCCAGACTAAAGAGCATAGTTATCATAGATAGGGCACAAGGATAACCACTATTAAAAAGAGACTACGAGACTAATAAAAATCTCTACATAAGATTAGGTAATAGATACATACATGTGCACGGAATTTCATACATTTTAATTTAGTCAATTTCTTTCATTTACTCTGATAGTAATATTCATTGTTTCACGAGAGATTAGTTCTCCGGGATGAATAAGTTTTGCAAACATAGAGATCCAGGATTTTGGTTGGTGACAATGACAATAAAAATTTGTAAAGAATTATCTCCATCGACAAATTAAGTACATAGGACATAGCCCAAGTAGCCCTTAAAACTCACCCTGTACAGAAAATACAAAGGGGGGGCAAGATCGCATGAATCCATGTCACAAGTATAAAATTAAATCGTTTCGTAACAAAAATTTGCATTCACTAACAAATTGTGACAAAACTTTGTGACAGATACAAAATATATTAATTCAAAGCAATCATTACGTTTTTTCAATAATTAAGAAAATAGAAGAATGCAAGCATTCCGTGGTAGAACAAGATTTAAGTGCTGCAGAGTGAAATCAGCTCAACGGACAAGACAATAAGGTACATTACTGATCTAAGAATAAATTTATAATATAAGGTATTCTTTAAACATGTATCTACCAAATGTATAAGTTATAATAGTATATTATAGGGCTAGGAATTCTAAGCTTTGGGAATACTCAATCAACAGAATAATATACTCTACATTTAACTGAGGGGAGATATTGCGGTCGAACGAAGGTGTATTAACCATAAAAAGAGCTAAGTGTATATGAATTTGACCTAACGTGTACGATTGTAGGATAATTGTCAATAAATTATAAATTAATTAATACTTGGAGCACCAGTAGTCCCGGAAATAACCCAAACAAACTTACGAAAACCATATTAATATAGATAAGACCGCATTCTAATATAAATAATAGAATAACTTCAGTTTCTTGATGTTATTTCTCCAAACAAAGAACGGTTAAAAATAACTGGTGGAATCATAATGCTTCTTTAAAACATATAAATAGATTATGAATATTAATGTAATTTCGTATTGCTTAAACATTAACACTACGAAGCGTGAGTAAAATATGTACATACATTGTAAAAATAACCAGTACCTATATAACCTTAAAATCAATAATTGGTGTTATCTACACACTACTCATAATATTAAAGTTAAAATTGTACACTCAACAACCTATTTTTAACTGCACGATAATAAACATTGAATTTGGGCTTTTATCTAGTGTATATCATAAGACTACCTCCATAATATACTGATATGATGGTACTAAACATTCAATCACACGGAATACAAGTCAATAAGAACAGTAACAAATTCTAACTTCGACAGAAATTCTCTTTTTATCCTCGTACGAATATATTTGCTCGTACAACTTTAAATGTTATCTTATCGTTTAGTAAATGTTGCTCACAGATTCGTCCGCTCAAAGGAAAATATTAATGTGATATCTGAGAATGAATGCTCACAATTATGCTTGATGAACGATAGCATCTATAAAGACATTTATAAATACAGTGCCTTATCTACAAAATTCATACCACTTAGTTTATAGAAGCGAAATATTTAGTTTAGTTTGAAGTTAATATCAGAAAATAGAGAATCTTTTGTATCCATATACGATAAATAGAAAGCTAATTCATGACATAAAATTGAAACTGATCAAAAACTTTGACGATTATTATTTTATTGCTATTTCGGAAATTTTCAAAAATATTAACGGGAAAGAACGGACTTCGTGATAAACTATTATAGACCAGAGTTGAAACCGCCATTGCAAAAATCCTGTTCCATACTTCCAGCGATTTGTGAATGAGTTAACATATTCACTCGTCGATAATAGGATCATAAGCGTGGAGTTCTAAATAATTTTAAAGATCAATAACAAACTCTAAAGCCACCAGATAAAAAAAATGCATTTACGCACAAACAACTATAAAAACAATAACTCCACACAAGTCTAAGCGTAGGTCATCCTAAATCCAGCAGTCACATATTTCATCACAATTCCTTATATTACTTTACTTATTCTACACGAATAATACATCTAAGCTATGTTATGGAATTATGACTAAAACTCGGTTTCCATCAGAGTATGTCAGTTTACCTATCCAACTATATAACAAAAATTTAGAATAAAGAGAAATTGTATACTTGAATAATACCAAAATTTTGATGTCCGACTGAAAATATACATTATTTACCCACCAATATATGCATCCAAAACTTTCACTGATATTTTACGTGTTACATTCTTATGAAAATAATATATACACGTGTACATAAAGCACCCTTAGTCGACTGAAGACTCAACTGAACTGTAAAACATAGGTTCCCAAAAGTTAAGTAATTAGAATTTGTAAAGACCTAATTATTAAGTTCCTCAACAAATCTCTTTGCATTAAAAATAAACTTTTCCTATGAATTTGTTCCCATTAGTAGTCATATATTTATTTTTACTTAAGTAAACTTAAACTTTCAAATAAACAATGTCATTGATGCCAACAAATAAATAATAAATTATAAAGAAATCACAAATTAATTAAAAATAATAGTGATCATGATTATTTTACCTAGTGTCCTTCTTAAAAGATTACGCTACGGAATAGTAACCATCCAGAACTTCAAAATTAATGTTCGAGAGGATTTTTTACCTTCTACAATAATAAGTTGGTAATTATCCAATGATATTTCTATGAAAGTAGAGGTCGTACATACGAAGAGATCCTTAAGCATTGTTCCATGTTTAGACATAATTTTACATTTATCTGATAATAACAGTGTATAACATTCAGAAGCGTGAAATATTCAATTCAAAGAATGATATTTACATCGAGAAGTATCATAACCCTTAATAATATTTCAACATTTTGATCATTTCAACCTCATCTAAGAAAATCGTTGATATTGTCAACGGAGATCTAATATTACGTTAATATTACTTTATATTAAGTGTGTGCATAGGACTGGTACAACCGTTGGTACCCACCGAATTAAGAGTACGTTTTCCTTATATACGAACATAGAGACTGATCTAAGTTTATTGTGTACAGTTTTGTACCTTCCAGGCGCGTTATATAACATATACATACATATACAGGGACAAAGAACAAGCCTGTCATCGGCTAAACGTTGCAAAGAATACAACTAACACTCCTAACATGAACCAGTGAAAAGCGAAATCTACCGTATGATCTAGAAAGAAGAAACCTTATCATACAAAAACCTCAATAAAAATGTAAATGCAGATGCTTATAGTGTATAATACTTTAGTTAGGTCACAGGACTTACACAGGTCTTATTTCGGATTGATTCCTTCATACTTTTGCTTGTGAGAAGACCCAAAATGGAATCGAGTCGAAGCGTTTATGAATTTCACAACTTTTTCTGCGTTACTTTGTCTATCATAACAAGCACGCCACCAAAACTAACTTAGGAGAGATCCTTCTACCAAGCAAATATGGCTCGTTAAGTCCGTTAACCCAATGGAAAAAAACTTATAAACTAACCCTATATTAGATGTAAAATCAGATTTAAATTATAACTACATTATTGCTTAATAGTATTCCGCGTTGTCTACAGAAGCATTAATATTTTGACTTAAATATTCGAAGGCGTACTTATAGAAATCAACAATAGCTTCTGTACATTTAAGATAAGGTAAGAAAATAGCAACGGATAATAATTTAGTATAATTACCCGACAGATTTCTAACAAAAAAATCTATATGGCCAATTAAAAGAAACAACCTAGCTATGATAGGCCTCTATAGATTATTTAGGCTATTACAACTACAACAGTGTACTTAATATTATCTTTTAATGTGCTTCAAACGATATCAGATTACTACAACCCGTGATACTTATTCTATTCTCCAATCCGTTTATCATAGCTTTTCTGGGGGGGATCAATCCATGGTTTTGGTGGTATTAAACGCTGTAAAGGTAGGAGTCAAGTTTAGTTTTGGGCGCCGGCTGTGTGAAAGGAGAGAACCACAAGAGTGAGAAGCGGCCGAAAACCGACTGAATGCTCTTCCAACGTGACTTGCGGACCCAGCGAGCTTGTTCCTTCTTCAGTTGTTCAATGCCCTGTGGATAGAATAGATAATTATAGAGAGTAATTATAGTAAAAAATTATAGTATTCATAGTAAAAAAAAGAGAAGGGAATTAGTTAGTGGGTAAAAAAAGTAAATCGTTGAAAGTATGATCGTCTACCCTATGGCTCTAAGGGACACTTAAAACACCCAATAATCTCGATCATCGATTATTGGAAATGTAACAATTTTAAAAAGCAGTGGGAGAAAATATGGTGATAAAAAATGATTTCAGCCAATTTTTTTCTGTTAGACGACTTTCTCACGAGGTGGTCAAGTTTTAGTCGCCAAAGTATTGATTACAGTGGCGGAGAAAAATTGGTTAGTAGCTGGTGAAACAATATTCTCTGTTTATTGACTCTTAAAGGGGTCAGCAGCATTTTGCAAATTTCAGGACATGACTTGACAACCTTTTAATTTTTGTTTTAATTTTGACATTATTTTATTTTTTAATATGTATTTTTTTACATTATTTTTCATTTAGTTTGCCAATGGTGACAATTCAGATATCGCAAAAACTAAACTAATTTGTTAGGTCTAAAAATAAGGCCATCCTTTTAATTTCGATCATTTTAAAAGAGACATCATTTTTATTGCCACAGACCTTGTAATGTATGTTTTTTTTTTCCTTTTTAGGCCTTTTACAGTCAATAAACATAAATAATGTGTTCCTAGAGAATAAATAAATACGTCTTAATAATCAGGTACCAACTTCACCCAGTGACGGTAATGGCTTCGAAAACTCTTCCGTCACTCCCTATCCCATGGCCTGAAACCGATACTTACTTGAAACGGTTTCGATGTGAAAAGAACTAATAGTCTCATCCAAGTACCAATCTCTCATCGCCAGCTCATTGGGTTCATTACTGGTGTGAAAGTGATGTTCGTCAATCTCGAAACTTCTCCAAAATCAAACTTACAGTTTCGTCGTTCCATATAGCGTGAAGTTGCGTCCCGAGCATCACAGCAGTGAATATGGCAAAGAGCAACGCTTCAGCAATCAGAAATAGCAGGAGGACAACGGTCGCGGGGGGAGAGTAGGCGCTGCATTCGCGCCATTCGTGCCGTATGCACGTAGCGAATTGGTAGACAGCGAGCGCAACGGAGTGGACTGACATCGACGCTATGTAGAACTGGAAATGAAATGAAATAAATTTAATAATTGCATAAAATTAAAGATAACAAAAAAATCCATAGACAATGATTTTTCTAAATTAACCAAATGGTTACTTTCTTACTTCTTCCGTTAGCTTTAGATATCTACGATAAGCTTGTAAAGCTTGTGTTGTAGAACCCTCATTCATTACTTAGAAATCAGAAATAAATAGCTAACAAAATAATTTCCTAGACACGTAAAATTTTTAACACACTTATCTATCCATATTCTTTGCACTACCTGTCTCCATTCCATACCCAAAAGGTTTGTTGTAAGTAAACTCTTTTAGGGTTAAGCTCGCCTTTGTACATGTTCTTTAAATTGTAAACTGTTGTGTATATTTGGGTGCAAAAAGATATTTAAGTTAATCTGAATGCGAGGGGCTACAACACATAGTCGATATCTTCCTCGGGTGCACAATCCGATATACTCGAAGAGACATAATCTGCCCTACTTCGTTGCAATGATTCCCTTTCTTTTTCCACTCTTGGCGACAAAGCTTTTTCTATGCCTAGGCACGACCAACGAAATTATTGAATAGTACATTGTACATCTAGGCCAGGAAGTGCCAAATTCCTATCGACTGTATCATTTGAAACTACACCGTTGAGGAAAATCATCGTTTTAGAATCTTCAAAATCACTCGAACAAGTTCAAATTGTAAACTTAAATTATTTTGGTTCCGAATACGGAAGTGGCCAATATCATATGGCGGATTCGGAGTAAAAGCTTTTTGTCATTTGACCTATTATGAAAATAACCAAAATAGCTACCATCTGAAATATGAGAAAATAAAAAAAAATAACACTTTAGAAATGCATTTCTATTTTCCATAGACTTTTCCCTCCCGCTAAACGCGTGAGAAATGAAATTCCATAGAGTTTTCCGTATCGCGTACTTTCTACCTTATGTTTAGAAAATGAATAAGTAACTTTTTGTGCAGGTAACTAGTAGGTATAAAATTTTATAATATAGTAATATTTTTTATTGCTTCTTGACAGACTACGCCATAACTATTTTAAAACGATCCGGTTTCAAATTCTACATACCTAGATATTGTTCCTAATTTGGAATAGCATAAATAGGCTACTTATTTCAGAAACAAACAAAATATTTTATATATTTTTTTTTAAAACACAACGGTTACTTATTCAAAACTTGATGAGGGTTCCATCATCAGGACCCTGGTCATCATCTGAGACCAAAGTGTTGGGAAAACAAATCCAACGAACCCAAACTCCGACGACTTACGTCGTTTCGATTAGGAGTTCCCATGGATCTCTGCTATAGGCACCTTCTATCTCCATCATCAAATCAGCTCGATGGTACTATAACGTTGCATTGTTACCGAACTTACATAAGTATGCCAAATTTCAGCTCAATCGGTTGAGGAAAACTGATCTAAAATTTAGTTTGCAAGAGTTGTCAGAAATCAATAATATGTAACCCTAGGAAAACGGTAGAGTACACACATACACTTGCCTGTAATAACAGGGCAAGTTAAATATAATTATTCCATTATCAGACCAGCTCGATGGTACCATAACATTGCATTGTCACCGAACTTTACATATATACATACCTAAAGGAAATAGAATATGTAGGAATGCCAAATTTCAGTTTAATCGATTGACCTAAAATTCATTTGCAACATTTGTCCCACACATACTAACAGGGTAAGTTAAATAAAACCTTATAAAAAGGAGCAAAGCTAGTTCTCCATATGTTATATTCCTTTAGGTAAATAGTATGTCATCGCAATAGATACACGTTTCATAATGCCTAAACGCTATGCTTCTTCAAAGATCGGTGGTGAATCCAATAACGCTAGCTCTACTTAGGTGACCTAATAATCTAGTGCATACGACGGAGCTTTTTAATTGCGACCGATCGAAGTCCCCGGCAGACCTAGAAGTTGTCGATAGGGTGAATTGCTTATTAAAAATGCATGCTAAGTCAACCGAGCTGACTGGCTGCTATTGGTGTAGAAATCGCTAGGTCACTATCGATTTCAGATCAACGATATAAATTAAGTACACAAACGTTTAATTCGCTGAAGGAGACGATAAAATATTCACCATACATGGCGACAGCAAGAACTAGGTCGGACATGTCTAGGCCGACACTAACATTAAAAATTAAGTGATTAAGTGTAATTTTCTAATAAACTGAAATGAAGAAGTCCATGATATGACCAGTTAAGAAGCTTATTTTTTATAGTTCCTATCTGTATCCTATCTCAGATAATAATAAATAAATAAAAATAAAGCTGGACCATCCACACAACACCATCTAGCCCTAAGCTAAAATGATAATGACAGATATCCTATCCTAAATTTATCACTTCATTTTACAAGAAGACTAACATAATAGAAGCTCACTAAAATGGCCCATTAATATCAGGAAATAAATATTCAGTGATAAGTTTCTGAAACTTAAAATGATGAAAACCGCGATAGTTTCGAAATTTATCTACATATCTAGAGGTACAATAAGTATTTCTGTACTTCATAAACTTAGTCTAGCAAAGGCGCCGCCTGCACTGTCACCGTTGTAATTAACCCAGTTGAGATCGTGGGAAACACAAGGCTGCAGCACTAAAATATTCATATTCTTTGTTCCACTGAGTTATTTTCAGCTGACGCTAAAAGGGATAAACCAAACCGAATAAAATCACAATTTTCAAACCCGCACTAGCATTAGTGCATAGCTGCATAGCTAAAACTTTAATTTCCGTGAGAATAACACACGAATAACCTTTCTTAGTTAAATTATTAAATTGACGAATTGACTTTATTAAATTATACTGAATTAGTTTTTGATATGCTACCGAGGACGTTTAGGCCAGCTTTTATACATTTCATTATGACTATGGGCATTGGTTCCCTTATTCATTAAATTAGTTTAGAGCTTTTTCAGCTTTGCTTTGCATCTTTTAGTTTAGATAAGTACATAGCTGTTATAACTTCCTTGTGCCTTATGACCGTAAGAATACATTATTTACCGATAGTCGATAAGTATTTTACAGGTTTGATACCAATATTTGCGGGCCGTGGCAGACGTACCCTCCGATTTAGCCCTTAGATATCGTATTTGTCGACTAACGGGACTCTACTCTAACTCCACTTCGACTTCTGTGTATTTTAATACCTCGACTGCGATCACCAATCTGCCTATTAAACGTGGTGATAATGGCAAAACCCCCTTGTTTAGGGAGGCATGTACAGCAGTAGATGTTGTGTGCTATAAGGATGACATTAAATGTACCTAAGGCACAAAGTAAATTTAAAAAAATAATGTAATGAACTCACAGTAAAGAGCACAAAGTATTTCTGGTTGTTTTCGCCCACGCAGTTGTTGACCCAGGGGCAGTGGTGGTCCATTTTTCTGATGCAGCGCTGGCAGACGGAACAGTGGTGGGCTCGCTCCGGCTTGATGCTACAGCATTTGGTGCATTTGAAGATCACCTGCCCTTCGCGGAAACTCATCTGCTTTATCATCTCTTTGGTCGCGTTACCTTTTGGCACGGCACCCTGGAAAATAGATTGTCATTTAACTTGACTTTTAATGAATTAAAAGGGTCAGAACAGAATCTTCGACGGCTCACAAATTCAGTTTAGTTTGGGGCTGTGTGAATACCTGTGAAATACCGCGCGATGGGTAACACCTTAGGATAATCATAATGATTGTTAATTATCTGATTTAATATTATCTACTATTGAGGTTTTTATTTAATCTCCTACATAATTGAATTAAAACGTAAACCATAGTTCAATTAAGTAATTTAATTTATGTAATGTATGACTTGCCTATGTTACTAAAGTGAAACTTAATGGCCAAAGAATGAATATCTAAATATCTGACGGAACGGAAAAATGTATGTACGACAAAATACGTTGTACCCATTGATAAGGACAAAAGATTAACCTTATATAAGAAGGTGAGTAGTAGTAGTATAAATTCAAAGACTTACCAATCATTTCAAAATACTTATTATTAGGAAATATTAATTGGAAGCAAAACTTACCGGATCAGTGAACATTGTCCTCAGATGTGAGGCGAAGGCCAAAAAGGCCACACTCTGGTACACGATCATGTTAACGTAGCTGTAGAACGGGTAGGTATTCAGTCCCGGCACGAGAATCACCATCATCACGACGAATTCCGCGTACAGTATGAGGAGCCATGTCAACACAGCACATATTATTCCGCAAATATCCTGAAATATATTATTACAGTTAGGGCCAGTACCGCAAAGCTGATAAATCCTACTATCCTACTAATAAAGGCGAAAGTTGCCGCTGAAGATAATAGTGCGAAGACATCGCTTAAATCGTAAGATATCAGTGCAGATCGCAGTTCCTAGACTTAATTTAAGAATGATATACAAAATGTTACTTAGACTCAGCAAAAAGTTATATGACGGTTACACTGACTGTGTTTCAAATAATCTTTAGCATTCCAAGTTCTTTATGGAACTAAAATTGTGTATAAACATTCCGCTAAAGACTGTTATGAGCTTATTTCCAGCAACAGGTAGATATTATCCAGTTATGAAAACAAAGCAGTTATTTCAGTTCAAGTTGAAAGTTCAGATTTATTGGAGGTAATTTTACTATCCAATGTCAATGATTGGCTTTTCGATCTGTTTATAAAGTGGAATCAAGATCGTTGTGATCAACAATAGATACGAGTAATTCAGTTTCGTTGGTGTCAATATAGAACATCACTTTAATATGTTTAGAAAAATACAACTTACAATGATTAGAAATCAACTTAGTTTGCAGATGAGATAATAATATTAGATGCCTACACACGACAGGGTCTATTCAGGTGGGGTTTAACACGTTGAAACTTTTTATACTTGCCTTAATGCACCAAGCTTTGCCACCACAGCACTTGTTATGCATGTCCTTATCAGGCCGCGTGACCATGAGACACTCGCCATCTATGGTGTACTGGGTATCCATGTCATCATCATCGGAACTCTCGTAGAACTCACGTATCATTGATAGTAAAATAAAATCGATCCCTACAACACATAAATATGTTAGGCAATGTACAAATATAGATGATTGTATCTCATACACGAAAAGCTGAATTAAAAAGGCAAAATAAAAGGCTCAGCTAGACGGAACATTAGAAAGTATTCATTTATACAGGGTGGTATTTTTTAAATCTTTCGTGTCTATTTCCGTCATAAGTAAAAGGTTTAAAAAAACCTAAATATGCAGTTATTGTTTTCTTATAAATCGAGGGCATGACTCGTTTCACGACTTTTCTCTGTCTCGTGGTTTCGGACTTGGCCATCTCCGCCCTTCGCAAAAAACCAACCTGTATATTATATACATTTTTCATTATTCATTTATATATATACATTTTAGAAAGTGCTAGTATTAAAAGAAACTGGAACACGAAAATAACTTTGTGGTATTTTAAACAGGAGATTCGACCCTGTATCTTATATAATTTTTTTATTATTCATTTATATATAAACATTTTAGAAAGTGCTAGTATCAAAAGAAACTGGAACACGAAAATAACTTTGTGGTATTTTAAATAGGAGATTTTTGTAGATGCCTTTGGAATTTATACAGCACAGTAAGCCAATGCAATTCTCATATCATACGCAGGGTCCTTTTTGAAAATGACTGAACAAGTGCTGGGACGAAATACGATAATTCGCAAACAAAAACATATATTTTTTTCTATTTAAATAGTCAAGATATACTTTACTTGAAAATGCAGAGGATGATAAAGTAGACACAGCTCGAACTTTGAGTCTCTTAATTTTACGTTCTACTAAGAACACTCGAGTAATTTTACCGTCTTTGTCTTTCAGAAAATAATACTTTTTGAAATGTGGCATGTTTAATCTTTATTGTTTATAATTTATTGTTTGAAATACTGAAGAGGATGAAGTTCCTTTTTAGAACAGCCTGCTCATAGACGAAGAAACCTATGTTATATAAAATGGTTAAAATTCCAATACAATCACAGATTACCACCGCGAGACAGCATACAGTACACATAGGAAGTGCAGGATTAAAATGAAAACTCCACGTTTTTTTTTCAGTTCAAAAGTAAGATGAAGAAACCAGGTTTTGAATTTTCAGGTTCTGTGGCTCATAAAATTTGTAAGAATTCATTTATTAGAACACATATCACCCTATAAAGCCATTTATACAGTCTACTTAACTTACTGTATAACAGTTCTAATAAACTGTGATTGTTTGGGAATTTTAGGTAATAACAGTAGAATCGGTAGATAACTCTAACAAGGTCTAAATATTCAACACATGAAATGTTAAGCTAATATACCTATTTGGAACCCTTGGAACATAAGTCTTACTCCGTCTTGATGAGCCTTAGTTTTTTATTAATTTTATTGATTTTGATTATGAACTATTATGTTTCTATCATATATTAGCATGACATTTCATGTAGTTACAAACATTGCTTCCTCTATTTCATGAATTAATAATTTTTACAATATTTAAACATGCATCTACTTTAGTCCATAACATGAAATGAGGTGTAAAGATTTACAGAGACTAAGTCTTCAGCACCAAAGCAACTACAATTATGATCTGTCCATTGCTTCATTTTACTTTTGACAGATGCACGCCCATGAAGTTTCCTAATTGTTAACAGGTAAGTAAGTAAATGAAAACTGAATGAAAGAATGCAATATCTCATAAACACTGTTTTATTTAATAATAGTCAACACTGTTTTATTTTAATAATAGTCATGTGAAACGAGACTAAAAATGACTAAGATTAAGACTTGACCATGAGCTTCAATATTTATAGAGCCAACAGATTTATGGACAGAATCTAATTTAAGTTGATTTTGCCATAATAAAGTATCAAAACTAGAATGAAAATTAAGTTTACCACAGTACCTATTACCAGTAACATTTTAATGTTTATCACGGAAAAACATGTGAAACACTACGGGCAGAACCAAATAGCAAATAATAATAACAAAAATAAAAGTATTTTATTCTATTGAATATTTGGATTCTAAAAATTAAGACATGCCTGTCTGTAAAATAATGCAAAATGTTGAGCAAATATAGCAATTTTGCTCAGAACTTCTTTTATATAAACAACATTAAGGCTCATGTTAACATGGAAGGATCACTGGCCATTTGGCACAGGTAGACCCCTAGTTACACCTGTTCATCCGTAAACTGGATTGTTGAAGTCGTAAATTATATGAGGTCAGAAACATGCTCGCTCCAACTTAGTTAGGGCTGTCTGTGCCTCCCCGTGAGCGGTGGAATATCAAGTTACACCCTCCGTTTTATTTGTCATAGCAAATCTAATCAGTAAAGAAAGCTTATTGTTTTTCACTTATGCAGTCAAAAGTAAAATAAAACAGGGAAAATACCTAGTTTTTCCATTAAATTTATTGTTAAAGTAAAGAATCTAAGAAAGTAAGAATTTAGTAAGTATTTGGTGTTTTCTTTGTCTAAGAGTGCACATGCAGGCTTACTGTGCTGTATTTTACTCACAGACATGCAAAATAGACAGATAGCAATGAACTTTAACAGTACCTACTGCCTAACAAAATAATACAGCTGCACAAAAGCTTAAGTAATATTGCATTTGCTAGTGCTACAAAACAATACATTGTTCGCTGTGCAGTTCCAATCAAGCAGTGCTACAAAAATACAGAACTATTCAACAAAAGTAATACATAGAATGGAAAATACTTAATTGCACACTTAAATCTAACAACAACTACATATGTACCTACATAAATAGAGGACTAAGATTTTATTGTGCAAAATCTTAGTGCTGTAACAAGTACAAAACTAACAATGATCATGCAAGAAATTTCTATGGAAGGATAACTTATGGATCTATAAACAAAAGAAAATACAGTAGTACAAGGCTATGATAAAGGATGCAAAAATTAAATTACAAACAAGAGAACAAATCTTGGAACAGGCCGTGCAGTGCTTGCATGGCAGAAATGGGATCAATAGAAGGTATCATTATATGCCTGCTCTAAAACAAAAAAAAATCTGCTTTACATTCAGATCCTTAGATAAATAAATAAATAAATAATGCTGGACTCCATAGGTTTGTAGAAGTCAGAATTTTGATGCCTGCATTTGATTGATGCAGGACCTGCCGTTGGGATAGTAATCCCAACTTATTAAGCTGGTAATTAGCAAAAGGAGTGTAGTCAAAACATTTTTGGTTGGATTGGACTTACTTTTTAGATCCTGCTATGAGATTATCTGCCAGGATACTCATACAACAACAAGCACGACACTTGTTCGGCAAGTGCTGAAGTGCATATAACACTTTGAATAATTGAATTCACGATATTCAAAATCAATAGAACAGAATAAAAATTAAAACAAAATTAACGTAGTATTGTACTTAATCTCTTTGAGAAAATAAGTAAATGAAAAAGAAGGATAAAAGCCTGCCTTGCCTTGCCAGGTTGCCTGCCTGACAGCGCGAGCGTGACGAAGGCTATAGCTCTATCTAATCAAGTAAGAATGGAATGTAATGTATGGAGTGGCCACTTCTAAATCAGTAATTCTACCATAGACACTGCTAAATTCTACCATAAACTACTACGTATTTTATACTCCAAAAGGTTTTCCCTTAAAGCCGCCACACACAGAAACCGTAGCCAGGCCGCCGCCGGAGGTGAAGGCGTGCGGGTTGTATCCTTGTATCATACGTATTTATATAAGACTACACTCACGCCACCGGGCGGTGTATGTTAGTCGCTCATTTAAATTAACGCATTACAACTCGCTCGCCTTCGCCTCCGGCCAGGCCACGGTTTCTGTGTGTGGTGGCTTTTAATAATCATTTATTTCGTAAATATAGAAAAAAACGTTCTGATTACAAGATTAAATTGTATGGTTCACTCGAGAGCAAATATTCTTTTTATTTTCAGCCTTCTAAATTCATTGCTAGCTCAACAGTATTTATTACAGCCACTCGTTAAATCGAGGAATAGGAGGCAGCAATACCATGAAAAACAATAACTTTTATACTTAAACAAAGGTAGTAAATAGTCATCTAACCTCTCACATGGCAAACCCTGCGCGCCGCTACCCCCCATTGCGTGGCACGGCTCCCGCCAGCATGCTGCCCGCCAGCGCGGAAATGGTATGTGATGCATTATTTCACTAGTAATACCTCATAACATCTATATCTATTTAGATTCTGCTTATATCCGTCACCTGCTCAGACAGTGGCGTAACTGCTATTTTTGAAGCAGAAATTACGTTATTGCGTCGTCTTACTAAAATGCGGAAGAAAAACTTCATGAAATTTGATTTTTAAGCGCTGAGCGGGAGAGATAAAAATCGATTTCTAACGTGTTTTTTTAATGTAGTTATTATAGCGTTTTCATAATTTACTAAAATAGTTCGAACTGATAGAAAAGATTCTTAGTTTAGTTTGAAATTAAAATGGCATAGACCCTGCCACTCTCTATTCTATGGATCCTGCATAGGTTCACATGGCACAGTTTAACAACCTTTATTTTCCCGCCAAAGATCCCTGCCATCTTTAAAGTTCTAAGGTAAACTGGTTTTTTTAATAATATCTTAGGGTATGTCCAACAAAGCATTTAGCTTTATTGGACATAGCCAAAGATATTATTTCGTATTTTAATTCTCCGCCGAAATGCATAGTGCCACTGAACTCTATTAAACAGTAGGCCAATGGAGCTCAATGCATAGCACCCTCTGTTCTGTCTGGTGGAGCTATTTTCAATAATATATTTTCATTTTAGGAAAATCAAAAGTCCCTTATTGTGAGAGTACAATTTGAATCTACAATTCATAGTCGAGTGATTATAAAGATTCTCAAAAGATTATTTTGCTCGCAATTGTAGTCTAAAGCACGATAAAATTAATAATTATTTATGTGGGTAGTTTTCAAGTCATAAACTAACTTTTGGTAGAATGTCTGAGCGGAGCCATACTGGCAATACGGTTAATTACTGGTATGCTAACTACGTCCACACAGACAGGCGGCGGCGGCTTGCTTAGCGCCTAGAGCCTAGCAAATCACCAAGCGAATAGCCTAGTAAAACGAACGTTCGAAAATGTTCGGGACCGGCCGCACTGCGCGGATATAGCGACTATCTAAGTAAACAAACGTGTTGGTTTTTTGTCACTAGGCGCTAGGCAAAAATCGTGATAGATATAGAATAAAACTATAATAAATGTAGATTTCAACCGGGAATAAACTATGGATAAACTAGTTTATGCCCGCGGTTTCGCACGCGTTGTTTCTATGGAAACGTTTAAAGGATGTGACGTTTAAATGTGTGATTTCTATCCCATGGGAACTGATTTATGGGATAAAAAGTAATAATGTTTGGTTCCAGGATTAGAATTATCTGTGTGCAAAATTTCAGCTCGATCCGTTCAGTAGTTTTGGCGTGAAGAGGTAACAAACATACATCCATCCATCCAAACTTTCGCATTTATAAAATTAGTGTGATTTTTCAATTGTTTATACAGAACATTAAACTCCCCATTACTTTCTGTAAGTAGCAGTTTTAAAGCTATTTTTGAAAGTGATATCTCGTCAACGTGCCGATAAGCAAATGACCAAGGCACCTAGCGACCCACCAGGTAAACCACCTCTCAGTGCGGCCACCGGGTAGGTATCCTAGCAAGTAGCCAGAATGCAAGCCACTAGACTCTAGGTGCTAAGCAAGCCGCCTGCCTGTGCGGACGTAGCCTTACGGTTAATGCTAGAAGATCGAGATAACATAGGATAAATGTCGCGTCACGTAAAAAGAACGCTGGAAGAAAGTGGAAGGGGTGTGTTCGCGCATGGGTACTCTCGCGCACGATAGTACTATGCCAATTTGCTAAGCCAATTTTAACTAATATTTCGTTCGCGGCTTGGTATTGGATATTAGAAAATAATATTGGATAAAATTAAAAACATGTTCGATTCAGTTGAGAATGTTTAATAAAATTACAAAAAATTGATGTAATGTAGCAACTCCATCCATTAAGTCGTCTTGTGGGTGACGTGAAAACGTTTCATACACTGTTTTAAATTATCAACAGCATTATTATCGTCGTATAGCGTCTCTCTTCATAAAACAATATAAATGTCTTATTTAATTTTTCTCACTTTTCTACGTAAAACCATTTCGTAAACTTTTGTGCGCGATGGTATTTTGACAAGAAAAGTGACGTGGACACAAGGCGGAAAGCAAATGTAAACCGACGAACCAATAGCGCATCGGCAGGCATGCGGCGCGTGACCCGCCCGCCCCGCGCCCCACTGCATACCACCAAACAGACCTATAAATCGCCTACTGCGCAGCTTGACCGCCAGCGCTCTTTTTACATACCGCGAACTTATACCCGGGTACTACTTGAAAATTTGACGAAAGTATAATACTTACTTCGCCCCGGGTTTAATGAGGATGAGTAAAGTTATAGCAATTTCAATAGAACTAGTATCCACGCTATTCTCTATGACATAAGAATGATATATCTTTTTAAACTAAGTATTATGGTAATATCAAATTACGCGGGTGCGTGTGACCTCACTCGCCCGATAACCGTTGGCAGATATCAGTTTTTAGTGATTTACTCCGAAACTATAAGTTTAGGAAAAAAAATAACAGAACCAGATAGACTCAGTTTTGAAAGACAAATTGAATGAGAAAAAAAGAAAATCAATTTAAAAGAATTCATTGGTAGCAACTTGGTGTACCTACAGACTCTACAATATAAAATAATTTTATTTTCATCGGGGTTTTTTGATTAATGGCGTACTTCCTCCAATAAAAGACAAAAAGAGGCCTTTAGAATATCTCGGTTTTTAGACCTCGGATTTCGATCACTATATTTTTATTTGAAAGGTAGTTATTTTATATTCTTGTCATAAAAATTTGGTAAAAATCTCTTGACGGTTTTCAGCGTGACGAGCAGAATAGCCCTGCAAAATGCAGAAATATGCAAGTACTCGTATCTCACTTAAGCTGTGTGAATGCAACTCAACACATAATTTCATCAAATTTAATTAAGTAATATAAAAAAAAAACTTGTTGAAATAAACCCAAAACGGATGTCAACATGATAAACTAGCTAGGACATTGTTCATACATGAATTAACTCAAATCTCAAATTTAAAGAAAAACTTATATACTAGATACAAGTTTCTATTACCAACACATCACAGTTTCATTTAATTTATAAAAGTACAGATGTAGAAAGAGATGAACTACTTCTTTGAGGTATGTACTTCTCACTCGGCTCGTTTTTATGAAACACCGCACAGTCGGTATAGATACAGGTTACAGTTATAGGTTCATGTTCATGTCATCAAGGTGGGGTTTCATTGAACAGCTTGTTTCAAAATATTTTAGGTAGGTATCAAAACCATTTATCGATTGAGGGATAATTATGTTTACGCTTGAGCTATATAATGCGAGATAGGTAGGTACCTACTAAGATAGGATATTGATGAACAGAATTCGATACTCGTAGAAAGAGTCGATACTTCTCTTCGATACGCGGAATAATAATTGCCCTCTTAGTTCACTCGTGTCAAACATGACTCTGACGTTGATGACAGACAGTGGATACGTCACACGGTTACGGTTGTGTCACCACCACAACACAACACAAGCGTACGTAGAGTAGATTACGTAGTAGGTACGTACGCTCTAGAGGCACAGGCACCAGCCAGATAAGATAATCATCATCACGCAGCGCTAATTCTTAAATATTTTGGGGTCTAAATGCACTTTTGTCTTGTCCGATTACATCTAAAGTTATTTTTCAAGTTGTGGGCTACAGACTCAGACTGACAAGGGCCGCAGAGACAGCGAATCGTTTGAACTATAATCATGCCACCGGTGAGTCTAATATTACCTTGTGAAATTTTGTGTTAAACTTTAAAGTTAGACCTAGTTTTCGATAGCCTTGAATGAAAAGTGCACGTTATTTTCAGTAGGTACTTATTAAAGTTAATGTGGTAATTGTAGGCTTCCTATCTGAGGCTTCTGAAACGTATTTTTCCACCCTCTTCTAAACGCTCTCCTAACCCTTTTCAGCCACCTAAGGGTAAACCACCCACCAAAGGGATGAAGCAGATTCTTACGGACAATGATGCTACTATGAAGTTTTACCGTAACATGGCTCTGGGTGCCATATCAATCAATGCAGCGGTTAATATCTTGATCTACCAAGAAGAGTTAAAGTTCCTAACCATTGTAAGTACATAAACAAACTACTGTGCGTGTGACTGAAGCTCATATTATTTTATATAGATCAAGTTATATCGCACCTCCATTCGTAGACTGGCTCAACCCAAAATTCACATTTTTTGGGAAATGAAGAAAACATGTTTCGTTTCTTGACAGGTTTTGGTAAATCACACTATAACTTTATAGAATAAAGAGCTATTTACAAAATTCAAAGTCTTACAGGTTATTTGGTCTAAGGATCACTTATACGGATAAAAAATTCTTTAAAAATATCTAAAACAGTAGGAGTCAATCGACGCTGAAAAAAAAATTCAAATTAGGAGTCACTTTAGTACTGAAAAAACTTTTGAACTTTTGACTTATATACAAATAGGTCTCTTTAATTCCTAGCAAGACGTTTGATTGGATGACTAATCAGTACAAAACTGACCAAACTTTGTTTAAGTCACAAAAAATTGCTCAGTTTACAGTCGTAAAGTGACTCAAAACAAACTTCGGTCGCTTTACAAATGATATTAACGTTGTAAACTTACCCTAAGTTTTCTACAAGAGTAACGCACTGAGGTTTAGGTCACTTTCTCATTATTAGCTCAGAGTCTCATTCCAACCACTTGACACACAATACGAAATACGTCATCCTCGTAATGACGAAAGGCACCGGACTCGTCAGTAAGAAAGAGACACAAGATTGCGTATCTCCTTTTCCAGCCTTATTAGGGCAGTTTCTGATTTACTAGGCGATAGAGCGCGCTTTTTTGAGTCCTTCTGTATACTATCCTTGATAGTTAAAAGCTATTTTTGGAAAGAACACCCGATCGGTTAACTCAATTCACCCAAATTTTTGACTGGAGGTGCGATATACAAGCATGTTGGAAATACCCGAAGACCTGTTTGCCTAGAGCATACAATAGAGTTTCTCAGATATTTCTGATACTAATCTGAGGACCTCTAATGGAAGCTCTAGGCTCTAATGTATGATCAGAAATATATTGATTACTTACACTTTTATTTTGTTTACAGGCATTGAGTGTTGCAGTTATTATAATCTACATAATATGTTACCATACAATGAGCCTGATGGCCAAACCCAAATATACTGAAAACATGGTGCTCATAGATTCAGGTCTGGATCTCAATATGGAAGGAGGAATTGGAGAGTAAGTACTTTTATTAGTAGTTTTAAAAAACCTAAAGAAACTTACAAAAGCAAGGCTTTTGAGTATAGGGCTTGCTCATGTACATGTAATTAAATTATTTTATTCTCTTGTTTATGTAAATCTGCAAATCGCTTCTCCTCTGAAGAACTGTCGCATGATGAAAAATGTAGTTTTCAGACACATTTTAATTTTATTTTTACTATACTTACACTATTGTGATGTCGAGATTATTAATTATATGTTTATTATGTTTTATGTGTACAAACTTTACTAACCTACTAGAGTTTAATAAAATATATTAGGTACTTATAACAATTATTATTATTATAATTTTTTATAAAAACTGAAAAAAGTCTGAATCTAAATTGATAGATAGAATGTGTTATAAAAACAACAAAACATACACAAAAATAAACTGGTTTATTAAAATTTTCAAATCATAAATAGACACCTGTCCTGTCCACTTATAGTAACCGAGCTACTGAGACTACACCATTTTTATGAGTAGTGTACAGCGCAACAATCTGTTCCTGTCTGGATGAGGAAGTCAGGAGTACTTTAATGAATAGGTTTTTATATTATTATATAAAACGAATTTGAATGCTCTGAAATAAGCATTACATGGCAAAATTGATAAGTAAGTGAATGAACAGAGAACAAGTGAAAGTGAAACATGAATGGAAGGATGAATGGTTACACAGATAAAATTAATTTATAGACATTGTCGTGGAGTCTTGGTCGTGGTAGGATAGATGGCGCTGAATGTGACTTCTGAACATGCCGGCCGCCTTGGAAGCTCCAGGATGTAGCTTCCAACCTGGATTGCTCTTAACTGGCTCGATGGTTCCTGCAAGAGCAGGCAGATCTTCGAGAAGGCTCGCCGAATGATGCCGGTCGCTATCCGAATCTCCGCCACACGTGAAACACCGTCGCTGCCGAAACGTGTTACCCGACCCATCTTCCACTTCAGGGGAGGCACATGATCTTCCTTGATGAGGACTAGGATGTCCTTGTCGATGTCTTGGCTATCGACCTTCCATTTCGTGCGCTGTGGCAGCTCCGACACGTACTCCTTTGACCAGCGCTCCTAGAAATGCTGTCGTAGCTGCTTCACCCGGTGAGAGCGGGTTAGGCGGGCAGCCGCGACGCTCGTCAGGTCTTCGCAGGCTGGCGCTGTCAACGGCCGGCCAATGAGGAAATGGGTTGGAGTAAGGGGAAGGAAGTCATGGACATCTGAAGAAAGAGGAGACAGGCCGGGAATTCAGAACGGCTTAAATCTGCGTTAATATTAATACCGTACTGAACTCCTCGTGCGTTAACCTTGCATTGCCTAATACTCGCCTTAAGTGATACAAAGTCCGCCGAAATGGGGACTGTAGGGGGAGTAAACGTTAAACGAATTTTATTATTAGGTACTTATGAAATTCAAAATATCATCAGAATGATCGAAGAACTGATTTATTTCTTCCAAATGGGGACTGTACGGGGAGTAAACGTTAAACGAATTTTATTATTAGGTACTTATGAAATTCAAACTATCATCAGAATGATCGAAGCACTGATTTATTTCTTTAAGTGCCCCAACAAATCTTTTCCCATTATCGGAGAAAACTTCCAATGGCTTACCACGTCGTACTATGAAACGTTTTAATGCTAGTAGATAGTCCCGATAAGCTGCCTACCAGCTGAAGATGTACAGCACGAATTGTGAAACAAACGAATTGTGGAATAAACATATACCTAAATGCCTTAATTAATTTAGGATCCCTACCTTAACGATTTAAAATGAAGATAGACAGGACCTGCAAAATCTGTACTGCAACGCATGATGCAAAAACTCCCGAGTTCCAATCTTCCCTGGGGTAAATTTCCCATTTTTGATGTAAAAGGTTTACCTTTCAGGCGCGTGCACGTAACTCAGTTGTGCACTACTTGCCTAGCCAAGTTGCGAGGTCGTAGCACCCACCACTGCCCACGCATGGAGTATACTAGAAGTTGAGGCCCGGCGTGTAGTAATTTCTTATGTTCATACTCGCATAGCAATCTGGAAAATCGATGCTTACCACTCAAGAGCACAGGATGTTTTTTATCGTAGCTAAAATCAGTAGTTTTACAAAGCCTGCCGCCTACACGAATTAGACCGCTGTTATTTAACCTTTTGACCGCCACCGTCGTCTATACTCGACATTTCAAATTGTGCTTACTACGCCAGTGTCGTTATTAGACGACCAAAACTGCTCCAAGAAAAAAACGAAATACACAATCTTTTAACTGTTAGTTCTGCGTTTTATTTATCCTAAAAGGAACATTGTTTTAGTTATTATACATCTATATTAAAGGTTTATAAGAAAAACCCCTAGTTGTATAAAAATTTCGATGATGAAACATTGAAATAAAATCCCGTCAACGGGCGTGATTCGCACGCCATTGTCGGCAGGAGACGACCGCTAGTGTTGTGGTATACAGCTACCAAGCGAAGGTGATAAAAAATAGACAATTTACATTTAAACAAGATATTTATTATTTATTTCATGTTCATTCTCATGATATAAATAATAAATATCTATTATGATATCATAATAAACCCAAACTTTAACTCTGCAAACGCATAATGAAAATAAAAATGATCCATGAGCAGGATCGATAATTCATAATCCCCACCAAAGCACATCACTGGTTCATCATCCCTTAGCAGTGTAGCGTACGCCACGGTCGGGACTACACGACCGTAAGTGACGTCATCAGCGTAACAAGACAATGGTAGTGACGTGCAAGTGCATTCCAAGTATGTCCGATCTGCTATTGATTTTGGATTTTATCTGCTATTGATTTTGGATTCATAGGTAAAATGTAGGTATTTGTAGGTTCATAGATCTCTTGTTTAAAACTTCGACAAAAGCATGTTTCTGCTTCGAAGCACACAGGTTCCCTGTAGTTCGGTGGGTAGGTAGGTACATACCTACATTTTATTTCTTTCTTGTAAGATTAGAGTAGGTGTCTGCCTACGTTGGGAACGGGATAAATTATTGTGTACTAGATAGGTAGGTACTTTCATCATTGGTAAGTAGGTAGTGTAGGTACCTAAATCGGTTTGATTATGAGATAGGTATCCGACTCAAGGAAATAATTACGTGGACAGAAAATCAATAAAAGATGTTAGATGGATAGGTAATGCGTAGAAAATTTACAATGAATAAAGAATGAAGGAAATAAAATAATACCTAGGTACCTACCTACCTAGTGAAATTTCCTAAAAAGCGGCAAGAATTTGTACCATGCATGAATGATAATTAATGAGAAGAAATTCTGCAAGTAGCAAGGAAGATAATTAGGTATAAAATACTTTAATAGCATTCATGGTACAATAACGGTTAGAAAGGTCATTGACCGTTTTTCGACCTACCTACCAAGAACACAAATTCTAGCACTAAATAATAATAATGCAACATTCACCCGATACGGGGATTCTTTCTTTAGTCTTATACTGTTAGTTTTTCTCTTCTTTTAGTGATAAGGCCGCCCATTCTGCAATTCTGTTATTTCTCTTTCCCTGTTTTGTTTTTGTATTTTCTTGGTTTGCAATAAAGTGTATTGTATTGTATTGTACCTAGGTAGGTACCTAAGTGCAGTTGACTAGGGTAGGTAGGTAGGTACTTATTATTGCGTCTACCTACTTATTACACTGATGGGTAGGGACTAGGTATGTTGGTATAACTGGTAGGTAGGTAGGTACCGTTTCTTTCTCTGCATTGTGCAGTGATAATATTATTTGTGTCTTCAATCTTTAGTGGTTTGACAGTTACTACATGGTAGATAGGTAGGTACCCAACTAGTTATTTGGCATTCAATGCATGTGATGTGATGACCATTTTAGTTTCATTTCAAGAGTGGACAGGTATATACCTACTTGCCCTTATCGATAATCAATCAGCGACTATAACCTACCACATCACTACCTCAGATGTAAGCAAGCTTTCAAACATCGTGCCAGCCGCGCCTATGTCGGCTATTCACGACAACAGAAGACGTCACGTGGGTGAATAGTGATGTGCTGTTGTTATTTGAAAATATTTGTTGTCGATCTGATTTCAGGTTTTATATACGCAAAACATCGGCAACTGCGGCGTAACAATTAATATATTATAGAGTAAATTGGTATCAAGTAAAACTCGAAAATTGAAGGTAGTGCTTCTAACCTGAAGCCCTTCTTTTTGTAACTTGGATGGCTTGGAGAGTTAGATTTTATCATTTTAAGGTGGCGTTCAAAAGGTAATAAAAAATCCCAGATTTTAAAAAGTTGTTTATTGCATAAAAAACCAACGAAATCAAGTATCCATGTGTTTATCGACAATATACATTTTATCGACTCTTGGCAGCACTATTTTTTCGTAGGTATTTTTGGTCACTTTTGTGCTTTGGCGTAGAGGATACGAGAATGCGCTTGGGGCGTGGCGGTCAAAAGGTTAAAAATATGCTCAAACCCGCAATTTTTTTCAACATTTAAAGAAAATGGATGTAAGTAATCCATATTTATCATTTTCTTTGAATGGTAAATTATTTACAAGTCTATGATACTCATAGAAAACGATTCCTTTTGCACTGCGCGTATCAAGGTGATAAGCGAATGATCCAGCTTGGCTCCATGTAGTGATCCGGTTTTATCAATGAAGCGAAGTAGGTATGCACAGGCGCGCTGTAAGCGAATAAACGAGGAAAAGCCTTCAAAATTAAATAACGGACTCGTTTGCGTACAAATTAAATTAATTGTGTTAGATTTACGTTCCGGTAAGTCATTTTTTAATGAATCTAAATTCGCACCGCGCGTGTTATAAGGTCGGCAGGGTTTTCCGCCGAGCCGCCAAATCGTATCATCGATTTGTTAGTTCATTAATTTGTACGACCCTATTCTGTACAAATGTTTTGAGAAGATGCGGAGACAACGTGCACTATCCGTGCAACCATCCCTGCACTATTGTAGAATCCGTCCAAAAATAGACTTTATCGAAAGTTATACGAAGGGATTCTTTTATTTTTACGTATTATTTCGCTCCTAATAACGCACAGCATATTTCGGCCCTTGGAATCATGACAGGTTTGATAGGACATAATTTGCATTTAGCACACAATAGCTTAACTGAGATAGAAGGAGTCTGATCACAATCGTGGCGACAGGACCGAACGTAGGCACAAGCACCGTAGGCCTTTTGCGACGCGTCTGTGAATACATGTAACTAGATAAATAGATAGATAAAATATTTATCAATGCTTATAAAATATCTTACAAGCTATTAATTCAATCATCAATGTTTGTAAAATTTCTTACAAACTACTAATCAAATCTAGTATGGCACAATCGGCGGCCTTATCGCTGAAAGCGATCTCTTCCAGGCAACCTTTAGATGGACAGGTCGGTTAGTGTAGAACTTGACGGTGGCGTAAATGACACTACAAAAATAAATAAATATTTCGTCTAGAATTAGAAACTACACTTGCGAGCTTTAATATGGAATTGCTTCATCGCGAGTAGATCAAAACAATTTTTTTTACAATTTATGTACTATGAAATAGATTGTGGTATATCATTTGAAAGGTAATTTTGTTACCTTTCAAGTGATATCAAGAAAATTTAAAATTGGCTACCTAAATTTTGGGAATTATTGCAATAGGTCGAAGTTGCATCTATCGGCTTCTATCGGCGCCGGAGCTGGATTAGCTGGATTTCTCCCTCGTATCCGCTGTTTTAGCTCGTCCCACATATGCCAGATTGGGTTCAAGTCAGGAATAAGGGCTGGCCAGTCTAGTGTGGGAATGCCGACATGGAAGACGTCTGTCGGTACTGTCTAGTCACTGCTGCGGTGTGGCAGCGGACATTATCGTGCATTAAGACGCTACCCAAACAGCGACACCGTAGAAAGTTCACTTTTTCGTCGCACCGTTAGCCGTTCTCCGACATATTACAAGCCCAAAAAAAAAACAGTGTATAGTCAAATGTATGGAAAAAAGACTTATACAAAAATATTTTATAAAACGATCTAGGATCTTGAAAAAAAAAATCACAAGAAAGAACAAGAAAAAAAATTTTCGTCTCGAAATGCTCAATATTTTGAGTGACAACCATTAATTATTTTAATACTATATGAAAGGAAATTTTATCAACTAAAGAAATATGTAAAAAGTTTTAAATAAATAAAACCATTAACATAATAAAACCCAAAAAACACATTTTTGTAAGGCGTTTAGCGAAGTAATTGCAAAAATTATAATATTTTGCCAATAGAATTTCAACCTTATTACTCAAACATCCCTTTCAATATATGCTCAAAATAGCTTCCACTAGCTTCATTCGGAGGCTGGATGCCTCCTCGGACGGACGTGAGGTTATGTAACTTTTTTCGCGATGACAGCTGGGTTCGACGGACGAATTACGATTTTCGACAACTTTTGTTTTGCGGGTTAAATGGTTCATTCGTCATTGAAATAAAGTCTATATTTGATTGAAGCTAAGCCAAAAGAAATTTGCAGGAATTTTATTCATTGACAGACCTACCAATTAAGTAGAATAGGTTTATAGTGGTTTTTTCTCTGGTAGCTAGATAGGTAGGTACTACTCAACATGTTTACAGCACGGAAAGTATTGGTCGAGTTAAAATGTTAAATAGGTAGGGCGATTTTGATGACCTTATATATAAATAAATAATGCTGAAAAATTAAAATAGGAGCCTACGTCCAGCAGTGGACTTATTTAGGCTGATGATGATGAATTCACACATCATCACCAAGGCCGAAGCTAAGCAGAGCTTTGTTATGGGTACTTACTAGATAACTGATTTACTTAGGACCAACCGACTAATCTTATCAACGCTGCGTTCAGACTAAAATACGTACCAGATCTTTGGAAAATTGCGGAAGTAATAATGATAGCAAAACCAGGAAAACCACCACAGGAAGCAACATCTTACAGGCCAATTTCTCTGTTGCCTATAATGTCGAAGCTATTCGAAAAGCTATTTCTAAAAAGGCTTAAGCCATTACTAGAAACTAAAAAACTTATCCCAGAACATCAATTTGGATTCAGAGAACGACATTCCACGGTGGATCAAGTCCACAGAATTACCACGTTAATCGAAAAAACATTAGAAAACAAAGAAGTATGCTCTACAATCTTCCTAGATGTCGCACAAGCCTTTGATAAAGTATGGCATGAAGGCCTAGTACTTAAGTTAAAAAGAATTCTACCCATAGAATACGTTGAAATAATCAAATCATATTTAGCAAATAGAGCCTTTAGAATAAGACAAGATGAATTCTTCTCTGAAATAAAGGAAATAAAAGCAGGGGTGCCACAAGGAAGTGTATTGGGTCCGGTCCTTTACCTCTTATACACTTATGACCTCCCAGAACCTGAAAACAGCACCATCGCAACATTTGCTGATGACACTGCTATAATAGCCACAGGAAGAACTCAAGCAGAAGCCGCCGAAAAAGTCCAAGTGGCAGTGAATAAAATACACAACTGGACAAAAACCTGGCGAATCAAACTAAATCAATCTAAATCTATTCATATCAACTTCACAAACAAAAGAGAAGACTATCATCCCGTATTCATCAACGGAGTCGTAATACTGTATGCTAACACAGCGAAATATTTGGGCATGACCCTTGACGCCAAGCTACGCTGGAAAGCTCACGTCAAAAAGAAAAAAGAAGAGCTAGAGATTCGCTACAAAAAGATGTACTGGCTAATTGGAAGAAATTCTACTCTAGCAGTACAACATAAAGTTTTACTATATAAACAAGTCCTTATGCCAATTTGGACCTATGGTATACAGCTCTGGGGTTGTACCAAAAAGACAAATGTAGCCATTATACAAAGATTCCAGAATAAAGTACTCAGGGCAATAGTAAACGCTCCCTGGTATGTAAGAAATGGCGATCTTCATCGGGACCTGAAGATTGAATACGTCGATAGAATAATACAAAAATACGCAGAGGCTCATGAACTGAGGCTTCATCATCATGTGAACGTCGAGGCTATCCAGCTCCTGGACAACACGGACATAGTGAGAAGGCTCAAAAGAACTAAACCTTTCGAGTTAGTGTAGTTATAGTTATAGTGAAAGTGCATAAGTGCTAATTTTAAAGAACACATGAACCAAGTGTCTTCCCCTTAAATAGAGACAATAAGAAAAGTGCCGATGGACACGTTCTTAGTGTAATGTACCTATGTATAAAATTAAGTTAAAACAAAATTACCCATTAGTCAAATCTATGGCTAGATTGTAATGTTATTCTAGTGTATTTAGAAATGTATGCTAGACTACAGTAAAAAAAAAAAAAAAAACTTAGGACCAACCATTTGCATTTTTTTTCTCGTAGTTCTACCAGTAGAACTACAGGCAAATTTAAATTACTCGTAGTTCTATCGGTTTGTTCTCTTAGAGAAGAGAGATTCTCAAAAGGACAGATACTCAAAAATAATAATTTACTTTAAATTTTTAATAACTCATAGAAAAACCTCAACGGAGCGGTTTGTCATAACTTTTTTGTAATTGGCAATATGTGTACATTGACATCAATATAATATATTTTTTTTAGCGTAACAAAGAAGTCAAGTAAAGGAGATGTTTAAAGACGCTGTTCTGGATGTCTTATGTATATAAAAAATATCTATCTGTGTAGTGTATTTAATAAGTATATCAAAATAAGTATACCATAACACAAGCTCTAATTACTTTGGGGTTAGATGATGTTGTGTGGCTTGTTCAGCATTATTTATATTTTAAATTTTTTTTGAGAAAGCCCTCCAAAACCAAATCGAAATATCTTCAACGATTGACACTTTTGTAATCCATTTAGACCTCAGTTGTTTTGACTAAATTAGTATATTTTTTTAATGTATAAAGTATTATCATAATGGTCGGTGATATTGTCGGCACTTTAACATGCATGAAGATGATATTATTTTTTTAAGTGTTTCTGATTTCTATGAATAACTATCGATGAATGTAATTTTTATTATAATTGAGAATCTTCAAGCGACATAGGTTTTATTAAGGTATTTTACATGCAACGATAGTAAAGCCGCGGGCAAATGTTAGTTAACATTACATTATTACCTTGTGATTGTGCTATCAACCAAAATAAAACAAAAGTTTGCCTCTTCTACAACAGATAAATTTTGCATAAGTCTATGTTACAAATAAGCGCCTCTGCCGACCACATTTGGTAATATTGACATGCAATCTGACAGTCTTAGTTTTCCATGCACAGCGCCTTAAATCAAAATTTATCGTCGCCAATAAATCCTGCGTAAGGGAAAACATAACTTTACTCATAGTTCACTGCAAAGAAATTGTAAAAATTAGTCTTGAACAACCCTTGAAGCGATTCCAGTTTAAAGCTCACAAGTGTAGAACACAAAGAGAATATAATTGAAATGACATACGATCGGAAACTACTAAGAAAAATAAAGCATGTAACACACTAAAAAAGAGAAGAGAGTGGGAAGAAAATTAAGCAACCGCGTCAAAGAAGCTCCTGGTGGAAAAGTCCTTCTGCTCACTACTGCTAGTTGAACACCCCATGATAGCTGCCTATCTAACAGTAACCTTAGATCTTTAACGGTTTGGCTGATCTCAACCGTGGCAATTTTATGTTGAATCTGATCTTGTGACTCAAATGGAGTACCTATAGGGAATCCTTTGAGTCACAATAGTTACTTTTCTGTGATGGCCACTGCGAAAAGCATATTAAACGATTATGGTTCGATAGGTATAGATGGTTATGTCGATAAAGTTCTCAAATAATTATACCCGCCTTTGACGGTTTTTATGATAGATAGATAGAATTTAGAAACTCGAATGTAGACCATGATCCACAACAGGACTGATTTAGGCCCGATCCAGAAGTTCCATTATCTAAAATCATTTTAACTGCTACTGCTTCTCAAGTAACAAGTGCGTTAAAGTTCATAGAAGCCAACTATGCTCGTGCGTGGGATTTGCTGGAACAAAGGTTCCAAAATTACAGATTGCATATAAAGAATCATGTGAAGTCGATGTTTGCCAATCTAGCGTTGCACTAAAAGTCACCGGCACTAATTAGAACCCTTATTCCACGTTAAAGGATCTACGAGCTCTTAAATACCTTGGAGAACCCACGGACTCTTGGGACACATTAATCGTATATCGTGGGCATAGAGCGAAAAGTCACTAAGTAGGTCATTTCGTGTTTTGAGTTATGAAGGTTTAAAGTTTTGAAAAACAAAGAAAATCATAACTTTGTTTCGGTATGGGATATTTCTAATTTTATGGTCTTATATGTAAGAAAATTACAAGCTCCTAAGTTCAATTCACTACAGTCAATGAATGATTGATATTGACAGGAATAATGAAAAAATAACAACTTTAGCTGTCATTCAAAACAAAGCTTTGTAGCCATAATAATGGGGCGAAAACTAACTTAGGTAACATGTTAAATGATAATATTATTATAAAACAATATTTAGTAACAATTCTGCGCAAACGCAAATCACATTTTGTTGGATCTTGTCGGAGGAGGTTTTGCGCGGAATTGTTACTAAATATTGTTTTATCCTAATATTATACACTGGATTTCAGCAAAGTAACGCCTGAATCTATTATTTATGTTAAATGATTTCTTGCTCTAAAATTATGAACTACAATTATCGCAAATAGCGATCTAGAAGACACTAAGTCGACTTGGTTAGTTTTCGCTTTCATGTTGTGTATCAAACCAGATACTACATAACTAATCAATTATAGTATATTTAGTTATTTCTCGACTCTTGTTGGGTTGGATCGTAGCAACATTAGCTATTATTTTAGAAAATAAAGTAACCAACCCGACTTAAGTTCATATTTTGCAATTCTTTCAAATAGGAAAAAAGTATCTAAGTCACTCAATTAGTTTTCGACTAAAATGTTGTAGGCCAAATGTTGAGTTAGTGTATTTTAGCACAATGAAATGCAAAAATTCCTAAAATGAAAACTGTGATAGCTAGGGATATCTTATTTATCTTTAGTCTTACAACCATATGGTTGTGAGACTGAACAATGCAGAAATAATCGGTGATCGCACTCTGTGATCGAATCTAGTTTTGTCACAATTAAATATACGATTAATGTGTCCCAAGAGTCCGTGGGTTCTCCAAGGGATTTAAGGAATCTTAGATCCCTTAAGGTGGAATAGTGATCTATAAGGTCTATAAATCTAATTAGTGCCGTTGCCTCTGAGTGCAACTTGATTGGCAAACATCGACTTCACATGATTCTGTATGAGCAATCTGTAATTTTGGAACCTTTGTTCCAACAAATCCCACGCATGAGCATAGGTAGTTGGATTCTGTGAACTCTAACGCACTTTTTGCTTGAGCAGCAGCCTCCCCGCACACTAGCGCCGCCACTTATTTTACCTACCTAATTATTACGTTTAAGAAAGGAATTTCCAAAAATTACGTTAGCCGGTGTGTGACACCTATTATAAGCTTTTTTTAATGCCTCTGTAATAGTTTTTGTATAGTTTAGACAGAGAATCGAAAATAAAGTTTGGTGGCCACCAAGGGAAACTTCGTTTCTTTGCCTAAACTATACAAAATAAAACTATTCAGAGGCATTAAATGCAGAAGCCATTTGACAAGAAGTTGAAGTTAAAGAGGCATTAAAAAAAATCTTATAAAAGGTACCTATCACAAACTGGCTAAAGTAATTTATATGGAAATTCCTTTCTTAAAAGGTCATAATTAGATAAAATAGGAGGCGGCGCTAGTATGAGGGGAGGCAGCGCCTTTAAGATGATTTTAGATAATGGAATTTCGGGATCGGGCCCAAATCAGCCCTGTTGTGGATCATGGTCACATACGAGTTTATAAATTCAATACATTTATCATAAGAACCGTCAAAAGGCGGGTATAATTATTTAAGGCAACTTTATCGACACAACCATCTATACCTATCGAACACTAATCGTTTAATATGCTTTTCGGCCATCAGAGATAAGTATTGTGACTCAAAGGATTCCCTATACTCCATTTGAGTCACAAGATCAGATTCATAATCTACTAGGTAATTGTTTAATCTCGCCTTGGATTTCATTGAAAGTTTGGAAAATGGCTGCATCGGCCTGTATACGTAGATCAAATTCGACCTTACTACAAGCTGTTCGGTTGGGATTTAGATCTTTTTCCAGCTGAATGTTGGTGATGTACTTTCCAAAAAGAGTTAATCTACTACATCCATATATCTACTACATACCAGCGCCGCTACTAGCTTCGGCTTGTAGCGGCACAATGCTGAGACAGGGACCTTTTTGGCCCGTATATAACACACTTTTTAATTTGTATCTGTTTTCTTCTTTCTTTGTTTTTCTGTGTTCTTTGTACGTACCTACTTATATATGATTGTAATGTGTCGTGTTATGTATTGTCCAAATAAATGTATTTTCTTTCTTTCTTTCTTCTTTCTACATTTGAGAGTAGCTCTCTGCTTTTTTAGGGATGTAAGGCGGTTTGATAAAACATTAGGGACCCGTTTATGTGGAGACTTTGGCCTATCAACTTTAGTAGGATCAAGCTGATCTTGATTAATTGTAGGTAAATGTAAAAACTTACGGTTTCTCTGCGGTATAGGCGATGCAAGGCACGAGGTAACGCACACACGAAACGCACAAAGAACTGAAAAACGAAACGAATATTAACGCAGACTGCAGAGAAGAGGAAGGATGGGTGCTTCCAGATCTCGAACAGGGAAACGTGACCACGCGGTCACGTTTCCGCCGCTCGACTTAGCAAGGGCAGGTTCAATGAATAGGTTTTTATTTGATTTATAAAACTAAATTTAATGCTCTGAAATATGCATTACATGACAAAATTAATAAGTAAGTGAACGAACGAAGAAAGAGTTAAAATGAAAGATGAAAATAAAAGAAAGGAAGAATGAGTGGTTACACTTACCATTAACCTATATCTAACCTGGACTGTGCAGTGTTTCATAAAAACGAGCCGAGTGAAAGGCCCCAAAGTAGTAGTTTATCTCTTTCGAGTAGGATGTCCATACATCTGTACTTTTTTATAAATTCTAATGAAACTGTGATGTGTTGGTAATAGAAACTTGCTTCTTGTGGAAAATGATACTGTGAAATAACATAATAACTTGATAATTAAGTTTCTACTAGGTTGTAGTAGTACTCATACGCAATGTCTGCTAGCTATTATTACGTACTATCTTACGGTAATGTTGGTGCGTAAATGGGACAGCTTTTTAAAAAGTACATAAAATTCTAGAAGTAAGTTTATCAGAATCTTTGTTCAAAAGCCCTGTGACATCTTATTGTTTCATAGACACCCTACAGGCCTACACCATGTTGCAATGTGCTAGAGAAGGACCAACTTCAACCCCAACTTCAACTTTCAAGCCCTCACTCGGCTCGTTTTTCTACTCTAAGATGTCACAAAGAAAAATGAGCCTTAGTTGCATGAGATTACAGGGTGCTTTTGAATGAATGAAATATGTTCGTGCGCGATCCAGTTTACGTAAAGATTCATGCTAGTTACACAAATAAAATTTATTTAAAGTCCATCGTCGTCGAGTCGTTTGAGGTGGTTCCACCGTTGTAGGATAGATGGCGCTGAATGTGACTTGCGACAAGTAGGAAATATGTTTTTTTAAGTAGATAGGTATCACTTAACAAGGAATCCTATCCTACTAATATTATAAAGCGGAAATTTTTGTTACCTAGGATATCCAAAACTACTGCACAGATCAAGATGAAATTTGGCATACATTTAAAAAATAGCCTAACTTAGATAATAGGCTTCTTAATATACCAAAAATACTCGTGCGAAGCTGCGGGCAGAAGCTAGTTTATAGTAAATCAGACTTTCTAGGCTTAGTCAAAATTGGACAATAATCTTTCTATTTTATTTTATTACTTGCATATGTAAATGTTCATCAGTAACCTACTTTTTACCGTATATGAACATTCAAAATCACTTATCACGAGATCACCTTAGAAAGAATTTAACCTAAATCTGACAGTTCTTTAGCCAAACTTGCATCATGCACAACGATTTCTTCTTCATTTTCTGGTACATTTTGTTCCTGTGGTGATGACGTGCGTGTTAAAATCGTTATTACACTCTATAACTTCTTCTCTTGGTTTGACGTTATTTTCAGCAGGTAAAAGGAGTGATTGTTCCTGGTCTTAGCATTTATTTTCAAACATATCAGCATTGTTAATGCTTTTTATTGATAGGGCTGCTTGTAGAACTGTCGAATCTTTAAAGCTGGAATAATTTGATGGGCTGCTGGAAGTTCTCGAAGAGCACCTGCTGGAAGAACTTGATTTGTAGTTAAGATCCTTCACAGAATCATCGTCATCTTCTGTTAAAGTTGTATCGTCGATGGGTCTGCTTGTCCATTGATTTTTGGAGGGAGTGTTACTGCAATGAGTTATAGCTTCTGTGTCTCTCCTAGCTTCTATAATAATAGCTGGATATTCTGTAAAAAACATTAGAGAGTAATATAATAAAATAAATACCTACCTGCCGTGTGGTGCTGGCTTAGAATGTGCACCACCTCAACTCTTCCCGCGGGTGTCGTAAGAGGCGACTAAGTAATAGATATCCACAGGGGGCGGGCAGCAGCGCCCCCTGCAGAACAATTCCACCACCGAACTGCGATTCCTAACCCACATGCCCAGCGAGAAGATTATGCGCACTACCCCGCATGAGATAAGGCGGAGGCCTGCGTCCAGCAGTGGACCAATATAGGCTGTTGAAGAAATACATATCATCGGCTGTTGAAGAAATACTAGCATTGTCATCATTGCCATGATTAATTTGATTGTGTGCCAGTTGCACCAAGTTTTTCTTTAAATCTTTCTGCCATTTTTCGGATCCTAAAACAAAAATTAAACAACACAGATGAGATCCTTATATTGGTAAAATAAATTAAACTGGATCAAACTAATGCCAAAGACTGGCATACATACTGCCATTAGTTAATATTCGGCGGTGCATCATTTGAATATAATAGATAATACAATGTAAAAATTGTCATACTCCATTATACCCCGCTTTTTTACATAACATAGCTAACAACAATTGAAGTCATTTTAAATATTAAAAATAATTGTGAAGTTGGGTTACGTAGTGCCACAATCTGTGATAATGATAATAATATGACTTCTTTTTAGATTTTTAAATAGAATAGTTGATTGTAATGATTCTTTAAAACGGCAGTATAATGACTTACAACAGTTTTTGACTAAAAAAAAATAACTTACCCTAAATGAAGGCCATAAAACAGTTCACACGACGTTTTTCACAAGCACAACACACGAACACATGACACAAGAACTGATGCGACACTGTTTTCGAGCGAAGTCCGCATAGTATCCTTCCGTAAAAAACTGACACCTGTTCCACCTATTGAGCTTTATTCACACTACAGTTGTGGCTATTTTTTGGATAGAAGTAAATTAAAATCTGAATATTAGGTACGGCATATTCATAAAAACTGAGGTATAGGGTGTTATGACAGTTTTTCAGAGGATGTGCGAAATGTTTTTGACAAAATAATAGACATATTGGGTACCTTAATGTTATTATTTCCCCTGTTTCTACAGCATTACAGGGGTCGTAACAATCTAAAATACACTTGTCTCGAGGTAATAATTGAAACCGGCCCGCTGTGCGATAGACATTGTTGGCATAACCGTAACTGTAACAATGTATGTATATTTTTACTACTCAGATTTAACCAAATCTTTTGTCTACTTCCAGGCATATCAAGGATATTATCATCTTGCTGTCTGTTACTCTCATCATGGCCCTTGTATCCAACTATTTTTGGTTTATGCTTCTTCTGATCCCCATCCGTGCAGCATGGCTTCTCTGGGTGAACATCCTCGGGCCCTGGTTCTTCCAATCAGCTCCCCAGGAGGCAGAGCAAGATGATAAGAAGAAAAAGAAAATGGAAAGGAGAATGAAACGGCAACAGTAAACTTAAAGATGATTTAATACTTTTAGTACATAAGCTTACCAGAGCTAGCACTTTTCACATTGTGATTTTATGTAGCTGGGCTTACACCCATTGATCGAACCGTCCCAACGAAGCTACTAAGTATAGTCTTTATAAAGCTTCGAAATACAAAAACAATGCTTCCAATTTTTTTTTATATTATTCTAAACAAGTACAAATTGTATATAATGTCCAGGGGAACATTAAATTAAATTATTTAATTAATCAAATAAATAAAATGAATCAAGAAATTCAATTATTTTTGTTAGCAACGACGACATTATGCCCAAGGAATAAGGCTCAAAATTGTGCAGGACAATATCTTTATTATAGCTAGGAAATTTCTTGAAGTTTTGTTTTGAGATAGAGTTCAAAATCGAACATTATTTTTAGGTAAACAGAATAGATAATAGTACTAGTTTCCGACAACAACAATAGGCCCTAGCTTACGTAATAGTTGCTAGCGTCCGGCTCGCTTATACCTACCTACTTATAGATAATTAATTTCTCGAACGAATCGAAAAGAAAGACAAGGACAGAAAAATGTTCTAGAATAAAGAAAGAGATAGGTATAGCTTCCGGAAACGCGTAGAATTATCTAGAAAGGATAGAAATAGGTATAAAAACCGAGCCTTTTGGCAGATTATTCATTCAGTTCTAAGCGATCAAACAGTGAACAAGTCTTAAGGAAAATAACGAAAGTGAATTGTTAAGTGCAGTGCAGTGACTTTTGAATTAAGTACGTAGTTGTGTGTATACGATCGAATATACCGATTTGAAGTGTTCTGAAGTGTTTTTACTTGGATATCATTCCTGACCAGCCCTAGTTGAAGTCTTACACCTTCGACGAGCCCCTACAGTTTTTGGTCCTTCGAGCCGGATTAGGAAGTGATTTCGCGTAATGCCTATTGTAGGCTCCAGATCACCGATCTGCCCCGGGAAGACGGGAGCCGAATACAGTTCAACTTCGTCTTTGAACATGCTGGCTGACATGAGCACCGCCGCTCCGTTGTCCATTGGAACTCCTTGCACAGTTGTACCGTCTGGGACAGCGGAAGCATTCGAAAGCCCCGCAATGCTGCCAGGGCAACTAAGGAGGTCAGCACGTGCAAAAACAGAATATTGGAGGAAAACAAGATGTTCCACCGTTTGTTTCTTTGAAATCATTGTGTCCTGCAACTGCTGATGTGAAGCCGAAAAACATTATAGGATCTGCTAAGATTCCACCGTCAGCTTCTTCTGCATTCTTTGTTCCTGCTCCAAGGTCGATGAAATCCTCAAGGAGGTCTCAGTCATCTGCTCTTCGGGAACTAGAAGAAAAAGAACTTGAGGAGGCTAAAGCGAAGATTGCTACAGCTAGAGCTGAAGCCGCAGCAGTCAAAGCTAAATTCGCCGCTGAAGCTAAAGCTGCCGCTGCCGAAGCCGAAGCTGCCGAAGCTAAAGCTAAAGCCGCCGTCGCTGCCGCCAGAGCTGACGCTAAAGCTGCCGATGCTGAAGCTGCTATTGTAAAAGCTGAAGAAAAAGCAGCTACAATCGCCGCGAATTTGGCCCGTCTGAGTGTCACTGGGTCCCAGTGTCCATCAGAACTTCAATCAGAAGATGATGATTTCGACGAAGAAAGATCGATACAGGTGGAACGATGGGTCGAACAATCGGCCAAGTTTACTGAAAATCCATACAATAACCCTGTTGACGATTTACGCTTATGACAATTTAAGCTGTAAAATAGGGAATGCTTGTTTTAAGCTATGTACATACCTATGTTAACAAATTACACCATAAAATGGGTTGAAACACTTATTTTGACAAAACTCAATTGTAATCTACTTAATTATACTTAATTGTATTAACTTACCTTTTTTAACTACGAAATTTGTAACTTGAATACTTTGCAATGTAATTTTGAAACCCTGTAATAATACTTTTCCTTAGAATTTTATAACTTTCAAAATCTTATTAGAATACTTTTACTAAGTAATTTAGAATCTTATAAGAATATGTTTTTTCTTATTATAATGCTAACCTGTTTAATATTGTTTAAAACATAAGAAAATGTTTTGTGAAAATTAAACGGCAAAGCACCCCCCACTCCTCGGAGATCTCACGGCGATTTGTATAAATATAGCGCCCTCGCGCGCAAACCGACAGTACAGTTTACGACACCGAGCGAGCAACATCACCAAAGTGAGATCTTCCCGGAACAAGGCGCTGCCATCCATCCTCAAGAATACTCTTTTATTGGAACCTGATCCCATATTTTGGCTGCTACGTGGTCACCAAGCTTGGCAGCATAGGAAGGCGAAGCATCGGGTCCCTAAGGTAGTTTGCACAGCACAGAGGGACCCCATAGGCAAACCTAAAGCCAGGCAGGAGCGAAAACCACTACAGTAAATGGTCCTTCGAGCCGGATTCGCCAAAGAAGAGGATTCAAGAGGATACCCGTTCTCCGCTACGCTGCAGTGAGGTGCAAGCGTCCTTGATAGCACGAAGGCTGTCGGGACATCTGCTGCTGTCGGCGTGAAGAGGACCGTCGCGGTAATAGGGTGCCATCATCGGGTCTGGAGGCATATGGAGCTTCCAGGCTAAGGCTGCCGTCGACGTGTGCCCAGTCCAGTGAGGTGCAAGTCCGTTGTTGGCATTTGGAGCCGCGGACACTGCTGCTGGAGGAAGGTGCAGGGAGGAGAAGCAGAGCCAAGGAGAAACCGGATCACTGTCTTCTGCCCCACGCGGCGGTGAGGTGCAAGCGTCCTTGATAACACGAAGGTTGTCGGGACATCTGCTGCCGCCCGCGTTGGAAGGATCGTCGCGGTAACAGGGTGCCATCAACGGGTCTGGAGGCATATGGAGCTTCCGGGCTAAGGCTGCCGTCGACGAGCGTTCGAGTCCAGTGAGGTGCAAGTCCGTCGTTGGGCATTTGGAGCCGCGGACACTGCTGCTGGAGGAAGGCGCTGGGAGTGAAGATCGAAGAAGTGAAGTGAAGTGAAGTGACTGTGTCAAACGTAAATCGGCTCTTTTCAGAGCCACCCTACGCGGTTAGCCGCGGCCATTCAAGTAGGCAACTAACCGTGCCATACCGCCCTGCTTGTCTGGTTAACGTCTGTATCACTGCGATCAGACGGGAGTAACGTGCCGGACGCCGTTACCGGTATACGCCTTTATCAAGGCGACCGTATAGTCCGATCGCGCCGTTCATGACTGTTCGTCAAGAGCCATTGGCCACAAGTTGGCATGCCGAGGGTGCTGGGCGTTCCCCCCAGTGCCTGAGCACTTTGGTCTCTGATACTGTCCTCTGTCGGGCGATTCCCACCCCACCCTTTCCACCTTTTTCCATCCTTGACCGTTGTGCCTCTGCGAGGTCCTCGGCCAAGATTGTTAGTGTTAGGGCCTGCTAGGGAGGTTAGGTTTACTAATTCCGTCAACAGGGGGAATCGTTATTGTCTTTGTGGGTGACGTAAAGTCGCCGTCGTAAAGTGGGAACGCGATTTGTGATCGCTAAAATAATTAAAATAATTTCAATAAAATTTCCGCGTTAAATTCTTGTAAATTACGAAACAAATAAAACCCGTGCAGTAATAAACCGATTTTCGCGCACTAAAATTAAAAATTAAAAACTCTTGCAATAATAAACCAATTTCGCGCGCTAAAAATAAAAATAAAACTCGTGCAATAATAAACCAATTTTCGCGTGCTAAAAATATCTGTAAATATAAAATTATTCCCGTGTGTTAGGTTTAAACTTTGTAAGTTAGATTTAATTTTGTGTTAGGTTTAATTTCTTAGCGTTAGGTATAAGTATCGTGTTAGGTATAAGTATCGTGTTAGGTACAAGTCTCGTGTTAGGTTTAATTTTCATGTAATCTAATTTTATGGTAGGTTTAATTTTTGTGTTAGGTTCAATTTTTTCGTGTTAAAATAAAACTGTAAATTTAACGTTGTAATGAGCAAAATCAATACTAGAAGTAAAGCCAAAAACGCTACCAAAACTCAAGAAACTTCCGAATCTTCCGCTCCAACTTTCTCCGACTATAGTACTCCCACCGAAAGCACAATGAGTACCAACGAAACGGAAAACGTGAGTAACTCGGGAAGTAAAGGTAAAAAAGATAAAAATCAAAACGCAAAAAATCCTAAACAACAAACCGAAGGTGAGGAAAAAACTGCTCAGGCAAGATCGGAAGCCACAGTGGTACAGCAAAAAAAGGCCGCCTCCAAAACCTCCGGAAAAACAAACCGAAAGAGGGCCACTTTAGAGGCAAAACTCGAATTAGAGCGTTTAGAACGGAAAAAATTGGAACAAGATGCCGCTATAGCAAAAACAAAGTTAGAGTTGCTACAATTGCGGGAAGAATCAGATAGCGATCTGAGCGAAGTCGAAAATGACGATTTAGTCGCGGATTGGGTGGATCAAACTACGCGCCAAAAACAACCGACCAAACCAAATGACTACCGTCCGATCAACAATTTGGCAACGGCATTAATGGACGCGATCCAAAGCTCATCATCATCATCAGCACCCAAAACGGCACCAAGATACATGAGCGAAATCCATCCGTTCGACGGGAATCCGAGAGAATGGATATCGTTCCGTGCTACGTACTCCGACACTGAAAAACACTTCGCCCCTATCGAAAATGTATCTCGACTAAGAAAAGCCATAAGAGGGCAAGCTCGCGAATCGGTTAAATCGATAATGTATACGACAAAAGACCCGCACGAAATACTAGATATTTTGCAAAGACGTTTCGGGCGTCCGATTCATTTGGTTAAGAGCGAGATAGCGGCTTTAGAAAAACTGCCCAATATGTCCAACGATGTGAAAGGGATAGGCATATTTGCTAGCGCAGTAGCCAACAGCGTAAACACCATAAAACAGCTCGACAAAAAGGAATATTTATACTCGCACGAAGTATCGGAAAAAATCATCGAAAAAATGAATCTAATGATCAAATTCAGATGGCACGAATACCGCGCGGAGCACGAAGAGACGCCCATATTGCTGTCTCTTTCTACATTCCTAAACAAAATAGCAGACCAATGCGAGTCGTACGACGACACCACAACTCGAGTAAAACGAGAATTTAAATCGGATAATAAAAACAAGCCATTTCAATCGCGAAACAGGGTGAATCACACCGCCAACCTATCATCATCATCATCGTCCGAATCTGACGGCGAGGAGGAATTCTCGGATGAAGAATATGAGCAGGAAAGGAACTTCGTATTGACAACCGCTGTTCAGCCGAAATGTCCGTTATGCCGAAACAATCACGAACTAGTTATTTGTCCCAAATTCAAAGCTCAAAATACCAAAGAGAGGTGGGACACAGTGAAGAGAAAAAGAGTTTGCTTTAAGTGCTTAAAAACAAACCATCGCAGCACAAACTGCAGCGTGAAAACTTGTAACAAAAACGGGTGCACACGACAACATCACGAAATGCTGCATCATGATATCGCGGAACAACAGAAAACTTCGCAAGAAACGGGTACACAAGCACCGAATAGTCAAATAGTGTCGGTTAACCATGTAGGGCATTTACGCTCTTACTTAAAAATAATACCTGTGACTTTAACCGGGCCGACTGGAACCGCCAAAGTATCGGCGTTATTGGACGAAGGTTCGACAGTTACACTGGTCCACAAGGACGTCTCCGACTCCATAGGCGCATGCGGGGTAAAAAGCGAACTGTCCATAGAAGGAGTGACCGGCCACATCTATAAAGACGAATCTTCAATGAAAATAAATTTAAAAATTCAAGGAGAGTTTTCCCGAGATACGATAGACCTGACCGCGTATACTGTCAACGAATTGAACTTAGCCGCACAAGCCGTGCGCCCAGAGGACCTACAAGATTGCGCTCACTTGGACGATATCAAAGACCAGCTAATGTACGCCAGGACGCGTCCCCTTATTTTGTTAGGGCAAGACAACTGGCATCTTATAGTATCGCGCCAACTAAAGTGCGCCGAAGCACACAAACCCGTAGCGTCTCTAACAAAGCTGGGGTGGATCCTACATGGATGTAAAAGCAATTTGACGCGCCCAGTTCTATTCAGCGGACACATAAGGACAGCCAATAATCCAAACATAGAGACCACCATAAAGAACTACTTCGAGCTTGACTCGATAGGAATTCTACCAATATTACCAAAAAATGACCCCGAACAAAAAGCCCTAAATATATTAAAAAATACCACTAAACTTCTACCGGAGGGCCGATACGAATGTGGAATGTTGTGGAAAAATGACAATATAACCATGCCCAACAATAGGGAAAGCGCGCTAAAACGTTTCCAAAACATTCAAAGAAAAATGAGCAAAGACGAAACCTTCAAGATTAAATATTCGGAACAAATTAAAAATTTATTGACAAACGGATACGCAGAAAGGGTCCACACCGCACCTACATCACCGCGAACGTGGTACCTACCGCACTTCGCCGTGTATCACCCCCAAAAGGGAAAAATGCGACTTGTTTTCGATGCTGCGGAGAAAACCAAGGGAACCAGTCTGAACGATGTCCTATTGAGCGGCCCAGACTTACTTCAATCTTTGTTCGGAGTAATGATACGATTTCGGCAGGGACCCGTAGCAGTTGCGGCAGACATAAAAGAAATGTTCCTTCGCGTAAAAATAAGGTTAGAAGACAGAGACAGCCTGCGATTTTTGTGGCAAGAAGACAACGAAAAGGAACCAGAGGAGTATAGGATGAATTCGCTCATTTTCGGCGCAGCATCTTCGCCGTGTTCCGCTATCTACGTAAAAAACACTAACGCAGAGCGATTCGAAAAAGAACATCCAGAAGCCTATCACGCCATAACTCGTTGTCATTATATGGACGACTATTTGCAAAGCTTCGAAAGCTCATCGGAAGCAAAATGCGTTTCAACCAAGGTAGATATGATTCACAGACAGGCTGGGTTCGAATTAAGGGGATGGGCTAGCAATTGTCCCGACGCAATCGACACGCTAGCAACTGAAACTCCAGAAACCGTTTCGTTAGGAAATCCGGAAAAAATAGAAAAAACCTTAGGTATGCTTTGGGAAGTTCGAGGCGACAACCTAAAATACACCTTAAACCTACGCAATACGCCTGAAGACGTGGTGATAGGTGTACGCCCACCAACAAAGCGCGAGGTCACCAGCGCTATAATGTCGGTTTTTGACCCGCTGGGCTTAGCCACCCCCGTACTTGTGCAAGGCAAAATACTCATTCAAAAGCTATGGAAGACCGGCATAACTTGGGACGAACCCATACCCGAAGAACTGCGCAAAGACTGGGAAAGCTGGATAAAAAATCTGGGGAGCCTGCAGGACTTGAAAATACCTAGGTGTACAGACTCGTTAAGTAACGGCGAGTTACACACCTTCGTAGACGCAAGCGAGCACGTTTACGCTGCCGCAGTCTACTGGCGATCCAACAGAAACGGACAAATAAAAACCAAACTACTAGCAGCAAAGGCGAAAGTGTGCCCTCTCAAACCCGTCTCTATCCCCAGGCTAGAGCTGCAAGCAGCAGTTTTGGGAAGCAGACTAGCTTCCTCTATAGAGAGAGAGATAAATGCGAACGTGGAAAGAAAATTTTATTGGTCCGATTCCAGAACAACTTTGGCCTGGATAAAAGCAGACCCGCGAACCTTCAAAACGTTCGTAGCCCATAGACTGGCGGCAATAGAAGAGCTCACTAAAACGAACGAGTGGAGGTGGGTGCCCACCAAGCATAACGTTGCAGACGACGCAACTAGAAAGGTACCATCGCAATTTGACGCGAAACACAGATGGTTTAACGGCCCCGAATTTCTTCAAAAATCCATAGATCAATGGCCGGAGGACAAAAGCGCCGTTGTCCCTATTATAACGAATGAAATAAAACATCACGCAGTTTCATCGGTTTCCGCAGTAGATGAGATTTGTATTCCAGAACCGGAACGATTTTCTAGCTGGAATCGGCTTTTAAGAGCAACAGCCAGACTTCTGCACACCATAGAAGTTTTCAAGTCAAAAATAAATCGCGATCGAACCATGGCCTTAAAAAAGACCATAAGAGACAAGTCGTGGCGTAAATACAACCGTTGTAAATATAAAAACGTAGGGCCAAACAAACAAAATAACATCGATGTGGTACCATTACCCAATGAAACAATAAACAGAGCGGAAAAGCTTCTTGTACAAACAGTGCAACGACAAAGCTTCAAGTTAGAGTTACAAGCTCTTAAACAGGGTCACGCCATACCTAAATCCGCAAAACTGCATAAATTTCAGTTAACCTCGGAAAATGATGTTATCCGCTTATGTACTAGAGCGAGTCAAGCAGACTGTGTTACACAAAACCAAAAGAGACCCATAGTACTGGACGGCCACCATCCTATAACGAAACTTTTGATTAAACATTATCACGAAAAATACAACCATGGCAATCATCAAACAGTAATGAACGAAATAAGACAGAAATATTACATAACATCATTAAGAAGCATAGTTAAACTCACGGTAAGACAATGTCAGTGGTGTAAGGTATACAAATCGGCGCCACAAATCCCGCCTACTAGCGATTTGCCAAAAGAAAGAATCGGATATAAACAGCATGTGTTTACACACGTAGGTTTAGATTACTTTGGCCCACTTACCGTTACAATAGGTAGAAGAACGGAGAAACGTTGGGTAGCCTTGTACACGTGCCTCACAACCAGAGCAATACATCTCGAGTTAGCAAACTCTTTAAGTGCGGATAGCACAATAATGACCTTACGAAGGTTCATAGCTAGACGCGGCATGCCGACAACAATATACAGTGATAACGGTACCAATTTTATAGGCGCGGCTAAAGAACTGGCTGAAGCGTTAAGCGAGCGCAATATTACATGGAAAAGAATTCCACCCGGCGCTCCGAACATGGGAGGAGCATGGGAACGCATGGTAAGAACGGTAAAAACAGCCTTAAACGCAACGTTAAAGTCTAGACAACCGCCTGAAGAGGTCCTATATACACTATTATTAGAAGCTGAACATTTGGTCAACTCGAGACCTTTAACCGAAGTTAGCCTAGATCCTAATGACGATGAAAGCCTCACGCCTAACCATTTTCTAATTGGTAGATCCAGTGCTTTGAACGGTAATAGTTTTGGGGAATTCGACGACAACGACCTTATTGGCAAAAACACCTGGCGCACTGCCCAAAGGCTGTCAGATGTATTTTGGAAAAAATGGTTACATGAGTACCTTCCGACCATAACACCAAAACCAAACGACGGCTCTAAAGAATTCTCAAATCCCTTACCGGGTGACATAGTTATAATTGCTGACACCAGTTTACCTAGAGGTTGTTGGCCTCGCGGAGAAATAGTGAAAACCATTCCTGGGTCAGACGGAAAAATTAGAACCGTCGAAATAAGAACCCCCGCGGGTATAATGCGTCGACCCACTAACCGCTTGATTAAAATAACGCGAATCGTCGCCCACAAAGATAATAGTGCTTCCATACTTCCGCACGAGGGGGAGACTGTTGACGATTTACGCTTATGACAATTTAAGCTGTAAAATAGGGAATGCTTGTTTTAAGCTATGTACATACCTATGTTAACAAATTACACCATAAAATGGGTTGAAACACTTATTTTGACAAAACTCAATTGTAATCTACTTAATTATACTTAATTGTATTAACTTACCTTTTTTAACTACGAAATTTGTAACTTGAATACTTTGCAATGTAATTTTGAAACCCTGTAATAATACTTTTCCTTAGAATTTTATAACTTTCAAAATCTTATTAGAATACTTTTACTAAGTAATTTAGAATCTTATAAGAATATGTTTTTTCTTATTATAATGCTAACCTGTTTAATATTGTTTAAAACATAAGAAAATGTTTTGTGAAAATTAAACGGCAAAGCACCCCCCACTCCTCGGAGATCTCACGGCGATTTGTATAAATATAGCGCCCTCGCGCGCAAACCGACAGTACAGTTTACGACACCGAGCGAGCAACATCACCAAAGTGAGATCTTCCCGGAACAAGGCGCTGCCATCCATCCTCAAGAATACTCTTTTATTGGAACCTGATCCCATATTTTGGCTGCTACGTGGTCACCAAGCTTGGCAGCATAGGAAGGCGAAGCATCGGGTCCCTAAGGTAGTTTGCACAGCACAGAGGGACCCCATAGGCAAACCTAAAGCCAGGCAGGAGCGAAAACCACTACAAACCCACAAATTGAGAACAATCCGATGCCACCTGCCAAGAATAAACCAGTGCCATCTGCTGAGGACAAACCGACTCATAATTGTGAAATAAGTAGACTCGCCGACGCCATTATAAGTGCCACTAGATCAGGACAGTCTACAAAAGTGTGGGATCTTCCAAACTTCAATGGAGATTATGAAGAGTGGCTACCATTCAAGAGAGCATATTTAGACAGCGTGGCCCAGCACAGCGACGTACAGAATATGGCTTGCCTTAGAAATTCCATCAAAGGGACAGCCAGGGAAGTCGTCAGAAGTCTTTTGTCTGTGGCCTCTAACCCTGGCGATGTTGTGGATGCCCTAGAACAAAGATTCGGAAGACCTGAACAAATCGCACTTGCTGAAATTGAGAAAATTAAAGACCTACCACGAGTTGGCGAGACGCCGAGAGAAATATGTGTCTTTGCAAGCCACATAAATAACGCAGTTACGACGATTAGCGCACTGAACAAGACAGAATACTTGCATTCGCCAGAAACGAGCAAGAAGAAAATTGAAAAATTGACGTCGTTGTACCGAATTCAATGGTTCGACTTCAAAGCACGCAGCGGTGAAGAACCTGAATTGATAAAGATCAAGAACTTCTTGAATCAAGAAGCATCCTTGTGTGCCGCTTACGCTCCTCCAGAATCTAGCAAGAAAAGACACCCACGTCACCAAGTGAATGTTGCAACAGATCAAGAAGAATCGGTGCTTGAGAAAACGAAAAAGTTCTGTGTCCATTGTGAAAAAGACCATTGGCTCACAGAATGCAAAAAATTCAAAGAAGCTTCAACAAACGAAAGATGGGAGATCGCGAAGAAATATCGGCTATGCTTCATGTGTCTCCGTCGAAGACACATGATTTCAAATTGTAAAGGACAGCCGTGCAAGAGATGCAAGCGACCTCATCACAATATGTTGCACTCTGAGCTATCTCGTCGAGAACCAGCACCGTCAACGCAACCAGACAAGCCAAGTGAGACGTCGTCGTCTGTAACTCAGCCAACGACGGAAAATAAAGAAGTTGCAAACGTCATGACATCCGTTTATGCGATGGGCAAAACAGCAAGCGTCTACCTGAAGATGATTCCTGTAGATATTTACGGACCGAAGGGGACTACGCGAATTTTGGCACTATTAGATGGAGGTTCTACAGTGTCGTTGATTGATAAAGATGTTGCCCGTCGTATCGGTGCTACCGGAAAAGCAGAACCGCTCATAATAGAAACCGTCGGTGGAAAGAATATAGAAACGAAAGACTCCGAGAAAATGAATCTCAAAATAAAAGGAGCATTTAGGACGGATAAACGAATGCTGAAAGGGGTGCGCACCATAGAAGACTTAAAACTGGCACCTCAGTGCATCGATGTGGACACTATTAAAAAGTGCAGTCATTTGAAAAACTTGAAAGAAAAGCTCCTCTATGAAGCAAATAAACCAGCGCTGCTGATTGGGCAAGATAACTGGGATCTCATCGTATCAAGAAAAATCCAGAAGGGAAAACGAAACGAACCTGTCGCATCACTCACGAGCCTGGGATGGGTACTCCACGGCTTTCATTCTGGAATAACGACCCCCGTGAATTTCGTGAATCATTGCCGCATGAAAGATAATGATGAAGAAATTGCAGACATGATAAAGCGATATTTCGACTTGGACTCTATTGGAATCCAGGAACAAAGACCCAGTAATGACGCTGATGGACGTGCCTTAGCCCTGCTTAATGAAACCACGAAGAAAAGACCCGACGGCAGATATGAATCTGGTCTGCTTTGGAAGACCGATAACGAGACGTTGCCAAACAATTATGACCAAGCCTTTAACCGACTTCTTGGCATCGAGAAAAAACTGAGTAAAGACGCAACGCTCAGAGAAGATTACAAGAAACAGTTGGAACATTTGGTAACCAGTGGCTATGCCGAGAAAGCTCCGGCTAATTTAACGCCGGGACGAACATTTTACTTGCCCCACTTTGCTGTCGTTCATCCCATGAAGAAAAAGACCCGCATCGTATTTGACGCTGCTGCACGATTTAACGGCAAAAGCCTGAACGACGCGCTACTTCCAGGACCGGACCTTCTCCAGTCTTTATTTGGTGTTCTTTTACGATTTAGGGAAGGACCTGTGGCAGTGGTCGCTGACATTAAGGAAATGTTCCTCCAGATACGAATTAGAGAAGAAGATCGTGACAGCTTAAGATATCTATAGCGAGGAGACGACCTAAATCGGAAGCCAGAAGAATTTCGAATGACCTCTGTAATATTTGGTGCCGCGTCTTCACCAGCTACAGCTATTTTTGTGAAAAACCTCAACGCACTGAAATATGAGAAGACACATCCAGAAGCAGCAAGAGCAATCATCCGTAACCATTATATGGATGATTATTTACAGAGTTTCGAGAGTATTGAAGAGGCGTCAAAAACAGCGGAAGCAGTAAATATGATCCACAAAGAAGCAGGATTTGAACTACGTCAGTGGGCAAGCAACGCCAACGAAGCTCTGGACAATGTAAGAACTGAAGAAGCACCAAAAGAGAAACAGCTTGGTGAAGAAGAGAAAACTCTGGGAATGAGATGGATCGTCCAAGAAGATAAAATAGCTTTTAACATTGGCTTGAGGAAAACGCCATCAGAAGTTTCTGAAGGAATACGTGCCCCTACCAAAAGAGAAGTTACTAGTGCTGTCATGTCAACTTTCGACCCAATGGGACTCGTAGCTCCAGCACTTATTAAAGGCAAGAAACTTATCCAGGATCTATGGAGAACTGGAGTGAAGTGGGACGAAATGATCAACGAAGAGCAAAATACCGTGTGGCAGCAGTACGTAAAAGATTTAAAGAAGCTTCATAAACTGAAGATTCCTAGATGTCTAGCACCATCTTCGAAAGTAGGAGAGCTGCACACCTTCGTCGATGCTAGTGAAACTGCCTATGCTGCTGCAGTCTATTGGAGAACTACAGATAGCAACGGGAAAATCCAGGTCATACTGATGGCAGGAAAAGCCAGGGTAGCTCCTGTTAAGATAACTTCAATTCCACGGTTAGAATTACAGGCAGCACTACTAGGAGCGAAGTTGGCCGCCACTATCTGCAAGGAATCAGACCTTGAGATCACATCTAGAACTTTCTGGTCTGACTCAACCACTGTATTGCACTGGATGAAAGCCGACCCACGACGATTTAAAACATTTGTCGCTCACCGTCTTGCAGCTATTGAAGAAATCACCAAGCCAGATGAATGGAAATGGGTTCCAACTAAAGAAAACCCAGCAGATGACGCTACCAGAAACGTCCCGAAAGACTTCGACAGCAAAGCAAGATGGTTTAATGGGCCTGCATTTTTATATCAATCCGAATCTACTTGGCCAGTCAAGGATATTGGAAAAGAGGAAATACGAGAACTTGACCATGACGAAATAAAAAAAGTTACCTGTGCCGGAACAAGAATCGCCACTTCGCCGAGTCTGCCTGATCCCTGCAGATTCAGTAGCTGGATGCGCCTTCTTCGAGCTACGGCAAGAATATACATGTTCATGGATTTATGCCGCCGAAAATCAACGAGTCAAGAAACACCGTCTAAAAAACGGGACCGAGGAAACTGGCTACCTATCGAAAATTCGAAAGTGAACATTTGAGGAAAGCAGAATTAGCTCTCATTCGTTACAGCCAGCAAGAATCATTCAAGAATGAAATAGAAAATCTGAATAAAAACAAACCGCTTGAAATTTCAAGCTGACTTAAGAAAATAGATGTGACGCTCGATGAAGAAAATATATTGCGTCTCAATACTAGAACAGCGAAGCTTCGGGACTTCGAAGAAAATCAATCAATTAAAATACCTTTCTGAAATGAAATTAAACCGAATCGCAATTTTACATTAGAATGAATGTAGGTTTCTTAGTTTTTGTGTAGATAAGTATTTTGAAAAAAGATTGTGGCAGGAACCTAAATAAATAGGTACTACCTATTCGAATACAAATAATAGCAAACCATGGTGAAAATATTCTCAAACAACAAATCATTTTGGTACTACGTTTGTATGGGAAATTCATCCGTCGCCGGACCCATAATAGATTATTATTACCATTCTACATAAGTTTTCTGGAAGCACTTTTATTATATTTAACCATTTTTGCAACGACCATGAACTAGGTACAAACAAAACAAGACTATTTGAAAACAAACTTTCGCCGAGTCTTAAACAGACTTTCATTCTTTTTATATACAGGGTTTTTAGTGGAGGGTTAGACAAACTCGGTGGGTGTGTAGGTGGACCTATTTGTGAAAAACAATTTGAAGGAAAAGACCCTAACTGTTTTAAATTTTATTTAATCCTGTTTTTTGTATTTTTGTAAGATTTTCCGAAATTGTACCTCTCTACCCCTAGAACTTTTTTTTGGAACGTGTTTTCTAGAAAACTTATTACTTGCTTTTGGTCTCAGATGTATCCTTCATCTTTTGAAGGCATTATTTATTTAAAAGAACGTGTAAATAATTAGTTATAAGCTCTCAAAGTTAAAAAAAGTCAAAAAAATAATCAAGAAGGACAAATTTGCATCGTTTTAAAAAAAAAATTAAAAGCGATCGAGAAGTTCAAATGCTTTTAAAAATTTCTCTAAACATCGCTTATTACAACGGTATACCACATGTAGCCGAAAAGTCTATAAACTTGTCAAAAATTAGCACTTATATGGAAAATGGAGTAAAATCGCTAGGAATAAAACATTGTATTAAAACAATTTTGGTTCAAATATCACTTCCCTATTTCTAATACAAAGGTAGGAAAGCTAAATTAATTAAAAAAAACCTTTTTTATCATACCTAGGTATCCGACTAATTCGAAAATTCGAAATTCGAAATCAGAATTTCGAATTTGAATCAATATTGGTAATCGTTAAATTTCGTTCTTATTTTGGTTGGTTGTTATGTTTTGATAAACTGTTTGTGCTGTGGTTTTGTTATCGTTGTTTTTGTCACAATGGCGGAATTCAGCATTGAAGAATACGCTGATATTATTTATGCGTACGGTCGATGCGATGGAAATACACGCGCAGCACAGAGACTGTACAGAGAGTTGCATCCCAATAGACATGTGCCACACCATAGCACATTTTCTAATACCTTTCGGCGACTTCGAGAAACGGGAAACTTAACTCTTCGAGAACCACGAGTCATCTATCACGAGAGATCTGGGTCTTGGTCTTCCGAGGCATAAACTAGTTTTAAGATAATGTAGCTCGTTATGTAGGTATTCAAAAATATTTCAACGCGCCATTTGGGGAATTTTATTGTCGAGTGCAGGCAACCCTAAATTTTCGCAATGTTAGGATCGTAGCTTGCCCGGACACCGGTGTCCGGACCATCTTTCACACGTTAAATCCTTTAAAAGATTACGAAAAATAACAAAATGGTTCCATCAAGGATCGGGCGGGTAGGCAACGACAAAGAAAACTTTTTTTTTATTATTTCTTTCGGGGTTTACTATTGACAGTGATATTTAGAATGAAATTTTGTTCGTTCAGGATCGAATGGTAAAAACATTCAAGCCACAATACAAGCCCTATCGTCAAGATATTAATTAAAATTATCATAAACCATAATTTTTGAGCCTTGTGTGTATAGTCGACCAAGAAATTGTTTTTACCACTCTAAGGCTGAATATCATTTGCACGTACAAAACATCAAGGGCTATTTTCGCTTGACAGATTAATAACTGCTACTTCAGAATGTAAATCTATTTTGTAAATTTAGAACCTTTTTGTAGTCAAAAGAACTTGTACTTACGAGTGGAATGATAAATTCGGCACTTTTGCTTCACTGTCACTTGTACACAGCGTTGCCGGTGCGGACCTTTTTAGTCCGTTTCGGACTTTTTCCTGTCTCTACGGATCTTTTGCGGACCATGACTCTTTGCGGATCTTTTCGGACCAAAACGCCTATCCAAACGGCCTCGGTACATCTCAGAGCACACCGCAACATTTGAAAAAAAAATCATCTGGTACCTACAAAAAAGGCCAGGCAGTATGGCTCATTAAGTCATTACACTAGGCCAGGGGTCGGCAGACCGCGGCTCGCGAGCCGCATGCGGCTCTTGCCATAGGATTATATGGCTCTTACAACTCACTCACTGCGTAACTGCGCCGCCTTAGCACAAATAAAACACCTAAAAAACAAGAACGTCAAGTGCGAGTGTAACTCGCGCGCGGAGAGTTTCGAACGTTTGCCGATCGGTATTTGATGAATACCTACCTAAAAATAGTAGGTACTTACCAAACTACATTTTAGATGGATCGCTCTGCGAGATTATGCCAATTTACCTATTGACTTTATTCAAAATAATTCAAAAAGTGTACCTACTCTACAGAAATTTCAAAAAATGTTTTGAAACGTGCAAGCCTTTCATCATCCTTTCATTTGATAACCCAACCGGTGAGGTAGTGAGGTAGGTATCCCCCTGTTTTAAACCCCCCCCCCCCTTTTGTCCATTTAAAAAATCGTTTTACAAACTTCTCTATTATTTTTCCTGTAAAATTTAGATTTATTTCTACAAACGTTACATCCATTTCAGAAAGATCGCTCTGCAATCTTTGGAGATGGGGGGTGGGAATGGGTAATATTTCGACTCTTTTCGAAATATTTCAAAAAGTATGAAACCTACAGAAATTTCAAGAACTGTTTTGAAATGTACAAATCGATACCTTTCATTTGATACCCCACATGACCCTGTAGGTATCTTTCATAAGTATATAATATCATTTCATTTCATTTAAATTTAAATTTACATAATTTTAATGATTGACATCCTACTAATAATATATTCTAAATTCTCTGACAAAGATTCTTTCTGACAATTATAATTTTAAGCATAGTGTTCGTTATATATTTATTTAATGTTGTTAAGGCAAACCTTGAATTTTGTACATCTACGAGAATGTTATTTGTCTACTTTAAACTTTAATGTATCTAAATTATTACTGAACATTTGCACGACTATCAAGTCAAATATAGTGATACGCTATTTTAAGAACATCATTGTCAACCTATATTTATGCAAATAAATACTATCATTTCATTTCATTTTCAAAATTTCAACATCACGATTTGTATGGAAAATGTTCATTTTATTTTTTTATTTGTATAAATGTCTATATGTAAATAAATATATTTTTCATTTCTTACATGTTTTATAAATGTAATAGTGTCATTATATTTTTATTAAGATTTGTAGTATGAAGCAAATTAGACTCTAACTATTAGACTAATAAAATTCATGTTACGGCTCTTTGAAGGCATGGGAAAATCTACGAACGTGATATTTGGCTCATTTGGTTGGTAAGTCTGCCGACCCCTGCACTAGGCTATAGCATGTAGAAACTTTGCTCTAAGTCTATGGTTGTTATTAACCATTGCTTCTTTAACCTTTCTTTCGCGGTGAATGGAATGGTGGACCTTGTGAGTTTTTGCAATTTTTTTTCGAATGTTTGAAGATTTTAAACGAGTAGGTACCTTTTAGCAAGAAACTGACTGAAGACGTACGTGCTTAAATCTCTGAGGCTTGAATGTAATTGTGTAATGTAGGGAATCAGACAGAATACAGTAAACTGAGGGAAGTAGGTAGTGTTTATACTTAGTGTTTTTTAAGTCAACAGAATTGAGTTTCTGGATTGGATGTTATCCTTCACTCGCATGGAAAGAGAGTTGGGTGCATCGTCTGCTCTATATAGGTAGTATTTAAGTATGGGAGTATAAAAAATATGGCAATTCTGTGGGTACAATTCAATTGTACCTTTTGTTAGTCACAATAATATTTTTTTTTATTTCAGTCTTTCAACCTCTAGATACCTTCTCATTCTATTTTCAGGTCTCCTATCGATGTATAAAAATTTATTGTAAAAAATAAGCAAAGTTTACTGAAGTTCAGCATAGATGAAGCAACATTCATAAGGAAGAGTACATCCTTCCCTTTACGACATATTTTTTTTTACACAAAATTTGCAAATATCGATGTATAAAAATTTATTGTAAAAAATAAGCAAAGTTTACTGAAGTTCAGCATAGATGAAGCAACATTCATAAGGAAGAGTACATCCCCGTTACGACATATTTTTTTTTACACAAAATTTGCAAATATCGATGTATAAAAATGTATTGTAAAAAACATAGAAATCTTAATAACAAGGCACAATAACAAGGCAAGTGCCTTGTTATTGAGATTTCTATGGTAAAAAATAAGCGAAGTTTACTGAAGTTCAACATAGATGAAGCAACATAAAGTACTATTCATAAGGAAGACTACATCCCCGTTACGACATAACATTTTTTTTACACAAAATTTGCAAAACGGATCTTTTTGTCATATTTCGGACCATTTTGGCGTTCGGATCGGAGCTTTTTCATTATGTCTGCCGGCAACACTGCTTGTACATTCGAAAATACTGCACCGCACCATTGTTGCCTTTAGTTTTTATTGTTTTTAGGTCCGGGAATGTCCACAGGAACACTTTATTCACATATATACTTGGAAATCAAAATTTTACAACAATTTCGATGATTCTCGTGTCGAGCTCCGTCGATGTGTAGGAAATTTAATTTAAAAACCGGCACGGGAGAAAGTGATTGCAATCCATTCGTTCTATCTCATTTCTTCTTAGGTTGTAGGCTTAGAATAAGAAGACTTAGAATGATAGTTGACACAAACGAGGTGAATCTAAAAAATTGCGACTAAACGTCGCAATTTTCATTTTGAGCCGTTAGTACAATACTTGAAATGACGCGGAAAGCAGCTCTCACATAAAAATATAAAAATGATGTGTTGTGCGGTGTAAGGGTATTTAAACACCAGTAGCAAGAAAAATAATACTGCAAATATCTCATTCTACTAGTCTACACACATATTACATTTCTAATTTTGCCTAAAACAGTCATCAAAACTCATAAATAAATTTGAAAATTTCGTCCACCATTTTCGTGAAAATGTTGCTATGCACTGGGGAAAAAATACCCCGGTTTTGTTACTTAGTATAGGCACAGATATTATAATACTATGTATAGGTATATATAAATAGTTGACTGCCTCGTTGGTCTAGCGGTCAGCTTGTTCAACCGCTGATTATGAGGTCCTGGGTTCGAATCCCGGGTCGGGCCAAAAGTTGTTACTGGGGTTTTTCCAGCAAGAAAAAATCACAGTAGCAGGGGTTTTTCCAGCAAGAAAAAATCACAGTAGCAGCCCGGAGTCAGGAAGTTGGCGGTGTTACACCCCCGTGCCTAGGAAAGCGCGTTAAGCCGTTGGTCCTGCACCTGATCTCTCCCCGGTCGTGTCGATCTGTCGTCCCATCGGATTATGAGAGTGAGGGAATAGAGAGTGCACCGGTGTTTGCACACACACTTGTGCACTATAAATGTCCTGCGCATCTGGCTAGTCTCTGATGAGATTGGCCGCCGTGGTCGAAATTTGGCTAGGAGGACATTATAAAAATAGTAGAGGAGAGGGTGGACTTCACTCAAGTTAGGACTTAGGAATCAAACTGCGCGGAATATCATAATTTTAAAATCTCTGTCACTCGACGATATTCTGAATAGATTCATATTGTAAACTACGAAAAAAAAACGAAACCTTGGTTTTTTTTCAGTGTAGGTACTTGTCTAACTTGGGCATTATTATTCGTGGAAAAAATGCTGGTAGTGGGTGGTGTGATTTAAAAGGAAAACTGCACAGCTACAATATATTTACTAGTTGAGTACTTAATAGTCCTAATCAACTTAAAATATGTAGGTACTTTGGTTGGTAAAAAGGAAAATTTGAACAAATTTTGTTGAAAATAACTTAATTATGGTAGTTCGATATGTAAAACAGGTAAATAAGTTTGTTTAGATACGCCATGAACCGTGCAATTACTTACACTTGTCTAAAATATTTGAACGTGCAATATCAGACCGCATTTATAACTACTTAGAAAAATATAATCTCCTAAGTGAAAATCAATACGGCTTCCGTAAAAACTCCTCAACAAGTACAACCTAACTAAGTACAACCTCGAAACCCTTAATTATATTAGAGACAAATACTATGCAATAGGTATACTCTTAGACATGAGTAAGGCATATGATAAAGTCTCCCATAAAATACTTATAACCAAACTTTTTGAAATCGGAATCAGGGGAAAAATACTAAATTGGCTGAAATCATATCTCCTAGACAGGAAACAGTTTGTCCAAATTGAACATTGTTGTAAAAATTCAGGGATTATACAAACAGTAAAATCAAAAACAATTACCATAAACAATTCAATTCCACAAGGAAGTGTTTTAGGATGCATTCTGTTCCAAATCTACATGAATGACCTGCCTAAAATTGCTGACTCCTTCTGCATCCTTTTTGCAGACAATGTGTCCCTTCTTTTCAAATGTTTCCCCCCCCCCCCCATAAAATTTCACTTATCAGAATAAAAGAAAGTTTTCATAACATAACCACCTGGTTAGAAGCTCACAATTTGGAAGCAAATACAAAAAAGACAAAAATCATACAATTTACCCCGTACCAGAAAACACCTCTAGATCCATCTCCACTAACAAGTAGCCTCAATATTGAAGAAGTCCAAGATCATACCCTTTTAGGCCTAAAAATTGATACTCTCCTTAATTGGAAAGGACATAATAGAAAAAACCAAAAGCAAACTATCACAATTTATTTATGACTTATCTATCTTAAAAAGTAACACAAACATTAAAACAGCTTTATCTGCCTACTATGCATATGCTTATTCATGGCTACGCTATGGCATAGGTAGTAATCTGGGGCAACAGTGTAGATACAAACCAATTATTTATATTGCAGAAAAAATGCCTACGTATTATTGTTAATATCAGAAGACGCACCAGCTGTAGACCACATTTTATAGAACAAAAATTACTAACTTTGACAAGCCTTTATATATATGAAACAGCATTATTTGTTAGAAAAAACCTGAATTTATACCAATTTGATAAAAATCCATGAAGAAAAACAAACCTCATCCTTCCAATACCTAGACTTGAACTATACAGACTTATTACATGTCCTGTCCATTAAAATACATAATAAACTACCAACATTCCTTAAATCTGAACCCAAACACCATATCTTCGCATCAAAACTACAAGAATTGCTTATAAAAAATTGCTATTATGACATAAAAGACTTTTTTGAAGACAAACTATTTGGATAGAATCCCTACATTTTCTTTTTAACAATGGAAGAGCTTCGAAGTTTTCTTAATAATATAATAGGTTATAATATTGATTAATTATAAGATGTTATGTATAACCTAGTCACACAAATTAATAAAAAGTAAACTATTTTGTTAAAAAGTGTTATTGTACCTACCTAAGTAAATTTATATTATTCTAAACTACACAAATGTTATTTATTGTTCATAAAAGATCTCCTAATTTTGTATAAAATACAAAATACTTAATTTAGTCCTTAACTTAAGTCCTAGATTAAGATATATTGCCATACCCTACCTGACAGGGTACATTAATACTTACTGTATGTAATATTTTTGTTTCGCAATAAAAATACTGAATACACTGCACGTGGTCGAACACGCACTTGACCGTCTATTTAAATTATTGTTCCGTAAACGATCGGAGCCGATCTTATTTTGCGGACTTGGAGTAAAAACTTTTTGTCGTTTGACCGAGGAAGAATGATAGTAACCAAAGCTACTAGCTGATATTTCGTTTAATTAAAATAGAAATAAGATAATATCGAAAATAAAAAGTAAGGTGATAAAAAAATAAATGGCTTATTTTTTTAATTGGAACTTTGCTTCAGTTACCCAATTTTTTAGGGAAAATGCTATTCACTAGCAACATTCAATCATTTGAATGTGTGAGTGAGAACACTGTATTAACGTGCTGTCAAAACACACATAGATCGGTTTTTGGTTGCATAAATTGTCAAATTGTTGAATGACACTATCCCTCTGCTGAGACAGCAGCGAGTTTTTACTCTATGGTTGTAGGCATAAGTTGTTCTCTCTTTAGTGTGACTGCGATAGCATTTGCGCGTGTTCTATAGCATACTCTTTCTACGTCATTATATTGAGTTAACGAATAGCGCTGTCTTGTTTGTGTCTGCATCGGGTAGATAGCGATAATTGAAGATTCGTTCGAAATCTATGGTCGAATCTATTGTTTTTTACTCCTTCCTTGATTGAGTCGTTTTTGCGTGTAACGGACGGAGCTGAGCTGAGCTGTCAAGCGAGCGTCTTTTTTTCTTTTAGAGCTTTTATTTGAAGCGAAAAAATGTCGTCCAACCAAGACATTAATAAAAAAAATGCTGTTTATCCGGTAAGGTGTTCTTTCCAAAAATAGCTTTTAACTATCAAGAATCACCCTCAAGGATCACGGGTGGCGCGCGGCGCGCGTTTTTCCCGATTCCCGCACTAAAATGCTTGTATCTCATAAAATACTAAGAATTTATTTATTCTATAAAAAGATATAGAATCTAGACTAAGTATTCTTTCTATTAGTCTATTTATTATTTGTAGGTACATGCTTATTATTTAGAATTTTGTCGATAACTCAGTATACAAAAATCGATAACTCATTATACAAAAATGAACCTTGTTGCTTCCGTAATAAAGTCGAACCGAATGTGTACAAAATGGCGGCTAAATGCGTGATTTTGTTACCTGATTATTTCTCGAACTTCAAACCGTTCGATCACCATAGACAAACTTTTAGTAAAGAGGTTCGTTCATTCCGAATCGAATGAGACATAGATTTCAAGCCATAGTGTTCCTTATATTTTAAAAATAAGGTTTCAATTGGTCTGAGGTGTCGAGCCCGTTATAGCATAATGCAATGCACAAATAAAGCGCCTTCAGAATAGTGCTGGGTTAAAACGTCTTTTGGGAAAAACAAAACGAAACGGTTTTTTTTACAAAAAAACTGTTCCAAGAAACTGTTACAAAAAACAGTTTTTACAACTGACTTGACTTGATAACTAAATACTGTGATGAATAAGTAAGCTTTTAACAGAGTAACTTGCTAATTGTAGTTTACCTGACATAATATAAATGATTTAAAACAAATATTAGTTCTAGGGGTACCTACAAATTACCTAATTTTTAGTCTTCGAAATAAAATGAACTTGCCTTCGTAAAAAAAATCGTCTCACTAACACTGTACCTACTCATATTAAAATCATCCATCGATAAATATTTACACACAAATTAGGGAAAACTTTGTAGTTTTGGCGCGAAAACAAAATCAATTACAGCGTCACTCAACTGAACTGCGAAAACAATACTAATTAGAAACTTTGAATGACCTATGACCACCAAAATGGCGGCAACGGTGCAAACCAGTTTGTCTCGCTTACGAAATTTTACGAACAATTATCTACCTTAGTGCATTAGACATACATAATAATTTCCTTCCTTTCCTTGACAATGAAACAGTTTCTTGGAACAGTTTTGACGAACTGTCTTCATCTCACTCACTCAGGTAAGCCGCCTCTGCGACAAAACGAAACGTGAAATAAAACTAGTTCGATCCATAGCTCATAGATTATAGAGTCGTTTTTTCGAGAACAGTTTTGACAAAAAAGCGTTCGTTCGTTTCATGGCAAAACGAGAAGTGAAATAAAAACTACTTCGATCCTTAACTGGTAGATTATAAAGTCGTTTTTACGAGAACAGTTTTCTGATGGGACAGAAAAGCGTTCGTTCGTTTCATGGCTAGTAAGCGTTTTGAGAAAGTGTTTTAGAAAAAAACGCTCAGTACTACTTCAGAATACACGATTGGTAAGTACAAAGTAAATTCCTGGATGTGTATTCAATAAATCTGGAGATTACATGCGTTGGCATGACCTGAGCAACCACGTGGTCTCATTCCGTATAACCTCAGTCCTCTTCCTCTTTTGTTTGCAGGCAAAATCATGTTGTAAAGCTTATAAAAATCAGTTATTTTATGGGAGTACCTTCATAAAGGCGAAACAGGCGTGACAGGTATGTTTCTTGACCAATTATGGCCAAAATAGGCTCTGGCGGGAAATCCATGCTAATAGCTTCTTCTCGTTACAGGATTCCAAAGCGGCTTCGATTTTGTGATGGTTTGGGGCAAGAAGAACATGCCACGCGGCGTTCTCTCTTGGTAAGGATGCCGGAGATACAGAAGACTGCATATTTACCTGCTTCAAGCATTCTGGAATATTATACTTTATTTTTTATTTCCAGATGCGGATATAAATGAAGTTGTTTTAAAACTATTAGGATCGACCAGCTACGAGCCGACCCGCCAGAAAGCAGAAAGCAGTGGTGAACATCACTACGACAGCCAGACCCAACACCTGTGCCCATTGTAAGTCCGAACATAAATTATATGCATGTAGGTAATGAATTTAAAACCTTGCCTTATGCAGAAAGAATGAAGTTGGTTAGTAAAGGAAAAAAGTCTGTGCAATGTGTGCCTCAACAACCACAAGGGGAAATGCAAGTTTCACTTCAAATGCAACATTTGCAAGGAGGCTCACCACACATTACTGCATGATGAATCATCATCATCAAGCCCGGTCACATTGATTTCAAACACACAGACCGATAGGGTCTTATTACCAACTGTAAAAATAAAGCTTTATTCTCAGAACGGCACTGAAGTACATGTGAAGGCGATTTTGGACTCTGCATCCCAGGTATCCCTAGTAACAAGTAAGGTGTTAGATGTGTTAGGGAAAACTCCAAACAAGGATGAAACAAATATTGTAGGAGTCAGCAATGCAAGCAACATTGCCAAATATTCTGTCCCCTCGAAGTGTTCTCACTCCACAAATTATAGGGTGACCATAAACTGTCATGTCCTGGATAAAATAACTTGTAAAATTCCACAGTTCAAAGTAGACATGACAGAAATAAACATACCAAAAGAGATGACGCTGGCCGATGTTGATTTTTATCTAACATCAGAGATCAATATGTTGATTGGAGCCAATGTATTTTTCCAGGCACTGTTGTCGGAGCAACGAGCTTCTATAGAGCAACGAGCTTCGTGGTCTACTAAGCAGCAGCAGCCACGCCTCATCAACACGAGGTTTGGCCATGTCATCGCTGGGGCTTTACCACAGCACACACAAAGGAACTCAAGTAAGGTCTCGCTTCTATGCTTAGATCATTGTAAGGCGGACCTCGAAAATACCTTGCAACAGTTCTTCAAAACTGAAAAAGTCCCTGAAATATTTTCTGAAAAAATATCAGAAAATTATTTTCAAAGCACTATTGTGCACAAAGATAACAAGTTTCAGGTTGACCTGCCTCTAAAATTACCATTGAACGAATTAACGATTCTCTTGGTAACTCATTCGAATATGCCTTCTACCTATAGGTATGTCCTTAGTCTTGAACGGAAGTTACATAAAGGTCCTAACTTGCTTTCAGAATATAAAAAATTCATAAACGGATACGTAGACTTAGGGCATGAGCATTTCGCTTAACGATTTGTTATTAAACGGTCCTCCCGTGCAGAAAGAGCTATTTGATATAATGCTTTTATTCCGTCTGGGTCTCACCTTTTCTACCGACATTCGTCGCATGTTCCGCTGTGTTGCGGTAAACCCGGCGCATACTAGCTTGCAGAATATTTTGTGGAGGGCTGATGTTAATGAGCGTTTGAATACAGTAACTTACGGTCAAAAAAGCAGTAGCTATCTTGCAACCCGCTGTCTACACGAGCTTGCGACAAAATACGAAACAGAGTTTCCTCTAGCTTCTTTTAATTTAAGAAATTGCACCTATGTGGATGACGCTTGCTATGCGCACTCTGACAAGCATGTGGTGATTGAGGCGAAACGGCAGTTGTGTGAGCTACTCGAAAAAGGAAGCTTTTATACCCTCAAGTGGGCTTCAAACTGCAACAATATTTTAGTAGGTATTCTTCTAGCTAGACAAACAGCAGTTTGACGATTTAGATTTACAAAAGAATCTTTTATTCTTAAAAACTTTATTGTGGTGATTGAGGCGAAACGGCAGTTGTGTGAGCTACTCGAAAAAGGAAGCTTTTATACCCTCAAGTGGGCTTCAAACTGCAACAATATTTTAGTAGGTATTCTTCTAGCTAGACAAACAGCAGTTTGACGATTTAGATTTACAAAAGAATCTTTTATTCTTAAAAACTTTAGGCTAACACTTAATGTTGCAAACGATTGCTTTGAGTTTTCATGTCCAAAACCATTTCTAATTAAATCGCTAACCAAAAGGGAAATATTGAGCTACAACCCGGTCACATTATCTCGAGACCTCGCTGGAATGCGAACCTCCGCCCCGTTCTCCTTTCACCTCCCCGCGCTCGCCACGGCGCGTCAGTACGGTTAGCACTTTCGTTGCCGATACGCGTCGACTTGTTTTCGTGGTATATTTTTAAACATTCGAGCGCCGACGCGACGTGACGTGATGACGCCAGGTCTCGAGAAAATGTGACCGGGTTTTACATCTCAAAGTTCTATGATCCGCTAGGCTTCATGTCGCCTGTTATAATGAAGGCAAAATCCTTCATGCTAAAGGTTTGGTGCGAAAATTGTGGCTGGGATCAAGTCCCGCCGCAACTCTTAAAATCTGAATGGCTTTCTTTTGCAAAAAAATTAACAAATATGAAACCTCTCACTATTGAGAGAAATATTCACATTCCAAGCAGTGTCACTGCTGTACAACTTATTGGCTTTCCTGATGCTTCAAGCACGACTGGTTATGGTTGCTGTCTTTACCTTCGGGTGGAAGGCGACTCAGGGAAGGCGACGACTTCTTTACTCTGCTCAAAGTCTCGAATCAACCCCCGCGATAATAAGGCCTTAACTATACCCGTCTAGAACTTAATGCAATGCTATAGGCTTATCCTTGCTCGGTCAGTGACAGGATCGCTCCTTACCAGTACATTTGCATTAATGTACTAGTTCGGACTTCTAGTTCTATTAGTACATTTAGTACCTCACTCACCAACATTTTTGAGTCATACAAATCACCTATTGTACCTTTATCAAGCTAAATAAATTACATCTAGGTATTATTGCAAATATTATAGTCCAGCCAAATTCGATGCTAAATATTCGTAAACAAACCACCTATACTTAGGTAACCTAAAATTTGATTTACTGTCGTGTTTTTTGTACGCATCGTCCATTGCGTGTCGATTTGAGATCTTTGCTGAGAATTTACAGCTAGTTTGCAGCTAGTTTATATATTACTTGTAGTGTTTTTTATGCTAGCAACTTACCAAAACAAAAAAGGAACACAGTTGGATAAAGATGATACCCTAGACTAGACAATTGTGACGGCTTTGAGAACTTTAAAATTTTGCAGCATTATAATGTTAGAATGTATACCTCGACCAAGCTAAGTGTGCACCTCGCTGGAATGCGGCGCCCCGCCCGCGAGGTGCAAACTTAGCTTGGTCGAGTTGTAAAGAACGAATATCTCCATCTCTTTTGCACTACAGTCGATTATCGCTGTATGTCTTTGTTTTTCCTATTCTGTGTTTGTTTTGCAATTCAGTCGGTCAGGTCACACACAGAGGAATAGTGAACTAAAGGAAACATGTACTAGTATGATACTACTGAACTAGAGATCAAAATGCATATCTCCGTCACTTTTAGTACCGCGGATTTATGTGTTGTCTGTTTAAACTTTATGACATAGAAAATAGGGTGTTTTTAGTATAGTGGTTCGGAGATTTCGTGACTGAAGAGCAAGTGAACTAGAGAACTACTAGGAACGAGTTATGCTGAATAGTTCATACTCGTTCACTAGTGGGAACTAATTCATTTTAGTTCATCATTCCTGAACTACACAAGACTACAATGCTATTATTAACAAAGCTTACAACGCGAGTGTATGATACTCTAAAGCTGAAAATAACAATAAATCATGTGTATCTATTTTCTGATTCACAAATTGCTCTTGCATGGATGCTTCCGGTCCATAAGCATATTTTATGGACCGGAAGCGCATGGATAGCCACCGAATGTGTGAAGCTTAATGCGTATGTTGCAAACAGAGTTAAGTTGATTCGAGACTTGACCAATAGATGGCGCTGGTTGTACGTGCACACAAAGGAGAATCCCGCTGTCTTAGCAGAGGAGCTGATCCGGACGAGCTGATTGACTGCGAGTTGTGGTGGTTAGGCCCCCAATTTTTAGGTGAAAGTGAGTATTATTTTCAGTACACGCCGCCACCCGTCACAGATGACTTGCCAGAGGCACAGATATAATAATACTACACTAGTACAGATGCCTCGTCTCATAGTAAAAAATGTGACTCGCTTCGGGCGAGATTTGAGCGGGCCAACCAGTTATTTTTTTAGTTCAATAGATGGCGTAAGACTTGGCCCGCATGAACGAATAAAAAAATACTAGATGTCGACTCATGCAATATTTTAATGACGCCATCTAGTAGTGAGTACACTTGTTTAGAATTTTCTAAAAAGCGTCAATAGATTCCCACGGTTTATTTAATTTGAGAACATAGAACTTATAAAACAGGGACATAATGTCCAACTTCGATGTTTAAGAGTTAATTATAATTGTGTTACCGTACTTCAAAGATGTTGATAGGGTAGTTATTTCATAATCCTACAGCAAGTTTCACAGTTTTACAGTAGTTTTGTGAGGTAGTAGGTACCTAATTAAGGTGGACATCATAGAATGGATCCCTGATGACTAAAAGGATTTTTAGAGGGATAGCGAAAAGGGTAAGAACTAAGAAGAAAGTCCAACTAAAACTAAATATTCGTATTATATACTGAAACCTATATTTTCTTTTAATACTATCATAGTTACGTTGTTATCCACTAAAGTCATTTACAACGGGATAAACAGGGTGAGTTTTTTTAGGGCCACTGAGGAGAAGTCAGAAACGGTGCGAGTTATCGAAAAGTATCGGTGCCCTATTTTCAAAAAAATAACATTTGCATTTGAAAAAGTCAAGTTGTTTTTTAGTTTTATTTTTTTTTGTTTGAGAAAAGTGAGTCTTTGAACTTTCAGATTCTAATCTGAACTTGTAAACAACTGAAAAGTTGAATTTAAATAAAATCAATTTTGTAGGATTTTGATGATTTTCAATACAGCTAGCGTCTTGGGGACGCTTCCGACTCGTATTGATATAGATCAGTTGAGCTACCTGTACATTGTTTGCACCAGTCTGCAGTTAGCTCAATTGTGTCAATTGTAAATCATCATCATCATCATCATCAACCTAAATTAGTCCACTGCTGGACATAGGCCTCCCCTAATGAGCGCCATAGCGCCCTGTCTTCAGCTTGCCGCATCCAGCATCTGCCTGCAGTCTTTCGCAGATCGTCATCCCACCTGGCCGGAGGGCGTCCTACACTACGTTTGCCGAGTCGTGGTCTCCACTCAAGAACACGTTTGCCCCAGCGGTTATCGGTTCTTCGCGAGATATGGCCGGCCCACTGCCACTTCAACTTGCTAATTCTTTGAGCTATGTCGATAACTTTGGTTCTCTGTCGGATGTATTCGTTACGAATTCTGTCCTTCAGAGAGACTCCGAGCATAGCTCTTTCCATAGCTCGCTGAGCGACTTTGAACTGGTGGACCAGCCCTACCGTGAGTGTCCACGTCTCAGCTCCGTAGGTCATGACGGGTAGGACGCACTGATTGAAAACTTTAGTTTTCAAGCATTGCGGTATGGATGACGAGAAGACTCGACGTAGTTTCCCAAACGCTGCCCAGCCTAGCTGGATCCTCCTCTTGGCTTCCTTCTCAAAATTATTTTTACCCAACTGCAGAATTTGCCCAAGGTAAGTATACTCGGAAACAATTTCGAGAAGGTGGCCATGTACGACGACCGGTCCCGGATCAATGAGGCCATTGATCATGACTTTGGTTTCACGGAATACTGAGGACACTGCGAGTACCTAAGTATATCTTAAATTATGGTAAACTACCTGGGCCCTGCGGCTTTGCCCGCGTTGAAATCATACAAATTTAAGATATTTACTGCACGTTACCCTGGGGGTAGTTTTGTAAAAGTAAAAAATACTTAATTCGTTATATACTTTATAGCTTATTGGAACCGAGTTGTGAGTGAATCGAACCAAGGAGTTATAATTTTACATAGAAAATTGACCACCCTGTATACCTCTTGCAATAAATACTAAAGCGTATTTGACTTCTTTATTACTTCGAACACTATCATCACAAAATCTTCATATGCTTCTATTATATCAACAAATCAAACATTATACTCATTTCATCAAAACGTACACACCAGACCTCTCTCTAATTGATTTATATGCAAATTTATTTTTAACTAGCTGCTGCCCGCGGCTTCGCCTGCGTAGTTCCCGTTCCCGTGGTCATTCCGGGATAAAACATAGCCTATGTCCGTCTCCTGGTTCTAAGCTGCCTCCCCGCCAATTTTCAGCCAAATCGATTCAGCCGTTCTTGAGTTATAAATAGTGTAACTAACACGACTTTCTTTTATATATATAGATAGGTATTTTCAAATATTTCGTTATTGATTCCTGGTAGACAATTTGTTTCCTGCAGCCAACGTTGTATTGTTAATGGTGCTGCTAATGTTATCCCTGAATTGATCATAAATTTATAAGCAGCTGGTGAGGACATGCAAAAGTCCGATAGCTTGCCAAAAATCGATCGAATAAGAAGGAATGCAAGTTCAGTTGTAGAAATCTAGCCGGGTCACTAAAATATCACTGACTAGCTGCATTCTTACAACCCGTTGTCCTATTACCCGTTTTACCGTAGAAATGAAGCATTTTCCCGCGGTAAAAATGTTCATCAGAAATAATGTGGGCTTCTAATGGTAAAAGAATTTTTCAAATCGGTCCAGTAGTTTCGGAGCCTATTCAATACAAACAAACAAACAATCAAATCTTTCCTCTATACTTATTATTAGTATAAATACAAATACAAATATTTATTCAAGTAAACTTAAATTAATTTACATAGCATGGGTTTGGAATCCTCTTTTACGTATAGAGATACCTGTATTAGAGGGTTCCGCTCTTCCGTAATATACAGTTATAATAATATTGGAAGGTGCGTATTTGAATAATTAAAACTAGAAAGATAATAATGCTTTACAAAAGTTTGGTAGCATGTGATTGTATGGTGTGTGCCTGTGTGCCTGTGTGTGTGTGTGTGTGTGTGTGTGTGTGTGTGTGTGTGTGTGTGTGTGTGTGTGTGAGTGAGTGTATGTGTGTGTTAGTGTTTTGTGCACGTTTGTAAGTGTATTTGTGTTATGTGCATGTGTGTATTGTGTGCAAGTGTGAGTGCCTAGCATGTTGAGTTTGTTTATATGTTACGAAACACTTTACAAAAGTTTTTCAGTTTCTTCGTAGTTTAGAGTTAATAGCCATTTATTTAGGGATTTTTTGCATTCATAATATAGGGTAGATTTTTAAGGTTTTGTTTATTGCGTTGTAGAGAAAGGCAGATTGCTTGACATATTGTCGCGACGCAAACCGGGACCGAGTAGAGATTTTAGGAGCTACTTGTTCACTTCTTCGCAGTAGGTATAGAAAAACTCTCACATAACAAACGGCAGGGTAGACGGACGGATACAGTGCAAAGAACATCAAATCAACAAACAAAGTGACGAAGTAACGACCTCCGTGGCGCGGCGGGCGAAGGTCCGCCTGCGACGCAAGAGGTTGCGGGTTCGATTCCCGCCTCGGAACAAATTTGTGTACGATCTGTAGAAATTTGTTCCGTTGGTCTGGGTGTTTTCTATGTAAAAAATATCTATGTATATAATGTATTAAATATATCAGTTATAACACAAGCTTTGAGTAGCTTACTTTGGGGCTAGATGGTGCTGTGTGGTTTGTCCAGCCTGATTTATAAAAAAAATATGATTAATAAAAAAAAAGTAAAGCCTCTACCCCACAGCCGCGATATTGAAGCGCGTCTCTCTGTTGCGCAATTTGTTGCGATATTTGTTTGCAGTACACTTTGTACTAACACGCATACGATCTTCCACACTACTGCGATTTTATCGACTTGATAGAAGTTGGTCGGCGCGTATATGTATAAAGAAGGGAGCTTAGTCATACTAAGAGAGCCTAACTCTCCACCGTTGTCATGGCCGATGGCCAGAATCATAAAAGTATACCCAGGCAAAGACAACAAAGTCCGCGTTGTAGATGTCATTACTCCCAATAAAAAGTGTTTAGAAGATCTCTGCATTTTGCCTTTAGAATAAGATTTTGAGTTTATGAGCTCGTTATAAAGTTGTGTTTGTTTTAAGTTAAGCTTTTTTAAAGCAATGTAAGATAACTTACTATAGAATAAGTTTCATAATATGTAAAATGCCGTATGGAACGGACACCCGCGAACAACAATTTTGCGCCATGAGTTGTTGCCGGTCGGCAACAACTCATTTAGTCGTTCGCCTGCGCCCATAGCGACACCGCATGCGAATAAAACCAAGATATAAATGCCGTCTTGCTTGTTAAAAACGTCTAAAAATGAATGAACTTCGAATAAAAAAGATAGTGGCTTGACTTATCATCGGTTAATAAACAGAATATCAACTAAAATCAACCAAAATTAATTTTTGTAAATTATTTTCTATTGTACCTGACATTTAGTTTGAAAATCATAGATTATGAAAAGTGATTCGTACAGACGGGATGTGTAGGTACCTTACCTACTAAGGGTTGGTGACAAAGGTTTAACTGATTATTATTTTTAACTCGTTTTACTCATCCTATGCCGTCTGTCTGATCATCAACAGTAGTTACCTACTGTAGGTATCTTTCGCAAACGTCATTATAAACTAAAGCTGTATTACACCTATATTAACGTCTGAATAAATATCTTAAGCTTTATAAATTTGTAATAGATCGATTGGCGACCTCTGTGGCGTGGTGGGCGAAGGTCGGCCTGGGATGCAGGAGGTGGGATCGATTCCGGCCTTGGGACAGATAGATGTGATAAAGTGTGGGGTCTAGTTAGTGCAAGTACCTATGTACGTATGTACCTACTTGTTGGGTAAAATACCAATTTATTTTAAAAACTATGATTTAACGCTCAACAATTCATTTTAATTAACTGTAAATATTTTCATGTTTTAATAGCTACTTAAAATTCAGTTTTGCATGCACAATAGCTGTCTGAAGTGTCCCTCCTGCTGTGAAAAAATCTATAAGAGCGCTGCAGCGAATACGAGCGAATAGGGTGGGGTCGAGCGCGCCCCGCGCAGGCAGTTTTTTAGTAACCATATTTTAACTATTTTACTACTTTTTTGTGATTTGTGCATCTACTTATTTTTTAGATTTTTTGTACAAGATGCTTTAACAATGAAGCATCTTGTACAAACCTACTTTATTATGTCTGTAGGCGATCGGATAAAACCACGTCTTATTTTACAGATGAAGTTCGTGTGCAGGCAGGAACAGTGCGTATTTCGAAAATAATTGAGTATTAGAATTTGTCACGAAGCCACATTGAGTGGGCTATCGTTCTCGACTTCTTGCAAAGTAACAACTAGCTACATGGTTGGAAAAAAAAGAAAATATAGTTTTTATATGAAATTTCTGCGTACATCCACAATTTTTTGATTGAAAGACGAAGAAATTAACCAAACATCGGAAGATATTGTAGAACTTGGCGATAAAGTTAAAAGTTTCGGGAGCGACAGCGAAGACGGAAGTTTTTAGACCAATAAGCGTAGAACCAAAGGCAAAAGGCAATAATACCCGCCAAGGAAAAGGTTCTGTTACTTCTGACGAGGATAGAAATAAAACTAAGCCTGTAAAACGTTCACCAACGTCCAGACCCAGACGTTCTACCAGACGTTCTACTAAGCAGAAGGCATGTCCTTGTGCCAATGATTCTTTGAACATAAATAAGCTTAAACAGTTCCTAAAAGTATTTACAAACGGGCCTGAAGCGAATGATTTTGATGCTTCTGTACTCACACAGAATATGCCTTCTGATGAAGAGAAAACTAATTCCAGCGCGCAGTACTATTACAGACTAATGAGATTCGTGAAAACAGAGACGACAATCGATGAAATTATAGAAATACAAGACAGTTCTTCAGTATTCGATGAACAGTCGGATAAATCTATATAAATCCACCGATGGTATTACAGCTCACTGCGACGATGAGGAACTGCCTCCAGCTATAGAATCCCTTGAAGAGACCATACAACCACGAGAGCCTGCCGGCTTGGAACCAGCAATGAAGGACTACTACATGAAACTTACAAAATTGACATACGATTCTTCAAGAGACTCTTTGGAATCGAATGAATGCGCTGAAAGGACAAGCGAAATTGATAATACTAGTGCTGGATACCCTGTAGTGTGGCTGAACCTAGAGGATATTAGCAAATGGAAGTCACGGCGTCACGCGTTCGGACACCAACAGTCCACAAGCATGCTCGAAAATAATATCTGCTAAAAACATTAGCGAAAAACCAAGCAGTGCTAAATCAAGTGTTGAAAACGCACCAAGACTTAAAACTAGAACTGCGAAAATATCTAAACTTGTTAATACAAGGACTCGAGTCGGAGTTAATACAAAAAGTACTTCTAAACAAGTCAAAATCTTTGGTTCTAAATCCATTACAACGACTGCTGAAATTCACAAACCAGTAGAAACAATTACTGAACTGATCGATAGCGATACATAGCAACCAAGACCTAAAAAGCCTAAGATTATGGAACCAATTAAAAGAAACACCAAACCAGCTCCTTCTAAAACAGCTGCAAGGAAATCAATGATATCTCCAGTAAAACTATTAGGAGACTCCACGCGCATTAGAAGCCGGAAAAAGTTCACTCGATGAAAATGACACCAACTTGAGAACCACCAACGTGCTCTCAAAATCAAAGGAATCACAGATACGCAAATCAAAATCTAATGTATCGAAAGCAGTTACCATTACAACAAGAGGAACATCAAAGCCAGAAACACCAGAAATACGCAAACGTAAATGCAAGTCGCTTAGTTTAGGTGTGTCTAAATTGAAAAGTGTTGAAACACAAACAAGTTTCGAGAAGGTCAAGCCAAGCGACTAGCCAAAAAATTATGAAATTGAGCCTCAAAGACTGTTTGATAACACAATAAATGAGACACTTTCAACGGACCTGCATCGAACATCGAACAAGGTGTTGGAAGATGTCGCCTTGGCTAGAAGTGGATCCAGTTCGTCCAGTGTGAACGATGTGTTCGAGAAAGCAGGCCCAGTTATCGAAGGTGAGCCTGTTTTAAATAATTTTATAATACACCTGTTCAGTAAGTTGGTTATTCCTTTTCCAAAAGGTAGAAAGTACGTCATGGCAGGCGTACTAAAATGAATGGAATTTCATTTCTAAACGTCATAATATGATAAATTAGGTGGCGGCGGTAGTGTACCTAGGGGCGCCTTAAATTGCGACCGCTACGGCTTGAGCATTAAGATCTTATTGCAAACACTTTCAATGGACCTGCATCGAACAAGTGAAGTTATGCATAGCCGATCGCCGTGCCGTGCCGGCTTAGAATTTGCACAAACCCAACTCTTCCCGCGGGTGTCGTAAGAGGCGACTAAGGGATATCCACCGGATGCGGGCAGCAGCGCCTGCAGTACAATTCTACGACCAACCTGCGATCCCCAACCCGCAAAGTGAGGTGCTTATGAGGGGGAGGCCTACGTCTAGCAATGGACCACTATATATTATGCTGTTGAGGTTGAGGATGCATAGCTGCTCTGAAAAGAATAATTATTGACTTGTCGGTTTATTTTCAGATCCAACATTGACGCTTAAAGACAAAATAAAGAATTTGTTGGAAAAAGCGAACCAAACAAAATCAGCTTTAAGTAAAAAGTAAGTATCTCATGATAAATTTTATTTGTGGAACCAATCCAAACCAATCCCACTAATATAAATGCGAAAGTTTGGATGGGTGGATGTTTGTTACCTCTTCACGCCCAAATTACTGAACGGAAGGGTATGAAATTTTGCATATAAGTAATTCTAATCATGGAATCAAATATAGGCTACTTTTTATTCCATAAATCAGTTACCATAGGATTGAAATCACCTTTAAACGTTTCCATAGAAAAAACGCGTACGAAGCCGCGAGCATAAACTAGTCAAAAATAAGCTGGTGGTCCCACCAAAATAAACTCACTATTGCACTACCAGTGTGTCTGCTATCTTTCTGGGTCTGAAGTCTCACTCAGTTTGCACAGTGTAGAAAGAGATACCTTATATTTCAACGCGGAAAGACCGCTGATAGCCATCTACCGCTTTCACGGAATAGTACAAGTTAAAATGAACTTTATAACGTTGCATTTAGAATCAAAGATTTATTTTTTCTTGGCCCAGAAAGAAAGGGCAGAAAACCTAATGTAATTATTATGCCTTTGTTTTTGCCAAAAACCCTGTTTAACTAATCACTAATGTATTGTGATGTATGTTTATGTTATCTAGTACCCAATGTACCCATAACACAAGGTGCTGCTAAGACGATTTAGGGGGGGAGGGAGGTCGAACATGTCTTATTTTTTCTTACAAGGGGGTGGGAGGGACTCTCGATAGTTCTTACGTGATCACAAAAAACCAAAGGTTTACAACCAAACCAAAGGTTTACAACCAAAAAATAAAAATTATTAGTACCTTTGTAAGTACCCAAAAACATCATAAAAATTACAAAAATTGTTACTTTGAAAATAAACATTAAAATAAACCAAACGTGTATTCATTATTTCCGTTAGATTCTTACGTAATAATAATAAATATTAAACAGGGGGGGAGGGGGTCGACCAATTCTTATATTTTTTTATAATAGGTAGGGGGGAGGGGTTCAAAAACTAGCAAAAAATAGTCTTACGTAATGAATGGCCCCTTATCAGGGCGAGGCCTGCGTCCAGCTGTGTTGACAAATGTAGGCTTTTGTGGTGTGTGGTGATACCGATGATAATCGATTGTCTATTCTTTCAGACACCATGAGTCATGACCTAATTCAAACAAGCCAAATTGAGCTCGAAGAAGTGTTCGTGCAAATAACAAAGTAAGTAAAAGTAAACAAATGCCAACAACACCAAAACTCGTACTAAGCATACCTGTAAATTTGCCTCACCTTTTAAGGGTAGCTAGGTACCTTTTCTTTTGTAGTTAGAAGGTTTCGTTCTTAGGAACCTTCTATTTTATCTTGAAGATAAAAATATTGCCATTTTTAGATTTTTGAAAATAAAAAGTGTTCGCCCACAAAATGACAATTGTCAATAAAAAAACAAGTTTATCTTTATCTTAATCGACTCTATTTCCAACCAGGAACACTTTTCCCAAAGTAACTTACCAAATCAAATCGAAAGCTTTGGCAATAATTTAAAAAAACAATTCCCATACATTTTTCTAAGAAGCGCCATTCGCCGCAACAGTCATGCTTACCATTCGAAATATGAAAGCAATTTGTTCTAAATTAAAATTGTTTATTTGTTATTAAACCTTATTGGTAGAATGATATACCTAGGGTTACCTACATTTTTCAGGGAAAAACAAAAGCCTAAATATAGGTAGGTATTTTATGGAAAAAGTGAAAATAAACAAAGTAACTATTAATTACTTATTTATTTTATAAAAACTGTATTTCTTGGCACTTCTCTCACTTTTTAATATTTTTTTGTTTATGAAAGTGTCATAAGATATAATCTGACATTCAATTTTCAAATTTATATAGATTATAAGTTCAATTTTATGGTTTCGAGATCGAAGATCGGTTTCGAAACCCATAAGGTCTCGCTTTGTCTGTCCTTTATTTCCTTCCTTAATAACTCGGCAACTACAGAAGCGATCAACTTGAAATTTAAAAAAATCAAACCCCCTCTTTTTGACCATATTTCAAAAAGTATGAAACCTACAGAAATCCACCGGATGCGGGCAGCAGTTTACTTCTGAATGTTTATGTAGGTGTGTTTTTGCTTGCCCCTCCCTTTAGGTCTCACAGTATACCCTATATTGTGAGACCTAAATAAAGGGAGTGGTTCGCCTCACCGCCGTCTACAGCGTCCACGTCTTCAATCATTCATGTAAGTTAACTTACATATTTATTTGTATTTTGTATTGAACAACTAATACGATTTAAATTACAGTAGTGACTTATTATGACTTACTATGACGACCTCAGTGGCGCAGCGGGCGATTTGAATAATTAAAACTAGAAAGATAATAATGCTTTACAACAGTTTGGTAGCATGTGATTGTATGGTGTGTGCCTGTGTGTGTGTGAGTGTATGTGTGTGTTAGTGTTTTGTGCACGTTTGTAAGTGTATTTGTGTTATGTGCATGTGCAAGCGTGAGTGCCTGCCTAGCATGTTGAGTTTGTTTATATGTTACGAAACACTATCCAAAAGTTTTTCAGTTTCTTCGTAGTTTAGAGTTAATAGCCATTTATTTAGGGATTTTTTGCATTCATAATTATTCATAGGGTAGATTTTTAAGGTTTTGTTTATTGCGTTGTAGAGAAAGGCAGATTGCTTGACATATTGTCGCGACGCAAACTGGGACCGAGTAGAGATTTTAGGAGCTACTTGTTCACTTCTTCGCAGTAGGTATAGAAAAACTCTCACATAACAAACGGCAGGGTAGACGGACGGATACAGTGCAAAGAACATCAAATCAACAAACAAAGTGACGAAGTAACGACCTCCGTGGCGCGGCGGGCGAAGGTTCGCCTGCGACGCAAGAGGTTGCGGGTTCGATTCCCGCCGCGGAACAAATTTGTGTACGATCTGCAGAAATTTGTTCCGTTGGTCTGGGTGTTTTCTATGTATAATAAAAAAATCTATCTATGTATATAATGTATTAAATATATCAGATAACTAGTACCCATAACACAAGCTTTGAGTAGCTTACTTTGGGGCTAGATGGTGCTGTGTGGATTGTCCAGCATTATTTATTATTTAGTATTTATTATTATAATTAAAAATTAAATAAAATGAAAATAAGTTATTGTCACAATCATGATTAAATTAGTCAAATAAATAATTTGAATTATCGTTTATTAGGTAACAATATTGAATAACACAAATACAATAAATAGATTTAACAGGTCAAGTTAAAATTATATTTATTTATTTACCTATATATTAATAATAACTATACCTACAACGTTACTGGTTAAGTCGACCTAGATCCTTGAGGGGGTTGTAGTTTCCAGGGCTGTCTTAGGCCATGCCGGGGCCCCGAGGCACACAATATTTTGGGGCCCCATTGGAAACTAAACTAAAACCGGACAAGTGCGAGTCGACTCGCATAAGGAGGGTTCCGTTGCATCGTAGAAAGTTATTTTGTTGTTTTGCGAATGAAGACCAAAAGAAGTTGGTTGTCATCGACCTGTAGCGCTTGGTAGGACGATTATCGCGACTGTGAAATGGGCGACGCGGAACGTTGCCTGAACAAAACACCCAGTACACTAAAATTTCTTATCATTATGTTGTAGTTCTTGTGCGGCTACAAGAACTCTACAATTTATATTTCTTTCAATACTTTTATGGATGAATCCAGTATTTTCTACTCTTACCTTACGTTGACGTCTTCTGTTTCTATAAAAAGAAAAACTGCAAGTGCTTCTTCGTTATTGGAATTGCTCGACATAACGTCCGTCCACAAATAACGAGTCTGCAGAAATGATGAATTTGTTAATTTTTCAGTAGCATAATATGCGAGCGTCGGGTAGCGAACAAGTATCCAACTAGTATCGTATCCTACAAGTATTGTTATGGGAGAAAGGCTTTAGTATTTTATGCTTCTCTAAGAGAGGCTTGCATGACTGTAATAGGCCCGCTCTAAAGACGCTTAACCAATTCTTAAACTGTTTATTTTTACAGAACGCACGCCATGCTCGAATCCTTTAAGAAAGAGTTCAAAGAGTGGATGAGAGAGAATTAGTCCTCTGGACTAATTTCTCCTTACTATAAAAATGTGTCTGGCAATCCTGAAATCCAGCTGTTTTGGGGTGTGATACGGTGCGTACGGACCATAAGTTATTTTTGATTAAATTTTATTTAAAAAAAATGTTCCTTATGATTAAAAATAACTTAAACTAAATTATTAATTATTAATATTATTAATTAAAAATAAGTTAAACTTATGATTAAAAATTAAATAAAATTAAATGAAAATTACTTATTGTCACAATCATGTTTAAATTAGTCAAATAAATAATTTGAAGGCCTGTGCCCCATGTGCCCTTATGGTAAAGATGGCACTGGTAGTTTCCAATGAAACACGAGACCCCAAACTTAATCTTTTTCGAGATATCGGGCACTTTTTTTTTAATTACCATTTTTATCTATTACTACGTTTTTTGTGATTTGTGCATCTACTTTTATTTTAGATTTATTGTACAAGATGCTTTTGTTGTACAAACCTACTTTATTATGTCTGTAGGCGATCGAATAAAACCACGCCTTATTTTACAGATGAAGTTCGTGTGCAGGCAGGAACAGTGCGTATTTCGAAAATTTGATTGAAAGACGAAGAAATGAACCAAGAAACGGAAGATATTGTAGAACTTGGCGAGAGCGACAGCGAAGACGAAGTTTTTAAACAAAAAGCGTAGAACCAAAGGCAAAAGGCAATAATACCCTCCAAGGAAAAGTTACTTCTGACGAGGATAGAAATAAAACTAAGCCTGTAAAACGTTCACCAACGTCCAGACCCAGACGTTCTACTAAGCAGAACGCATGTCCTTGTGCTTCTTTGAACATAAATAAGCTTAAACAGTTCCTAAAAGTATTTACAAACGGGCCTGAAGCGAATGATTCTGATGCTTCTGTACTCACACAGAATATACCTTCTGATGAAGATAAATCTAATTCCAGCGCGCAGTTCTATTACAGACTAAAGAGATTCGTAGATTATCATAACGCAGAAAAGGCTCTCCCAACTAAACCGAACCAAACAGTAGCTGAAGTGAAAACAGAGACGACAATCGATGAAATTATAGAAATACAAGACAGTTCTTCAGTAATCGATGAAAAGTCGGGTGAAACTGTATCCACCAATGGTATTACAGCTCACGGCACCGATGATGAACTGCCTCCAGCTATAGAATCCCTCGATGAGATCATACCACCACGAGAGCCTCCCGACTTTGAACCAGCAATGAAGGTCTACTCCATGAAACTTACAAAATTGACATACGATTCTTCAAGAGTCTCTTCGGATTCGGAATCGAATAAATGCGCTAAAAGGACAAGCGAAATTGATAATACTAGTACTAGATACCCTGTAGTGAAACTAAAGCGGCTGACGGATGAGTATATTAGCAAACGGACGTCACGGCGTACTTCTGACACCGACAGTCCACAAGCAAGCTCGAAAATAATATCTGCTAAAAACATAAGCGAAAAACCACGCAGTGCTAAATCAAGTGTCGAAAACGCACCAAGACTTAAAACTAGAACTGCGAAAATATCTAAACTTGTTAATACAAGGAGTCTAGTCGGAGTTAATACAAAGAGTACTTCTAAACAAGTCAAAATCGTTGGTCCTAAATCCATTACAACGACTGCTGAAATTCACAAACCAGGAGAAACAATTACTGAACTGATAGATAGCGATACATAGCAACCAAGACCTAAAAAGCCTATGATTATGGAACCAATTAAAAGAAACACCAAACCAGCTCCTTCTAAAACAGCTGCAAGGAAATCAATGATATCTCCAGTAAAACTATTAGGAGACTCCACGCGCATTAGAAGCCGGAAAAAGTTCACTCGATGAAAATGACACCAACTTGAGAACCACCAACGTGCTCTCAAAATCAAAGGAATCACAGATACGCAAATCAAAATCTAATGTATCGAAAGCAGTTACCATTACAACAAGAGGAACATCAAAGCCAGAAACACCAGAAGTACGCAAACGTAAATGCAAGTCGCTTAGTTTAGGTGTGTCTAAATTGAAAAGTGTTGAAACACAAACAAGTTTCGAGAAGGTAAAGCCCAGCGACGAGCCAAAAAATAATGAAATTGAGCCTCAAAGACTGTTTGATAACACAATAAATGAGACACTTTCAACGGACCTGCATCGAACATCGAACAAGGTGTTGGAAGATGTCGCCTTGGCTAGAAGTGGATCCAGTTCGTCCAGTGTGAACGATGTGTTCGAGAAAGCAGGCCCAGTTATCGATGGTGAGCCTGTTTTAAATAATTTTATAGTACACCTGCTCAGTAAGTTGGTTATTCCTTTTCCAAAAGGTAGAAAGTACGTCATTGCAGGCGTACTAAAATGAATCGACGGAAAACTCAATGGAATTTCATTTCTTAACGTAATAATATGATAAATTAGGTGGCGGCGGTAGTGTACCTAGGGGCGCCTTAAACTGCGACCGCTACGGCTTGAGCATTAAGATCTTATTGCAAACACTTTCAATGGACCTGCATCGAACAAGTGAAGTTATGCATAGCCGATCGCCGTGCCGTGCCGGCTTAGAATTTGCACAAACCCAACTCTTCCCGCGGGTGTCGTAAGAGGCGACTAAGGGATATCCACTGGATGCGGGCAGCAGCGCCTGCAGTACAATTCTACCACCAACCTGCGATCTCCAACCCGCATGGGGGGGGGGGTGAGTTGCTTATGAGGGGGAGGCCTACGTCTAGCAATGGACCACTATATATTATGCTGTTGAGGTTGAGGATGCATAGCTGCTCTGACAAGAATAATTATTGACTTGGCGGTTTATTTTCAGATCCAACATTGACGTTAAAAGACAAAATACAAAATTTGATAGAAAAAGCGAACAAAACAACAACAGCTTTAGGTAAAAAGTAAGTATCTTACATTGAGTTGTAAGTAGTTAGATTAGCTAAACCAAACCAAACAAAAAATGTGTCGCATCTTGATGACAGCGGGCGTGCCTGCGCGGGGCGCGCTCGACCCCGCCCACAAGTATTCGCTGCTGCGCTCTTATAGATTTTTTCACCGCAAAAGGGACACTTTAGTTCAGACAGCTATTGTGCATACAAAACTGAATTTTAAGTAGATATTAAAACACGAAAATATTTACAGTAAATTAAAATGAATTGTTGAGCGTTAAAATCATTGTTTTTAAAATAAATTGGTATTTTATCCAACAAGTAGGTACATAGGTACTTGCACTAACTAGACCCCTCACTTTATCACATCATCGCAGGAGGTGGGTTCGATTCCCGCCTTGGGATACCAAGGCGGGAATCGAACCCACCTCCTGCGTCCCAGGCGGACCTTCGCCCACCACGCCACAGAGGTCGCCAATCGATCTAGGTATTACAAATTTATAAACCTTAAGATATTTGTTCAGACGACAATATACCTACCTAGGTATAGTACAGCTTAAAGCTCGATTACACGTTACGGTGCACCGTCAACGGTAAGAGTTAGGAAGCTTAAAACGGAAGGTGTAATCGCTGTTAGGAAGAAAGGATGCCGATACCGGAAGACCGTGCGCTCCCGGCCGTCCTAACTTCCTAATTGCCGGTGCACCGGCAAATGTAATCGCTGACAGAAAGACCGGCCGCTCAGTCGCGCGAGGCGTTTATTGTGAGCGGACGTGCATCAGCGAGCCTTGCGTGCAAAAATGACTTCGCAAAAGGAAAAGGATGTATTGTCCAATGTTCTAGAACTGTATAAAGACATGCCTTACTTATGGAACAAACAAAATCCTCTGACTCTAACGAATGCAAGATAAATATAGGATATATAGTATATATAATATAAGGAGAACCCGGCAGATCTTGTTTCTCGCGGGGTGAAGGCTGATTCTATCAGCGGGGCCTCTTTATGGTGGTCAGGGCCGCCCTTCTTACGTGAGTCAGTGGAAAACTGGCCTAAAATGCCTAATGATTCTCAGAAACACGACCTACCGGATCTCAATTCATGTTTACTTATAAATGATGATTCAAACAAGAACGATGACAACTTATTTACAAATCTTTTATCTAGGTAATCAAAATTTACTCACTTACAAAGAATAATTGCGTACGTACCTACATAGATTCATTCATAATTGTAAAAACAAATCAAGTAAATATACCGGTCATCTTTCTTGCGATGACTTAAATAAATCGTATAATTTTATCTTGCATTGCATACTGCCCAGTTAGAAATGTTTCCCGATGAATATCGTATTTTGAAGTCAGGAAACTCTTCGTCTAAGAAAAATAGATTAATAGCATTGACCCCGTTTCTAGATAACAATGATATCTTGAGAGTAGGTGGCAGGCTAGATAACTCGGCTTATAGCTACGACATAAAGCATCCTATTTTGCTTTGTAGCAAACATCACATCACAAAATTCACATGTATCACTTGAGACTTTTACATGCTGGACCGCAGTTATTGCTATCCAACATTCGTCAAGCTTATTGGCCTTTAGGAGGGAGGAACTTATCTAAATCTATTGTGAAAGGTTGCATAAAATGCTTTAGGTTCAAAGCCAGTAATGTTCAACCTATTATGGGTCAGTTAATAGAATCAAGAACTTTACTTGAATTTCCCTTTTTACACTGTTGTGCAGATTATTCAGGCAGTATTTTGATAGCCAATCGTAAAGGTCGAGGTTGCAAGCTGATTAAATCTTACTTGTGTATCTTTGTCTGCTTGTCTGTAAAGGCTGTACACTTGGAGCTCGTTACAGATCTTACCACGGAAGGTTTTATGGCTGCCTTAAATCGGTTTGTCGCTCGTCGAGGTAAGCCGCAAAGTATCACCTCGGATAACGGCACAAATTTCGTAGGCGCTTGCAATGAATTGCGTCGTTTTCTGCAAGACTCAAGTAGTCAAATTAGTTCTGAGGCTGCCCAACAGGGAATTAAGTTCAATTTTGTTCCCAGTTATACACCCCATTTCAACGGTATGGCTGAAGCAGCTGTTCGTTCAACCAAGCATCACCTTCGTAGGCTTCTCCAACTTACTCACTTCACATAATAATATGAAGAAATGCAAACATGTTTGACTCAAGTTGAAGCCGTACTTAACTCCCGTCCTATCACTGCCCTAAGCTCTGACCCTTCCGACTTCACACCTCTCACTCCTGCTCATTTCCTCATAGGACGACCACTTTTGTCTGTTCCACAGCCGCAGGTGTCACAGAGAATCACGTGCCTTGAGAGATATAAGAGAATCGAATACGTCAAGCAACATTATTGGGCTCGATTCTCCAAAGAATATATCACGTCCTTACAGCAAAAAACAAAATGGCCTACTTCTACAAGCGAGCTCAAATTAGGTTCCCTAGTTCTAATCAAGGACAAAGCCTTACCTCCACTGCGCTGGTTACTAGGACGCGTGGAAGCCGTTTACCCTGGACCAAGGGACCGAGTCTCAGTAGCCGACTTGAGAAACAAGGGTGGGACAATCATTCGAAGGGCCTTTAACAACATTTGTCCCCTTCCAGAATTCTGTTGAATGCCTGCCTATCTACCTGCTTCAACCCGGGGAGTATGTCTGAGACAACTGCTTCGAATCCCCACCACGCCGGCCCAGCCGCCGACACGAGCCGACCGGCGCCGAACGAACCAACGGTCCACCTGCGCCGACGACGCCACATTCTCTTACGGCCGCCGACTGATGTACTCGCATTACTTTGTCTACGAATACAGCCCCTTGATACGTTCACACGTCTTTAATTTTACTATATCGAAGATTACACAAAACACCTTTAGTACATTACATGTATATATAATCGACAAACGTTCGAAACCCTCGGCGCGCGAGTTGCACTCGCACTTGAAGTTCTTGTTTATCAAAGTTTTTCTTTCTTCGCGCCATTTCTAATCTACCGAAAATATTTTTCTGTCTTCTTTCTGTGGATACCGAAGTGGTAGTAATTGAAAGCAGGAGTCAAATTAGTTTACATAGACTTGGTTAGTTATTTTCCGTTTTTAAAAATATGCTGCCATTTTTGGTCTGTTTGTTCTATCTTTAAACTCCCTACAGTCCTTTAACTAGGCAAAGATTTCATTTAATATTGTTATTTCAGAGTAAAGGTCGTCCATTTCGATACTCAATTTTTGTAAAATTATAACTTCTAATATTATTTCACACTCAGTAAATGAAATCTCCTGTTTTAAATTGAAATTTTGAACTTAGCATAACCAATGGCTTTCACCAAAATCAAACCATTTATTAAGATAGGCTTCATCATATCACACTATCACATCACACTATTCACACTAATATTATAAATGCGAAAGTTTGGATGGATGGATGGATGTTTGTTACCTCTTCACGCCAAAACTACTGAATGGATCGGGCTGAAATTTTGCATACAGGTAATTCTAATCCTGGAATCAAACATAGGCTACTTTTTATCACATAAATCAGTTCCCATGGGATAGAAATCACCTTGAAACGTTTCCATAGAAACAACGCGTGCGAAGCCTCGGGCATTAACTAGTTTGTCAATAAATACCCAAAAATACTTTTGAATTTCATAAGTTTCTATGGGTGATTTTACTTCAAAAGATAACCAAAAAATTTATCTTTTCTTCGTTGTTCTAGTGCTATTTTTAAATTTGACATAATATTGTACACATCTAAGACAAGTAACATTTATTGTCTTCAAGTTGTTTAACAGCTATCAGAAAGTTATGTAACAAAACGGCTCGCAAAATGCAAGAAGATTTGAACAACTTTATTGGTGTGCGTTACTGGGGCGGCAAGTTGACTCGGATCAAGATGAATATATATAGAAAAATCAGAGCGCTATGTCCTGTAAATGTGCCCAAAAAATTAAATTTGTGCGCCCTATGGTTTCAGAGTAATTCGAGAAAATAAGATTCCGCTGCAGTAACGCCTGAAAACGTTACTGCAGCGGCAACATTTTTAAATATTAGCCTTAGCCAAATTTAAAGTAGCTTAAAAGATAGCTTAGATTTGTGCACCTCATGGGCCGAGCAGCGGCATTTGTGCGCCCTGTGGTTTTTGAGATATTGCAAATGCCGCTGCAGTAACGTTTGCAGTTTTCCGGAACGGCTAAATGAACAAGTATGGTTTTTGGTGAGGAAGTATGGTATAATTTGAGCCAATTTTGTGCCCTAGTTGTTTTCTAAAATAAATGCATGGTGTATGAGATAGAAGAGTTTTTCTGAAAATCAAAAACAGCCGCTAGCTCATGAACTACATCAGGAAGGCGCTCTGTGATTGCATTGGCTGATGCCTATTAGGAATACGTATCTTCTGACAAAATTGTGAAACCCTACATCAAATTTTCGATGAAATAAATCAATTTTATCACTGAAAATGGTTTACTTATTTCGAGCCTTAAATAAGGAAGTTTTTAACAAGATACAACTTTAAATGATTTGCCAAAAATCAGAGCGCATATTCAAATAAACGCACACTGAATTTCAGCTTTCTACACCCTTTAATTACCACATAATAAATAAAAACAGCCTGAGGGGAACTTTTAGACAGTTATCCGACCAAATACGAAAGGCCATAAAAAAGCGGCCGCTCAATACTTCAAGCCAACATCCTTAAATCGGTAGCTTTGTCATGTTTAAAATTAGGTACACTTGCGTAGACAAGTTTTATTGTGGGATAGAAGCATCTTTATCATTGGTCGTGGTCGACATTCATTTCAGTCAATAACATGTTAAAAGGCCGTAAGTACCTACAGCAACAATTATTTTGTTTTTTTTGCAAGTGTATTGCGTTTTATTTTCTTTCGTACATTATACCTAGGTACTTTCGTTAACATAATAGGTACCTACAATAAATTTTCGTAATCGTAATCTATTTTAATTAATCCGCTGTATTCATCTTATTTATCTGTAGGTACCTAGGTATCCAATGTAGGTATCCAATACTCTCGTCGTCGGAGGTCCGAAAAGACGAAAGCATTGGATAGGTACAGAGACTACTGGATTCGATTGTTTGTTACAGTATTATTGATAAGACAATATTCTCGTTCTCGACACTCGAGTTCCATAGAATACATACCTTCCCACGTCTGTTCAATGATGAATGAGATTTAGCGCGTTATAATTATCGAAAATGCAGTTCAGAAATTACACGTGAATAGAATACAAGAATAATGTGAAAACACAGATTTTAGGTAGGTAGGCTTAATTTTGATGTAAGGTCGACCGGGGTCAGTAGTAACACGGGGCAAGAGTAACATTGCGAATATCTCCACTACTAGGCTACCTGTGTGTCTGTGCGAGAGTTTGTCAGCCCTATGTAAAATTCAATTAAATTGTTTGCAGCTATTGAATTTATGTTTGTGTCCGAAAACCAAAAAGTGTTAGTTTTGCCCCCGGTCTTAACTACATTCAACTATATTGGGCTTAACTTAGTGCAGTAATATTCAAGGATTCTTAGGAACTGATTTTAAAGAAAACGAAAACTACATACATTGTTCGATTTCCGAAACTTTAATAATTAATTATACTAAGAATTTGGTCATTCACGCCGTGTTGAAAAATTAACAAAAAAAATTAAAAATTAACACTGTACATCCTACAATTAAATATTGTAATTTAAAACTTAACAAGGCATATATTAAAATAAACGTTTAAACATTGTATAAAATCAAAAACAAATTATTATTATTACCAAAATGCCCTAATATCCAAAATTTTTGAATGTGTGCGTCTAAATGCACGCAAACTACTACCCAATTCATAGTAATAATATTATTGCCAACAATAAACCTAATTGCACTGACTTTTGTGAAAAAATAAAGGGCCTACCTCCTTTGCTCTAAAACATGTCTATATGTCTAAAACATTTGCAATCTGTGCGCAACAAGGGTACCGAGAAGAAGTGACATCACATTCTCTCCCACATTGGTTGCAAACGGGTTCCTTTTTCCTTTTGAGGTACGGAACCCTAAAAATAATACCTAGTTATTTAATTAAATCGCAATGAGTGAAATGGGTTATTTAGGGCATTTTGTGACACTTTTTAACAAAAATTGATAAATTTACAACCACTACAACACTGTAGACTAGGTACATCTAGACACAGTAAGTAGGTGTAGCCGGGCGTGTAAATGAAATGCTCCCGAAATTAAATACCATCCCACTCGCTTGAGTGGTGCGCTGCACGATCGAGCGAGTTATCACGATTTTTAGAAGCGCGCCTCGCTCGCGTGCGCATTGCGCGAGCGAGCGGGACACACAATTTATAATTTTATAATGCTGGACAATTCACACAGCAAGCATTATCTAGCCCCAAGCTGAGCAGAGCTTGTGTTATGGGTACTAGATAACTGATATACTTAATACAATACACTACATAGATACATATTTTTTATTATACATAGAAAACACCCAGACCAACGGAACTCTGCAGATCGTACACAAATTTGTTCCGAGGCGGGAATCGAACCCGCAACCTCCTGCGTCGCAGGCGGACCTTCGCCCGCTGCGCCACGGAGGTCGTCAATTGGTGGGTAGTATTAGATACTATTTGCTATTTGAACACAGTGAGGAACCATGTAGGTAGGTAGGTAGTTACATACTTTGGTACCTTTATGTACCTGCCTAATACTGTCATTCTCAAAGTGTGCTGCGTGGAGCCCCGGGGCTCCGCGAAGCCTCTGTAGGGCCTCCGCGACAATACTGGTAATAATAAAAACAATATAGTTTTAGTACCTACCTAACTAAACAAGGTTGCAGAGAAAATTATACATTATAGGTAGGTACGATAATAACGATATACCTACGACAGTCACTAATTAACGAATTATATAAATTTTAGGTAGATACACATTGTAATTCGAACTGCGAGGCGCGTAGTGGTCTACAGAACAAGCATACTTCTCTCTGTGACTTCTCTACTACCTTTTAGTTTTCTGTGGAGCGGGATAGGCGCAGGTGAATAGTAGAATACCTAACTACTTGCTCCTGCTTTTATCAAATAGTATGTAGGTACCTACTTAAGAATTAAATACTAACCTATAGGTACCTACCTAGGTATTCATTTCTTTGTTTTTTTTACCTAGATATAACATTCATCAATCATCATGCATGATTCATGCATCATCCAAGAATATTGTTAAACCTCGGCATACGGCACAGTCCACAAGAAAATAGAATTGTGTTAAGTATGTGTGTCTCGCACATAGCACTATTGATCGAGTCCCACACGATCTTACCGAGTGTAGCTCGCTCGCTTGCGTGGCCCGCCTCGCGAGCAAGCGGGAGACACTCGAAGAGGCGGGAGGCGCGAGGGCTCGCGACTCTCGCGTGGCATGGCAACTCAGACAAGTTGTCTTGCGAGCCCTCGCACGTCCCCTCATTCGAGTACCTACAGCACGATTAGGAAAACTATGCGAGACGGCCTCTTTTATGGAAGTGTGTAGATACAATTGTGGCAGCACACGTGCTGAAGACCCATCTCTAGTAGAGATGATCCATTCCAAAAATGCACGCCGCCCCCTCCACTAAACGTCATACAATCAGCGTGCATTTTTTACAATGATTTATCTCTACCTAAGCAGGTTACCTACCTACTAAATTTTTACACAAAAAACGTGGTCTCGACCTAGGACTAGTAGTATTTTGTGGTCTAGACCCAGATTGCTGTTTATTCTAGTACGAAACGAAATGAACCTTAAGTTAAAACGACTAGGTATAGGTATATTTCGGTTCAGTTCGTAGGTAAGTACTAGGTACTACGAACATTTATTCTTAAGCCTTATTATAGGTTAGGTCTTAAAAGGTTTTAAATAAAAACTTTGCTGCACCGAGCAGGAAGCCAGAATTCATACATAATATTTACTCTCAGACATGTCGAAGTGTAGCCTAATTAATAATAGTACAAATTGAAGAGATCGAAATTACCTTTATCACCTAACTATTAAATTAACTGAAATAGCTTTTCTGCACCACTGTACAAACATAAGAAAAGCTGGTAGATAAATTAAGAAGGTACGGTGAATGTTCCTAACGGCCGCTTTTTTATGGCCTTTCCTATTTGGTCGGATAACTGTCTAAAAGTTCCCCTCAGGCTGTTTTTACTTATTCAGTGGTAATTAAAGGATGTAGAAAGCTGAAATTCAGTGTGCGTTTATTTGAATATACGCTCTGATTTTTAGCAAATCATTTAAAGTTGTATCTTGTTAAAAACTTCCTTATTTAAGGCTCGAAACAAGTAAACCATTTTCAGTGATAAAATTGATTTATTTCATCGAAAATTTGATGTAGGGATTCACAATTTTGTCAGAAGATACGTATTCCTAATAGGCATCAGCCAATGCAATCACAGAGCGCCTTCCTGATGTAGTTCATGAGCTAGCGGCTGTTTTTGATTTTCAGAAAAACTCTTCTATCTCATACACCATGCATTTATTTTAGAAAACAACTAGGGCACAAAATTGGCTCAAATTATACCATACTTCCTCACCAAAAACCATACTTGTTCATTTAGCCGTTCCGGAAAACTGCAAACGTTACTGCAGCGGCATTTGCAATATCTCAAAAACCACAGGGCGCACAAATGCCGCTGCTCGGCCCATGAGGTGCACAAATCTAAGCTATCTTTTAAGCTACTTTAAATTTGGCTAAGGCTAATATTTAAAAATGTTGCCGCTGCAGTAACGTTTTCAGGCGTTACTGCAGCGGAATCTTATTTTCTCGAATTACTCTGAAACCATAGGGCGCACAAATTTAATTTTTTGGGCACATTTACAGGACATAGCGCTCTGATTTTTCTATATATATTCATCTTGATCCGAGTCAACTTGCCGCCCCAGTAACGCACACCTTTATTGGTTCCATTAGTTTCACTCATCATCAAAATATTTTGATTTGTTTGTAGGATTTTGGTGTCGATAATATAGTATTTTTGCGTACTATATATTTCTTCAACAGTATAGATACTGTTGAAGAAATATACAGTACGCAGACTCGAAATATAGTACAATACTATGTATTATAGGACGGTCGGCAACCCTACATAAACCACCTCTTTGAATGACAATACTGCTAGAAAAAATTGGCGAGAAATATTTTTTTTTATTTTTAAATCCAAAATGAGGAGGACTATACTTAAAAACCTGTGCCAAAATCTAAAGTTTTTGTATTTATAGTGCGTAAGCCTCACACTCTGGCAAATTTCTAAGAAATTAAATAACATCGCATAAATTTACGACTTCGGCGGGACTTGAACCCGCATCCTTCCGTCAGTACCGGAATGTGCTAACCAACTACACCACGAGGTCAAGTGACGCTGGAGTGTGCCAAAATGTCTCTTACGAATCAACAGCGGCTAAGCTTAATAAAAGCTTATTTTCAAAATAACTGTCTTGTTCAATCGACGTTAGAAGCATTCCATAAAGAAAATGAAGAAATACCACTACCAGACAAGAAAGTTAGAAAAACCATCCTAAGAAATTTGGTTGAGCCCGAGCTTTCGAAAACCATACGAAAAAAACAAATTGTTTTAGTTATGATATTGAACTAGCAGTCCTCACTCACATACCTACTTTGAAGTAGATTCAAGCAAATATGTACGTGAGAGGCAGCGGATGATCTAAACCTGTCTACTCGCATGATTAGAAGAATTTTAAAAAGTAAGTAGGTCTAGAACTTTTATGTAGCGCTAATTTTCACTTTATTTACATAGACGGCCTTATTATTTGATATAATTTACTATGCTTGAAAATTAAAGACAGTTTTATCGTTTTAGGTATAAATACAAGTGCTTTCGTCGAGGACGTCTGGTCCGAAAATTGTTACTGGGAGACGACCAACGACGGATGAGTTTCTGCAATTGGATAAGATCGAACGAAATATCGAATCGCTTGATTCTTCAAAGAATTATTTGGTCAGACGAGACCAACTTTTGCAACAATGGAATTTAGGTACATAAACATACATACATAAAAAATATTGATTAGACACATTTACATTGTTTCAGTTTAATTTTGAATCTGTAGGGTCCTAAACTAGCCTAGGATGTATTTAAGAATTCCAGGGCTGCTCCTTTTAAAGTTTTACACATGTGCCTTTTTGTAAAAAAATAAGAAAAAAAATAACTTAAAATATAAATAGAAGGGAGAATAAAAAAGAAAATGATAAACCTATTCAGGTAAATGTACAAAACAAAATTTGAATACAGTAATAATAATAAAGTAAATTTATCAATATGCATTCTACCTCAGAAAAACAATTATTAAATAAGATATATCTACTTATAAAATTTAAACTATATTTGATGAAAAATATACGTATAGTCAGCGTCAAATTGATATGAGCGTCTAGAGTAGTCAAAATGATCTGAAAAACATAAAAGCAATTTGATATACGCAGTTCGAATCACCATAATGTTGTAAGCACCCAAGGTGCTCAAATGTGAAACAATTACTTGTTTCACATTTATATTATGAGCAGTCAGGGTGACTGACTGCTCATATAAATATGAAATAATGTACGTAAGATATTTAGAACACCTTGGGTGCTTACAACAATATGATGATTCGAACTGCGTATATCAAATTGCTTTAATGTTTTTCAGATCATTTTGACGACTCTAGACGCTCATATCAATTTGACGCTGACTGTACATAACTAATAATATAGGTATTGTGTGTTGTGCGTGTATAAATTAGAAATCTAACTCGGTGAGCATGCCCTCATAATCATATTTTTTAATCTATACTTATAATAAAACTGTAACAGGTCCAATTCTGTACATTGAAGATATTTAGAAAAAAATTTTTGGAGGGCACTCTATTATCGATACGGAAGCCAAAACTGTAATTTTTTTCATTCATGTCTGTCTGTCTGTCTGTTTCTTAAACGCGCATCACGTCGAAACTACTGAAGGTTTTCAAATGAAACTCAGCACGATTTTAGGTCATACCTACTACGAGGAAGGACATAGGATACTTTTTATCCCGGAATTCAGCCAGGCTCCCCTGGGAGAGGGGATGAAAGTAAAATTTCTTCACCGCGCATGACGCCGAAAGTGCTGAATGAGTTGGAATGAAACCTAGCACGATTTGATTTCATACTATGAAATAAAATAATATATGAAATGTATTCCATGTCCTTCCTTGTAAGGAAGGACATGGAATACATTTCATCCCGGAATTCAGTAATGTTCCCCTGGGAGAGAGGATGAAAGTAAAATGCTTTAACCGCGCATCACGACGGAACAACTGAATGAATTCGAATGGAACTCGGCATAATTTGAGTTCATACTACGAGGAAAGATACATTTTATCCCAGAATTTAGTAAGGTTCCCCTGGGAGAAGGGATGAACGTAAAATTCCTTCACCGCGCATCACGCCGAAACTACTGCATGAGTTGGACTGAATTTGTACGATTTCAGTTCAAGGAAGGACATGGGATACATTTTATCCTGGAATTCAGTAAGGTTCCCCTGTGAGAGAGGGAAAAGTAGAATTCTTAAACCGCGCATCGCGACGGGTCGACGCGTCGTTCGATTTCATGCATTCTTTTTGTTAGAAACAGTGTTGCAAGATCGAATTTCACTAAATCAGTAGAAAGTCGAGTAGAAATTAAATCAGTAGATTGATGAAATAATCTGTAGATTAAAGAAAAAAAATGTAGATAAAGGGTAGGTAAGTTCCTATCTATTTATTTTTCCAAGACGCACCCATTAGTTAGGTTCCTACCTACTAAGGTGGTGCGTCTTGGAAAAATAAGTTAGGTACCTTACATGATTATATGGTGGTTTAGCTGGTCCAGTTAACTGTACTACCGAAGTTTGGATGCAGTAAGTGGTCCAATTAAACTAACTGGACCACAGAAAAATATTTCTTACTGTGGTACACAGCCAACTGTACCTACCTAATAACGAAAAAAAAATTACGGTGGTCCAGTCAAATGGATCAGGAGCCCAATTCTGCAAGACAATTGCTTCAGTATGGCAGTGGAATCGTCGCAGAATCGTCACGTAGAATCCTTATATTAATAAAACTCCAGATAGTGCGTGCGAGATAAATTAATAGTTTCAAACTTGACGCGCGTCTCTCCATCTACAGTCATCATAATTTCTTTCATCTGAGGTGGAACACCAAAACGTGTCATTCTGTGTCTATACGCCTGTCATAGTGAAGCGATTAGTATAACAGAATAGGGCCCCAGCTGAACGGAACCATGAGTAAGAAGTGAAACGAGTACCTACCTATGACACTTCTTAACACTGACGCTGGCCGAGTCGTAGCTAAAAGTCGTGTGGATAAAGAGTGGGATTGAAGATGACAACATGCTATCCCCCGTAGACCCTACACGATTTTTTGCACGGCGGCGTTTCATAATATGAGAGACTATGGTTAAATGCGAACTTAATTCCGATTAGACGACCTCCGTGGCGCAGCGGGCGAAGGTCCGCCTGCGACGCAGAAGGTTGCGGGTTCTATCCCCGCCTCGGAACAAATTTGTGTACGATCTGCAGAAATTTGTTCCGTTGGTCTGGGTGTTTTCTATGTATCATAAAAATATCTATCTATGTAATATATTGTATTAAGTATATCAGTTATCTAGTACCCATAACACAAGCTCTGCTTAGCTTGGGGCTAGATAATGCTGTGTGAATTGTCCAGCATTATTTATTTATTTTAATTAGTCGGCAGGTAAGGCAATCGCGAACGAAGTCGCGGGTACAGCTAGTCCACTTTATGAGTGTTTTTTTTAATTAAATTTTTTCAGTGATTTTATAGAGTTAGTACTATAAGGTCTTTATTTAATTTGTTGTAAAGTTGCAGGAGCAATGAAGTTACATAGTTTAACTAGTTTGTGCCCTCGGCTTCGCACGCGTTGTTTCTATGGAAACGTTTAAAGGTGATTTCTATCCCATAGGTATAGTATTATATATAATATCTGTGCCCATAGGAACTGATTTATGGCATAAAAAGTATATGTTTGATTCCAGGATTAGAATTACCTGTGTGTAGACCGTAGTATGTAAATCTGAAAATATTTGAATTTTGCGCGAATCTGCGTCAGATTCCCTGTCAAAGGTTCTAAAACGGAGTTTCTAAATATCAAGAGTAGGGTCGTTCGGATTAGATGGGATTTGGTCTATCAAGGCCTATTTTTAAGGTTTAGGCACCTCCTTTGTTTTTTTTAATGAAGTAAACTGGAATAAACTTTTAGTTTATTATGCAAAAATGAGACTGTATGTGTAGAATTACCTTTATAGTTTTTTATTGAAATAATTCAATAAAAAACTATAAAGGTAATTCTTCTTTCTTTTAATAGAGTATAAGACTAATTAACAAATTAAATTAACATAGATCTACACCAGTTCTTTCACATTTTTTGTGCTTCCCAATAAGACGGTAGGTAGGGTGATTTCTACAGTTATTGACCACCCTACAGTTATTGACCATTTGAGACAAAATCGATCGAAATAAGATAATGGTAGATCTCTCGTGAATGAACGAAACAAAAACTACACCTTTATTCATTCTTCTTTCGTATTAGTTCATAATATTTGATCTAGATGGCGTTATTTTTTATTGGTGAGGTCAGTTCAAAAAAGTTGTGTTATGTGCGGGTGTTCGTTACGAAAAAAATAAGGTAAGTGTTTTATAAATCCATGATTTTTTATGTAACTTATTGATTTATTATTGTAAACTTGTTACATATCTGTTGGTAATTAAATAGTAGTTAATTTAGTGTGATTTGAAAGTTCGTAAAGTAATTCTAACCTCAAAAAAAAAACCCGGTCAGTTACTAAATCTTATTTGTATGAAATTCAGCTATTAACCACCCCCGGTCAATAACTGAATTTCCGAAATAGGTATTTTGAATGCATTTTCTGCTTTATTGTGGTATTATTAAGGTCTTCTCAAAATCTCAGCATTGTAACTGCATCGGATCAGTTATTGTCCGGGGGGTGGCTAATTAGTAAATCTCAGGTGGTCAATAACTATATCGCTCTATTTATTTTCTTTCAGACTGATTCAACATGCCCAAAGTACCGGAATATACCAAAGAACAATTGGAAAAGGCTCTAGAAGATGTAACCCGAGGTATTTCTGTTCGGGCAGTAGCCAAAAAATATAGCATACCTAGAGCGACATTACATTTTAAGATAAAAAACCCGAACAACAAAAGCGACTTTGGACCATTACCCTTTCTTACTACAGAAGAAGAAAAACTCATAGAAGAATGGATATTTGATATGGGTAGGAGAGGATTTCCAAGAAACGCCGAAGATATATTAGATTCTGTACAAACCTTTCTCAATGAACATCCTAGAGAGACTCCATTCCATGAAAACAGACCAGGAAAAGGATGGTTAAAAGGTTTTCTGAAACGACATCCTAATATAACTCAAAGGATTGGTGAGGCAGTTACACAGGCCAGTGCTTGTGTATCAGAATCAGACATACGAAATTGGTTTACTCTGGTAATGACAGAGTTAATCAGTTGTGATCTATTGGACTTATTAGATGATCCTGCCAGGATCTTTAACGCCGATGAGAGTGGGTTTCAGACCTGTCCATCTTCCGGAAAAGTTTTTGCTGAAAAAGGAGAGAAGAATGTTTACATAATCGATAAAGGAAAAGCCAAAGAAAGTATGACAGTGCTTTTTACAATTTCAGCTGATGGACAAATGGTATTGCCTACGATTGTATACCCTTATCAACGTTTACCTGAGAGAATTCGACAAACTGTTCCTGAAGAGTGGGGTATAGCTACAAGCAGTTCAGGATGGATGACTGCAGACACATTTCAATACATACTCCAACATGTTTTTCATCCATTTTTGGTGAAAAATAACATCCAGCTCCCAGTTTTGTTGTTTGTAGATGGTCATAGATCGCATTTAACCTACGAACTAAGTATGCTCGCTCGCTCTCTTCAAATAGAAATATTCGCTCTGTATCCAAACTCTACAAGAATCCTGCAACCGGCAGATGTGTCACTTTTTAGACCTGTAAAACAGTTTTGGCGAAAGGCTGTTCGAGAATGGCAGCTAGAGAACGTAGGTGAAATTGTGTCAAAACAAAATTTTGCATTGGTTCTGAAAAAAGTTACAGAAAAAATTAGTTCTGCCTGCATAGTCAATGGTTTTCGAGCTTGCGGTCTCTACCCATTTGATCCAGATGCAGTGGATTATTCTAAATGCATAGCCAAACCAGCTCCTGCAACAGACAACATTGAAGAGAGTATTTCAAACAATGAACCCGAAAAAGCTCTACCATATTCAAAATTTACAGAGATACTGAACCGACAGGTTCAGAGATGATCACAAAATTTAGAGATATTAAAAATATTATTCAGGATGTGGAGAACAATGAGTCATTTTTTATTCTCTATCGGATGTGGGAATTTTATAACTCAAAAATTAACATTGACGGAGACACTACAGCTACTGGAAGTAAGGAAGGTGTAAACATTGAATCCGAATCGGAAATGACAGTATCTACGAATTTAGAGAGAGAAGAAAACCTTAACATTGACGGATACACTACAGCGACTGGAAGTAAGCAAGGTGTAAACATTGAATCCGAATCGGAAATGACAGTATCTACGAATTTAGAGAGAGAAGAAAACCTGAACATTGACGGATACACTACAGCTACTGGAAGTAAGGAAGGTGAAAATATTGAATACGAACCGGAAATGAGAGTATCTACGAATATAGAGAGAGAAGAAAACATGAATACAACAATAATGCATGAATTATCTGGAGATGAATGTCGAAATAGATTTATAGAAGACATTCCAGAATACGACAAAGAAAAAGAGAAGAACCTCGAACCAGAAACTGTGTGTGCTGAGGAACTTATCACTTTAGACGACCTAGGAGTACCAGACACACGTGATTGTAGCTTAATTATCACTTTAGACGACCTAGGAGTACCAGACACACGTGACTGTAGCTTACACCAACCATCATGTTCAGCTGCTAATATAAAAGATTTTTTGAAAATACCACCAATACCATCTAGAAAAGGAAAACGGAACATTGAAAGGCTACCTTATCATATTTCCGGACGTGAGTATCAAAAGATTCTAGAAAACAAAAACAAAGAAAAACAGAGAGTAGAAGAAGAAAAAAGACAGAAAAAAATGGAAAGAGAACGTAAAAAGGAAGACAAGAAAAGGAAACTGGAAGAAAAGAAGGCTAATAAGTTACAAAAGAAAAAGAAAGTTGAAACTCCTAGTTCTACCTGTGGTGCGTGCAAAGGAGTGGTTAAAATTATTAAATTACGATGTTGTGAATGTGGAAAAGCTTTTCATAAGTCATGCATTCCGAAATCACATCTTGTACACATACCTCAAGAAGAAGGAGATAATTTTCTATGCCACCAATGTTTTCTTATGGAAAATAATGACGATGATTGTGACAACGAAGACAGTGACGAAGAAAATGAAGACTTTTTGAGTATAATAAAATCAAGACAGGAAGAATTAGGTGTGAATTATCTAAAATTTTAATAAAATTCAAAAATTCTTTATTTGCTATGAACCTATTTATTAAAGTCATTTATATGCTACCTGAATGTTTTTTACGTGCTTTAATCTATGTTTAATGAAAAACGGTTCAGGCGTTTTGATGTTATGAGCATTTTTAAATTTTATATAATGCATGGTCAATAACTGTATATCAGTATGATAATTACTGCGTTTTCATGGCTAATTACTGAATTCTTTGCCTTATTTGATTGAAATAATGTTTTTTAATAATAAATATCTGATTTTAAAATATTTGTTTTAATTTTCTATTACTCAGATATATTACCATTTGATTGGTATATCATAGGAACCTGTATCTCCATAGATTTTTTTTTATAGAGTTTAGAAAATATTATTTTCCTTAAGTGGTCAATAACTGTAGCAATCACCCTACTCAAAATTATACACTGGCCAAACTCGGTGTAGAATGTTTGTAAACAAACAGCCCATACTTAACCATAAATTCACTCTGTGGCCGCGTCTTCCGTAGCGGAATGTGTAATAAGCTACTGAATTTGCTCATGGGGTGGTACTGCGAAGACACATCTCATAAAAGTAGAACGAGCTCAGCGCACTCTGCTTAAAGTCGTGATGTCTCTCCCATATAGATACCCTACCACTGACCTGTAAAAAAATGTAACGTCCTCTCTGTCATAAAACTATTTGTCCTTAGCTTTATAGAAAGGTACCATTCAGAAACTGTCCCCACTCTTCCTCCCTCCAAGAAACGGTTAGACAAGTGCCCGTTCTACTTAAAACTGAGTTGTTTTGTTGTCCATTTTTTCTATATATTTGAAGTGCAATTAAATATATTTGACTACAAATTTCATAACATTTCACTAACAAGAGTTAATAATATAAAAGATTTAGGTGTAACTTTTGACAGTAAGCTGTTATTTGATCAACACGTTGATGTTATAGTTAAAAAAGCATCTCGTTCAGTGGGCTTTGTTTTTAGAATGTCGTCGGAATTTACAAATAACAAAACTTTTATTGTGCGTACGTTCGTAGTCACGTCGAATACGCCTCCCAGGTGTGGAATCCAAGGTACGTACGATGTGTACTCCGATCGAATAGAGTCCATTCAAAAGAGGTTTCTACGATACCTACAGTATCGAGCTCGTATTTATTTACCAGATTATGACACAATCGCAGTGAAATTGCTGATTTGACTTACTTAATTAACATAGCAAACGGCACGGTTGATTGCCCGGAGCTCCTTGAGCAGATAGGATTGCGCACATGCACGGTTGCACTGAGAAAACCGTACACTCTTTACGTTCCTACCGTGAAGACCAATTATAGGCAGAATGCATTTATTTATAGAGCTTCTCGCTCGTTTAATTCTTTAGTAGGTACATCAATGAGATTTTACCAATAGAGACGTCATACTTATTTGAAAGAAATAAAAACATGGCGATATTTTACTATAGCTACCTGCATAGGACTATGGAACTTTATTTGTATCACTGAGTACGTTAAAAGATAACAGAGATATATAGGACCCCGTTGTCAGAAAGAGATGAACATACTGTTCACACTTTACACGAGCGGCCAGCGGGCTGACGGCCAATGACAGCCTATGACGTCATCGGCTAGCAGCTAAGGAACGAACTAGGGGAAACGGGGGTAACGAGGCACCACTTAGAAAATAAACAGTAAATTTTAAATAAAAAATTTTATTTACGAATTATAGTATTACATTCCTAGTATAGGTACATTTATGTGAGCACACTAGAAAAAATACTTTTACTTAACTTAAGTGCCTTCTAATCGCTACATAGTATAAAACAAAGTCGCTTCCTGTCGGTGTCTGTCTGTCTGTCTGTGTCTATGTATGCTTAGATCTTTAAAACGATGCAACGGATTTTGATGCGGTTTTTTTTAATAGATATAGTGATTCAAGAAGAAGGTTTATATGTATCATACATGCATAATATAGTAGAGGAACACTGATAATTTTAGAGGTTTCTTATGTGATGTCGTAAATAAATACTTTTTTGCGCTTGCATTGCAAACGCTGGCTGAACCCTACGAGATAGATCAAAATAATGTACTACAGTATTGTACACTTTAAAAAGGTCTATAAAAAGTCCGGGTGGTATATATCTATCTCTTAGGGATAACCCACAATAACCAGTTTATATCCTTTACTTGTTACGAGAAATAATTGCTTATTTACGAAGCTATTTTAACATTGTGCATTTAATATAGATTCATTTGGCCCTTTACAGCATGTAATTAAAGTAAATGAATATTTTCGAAGATATCATAGAATTAAAATGCAGGGACATGGCGGTTGCAGCGGTACCGGCGGCAGGGAGGCCGATTCTGTAATATATAGTATCAGCTTTGCACCCGTGCGAAGCCGGGGCGGGTCGCTAGTTACTATGATAATAATTTAATAAAGTTTGGTTTGATAGATGGATGGATGTTTGTTACTTCTTCACGTCAAAATTACTGAACGGATCGGGCTGAAATTTTACCTGTCTAATCAAACATAGGAACACACAACCGAATATTAAAAGTAGTTTTTTTTTCTATTTTACCTTAATTACCGGCACTGCATTCTTTATCAGTTTGTGATTTTTTTTGTGACGTACTTGTCAGTATCTACAAAGTGTTTGGAGCATATTGTGGAGTATGCCGTTGGCATCCATTCATCGTCTCGTCTTTGGGTTCTAACGACTCGTACCCATTTCTCCCTAATTAATTCTTCTTTAGGAAATCTAAAACAAAATAGAAGCAAATGTTGAAAGTCAAATCCATCTCTTTATTATCCTACTTCGAAAAATAATCGTAAAGTAGTTGTGAAAAATAATATTGTTGCATTGCGTGATCATATTACCCATATCACCCTAACCTCCCTTAGCGTCGGTCGAACCGACCACACCGCACGCCATTATCTCGTTCTCTCTGTCACTCATGAACGCAACGCACTACGTCTTGTCTCGTTCGTGTAAATGGCAAAGCGGCAACGCCGCGGCAGTGATTTTTTAATATAAAATTTATGATTTTCCATTTTAAATAGACTAAACAGTACTTACAAATGGAAAGATACATCCTGCCTGTTTTTTTACAGCTGTCCCAGTATAATTTTTGCACTTTCGAAACACAAAATGTGGCATTTTCGTTTGTTTTACTTTTCTCTAAAATCCCGCAACGTACGTTCGTATCGCGGCGCGACGCAGAGCGGACTGAGTTCAGTCAAGTGAATTCACCTGGTTTTTTCTTGCCGCGCAGACCTCGGTAAAACGCATCTACCTCAGTTTATATATAATATCATTGAGGTACATAGAAACAGTGAGGTAGACATATCCAACACCAGTACAAGTAGGTAAGCTTAGACGCTTACTTAGTGATTATTTTTTTTCAAGTGTAGGCTAACTATAAAATTATGTTACCAACTTAATTAACTTTGTTCTTGTTTTTCAAGTATTTTCTATTAATTTTGTTTTTGTTTTTCTCTTAATCGTCAACTTATTATGTTTCATGCTATTTTTAAGTATATCTGCGGATACTTGTAATTAGCCGTCAACAAACATGCCTGGTCTACCCTACCTACAATTTTCGTCGGCTTCCTCACTAGGCGAGCCTGTATCGAGAAAAACAGACTGGACTATCATTAATAAATGTTGTGCCCGATAGTTTAGTTTATAATTCAGAAAATATATGTATTAACAAGTATTACAAACGACATTCTCCATAGTAAATGTAATAAGTTATAATGCATACGTTTTCAGCGTGCATTGCATCAGCAGGTTGAGAAAACTAGAAATGGAAGACGTGGACTGGGCTGCGCCTAAGACGCGTTGCTTCCATTACTTGTCCGGGCGCCGCGCACGCCACTGTTTTCCGCCAAGCCAGAGCGGATCAAACAATCACGTGAGTTTTTTTAATTAGATTTTTTACTCTTTTCCTTTTTTAAGTTTATAATATCTTTATTCACAAAGAAATTTACAATCAAAAATAGGAATAAATTAGAACTTCTATTTACAATTCAAACAATTGAGCTAACTGTAGACTGTTGCTAATGATTACTTATCTAACTTACTACTAACTCTTTTACTTAAACGTACATGTAACGCGAAATATTTTGAATTTTTAGATGTTTTTATACTTGGAATGATTGTTTCTGTTTAATTTAAACTTAATTTTACTACTCTATCCTGTTTCATTATGGAGGTACCATAGTGAATGCGAAAAGTTCCGTTATTAATAATTATAAAGGTACCCCCAATAATTAAGCATCGCTCGCATTATGGATAATTCGCTAGCTTGGGTATGTTTTTATATTAAATAATATGTACTTTAGCTACTAATACGAGTATTAGGTGTTTGTGAAGATGTTTAAACTACTTAACGCCTCGAGTTAAAATCTTGTTCTAGAGCAGTATAACATTTTAGCTACTTTTTACCCTGGTGCGAGTGCGAAGCCGCGGGCATAAGCTAGTAAAATTTTACTTTGGACCATCATAAATGCGTCATAATATTTGAACGGCTCTACCAAGTTTCTTCAAACATAGCTAAGAAAACTCGATCAAGTCCCCTTTTAAAAAAATTTAATCAAAATCGTTTTGACGGTTTGAGAGTTACGATGCTACGGACAGATATCTGTGATAGTAAACGTAAACTTTTACACCCTCTTTTTTCTTTTTGTCGGGGATAAAAACTACCCTTGCCCATTCTATCTAACTAAAGGAGTTGGCACTAGCCTTATGTAAATCTATATATATAAAAGAAAGTCGTGTTAGTTACACTATTTATAACTCAAGAACGGCTGAACCGATTTGGCTGAAAATTGGTGGGGAGGCAGCTTAGAACCAGGAGACGGACATAGGCTACGTTTTATCCCGGAATTACCACGGGAACGGGAACTACGCAGGCGAAGCCGCGGGCAGCAGCTAGTAAATAATAAATAAATCATGCTGGGCAATCCACACAACATCATCGAGCACAGTAAGCAGAGCTTGTGTTATGGGTAGGTAGAGTACTACGAATTTGCTCAACTTGGAGACCCTAGGTCCGTGGGGTACAAAGAGGCTCTCCGGGTTTTTATAAAAATATCTGAGCGTTTGGTCGAAGCGATGCATGACCCGAGTGCTTGTGAGCTGTGAGGTATCTGGCGCAGTGCAACAGCATTGCCATAAAACGGGGCAATGCAGCCAGCGCAGCGTCTTGAGAACGCTTCCGACTGTTGTTGATATGGACCAGTTGAGCTTCCTTTAGATTTTTGCAACAGTCTGCAGTTGGCTCAATTGTAAATAGGTACTTACTACTTCTAATTTGTTTCTATTCATTTATTGTAATTGTCTTTGTTAATAAACTTAATAGATAAGTTTACTAGAAAACTGATATACCTTGATACTTATTATATACCAGATACCAGTAATTAGCCCGTTACAATATCGTCGTGAGGTTCGTCTAGTTTATCTTAGAATATTAGTACTGTTCCAGATAAGGTAAATAAAGATTTTGGAAGAAAACTCACGGATTCCGACAATAATTTAAAATTTCGTCAGAACATAGTAGCTAGATAAAAAACTTTCGCATTTTAAGAAACGTAATGACGCAAAAATATCAAGGAAAAATTTGTAGTTATAGATAGATTTCGTATTCACAACAAAACAAATGAGAGTAGTTTTTTGTGTGTTGTTTTTCAGTGTTTTGTTATACATAAAAACAGGATCCATTGAAAAATGAACTACGATAAAGTCATAGAATCTCTGCCAAATGAGAGCTCTTGTGAGATGTTATTCTTTAAAAAACTTTACACGCTAGAAAAAATAACAATTTGAAATGTACTAAGTACCTTTCTTACTAAGAGGGGGTAACGTGGTGGAAATCAATCAATTAAATTTAGTAGGACCACTTGATTCAATTGATTGCCCCACTTTATTTAATTTAATTTATTAATTTAAACCTCCTTTTAGGGGTTAAAAATCAACTAGGTACCTAAACATAGAAAACTCCCAGAACACCTAACTAGGTCAAGTGTGGGTTCTGAACCGAAATGGAGCAGTGCCGATTTCTTTTAAAGATATCTGTTACCATTATTATTGCAAAATTTCTTGTGAACCTGCGTAACCTGCGTGAGTTGCGTAGACACAGCCGGTATTCGGGTACCTTGAAAGTTGAAATAGAAGCCATCAGGATTGCAACACTTCGATTAGTAGGCCCAAAATATACAGGGTGTTTTTTTTATTTAAAACTTTAATGTTCGAGAAGCGTAAACATTTTCAAAACATAATAGCACCTTAAAGTAGGTAATAATAAGTGTCTATTATTATATTTCTCAAAAAATTACTCTAAATCAAAAATTTCTAATAGCGTGGTTGCAATAAGCCATACGCACAGATTTATTTCACTAACCGATATAAATAGATTAAAAACTTTGCTAACACCGAGAAGTTAAGGGTCCGGCGACGGATGAATTTCCCATACAAACGTAGTACCAAAATGATTTGTTATTTGAGAATATTTTCACCATGGTTTGCTATTATTTGTATTAGAATAGTATTTATTTAGGTTCCTGCCACAAGTTTTTTTCAAAATACTTATCTACACAAATACTAAGAAAACATTCATTCATTAATGTAAAAATGTACCTAATTCGGTTTAATTTCATTTCAGAAAGGTATTTTGAAAAAAAATTGTGACAGGAACCTAGATAAATACTATTTTAATACAAATAATAGCAGACCATGGTGAAAATATGCTCAAATTACCATTGAACTACTATTACTAGCGTATGGAACGGACATCCGCGAACAATAACTTTGCGCCATGAGTTGTTGCCGGCCGGCAACAACTCATTTAGTCGTTCGCCTACGCCCATCGTGACACCACATGTGAATAAAACCAAATTAAAATGCCGTCTTGCATGTTAAAAACGTCTTAAAATGAATCAACTGCGAAGAAAAAAGATAGTGGCTTGACTTATCATCGGTAAGTAAACCGAATATCAACTAAAACCAACCAAAATTAATTTTTGTACATTATTTTCTATTGTACCTGACATTTTGTTTGAAAATCATAGATTATGAAAAGTGATTCGTACAGATGGGATGTGTAGGTACCTACTAAAGGTTGGTGACAAAGGTTTAACTGATTATTATTTTTAACTCTTATAGACGACCTCCGTGCCGCAGCGGGCGAAGGTCCGCCTGCGACGCAGGAGGTTGCGGGTTCGATTCCCGTCTCGGAACAAATTTGTGTACGATCTGCAGAAATTTGTTCCGTTGGTCTGGGTGTTTTCTATGTATAATAAAAAATATCTATCTATGTACTGTATTGTATTAAGTATATCAGTTATCTAGTACCCATAACACAAGCTCTGCTAGCTTGGGGCTAGATAATGCTGTGTAAATTGTCCAGCATTATTTATTTATTTTATTTATTTATTACTAACCCTATGCCGTCTGTCTGATCAGTAACAGTAGTTACCTACCTACGGTAGGTATCTTTTGCAACCGTCATTATAAACTAAAGCTGTTTTATACCTAGGTAGGTAGGTAATAGGTATATTGTCGTCTGAACAAATATCTAAAGTTTTATAAATTTGTAATAGATCGATTGGCGACCTCTGTGGCGTGGTGGGCGAAGGTCCGTCTGGGACGCAGGAGGTGGGTTCGATTCCCGCCTTGGGACAGATGTGATAAAGTGTTAGGTCTAGTTAGTGCAAGTACCTACTGCATTCAAATTCAGTTTTGTATGCACAATCTGTCTGAAGTGTCCCTTCTGCGGTACTTGTGGGCGGGGCCGAGCGCGCCCCGCGCAGGCATCAAGTTGCGACACATTTTTTGTTTGGTTTAGCTACTCTAACTACTTACAACTCACTGCAAATTACAAATCATTTTGGTATTACGTTTGTATAGGAAATTCATCCGTCGCCGGACCCTTAACACGTACTTATTATGTTGTTGAGGGTAGTCGTGAAAACTTCCGTCAATTCTAAGTGATAGCTCGCACTATCAGTCCAATCATCTCGTGAAAATTACCATTGTAACGCAGTCGAAACGTTAGGAAATAAAACAAAAAAGTCTGCAAAAATACCGTTAAATAAATAAAATAATTAAATAATAAATAAATAATGCTGGACAATGCACACAGCATTATCTAGCCCCAAGCTAAGCAGAGCTTGTGTTATGGTACTATATAACTGATATACATACTTAATACAATACACAACATAGATAGATATTTCTTATTATACATAGAAAACATCCAGGACGCCCTGGACAAATGTCTGCAGATCGTACAAACATTTGTCCCGAGGCGGGAATCGCACCCGCAACCTCCTGCGTCGCAGGCAGACCTTCGCCCGCTGCGCCATAGAGGTCATCTAATTTTAAGTGTGGTTAGGTGTGTCTATATGAATTTTAGGTGTAGTGTAAGCCTATTTGATCAATTATTTATTCCGAACCTGGCAATTATAAACAGCCACATTTAAATTTGAATATTGCACAAGCATGAAAATCGACTGGCACTGGATTTATGCGTGTTACAGATGTGGGTAAGGTACTGGGCGTGGGGTTTGATGGCCTTAACCTATTGGCTAATAATCGATTTTGTTTTATTTTGAAACAGTTTTATACTGACTTTGGTGTACGATCATTTTTAATAACGCCTACTTCAAATTTCTAATTTAGCACGAACTACTTTTTTGTTAGCCCACACTGTCCCAGGGCTGGACAGAGATCTGCCCCAAACGAATTTTTTTATTTGTATTTTAGCAATATCGTCTCACTGGAGGGCAAAGGCCTTTTTGCCCTTTTCAAACTTAATTAATTTTTTTGAAGGTAAACAAATTTGACTTCCGTTTTGGTTCATAGTGGTTGACTACGTCCTTAAAAATTTTCTAATCACTTATTAACCCTAAAGTTTTTTTTCATAATTTCAGCCTCGTAGCTCTTGTAGTTCCAGACCTTTCTTGATATGTTAGCCAGTTTTTCTTTTTTTATAAATATAGATTAGTGTGATAGTGATCGTGACCTGATAATAAGCTCGCTTTTAATAAGCTCTGCTCTATCACGATTTTGGTTAAAAGTACTGACTAGGAGACCTATACCTTTAAGTATCCATGTGCTCTGAAAATGACTTACTTTTGTCTCGTAATCGTTATGTAAGCATGTTTAGTTCGGTAGAACTTATGCCAAAGGGTAAGTGGGGTAGGTAGAACCAATTGCAATTAGTTTGGTGGCCTTTTTAACTCTACATACTTAAGGGGCAAACCTTAATGAAACCACACTTTTTCTTCGGTTCCTTAATTGGAAAACACGATTGCGAAAAAAGGCGAAAAATCATGAATACGCCGTTCCAAAAACGTATGCTCCGTACCGCTCATATGAACGCGAACACCTATGCCTATCTTTTTCACAAAATAGCACGCAATGCGCCCTCTTAAATGTAGAATTCTCCTAGTCAGGATTTACCTAACCTAGTTCAGGGCGTTATTTTTTATTACAGCTTACATTTAGCCCTTAGCTACCAATAAAATAGATATTTACGAAGATCTAGGTAAATAGAGCAAAAAAAAACAAAGTATGTCTCTGATCTTCCAATTCTTCAAAGAAACCTTCTCTAGTTCATGGTCATTCCAACGGTATTTATGCCAAATTTGTCAAAACCACATAAAAAACGTAACAAAATGAGCGTTTATTCAAAAAAATCTGCCGTTTTAGGGTTCCGTATCTCTAAAGTAAACAGGAACCCTTATAGGATCACTTTGTTGTCCGTCTGTCTGTCTGTCAGTCCGTCTGTCTAGCCCCTTTTCTCAGGAACGCGTGGACGACTTGGTCGGCAATTTCTATAATTTGTGACCGTTATTAGGTACCCATAAATTACAATGATGATTTGAGATTGTAAATAAATACTAAGAATGTAGAAAATCAACGGAACCATTTTATTTTAATTTAATAATTAAGCATGAAACTAACGTCAAATACTCAAGTCCGTAACTTCTAGGAACCCACTCAAAAGTTACAACCGTTTATGTCCGAATATTTTTAAATTTCCAAGGAAATCACAAAAAACCTAAAGCAGCAAGGTCTTATAGTTCAAGTAAAGGGAAAAATCCGAAAACCATAAATTTGTAATTTATTCACAAAAAAAAATACTTTTATTACTCGCCACGGACGGACCAAAACCCCGTATACCAAGAATTATGAAACTTGGCGAACAGCAAGCCTTATAGCACAAATAAAGGAAAAATCCGAAAACAGTATATTTGTAGTTAATACATAAAAAAAAATACTTTTGATGGACCAAAACCTACGGGGTACCTACTTCACGTTGACCTAGAATCATGATTTTTTGGCAAGACAGGTCTTACGGAACCCTTAGTGCGCGAGTCGACTCGCACTTGACGTTTTATTAACACATGCTCTGAAAATGACTAATTGACAACTAAAAGTTACTTTTGTCTTTTGTGTTTAGTAACAGAACTTAATCGTTCAAAATTCGAAAAAAATATGGACAAATCTTAAAGGAATTTTAAAAACAACCTAGAAGCTTTTGCTTTGTAAAACAGCCGCCACGCTATTGCACTTGGTTTCCCCGGGTTGTTGTACATTTGCCACAAAGTAAATTCGTCACGAAAAAAAGCATGTGTTAATTCGCCACAGTTCTATTTTTCTGAAAAATTCCTTTGTTTATTAATTTTGAATATTGGGAGTTCTTCACATTGCTTTCCGCATAGACAGCAGAAAAATCAAACAATAAGTAGAATAAAACAAAATAAGTTTCAAAATAAAAACGGTATATATATTTCATAATCAGGATTTTAAGAATTTAACCTTACATATACTTACATAAAAATCACAGTTCACAAGTGACTGATAGCATTACAAATATATAAAAATAATAAAATCACTGTAATAATCACATTTATTTTTATTTAACCTTACATGTAGGTATATAAATTCACAGTTCAAGTGGCTGATTTGCCTACAAAATTATTAACTATGCAAAATAATTTGGCGTGTTTAAAAAAACCATAAACCGACTTCATATTCCGGTAAATAGTATTCATCTATGTCTCGGACGAACGAAATCACCCGTCCCTTACCATCCCTGATCGAAGATCTATGTTCACGTGCAAAAATCTGATTTTACACTGGCGACATCTAGTTATAATTCAAGTCTAATTTAGTTTGATGGCAAAATAACATGGATGCAACTGCTGAAGCCCGTTGCCGTTGCCATATTATATTGTGTTGATTTTACAAACCTACGTTTTACGGCGCACCTAGCAATTCCTCAAGAATTAAACTTATGGGACCACTTCAAAATCAATTTTTATACAACAACGAAAGAATCATCAAAATTTATTAACAATAACAATTGGCATAGATATCACCAAAAATGTCGTAGCTAGTCGTGATTCTCCAAAAATATTGTGTTGGTTTTAAGTTTAACGGGATAAATAAAAAAATTAATAAAAATTTGGGACTACCTCCTCGCGATAATTTTCTAAACAATAGTGGAAGAATCAGTAAAAATCGGTTAACCACAGGCGGAGATATCTTAACATACGTACCTAATGGTGTGGAAGGCCCTGGTGACCCTTACCACAGGTTTTATAAACCTCTCTCGGGCACCAGTCTCTTTTTTATTTATATCTTTATTTAATTATAGAGGGTTTAATCAACATAATTATACCACCCTCGAAAGTATACTTAATGCAAAACAAGATACCTATAACTAGATATAAATCAAGCTTAAGCCAAAAATTGTTAACAATTATCTTTTGTAAGAGAAAATAAATACATTATTCAATTCAATAAAAATAAAATAAACATACGAATGGAAAACCATAGTTAATGGTTTAATCGGGTATTTATCGCGTAGGTACCTTTTGTTTTTATATCCCCTACGGATATAAAAACAAAAGGTACACGATAAATACCCGATTAAACCATTAACTATGTTTACAAATCGCGAAAGTTTAAAAAGAATGGAGAACCTCCTACTTTTTTGAAGTCGGTTAAAAAGAGAGATGTACGGCTTTGCCTATTCTGTGATGATGACAGCTGTTAGTTATTTTATTAAACTAACACTTTCATAGCCCAAGATGCAGATGTCCTCCTTAGGCTGGGCAGTGAATGCGTTAGTATTTTTTGTAGGTTATCTTATTAATAATTAATTTTTGCAATAGTTAAACCTTCCTTTCATTTCGACCGCTAAACACCATTAACTTTACTTGCTAACCCTACTTTATTTAAAAAAATATGTAAAGTGAGAGTTTGGGAAAAAAATACAATAACTTCACTTGTTTTTTTAACGCATGTGACGAATTTACTTTCAATGTATGGAGTTTATAAAAATGTGACGAATTTACTTTGTGGCAAATGTAAAACAACCCGTTTCCCCATACTCCCATGACAACCGTTGTAGGTCTCTCATATGACAAAAGTTGTACCAAGCTCTTTATATAACCTACACTTGTATAATCTAGGGGATTAGTACTTCTGTAGCAGTTATTTGGTCCGCTGAAAAAGTTGAAACATATGTCCATTCATATATCAAAATACTCCGACTGTGTATTTTCTAATCCAACACAATGTTGAAATCTTTTACAAACAATAATTGAAATGGAAAACTCGTTAAAAGATATCAATTCAAGTAATTTATTTAAATTGTGCATTCCATTCGTAAGTAAAAAATCGTTTACAAGACATGGAACAGAAATAGTTTTGATAAACTAGGTATGTCTTCTGCAGAAGTTTCGCACTGTGTCGCAGATGAAGACGCTCTCACAAACCGTACGAGAGAACTATTTCATGCAAAACACAGACAGTAGCGACATTTGTGTATCATCATCATTTATGCTTGTCTAATAAATCTCAATCGCTCGCGTGCCCCAACTGGCATTTCCTTGCCATTCATATTACCAACTATCGGTTATATACGTAACCGATCTCCGATGTAGTACCGCTACTTTAGACTCTGTCATTACCTGTCCAATATAGAGATGTAGCTTTGTCGAAACCTTAAATAATCTATTGCTGGCATATAAAGACTATTTGGTTGGACAGCCTGACCTTCTAACAAATGCGGAGACAGCTTTATTTTTGTAGTCGGCCTCATTTCGCCTTATACATTTTTAAATCGGATTTCACGAACGAGTCGAATCAATTTAGTTGCCACTCTAACCACTATACAGAATGTTTTTTTTAAGTGGGACAGGAGATACAGGGCAGTTTATTTTGAAACATCAGCTCCTTTTTGTAGAAAAACATGTTATCATTAAAAAATTTTTGATCAGGCGTGAGTAGCGCCTTAAAATGACTCAAATTGGTAAAAACAATCATGTCAATCAACTCAGTCCCCTGTAAGGATCATTTTATTGTACCGGATGAAAAAAAACTGAGCAGCGGAGGTAAGTCAAATTTAATTAAATGTTTTCAAATACAATTTCTTAGTAATTTGGAACAAAAACGGTAATAAAACTATCGCAATAGATGTTCAATATGGCCCCCATGTTGCTGTATGCTGGCACGGATACGTTTCAAAACACTTTTAGTGGCCATGAGTGGTGAATATTGTTAAGGCGCAAACAGGAGCCGATGACCTTGAGCGAATGGGCGCGGCTATCGTTTCGGCCCCGCACCTGCCGCCGTGAAATAGTTTTCGCGCGTAAACCGCAAAATAAGGAAAACTTACGGGACGGGGCGCGGGCACGGCGTAGTAAACGAATAGAAACGCAAGAAATGCGGATTTGATTCCCACTAGATAATTTAAAAAAATCTAGGTACAATTATTTGTTCCTGGTCTGGGCTTTGTGGTACCACGATGGTAAGTAACCTAATCTAGGAACAGAACTCGGTATATTAGGTGCCTATGTAATATGGCTGTTGGGTTGTTGTTATTACTAGCTGCTACCCGCGGCTTCGCTCGCGTTGTAGGTCCTCCTTTGTGGTACCTCCTTCAAAAGTAGTCTATTCCAATCATTCGAAAATTTCATCCTAATCTATTTAGTAGTTACGGAGATAGGTTGTAAGGGTAACAAACATTCACACAAACTTCTCTCATCTAATAATTAATATTAGGAGGATATCAACGAATACCTAGGTAGGTACTCATAGTATGGGTGGAATGATTTGAAACAACAATCTCTGAAGTAAAGGAGAAAGGGCATACTGGACCAAGAAACAAATTAATGTTACATGGCACAGTCAGCGTCAAATTGATATGTGCGTCTAGAGTAGTCAAAATGATCTAAAAACATAAAAGCAATTTGATATACGCAGTTCGATACACCATAATGTTGTAAGCACCCAAGGTGTTCAAAATAGCTTACTACTCCTTGTTTCACATTTTTATTATGAGCAGTCAGGGTTACTGACTGCTCTTATAAATAAGAATAATGAGTAGTACGATATTTTGATCACCTTGGGTGCTAACAACAATGTGATGATTCGAACGGCGTATATCAAATTGCTTTCATGTTTTTCAGATCATTTTGACTACTCTAGACGCACATATCAATTTGATGCTGACTGTACCTAGGTTTTTTACACCCGTATATATCAAAAAAATGAAGCCAGAAATACGAATAGTAATGATTTGATGAAACATTTACCTAAGCTGGAGGAGAAAGGGCATCCTGGACCAAGAGACAAAATTACTCCCTATTACATAGTAGCTTTTTTATACTCTTGAAAGAAATGAAGCTTGAAATACTGGTGGAACGATTTGACGAACTTATAAATCTGTTTAGAGATTTTGATTTTATTAATGGAGATTTTTTAAAATAATAAGCTATCCAATTAATTAACTGTCTGCAGTTAGCCCAATTGTTTCAATTGTATATACTAGTTTTAATTTGTTTCTATTCCTTGATTGTAATTTTCGTTGTTACTAAAGTCCAATTAATTTAGTTGTGTTTATATTAGATACGTTTATTTAAGGTCCAAAATTTAACTTAAAAAAACTCTATTGCTCAAGAGTAAGCAATAGAGTTTTAAATGCACATATTATAATAGAATATTATAGTAGGGTATTTATTATAATAATAGAATATTAAATATATATTTTTGTTTTTGACTTATAACTTGGCGTTATCTATAAAGAATTGTATTGTATTGAAAGGGCATCTTATTTTATTTATTTAAAATTCGGTAACTACACGATTATTTTCTCCGTGCCATATACCAAGTAGACATTTGAAAGAATTTGTTATCTGCATTTGTCCTTGAATTTGGAAGTCATGGTTTTTATTATTTTTTTTTTCTTTTTTATAATTTTTTTTAATGTTTACGGCTTCGTCAAACCCAAGTTTTATGCCTGTGATTGGGAACTTTATTTCTACGATTGTGTCTTTATCAATTATTCCATTAGGAGTAGCTCCAAGAAATGGAATGTCTTTGTGTATAAATAGACCGCAAGCCTTTATCCGCAACCTTCTCTTGATCAGCTAGTTGTTTATTGCTATTTTTTCATTATCACGCCCATGTTTTATTGAGTGTACGTTATAATTACTTTTATACAGTAAATTTTTAACAAGGTTTATGCAACTCACGTCCTTTCTTCGCTTGATTACCTTTCCAAAATTGGATGCGGTGAGCATGTTTCTTCTAATCTGCATCCATTCACTAGAGCTACTTTGTAAGACTGTTTCTTTCTGAATTTTATTCCTTTCTCCTTCAGTTTTTTTTAAACTTTTTAGAAAAGTGTTTTTTTCTCTTTCATACATGTCAGGCAACCTAACTGGCATCACACATTTTTCCCCGTAATCTAAGTCCTGTCCTTTTTGAAATAAGCTTTTCTTTTTCCTAGAATATTTTTCCATCAATTTAGATCTCCTCAACCGTCTTTCTTCTAAAATGTTTTTCTTACATTTTGTTTTTTTTTCATAATAGACTTATAAACTGAAGATACAACTTTTTGGGTATTGAACGACACAACTGCAGCTTGGCACCGCGTTTGATAGGATCCTTTTCGACTAAAATTTATGCGTTTACCACCCACGAACTTTGCTACAATACTATTGTAGCGTTCTACGGCGTTGCTGTCAACATCGTGTATTAAACTTGGGGAATGAGAAGCAACATTGGATAGTAGCAGACAAATTCGACTCCACAAGGAACTTGTAAATAAGTCGTTGTTGGTAGCTTCCACTAAAGGCTGCTTTGAACAAAAGTATGGTTTGCACCTGCTATGATCATCAAAAGCATGTAGATGAGCTAATAATAATATGTCGTTATAAAGTAGTTCTATATGAGAATATTTTACGGATTCAGATTCTGATGTGTACTTTCGTATTGCCATGCGAATCGTTTTCCTCATAATCATAAGCTTAGTTTGAAATAAGCATTTTCTGAAACGCAAAGGGTATTTTGTATCAGTCCTCAAATGTTCAATTTTGTTACAAAAGTTTCGTAAAATATGATTGCGACATTCTATTTTTTTAATTGTAATATGTGGGTACGATCGACTTTGTAGTAATTTTGAATAAGTACTGGAGTCTCCATCTGAAACCATCCGACCATAAATAAGGTTATACATTTCAATAGATGTCTTAAAACCTTCGATTATTTTATTATTTTATTATTATTTTTTTCCTTCGGCGATAGACAAATTTCGTTCTTCTTCTGCAGCTTTATTCATAGATTCAAGCGCTATCTTTTCCCATTTATCTGCCAATTGGTCATGACAGTCCTGGTATATCTTTGATGATATCAATGGTAAATTCAATGGGGCGGACAATTCTTCAAGCTGTGCATGACCACATCCAATTGAAATTGTACCCGCAACAGCTCGTCGATTAATATCCAAATCGTTAGGCGGATCGTTATCTACATAAAATTTCTTCCTGCACATTTAGCATCGCAGTGTATATTTGGATCGTAATCCTATCTGCTTCTCGCCAACTATGTCCACACAACCAAGACCACAATCAAAAGGACTGTGATTGGATATTTCTTTTAGTTTATCAAAGAAATGATTAATATCCAATATGCGTCTACCTGTAATAGGTATAGACTCTGGTTCTGTAGACTCTGGCTAGAACAATGAATTATTAGATGAAAACACTCATTAATTTCAAGATAAACACGGAAAAAATGATACCTAATAATGTAGACATAATAATATGATGATGGTAGGTACCTCTACTTCAAAGACATCTTAAATTAGTTCTGGTCTGGAATCCTGGTATGGTATTCTAAATGAGGTTGGTGTCATTGGTTTTAGCTGTAACATACAAAATAATACAAACTATAAGGCTATTTCTTTGTTATGTTACGGGGTGGGACAAATAGGACGCACGGCCAAAAGATATTACAGTAACAAATATTTTTAACAAAATCAATGTCATCATAACTTGTCAAAAATGTTTACTTGTTGTTGTTTGTTTGTTTTTTTTGTACCAATAAATAAGGACCTCTACAAGATGACAAAAAAAGGCTATGTACCGTTTTTACCCAGTCTCCTTTACATTTCGAACCCCATTCCCATTTCATGTCAGTAAGAAAGTCTCCGAACTTAGTTACGGGCAGCGCAGTTCCTATTCTTGGCTCGGATTGGAGTAAGAGGTGTACCTAGTGCCTCACTTCGGAGTGACATAAAACGGTTGTGACTAAGTACCTATAGGTTTTTACTTATTAGATTTCAGTCTGCTCGGCTACGTATTCACATTCTGATGATGATCATGAACCGGGTTAGAACAGATGGCATACCTACTTATTTTATTTCATCGCAGAATACCTACTACCTAATATCAGCTACCTAAGCACAATGGATGTTTTACCTCTAGCGCAGGCATTTTCACTCTAGTTTCAACTTGTCCCGTCACAGTACATCTATAAATGAATAATATTGTAAGATTAGTAATAAACGAGTAGCTATGTATGAAGTATTTATTTAGGTACATCTTCGTTGATTTGTTCTTACCTGGTACTGCGCTGGATATTGGAAAGCGGAGGCCATAGACTACCTCTATGGCTTGTAGATACTTTATAAACTCTGATGTTGTTACTTACTCGATATCATTTTCATAAGGCATTGTCTGAATATTTTCTTTCTGATGAATTTGCCCTTTCCTTGATCTCCTACAAAAAATAACAACATGAAAAGTCTATATATACCTATATTGCTAATAGTAGCAAGTACATAAAATTGCTGAAATAAAATGTATATAGGTAGGTAGGTAGTAGTTATACTTACATTTCTAACATCTTTTGGGCTTTCAGAGCTCTGGTTTTCTTCAGCTTACTGCTCTTCGGCATTTTCAATATAATTTATTACACCTAGATACACACTACAACAATGGGTAGTCAAAGTATACCTAGGGTATGGGTAATAAATATACCTTAGCACTAGAAGCGTCCTTGCGCGACAAAGAATAAATAGGTACCTACTTATGAAGTCGGTATACCTATATAATTACAAACTATCTTACACTAAATAAAGCGTCCATGCGCGCACAACTTAGAATAATAAACAAATCAAATAGTATCGAAAAGCCGACGAGAAAAGTAAGCAAGTACTAGGCAGACGGACACAACCATCCCGTACGACAGCCAGCGGTGCACTGCCGCCCGTCGCCCGCGCGACCACTTTCAAAGGTTCACGCCCCCTAATTATACGGAAATCTAGAAAAAACTGATTTTCTAGGTGAAAAATCGTCGCATCACAAAATCATACGTTCAACTTGAAGATAAAGTTTTTGCCGACATATAGGTGAAGGAAAAAGTACAAAATTCTAAGTCGTTTAGAAGTAGATACAAATTTTCAGTCCAAAACAGCTGCACTTTGTGATTTTTTTTCACAGGGTAAATGAACAGCTAGAACATTTTTGTAGGTTCACTTTACAGATAAAAGGTCAATGAATGACATATATTTTTTTCAGCACATAATATTGACTCCTCTATGAGTAGAAAGCCTCCAAAAAAGACCGATCAGCTACTGTTTGCGCCTTAAGGTGAAAATGGACTGTCTTTTAATTCTTGAACGGTATTGTACCGAGTTTCATAAATACGACCCTTTACGTAGCCCCATAAAAAAGTCCATCGGCGTCATTTCGGGTGAACGTGGTGGCCATTTAATTGAACCATAGTTATGTGCCCATCCAACGGTCAGGAAAATGCTCATCTAAAAACTGTTTACTCGCTGTACGATTATGAAGAGGTGCACCATCCTGTTGGTAGATGACATTACTCAAATCGCCTAATGGAGGAATTATACACTTCATTACTGTAAGATTCAGTTTCTCTTGATACTTTTCACTATTTAATGTTCCATGGTAGATCTTAACAGCAATGATTTTTTTATGTACTATCGGACACCAATAGTTAAATGAAAACCGGATTTGGTTAAGGGTCTGTGTAGTTCTTAGAGGATTTGATGTGACCAGTAACGGCTTTTCTTTCTAGTGTAAGTACATACCGTTGTTTGAAAAATTGCATTCGTATTTCAGTTATTGATGTTCGGGAAATAAGCGTTTCCAACAGACCGTGATAATAACCATTGACAAAATGATATTCTTCGGTCTGTATCTCCTAGAAGCAGTGTTTGTACTGGCCGTCCCTCCTTGTAACACTTGTAATGATAGGTTTTCAGTACTTTACGTATGCTTGATTTGAGCACACTGATATTTCAGCTGCTTCTCGCAATTAAGACGAAGTGGGATCGGTTTTGCGAGACAAGGACGAGCGAACGTCGCGCGGGGGAGGCGAGAAAGGAAGGCGAGAGCCACGGACGGAATGCCCTGCCCGCGCGCAATTTCACTTGTCGTTTTTTATAAATACGTCTTTTGCTCTAAAATAATAATTTTCACCATAAAATAAAACCATAATCGTCGAAAGTATTTATTAGGGAACACGTAGACGAAATTTCATTGAAATATGATAAATAACTAGCAAATGAAACTGCTTTTTCCGCAGAAGTATCTGTGTAAAAATAAAGATTTAGGGGTAACTTCGCGATTTTTTGCATCGACTCAAGTTTTGTCAATCGTGTTTTGACTTCCATAACTTACTAATTACAATCCTAAACTTTTTATGCCTATCAAAAAATTATACAAAATTCAGTGTTATTTTGACTTAAAATTGATTTTCCGTACAGTCAAAACGTGGGTTTTAGGACTCACTAATTAAGCTTTTGAATAGGCCTCGAAAAACCCCAAGATGGCAATGGTTGTGAATTCATCTATTTTTGGTGTTATTTTCCTTTTGGGCTGAAAACAACCTTATTGCCTTAAATTTTTATTAATTTTTCAAAAATCTTACTAATTGGCCTGGGTAGCGTTCCTGATACTACTTCAATTCAAGCTGGGCTTCGTCGGTTGAGGAAGTATGCTTCAATTAAGTCTACTTTCTGCGTATTTGACAATGCCATGATGAAACTACTGACAAAACAAGTCCGACAGAAGCGCATTCTAAATTCAAAATTGTTCTGATACCAAATGTTTTTTAATTTAGCTCGTGAGAGCATGGAGTTAAAAAAAACTCTGTATATTAGTAAGTTGTAAACGGAAAAATGGCCGAAAATGTAACCAAAACGTAGCTATAAAACAAATTAGATAAGTACCTAACACTAGAATAGTTCTGTGTTTAAGGTAGTGACGTTGTTCATCATTAGGTAACCTCCCTGTTAAGTTCGAATTCAATTTTTATAAATACGGAAATATTTTTAAGCTAGAATATTGCGGTAAAATGAAGAACACCAGCTGCTTTATATGAAAACAACAAATTTAATATTCAACAATCAAAACTGATTTATTTATACGACTTGGAACCTGTCAGGGGCTAACCTTACGATGAACGTTGAATGTACGTAGGCATAGGTATTGTATTAGTAGGTAAAACGTTATATCAAGACACGTTTTGCAGAAAATTAATTCAGCGTGTATTATTCAGACAAACGCAATAGTACCTTTTGATTGTGAGGCGAGGCGTAATATAATAATGAAGATAAATATGATCTTTGATCTCTTGTAAATGATCCATTAGCTTGCTCACATAACGCCAATCACGCGTCACGCTTCGCTTCTAATGTCTATACACATTTCAAACCACACAGGAAGAAGTGTGGTTTGAAACAAGATTTATCACGGTATTTTAACTCTGTTTATAAACTCTTTAAATTCGATCTACATTAAATATGTATGTAATTGGTAGGAATCTATACTACCAAAGTTCGTAGACTTTTCGTAGAGCCTCTACGCAGCGGAGAAGGTTTACTAAAAGACTTCAACGCGCGACTCTTTCCAATTGCATTACTAAGAGTGTCTGTGTACCTATACCTACCTCTAAGTTATATATGAGTACAGATAATATAATACTATGATATTAGTAACAATCACAAAATAAATAAATAATGCCGGACAATTCACACAGCATCATCTAGTCCGCTAAGCAGAGCTTGTGTTATGACTTATGAGTACTAGATAACTGATATAAATAATAAACATTAAGACACATAATGGCTAGAAATCCAAGCCCTGGCATTGCATTCCAGATCCTAAGCTATATGAAATGCTTCATTGTAGCCGTTAGTTTTTACAGGGTCTAATGCTGGTTTAAAAAAAATTAATATAACTATTTGGGGTAGAATTTTTGAGGTAAATATGCATAATAGATAGTAATAATATATCTATTATATATTATTACTATCTATTAAAAATAATAGATAGTAATATGCCTATTAGATCGCGATTTATTACTAGCATAATATCAGTGGGAACACGAGATAGCAATTATAGACTGACGCATTTTCCTCTGCACAGGGTATTGATAGGTACTAGGTAGGTATGGTATCAATTACGGATATTATTTTCATAAAGTCAATAGAATAGTATTGTAATTTTCAACGTCATCCAGCTGGCTATCTAGATAATCTTAGTATATACAATCTGATTAATAATTTCTATGAGAAAATTAAATGTACTTTGTTTTCTTTCATATTTATTCTGCCTTTGTTTGCGCTGGATCTGAGATCGTGTCTGTCATCGTACTCTACCTGGTCCTGACTGAAAACCAGCGACCAAAATCTTTCACAAAATACCTAAACTAGGTTTTTGTGTTTGAGCAAAAAGCTGAGTCAGGCCCTATTAGACCTACACACACGCGCTCGTCGGCTTGCTGAGTGGGCTACTTAGTACCAACCCAATAAGTAGATAGGTCCTTGTGTTAAGGTACCTACGTATTGTATTGTGTTAGTCCTGTTCACTTGTGTTTTTGTAGGTAGGTATGTGTTACTAAGTAGTCTTTTATTTTATTTCATTAGTAGTGTACTGTAGTGTCTAATAAATAATTTTCTTTCTTTCTTTCTTTTACCGTAGTAAGAACATTAATTTCTCTCTGGCACAATAATATGACACAAAGAAAAGAAAATAATCATATAAAGTTTCTGTTTGTGGTCTCAAAATAAAAACTTTTTTCTTAATGCTAAGAGAATATGGTACTTGTAGCAAAAAGACGTGATATTCTTTCATCTATTTGGTACCTATCTCTGTTTTTTTGTTTCGATTAATCTTCGAAACGACTGGACCGATTTTAACAGGATTTTAGGACGGAAGTTCTCAGATAGCAGATGCTTCTCAGACGGCAGAGTTCTGATAGGTAGGATTAGATTCCGCAGGGGATATAAAAACAAAAGGTACGCGATAAATACCCGATTAAACCATTAACTGTGTTTACAAATCGCGATAGTTTAAAGAGTTCTGATGTTATAGCGGGTAACTTAGGCTATTATTTATTATTATTATTTTTGAAAAAGAATTCGATTTCCGCGTAAAAGATAAAACCAACGAATTGTGAATTCTACGCCACTAAACCACAGCTGGAATCGTAATAAGCCTACAAAAACCTACAATTTAGACGAGGTAACCGAATGTTTAAGATTACAAATAGATATGATCAATATACCTACCTACACAATCTTGTCTCGTCACTCGTTGCTATTTGCTTTTCTGCAAACTCTTCAAACGAAAACGTTACATCAGTGTAAATACTAATAATGTAATTCGATGTCAAGATCGCAATTACGAGAATTGTATATTGTAGGTATACATATCATTTTTGAACCGCTTTTGAGATAAGAGATGTGATAAAATTGATATCTTTTTAAAAATGCTCATATAGTAGCAGTACCTACCTTTATAAAAATAATGGTTAAGTAAGGTTTATGTCCGCGGCTTCACACGTGTTTTATAATAAAGCCATGTTATTCTAAATCTAGAAATAGATGGATGTTATGTTCTATGCAAAATCTCAGCCTGATCCGATTTTGACGTTGGTTGTCTTGAACTAAATATCTCCACAATCAGCCTTTATAATATTACTAGCTGTACCCGCGACTTCGTTCGCGATTGCCATAATTAGGTATTCACATTTGCCCACACTGTGCAAAAAAACTTCGGTACCCCGATCCAAACCAGCGTCACCTATTTTGTTATTATTATGTTTAACGAAGAAATTTTCTAAAATCCATTGGGTTGTTTGTGAAACCTATCATAAGCTTTTTTTATGCCTCTATAAAAGTTTTATTTTATATAGCCTACAGGCAGAGATGCGAAGTAGCTCTTTTTGGCCACCAAACTCTGTTTTTGCATCTCTGCCTAAACTATACAAAATGAAACTATTACCGAGCCATTAAAAAAGAGCTAATGATAGGTATCACAAACTAGCCAAATTTTTGAAAGTTCTGTTGATTAACCTTATAAAAGCATGCTGTTACGTTGTCATCTTCAATCCCATTCTTTATCTACACGACTTTTAGCTACGACTCGGCCAGTGTCAGTGTCTTATACTGCGAAATCAAATATGATCAGTTTTGCTTCTATGACAGTGGTATCGTCACAGAATGACACGTTTTGGTTTTCTACTTTAGATAAAAGAAATGATACCTACAGATGGAGGGGCGCGCGTCAAAGTATCAAGTTTGAAACTGTTAATTCATATCTCCGTGCAAATAGCAGCGCGCGCATCTGGAGTTTCAATAATCTGAAGATTCTACGTGACGATACTGCGACGATTCAATTGTCATAGTGACCTTGCTGAATTCTGGGCTAAAATTTATCTCATGTCCTTCCTCGTAGTATGAACTCAAATCATACTGAGTTTCATTTGAATACATTCAGTAGTTTCCGCGTTATACACGGTCAAGAAATTTTACTTTCATCCCGTCTCCCGAGGGAACCGTACTGAATTCCGGGATAATAAGTATCCTATGTCCTTTCTCGTCGTATGACCTTAAATCATGCCGAGTTTCATTTGAATAAATTCAGTAGATTTGGCGTGATGAGCGGCATGAGAAAGACAAACAGACCGGCAAAATGAAAAAAATATAGTTTTGGCTTCAGTATTTATAGTATATAATATAGGAGTGCACTCCAAAACAAAAATCAAAATATTTTCAATGTAGGTACATTTATATTATCTTGGAATGCAAGAACAAAATTAAAATTAAAAAACCCCCATACAGATTTTCATGAAACATGGCTAAGAACACTCGGGATAAAATTATCTATGACACAAAAAAAAAACGAAAATCGGTTCATCCGTTTCGGAGCTACAATACAACAGACAGAAACACAGACAGACACGATAAAATTATAACACTAACACCCCTCTCTTTTGGCGTCGAGGGTTAAAAATGAAACTCATTTAATAAAGTATTGTTTTTCGTGGAGCAGTTTGGGAAATAATTTTGGAGTACCTACTTCGGGAATAATCCCAGAATTCGATCTTTTCCAGTTTTATTATAAGTAAAGGAATTTATTCCAATTGAACAATTTTAATGCCCTAGGTGGGTGGTAGATGAAACTAACCATAACGACAGACGTCAACAACAACCAACTACCAGCCATTTATTCTACTCTAGTAAGTAAGTACAGTACACGGGTAATAAAGATTGCACATCCCTTTTTGCTTACCAACATGTTTTATAACATTATTTTATGTATGTACAGAAATTGTTATAGCATCAAATTTTGGTCAAATTATCCTCACTTTTGTGTATTACATCACAAACGCAGCGTTATAATGGTACAGAAAGTGTCGTGACGTTAACTCATTTTGCAATTTTTGAAAATGGTTTGTTTGTAAGTGATGTCGACATTGTAGGCCTATATTAACTAATCAAAGGGTGACCACAATCGAGGGAGTTTTATTTCTTGATCGGACAAAGTAGCTCTGTTTAGGCGACTACATCTAATTTGGATGGAAATGTAAATAGGTCCTAGGTATAAAATAAACACACATGTAAGTATGCGTACTCTACGATATGTGAACAAACAGGCTCTGAGTACTAAATAATATTTATTCTATTTCTGTACGTGATGGTTAGTTCCGGCTTGATATTTATATTTTATGAATGTTAAGATACATAAACAGTTATTCAGTATATGCTAAAATACGGTTTACAATAGATAAAATAGTCCATAGGTTGGTGTTTCTTGTCAAATCAATATGTTCCTTGATTTTGATGACAAGAGTTTCGTAATCTACTTAAAATATTCTTGATCAGGGCTTTTGTTTATATATAAACATCGGTTACTTACACAGCAATAAAAAATAGATTGTGGTTACCCTTATAAAGAGGCGAGGGTTAATTGAAACATACATAAGATATTGCCTCAATCAATTCCACATTGGGGATCTCCAAACAGGCATTGTGGTTGGCACTTCGACGAAATGAGGTGTATCGAAGCAACACAGCTGCGCCTGGGGATAACTTTGTTATTTATATTTTGCAAAATAAATCATGTATGTTCCTTGGGATGTTCTGATGTCTTGGAATTACCCGAAGATCACAAAATAACCTTGAATGAACTGAAAAGAATTCCTCCCAAGCAAATAGTGGAGTGCCTCCCACATCTGAGCAAGGACCCCTTGGATACTCCCGAAGCTAATTATATATGGAAAACTCTAATAGACTTATTCGGTGGCGTGCAAAACATCCCGGAAAAGGTGCTCATAACACTTCACTATGTCACAGTGGCAATTAAGCCGGAAGACTATGCGAACATGACTCTTAGCAGCATCGACGTCATCCAAAACTTTGGGTTAGACTACAACCTAGGGAGCGAACAGCTGGCAGTCATAGCAAATCGTGTACGAGAAGATTTCGCAGAGAAAGAGCCGGAAGATTATACATTTTACGATCTGGTAGCGTTGAGGAAGATACTGTGCCAGTTCAATCGAAGTGAAATAATAAGGATTCATCCGTCAGCGTTTTGGGAAGCGGCACCAACGCTAGGGAAGCTGAAAACTTGTGGGAGAGAAGCTCTGGCGGGATTTGCTACTTTGGCAGTGCAACCCAGCGCGTTCGGGCCACCTGCTACATGGACTAAAGGCGTTATAAAGAAATTGGGGATTATCGCCGATGCTGTGCCCATGACAAAGAATCACCAAAACAATATTCCCGCAGCAAACGACAGTGGTGTATGAATTATTATTGGTGTAGTGACCTAATCTACATGGTTCAAAGAAACACATGTGATGTGCATATTTGAACATATGTAGAAGATAATAATTTATTAGACATGAAACTTATTTAAAATTAATTTAGGTAGAATGTTAATTTTACACTGAAGATTGTTCTCTTTTTCATCACCTGATGAACGTAGTTGTTGGGAGATCAAATTTTCCAAGGAACTCTAATCCTTGATGCATCAACAGAACACTTCCTTAGCATAAACACCCAGTATTTGATATTGAATTTAAACACTTGGAAGGCTTTAGATAATAATAATAATAATAATAATGCTGGACAATTCACACAGCATTATCTAGCCCCAAGCTAAGCAGAGCTTGTGTTATGGGTACTAGATAACTGATATACTTAATACAACACTTCACTATACTACACTACACTATACTACATAGATACTATACTACATAGATAACGATAACACTAACCTAAACCTAGCAATAAATTAAGACTAATATATAATCTATATAATATAATACAATATATAATATAATTTAATCAATAGCGTGAGTGCGGGGATCTGGAGCGGAAGTTGCCGCCGCCGCCGCATAATGATAGAACATATTTTATGCAACATTGTAACCTACTAGTTGCCCTTTATCTAGAATCAGAGAGGATTTAGAATGTTATGACCATTTATAACAATAAAAGTTTGCGGTTTTAGCCATACTTGTATTTTATTTTATACTTGCGACCCGTCCTGGCTTAGTACGGCTGGACATTTATTTTAACATATAAATACCTATAGCCTAAGTTACTCAGTGATAATGTGGTGGAAGATTTTTTCAATCGGCCCTAGTTTTTGAGTTTATTCGTTACAAACATACAAATCTTTCTTCATTATAATATTAATATAGAAAACTTCTTCAATTCCATTTTCAACAAAACGAAAAATTTTAAACCCAAACCCCCCGATAGAATTTTATGTAACATGGCTATGAACAATCGTTATAAAATTATCTATGACACAAAAAACAAGATCCGTCAAGTAACTCGCGCGCCGAGGGTTTCGAACGTTTGTCAACAAATATGTACCAAAAGTACCGGTTAGAGATTTCGCAATTTAACGAATACCTAAAAATAGTAGGTTCCAACCTACATTTCGGATGGATCTCTCTGCATGCTTCGGTTAAAGTGGTTAATGGTAAATTTTTCGACTTTTTTCGAAATATTTCAAAAAGTATGAAACCTACAAAAATTTCAAAAATTATTTTGAAATTTACAAACTGATACCTTTCATTTGATACCCCACATGACCCTGTAGGTATCTTTTAAAATTTCGGCATGACAATTTGTATGGATAATATTCATTTACATTTTTTATTTATTTTTCTTTAAATCTGTACAGGCGCACGAAATGTATTGTTGTTATAAATTTCATGTTGATAGCTGCAGTAGTTGCCGAGTTATGAAGGAGGGAAAATAGGACAGACAAAGCGAGACCATAAGGGTTTCGAAACCGATCCTCGATCTCGAAACCCTAAAAACTAAACGAAAATCGGTTATCCGTTTGGGAGCTACGATACCACAGACAGATACACAGATACACAGACAGACACGTTAAACTTATAACACCCCTCTCTCTTTGCGTCGGGGGTTTATACCCCCGACGATATAGCCTATGTTACTCAGGGATAAAGTAGCATCCTAATGGTGAAAGAATTTTTTAAATTGGCCCTGTAGTTTTTGTGTTTATTCCTTACAAACATCCAAAAGTACAAATCTTTCCTCTTTATAATATTATACTATTATATTGGCCCTGACTGAGACCATGGAATGAAATTACAAGGTAGGTAGGTGGACGCCGTACTTGTTTACCTGGACTTATGTTTCCTGTATATGTTAGTATATCCTATAACATTGTACACAATACAATGTTATAGGATATACTAGCGACCCGCCCCGCTTCGTACGGGTAGCAGATCCGCAGGGGTATTTTGATTCGTCGGAAAGGCCATCGGATTCGATATCGGAAACGTTTTTCTTCGTAAAAAGCTTCCGATTTCGAATAGGACGGCCTTTCCGAATCGAATCAACGAATCAAAATACCCATGCAGAAGATAGAAATATAGAAAAAAAATTATAGCACACTTAACGACACAATTAATAAACAAAATAAAAAAGTACAAAATATTAGACTGTCAAATCTCTACCAGACAACCGTGGATGGATAGGATCGTTGGATTGAACATGGGGATCTGTTTGCATTATTATAGTTCTTAATAAGAAACACTGTTTTCATCATAAATCTATTAATTTACGCGGGGCACGCCAGCAAAGCTCCCAGTTGTCATATTTTTTTCCGACTTCATATTTTTGACCTCTTAAATGTTAACCTCTAAAAGAAAAAAACGGAATGCATCGATTGCCGCATTATTTGCCACTCGCAAGGGAATCAAAAACCATGAGGATACCCCATGGTTTGGCCGTTGACCTAGGATCATAAAATTTGGCAAAAATAATTTAATTAATAATTACCTATAGCATAAGTTAAGGAAGTTAGAGAATATCCGCATTTGAAATTAGTAGTAACATCACAGAAAAAATAAGTTTTTTTTAATATAAAACTATCAAATTTATTATGTAAGCGGGTTAACTACGTTTGTGTTGGAAGAACAGTGTGGAACGCGCGCGTCTTGAACCGCACCACCCTAAAGAAGTCCCTCGTTATGGATTAAACGTAGGTGTTCTTCTAAAAAGGTTCGTAGTTACCCGCTTACATTCATAATGAACTTCAATTTTGTACAGAACCCGGCGAACCCGGCGCGAGAAACCGACTTACACTTTGCTGTTTTTTATAAAATTCCCTTTTTTGTTCCAGTTCACCGAACCTTATTCAAAATGACCACCGCCAGTGTCCTCTTCACTGTGTCAACCAGCTGGAACTTATGTGACAAGGTTGACAAGGAATGCTTGCGGAAAGTCACCAAGATCGCTGATGACGCGGCCAGGGAACTACGAGAGACGCCTGCGACTAGGGCCGAGGGTTTGAGGCTGATGAGAGAATGGCTGACACAGAATTGCGATGTCCAAAATGTTCGACAAGGTAGGCACCTTTTATGTAGAAAGTATAAGTTTAATTCAAATATCTTTTTGACCCGGAGTTCAAAAGAAAATACCGAGAAATATGTGTATCATTTTTATTACTTATACTATACCCAGCGTTGTGCCTTCCTTAAAATTCGTCCAAAACAACCCGCACGCCTTCGCCTCCGGCCCGGCCAGCTAGCGACTCGACAGTCGCAGATATCGATGAAGCACATAAGTTATATGTGATTTGTATAACGAAGTGCTCTACCGTGTTGTTTATATATGTTTAGGTATATGTATAAGAAGTATGTATCAACTATGCATTAGATACAAGCCATTAAACAACAAGGTCCCACCGATAGAATATAGAAGACAATTTCAGTACATATTATGTAATTGTTTCCAGATGAAGAGTTCCTACTTCGATTCCTGAGACAGAAGAAATACAGCATACCTATGGCACAACAGACCTTACTCAAGTACCTGAGCTTGAGAAAATATTATCCAGACATTTTCAAGAACCTAGACTGTGAGGATCCCAAACTGAAAGACATCATAGCCAACGGGTAAGAATAACGACCTTATTATCACGAAAGTAAACTAATAAAAATAGTTTCACATGAGAATAGATCAGATAGAAACTCGTAACCTTACGTTTTATGGTTAAACGTGTAAGTGAACCCCATTATTCTCCAAAATAAAGATAATCTTCGTGTGCTTTTAAAGAAATAAAACAAATTTTACGGTTCCCATGATCGGTTTCTCATAAATAAGTACACGCAAGCCTAAATTACCATCAATCAACTCAGATAACGACAGAGAGAAAGCTCCCACGTGCTCGACCGGTCACGGCATAGCCTTGGACCAGATTCCGTTACCAATGTTTGTTATGTTTCTCCCTTCCATAACAGCCTATGATATAATTTTGTTTGCACGCAATCTCAAATTTCCTCATTTTTAGGTACATAGCAGTTTCACCGATGCGTGACAACAAGGGTCGTCGGGTCATCGTCTACAACATGAGTAAGGCAGTTTTATGAGTGGCGATATGTGATAGCATGCTTTCCGCAAATGTGTACCTATTAGTAATATGTAACAACTGTAATATCGTGCTGCCTGGCAATAGCAAAAACCTACTGCGAAATGTGATTGTTGCATTTGGATAGGCTTAGAACATGCTCAAAAACTGTTTTTTTTTTTTGCAATTGGAAATATCCGCAACAGTATATTAACAGAGTAGTTATTTTTGCGCAGATTTCTTCAACGCTACAAAGTACAACTGCTGGGATATGTCTCGAGCTCATTTCCTGGTGTATGAGAGTTTGTTGGACGACGAAATGGACCAAATGTGTGGGTTCACCCACGTGGGGGACGGCGGCGGAGTCACCGGCGCTCACATCACATCTTGGAGCCCCACGGACTTCGCGCGTCTACTGAAATGGGGAGAGGTAATGATAATTTACAACATTATCAATCACTATTATGCATAAATGAAGGAAAAACTTTCGCTGGCGGCTTCAAAAAAGGTTTTTTTTAGATAAAAAGTAGCCTGGATTAAGGTTTCGATTCATTCGCTTTGGAGCGATGAAGATTAGTGTGATGTGATGATCTAGTTTGTAGGCTGTGCTTAGGTGCTACAAAACCGTCTTCAAACTATCTAACCGTAACTAACTAACTAACGGTCATCAACCACGGTTTTCGCAGGCCCCCCAAGCCGCTGAATATTTGATCGAAGGCTACGGTACATATTTGTCAGTTGAAACTCTCAGATATATATTTATATAGTATAGTATAAAGCATTAGAAAAACAACCAATTCAACGAAATAGTAAGGTAAAATCATTCTCTACCAATGTTGACTGCTTTGAGAATTAGGTAGCAGTGAAAACTATGAAATAATCATAAGGACCAAATATGTTAGAGAATACTTATGACGACCTCCGTGGCGCAGCGGGCGAAGGTCCGCCTGCGACGCAGGAGGTTGCGGGTTCGATTCCCGCCTCGGAACAAATTTATGTACGATCTGCAGAAATTTGTTCCGTTGGTCTGGGTGTTTTCTATGTATAATAAAAAATATCTATCTATGTAGTGTATTGTATTAAGTATATCAGTTATCTAGTACCCATAACACAAGCTCTGCTTAGCTTGGGGCTAGATAATTCTGTGTGAATTGTGCAGCATTATTATTTTTATTTTTATTTTATACTCAATGAAATTGCGAAATCAAACCAAATTGTAAGTACCTATATAACGATACATTTTGTCAGTTGAAACTAAACTGAGACTGCTCAGGAAATGTACGACACATTAGAAAAACATGAAATAGGACAATTAATATAGTAAAATAATTTTATTCTCCACTACATACATTAATAATACCTACTGACATCTGTAGGCTTAGCACGGGGATAGTTGTCTAGGGTAGAATAGAGAAGAATGACATCGCAGTGTCATACATTGCGTATATTATTGAAGTTGAAAGGATTGAGTTTCAAACATATTACGCGTTCGATGACGATGTGACGTAATTTTTCTCTATTCTACCCTAGACAACAAACCCCGTGTTAGGCCTACAGAAGTACAAAAAATGTCTGTAAGATTTGCTCTCATGCAAGTGAATTTAACATTCTTCATGAGCAATATAATAATACAAGTTTAGTTTAAATAAAAGTTTAGTTACGCACGTTAAGTAACACTACCAGTGTATGCATTCATGTTAGGCCTGGTAAACCCATAAAATATTAAAAAATTGAGGCATTCCATTCCAATAAAAAATTGTTCTATAGATAATAATGAAAATAATAACATTGGGCACAGTTTGCGAAACTACGAGATAAAAATCAGCAGGCTGTTACAAGCAGCTATAATAAATTGCTATTTTATCTTTTGTTGCGCCTATATATGTATTACATCAGTAACAACACAGAGATTAGGTACGATCAGTTGAACATCTAAAAGATTGCTGGCTTGAAACACAGAAGCTTTTCGCACAGGACGGTAATCTTTTTATTATTAGGCATGCTTCAAAGGTACCCAAATTGATTGTTTTGTCATTTTCTGAACTCTATGGCAGCGGCCCGTCGTCGACCGGTCACAATAATATCTTACACGAATGGAAATAGCGTGTTTCATAGTATTAAAATATCTTCACAACACCGCGCACCGCTGCAATTTTCTATTATACTTAGTGTTGCGGAAAGGTCGGCGAAATAAACTAATAGTCATAAAGAACACGCGCAAAATCGGAAAAAACGCGCAGATAACGGCCTAGGTACCTACAGTCAAAGACCAAATTTGCTAACTAAAATGAATTTCGAGAAACTAAGAAGAAAGTCTTAGTTTCGAAGTGCTAGTAAGAAGCTTAAAGTAAGATAACTATGGGTCTACACATGTTGCAACCTCAGATCTTTGTGTTTCAGCAATCCATCCCGATGCGACACAAGGAATTCCACCTGATAAACATACCAGCAACAATCAAATACATCATCGACTTCGCGGTCAGCAAGGTGACGCCGAAAATGGGTGATAGATTGCAAGTATGTTCCTGTCAGCTTCTTCAAACAATTTATAAGTCGCCAGAAATAGAAGATACCAATTGAAAAAATAACAAGCTTAAATTTATTTAGGGCTAGAGTACTTGTCAAGACGAAACAAACAAGCCCAAACTCGATGAGGTTATGTCATTGTAATAACCCTGTAATTATAATGACATACCCTCATCGAGTTTTCCTCCCAACTCCATCAAATCAGCTGTTCTCATAATATTGCATCGTGTGCAATTGTGCAGACGATTATTTACACAATTGCATTCGATGCACGTTTACTGTAAACTAGCTTCTGCCCGCGGCTTCGCAAACCCTTAAAAGTAGAAAAACTGTTTTACATGTAAATAGATGACACATCGAGGTATACCCTATATATCCAATAAAAAAAGAATTATCAAAATCGGACTACTACCATATACTTATTCTGTGCTTTAACCAGTGACGAAACAAGGTCAATGTAAACGCGATACGACCACTCATGGGATGATCTCTTTGACAGAATAATCTGATCTGAATATTGCATAGGAAACGAGTTGCTTAAATGCGTAAGTGGGGCACGCTCTCACAACAGCCTACATTACATTGTCTTGTTTAAATTGGATGTAGGCCTACCGTATTGCTCTTAAATTACGAGAACCTACCTCGCAAGATATCTTTGAGAAATATACTTGCAACATAACTGTTGTTCCACCATCAACTCACTAGGAGGATCATATAAACAGCCTTTCTTTTAACAGCTGTATAAAGACCTCACCTGAAATGTGCCTTATTGGCTCTTGTTGTTAGGGGGCAATGCCATAATCCCAATGCTGGGCCGCGTGTTGGCTATCGCAGTTTGGTGGTGGATTTTTTTCGTAGGAGCTGCTACCCGCCACGTATCTCTAGCTCGCCTCTTACGACACCTCCTGGTGGATAGTTAGTTATTTATAATACATTATTACTTTGTAAAAAAATACGCATCTAGTTTTATCATAATCAAAGTTACCTACACTGCGTTCTGAGCTAGGGTTACAGTTAATGTATGTTTAGTAAAATTTGCATAGATGCGCTACTCGTTTGCATCATAAGATGCACTGTAGGCAAATCGCATCTTCGTGTGAAATATGCATGGCATTCGACAGCTATAAATTCTAGTTCCATCACAAAGACCTGTGTTTATGTTGAGCTAGGATAAGTTGTTAATTCTATTTATGTGGCGCGTGTGACTAGTTTAATTACTATAATAATTCATGTGTGATGAATAGACTTAGGTAGTCGTTTTATTTGAAATTTCTGTCTCTTTTTGCAGATATACACCAATATAAAGCAGCTGCACAAGCATATCGACGTAAGCTGTCTACCTACGCAGTACGGCGGCACCTTGCATTTTAAAGACATGATCCAGTACACACAACAAATCCTCAGAGAAAAGAGACGAGCTGTTCTAGATTTGGACAACATGGAGATTCTTAGTACCAAAGGAATCGTTTCCTCGAGAAGAACCAACGCTCTGAAACCAGACTCCGTTTCTGTAGAAGGTAGCTTTAGAAAACTAGAAATTGATTAAACGTTGTAATTTTTTAAATATCGTTTTTCAAAAACGTATACTTATTAGAATAATTACTAGAACTATCGGGAAGTCATCTCTCTAAATATCCCAAGGACAAAGACATGGTGCATAATTACCGCGTTTAGAGTCCTATACCACAACGACGACGACGCGCGTCAGGTTGAATTTATTGAAGAGTTTCACTTCTAACTTTATATTATGTTATGCGAATGTACGAAGCATTTAGATATCTCGTGATATATTTTGTCTAAACTTAATAATTTAAATGAAGGCATGCATGGGATCAGCTTTAATTTAATATTTTACAGTTCTACATATTTCTTTGGTCTGATAAAGGATGGGATCGTTTAGTGCATTAATAAAACAATCATCATCATCATCAGCCTATGTTAGTCCACCGCTGGACATAGGCCTCCCCAAAAACATCAGAAATCATTAAAACTATACTTACCTCATATACTTATTAAAAAAACACGGATATTCTTACATAGAACACCTCACCAATATTATACAGGTTGCCACGGAAAGAGTGTACTAAGCCGAAAGGGGTGATTCTGCATCCCGAGGGGATCAACTTGTGAATAACAATTTTTTGAATATTTTTTTTGAAATCAATGAATCGAATGGAAGGAAGAAAAAAATCAGCTTTTTTCTTCCTTCCATTCGAGTTTTCTCACACTAATTTTTTACATGCATTCTTGCATGCGTGTCGTATATAACATTACAAAATATTTCACAAATGTTTTGTTTTTTCTGTTAAACCAGTGTTTTGTCATGAAATTAATACAAAAATATTATGTCCTTTGAAATTTCAAAACAATAATAATAATGAAAGAATACACCTACCTAAAAGAACATGAATATAAAGAAAAAACGTCTCTGATCCAAAAAAAAAATAAAAGTTATTAAAATCCAAAAATCGTAGAACGAACGCCCCTTGATGTCCAGAATGTCTCGATGTCTTTCGGCTTAGTACACCCTTTCCGTGGCACCCTGTATATTCTCTGACCGCACATCAGTTTTTATGATATAGGATGCGTGGATCATTTATGAATTTTAGTACTTACCTTAACAGGGGGAAGCCTGCGTCCAGCAGTGGACCAATATCTACAGGCTGTTGAGGAGTACTTACCTATTAAATTGTAAGAAGGTAATTTTATGGGATTATTTATCCATGACATTGGATGATTTTTCAAATCTTTACAATGAAGGAATTTTGTATTGAATGTTATGAAATTTATGTGAAATTGTTATTTAGTATAGTTTAAGTAGATTATTATATTACCCTGTATCTTTGTATTGTCTTTCTCTTTGTAGAAAGGAAGACCAATACCTAGTTCATATATCGTAATTCCGTACCCAGAAATACCGCGTTCACATTTCGGAACCAAAAAAATATTAATAGTACGAAAAATCGATCATTCTGGGAACGCTTCAGTTACCTATGAGAATTGGACTAGATATAGTACCTACATATTTCATATCTTGAATTAATAACTGCCTTTGTATGGGTGGGGGCTTGGAGCGAATGGTGCATGTTCATCTAAGTACTAATGTGCGTTTAAGTTAAATTTTAAGGTTGTTAGGTACTATTTTATTGTTGTCAAAATGTATCGTGTGTTTTTTGCTGAAAAAGCCTATCTAATTAATGTAAGTAAAGTGAATTCGATATTCCAAGATCGTTTGAAGTTGTTAAATCGAAACTATGTATCTACCAAAATATAACCAACCATAATATACCTTATGGCTACACTAAAATAGGTCCTAGGTAATGAAATCTTTTGTGTAAATGGGGAGGTTGAAAATATAAAAAATAAATGTGATTATGTTACATTAATGAGTTACTATGACTTGATTGGGATTACAAATAAAAAAATGTTTTATTACTATAGTTTTCTTTATTTTCATTGATCGCACGTATTCATATTACTAGGTATATATTTCTTCTATTTGTTACACTTTAGTGCTATTGAACAGTATTTATGTGATTTTGAAGTAACAATATTTTCCAATATATTCGAGTCTTAATTACATACAGACTAGCTACTGCCCGCGGCTTCACACGCATTTTTTTCTGGATAATATGTTTATTATTATGTCATCTCAACGACCCCTTTCATAGACTTTACACAGTGCAACGAAAAATGAATACGCTCTCAAATAAACATAGTTTTGTATCAAAATTTTGTCGAAACGGAAGCAAAAAGGTTAAAATTAGTATATCCTGATATGTTCTACGGTAAGCTTTATCTATTCGACTTTAAGCCAATTCGTTCAGTAGCAAACTGACATCTTTACAAACATTCGTATCGTATTTTAATATTTTATTTATTTATTAAGGACTCCCAACAGAAAAATCACATTTATATAAGTAATGCAGAATAACAGAATCAATAAATAATATTATCCTGATAATATAAACATCATTGTGGTGGCACAATGATGTTTATATTTTTGATAAGGTAAAGAAACGTACTAAAATAATGTTTGTTATAAACTTATGTTAATGTTTTTCGTAGTACCTATACCGGGAAAAATTGTAATATTAGGATAATAGGACCACTCTGCCTTAGATTTGTCTTAGGACATTGCATTGACCGTCCGTTAAAAGTTACTGCTCTACTGAAGGAGTTTTGCCCATAATTAGTGAAACTAGATGTCAAAATGAGATTTTTTGAATATATTAAAATTTTCCTAACTCCCTCACAGAAAATTTTACTATAATCAAGAAACTTGTACATAATGAAACTAGATATTCACTTAATGAACCTTATTTTCCTGTTTTATTTATGAACGTTGAAACGACACTAATAAATAATACATTTTATCCGATCCATAAGTTCACCTATATCGGCGACTGACGCACCTTGAAATGGTATCTAAAGAAAATCAAATTTCTTCCGGTTGTTAAGTTATTTTGCAACTGTGGACCAAGACCATCAGGGTGTTGTTGCAAAGAATTGCTGATTGTTTTTCACGAATCGCTTTTAGGTACCATATAATGCTAATATTATTTGACTATAAATCACTAAATAAAATATTCAATTTTAGTACTTACAAAACTTTATGATCTTATGATCAATAACTTACACAATTTACACAAGAAGAGTTATTGCACTATCTTACACAATATAATTCATATATTTGGCTAATTATAATGAGGCTTCATACAATATCACAGATGAAATTTAAATAATGTGATGATCATACTTAGACAAATAAATATTACTGGACAATTAACACAGCATCACTTATGATACTAACATTTATATTTATTAACATTTATTTACTCTACATAAAGCTTATGGAAAACATAGGTAACAGTCTAAAACATGAATCAGGATTATAGGAATATTCATTGATGAATTTAAGGCTGAATTTTCAAGAAAGAAATACCAGTCAGACTCTTACATTAAGGTGCTTCGTGACGCCCCACGCCGTTGAATAAATTACCAAGTATATGAGTTTTACAGATGTCTTGGCTAGCAACTAGGTAGTTTTGCGATCATTGTAAGCCATTTGCAATGAACTGTTATAAACCCATGCTAAAACAAAGTTCTGATCTGTTGACGTGAGGTGAGGGAATATCCTTGTGCAAGCAGAGCATATTAATATAATTAACATAATTTAAAAAACTACCTTACTGCTAGCTTCATAACTTGTAGAACCTAGGAAATACAAACAAACCCAATAATAAACGCCGTGTGATGTACCTACCCTCCTAAGAAGATTGTATAGTACCTTGTCGTTTTCGAGTTAACCCGACCGTTGCTCTTTTTGGCTACGATGGTGAGCAAAAAGAGCAATTTCGCATCTCTGCCTACACTATAAAAAATATAACATTTACAGAGTCATTAAAAATAAGCTTAAGATAGTATCACAATTATCACGATTTTTGAAAATTGCTTCGTTTAACATAATAATAGAGATAGATAAATAGGTGGTTGCGCTGATTTGGGTCCGTTTAGCACCTTAACGGCCACGTTGCGTTTATCGTAAGGTTATATATTGTATATATATAAGGATATATATATATACCCATTGGATGGGTAAGTAGGTACCTATTATATGCACGAAAACGACCTACCTACTCAATTTATAACTACTTTAGAATAATCTTCTTTTTCTCATGTAAGTGACATTGTGTCTTTTTGAGAATAAATTTCTTTAAACCGAATTTCTTTAAACCGATACATATTTGATATGACAATCCTATTAAAAGTACCCTTAAAATGCCATAAGCCTATACCCAAACTATCACGAGATCTCTTTCGATTGTAATGCCCCAAAGTCACACTCAGATGAAGAAACATGACCATGACAGCTGGAACGACTGCACCTAGACGTTCTATATTTATATCATTGTCGAATTCGACACATGAGGTCAGTGCCGAGAACCAGTCGCAGTTTGTGTCACTAACTTTGTCCGACAATTGAGGCTATTTTTAAGTAAAAGCGGATGCGAATTGTGTACAAATGTGGCCAACACGTGGCTCTGACTTTTGTGACACGTTTACAAAAGAAAGGAATATCATACCCGCGTGATTAAAAACCTGATTTACGTTTTTAGGATTAACGCCGGAATTTTGAAACGCAACATAAGTTTAAGCACGTCTCAAGTCGCGGTTTTTTAACAGTGACAACTTCATTGAAAAGTTTAAAAAAATCGCGAGAGTTGCGTTTCAGTTTTCGGGGGTAACCCCCGAATACTCAAACGCAACTCAAATTTAAGCAGGTCTCACGTCGCGATTTTTTGTCATTTTCCTATGAAAATCTGTCAATAATTCGTCTTTGAGACGTGCTTATATTTGAGTTGCGTTTCAGTATTCGGGGGTAAGAGTATCAAATAAGGCATTGGACACCATAGTGTGGGGTCATTAGATAGATCTTACTTCAAAATGTGAAAGCATGATTGGTGAAAACGAAAACACTTAATTTCGCTCATAGAGAGGACTGAAACGGACAGAGGATGTTAGTTTATTTATCAATAGTGAGTACTATTCCTAATGATCACACGATTGCACTGACTTCGCCTCAACTAGAGACCATAAGAAAATTATTGTTATTTAACACGTTCTTATCAATAATTTTAACACAGATTTACATTTACGTGATTGTAACTACCAAGGCGTGTCATGATAAAGAACAACAGATCATTAATATAATTCTATTATTATTATTTTACACATTATTATTGTGAATTATATATTACTACACGTTACTCTACAGGATAGACAATGTATAGGGCATCTATTTCTCTCAAAAACCAAACTGGGACGGAGATATTAGATAATCATATGGTTTCAACCTTGACATTTTTGATACGCGTCCCTCTATATGTAATTTATTTCGTCTAAGGTACAAGGGTACCACGTAACATGTGTAAATGGGTGGCACCCTGTATGAGCAACACACGCATACTATGGACCTACAGCTATATCATTAATTATATTTAAAACATTACATTTATTTACAGTTTGAACAATAAAAATGCTTCTAAGACAAATGCGCACAAATGCCACCATATTGTGTCTCGTTCTCTCGATGTATTCGATTGCTTAATCTCATTTCTAGTTTTTGGCGCGCATCCTACACATCGCGGTTTTGACTAAGGTATGTAATTTTTTTACCCACTTTGACAGGTACTCCAAATATCATAAAGAATGGGAGAAAGACCGATAAATAGTAAGAGTGTTGTTCTCGTCATCAACAAAAAATAAAAACAGGCATCAGGCATTATCTGCCTAATCGGCACCCTTCCTATACTACTACTCTACCCTAGATTGGTCCCCCCCTTCGTAGGGAAAGTTATTATTCGTATACGAATAACAACTTTCCCTACGAATAACAAACAGCTCCCTTAGCATGGACAGCCTAGACAAGTTTTTGGTTAGACTCGAAATTAGAAATCAAAACATTCCGTAAATTACAGAAGTCGAATGAATGAATTTTTAATATTTTACGCATCATGATTGCCGTTTGATGACATTTCTGTCTACTTATTCTACCCAAGACAAAGACCTTGTCTAGGTCGGTAATGCAAAATGCCTGGACCCAAATTCCACTAAATGAATGCATCGTTTTACTATGACTATGGTATCGTCTGAGAATAAGAATAAATAATAAATAATGCTGGACAATTCACACAGCATTATCTAGCCCCAAGCTAAGCAGAGCTTGTGTTATGGGTACTAGATAACTGATATAGGTACTTAATATAATACACTACATAGATAGATATTTTTTATTTTTTTGAGAATGACACTTTTTGGCATTTTACTTTTGATGGAAGAAACTACAGTTTCTTATGGCTATATTATATTATATTGTCATAGTAAAACGATTGGTCAGTAAAATTCGGACTCAGTTCATGGACCACTACGTGTTCATGCATAACCTACGCGGTATTCGCTATCCAGAGCGGTAGCGAAAGCCGCGGTGGCATACGATATTTTTTTTTACTAAAATACCCGGCGGGACGCGCAAATCCCAGCGAAATTTACCGCTACTGTACCACTCTGTGTAGCGAATACCGCGTAAGTCTGAACAGGCCTTAAGCCTACTTTGACTGAATTTTCACTACAAGTCGATTTGAGCGGTTTCCTACACAATGCCGACTATTATTTTGCAAACTCAAAACCAAAAAGAAAATTATAGATTTTTGTGTTGCGAGTTGTTTACAAACATTATACCTTGAGAATGACTTGAGTCTCTATACCCTGTAAGGGCTCTTATACACGGCACGTTGCCTTGCCGTCGGCAACGTGCCATCCGTGTATAGGAGCCCGACCTCTAACTCAGGGACCTGTCAATACGTAATTGGAAATACCCTGTAAAACAAACTTGCGCCCTTGCGCCTGCGTTCAATCAGACTGACCCGACGCCTCCTCGCTCCACTGAGGCAGGCTCCGTAGATACTGGAACAGCGAGTCAGGTTCATAGGCAGTACTTCGACCGACGATGGTGTAATCCGGTGTCAGGTGCCGTTGGCTCATGGACTCTGCGAAGAAATCCTCCGCCTCATCTCTTTGCAGCTGGGGTGGACTGGTGTCGGTGAAGTTACCTAGAAAAAGTAATTAATTGATTAAAAAAATACCGACGCATTTTTCACGTTTACATTATTAGGTAGTTAGGATGTTGTCATCAAGTCATCCGTTTTATAAAATTGTGTTAAAACAAAATTACCTATTAGCCAAATTTATGTCTAGATTGTAATGATAATCTAGTGTATTTAAAGATGTATGCTGGACAATTATAAAAAAGTCACCCGACACACTTATATTATAAAATGTATTATAGTATATAATAAAGTTTGGGTGGATGTTTGATACCTCTTCACGCCAAAACTACTAAACGGATGGGGGGAAATGGCAAGAGCTGAAATTTTGCTTGCAGGTATTTTTAGGCCTGGAATAAAACATAGCTTCTTTTTATCCCATAAATCAGTTCCCATGGGATAGAAATAATCTTTATACGTTCCATAGAAATAACGTGTGTAAAGTCGCGGGCAGAAACTAGTTCTAAAATAAGGAAGTGGATCTCACCAATGAACGCCAAGACCATAGCTCCGGGATACTGCGGGAACATCGTCGAAGGCCTATGCCAACCCAGAGCCTCGTAAGTCTGTCCGTTACTCGACACTAGGAAATTATACGGCAGCTCTTTACCCTGGGTTGTGTTACCCTGGAAATTACAAATAATAAAAATTACTAAAAATACTAAGGTTTCATCTACCACTTGTGGTGCAGTGAGTTTTCATTTCCTGTGTGGCACCACACAGGAAATTAGGCTTAGATTTTGCACCACCCCAACTCTTCACGCGGGTGTCGTAAGAGGCGACTAAGGGATACCCACCGGGCGCGGGCAGCAGTGCCCCCTGCAGAACAATTTTACCCCCGGACTGCGATCCCCAACCCGCATGCCCAGTGTGAGGATTATGGGTACTACCCCCAATGGGATAAAAGCCAATAAGTCGCTTATCAGGGGGATGCCTGCTTGTAACAGTGAACCAAGCAGTGAACCTGTTGAGGTGATGAGTTGTCCCATAGTTCTGTTTCTCTAGCTCAAGCCCCAAGCCTTGATTATGCTGTGTAATTTTTCCAGCATAATTAATGAGGCCTTTTCCAAATGTCGAAAAATTGTTCGACCAGACTGAAAAGATGGTGCTAAAAGCGCCATCGTTTCAGTCTGATTGAACAATTTGTTATAAATAAAAACGGCATAGACCTGCAGAGACAGTTGACATGACACTCCACAACTTTATTATATCCTTTGCGTTTTAAGGTAAATAGGATTTTTCGTTTTTGGAGAGCGCTTCATTATTATAACCTATTTCGAAAAAGTTAGGTACTTTATTATGTATATTCAACCAAAATCAAGATATACTATTTGTAAACAAGCTGCCGCCCCGATAGTAAACTTATAAATATTATGTATGTATGTATCCCTTTCTCCTGCCTTTCTTTTCTTTCCCTTTCTTCTCCCGTTTTTTGTTGTAAATTTTGTGACAGAATTAAAATTACGTGCCGATTTGAAATCTTGGATCAAGAATTATTATTTTCTACAATGCCAATTTAGTTACAATACTAACTTTCATTTCTCAAAATCGACGCCTAAATTACCCAGCTAGTGATAGGCAAGAATAACCATGACGGCTTATAAGAGCAGCGAGTTTATCGCGAAATATTAAAGTTAGACGCAAAACGGAATTCGATCTTTAATAACAATGGACTACTAAATAAAACTATAAGAGTTCGGATTCGAGGCTAGTATTAGGTAATATAAATAGGCCGCCCGCAAACCACGAAGGCTCTGCGAACCACATTCTGCACCTCATCAAGTCATCATCATCAACGTCAGACAACATAAGAGTGCCTATTATGTACCAGTGAGCAAAGCCGTAAAGGCCGAGACTAAATCGATCAAAACCCTAGCTAGAGGCTATGGTTACACCAATACACAAGGTATTTCGGGCGAATAACGTATTCGTAGACATTCGTGCTAGGCAAAACGCCTAGAACACTCAGGGATAATACAACCATCTATTAGTGAAATAATTTTTTCAATAGGACCTGAATTCCGTTGATCTGTGTCAAAACATAAACTAACTAGCCTAAAAATGTTGGCGTCCCTTTTTCTTTCGGTTGTAAAAAAGGCTGTTTACATTATTTATGTTGGTTAGTTTTAGTTTTGGTGCCAACCCAAATACAAACTAATCTACACTCAAAACTGAAACCCCATCATCATATCACCCTATTGACAGCAAATGATGGCTACATTCCTCTTTTTCAAGCCATCTGGATTAGTTCTCTGTTCAAGTTTCATCGAGTCTTCCGGCCACCCTGATGATGTCGAAACCTCCATAATTATTTTACATTTACGTTTTGTCTCGAGCCGGGGTATCATCATCATTAACTTCATCTACGGCCTAGTCTACTGCTAAACATATGCTTCCCCTGATAGCGCCTTAATGACTCCTAAATCATTAGGGGGCAATTTCATAATCTGCATTGGACATGCAAAAAAAGAATCGCCCTTCGGTTGTGGAATTGGTCTGTAAGGGTCGCCGCTGCCCGCCCCCAGGTGGATATCCCTTAGTTGCCTCTTGCGACAACCGCGGGTAGAGTTGGGGTGGTGAAAATTCTAAACCTGCCCCACACGTCATGAACCAGGGTTACAAACTCACCAAAATATCAAAAAACATTGCTGATTTGCGTCACTAATCAGACGTTTCTTACGTGACTTGTGTAGCATTTTGATAGGGGGTAATTAGGAGCTGATAAGAACTCTCAAAACTCGATGTTTTGTACAATTAACAAGTAACTCTGACTGACGTAATCTGTGCTCGTATATCAAAGCAAACTTTGATATAAATAAATAAATAATCCTGGACAGTTGAATTAACACAGCATCATCTGGCCCCAGAGCAAGGCCGGAGCGAGAGCAACGCTGGACCGGATTTAGAGTTGTGGAAGCCCCGGGGCAGGCTCAATCCACGAAGAATGATATGATACAAATAATATAAATGCGAACGTTTGAATTTTTAGATATTTGGACGGATGGATGTTAGTTACCTCTTCACGCCAAAACAACTGAACGGATCGGGCTGAAATTTTGCTTAGATGTAGTTCTAGGCCTGGAATAGAACATAAGTTTTATCCCATAAAGCAGTTATCATGGGATAGAAAAAAACTTTTAAACGATACCATAGAAACAAAGCGTGCAAAGCACCGGGAAGAAACTAGTACATAATACAAATACACACTTGCAACTTCCGAAGCAAGGCACTGCAGTCGACAGTGCTATGACATTCCTGCGTGTCAGTTTGCACGACGATGACTCGAGCGGCTTCCATCGGCGTCAAAGACAGATTCGGGTGAGGGGCCGAAGCATAGGTAGGATCCCATTGCGATTTACTGACTAGCTGGAGGGGAGTTTCTACTGGTGGCAATATGTTCTCTGTAACAGAAATTAGACTTTGTAATTCTCCATTCCTCCTCAAGAGGAGGAATGGAGAATTACATGGAGATTAGTATTAATAGAGATTAGTCGAGACTAATCTCCATTCATCCTCATATATGTTCACTGCGGTGCTGAACGTAAGATATACCTTCTCCTAAACAAGGAGGGTTTGACCATAATCACCACACTGTCGGCTTATAGGCATTTCATTAGGGGTCTATTCTTACGCCACATCTGCCAGTATATTCTCCAATCATTCTTTTATGTAAACAATTTGCAGGACAAATTGTCAAGGAATTTTAGGTAGGAATGAAGGAGTTCTTATATATAAGATCTGAGTCATTTCCTTGGAAAATAGAGAATCATACCCTGATGCTATCCTAGCATAGCAGAATTGAGGACAATAAAACACTGAAGTGGCATTCAATGCCACTTCAGTGCCAAATCAGGTTCCCAAAATCAGCCTCATTGTAAACCAGCCTTCTATACCTTAACCCTGTGACAGCAGAGTGTTTTTACTCTATGCCTTAACGTATCACGCTAGGAAGTGTGCATCTGGTATGGTTTAATATTTTACATACCTGAATTGTTTTGAATGATCAGAAGATAAATTCCTATGACCACACCCAGCACAAGTATCGTCAGCAGAGAGGACACGATTATTGTCGTACTTGTGTTCCTCTCGATCCGCTGTGGCGGGAACCGGTGCAAAAGGGGCGTATCTTCATGTACAACCACATTATCTACCTCTTCCTCCCTTCTATACGAACTCTGCCGCGTCTCATGGTCTGCAAAACATTTCCTGCCTTTAATGTTTAACTTTTTCAAAATATTACTCATCAGATTCATTACACAAAGCACTGCTAAACTAAACGAGAAAAAATCACTTCATTGATAAGCAACAGTTCACTGATAAGGTGTGACAATTACAGCTCAGTCCGTGGAGCGGGATATCATCCATTATAAATTCAACTGTAGTTAATAAAGAGGCAACATACTAGTGACTGAGAGCGTCTGGCGTGGCATATTACTCCTGGGAGGTAGGTCCATGTGTAACACGAGCTACAGTGTGAACTATACCTACACCAGTGTTTGCACATTAACATAATAGATTCGAGATATCATTATCTTGTGGCATATCAGGTTTATTGACTTTGGTATTAAGCACATTATAATGATTACATGTGCTTATGATTTGGTTTCATCCCCAATTTACCTGGAATTTTATATGTCTATAGTACTTTATGGTTGAACATTGTCGTGTGTTAGTCAACATGTGTTTCAAAATATGAACCCTTCTGCCAATGAAATAATATAAGCATGTCTGAGGGTCTTAAGGATTTCCAAGCTAAGATGTGTAGCCAAATATGTATGTCAAACACAGTAAGCCTATTGCTTGGGTTAGCTTAGCTCTGGAGGTAAACACCCTTAGTATGCTGTACTGTATGCTATACTATATATATATGAGTCAGCTCTGGCCAGCAGGTTAAGATGTTTGCAGAACAAGAGCTAATCTTCAGCATCTGATGTAGGTAATTACTAGAGTTACCTGTGTGTAAAACACTAAAATAAATGTAAGACAAGCTGAACTAAATAGCTCTGCTCTTGGTCTGCAAAAGGCTTTAGGTAACTCAATTTTATAGGTACATACCAGCAGTGTGGGTCAAGGATGAGTCAACAGGAAACTCAATGGAATAATAAGTGGGTATTTAGCCTAAACTAGATAGTGTGAATAAAATTCTACTTACCAACAGAGTAAAGGGGCTGCATCTTAAGTTGTTATGGATTAATAACAGCTGTTTAATAGTTTATCACTTGCAGGCTGCGCTGTGCTAATTATTGAGCTTGGTCAACATAATGGATTAGCTTGACGAAACCTAAATAATGAAAATCCAGTTTCCAGGTTCTTATTTTGTTAGAGCCCTCCTTTGAAAAGTTTTACATGTATAGTTTTTATTTATTTATTTGACTTGAGGCTATCTATGTTTCCATTTCAAACAAAAGTTCATGATTTGATTTTGATTGATGGCTTTCATTCATGTTAGCACATTGTTTACATTTTTAGGGTTCCTCTGGCAAATCAAATGATTACGATCTTAAAAATTTCATCACCTTTGTTGGTGGTCGTCTCGTCAGTATTGCCGTTAGCGACAAAGTCGCTAGAACTAGGGGATTCTGTGAATGTTTGGCGGACAAAAATCTAAATGTGGCGAGAGAAACGTTTTTGGGGACTTCTAACCACTTTTAGGCAGGTCAATATGACGCTAGAAAGGCAACAGTCTTTATTTTAAAACTATGGATACCTACTGACTTTAGAAACTTATTAAATCAATTTAATTTAAGTATCTTATTTTCAATTTGTTACGCTGGCAACTCCGAAAGAAGCAGGGCTTTCCCCGATTATGAATATTCTGTGCAAAGTTTGTTCTGTTTAACTCGCTCCCTACTATCAAGAATGAGTGAGGCCGAGAATTACGTACGTAAGTACTGGACAGTTTTGAAGGAGTTCATTCATTGTGTCGTCAGTTTCGTTGTAGTCCTTTTGCATGGTTATCATTGTTTGGAAGTTCTTGTCATTTCCAGAAGGCAAAGTGCACAAAATTCCACGTTGAATGGTCATGCTAATTCATTTACCAAAATAGAATCCAGCATCCAGTCACATGTGGACTCAGAGAATCTGGTATAATTTCACCATTAGCTCATTTCACAAGATTTTGTAGCAATGAAAACGACGGAACCCGTTGCTGTGCATGCTCCAACACGGTACTTTGCCGGCTTTGATTTGGCCACAGATTTAATTATAACGATTTGGCATTAGAATCAACTTGATAGTGACACTGGCAATCAGATTACCGATGACATTGAAACACGGGTGCTGTCAACGTCATTTTGACTAAAATGCCAAAGTCAAATTAGCAATGTCAAAATGTTACCAAACCGTCACCCATGATCCACCAAAGAGAATCTAAAGACAGTGTGACCAAAGTTAGTAGATTTCTACTTTTTCGGTAGATTTTGAGGAACTTGCAACAGCTGCTAGTAGGAAAAAAAATATCAGTATATTTTGGTAGAATTTGCAATTTTTTGGTATATTGGTAGTATTTTTTCGAAAGAAGATGGCAACTCTCTTCTATAATCTATTCTTTTATGGGAATTCCCCCATTATGTGAATCGGAATCAGTCTATCTCTTTCTTAACACACGTACTCAAAGAACAAACACTCAAAGCCTAGCCGGGGCTTCCCCCGAAGGTAAATAATTGTTCAATCTATTTTCATTCATTATAAATTTATTTCTGTTGTTCATTCGCTATCATAGCATCATCTGTTTCTGGTGTTGTTTGACTTCGTGATGAAACGTAGATATATTCAAGGGTATCGCGCGGAGTGGGAGCAAGATCCCTTATTCAAGCAATGGTTGAATAAATCAAAAACTAATGAAGCGAATGCACACTGTAAAGTCTGTAATTGCGACATGCTCAGTAGAGTGGCTTCTCTGAAGGAATTATAATAATAATAATATAATAATAATAATTATAAAGAATTATAATAATCTGACTGAATTCCTGATGTTAAATTGATTGATAACTGATAACCCAGTTAATTTTATAGTAGATTTTTAGTAGACTCCAGCTTATTATAAGTAGATTTCGGTAATTTTTCACCCTATGTTACAGTAGATTTGTCAATTCAAATCTGGTCACACTGCTAAAGACCAACAGTTTTACAAATTACGAAAATGACCAAAACATTAAAAAATATATAATTTTCATGAATTCGGTAATTGGAAAGGAAATTTTGTCTGAAAATGACTCAGAAGGGCGCTAAAGTAGCAGAGCTATTCACAAAAGTTGTTGCGACGACTAAATGCTTCGATCACAATTTGCGTAAGGTAGATAAATAAACATCACTACACAAAATAATAGAAAAGCGAAAGTAAAAAGGCGCTCTAAGGAAAACCAAGTTCCTTAGGAAAACTCAGCATTTTCTGTTACCCTAGTAATTTTTTAACAGAAATATCTATGAATACGAAACCCTATTCCAACTGAAAAACCTCAGTCCAAAGCAGTTAGTAATAGTAGTTCAATGGTCCAAAGGTACCTCCTTAATTTTTCAGGTGAACGTAACATGTTGTTCAAATGGCAGGATGGTGACCGAGTTCAAAGTGGGTCCCGAACACTTGAACCAGAGAGGCACCCTTCACGGTGGCTTCATTGCCCATCTTGTTGATGCCATATCCACTTATGCACTCACTGCCAATGACAAGATTGAAACTAGAGGGATGTCTGTTGAACTTAGTGTTACGTAAGTGTTCCAAATTTCTTATTCTAAGAAGGGCAAGCAATATATCAGGGCATAATACAGTCCGCACTATGCCTTTTAAATTGCTTGGAGTATGAGAATGACAAAAATGAGAGTATCAAAAATGGGACTAAAGAATCTAATTTAATTAGATTTCATTTTTGATACTGAAGTGTTTCTATTTGCATAAATTGATTTGAAAAAGCTTTTAATTTTAAAATAGTCCCAGAATTTAAAAAGCTCATGTGTTTATAGGGACAACTTACATAGAATTTAGGAAAATTGTAGATAGGTAGGTACTTAGTTATATGTATTACCTACTCTAAAAAACTCTTTACTTTTCAGGTACATGTCTATAGCAAAAGAAGGTGAAAATGTAGAAGTAGAGGCAATAACAAGAAAGGCAGGTAAAAATATGGCCTTTTTAGAAGTTGAGGTACGGAACAAAGACAAAGGTGTTGTAATAGCTACAGGCCGCCACACTAAGTATCTAGGAGTATAGGATTTCATGAATAGTTTAATACATAAAGTTTCAAGTACCTAGAAGTGAATTAGTGTGATTTTTTTGTGTTTTAGTTATAGAATCATTGTATATGTATAAATATTTGTTGATATGTTGATCAATATACATAAGTTTAATCACAATTCTAAATGATTTAATGTGACCCATAACTACCATAAATATAAGTGTACACATAAATGGATGTATTATCGAAATGCTTGGGTTAAAACATTTCAGATGAACCTGTTAAACTAAAATGCATGTGGTTTGTTCCTTCTGGCTGTGTGGACTCGAAACAAGAGTGTTTAGAGTGCAGGTTTAGAGCTCGGGCAACTGTTTCCTAATATGTCATGCCACACAGTACCTAATCAGTAAACCTCATGGTTTACTGATTACTGAGTGACTGAAATTAACTGACTGACTAACTGACAATTTTGCTACAAAATCTACTTTCAATTGTACAATTGAACGCCCCGCCCTGCTATACGCTGTGTTGAGCAAAACTTAATAACTTATCACAATTTATTTAATCTAGCTTAACTATATTCGTCGGAAGCGTTCGAGGACGATCTCAGTATTACGAAGATCCCAGCTACGTAGATGAACTGAAATGCGTTTGAGTATTCGGGCGTAAGTGTATCAAATTCTTCAAGTATGTTTCTGTCATGCACATACCTATTTCGACACAAGTTTCGACCCGCACCTACCTTTGTTTGTCGCACGCGTTTTACCGCGGTAACAAGTAGCCATCGATGTGATCTGTGCAAGTAGCCATTTGTTATGTTATTCCATGTCCTGAACTTTATCAATTAACATACCTACTAGTGCAATTTTAGTGGCGATTAAAATATAATCGGGCATTCGGTACCTAGAGCCTGTGCTAGAGCTGATGCGTAGGTACCTATAATGTACCTATGTCTCTAGAGCTGATGCGTAGGTATAATGTATGTCTATCTATTTGTCAGTGCACTTTAAAGACCAGAAAAATCCTAAAAGAGATCACTGAGACAGCACCAATATCACAATCTATAATCAATTATGGTACCTACCTAGGTAGGTATGCATTACGCGATTGGGGAATATGGCTTGCTTTCTAGATCTGCTGGTGCTAAATTAGCATTGCAGTTTCAGCTTACCTATGTCCTTAAGGCCTTTTAATATCGTTTCTTACTTAAAGTAAAAAGTAATTTAATCTTAAATAAAAAATAATAGGTATCAAATCTACCTAGGTAGGTAGGTACTTTAGCGCTATTCCATAGTGAAAGCAAGTCTGCTTATCAGTATACCTAGAATCATCATGGCAGGCATAGCATCATAGTCATATGAAATTCTGTAGATATGATACCTACCTACGTTCTCCCAGCGCTAACTCAACAAATGGCCAGTGTTGTGTTACAATTACAACTAAACGTAAAGACACGCTATTCCAATCTTTTGTGATATAGGTAGGTATATTGGTAAATGAACAACAAAGATGGAAGGACGTACCTAGACCGAAGTGCGACCGAGACAACAATACCTACGAGCACGAAACACGAACGCCGGCGGCGCCGTAGTCGTACACTCTATGACTGAGGTGGGTGGACCTAATTTGAGCGTTCCACTATCGAGAAGCTAGTACTTACCTAATCTTCCGAATTTTACTTAGGTACATCGATGCATAGCATACCAACATTTGGCAATTGTCTACTTACGGGGAACAACACTAAAAACTAGGACTAACTTAACTAGGTATCCAACATTAATGTAGGTAGTGTCTCTGCACCAGGTGCGGAGAGTTAAAAAGTCCTGAGCACACCGTCGGATTCGATATCGGAAACTATATACCTACCTACCAAGAAAAAAGTTTCCGATATCGAATCCGACGGCCTTTCCGACGAAAATACCATTGCAGAACGGTTTAACTCCACGTGTGTTTAGGACTTTTTAAGTCTCTGCGATTTATGATTTTGTAAGTACCTATTTAAACTCGGTTTCATTATCCAGGAGATTTTCAACAAAGGCATAGGTAAGAACTTCACAAAAACTGATAATAATTAACAACAGAAAGCAACAAGGTAACAGAAGAGTCACCTAATCACATAAAAAAAACACAAACATCAACAAAACATAGGTAATTGTAGGTACGGTAGCGCAGCGCGAAGGGTTCAAATTCGAGTTCGAAAACGGACGACAGACGAATGGAATGAAATGATGAATTAAGGCATTCAAGTCAAGACCTAATTTTTTCGAACTTCTGGAATTTGCTCCTGTGCTACCAGTGTCATCTAATATCACACTAGGTAATATTATAAATGCGAAAGTTTAGTTGCATGGATGTTTGCTAGCTCTTCACGCCAAAACTACTGAACGGTTTGGGCTGAAATTTTGCATACCTACAGGTAATTCTAAAGCCGGCTTTTCACTATGGGATATAATATAATATATATTACATCCTGAGATATAATATTTTATCGTTCACCATACATTTTGTATGGCACCGTTTACACTGTGCTATAACTATAATATATATTACATCCCAAACTATAAATATTTTTTCGACCGAGTGAGCGATATTTGAAGGTCATTTGAAGGTGTATATTTTACCTCACGCCCCCGGACACCGCGCCTCCCCCGCTTCGCCCTCCGTTTGAATGTTGGCGTTCGTGTGCAGACGTGTAAACTGATCATTGTGTGCTCCAAAATATATATCTTACAGTGCAATGAGATTTTACCAATAGAGACGTCATACTCATTGGAAAGAAATAAAAACATGGCGATATTATACTATAGCTACCTGCATAGGACTATGGAACTTTATTTGTATCACTGAGTACGTTAAAAGATAACAGAGATATATAGGACCCCGTTGTCAGAAAGAGATGAACATACTGTTCACACTTTACACGAGCGGCCAGCGGGCTGACGGCCAATGACAGCCTATGACGTCATCGGCTAGCAGCTAAGGAACGAACTAGGGGAAACGGGGGTAACGAGGCACCACTAAGAAAATAAACAGTAAATTTTAAATAAAATGTTTATTTACGAATTATAGTATTACATTCCTAGTTTACGTACATTTATGTGAGCACACTAGAAAAAATACTTTTACTTAACTTAAGTGCCTTCTAATCGCTACATAGTATAAAACAAAGTCGCTTCGTGTCTGTGTCTTGTCTATGTATGCTTAGATCTTTAAAACGATGCAACGGATTTTGATGCGGTTTTTTTAATAGATAGAGTGATTCAAGAAGAAGGTTTATATGTATAATACATGCATAATATAGTAGAGGAACATTGATAATTTTAGAGGTTTCTTATGTGATGTCGTAAATAAATACTTTTTTGCGCTTACATTGCAAACGCTGGCTGAACCCTACGAGATAAATCAAAATAATGTACTACAGTATTATACACCTTAAAAAGGTCTATAAAAAGTCCGGGTGGTATATATCTATCTCTTAGGGATAACCCACAATAACCAGTTTATATCCCTTACTTTTTACGAGAAATCATTGCTTATTTACGAAGCTATTTTAACATTGTGCATTTAATATAGATTAATTTGGCCCTTTACAGCATGTAATTAAAGTAAATGAATATTTTCGAAGATATCATAGAATTAAAATGCAGGGACATGGCGGTTGCAGCGGTACCGGTAGGGAGGCCGATTCTGTAGTATATTTAGTATCAGCTTTGCACCCGTGCGAAGCCCGGGCGGGTCGCTAGTTACTATGATAATAATTTAATAAAGTTTGGTTTGATAGATGGATGGATGTTTGTTACTTCTTCACGTCAAAATTACTGAACGGATCGGGCTGAAATTTTACCTGTCTAATCAAACATAGGAACACACAACCGAATATTAAAAGTAGTTTTTTTTCTATTTTACCTTAATTACCGGCACTGCATTCTTTATCAGTTTGTGATTTTTTTTGTGACGTACTTGTCAGTATCTACAAAGTGTTTGGAGCATATTGTGGAGTATGCCGTTGGCATCCATTCATCGTCTCGTCTTTGGGTTCTAACGACTCGTACCCGTTTCTCCCTAATTAATTCGTCTTTAGGAAATCTAAAACAAAATAGAAGCAAATGTTGAAAGTCAAATCCATCTCTTTATTATCCTACTACGAAAAATAATTGGAAAGTAGTGGTGAAAAATAATATTGTTGCATTGCGTGATCATATTACCCATATCACCCTAACCTCCCTTAGCGTCGGTCGAACCGACAACACCGCACGCCATTAACTCGTTCTCTCTGTCACTCATGAATGCAACGCACTACGTCTTGTCTCGTTCGTGTAAATGGCAAAGCGGCAACGCCGCGGCAGTGATTTTTTAATATGAAAATTAATGATTTTCCATTTTAAATAGACTAAACAGTACTTACAAGTGGAAAGATACATCCTGCCTGTTTTTTACAGCTGTCCCAGTATAATTTTTGCACTTTCGAAACACAAAATGTGGCATTTTCGTTTGTTTTACTTTTCTCTAAAATCCCGCAACGTACGTTCGTATCGCGGCGCGACGCAGAGCGGACTGAGTTCAGTCAAGTGAATTCACCTGGTTTTGTCTTGCCGCGCAGACCTCGGTAAAACGCATCTACCTCAGTTTATATATAATATCATTGTTACAGTGTGAATAGCAATCGCGGGATGTAATATATAGCACAAGATGTAATTTATATTATATCCCATAGTCAAAAGCCGGCTTTATACCTACTGGAATCAAACATAAGCTAGGTAATTTTTATCCCATTAATCAGTTCCCATGATACCTATATAAAAGCGTGCGAAGCCACGGGCATTAACTAGTAACCAATATTTCATTATTACCTATTTTATAATCATCAATTTGTTTACCAAAAATATACCTACTTACCTAACAACAGGATTGTAGAGCCGAGTATAGGTATCAGGTAGGTACCAATTTTCGTAGCACTTCGCTGGACTCGTTTCATATTATCCTAGCTGTTACTTATGTACCTTACCTACCTATGTTATGTTGGGTTCCAATTTCTAATAGGTAGGTTAGGTTAAGACGTACGCCTCACTACCTGCTCTAATTGGCATAATAACCAGTGATAGGAATAGGCAGTGCAATTTAACGGACTGGAAATGTGGACATGCCATACATCCCGGGAATTTAATGAAATATATTGTTTAATAATATTATGTAAAATTAATTTTTTAATAGATATTCTTACGATAGTATCAATATTATGAATAAAGCATCGATATATATGTACTACGCACTAGATTTCGCGATCAGAACACTCACTCTGTTCGACTGAACTGTACTGCAATCTGTACACCTGACATTAGTGTGGCTTCGACATACATGCAGCTTGGACGCATATGGAGCCGCGCTAATAATACGAAAATACAAATCTAAGTGTGACCCTGGACGTAAATAATGAAAAATAACAACCCAGTAGTCAAGTTAGTAAAATTATTTGTTGTATTATGTGAATAAATAGGTAATAATATCGTAATACCTCAAAAGATGGAAATAATTTTTCATAAATATGCACGCCATTGTAGTCATAGACTAAAACATGCAGATGTTCCATTTCAAAACCGGTTGTAGGTAAAAATAATGTGATTGATGGAAGACAGATAGGATGACAGACTTGACGCGGTGTTTTTTTTAAATGATTGAATTTTTTTAGTATTGAGTTTTAACCAGTTTCATATTTTTAACCGACTTCGAAACAAGGAGGAGGTTCTATGTTCGGCTGTATGTAGTATGTTTATAAGTATGTTCGTCGATTTCTCCGTCATTTGATTGACTGATTCCGTACCAATTTGGTGATCTTTTCAGTTGTTTATAGGTGCTCAAGTGCCAAGGTGGTCCCAATATTTTATTCCCCAGGGATTTCTATTTATCCGGCAAAACTTAAAAAAACAGTATATAACTAAGGGATTCGAAGTCGGTTTCAAGTTTTTTCAAAAGTATTTAATTATTACATTTTCAAAGAAATCAAATTATTGAAAATTTTATTATATTTTTTCCTTTCAGCACATATCAAGTTATGAACAAAGTTCAGAAAATATGAAGACGTGTGCATTTCGATACTGCAAAAACACATCAATTATATAAAAAAATAGTAATAAATGCTAATGTGCACTCTTAATTCAATGAAAAGTATGTAGGTAGGTACTTGAACACAATAATTAACTCATTAACTGCGCCCGCGCCCCGCGCGCGCCGTCGCTGCCACCATAGCTTGGAACATGGCGGTGGAGATTCGCGTCATAGGCAATGGAAGTGTTAAATTAGTGTATTAAAAAATATCTTAGGACAAAATGTACTAATTTATTTGTCTGCTTATTTTAGTTGATTTTAAACTATTGCTAACATGTTTGAATAAAGGCATAACAATCCATTTATTTTTAATTTTCTACTATTTTTGCAAACAAAAATTTTTGAAATCGAGAATAAATTCTTACTAAGTTATGTAGGTACAAAATCTGTGTCACCTCTGCGCGGTGTAAAATCTATAGGGGCGACATGTTGTCAGAATACGTTGAGAAAACAATAGTCTTTAAGCGATCTAGCGCTGAATGTTTTAATTGTTTGGTTAGACGACTTAGTTAATATTTTGGCGCTGCAGCGCTTACCGCGCCCAGGCCACCGCTGTCATGAGAATGAGACGTTTTTTGTTTGAAATTTCTTCTCTAGCTAAACTTGCCGCCATATTGGTAATTTACTTCAAGTTAAAGCAAAAAGTTTATGGAATGCATTTTTTCGGTACCTATCACAAAGGCAGCGATAAGATAGAAGGGATCATAAAAAATAAATGGTCGATAACCAGTGCAACGACCCTATGTAAACAACATTACATGGATGATTGATTACATATATTCGATAAATGACGAAGAAACCGCCCGCCGCCTTGTGAATGACGTCACTTATATCCATAAAGAAGGCGGATTAGAGTTATGAAACTGGACATCAAATGTTCAAAACGTGCTACGCGAGTTACCCGAGGAAAGTCGGCTGTCAACACATGTATCGTTCAAAGATGATCAACAATATGAAGGAGAACGCACGCTGGGCCTTATCTGGTTTCCAAGTGATGATGACCTGGGCTTCGATGTATCATTCAAGCGCATACCTACCCAAATATTATGCGGACAAAAGAAACCTACAAAACGAGAAATGCTCCGTGTGTTGATGTCTATCTTCGATGTTTATGGTTTTCTTTGACCTATAATTAAAAAAGGAAAAATAATGCTACAAAACACATGGAGATCCGGTATCACTTGGGGCAACGAATTACCAGACGAAATATTCCTTAAATTGCCCGTTGGCTTAACATCATGAAAAATATTGATAAAATTCGCCTACCCACCCAGACACTACGATTCAGCTTCCAGAAGTACGCACACTGAACCCGCACGTCGTCGTCGCGTCGGGGCACAGTACATAAATATATTTATGTACCTACTGTGGTCGGGGCGAGACACAAACATCTGCTCAAGTGCGCGAGTACCAAAGACCATACCGCCCCGCCCCGCCCCGGCGGCGGCGGCGCGGGGCGCGAGGGCAGCATTCCTATACAAACCTGCAACTACACACATTTTGAGATGCGTCGTCGACTCGTGCGATGAGTGCAGCTGTCGCATACTGGCGCTGGATTGACGCTACAGATTGTGTTCGGATCATCGCCTTCGTCTCCAGCAAAACACGAGTAGCACCCGTGAAGTAGGTTTCCATGCCCCGCTTAGAACTACAAGCAGCCGTGATGGCGCGATTAGCTAAAACCATAATTAACGAACACAGAATAAAAACTGATATAAAGGTATTCTGGTGTGACTCGTCTACAGTACTACAATGGATACGCAATGACGCCCGAAAGTATAAAGCCTATATCGCTCACCGCTTGGGTGAATTAGACGAATTGACGAAAATAAATGAATGGAGATACATACCTACGAAGTAGTACGAAGTTGAACATCGCCGACATTGCCACTCGAGAATCCTGCGAAATTAAGATGTTACAAAATGAATAGTTTTACGGACCGTCATTCCTAAATGAAGAAGAATAGGTATACCTACCAGGCCTGGAGAATCGGAAGCGCAGCGACCTGTACGTGACGAGGACTTGGAGTATGTGAACAATATCCAAGTCTCCCCCGAGTGCTTACCTGCTGTTCCGGAACCTGAGAAATTTTCATCCTGGCTGAGATTGGTGAGCTGAGGTTGGTAACTACCTTTACTATGTTATCTTATATAGATAGATGCAGACAGGTTTCTAGTGTTGGTGCAGAGATCGCGACAATGGAACGCGCTTAGAAGCTGCTTCTGAAGTTCTCCCAGATGAAATCGTTTTCAGATGACCAACCTGAAGCTGAATAAAAGGTTAGATAGAAAAAGTAAACTACTTACCCGTCGCCAGTACTTGGAGATGATGGTCTTCTGCGATTGGCCGGCCGTATAGACGCTGCACCTAAAATATCTACCTGCGTGAAACGGCCCTTTATAGATACTCGACGGTCATTGCCACGTCACTCACCTGCTCGTGAAGTACCACCATAGATATAAATCGATATAAATCTATGAGTACCACCATGTGAAAGCGTATCACGCTAATCAGGTACTAGTAGTACCTAAACGAACTGAAACAGAAATACTGGATTATAAAGCTAAGACCTACAGTAAAGTATATTAGTTCGAAATGCATGTTGTGTAGAATAAAGAAAGCACAGCCCGTTCCACCCAGGATGAGCGGATTACCTGAAGCCCGGCTCGCGCACCACCAGCGCCCCTTCTCGTTCGCTGGATTGGACCTCTTTGGACCCCTGGATGTGTCAATCGGAAGAAGACGAGGAAAGAGGTACGCTGTAATATTCACATGTCTTACCGTTAGAGCCATTCTTAATGAGATCGTCAACCAGTTAAGCGGCGAGACGAGGCTGGCCACTGTATCTGTATTCAGACAACAACGGGACAAACCTGAGAAGCGCAGACACAGAGCTGAAGAAGTGCGTTTCAGCGCTTGACCAGGAAAGACTGAAAGAAGGAGTAAGTACCTACAGTATGGTCACTACTTGGATCTTCATACCGCCAGCTAGCCCACAGTGGGGAGGAGCATGGGAGAGACTGATAAGATAAATTATATCTTCATAAATCACGAAGTTATGATACTTTTCTCGTCCGCTTTAAAACTTCTCGGCGCGCGGCCGCTCAGCAACCTCATGACGTCACAAGTCTCGCCAGTCGCTCGAGTCGAGTAGTCGTCGATGCGCGGTCACTTCAGACGGTTATTACTTTTGGTACAATTAAGACGGAACGGATATTATCTTTGTTGAATCATTATGGAAACCGTGCATACTGATGCTAAAGTACATTATAAATATTGTATCGTGCCCAAGTGGCAAGTGTACAAATACAACCATAACTGCACCCGATAAACATTATTTTACTGTGCATTAGGTATGCACAGTAAAATAAGAATTGACCTTGTCTTTGCACCTGCACATACCCAATGGCGTCGTCACCGTAGATTTCTCGTGCAGATCTACAAAAAAGCTTCGTTTTATATAATTTACATAAATTATAATCAGAAAATTACCTTACCGATACCTTAGAACGGGTTCACATTGATTATAATTATATTAATTTTGAAATTAAAACGTATGCTACATCTTCAATTATTATTGCAATGGTAAAATTGTAGAATGCTGGAAATACTAAATACTTTAATATAAAACTAGAAAATAAAATCTCTAATAACTTTTGACAAAAAAATAAAAAACCTCGTGATAAAAGTTTCTGAACAAGTATAGATAGACACAACGACCAGGAACAAAAATCAAGAAAAAAAAATTCAGACTCATGGTTTTCGAAATATCGATTAACTAAGGGCAGAAATTGATAAGTAAAAGTCAGAAAATGAAATAAAGGCATAGGTGCCATGAACTTTTTCTATTAAAGAAGAAAAAACGACACCTAAAAAATTCAAAATTAGATATTAGCTATTAAATAAAATTATAAGCTATTATTTAAATGTTGCCTTTTTATCTAATTATGTAGACAAAATTAAATATAATTACTTATTTATTATTTAAATTGGTAAATTATTAGACTGCCCACGCACAAATCTACTCTCTATCGTCTAAATTTTACTTTAATCTAGTTATTACATATCTAAAAGATGTATATTATACGAAATAAGTATATTAAGGTTACATAAACTTCACACAGACACTCACAGACCGCGTTCCATATGACTTACTGTGAGCAACAAACGACGAAACACTCGAAACAGCCGCTAAGCGCTTTTCGCCCCACCCATACCGTCGACCCGGAGAGACTTGTGACGTCACAGACAGACCAAATGCTCCGCGCGCATTTCAAAATTCGTTCGGGATTCAGTAAAATTGGATTCATTTTGTAATTTTTCAAGTTATTAAAATATTTCTTTCACCATTTATATCATAATTTCTTTGCTCTACAATTTCTTTATGTAAATTTTTATTTATGTTAAAATGGAAACTTACTTAATGTGTCAAACAAGATGCAGAAGCCATTTGACAAGAAGATGAAGTTGAAGTAAAACATAGAAAATTCTTATCGTTCGTAACCTACATTTTTGTTTTTTTTTTATAAAATCGGAAAGGTTTATGTGATTATGTGACACTTAGCATTACGGACATTGGTAGAATTGTGTCGACCAGACGCAGAGCCAATATCCAAGAATTGAATTGAATTGAACAATACTTCAGACTCAAATAGTCATTAGTCACTGATCTGATCAGTCAGTACGTCGATGAAGGTAAATCCTGGTGGCTACTTGTCTGCCATGAACCAAGGAAACATGCAATTTGTGAACAACTCCAGTCCGCAGTTGCAGGGCTCCATTCAAAGTTCCCCAACACAACACAGCCCTATGAGTGGTTCGACTAAGAATAACACTCCTAGCGGAGAATCACCCGTGAGTAATTGTTACTAACTTATTCCGATTCTAAAATTCGTAGACCTAAATTATGTTGTTTTGTACCTACATTTTCTGCCTCTTGGTGGTACGAATGAGGCTGCATACACCCTCGAAGATCACAGTAATCTAAATATTAATTGTATTGTAAGATTCATATTTTATATAACTATCTAAATTTTTGAGACATTGAGGCTAACCAGAATCGGACTCTTACAGATAATTACCAAGCCTCGCCTTCAAGATCTAGTGCGGGAAGTGAACCCAACCATTCAGTTGGATGAAGAAGTTGAGGAAATCCTCCTTATTTTAGCGGATGACTTTATTGACAATTGTATGGAAAACGCCTGCCGTTTTGCTAAGCACAGACATGCTTCTACTGTAGAGCTGAAGGATGTACAATTGCATTTAGGTAAGCTTTTTTTCTATATCTAGGGTTTGTGGAATGAAGAGGTACTACTAATATCATTACTTCTCTACTGACTCTAAGAATTAAGTCATGTGTTTTGGTGATGTTGGCAGAATATTATGCAGTTTTCGCTATGTCAGTGAATTACCACTAACCATGTTGTGTGTTATACCTGAACTTCATCAAAGGAACTGAAGTGTTTAAACCTTTATATGGCGCTGGAATGACCACTGAATATCCCACACAAGACCACATGTAATTATGGCTTATCAGCGGATTGTAGGAAATAAGGAAGAAAAACAAATGTAATTCCTAATCAACAAAAAACTTGCAAACAACCAATATCATGTCATTATTCACACATCTCCATTCACATTGAGTGACTACCACGGAGCAGAGGTGTGGGTACCTTATTTGTATAAGAGATGTTAGCTGTGCCTTGCAAGCTGGTGATGACACACAGCGGTTTATTTATTTATTTCATAATGGTATTTCACCTAATTCAATAATATAATGTAAGCTGCTCAGTAAGCCTAGCCTAAAAGACTTTTCCTTTCTCACAATATCAACTTATTTATTTTAAATCCAGGTATTTTATTCGGTGGAAAAAGTGAAATACTACTATCAATAATACTATTAAAAAAATAAACAGATTACAAACATGTACAAAACATTTTATAGTCTTGCCTTTCGGAGTTTCCAGGTAGGTATTGAAGAGTTCAAACAACCAAAAAGAACACAATGAGGAACCGTAACGTTTTTAGTTGAGAATGCCGATTCATTAAGCTAAGAAATTATAATGCAAAGTGCAAAAATTTGTGGTCCGATTTGGATACTTAATTTAAAAAGATATCATTCTTATGTCATAAAAAATTACGTGGATCCTAGTTCTATTGAAATTGCTATAACTTTGCTGATCCTCATCTTTACATCGTATAAAACAAAGACGCAACGGATTTTGATGCGGTTTTGTTTTTGTGTACCGAGCGTATACCAAGGTGCGTAGGTATGACTCTCGTTCCGACCGTTTGTATAAAGGAAGATAGAATATTGTATAGTCTTATAGCTTCTACATGCGAGGACACATAAAAGGTTGTTAATTAAGTAAGTTTATATAAAAAGTGTGTAAAACTGTTACTTCTCAGAATACAACAAAATAAATAAAAAGATAAAATTACCATGCCAGTATGCACGCATCTCCGAACTTCTTCGGTGGACACACTCTAGCTGAAAAACATCTCTTCTCGTCTCCAATTCGGATATCTCTGTTTTGGTGGAGTCCGGCGGGCCTAAAGCTAGTATTTTTATGAAAAAACTCTTTGATAGTACTCACAAATGGAGTGCAGTTTATCCAGAGAATCATAATTTTTTTTCTTTTGCAGAAAGAGCTTGGAACATGTGGATCCCAGGCTTCGGCAATGAAGAAGTGAAGCCGTACAAGCGTTCTGCCATGACAGAAGCTCACAGGCAGAGACTCGCGCTCATCAGGAAGGCAAAGAAATACTGAATAAGAAATATTTTATTCATTCATTTCTTTAAATAAATATTTAATCACGAACTGATTGTTCAACCCTACAGTAGTCGCGCATCGTAACACTCGCGAATGATTTCATGTGTATTTCAAATATAGATTGAAATTAAATGTCTTGAACTTTAAATCTTTTTTATTTAAATAGTATTCTTATAGGTTTACCTAAAGCTTTCTTTTTAAGTAATAATAAACAAAAACTAATCACGTGTGTTATATAAATAATCAAACAAAACGATTATACCTACCTCTTATTTGGCACTGAACAACACATTTTTCGCTTTGATTGAGATCACAAAAAAACTAATAAATGAAATCTAACTCTAATTCGTGTTTTCCATGCATGACAGACATACAGTTGAATGATCACCACAAATTAACTTTTTTGTCATTACACACTTTTCGTGTGCTTTTATTATGCTTTCTTCCGCAGTCGTGGCAACGGCGGCAGTTGGAGCTATTCTGAGTTGGTTCCGAAGGTGCTGGCTGGTTTTCTGTTAGAATACCAAGAAAGTCTTTTATTTTAAATGTCAGACTTCTTGGCAATGTTTTATTTTCTAATCTGCGACGAGCTAATGGTTTCATCCACGCCAAAGACAGGACTAGAAGGAAGTCACGTCGGATGATTCGCGTGTAATTTTTTTATTTTTCATGAGCAACAAAGACAATATTGTGACTTCGAGTTGTACCCATAGATTTATATCGTTAGATAGGCCCCGACACCAAAAACCGTGGCATTGTTTTTGAATGTGTGGGTTAACAAAATGCCGACGCACGCACACTAACGGTTAACGCACACATTCAAAAAAGTACTTAAAAAATCGTGTTTCTGCCATTGTAATTATCTGTTGTTATTACCATTTCGTGTGCAATCGTATTGCACACACTTTCCTGAAAAAAGTATACCCTTAGATGCCCTGAAATCGAAAATGTTTGAATGTGTGCGTCAACATAGTGTCAAAAACCTGTGCAATTTGTGTAGAACAAATAATAGTTAGAAATAGTGTTTTTGTCAATAAACCTAATCTTTATTATTATTATTTCGTGTGCAATCGTATTGCACATACTTCTATGAAAAAAAAACGGCCTAATAAGCCCTGAAATCGAAAATGTGACTATCTAAACAAACCTGTGCAATTTGTAAAACGGTGCAGTCTACGCTGAAGCGTAGGTACCGAGAAAATAGTGTCATCTCTTTTTCTCCCAGATTAGTTGCCAACACGACTTTCTCTTTCGTGCACTTGCCGTTTAAATTTGTTATTTTCGGACAGTGCGGAAGAAAAATAAAAGTTTTTCAATGAAATCGCAATACTTACGAGTGAAATGTTACACCTTTGGCTTTATTTGTGTTTCTAGAATTGTTGTTGCACTTTAGAAAGGCACACGATGGCATTTTGTGACAGTAAACTGCTCGCAAAGTTCGCAAACGTCCTTTACAACACGTCCGGCTCACACTGTGTTAGGATGTGCACTAACTCCAGGTTAGTGAGCCTCACTCACTTCGACTGTGGAACAACACGGCGCGGTCTCACTGCGGTAAGGGCCTATCTAACGATTTATATCTATGGTTGTACCTACTTCTGTTCAAAGGAGCAGTTTTGGTCCAAACCATAATTATGGACGCCGGCGTAAAAGTCAGTACCTACGTCATCTCTGCTGAGGCGGCCCATTGTCGTCAGATTCTGAACTTTCTTCCTCAACATGATCTTCTTCGTTGTTAGAACTCGACCTATCGTCGTTAACAATGTTCTGATCTGATTCAGCTAGCCACAACTCACCTAAGCAGCTGTTCTATCCATGGTTGACCTTCAAATAAAAAGAATGTTTTACAAAATAAAAAAATATCAATAAACATAAAATATTACAAAGATGATGATTGATTGTTTGAAAAAAAAACTTAGGTACGTACGTGAGTGGTCGTGCGGCATAAAGGTGTAATCCATGAACTTTGCAGTTCTCCTGAGACACGCGGGACCGACGCCCATGCAGCACAGAGTAGGTACGTTCTTCAAATATTCAATTGAAAGCACCTGGAGGCGCTAAACGTTGACGCTTAGGGTTAATATGGGGAGTAATTTCAGATTTTGTGAGGGTGATAGGGTTGCCAGATAGCTGGAAATTCCGGGAAAGTCCCGTAATTTCACGTGTGGTCCCGTGTCCAGTAATGACACTTTATTGTCCCGAAATTCATGAACATGGCGGTGCCAATGGCGGTGCGGCGCATATACCTACCTAACTCAGATACCTATCGCAATTCAGTAGGTACCTATAAAGGGCGCCGCGCTTTGATAGTAAGGTATATTTATTATCAGAGGTTCAATGTCATTCTGTCTACATCTACACCTTTTCAAGCGTTAGGTACCTAGGTATCTACTATAATTAATTATGTAATTGCATAGTTTCAACAACGATCGTTGTGCGAGATAAACAGTGTGTTTTATACAAGCTAACAGTGGCCGGTTTGTCATTATCGCAATACTTATTTAGTACTTCTGTGTGGTGCCGGCTTAGAATTTGCACCACCCCTACTCTTCCAGCTGGTGTCGTAAGAGGCGACCAAAGGTTATCCACCGGGGCGGGCAGCAGCGCCCCCTGGAGAACAATTCTATCACTGAACTGCAATCCCAAACCAGCAAGCCCAGCGGAGGGATGATGGGCATTACCCCCCATGAGATAAAGCCAATAAGGCGCTTATCAGGGGGAGGCCTGCGTAAAGCAGTGGACCAGTAGGTATAGGCTGTTGTGGTTCAGGTGAGGTTATTTAGTAGGCAGCCTAATTTCCCCGTGCTTGGGACGTAGGTATGAGAGAGAGTAGGTACCCCTGTATTAGCGCACACACTGTAGGTAATATGACTAGCCGCCGTCCCGTGGTCGAAATTCGGCTAAGGGGACATCATCAGGTAGGTTTCCACTGACGTGTAGCTGAGCGGAGTTAAGCGGAGAAAAGCAGTGGCAAGTGTTTCCATCCAGCGTGTGATGTGGCGGAGCGGAGCGGCTCCACCACATCACACCCTCCACAACACGCTCGGCACCACACCTGCTCCACTCCTTTCTGTCCGGGTCGGGGCCACGTGTTCACTATTTTTTATTTGAAAGTCATCTCAGCTACGCTCTGCTCGCGCTCCACTTACAACTATTTCCACTGATGCGGAGTGGAGATTTCGAGCATTGTGATCTCGCTCCTCTCCACTCCACCCGGCTCCGTGTCTGTGAAAACGCACCTTAGGTATCGTGTCTAGATTTTAGATGTAGGCTTAGATAAAAGTGTCAAGTTAGCCGTATCACCTTACAGATCTGTACGTATCATTTAATAATTAATAGATTGCAATGTCATGTCATAACAAAATAACATGGACTTAGTCAGGTCATCATATCATGGCCCATATCCTTTGCTTGGCTAGTGTTACTCTACCTAGGGTGCCAACAAATTAGGGACGAGGATAGGATAGGTACCTAGGTAGTTGTTAAAAAGGGAAAATAAAATCACTTGTTGTCGGAGTATAAGTATGTAATTTATTGAAAGATAAAATTTAACATGGTCGTAAGTAGGTTTAATAAATAACCTTTTATAATACGTGATTGAATTTGCTAAACAATATTAAATAGAATAGAATAACATTTGAGTATTTCGACAAGCATATAGTTACATAGAAAGCATACAAAACTAAACAAAGAAAAAGGAGGTTTTACTAAATTGTAGACAAATCGAGATACCAATAGAATCTAACAAAAACAATAGAAATCAGTTTGTTTCTGAATATTTGCAAATCATATTTCTAAATGTCCTACCTGCGCCAAAGTTGGTAGGTAAACATTATCTGCTGAAGCAATTAAAGCTCCTTACTGATGTGGTATAGTGCACTGTTGGAAAGTAGGTACCCAAGAAAAAATACTTACCTATACCTACTGAAATAAAAACAGTGAATTTGCTGCTAATTGATGCTGACAAACATGTTAAATTTCAAGAAGTAAATAACAAGATTTAATGGAGTATTTATAATTTATTTCGACTTCAAAGAACTGTCTTCAAATATCAATTGATGTTTTTCTCACTTGATTAGATGCTGATTTACGTTTGCCTTGTGATGAATTTATCAATCAATCACAGCATTGCACTTAAAGTTCGCCCTTAGAAGCCGATAAATCTTAATAATAGTGCTTGAACAATGAACAATGAACTTAATAGTATTAATAGTAATAGTAAGAAGAATATCAATTGATTAGAACTATGTTAGAATGGTTATATGTTATGGCTACCATGAACACCCATAACTCCATAATAAAGTAATGACTGTCACCAAGTAGAACAATTAATTGCTGACTCCTTAGTGACAAAAAGTTTGGGTTAGCATGATAGCCACGTAGGAATAACTGCAAACTGGAATATAGTCTAGGTTCGATTATACATTAAAATGATTAAATATTATTTATTAGTAAGCACATCTTCCAAAGATGTAAACTTTGCTTCTGTTCAGGAAGTCATATGGAAATACGTAGTGAGTGACAAAATTTCAGAGTTAGAATGCTGGCCACTTTGGAATAACTGGAAAATGGAATATAGTCTAGGTTCGATTATACGTTATATATAATGAATGATTAAATACAATACCTACTATCTATAAGTAAGCATACATATATATTCTCCATAGATGTAAAGTTTGCCTCTGTTCATGAAATGTTAAGGAAATAGCTAGTGACAAAAGGTCATGGTTACAATGCTCGTTACGTTGGAATAACTGGAAACTGGAATATATTCTATGTTAGATTAAACATTATAATGATTAAATAGGTACTATATTATAAGTAATAAGCACATTTCCATAGATTTAACGTTTGCCTCCGTTCATGAAATCATATGGAAATAGCTAGTGACAAAAGGTCATGGTTAGAATGCTCGCCACGTTGGAATAACTGGAAACTGGAATATAGTCTAGGTTCGATTATACATTGTTATGATTAAATATTATCTATATGTAAACACATTCTCCGCAGATGTAAACTTTGCCGCTGTTCATGAAATCATAATAATGGTACCTACATCAAAATACGCGTCTGAAACACTTAAATTATTAGATTAAAAATGTAAATTAGAAAACTTAAGTACAAAATTACATTACAAATTTTAAGCATGTCCTACATCTGAGTAAACAATAAAAAGAGTATCTTTCTATATGATCCTTCTTGAAAAAAACCCAACGTGCAATTTCCGGTCCACCTTATATGTACCTATAAGTAGTTGATTATTATTATATTATTTTTAGGCGCCGAAGAAAACTTGCTACTAAATAGGGAATATTGTTGTTAGTACTGCAGTATCTGTTGGATCTACCTATCTACGAAGATGTCTCGTTAAGATTCCATACTCAATAGCAATCAAGAATACAGTACAAGAAGTGTAACGATTTCAAGTAGTAGGTAAGTAATGACACGCAGAGGGAACTAGGAATAAAAAAATGCAATTGCCCTTGTCCTGCCTGCGGGTTACGAAACATTGGAAACATATCTAGAGCCTAATAGCAGCTTTTTAAATGTGTCTTCCTAAATCTTCATCTGATAAAGTGTATATCAATGCCATTATCTCTATCCCAAAATCCGTATCCTATCCCAAAAGTTTCGTCTAAATATTATCAATTTATTTATCATCCAACAACCGAAATCACAGCTTTTAACAATTTAGCTTCGAGTCTTACTAACGCATAAAGGCGTTACGTCGTCGATTCAAAATTTTCAGAATTTTTACATCCCTGTCTTCATTACCATAATCACAATTTTGATCGTCCGACCCAAATTTTAAGCTCAAAGTTTCCAAGCCCATATTTTTGTAGCACATCCTCAGATACCAATGCAATGGTTAGTTGGCTTTTATCCGCATTTAGACTCCTAAGTTGATCCATTACACTCAGAGTTCAAAATACTCCATACCATGGAACTAGCAGTAAGATAATAGTCAAGTACCCAATCGTGCTACGTCGTCGACTCATCATACACACTACCCAGCTAACTCGCAGATGAAGTGCGGGGTAAAGTAAGCAAAGTATTAGCAGTATATCCAAAAGCATTAAGGAATATTTTTTTAAAATAATTTTTACGACTATTGGTTATACTTATTTGGTTTATTACTTCGACTAGATTATTATTATTATTAAGATACAGATAAAATGCTTACTAGTTAAAGTCGTTAAGAATGTGAAGTAAGTAGTAGCAGTTAGTAGTAGGAAAGTAGGTAGATATAATTTTAGATAAATAGGAGGGGTAAAGTTTAGTTTATAAAGTCAACATCAGAAATAGATCATGAAAGACAGTTATATAGATTTAAAATAAATTCTTAGGAATTGGACCACACATATAGGATAACAGAATAAAAGGGTAGGTACACAAACAGCACAGTTTCTGACTGAGCTCATGGCACCTTTTATGTAGTGCAAAGTCAGTAACCGCATAGAACGAACGACGAAATCACTCGAATACAAGAGTTTCTACATCATCCATCTTGCAATTTTCCTCAAGATATTCAATGCGTTTCTTAAGCATGAGAACAGTCTCTGCCAAGCCTTCCTGCGCACTTTCTATGATCGAAAGGCGTTCATGTTCTTTTTTGAATGCGTCTTCCTTTTCGATTCCGTCTACCTTTACGATTCCATCTTTATTTTCAATTCTTTCTTCTTTTTCAATGTCCTTAATTTCAGTTGCGTTGTCCTTTTCGATTCCATCGTTATTGTCGATTCCGTATAGTTTTTTAATGTTGTCCTTTTCGATTACCTCAGTTTTCTCAGTTGCATTTATTTTTTCGTATTCGTCCTGTTCCATTTGGTATTTTTTTTCGATTCCATCAATATTTTCTCTCTTTTCAATTCCATCTTGTTCCATCTTGATTGACTCGCTCTTTTCAATTCCATCTTGTGCCAAGTCACGGCGCCTCCGACGCTTTTCCCGGTAACTAAACTCTCCACAATTTTCACAGTCAGACCAGTAACGGAAGTCAATAGACGACAAGGCATCACAGGATATAAATCCTTCTTGAACTTCCGGCAGCAAAAATACATTTTCGCCAATAGTATCAATACTATCGGAATTATCACATACAATGCGTGCCAAGTTTGTTTGTTTTATTTGGCGTAATTGTTCGGCCTCGAACACACCGGGTTTTTCGTACCAGAACCGGTCACCGTCTCTAAGGCGTTCAAATTGCTCTATGAGAAGGCATCTAAACAAAGGTCCAACCTTTCCGCCTTCGACTTGATCTTCAAGAATTCCGCCTACCCAAACATCTATATTGTGGACGGACCCATAGAGCTCTTTCAATTTGTCTCTTACAGTCTTATCGGATATCTCGCCGGCCAAGTCTTCAAAGTTGTTCACCTCAGACATGTTACAAAATTGACGGAATGTTGTGTAGAACGGTATGCCATGATCGCGGCTACGTTGAATGTTAATTGCCGCCAAATCAAGGGCCACAGCGTGTGTGCTATAAAACAGTTTCTCAGTGAGTTCGGAGTTTAAATTTTGAGTTGGAGTTTTTAGTTTTGCGGGGGTATAGAACATTCCACGAATCAAAGGGTCTACTCCGCCTTCATCCACTAGCCTCCATGGTGAAAAGAACGCATAACGCAGCTGTAGATGGCCTTCTGGTATAGTTTCGAAGTTCTCATCGTAACGGTGCATAATTGGGTTTATTAGCGAATGTCCAAATCGTAAAGCAGCTGTAGCAAAAACATTGGATACGGAAGGGTTAATGTTAGGATTGTACTCTTTGTATTCACCAAGTAACTGCATTCCTTCTGGTCCGATAATAATTGGTAGCCAGTGTTTGTATGTTATGAACTGAATTTCAGCCCCTACTACCTTTCTCGCTTCTTGGTAAACTCTTTCGCCATCCCAAAATGGATTGACAGTTTTTAATTTAAGTGCCACCCGATTGTGTTCCCTCATCCAAATTGTGTGAAATGCAGCGAGTCCAACCTGTTCATTGGCTCTTATGTCGCCAGCCATAAAACAGTTGCGAGTACTTTCATTCAGGTTTCTTCTACAATCCATGCCGTTTATACCAGTTGTAGGTAAAAGAGGTTTCCTTCCAGGATAAGTAGCTCCTACTCTTAGGAGCCCGTTTTCGTTAGTCAGGTCGCGTAAATCTTCAGCAACTGCTTTTTCGAAACCGTAAACCTGCGAAGCGTCAATAAACGAAGTGAGTTGGTTGATTTGTTCCCGTGGTTGCACAGTGCCAAAAAGAACAGAAGTCACACCGGAGCCACAGACAGCACTTGTTCTAATAAAGTCAATGCATCTGCGGTTTTTTATACGAGCGTCGTTCTCCGGAACTTCAATTGGAAAACAAGGCGCAGCAAAATCACATGTCTTCTTACAATCAACACCGTCCCAAGTCATAGAGCTTACAGAAGGTAGAGCATGATCCAAGTCGTGGTCGAGCCACTGGCCCCATTGCATCACCATATGAGTAATACGTCCGTCTTGTGAAATATCCGTCGTAGTGATCACCGTGTTAGATACTAATCTAGAGCTGGGTAGTGTGTGCCCATTGTATTTTCTACCCTTATTCCAGCCAACAGGCTGGCTAAAACCGTTTTCATAAATTGGAAACAGGATCCGTCTGAAACCTGTTAGTGAAGACCCCCAAGTCGGGTTGGCAAAATTATTACAGGTGCCGTCATAGGAACGATATTTAGTGTGGAAGCACATGTCCTCACAGTCAAGTGATTCTCTATGACCCACGCAGCCCGATAGCTTCCCAATAACTTCTATTTGTTGGTTTGATAAAATATGCTGATAATCAAACGGCTTAGCTGATGTTATATTCAAACCACTATTAGTATATTCTTTAACTTTATCCAGGGCTCTTTCATAAATTTCAGCTGCTCTAGCAATTTCTATCTGAGGTGCCTTTGGAAAATTAATGATCCTGTACAAATCATTTATATCCCTCTTAGCATTCTGGTTTTTGAATAGTTTATCTACCGTGCTCGCAATAGCTTGATCTATATCTCGCGTGGCTTGAGTCAAAGCAATGTTGATGTAAGCATCACCAGGTAGCGTGCGATCCTTGATGGTTAGGAAAGCTGAAGCTGAATCTCGACCAATTTCGTTAAAAACCGAGCATTCATATCGACCAGAGTCTGTACCAGTCACGTTGTTTATTATAAGACTTCCAGTTACAGTTATTCGAAATTTTTCATTGACTTCGATGCGTGCACCATCCTTGCGCCATTCCATTACTGCAGGAGGTTCTGCTACTATTTCGCAAGGAATTAGGACAGATGTTTCCTTGTATGCGTCTGTATCTTCGGGTTTCGATATAATGTGAGGTGGGACAGTTTCACCGGCTACTACTTCAAGAATTGCCGTTCTGTCTATGTAACCTTCGGTATTCTCTGCACGGCAAAGATACAGCCCATCATCTTCATCCGAAATGTCAAGAATGGTCAATTTTCGCTGGTCTTCGCTTAATTCAATATTATCTCCAGTTTTTAAAAGAACTGTGTCCCTGAACCAAGAAAGGTTAGGCATCGGCACACCTCTTGCGGAACAGAAGAATTCAGCATTTTCACCGCTGGGTAAAGTCAAGCTCTTTGGGAACGTGTCGAAATACGGTTTAACTGAAAGAAAACCAACAGTTAGTTACTAGCTCCGTCTAATATTAACCTTATTTCTTATAAATCTCCCTCAACTTTAGGCTATGCCAGAGAATATCTGTCACAATATACCTAATAAAGCAATGGCTAAGCAGTGTTTTTTTTCTCATGACATAAGCCGAGAAACCAAACATCTCATAGCTATTTGGCTACAAAATTTTTGGTACCTAAGCCTGGTGGTTTTGAATTTTAGGTACCTACCTAAGTACTAACTGTACATATCACGCCCACTTACAGTTTACAGATTTTAATGTAAGTTTCATAAAGCAGTTAATAAAACTTAGTTAAGATTTTTTTACAAGTTCTTACCTGCTATTTTTAATTCCACCGTCGTTGTTATTTTGCCTAACACATTTTGGGCTTGGCACGAATATGGACCGGCATCAGCATCTTCGACTTTATTTATCTCAAGAGATCCATTTTGGAGCATATAGATATGATCAGATAGTAAAATTCTTTCCCCGTTGAAGAACCACGTTAGGTGTGGCTTTGGCTTGGCTTTTACGGCACAATCGAATTTAACATTCTCTTGACCGAGCTTTACAGTTTGCGTTTCAGGCAAGGTTGTGAATACAGGCAGACCTACAACAAAAAGACAAATAATTAGCGAGTAGGTAACCTTTTTTTCTTGTTGAATTCGAAAGGGATCTAATAGATTAAGTCGGTTACCGTTTTCATTAGGATCGTTTATGGTCATCGTCGCCGGCTTAGAGTGCACTTTCCCGGACGGGTTTTTGGCCATGCATTCGAATACTCCCATGTCAGTTTCATCGGCATCATGTACCATAAGAGAGCCATTTTTCAAAATTTCGTAGCGTGTCGTATCGGTGGGGATTTCTACGGAGTCATGGAGCCACACTATTTCGGGGGCCGGCTCACCTGTGGCTATACAAGTGAACATGGCATCTTCGCCATAATTCACATCGACATCTTGCGGTTCAATTTCAAATTCAGGGTGATCTGAAATAGTAAAGTCATTAGAGAATACTTATACAAGGTGTTCGGGTTTATCATATAGATATAAACTGGGAGTAGGTGGAACCAAGTGAATAGCTTGACGGCTTTTTTAACCCTGAAAAGCCTATCGACAATTTTTAAGAATTTTTGTAGGATTTTCCGTTATTTTTTCTATTAAGTGCTGTAACTTTATTGCTAACTACCCTCAGTTTCCATATGACAAACGTTGTGCTGAAGTGGAGTTGAGTGTTAAGTAAGGAAGGAGCATAATACGCGATTGAAAGACGCGCTGTTAGACTTATCGGCGACGATTCTCTTGCAGAAGCCAATCAGACTGTCGGTGTTCTACAAGTACCACTTTGGTGATTGTGCGCAGGCATTGCACGACCTTATCCCATCTTCTCCCTTCTACCATAGGACCAGCAGACGCACAGAAAAATACCACCCGTACCTGGTCGACATACCACAGTGTCGAACCAAAAAATTCTCCTCTACTTTTATAATAAGCACGGCCAAAGAGTGGAATGAGCTTCCTGCGTCTGTTTTCCCGTTAGAGTATAATCTTGGAGTCTTCAAGTCTAGGGTAAATAAGTTCCTTCTGGGAAAGCGTGCTCCATCTTAGGCCACATTTTCACTTACTTTAAGTGAGTTGGTGGCCAAACGCCATTATCAATTAAAAAAAAAGGATAAGCGTGATACGGAAAAATTAGATGAAAGAAAAGTAAAGAAAACAAAACAAATCTGTTCAGAAGTTTCTGACCACTCGAAAAGCAACCAATTTACGCTCCGCCGAGCCGGTCATCAGCATCGAGAACAGCTTTTTCAGCATAAGTACTTGTATCAAGGGGTATCAGTGACTCACGGCATTTGAAGTCCTCTTCAGACATCGACGCCAGGGCGGTGCCGGTGATGTGTTTTGGCTCGTAGCAAGTGGCTGCCACTTGCATCTCCGAGTGCTGGTCCAGCATCCGGACCATCCACAGCATGGAGCAGTCGCATACCAGGGCGTTACTATCCAAGCGAAGCTTTCGCAGTCGGGGCATTCCTGAGAATGACCCGACTGGTATACTCCGTAGTCGGTTGTTATGTAGATATCTAAAACAAAGTTAGGTATAGATGTTATAATGATACTCGTATTAAGATGGGAAACGACGGTTCATATCTCTTATTTTGCAATTCATAATGCTAAATCCACTTTGAAATGTCAAAGGCGTTGGATACCTCATGAATGTGGTATGGACCTTGTGCCTAACAGAGAAAACAACGTCACAGATAGATACCTAGTTTTATATGTACTACACGTAGTTAGGTACAAAACAACAAGTTGGCTAAAGGTAATTAAACTATGTACCTAATCTATCATTACTTCAAGGTTACGTAAGGTTGTGGTACTCACAATCTTTCCAGGCGAGGCATGTTCGAAAACAAATCCGCCTCAATTGTGTGTATTTCATTGATGTGTAAATACCTGAAATTAAATGAGATTATTTAAAAATGTGCACGTTAAACGAATATTACTTTAAATACAACATAAAAATCCTTTTTAATTGTACTCCGACCAAATGTAATTTTTTTTTAACCAATTACCCCCCCCCCATGTGATGAAAGCCAATCAGGGGGAGGCCTGCGTCCAATTATGGACCAATACATGCTGTTGAGGTTGAGGCAACGATGTTGTCTAAAAGTGGTTGTCTAAGAGTGGAAAAATCAGCAGCAAAAAGGGGTTTTAGGTTAAGTATGGTATGGGGCAAGTAAAATTCGAATTTTACAGAATTTCACTTAAATTTATGGTATGGGGGCAATGTTTACAAACATTATACATTGAGTTTGGCCAGAGTAAACGTGAACAGAGAAGTATGCTGCAATTCTAAACAGAAATTGAAAATTGTAGCATAAGTACTTATCGAACTAGTGAAAATCGTAGTGGGAAGCTGTGTGCTTCGGAATCTAATTGTAAGTTCTAAGTGCCTTCGGATTTGTACCTATTAGTTTGTGCATGCAATGCGAGCTCGTTGGATCTATAGACCGTAAATTTCGAGCCTCTGATCCAAAGTAGGTCTCTGTGTCAGTAGTACTACTAAGAAGTACAACTGGTAGTACAAATGACACACCTTTGTATCTCTAGTACTATTACACAAAATACAAGTAAATTGACTAGACTTCACTCACGTTTTGAATTCTAATTAAAATGTTAGTTCAACTGCTAGGTAGTACAAATGACACACCGTTGTAACTGTAGTATAAATTTGTACTTCTTAGCAGTACTACTGAAACGGAGGCTAAAGTAGTGGGGTATCAAATGAAAGGTATGAGTTTGTACATTTCAAAACAGTTTTTGATTTTCTTGGAGGTTTCATACCTTTTAAAATATTTCGAAACGAGTCGAAAAAATATCCCCCCTATCTCCGAAGATTGCAGAGCTATCCATGTAAAATGTATGGAGCGTTTATAGATATGGATTTATATTTACAGGAAAAATATAGAGAAGCCTGTAAAAAGAACACGTTTTGAAAAACGGTCAAAATTCGGGAGAATAAATTTCAAAAGGAAGAGCTACCCCACCGAGTGAGGTAGGATCACATGAAAGGTATCGGTTTGGAAATTTCAAAACAGTTTTTCAAATTTCTGTAAGTTTGATACGTTTTTAATATTTTGAAAAAAGTCTAAAAATTTACCATTACCCACTTTAACCGAAGCATGCAGAGAGATCCATCTAAAATGTAGGTTGGTACCTAAGATTTTTAAGTATTCGTTAAATTGCGAAGTCTAACTAGTACTTTTGGTACATATTTATTGACAAACGTTCGAAACCCTCGGTGCGCGAGTTACACTCGCACTTGACGGATCTTGTTTAGTATCGAGTCCCGAAGTCCTCGAAGAGCATTTTAAGAATTTGACTTTTTTCAAGATTTTTGTCATTATGGAAACAATAGTTATTGGTTCAACAAGAGAGCAAAACTATTTTTTGTTGAACGTGTTGTTTTTTTTTTAAATCTTGATCACGCGAGCAATCCACAGTAGAGTTACCTAGTGAGTCTACTCAACTCCGCATCAAAAATAATTCGCTCTTGTGTGAGAAAACAACTTGGACCTCGTTCGGCGCTATAGGTATTAAGTATTTAATATTAAATCAAATAGAGAGCGAGAACAGAGAGCGAGTGGAATAATATCCTTTATTCTACGCGCTCTCTGTTTTTGAGCAGCAAATCATTGTTTACTGGCGAGAGAGGTGAAAATCATGTAAAATATTTAATAATACTCCAGGTAATCGGAGATGACCTACACAGTGCGTTCGTTTCGTGTGCGCAATCAAATCATTATTATATTCCCGATCCCACGTCCGCGCCCCCCCCACACAGTGGGGTGTAAAATGAGGTGGTACAATGTTGGTAACAGTACAAAGATTTTATAAATAAAATAACCCATTGAATTTATTCAACACGCACGGCTGTCTCATGTAATTATTTACCTAAATTAAATGTGTATGTAATGGTCGGGTCTTTATAATCATTCTTATCAAACTGCTTTGACCAAAAACGGTTTTAGACACATTTTCAATCATTTTCATGTTTCAATTTATGTAAATGACTGGCAATCCATTACTGTATTAATCATGGAGTATATCATTATGTTAGTGTTGCATTGAAAATGAAATTTGTGGTTCTTCCAATTTCCACATTCCACGTTACCTATCTCCTATAAATATTGCCAAAATGTAAACTACCTAACTAGGGCCGAAAAATAAGTCTTTAATTACAAAACAACTTACAGCTGTTCCAAATGCTTTAGGTCTTTGAAAACATCAGGGCTGATGTTATTAATGTGGTTCCTGTACAGGTACAGGTACTTGAGACGACGCAGGCCGCTGAAGACTCCCGACGGGAGAGTCCTCAGTTGGTTGTCGTTGAGCAGCAGGGAGCGCAGGTGGCGCATGGTACTAAAACCACCCGGCTGGAGCTCGTAGATCCGGTTAAAACGGAGGTCCCTGAAATAAAAATAAGTTTATTTATCTTAAACTAGCTGATCCGCTCGCGATTTCACTCGCGTGGACTTTAGGGTAAATAAAACACGAAATCCTTCACTCCATCCACTTCCTCGTAGGGTTTCAGCTGATTCGAGGAAGTTTTAAGGGTTTTAGGAACTTCCAACTCTTACAATACGTGTAAGAGTCGGAAATACCTACCTAAAACCCGTTTTCAATAAAAAAAGCCCGTTTTATGTGAGGTTTTTAAAAATCCCGTAATTTTATTTCTGAATTTATCACATTGAGTTTGAAGCAAATCCTGTTATACGTTGCAAACTTGTAAGCAAGCCACACTAAGGATCTGAAAGTCTAACACCCTACCTACTGTAGCCCAATTTAAGAGATGTTTTAAAAATTCCTGACATAATTATTCTATTATTTTGTATTATTTTAGAATATTGAACATTTATACAAAGTTTCAAACCAATCGGAGTCACATGAAATATTGGAAACTTCTTTTATGCTTATTTAGAGATTTTTATTTTATTATATAACATAACATTTTAGGACAATAGTTTCAGGACAATAGCACGTTAAAAAGTTACAGTCATTTCAATACGGTACCAAACCACGAATCTAAAATTTTAATAACACAGCTTACCCAATTTTAAGGAATATTTTCAAAATCCTGAAAACGTGTTTAATTGTTTTGTATTTTTATTATTCTCCGAAAGTTTCAAGTAAATTGGGTCACTGGTAAAAAAATAAAAAAACTTCGAGTCCCTTTTTATCCATAACTAAAGATTTTTATGAATAATCCTGGAACACGTATTTTAATTTATTGTTGTTTCAGTACAATACAATACAATACTCTTTATTGCACACCAAATAGAAACACATGACAGGAAAAGACAAATACAAATAACGTTGCACAATGGACGGACAGTACATACAACTACTTCACTACTTAGGTACTAAAACTTTACTACCTCAGTACAAATTTCGGGTCATAATATCACACATTAAAAAGTTACAGACATTTAAATACGGAGCCAAACTATGAATAACCCGTTTTACCCCATTTCCAGGAATATTTTGAAAAATCCTGAATTACGTCTTCAATAGTTTTATATTTTTATTATTCTCTGTAAGTTTCAAGAAAATGGTTAAAGAGTTACAAAAATACCAAAAATCTTTAACACCTCTCTGCACCCCATTAAAAGTGGAATTTCCAAAAATCCCTTCTTAGCGTGAGGTTGTGTAATAAAGGGTACCCTCCAAATTTTAGCTTTTAACTTCAGCGGTTTGGGCTGGGCGTTGTTACCAGAAAATCGCTTATTCTTTTATAAGTTAAGACTAGCGGCCCGTCCCGGCTTCGCACCGGGACCATGTAATAAATAAAGCCTACTCGTATGTTACTCAGGGATAATGTAGCATTCTAATGGTGAAAGAATATTTGAAATCGGTCCAGTAGTTTGAGTTTTTTGTTACAAACATACAAAAATACATATCTTTCCTCTTTATAATATTAGTATAAGTAAATAAATATTAAGAAAGTTGACGAAGACCCGAGTTCACCAAGAGCTGGCTAAATTTTAAACAGTTGCTTTGAGGGTTTTGACGCAAGTTTTCATACATTAAACGTCAAAGTAAACCGACGAAGCAGCGTATTGTCCGATTATCTATTGGCGAACACAGACGTAAGCCACCGAGTGTTGCTCAAAAGATGTGCAACGGCCACGCGGCCGACCCAAACATAGATGGCGAGTCCGACTAGACAGTCGGACTCGCTCACTGAATATAGGATGGATGTATGGAAGGAGGGAGGTTATTGCCCAACAGTCGGATCCAGCTTACGATCCAGCAGGCTGATAGCTTAGGATAACATTATTTTCTTAAATCAATTATCGCAAAAATAAAGCTTCCCCACACATCGTATTAACACTTACAGTCTGTGCTTACAGTATTCACACGGTGAAAGTTTTGCTAACTGCGAGATCGGCTGCGCCCTGAAGTTAGACACTCTTAATTGAATTTAAAAGGACGAAGTGTCACGTGTAGAGTTTGGAGTGTGGTTCCACTTTTTGTACACGCCTGAAACTAAACCAAAGCTATATAGAAGAATGTCGTTTCGCTAACATATTTTTCTTATTAGTATTGCGTTTGGCTTGCGATAAGATAATAACGTATTTACCAACGCAAAAAATTGTAAAGTACCCACCTACTTACCCCAAGACGTGGCTCTTTATTTTCCCTCATATCTTGTGGTTTAAGAAACTTTATTCTCATAAGAATTTCAAAAATTCACTTAAAATGAGAACTTAGGGTTAGTTATTGCTTTTTTATATAACATTTGGGTGACGAGCGTGGTAAAGGTGCTAAAGGTAAAAAATAGGTAAGTCAGTGTCCAAATTGATAGGTACTTTGGTAACACAAACTAACTATACATACATGCACTTTAACCAAACAACAAAATGCTAAAAATGTTTAGGACAAAGAAATAAAAATAAAAGTGGGTAGTTATTAAATAATTCTGACGAGCGAGACCGACACAATGCAGTAGTCGACAGCTTGTTTGTTTCAACGTCATGGATTTTTTGCGAAGCGTCATAGAACAATGAACGGCTCGGGTTACATACATCAGCAGCCACTGGATGTATCTAGTTTTTGCGTAAACATTTTATGTCGTGTAAGATTAATTTTTAGTTTTAAGTTGAATGTGTTTTATGTTCATTATTAAGTTAGTATTTAAAAATAGAGATTAGATCTTAGCCATAGGTACAAGAATGCTTTATTATACAGCAATAAAATACATTACAAATAGACATTACACAAGACTTAGATAAGTATCTACTGAAGCGATCCGTCCAACTTCTCTTCTTGAAAATGAAGTGAGAAGTTATAAAACCCCTATGTTTTTGCTTTTACCACCCTGTCACTCTCAAGTCTCTTTAGCTTCAAAGTTAACTGAGAAAAAAGGCATTGGATGAAAAAGTCATAAAGCTTGCTGCTTTTTACGAAATAATTCTCTCAGAAGCAACGCTGTAGGTAGTGCGACCGAATGAATTTAGCGAGTTTAGCGTTGAAAAAAAGTTAGTTCCACTAATTGCCTCGGGAATTCTGTAACGAAATGCTACTTAGTAATCAGGATAAGGGTAAACTCAGATTTATTCGATCTGTGTCACAATAAAGCATCCGTCACCTCAGCTTTCATGTACCTACCTACATTGAGTGCCAACCTCATATATAACCATTGGTAGTGTAAAAAATGTAGGTACGTCCCATCCCAACTGTATGTAGTATAATCATGTCCTCTTGTTACTTACAATTAGTTCAACCCTGCGCGGTAAATTATCTCTCTCTCTCTCATTAATTGAGGCAATAAGCAAATCACGTTGACCAATGGCACTTGTCTAACTATAGTCCATTGGGTCTTGTTTCGATGGAGAAATGCAATTATGCATACGCGCAGATCTGAAATCTATTTTCCATAACGCTTTTAGGGCCGATGACACGCAGCGGCATTTTGGATGTAACTTTACTCCAATCAGTTCCTATTTATTTATTTTAATAAGGGCATCCTACGTGAAAATCACCTTAAGGCTAAATAGTAAACTATAGCATCTTATGATTCTATGTGTTTTCACACTTAAGGGACGTCGCAGTTGCACAAAATTTTTGCTCAACCAAACGAATCCTAATAAAACAAACACTAATTTAAAAAGATAAATTAAACAAGATACGTAGGTATAATAATTAATGATTTTATCCGGTATTTATCGCGTACCTTTTGTAATTATTGATATCCCCGAAAAATACCCGATAAAATCATTAATTCGCACGCGCCTCTAACATATCGGATTCGGAATGGCAAATTGTGCAGCGGAAAACACCAAAACAATGTAGGGTTGTTTCTCAAAAGGGATGTGCATCTACCACACCGAACGGTAAATTTAAAGCTGCTGACAGTAAAGTGCCTTTGTTTATTTCTAATGTCAGCACAGAAACGTTGGAATGCGATATCGTAGATTACATCAAAGAAAAAACAAATGATATAGTGTCCCTAAAAAAGATTAATATGAAGCACATCAAAAACTATAACGCTTTTAAGGTTTACGTGTCTAAAAATAAGGTGGATCTGTATTTAAATGGCCAATTCTGGCCGAATGGTATAACTTTTAGACGTTTTGTACATTTCATGTACAGAACGAATACTGCAAGTTCGTTAAAGTTGGATAATACAGCCATTTTATGATTGCACACAATCTTATGCGCTGTAAGTTAGTTAGCTTTAATTGTAAATACCTTCATACATCTATGAACTGTGTAAGGACACTATGTGAGCGTTCGGACGTAGTCGCCCTACAGGAGACATGGTTACTTCCCCAGGATATTCCACTATTAGGCACTGTTAGCAAAGATTTTGAATACACAGGCAAGTCAGCGGTGGACACGTCCGCGGGCCTACTGGTGGGAAGACCGTACGGGGGAGTAGCCATTCTCTGGAGGAAGGGTATGTTCGAGTCCGTCGTCGTCCTGGACTGTAGGAGCCCCAGGTTATCTGCAATTAAGACTACCTCTAGTGGTCGATCTGCTATAATATTTTCAGTTTATATGCCTACGTGTAAGAAAGATAATATACCTATTTTTACTGAGGTCCTTAGTGAAATTAGTGCCATAGAAGAAAGCAACAATGTTGAATCCATTTTTATTCTAGGGGATTTCAATGCGCATCCGCAGGAAACTTTTTATAAACAATTGTCGAACTTCTGCGCGGATCAGTCCTGGCTCTGTGCAGATGTAGAAAAACTGGGATGCTCTTCAAATGCATATACATTTATATGTCAAAAATCCGGTAGTAGAAGATGGTTAGACCACTGTATTGTTTCCCTATCAGCTTGGCATGCAGTTAGCAAAGTAGGTATTTATGAGGATGTCTACACGTCCGACCATCTACCTATTTATGTAGAATGTGATCTGTATGCAATCAGACCACGGCAGGTTGCTCCTGCGCCGACCCCTAGTGCTGTTCTATGGGGAGAGAGAAGTCAGGAACAGATAAACAGGTACCGTGAAATATGTAATAACGCCTTTCGTGACATTAGCTTTCCCCAGGAGTTCGTGGAGTGCGGCCACGGGGCATGTGGTCTGGTTGAGCATCGATCAGTTCTGGATAAGCTTTATAATGTTGTAGTAAGTACTATGACTGAGGCGTCAATACAGACGAGACAGCGTGGTGGTGCGAGACCTAGGCAAGGTAAAAGCTTGTGTGGCTGGAACAAATATGTACGCACCGCACATGGGGAGGCCAGGCTTAAATTCAATAGCTGGTTGCTTAGTAACAGACCTACTTCAGGCGAGATTTATGAGGAAATGTGCGAAACTCGTAAAATTTTTAAAAGCCGTCTGAAATGGTGTCAGAGAAACCAGGACCAGCTTATTATGGACAAAATAGCTAAAGAGCGTGCAGCAAAAGACTTTAAAACCTTTTGGAGGTCAACTGGTAAGCTTAATATTAAGCCTGGCCCCCCTGTGAGTGTGGAGGGCAAGAGTGACCGAAGGGAGATAGCGCAGTTATTTAGCGAGCATTTTAAAGTTCACTCCCCTCTTGGCCCCTCCTCCGAGATGATCGATGCTGATTCCTACGTTCGGGGTGACGAACCGCTGCTGCATGTGTCGGCGGACCAGGTTCGCGCTACAATACAAGGTATGACGCGAGGCAAGTCTCCTGGACACGATGGGCTTAGCATCGAGCATCTCAAATATGCGGGGAACCATTTGCCCGGCCTCCTGTCCATGTTTTTCACAATGTGTCTTAGTCATGCGTACCTTCCTGCCGACCTCATGAAGACGATAGTAGTGCCCATTGTGAAGAACAGAACAGGAGACATATCGGACAAAGGGAACTACCGTCCAATTTCTCTAGCCACTACAATAGCCAAGGTGTTGGACAGTATGCTTGATTCTATTCTACAAAACTACCTAGAGCTACATGACGCGCAGTTCGGGTTTAGGCCCGGACTATCCACCGAAAGCGCAATATTAGCACTCAAGCATACCGTCCAATACTACACAAGTCGCAGGACGCCGGTATACGCCTGTTTCCTCGACCTATCCAAGGCATTTGACCTTGTTTCCTATGATGTGCTGTGGGAAAAGTTGAGGGACAGGAGTGTACCGCCGGACCTGCTGAATATGTTTCGTTTCTGGTACGGACACCAGAGCAACGTCGTCAAGTGGTCGAATGCTTTCTCCGACGCATATGGGTTGGAGTGCGGGGTAAGACAGGGGGGGGTTAGCTCTACGTCGCTCTTCAACCTATATGTAAATGATCTCATTGCCGAGCTCAGCGGCATGCGTGTCGGCTGTCGTGTGGATGGTGTTTGCATAAACAACATCAGCTACGCAGACGACATGGTGCTGCTGGGCCCGACAGCGAGATCTGTCGAAGAGATGCTGAAGGTATGTGCTGACTACGCTGCATCTCACGGCCTCTGCTACAACATTAAAAAGTGTGAATACATTGTCTTTAAGGCCGCCGGTAATAACCTAAAAGAATTCCCAGAAATAACCCTAAACGGCGTGAGCATTAAAAAAGTAACTTTGTTCAAATACCTCGGACATTTTATTACCGACGACCTTAAAGACAATGCTGACATTGAAAGAGAGCGTAGGGCTCTAGCGGTAAGAGGTAATATGTTGATCCGTAGGTTTTCCCGGTGTACAGAAGAAGTAAAATTAACGTTGTTTAAGGCGTACTGTCAAAACTTCTACACCGGGAGCCTATGGGTAAACTACACCAAACGACCGCTGGAAACCCTACGAATACAATACAATAATATCTTTAGGATGATGTTGGGACTGCCTCGTTTCTGCAGTGCATCAGGGATGTTTGCTGAGTATGAGACGGATGGGTTTGCTGCTATCCTCCGGAAAAGGACGGCATCCCTGATGCGCAGAGTGCGGGATAGCTCCAACAGCATCCTACAAACTGTAGCTGGTAGAATTTCTTCGCCGATATGGCGATACTTTGTAAAAAAAATAATTTAATTTTGTGTAAGTATTTATAAAATTAATTCAATTTCGATGTAATTATTTTGGTAAAATTCAATTTAAATTTATTTGTGTTATTTGATTTAATTTAATTTCATGTTGTTTTATTTTTCGAGTTTCATTTATTTTAATACAATTTTATATTATATATTATTGAATTTTATATAATTTTAATTAAATTAAATGGTAATAGTAGGTTAAGCATACTAACATTTAATATAAGAGATCTTTCTGTTACTAACAAACTATGGGTCACTGTTATCCGAAATAAAATGAATTTGAATTTGAATTTGAATTAATTGTGTTAACAAATCGCGAAAGTTTTAAAATTTTAGGATACGTATAACTTAGCTAAGCTTTTGTTATAAGAACTATGTATTATGATTTCTTGAGGATAACAGCACATTACAGTGCACAGTGGTAAAAAATGCATGAAAACTGTAGGTCTTTTTTTGTACTATCTTGGACGTGTGATTTTTGCAATTTTGCTAGGCATGGTTCCCGCTAGGTTCGCCCGCTAGGTAGCGTGTTAAACAAGCAAACTTTGCTTGTCAAACTAGGCCTAGCTCTAGTACTCACGGGATCCCCGTGGTAAAAAAAACTAGAGTTACATAAAATTCAAAATTTTTTCATCGGTTTCTCATTAGTGAAAAATAAACGGATAATTACAAAAAAAAATACGATAAAAAATATGAAAGTGCACTGTTTTGCTCCTAATAATAGTTTTGGTTTGATTCGTAGGTTATTATTATTACAAATTTTTTGGTTCCTTTATACAACATTGTCTAAAAATTCCCTGAAATGGGAAATTAAAAAATTACATCGCAGTCAGTAACCCCTTTCCCTCTCCCATTAAAACGCACCCAATCACGTTGCCCAAACTCTTAAGAGATTTGTGCCTCGGAAGAGCAGTCACTCAATACACACACCCACACACACACACACACACCCACACACAAACACATACAATGCAGTGAGTATCTTTGTACCTACCTAAAGTTTTGTATAAAGCACTTCAATCTTACCTCAACTCGATATCTACCTACCGGTGTAAATCTTTTTTGGCTCATTTTTAAAATCAATATGTATTACTATATATCTATCAACTACGCTGTGATTTACCAATAAAGAATGAATAAATAAATAAATAAATAAATAAATACAGTTTCTTCCGAAGTTGTGTAGTTTTCTTATAAATAAGCAAAGGCATCATTTTTACGCTTACGCCGTTCCAAAACCGTATGCTCTGTCCCGCTCCTATGAACGTGAAATCCTATCACTTTTCATAAAATGGAGCGCAATGCGCCCTCTTAAATAACATCAGATGAAATGGAAACCAGACATGTCCGTCCAATGTGAAATCTGTTCTCTTTTCAATCTGACGGTTCAGTGTTGGTGGTGGTGCCCATTGTGATATCTGATACCTTGATCGATGATTCTACTTTGTACTTTTCAACGAGCTGTTACTTTGTAATAGAAAAAGAAATTAATAATTTTAATAAAACCCGGGACTATGAAATTAAATAATAAATAATGCGGCATAAATCTACATAGGTAGCCCCAAGCTAAGTAGATCTTGTGTTATAGGTTCTAGATGACTGTTATAATTATACTTAATACAATATCACCTCGGGAAATGTCTGCAGATCGTTAAAACATTTGTCCCGACTCCGGACAAAAGGTTGTACGATCTGCAGACATTTGTCCAGGGCTTTCTGGATGTTTTCTATGTAACTATAATAAAAATATCTTTTTATGTAGTGTATTGTATTAATTATATCAGTTATCTAGTACCCATAACACAAGCTCTGCCTAGCTTGGGGCTAGATGATGCTGTGTGGATTGTCCAGCATTATTTATTTATAATATCCTACAAGACCCGCGACGAAAGGAGGAGATGTGAACAGGTAAGCCGTTATTATATTATAAATTGCATTCAATGACAATATTATGCATCAGTATTTGCCTTGTCTGTTGTCATTTTATTTTTCATTACCTATATTTTATCAAATATGAACTGACCCTGAATGTTTCGTCTGTACTTTTTGTAACACCATGTATATTTAAGTTATAGAATTATTAAGATGGCAGAAGCCTTTATTCACAAAGAAAATTATAATAAAATAATAAATACGAACTAGTATTTAATTTTTCTATTGAAACATTTGAACAATTTAATAGAACTAGTTGACTCGAGGGTGTGAATTGGATTAGGTATACAGTTTGCTGTCACAATAGTTATAGATGTGTGATAGATTATCTAGTTTCCAATATCACTCGAGTATGGTGTCAAGATACGCGCCCACTGGGTTGGAATCGGATCGTTACGCTCCGTACGGTACGCTGCGTAGTTTAGCTACTACGGTAGTACCGTAGTAGCTAAACTACGCAGCGTACCGTACGAGGCGTCGGTCGCCGAGGGCAGTTACAATATACCGATAGGATACGGCTAGTGCTTTTGGATTTTGCACCTGCAATATAGGTTTTTTAAAGCAATCGAGTTCGCCTGAAATTTTTACAAAATAATAATTGAATAGCTTATAAAATTATCTGAGCGTCTGGTCGAAGCGACGCGTGACCCGAGAGCTGGTCAGTATCTGGCACAGCGCATCAGCATTGCCATACAGCGGGGCAATGCAACCAGCGCGTCTTGGGGACGCTTCCGACTGGTATTGATATGGATCAGTTGAGCTATCTGTAGATTGTTTGCAACAGTCTGCAGCTAGCTAAATTTTTTCAATTGTAAATACTAGTTCTAACTTCTTTCTATGATTGGAATGTCATTTTCTTTGTGAATAAAGGCTTCTGCTCATAATTTAATAGCTTTAAAATTTCAAAACATTAATAATAATGTAAGAATGTAACGAATATGAAAAAACACGCCTCTAATTTTTTTCAGTTAAAAGAAATGAATATTGTTTTTCAAGAAATTCAAAAACAAACGTGTCCCTCTCGATAACCAGAACCTTTCGGCTCTCTCTTTCGGCTTAGTACACCCTTTCCATGGCACCCTGTATTTTATAGGTGTTCCAAATTTTCCGTTAATTGGAGAATTGCCCAACCGTGTGACTCTGTTGTTTGATGTGCATCGCCTTCCTAGTAGCATAGCAGGTAGCTGTATATTAATGATAGTACTAGTACCTACCTACTAATTACGGGTCTAATTACGGGGCATCACAGCGGACTACAATCAAATCAAAACATATCTATATGTCCAAGTAGACCAGCCGGGCCCAGCCGGGCGATTACGCTAAAATCTCCCATTCCCATGGAATAAACGATTTTAGTTTCCTTTAGGAACTAAAAAAATACATTCAACTTTCTGGCGGGGCAGCCAGAAAAACGTATGTATTGGTTTTGGTACCATGTGATGGAAACCGAAATAGTTTATAAGTAAATAAATAAATAAAGAGTTCTGGACAATCCAAACAGCGCTATCTAGCCCCAAAGTAATAAGCTCTTCAAATCTTGTGTTATGGGTAATAGATAACTGATATATTTAATACATTATAAACATATATAGATATTTTTCTATTATACATAGAAAACACCCAGACCATCTGAACAAATTTCTGCAGATCGTACACAAATTTGTTCCGAGGCGGGAATCGAACCCGCAACCTCTTGCGTCGCAGGCGGACTCTCGCCCGCTGCGCCACTGAGGTCGTCTGTACCCAGTCTTCCCGGATGGCGATCCATTGAATGGGATATTTTACCGTAATCGCACTGCTGATCGCTATTTATCTAAATCTCGATTGGACTAGTTATCTTAAAGTCTACATCTCGAAACGACAATGTAGTTTTGATGAATAGAAATCAACATGACCAAATAGTGATTATGACTAAGTGTATTAAATTCGTAATGTACAGTTGACGCTACAATAATGCTTCATGTCGAACTAAGAACTAGCTTTAAGTTAGTTTTGTTAAGTCTTAAAAAGGACCTATTTAAACATTAACCTCTAGTTTACTCAATTCAACTACTAGGAGTCATTTTGAGATGTAGGCTTTAATAACTAGTCCAAACGAGATTTAGTAATATCGCGATCTAGGTCTACAAGGCCTATATCGCGATATTACTAAATCTCGAATCTTACCGACCTAAATCTAGAAGACGTTATGACAGAGGGACCTATAACCTATACCGGTCTATACTTAACTTGTAGGGTGAATCTCGTTGTGGAAGCATAACGAGAACACAAGGAGAGGGAAGCCTATAACAATCATGGAACTTTATTGAATTTTATCATGCTTCCCCAAGGAGTGAACTTGTAAAGGTTTTATTATGGCGAGTGGAAAATTGATATTGGCGTTTAATAAGCTTCAGCCCGAGGCATCGCTGCTGCAAATTTTAATGTAGGCCACATGGGTCATATTAATATGGTTGCCTCTGGCAATCATTTTAACATTTTTGAATAGATTAACTCGTGCACTTAAATCCATGAGTGCACACAATATGAAATTATCCTATGAATACACTTTTTAGCTGTGTAATAGAATCCTGTGAGTGAATACTTACTTACTTAAGGGTAGGTAACCCTTTGTGTAATGGTAGCGATACCTACAATACACGTTTACGATGAATAGGTACTAGTCAGAAATTAATAGTACATTGAGGCCTTAAGACACCCGAGGTAGGCATCGTACTTTCTCCCGAGTGACACATAGAGCTTTATACTACAACTTCGAGGAAAATTATCGTTTTAGAATCTTCCAAATCACTCGAGTAAATTCAAATTGTACACTCAAATGTAGCAATAAATACGCGCACGTGCGAAAATTCACATGGTTCTTTTTATTGTTCCAAATACGGACGAGGCAGATATGTATAGCGGATTCGGAGTAAAAACCTTTTGTCGTTTGACCTATTGTGAAAATAACCATAGCTACCGACTGATATTTCAGAAAATTGACAAAAATAACACGTTAGAAATGGATTTCTATACACTTTGCTCTCACGCGTTTAGCGGGAATTCCATACAGATTTTCGTCCCGCATTTTAGTACGCCTGCAATGACGTATACTTTCTACCTTATGTTTGGAGGAGGAATATGCAACTTTCTGAGCAGGTTTAGTGTACTAAATAGTATTTCATATCCGGTTCATCCTGCAATACCTAATGTTCTCATTGCTGCTAGCGAAAAAGCGAACCATTTTTGTTAGTTAAGTGGCACTTGTCTATAACAATGCAAACATCTGTCTGAAATTTGCAGGGGCCGGGTTTATTCCTACCACGCTTAACAAGGTAAGAAGAACAGCATCATATTCATCAGTCATAATATTTATAATAATTAAATGCATTACTAATGTAATATTGCGTATGAAGTTTCTACGTTGCCATTTCCAAGACTCGTAAGCCTCCCAGTGCACAATCGGTAAGTACTGGACTGTCAATCTTCATTAGAATCCCACTTAGGCACTTGCCCCCCTTACGAGTAGATAGATACCGATGATAGAATTTGAATTTTGGCTTTGACAAAGGCTTTGTCCGGATACGCTGTTTGATCGGAGAGAATGTGGTGCTTTGTAGTGTAAAAGCTCCACATTCTCTCTTTGAGAGCCTTCAAAAACGCTGCAGCGATTGAGCCCGACACCCTGATAAAGAGATTAAAAAAACCTCAGGTTTATAACGCTGAAGTGGCGAAAAACGCGTTAAGGCAAAGTTACAAGCGTGACTAGCGCCACCGCTAATATTAGGTGTTAACTACATACGTTCTACAAAATAATCACCAATGATTTTTTTTTTACTTGCCCTGATTAAAAAGTCTTCGTGTATTTATATTGTATTGTTTATACAGAAAATGCGATAGGGTGCGGGATGTCACAGAACACATAAAATGAAATTTTCGAGCGGTGGTCGATTCTCTTAGGCCCGCTGCACATGGGTATAGCAAACGGAAGATGAACTGTAATAGTATAGTGCTTTATCATTTCCGAGTAGGTACGTAAGCTACTCTACCAGTTCTAGTAGGTTAGTCGCCTGACGTGTCAGCAAACACTTCTTGAGGTATGCAAGCGAATAGAGAATATACTGGCAGCCAACAAAAGTTCGTCTTCGAAGATTATTTTTTTCATGCAAAAATAGAAGATTTTTAGTTACATTAATATTGTTCACTCCCTGCAAATAATACTTAATAATATACACAAATATATCATTTCTTATTATTTCATAAGAATTAAGTTGAAAATTTGTCAATTTTTGATCATAATTTAGTTTAAAATTTGACTTGTTCATGAGTTTATTACCTTAAAGTACCTTGAAATAAAGGTATTGATAACTCATCTTTTTGAGTAGGTGCTTCGAAATCATTATAAAATAAATCTACATTACTTACTACCCTAGCCACGCTCTCGTGTTACAGTGTACAATAATACACGCGCGTTCAGAATGGGATCGAATGGAACAGTAGCTGTACGGTAGAGTTCTTAGCTACCTACTCTAGTACTCTACCGTGCAGCTTTGACGTAATAAACGTACTGTACCTGTGAACAGCGTACATTAGATAGGATTAACAACAGGTTCTTTGTTCCTCGATGCTGACCGCCTGGAACTGGCTTCTACAAGGGAAGTTTCCTCGTAGTTAATCAGATTTTCACGATCGATACAGTTAATACTTTTAAAGCAAAGATTTATATCGTAATCTTTATTTTTAATTACCTAGATAATATTCCAAGTACGTTTATGATAGGTATTATTAAATTATCTGGTTTGAAAATTGCATTAGGAATTGCATGTAATATGTAATAATTTTACCTCCCAAACAAATAATGTAATCCATTGATGGAGAGTGGAATAACATTTAGGTAAGCAGGTACCTAAATCAAATCCATCAAAGGATTTGCTAACTGAATGTAGAATGTGTGAAACATAGCATTCCAACATTGTCAATTTTAGTTCATTGGTGTGATGATAAACCTACCGCAGAATTTCATAAAAGGTAATAAAATAACAAACATTCCTAAAGATTCGCACGTGATATTCCCGGATTAGTCAGAATGGGAAAAAATTTATTTCTACCAACCGTTCAAAACTTCAAACGAGAAAGAAAACAGCTCAGAGCTCAGTCGAACAATAACTGAAGCCTCTAAAACGATCTTGCCGCAAATCATAGATAGGTACGTACGTACCTACTTCTGATCAAGCTACGCCTTGAAAAAGCATCTCATTTCTGCAAAAATAAAATAAATATCGATGTGAAAATACAAATGAAATTGTTGCCAAGTTATCTTTTTCTTTGCTGCTTCGCTCATTGTAGGCGAAGAAATGCGAATGTTACTATATTATGTTATAGCTACCCCCTTGGAGTAATCCTCTACCTTCATAAAAACCAGACAAGCCGCTTATTTATCAAAGCTAACAGCACCATTTGCAGTTTGCAATAGGTAATATTAATATTTTCAAGAAACGTCTTCAAACGGGTACTTACCCGTTTGATGTTGCAGTTTGCCACTTCACTTCTCGAGTAATTCCTGAGTCACTAGTAGAAAATCTCTTCCAACACAAACTAGGTTCGTAGTTAACCGGCTTACTTTCATAATGAATAGAAAATGTATCTAAATGCAAAAATAAATTTAACTTCAGTCATGTTGATGAAACAGATATTATTACTTTAAACTTTTAAATTAAAAAAAAACTGCAGATCTATGTATAATTAAAAATATCTATCTATGTAGTGTATGTATTAAATATATCAGTTATCTAGTACCCATAACACAAGCTCTGCTTAGCTTGGGGCTAGATAATGCTGTGTGAATTGTCCAGCATTATTTATTTATTATTATTATTTATTTATCTCTGGGGCATTTCCGTTTTCGAAACCGATCTTCGAAACCCTAATATCACTTTATTTCCGTGTCAGTGTTTAGTTTTACAATTTGACCTAAGTGTACATTTATTGTATTTATGGAAATAAAGAGTTTTTATTTAGATTTTTTTGATTTTTTAGATTAAGTTCGAGTGGTTGGAATTATTCCATTGAATAAAAAAAATACATACATACTTAAATTATTCCCCTAACAAGTAAGGTTTTGTCCATTTTGCGGGCTTGCCGTCTTCGTGATGCTTTGGTAAGTACCTATTCTACTGTGAATCTATTGTTAGCACTGACTGTAAGCTGAAACGAACTGCTTGCTCGTTAAGAAAGCCTGGTATAGCAAATATTTCTCCTATTAAAATTTATTGGAAAATTACAAAGCAATATTTTATACAGAACTCCGGCTCTTATAATATTAAAAGTTTATATTAAAGGCATGTACCTATACCTACTATCCCCGTCCACGAAATAATTTTCTGTTTGGGGAGAGATGGATACTTGATACCGCGCGGTTGAGAATTCCTCGCCCCTGCATAGTTAGTAGTTAGTTTTATTATTATTACCCAGTAGAATGCAGATAAACATTTAAAAATACAAAAATTACTCGCGCCAACATCAAACGAACCACCAAAGGGTATCACTAGGATTAATTTCTAAGGAAGTAGGTACTAAGTACCGTCTCCAAGGCTCTTCAAACCAAAGCTAACGAGTTTCACCTCTGCTCATATTGATTTTCATTGCTCAAGTTAACTCGACATAGGTAGATAATTCGATAGAATCACCGATTTGGGAAGTTAGCATGGAAATCTACAAATCCAATACCTCGTTCATTTTGCGTACCTACTCACTACACTGTACTGTTAGTATCTAGATGGCTATTACTATTCATTATTGGGACGCTACATGCGTCGACACACTTGCGCCTTCCCATCTTCCGAGGACATCCGTGAGGGCGGGTGCGGCGGCAGATTTCGCCGAAGATCTCAAGAGGCGCAAATGTGCAGGTCTCGACAGAGCTTACACATTTCCTCCCCGTGGAGTCGAGACCTTAGGTCCGTGGGGTACCGAGGCTCTTCGGGGTTTAATAAATAAAGGCTTCTGCCATTTATTTATTCATTCATTGGCTGGTCTACATTTACGAAAGATGAGCTAAGTGGCATTAGTCCGGCTTGGACGGCTACTCTACACTTTCACTATTTGATTTACCTACACTTAGCGAGTCAGGTATCCGACGAGGCGGCGGATACCTGAACCTACACTATATTTTATTTGACTAGTTTCTTAAAGGGTACACACATCAGATTGGTAAGTTCTCGTGTTTACTCAGAAAATAAATACTTACAGACGTTTCTCATCAAATTACTTACTTAAGTTCATAAACTACGAGAACTATCATATCAAAGCAAAGACAGCATGGCAGCGAGTGAGCTTATTTACTCTGCAACATAGAATATATCTACACTAATATTATAAGGAGGAAAGATTTGTATGTTTGTAACTCAAAAACAACTGGACCGATTTCTTTTACCATTAGAATGCTACGTTATCCCTGAGTAACAAAGGCTACATTTATATGTACGTTTAAAAAATAATTGTCCACCCGTGCGAAGCCGGGACGGGCCGCTAGTACCTGCTACCACTTAAGTGCCCTTAAAGCTCCTACACACTGTACCGCGCCGCTGCTGGCAGGATCGGCGCGCGGCGGCGGCGGCGCGGCGGCGGCGCGGCGGCGGCGCGGCAGCAGCGCGGCAGGGCGCGGTGTGGCGGCTCTAACGTCGCCACCCCGGGGCGTTTTATAGGCTGCTATCTCTCTATAAATCTTTTCATCCTCAGTTGCGGCATATTAACGAAGTACGGCATAAAAAGCATACCATGAACCTAACTACTCGTTACTTTCTGCCGATTTTATGAATTCTTGTCGGAGCGGTGGCGGGGCGGCGCACATACAGGTATTTGCATGATCTGTTAAAACCAGTTATCCAGTTAAAAGAGATTCCAAGGAACCATAATCAACCACTTACGCTCTTTTCCCGCGCAACCTGCACTCGTACGATTAGTCGGAATTTGAATGTCGAGGGCGCGTATCAATTTTCGGCGCTTTTACTTATGGATAACTGGGGATAACTTAGGTTAACTGGTTTAAATAACCGGCTTTCATAGTGAATATTAATATCAAGCTACAGCTTGTGAGATTAACTTGTTTTGCAAATATTCTATTATTCTATTATTTATTTTATATTATTTGTTCATTACCTGAAGTAATTAGTGTTCATCACTTGTAAGTGATGGACACTAATTACTTCAGGTAATGAACTTGCACTGCAAGTCTTGCAGATTACCACTAAACAACATATAAATAAGTGATATTTTACTTATTGAGATCTTCTTTTTGTAATATTTTTTTGTTGATTTTTAGGGTTTTGAAGATCGAAGATCGGTTTCAAAACCCTTATGGTCTCGCTTTGTCTGTCCTTTTTTCCCTCCTTAATAATTCAAAAACTACTGCAGCTATCAACTTGAAATTTAAAATAATAATACATTTCGTGCGCCTGTACAGATTTAGGGAAAAATAAATGAAAATAAATGAAAAATTAAAATGAATATTTTCCATACAAATTGTGATGCCGAAATTTTAAAAGATACCTACAGAGACATATGGGGTATCAAATGAAAGGTATCGGTTTGGACATTTCAAACCAGTTTTTCAAATTTCTGTAGATTTCATACTTATTGAAATATTTCGAAAAAAGTCAAAAAAATTACCATTACCCACCTTAACCGAACCACCCATTTAACCGACGCATGCATGATCCATCTGAAATGTAGGTTGGTACCTACTATTCTTAGGTATTCGTTACATTGCGAAGTCTCTAACTTTTAGTACATATTTGTTGACAAACGTTCAAAACCCTCGGCGCGCGAGTTACACTCGCACTTGACGGATCTTGTTGTCTATAAGAAAGTTTTTCATCATGATCAAGCGTTTTTGATATTTGTGTTCTTCAATCTTTCTTATTAATGAAATACATAAAAAGTTTTCGCGGATAGTCGCTACGGATAACCAATTTTTTGATACTATAAACATTCCGAAATTATAATTAAATTTTTAAATTTGCCACTTTTATAGTGTAGGTATGTTAATCTTAGTTTCACCAACAGTTCCTGGGGACATGGGGACAAGATGGGGACTCGAATGGAATCCGAATAGGAATCGAAGGGGCCTTTGAAATTCCTGTTGTGGTTCAATCGCCTCAAAATCGACCTGCAAGAAAAACGTTTCCGATATCGAATCCGACGGCCTTTCCGACGAATTAAAATACCCCTGCTGGTCGACCTCAGAATTATTTCGCGAGTCAAGCAACAGAAACAAAAAGAGGAAAATTGAATAGATTCGCAGATTTCTTTCAAATTGTTTTCATTCATATATTTACCTCATTGAGACACCATTTAAGCACAAAAATAATTTTGGCCGCCCAGATCATTAAAATACCAGTATGTGCGAGCGACGGCGGCAGGTATAGTGTGTGAGAGCTTTTAGCTTTACAAAGCGACCTACAATAAATATAGAAACTGGTCTAAAGGTAGTACCAATTTATTTAGAGTACGTGATAGGATCAGCGGCAGATATAGACGTTATCTACCTAGGTATAGTACACAAAGGCTGTTCATCTAGGAAATTGGCTCTAGCTCTATAGATAAAACATACCAATGCCAAACGTTATCTATTGTTGGAGAAATCAAAGGCGGGTGCGGCAGTCACACCCACGTTATGCTTCACGGGAGCGCAGCCCTGGGGCTATGGTCAAGGTTTACAAAACCGTAGTCTAGTATGGAGAACATTATTACGTACCTATATCTATCTTTACAGGGTGGTTTTTTGAGAAGGGCGGTGATGACCAAGTCCGAAACCACGAGATTTAGAGAAAAGTCGTGAAAGGAGTCATGCCCTCGAGTTATAAGAAAACAATAACTGCATATTTAGTTATTTTTTTAACCTTTTCTTTTGACGGAAATCGACACGAATGATTAAAAAAAAAAGTACACCCTGTATTATTTATACCAATCTTTGCAGATAAATGTATTACTAAAAATAAAAGGAAAAAGAAAAATTCTACAAATTACTTTAAATACTTATCTCTATAACCTTAAAAAGTAAAAAACTAAGTACGCAGTTATTGTTTTCTTATAAATCGAGGGCATGACTCCTTTCACGACTTTTCTCTACTTTTCTTTTGGCGAAACCAAAAGAAAAGTAGAGAAAAGTCGTGAAAGGGACTTGGCCATCACCGCCCTTCTCAAAAAACCACCCTGTATATATAAAAACGGATCCTTATTTCCCTTGGTCACGGCATCACGCGTGAACGGCTGGACCAATTTCGGTATTTTTTTCGTTGTGTTTGTTATTGTCAGGAGAAGGTTCATTATGAAAGAAAAAAATAAGAAAGTTGGAACCATAAATTAAGGAGCCAAGCCGCGGGGCGCTGCTAGTTAGCATTAATAATCGTCGAAGAAAATAATTCATTTGTATTTTTTTATACCGAGGCTCCGGGTTGTAAAAAAAATATTTGAGTGACTGGTCGAAGCGACGCGTGTCCCGACGGCTGGTGAAGTGGTGTGGTGAGTATCTGGCGCAGCATTGCCAAAATTTCCATACAGAGCGAGGCAATGCAGGCAGCGTCTTGGGGACGCTTCTATTGATATTGGTATGGATCAGTTGAGATACCTGTAGAATGTTTGCAAAAGTCTGCAGTTAGCTCCATTGTTTCAGTTGTAAATATTATTTCTAATTTGTTTCTGTTCTTTGATTGTAATTTTTTTTGTAATAATTTATAGGTACTGGAATATGCCGTATCGTAATGCTTTTGTAAAGTTGACTGGGCCCCGATTTTGGATTAGTATTATTAACATAATTTGAACATTTGACGGCCTATGTGGCGCGGAGGGCGAAAGCCCGCCGGCGCAAGAGGTTGCGGGTTCGATTCCCGCCCCTGAACAAATATTTGTACGATCTGCAGTCTTTGGTATTCTGGGTGTTTTATATGAATAATAATAATTATCTGCCTATGTAACATCTCTATTTTATTTTTACTCTTTGTTCACAAAGAAAATTACCTACATGTAACGTATTGTTTTAAGTAATCGGCATAGCAGAGCTTGTGCTATGCTAACCCATGATACATGCTCTGCTTAGCTTGAGGCTGGTTAACATTGTATGAATTATTGTTATTCACATTTATTTATAACTAACTAGCTTCTACCTGCGGCTTCGCACGCGCATGATTGGTATAATAAGTAGCCTATTAACTAAGTTAAGCTATGTTCTAAATGTATGCCAAATTCCACCATGACCTATTCAGTAGTTTTGGAGATCTTAGGTAACAAAAATTCACATAAATCATAAACTTTCGGCTTTATAATATTAGTAGGATTTAAGGAATTTCTCGAATCCGCTTCCGAATTCTTTAAGTCAACGAAAGCCCTAGGAACTCAGTGTATTCGCCTCGACGATGTATTCGGTCGCCATTCGTGATGTCTCGGAAAATGGGAACAATTGAATTTACCCTACAGTGTAGCTGCACTAATGTCTATGGAACTGTGGAGAACCTCTCGAGGTTTTGGGGAGGCAAAAGACGAAAGTGGGTGGTAAGGCCACTCACTTCGTCTTTCAGATCTTAAACGAAGTGAGGTCTCTAAAGTATTTCAAAATTACCCGGTGCCTCCTTTATACCAGGGCTATGTCCGGACATTACCTGCCAGCTTCCTTTCCTTCAGCCGGCAAAGCAGAAAATTGTAACATTAAAGGTTTTTCAAGAGCGTTTTTCAAGAGCTTTGCTTTCATTTGTCGCGACACTGACAAGTTAAAGCACCGCTGGTTATCCGGTTTAATTTGCTCTATTTACTGTGGTTTATTTTCCGACTTAAACTCCCGTAACCACTATGATGTCGATCGCAATCTCTGAGTAATTATCTCGTCGTTCAATACGGAAATTAGTTTTGATAGACTTCAAGCAAGCCTGCCACAAGACATGCTTTAGGATGCTGTGGGTAATCTCCAAATATACACAATTACACAGTACTTACCTACATGAATGAATCGAGGAATACATTAATTTCTAGGTTCATTCATTCAAATTAATCTACCAAAAATTATATTCCTCGACCGGTTTCCCATTTATTTAAGGCCCATCTTCCTTTTCCGTTTCTTTGTCGAGCTGAGTTTCTTTTTGGTCTGTTAAGGGTTAAGGTGACCTCCTCTAAGAGTTAACCCATAGAGGATCAAGTGGTTTCATTGGTCCTCTATGTTCTTCCTGCCTTCAAGCTTCATGTGGTCTATTTGGACCGCGGACAAAGGGCGAATTCAAAATGTATATTTATGTAAAAATTAGACTCAATTCTCAATAACATTGGTATTGGACTTGAATCTGAGTGAACTAGAACGTGTTCTAAAATACTGGTCCATGGTCTAGAAGACAGTACTTGTCCATGGGGTCTAGAATAATGACAGAAAGAAAAAGCGCGCGCGTCATCTCGGAGTGGGCTCGATCCTTGAGGGATATTCTCGTACTCTCATTCCTTCAAGGGTGAACCGTCGTCAGCCAAGTGGAGGGTGGTCTTCCGCGTCCTCGTCTTCTCGAGGCAAATTTAGGGCAAGCTTGACCATAAAAAAACATGCAAGTGCACTGTTTTGCACCTAAAAGCCTACTAGTTGTTTGATTATAGTCTCAATATTTGTTTATGTCATGTAGCATATCGTTGTAAAGGGGAATAACTTATAATAACTGCACAACTTTTAAAAAAGAAAATTAATCTCAATATCACTTTTAGTTATTTTTTAATGAATTTAGAAGTTGTCACGATTATACACAGCTTTTTGACTTTGAATGCTGACCCGAAAGCTAGTAAGTATATGGCCAAACGCGTCAGCATTGTCATACAGCGGGGCAATGCAGCCAGCGTCTTGGGAACGCTTCCGACTGGGATCTAAATGGATCAGATGAGCTGCCTGTAGATTATTTGCAACAGTCTGCAGCTAGCTCAGCTAAGTGTTTTAATTGTAAATACTATTTCTAATTTTTTTCTATTATTTGATTGAAATTATCTTTGTTTATAAACATGTCCTATTATATTATAAAGTTAAATGTTCAGTCCGTCTGCACTTTGTGGCCTCTGGACGAAGGCTACTGTCCCCGGTTCCATGGTCTTCTTGAAATGTTTCCGACGCCTCCACGTGAGTGTACCCTCTTTCTTTTGGATGCTTTTGATCAGATAGAGGTCGGTCGTTTGAATCGGATGAGCCAAGGCTGTTATGCATTGGTTTCAGAGTTGCCATGAGTAAGCGACACTATAAATTTATATATTGTCATTTCTGTGATGCACTAGTTCATGATTACACTTTAACCTTCTGTTGGTACTCGTTTCGTTCCAGATCATACAGTATGCTGTGCTGTATGGCTCATCAAGAGCAGAACATTTTAAATTTCTGGTGTAGTAGAAGAGGCCACACGAACTGACCGGTGTTGACTGCGCTGCGTGGCTATGAGCCCAAGATTATTATTGGATTCTTTTTGCTTGTTTAGGCTTAGTAGGCCAACAGACGCCGCATTTTTGTGATTTTTAAAACCATCTAAGACTTAGAAAATAGTGTTTGAAATTCTGAAAAAAAGATATATAATACCTAAGGATCTAATCTAGTCAAAGTAGCATTCAGTTACAAGATCTAATGAACTTCACTCGATAGAAAATAATCCCAAAGTTACCCCTTTTTCTAACGTTTTTTCAATACTATGACTAGCGAACTACTGATATCACACTTTTTTTGTACTCAACTAAGGACACTTAATATTTCTAAACAAATTCACAGAGTTTGACTTGATAAAATGATTTTCTTAATCACCATGTTAAAATAACTACAAAAAACACGAGCGCGGCGGCTTGGCAGGCGCGCATTTTCCCATACGCCTACAGCTACTGCTGCAGGACTAACCTGGCCTTAACACGAAAAACCAATATTGTGTTGTGTTTCAACTGAAATTCGATGCGTATTGCATAAGCCTGTTTCGTAATTTTGTCCCACAATTTTGTTATTAATTTCGTAGTTTTATCAAATATTAGGTACAATTTAGTCCATAAGTAACACATTGTGATAATTTTGTTTTCTCATGTAAAGTGAAGTGAAGTTATTCTATATGAGAAATAAAGTTCTTAAACCTGAATTGTTAATTTTTTGACTCCTTCAATGTATTTCATAAAGTATGGTACTTTTTGAAAACATTGAAAGACTCAAAAGAAGATGAGAACATTTTAAAAACTGGGCCGCGATCACGGTGTGGTAAGGCCCGGAATAACGGCTCAAACGTTAGCAGTTGATACGAGAGTGCGGGTTCACAGACCGATCTTCGATCTTGAAACCCTAAAAACTAAAAGCTCACCATCGTGGCCAAAAAGAGCAACTTCGCATCTCTGCCTACACTTTACAAAATAAAACTTTCACAGAGGCATTAAAAATAAGCTTATAATACACAAACTGCAAGTTCTGTTTTTGAAAATTCCTTCGTTTAACACAATAAGATAAAATAGGTGGTGGCGCTGATTTGGGTCTGCCTTGGGTACCTACCTTTTTATCTCAGTCATTCATTACGCTAGGCTAGACAAATTGTATTCAACTAAATTTAAGTAAATTTACCTACCTATGTATAGGCTGCTTACTGAAATAAAGATTATTTTATTATAAATTATTTAATTGTTTTATGAGTGCACTGATAATGTGAACCATGTTCCAGTCAACACGATTGACACTTTTACTATCGTTGATACATAATTATATCATTCCAGTTTTGCATCGCTGGCTTCATCACAATACGGTTCAAGATCCCGTCAGTTCTGTGTCTATTCAGCCATTCAATGATCGATTTATTGATCTAATCAAACATAATAACTCTAGATCTAATAATAAATAAATAAACTAATCTCTATATATATTTATTATATATAAAAATGAATCGCTGCTGTTCGTTGGTCTCGCTAAAACTCGAGAATGGCTCGACCCATTTCGCTAATTTTGGTCTTGAAATATTTGTGGAAGTTCAGGGAAGGTTTAAATGGTGAGAACGGTACGGTCGCCGGGTCAGCTAGTTACTAATAAAATATTTTATATTGCGTTCGTCGAGCTGGTGATCATTCAGTTCGTGCGAAACCCCTCTGCTTGCTAATTCGATGTTAATAGAGATAGATAGATAGAAAATACTTTTATTGCACACTTAAAACTAAGAAACAATTTAAAAAGAGCTAATTATAACCTAAGTGACAATTGGCTGTCTTATCGCTCAAGAGCAATCTCTGCCAGACAACCTGATATGGATAGGATCGTTGGATATGTACATGGGTGTACTGTAGTAAGATCTGTGAGAGATAGAGCAATAGGACGTACAAACGTAAATAGACAAATAAATTAAGTCAAGACTACATTATTTCTTATTTAAAAATCATTTAATTTATAAATTTGTATGCTTAAAGAAATAAAGTTATTGAAGTCTGAAATCAATATCAATATATGTATATGTATATTATACAGTGATATTATATCAATTACGTCAAAAGCTGTCTGCTGCCAACTCGCCGGAGATAGAGTGACAGCGGCTACCGCAACATGTAATTTATTTATTTATTTAATAGGGTAGAAGCCTTTATTCACAAAGAAAATTAAAATAAAATAATAGAAATAAATTAGAACGATTTTGAGAAGTCCAATTTAAGACTGACTTAAAACTAAAAATAAATTATTTAATCCTTAAAGATACCTCGTTAATAACAGACGGGGGAGTCTGTTTTTCTCTCAAACAATCTTAATTCTCATCTAATTAAGGCCGCTGAAATTATTCCAGTAGCTTATTTATAAAAACAATGGGATTATCATAAAATAGGTCTTAATCTTTTATTTTTGAATTTATAAAATTGTACTCATAACATGGACTTACGGTGAATGCCTGTAAACCTGTGTTACTGATACAGAAAGGTGTATATATGTGTATATATGTGATATTTTTACACTAGAAATGCTTTTACCAGCTAATGTTTTAAGCAGAAAGGAAAGTTCTATGGCGAAAATAGTTTCGGCCACCTCGGTGCTCATTCTCCAGACAAAAACAGGTATTTTGAATGTTAGTATTTTATATGAATGTATGGCAAATAAAATATTAAGAAAGTTCTGTCGACGTCCTTATAATTTATACGACGTCCATATAATTTTCTTTCCCTTTTTTGTTGAAAAGACTGTAGTAGAAAGTAGTCTTTATTTTTGAGAATTGAAGTTGTTTTGTGTTGTGTTTCGATAAATAAACATGAGTAGGAAAGTAATAAATAGTTTTTAGTTCATATATTGTGTATTTGATAAGATTTTGGACCTAATTAGTCATTACAATAAAAATCGTTCGGCATTTTGCGGCGTTTTGTCGGCGTCATGCTCATACATTTTCAATAAAGTACTGTCTTAAACATTTTTAATGTTTAAGACAGTACTTTAGCTTATTTCATAATGATTCCAATGATAAAAGTTATAGGTACATATAGCGCCATACAAAGTTTAGAGATGGGTAATTCTCAGAAGGCTCAAAAATACGTGTCCGGCTCGAAAAAAAATACAAAAAGTATCCCTAGCCCTTTGATGTTTTTTTAGGTGTTACGTTAGACAAAAGTAATGGGGGAGGCCTTTTTTAGTTTTTTAATTTTCTTATTAGCTTTTTAGTTAGCTTATTTCATAATGATTCCAATGATAAAAGTTATAGGTACATATAGCGCCATACAAAGTTTAGAGATTTCGTCATTTTAATCAGCCGCGCAGTTATCTCGCGCGTGACACCCAGAATTGCCTCCACATGTGAGCAAATTTATGCAAAAAGGCGCAACAAAGTAAGGGCCCGACTTCAAAATTTCACAAAAATAGGAGGTTCGCACGAACTTCGTATCTCTGCCTACACTATACAAAATAAAACTTTTACAGAGGCATTAAAAATATGCTTAACAAGATCGATTTTTGAAAATTCCTTCGTTGTACATAATAATAAGATAGAAAAGACGGTGGCGCAGATTTGGCTCGGGTATGCGCCTTAATCAGCTCTCTATCAAGTTTTTTAAACATAAGCCAGAACACATTATTATTATAACTATTCATGGGTATTTATCGCATTTTTAAATAAACGCGATGAACAGCCGTGAATATTTATAATAATATCTCTCTCTATCCACAAAATATGGATGAATTACGGCATCTCGACACACGCTATCTCGATGTACGGAATCTCGACAAATATCGACAAACGTTAGATCGACGCACGGAATCTCGACAAACTGTAGCCTCAAACCCAGCTAGTACTCTGAAGATTTTTTCAATAAAAGGATTGACTGATCTAATCAAATACATACTGTTCGTACAATAAGTACCTACGTGAAAACAAAGTTAGCATTTTCATAGCCCCGACCGCTCGAGGGGCCATAATATGAGTGACGCCGCCGCACCAGTCAACATTTACATCGCGGCTAATTAACACATCTTTCCCATCAATTATTATTAAAGTATTCTAAAGTTGCAATAAATCGTATTCAGTGTGATGTCCCCAACACCTACCTAGGTACGCAGTATAACTACCACTACACAAAGTTATTTCACCAAAACTCCGTCGAAATTCTTACGATGAATTTTGCTTTAAAACTCGTGTAGTGGGCACACAAACATTACATAAAAGAACAGTCCTATTCGGTTAAAATGTGTTCAAATATGATTAACTGAACCGATTGCCTTTTGAAGAGTACCATTGTATTGTAAGCACCATTGTCGATCTGTTGTCCCATCTGATTATGAGACTGAGGGAATAGAGAGTGCACCTGTGTTTACGCACACTTGTGCACTATAATATGTCCCGCGCATCTGGGTCTCCGATGAGACTGGCCGCCGTCGTAGTCGAAATTCGACTACGAAGACCTTATTATTAAGCAAGCAAGATATGTTCATTTCATACCATATAATTTGTAGAATTTATAAAATCAAAAGACAGTAGGTACATCAGATGCCATACCTACAGCGGGGCAATGCAACCAGCGTCTTGGGGACGCTTCCTACTGGTATTGATATGGATCAGTTGAGCTACCTGTAGATTGTTTGCAACAGTCTGCAGTTAGTTCAATTGTTTCAATTGTTAATATTAGTTCTAATTTATTTCTATTATTTTATTGTAATTTTCTTTGTGAATAAAGGCTTTTGGCCTTTAACAAAATAAAATAAAAAAGACAGTTTAATATTAAAATAAAATATTATAAATGCCATAGTTTGTGTGAATGTTTGTTACCACGTACCTCTGTGACTACTTAACCGATTAGATGAAATTTGGAATGAAGTTGAGGTTCTAGATTCTATACTTGCGAGCTTTAAACTGGAATCGCTTCACGGGTTGTTCAAGACTAATTTTTACAATTTCTTTAATAATAATAATAATAATAATGCTGGACAATCCACACAGCACCATCTAGCCCCAAAGTAAGCTACTCAAAAGCTTGTGTTATGGGTACTAGATAACTGATATATTTAATACATTATTAATACATAGATAGATATTTTTTATATTATACATAGAAAACACCCAGACCAACGGAAGAAATTTCTGCAGATCGTACACAAAATTGTTCCGAGGCAGTGAACTATGAGTTAAGTTATGTTTTCCCTTACGCAGGATTTATTGGTGACGATAAATTTTGATTTAATGCACGATAATGTCCGCTGCCACACCGCAGCAGTGACTAGACAGTACCGACAGACGTCTTCCATGTCGGCATTCCCACACTAGACTGGGCCAGCCCTTATTCCTGACTTGAACCCAATCTGGCATAATATGTGGGACGAGCTAAATCAGCGGATACGAGGGAGAAATCCAGGTAACCCAGCTCCGGCGCCGATAGAAGCCGATAGAGGCAACTTCGACCTATTGCAATAATTCCCAAAATTTAGGTAGCCAATTTAATTAATTTTAAATCTTCTTGATATCACTTGAAAGGTAACAAAATTACCTTTCAAATGATATACCACAATCTTATAGTTCATTGTACATAAATTGTAAAAAAATTGTTTTGATCAACTCGCGATGAAGCGATTCCATTTTAAAGCTCGCAAGTGTAGAATAGCACAAAAGCGAATTTAATTTTCAAAAAGTAATTAAAAAGGGTGTTAAAGTTTGTATGGAAAATGATTATTTCTTGGTGCGATTCACATAAAACTCGGTTTAAATAAACTTAAAAGTAAAAAATGAATCACGTTTTTTTATTTTTACAAAACTACCCCTAGGGGAAGTGCAATAAGTTTCTAAAATTTCCACGCGGGCGAAGCCGTGGGGCGCAGCTAGTAAGTATTAAAAATAATAAATCAACTTTTCAAGTTAGTTATTTTGTTTTTTTACAGCGCATCAGCATTGCCATACAGCGGGGCAATGCAGCCAGCGTCTTGAGGTGGGGACGCTTCCGACTGGTATTGATACTGTTGATGATGCTCAACTGATCCGAGCTACCTGTAGATTGTTTGCAACAGTCTGCAGTTAGCTCAATTGCTTCAATAGTAAATACTAGTGCTAATTTATTTATATTATTTTATTGTAATTTTCATTGTTATTTTGTTAGCTGGTGCAGCCGAATACGATTTTGTACTAATACATCACCAGAATATCAATATTAAACTAAAATAGAGATCTTTCTTTAACTGCGCAGACATCGTGCTCATAGTGCCTTTAAAATAAGGTAGCTACTAGGTACTACTGCGATCCCCAACCCGCATGCCCAGCGTGGGCATTATGCGTATTAACTCCATTATATAAAAGCAAAAAAGGCAATGGCCTACGTGCAGCAGTGACTATAGGCTGTTGAGGTGAGGTTAAGGAGTGGGTACAGTATTGTACAGTACAAATAATATTCATAATTTTCGATTTCATAAATATGTTAAGTCAGCTATTCTCGAACCGAATGGTCTGTTGCGTGACGATGGTAAGAGGCCCGACGGTCAGACACTAGTCCTATGGGAGTTGGGGAGGTCCATTGTGTGGGACGCTACATGCGTCGACTGACACACTTGCGCCTTACCATCTTCTCTAGTAGGCATTAATAACCACCACTGCACCGTTTAAGCACTTAATTAAAGAATTAAAATAAAAACTCCCGTCCACTTATGTTTTATCTCCCCTTGGAGTCGAGACCCTAGGTACGTGGTACCGAGGCTCTTCGGGTTTTTAAAAAAATATTTGAGCGCCCGGTCGTAGCGATGCGTGACCCGAGAACTGGTGAGTATCTGGCGCAGCGCATCAGCATTGCCAAACAGCGGGGCAATGCAGACAACGTCTTGGGGACGCTTCCGACTGGCATTGATATTTATCAGTTGAACTACCTGTAGATTGTTTGCAACAGTCTGCAGTTTTTCAATTGTTTCAAGTGTAGGTAAATACTAGTAATAATTTATTTATTTTATTTGATTGTAATTTTCTTTGTGAATAAATAAATATGTTGATATAGCCATACTATATTATAAGAACAAAGGCCACCACAAAGGCTTAATACAAAGACCAAAAGTTTCCGAAATCATCGTCCTTTTTGTCTCATCCTCCCAGACACAAAAACGATGCCAGAGACTCGTGGAGTGGAGGCTAGGCAAAAACCTTGTAGTACGGCCTACGGCCGTTGTACATAAGTAAAGTACCTACCACGTCCCTGAGGCTAGGACAATCCACGGAGGTCACGTAGGGAAAATTAATAAATTATTTATCACACGATATGCGAATCATTAAATGCGAAAGTTCAGATCTTTAGTTGTATGGATGTTTGTTACTTCTTTACGTCAATACTACTGAACAGATTCGTTCCACTGAAAGAAAAAAACCGCACAGGATTCAGATACTGAGAAAAAATAAATACCTGCTTCTAAATTAAACTTTTTCTCACTAATGCACTTTTCCAACAATTTTTTATTTGATTTTCAGTGCCCCGTGCTTTTCGCGACATGTCTATGTCAACTTAAGCGCCGTATCCACATTCAGCCTCTACCATATCCTCACATCAATTTATTATGGCTGTCCGTTCACAAAAGTTCATGCGCCTTAAATACTCTTTCCACAAGAGCATCCCTACGTGGAGGTACGTGGAGGTAAATCAACCCGAGGCGAAATCAAAATAGCGCTTTGATAGATCCGTCAGAATCGAACTCGAATCCAACGTTTCAATTCGGAAATGAATCGAATGAATTAAAATACCCCTGCTGATCCGACTCAAATCTGACAGTTAAATTGTTTAATAAATATTTATTATTTAGGAATAAATACCGAACCGCCATACTTCGGTATTTTTGTCATACAGAACACAGTGCTAAACTACTGAACGGTTGGGTAAAATAAGGAAAACCTGGCAACCATTTGGTCCAGCCGCTGGACACAAAGGGCCAAAAAAAAAAAATTGTAAGGAGCTTTACACAAGTTGACTGATTGATTTTACATTGCTTTTCAGTTACCTTACGAAATAACGATAATATTAAAACAAAACAATGCAGTCGTCGTGTTGCTCTGGACTGCATTCCTCCTTCTTGTGCATTCGGGTAAAAATAAATCAAATTCCGTAGATTCGTTTGGAAACTATTATGTCACCGACAGACATACAAAAAAACACGTTTTGAACGTTTTAGAACAGTCCTCTGTTTATATCGGGTGCAGGCATATATCTAAGTAAAAAAGGTGCAGGAGTTAGTTAAGGTCAGTAAAAGTAAAATGTTTCCTTTGTTTTTTGAAATTTTAGTATGTAGGGAGAGAGCCATGTACTGAAGTATCTCTATAGGTAACTTTTATACACTATACAATATAAAGTGTTTTTCACGAAAGACCCCTAGATGAAGCTTTGACCAAAGGAATCTATTGAATTTAGCGTTGAAAAAAATTTTGTTCCACTGCTAACCGCGGGACTTCTTTCATGAAAAGCACTTCTACCTAGAAACTTATATAAACTACTGGTACACTAATATCAATTTCTTTTTGATGGCGTACAGATGAGTCTTTTATACCGCGTGGAAGGTAAAGTTTTAAACCGTAATAAGAACCTACGTTCATTCAAGAAGGAAAACTAATTATAGACCTTAGCTCGGACCTTTATGAACCAATACCTAGTATTAACTTTTATAAGCCCGCGCGGGCCGCAGAATCTATAGATCTAAAGCCCGTATTATGAAAAATTGCTCGGTCATCCATCAATGCTTGAGTAACCTTTGTTACCTTTGTTTCTAACTGATAAAGAGGTGGTGGTATAAAGTCAGATAGGTGGATGGGCTTACTCGCTCATATTTTTATATAACCTAGTATGAACATTTAAGTTTACTTTCTTTTTCTAGTTTAAGGAGACATTGCATGCGTATTTTAAGAACATATTTGAATAAAAATGTATATAACACCATACCACATTTTTTTTTATAAAATGTAATTAAGGAAGACCATGGCGTTCTGCCGTGAAACAGATTTTATTAGTACCGTGGACTGTCAATTTCTGAGGTTCTGGTACTGGTGACATACCCATTTTACCGATTGAAAGCTACATTACTAGCAAATAACTGGCTTATAACTTTTTAACGCGCGAATAATGTTGTGTGATGCGGTTATTAATAACTAGAATAATGTATTTCTAGTTATTAATAACCGTGTCACACAAGCATGATACGTATTATACATAATTTACTTAAGAAACACGGCTTAAACTGTACTAAGTGCAATAGCACATTTTTTTTTTATTAGCATCGGGTTCGTCGACCACTGGGGGCCTAAAATACGAATACGAATACGGCCACGAACTCATAAATAATTAGTCGTAGAAATAGAATAAGTAAGTAATTTCGTGTTATTTTTTCAGTCTTGTAGTAAACCTTAGTATTGTATTGTACCAACCAACATATTTAAAGGAATAAATAAATGTTTGTTTTTTTTTACGTTAAAGCTTTTCTATGGCATAAACCTAACTCAAGCAACCATCTATGACTGAGCAAGCTTTGATAATACGGGCGTAAGTCTCTGCTGATTGACTCTGATGATTCTCTGATGAGTTTTTAGGCATAAGGTTTTGTTACTTGAATTTTGAGTGAAAATGATGTAATATACATTATGTTTAATATGAATATCTTCTTCAGATGTTTTGGTTGGAAGATCTCATTAAAAAATTACCTACTTCCCATGTAGGACCTTTAAGAATTCCTACAATACTGATTTTCCGAGCACATTTTCACAAATAATGTTTTATTTGGTCTGAAACTGTCACAAAACAGGGATGTTGTAAGTATTAGACTAACAGATATCTAATATAAAAAATACTCTGTGTGTTATGTAGGTACCTACGTAATGAAATCCCGGATAGCTATACAAAATACGTACCCAATTAATGAGCTTCGCAACAAAAAAATCTAATCATCTTAGCAGTATTATGAAACAAAAATAAAACAGTGAATACTTTGAAGAACTTTATGACATCATTCGATAAGAAGAACGGGATCGCGCGCGTCGGCCGTCGGCCGTCGGTCGTCACCTCCCTTATCGCTAAATATTACATGTTCGTTTAATAGGAAGGTACCAATATTTTATTATTATTTTATGTCACGCGTTCAATGCCTAGTTCGTTTGGTTTTCTGATTTATAAATTATGCAGTCAGTCAATGCTGTTAATGTTTTAAACAGGTCTACAAGATAAGAGATTTCGGAGATAGAACAAAGATAAACTGACCTGAGCTAGTTTACTCGGAAGGTACCTACCTAAATTGCGTTACATATCAGTTAATTAACCCACATTTGAAGGAAACTATAAACATGGCACGTTTCAATGAAGATTACAGTGAAAATGCATCTTATGCAATAAAAGTACCTTCTTGATGTAGGTACGTACTAGACATGTGCGCCGATGCTCATTTGATCGGCGGCGGCGTCTGGCGTCCAAATTGTCGGCGGCGGCGGCGTCATCGGCGTAATCGGCGTGGATGTGAAATTAAGTAAAAGACGCCTTAATCCATATTAAACTTTTTATTCATTAATTATATGACAGACTTACCTATTTGACTTAAAACAATTATAAAATCTAAATTTCAATAACAAAAAAAACTCTATGGCAACAATCAAATCACATAGGTATTACAAAAAAAAACAGGGAAAAGACAAAGTTATTTTTAAGCGAAATGCAAATTAATTTAATGTTTGCACTTGCTTCTTACATTATATGTCTTATTAATCATGTATAAATATTATTTTGTCTACCGAAGTAGGACTTAGTCGAGACCTTTTTGCCGTAATGCCGTAAATTAGTCCCGCAACTGAGAAAACTCGCTCGCTTGGCGTGCTCGTTGCGGGAACACTCATGATAGTCCTAACGCAGTTGAAGAGCCAAGGATAACTATTCTTCTTTTCCTTCCAATAACAAGGAATGTTTCCGTTGACCACTACAGGATCATCAGCCACGTTACTATCAGGATTTGTATATACTTTTGGGACATAGCCAAAAGAAAGTTTAATGAAGATGATGACGGTTGAGCGGTTGGAGCAGAAGAGACTGACTCACTGTGCTCATTCACCGTTTCTTGTAAAATATCAGATTCCCTGACGTGTTTTCTGACAAATGCAGACATAAAAGAGACTCTCGTTTCCCCCCTTTCCTCAAGGTATTTGTCAATAACTGACATTCCTTGGAAACGGCAATCGAGAAGAGCAGACAATCAGTTCATTAATGGGAAATCGGTGATTCAATTTCGCAAGCATGCTTCTCTTCATGCGGCTCATTATAAAAACTTCGTCGTCCCCAGTTTGTATCTATGCTTGTTCTACTTCACACCTAAAAACGAGTGCAACATTGATTGTGACCGAGTTTGATGCACTCATAATATTTACGGCATCCCAATATAAGAAAATTGTTAAATAAAGTGATTTATTTAATGTAGAATATTGTTTGTTTGTAGACGCCGATGACGCCGATGAAAAATTCGGCGGCGTCGGCGTGGCTAAAATGATCGGCGGCGTGCGCCACGCCGATCGGCGCACACGTCTAGTACGTACGCGATTATTGAACGATTGCCTTTTTGCGGTTTTTCTGAAGTTTTTTCGACGGTAAAAGTAACCTAATTAGTTTTTCCAACCGACGAAAAACAGAGGAGGTTCTCAAGTCGACGTGTATATTTATTCTAGATCTATAACTTCATATTTACACCATTTCAAGTCGATGCGTATAATAGGTTTTTTTTTTTAAACTAATAACCCACTTCAAATGTCTGAATATTGTTCATTGTGGCAAAAAAATGGTTGGGAAGTCGTAAAAACCCAGAACACTTCGATAGCGCAATATTTTTTCTTGTATTTCTCTCATCTAGATTGGTATTATTCGAGAGTCAAATATTGGTGAAGATATCACCAAAAAGCTAGTCGTGAATCCTCAAAAGTTTTTTTTAAAGTTTAACAGGATAAATAGAAATCCCTCAAGAATAAAAAAAATAACTATTACACAATTGTGAAAGACTCAGCAAGTAGGTTGACCATAGGCGGAGATATCAAGTAACACACATGCTTACATATAAAACATTCAGCCGAATGCTAAACTCCTCCTGTTTTTTAAGTCTGTTAAAAACAAAGTTAAACAGAACTCTGTGTAATTTAGTATGTAGTACCTAGTACGACAAAATAATTGCTCTCCCGTTCACGTCATGCCGCTATCCCTGGAATTTGCAAACCCAAAAATAGTTTATTACTTACAAGGTGATCGCGTCATCTGGTGCATCAGGAACCCTCACCAACTCAGCATGCAGGCAGCCAACTTTATTTCTCACGCAGGTGCATTTTTCGGGACAAAATTTAAGAGAATTGGACAAATAAATAAAGTTAAAGAAGAGTAGGAAATAGTGGGCTAGCTTCATTATGAGTTTCGTAAGTTTTTGACGGTTCGCGGCCGCGGAAGAGCGGCGGGATGCGCGTTCCGACGACGACTGGCTCGGCTCCGCTCCTGGATGGACGGTCCTGCCTCCCGCACGACGATCCGAGGAGGTGCGCAGCGCCGCCCTCTGAAACACGTATCAAAGGCCCTACCAACCTAGTAATTTGAAATATATTTTTACTTTTCACTAATTAAATTAAAAATATGAACATTAAATTATGAAAAGGCTGATCTTTCGCAGTTTAATCGTCAGAAATCATGTTTTAAATTGGGTTCTTTCGGTTCCCCCGACGCGTCGTTCCTGTTGGTAGATGATTGCTTATTGAGTGCTCATGACACACATCACCTTCTGCATGATCAGCGTTCCCTGCTACGTGGTGACAGCGACGTCGTTGCCGTCAACGGCAGCGCCCACCCTTGCAGGTCGCGCCGCCCGCCGCCGTTGGCTGTATTCATCTCCCAAAGTGGGACCAACTGTACATACAGCGTGTTCCCAGTTAAAGAAGTGGTCAGCCCCAAAAATATTAAAAAAAACAGGAGTCATTGAAAAAAGAACTACAATCTCTGCTAAATGAGATTTCTTGTGAGATGTTTAATATTCTTTGAAAAACTATACACGCTAGAAAAAATAAAAACTGTTATGAAAGTATTCCTTTCTTTAATTGATTGGTCCATAGGGGTCTAATTACTCTTCGCATCCTCTTATCTCAAAAATCCCTCGACGGATTTGGCCTTACTTAGTTACCAGCATATTTTATTTATTTATTAAGAGAGCATTTTATATTATACTTAACATAAATTAAATCATAAGATCAAAGTTTAGCAGGTAGGTATACAAAAGTATAAAATATGGTTATTAATCGCATGAAATATTACATATAAAACTTTATTTTTAGATAGCCTTTTTCCAAATGGCCCCAATTCCCTTTTTAATAGTACCTAGGTATAGTTCTATATACGCACAGTTGGTACGCACGCACTGTACCAAATTTCATTCAAAAATATGAAAATCGAATACCTACTGCTAATACATGTATAAAGAGCTGAATCTCTGAGAGCATCTAACAGGTAGATTCGAATTTTTCTTGTAATAGATTGCCAAATTCATAGGGGAGTACTAGAAAGCGCTCCCGAACTGCTCTGGGGCTTTTCGAGGGCACTTTGTTTATTTTAGATAATACGCCGCCGGTGAAACTGAGTGAGATAGCTAGTCTAAAAGGTAAAAAGTTGGTTTAAATAAAACCGCTCAAGGGCGAGTAGACTCGCAAACGGAGGTCCTTACCATCGAACAAATGCAAATGCATATAATCCGGTCTCTAGTTATTATTATTGCCGATATCTATCTATATATATAAAAGAGAAGAGTAAACTGACTCATCAGAACAACTCTTGTAGTTTTAGACATTTCTGAAACTACAAGAGCTACGAAGCTCAAATTTTGCATGGAGGTTCCTTCAGGACTTAGGCACTCGCTAAGGACGGATTTTTGGAAAATCGCATTATAAGGGGGTCAAAGGTCATTATTATAACTTCAAAACCGTAACTGTTGGACCTTCAAAATTTGTAGCGCAGAAAGATGACTTAAAATAAACAGACACGTGTATCAGGGTTTTTTGAAATTCACACCCTAAAGGTCAATATGGTGTGTCAAAGTTAGGCGTTAGGCAACTCACTAACATAATCATGAAATCTCAGGAACTAGAAGAACTACGAGGCTGAAATTTTGCATGCAGGTTTCTTTCAGACGTAGGCACCCGCTAAGAACGGATTTTTGGAAATTCGTTTTCTAAGGGGGTCAAAGGTCATTTTTATAATAACTTTTAGAAAGTAGGCACTCCCTAAGAACGGATTTTGGAAATTTGTATTCTATGGTAGGTAAAATGGGGTCGGAATCGAATAAGATTTTTTTTAAACAAGCGTTCTTAGAAGGATGAATGAGATTTATAGCTTTTCTCATACAATCTTTAAAATCGTAAAGGATTGGTTTTTCAATTTTTGCGTTGATAGTTTACATGAAAAGCAACATTACTTGTGGTATTAGTATTACTAAAGTCCACGCGAATGAAATCGCGGCGGGTCAGCTAGTAGCAACATAAAATAAAACTTAAATAAATTCAATAAATAAGAGGGCCAACGTTCATGTCACATTGTGTACAGAGCACCGAAGTTAAGTGACGTTGAGCGCGGTAGGTCATTGCATATGAGACAACGGATGTGGGCTTTCTGCTTTAAAAAAAAATATGTTTTACGGGGTTTCATTTCCGAAATAGTTTGGTTCTAAGGACCCTCTGTGTGCGAGTCAACTCCCACTTGATCGGTTTTATTTATATTTACGATGATGGTGAATCTCGTACAAGCTTTGAAATTTCAATTTAATAGTATATAATGATTCAAGTTACTTACAACTTCTATCAAGAATAAGACAAGTTAACAGGATGAGACAAGCGTACCTATCATATGCTAGTGGCAAGATGATGCAGGAAGTGAAAAAGTTTTGGCAGCTTTTGCAGACTACGAAAAATAAATGCATAAAAGCAGTTTAGTTTTTTCTATGCTGTCAGTATTTTAGATCCGCCAAGGGCGAGTGTGATTCGCGCGCCGAGGTTTTCGAATTTTTGTCAATTTAACAAATAAAAACATAAGGTAACCAGTTAGAAAATATCGCTATCTGATAGATTCTGCAAACTTCGGAGATAGTGAGGACGGTCATTTTTTCAACATTTTTTCAAATTAGCTGCAGAAAGTATGAAACCTGGTAAAAAAAATTAATATGTTTTGAAATACTATAAGGATGAAACAATATTTAGTAACAATTCCGCTCAGAACCTCTTCCGACAAGATCCAACAAAATGTGATCTGTGTGTACCGCCCGCCCTCCTACAAATTGTTCCTACTTACAATAAGAGAAAGTAAACAATAGACTTAAAATTAATTAAATTAATTAAATCAAGTAAATTATTCCTACTTACAATAAGAGAAAGTAAACAATAGACTTAAATTTAATTAAAATAATTGACGGAATTGTTACTAAATATTGTTTCATCCTTATAGTATACAATGGATTTCCGCAAAGTAACGCCTGAATCTATTATTTATGTTTTGAAATGTACAGACAGTCATTAATTTGATAACCAATTTGACCTGGAAGTTTTCTATAAAAATTTCGACATCACAATTTGTACTGAAAATTTTCATTTTCATTTATTTTTCTTTAAATCTGTACAAGCACACGAAATTCATTTTGATTTTAAATTTCAAGTTAATAGCTTCAAAAGGACGGACAGAACCTTAAAGGTTTCGTTCCCGAACAAGAAACCATAAAAAGTGCGAAATCGTAGGATACCTATTCAAAATTATTTTTATTGAATTTGGAGCAAAAATCCTGGCATGCAGTTGTTTTCTTATCAAAATAAACCTAAATTGGATTGCTACCCCCAAAGAGGGAAAGTCGACCCCTCCCTGTATGTAAAGCTAGGTAGGTGTGTCGAAACTAATTACTTTTTTGGTGACTTTTGTCAATTTTATTTTAAATTGCTTTGGCAGGGCTGCCGGTTGATTTTATTTTCTTTTGAAGCGCTGTATTTGGACAGGTCACACACGATTCCAGTATTGCAATCCTGTTAGTCTGAAAACTTATTTATTTTTACAAGTAAAGGCGTAAAATAACCAAACTAGATAATGCTGTGTGAATTGTCCAGCATTATTTATTTATTTATAACTGCGTCAAAATTCACAATGAAAATTTGAACTGAGGGCGACTGAATGGGGACTTCGTGTTTTTTTGTTCTTTGCAAATATACCAAAAATCCAGCCTCGTAGTCAAAATTTGTTTGCTGCTATTCGATTTATTCGGCTTCCTCGACGCGTTTCGTAGACACATGTATAAAGAAAATTACAATCAATTACAACTGTTTGTAACAGTCTGCAGTAAGCTGAATTGTTTCAATAGTTAATACTAGTGCTAATTTATTTCTATTATTTCATGTATAAACAACAAAAATTAAGTTTAATTAGTAACATAGTTTACACCTTAAAAAATTGTCACAAGGTACAGGTAGGTAAGCGTTGTACTGGTGTAGAATAAGTTTACCTCATTTTTTTAGAAATCAACTTACTTTATTCACAAAGAAAATTACAATTAAATAATATAAATATATTAGAACTTATATAAATTATAACTTATATTAAACTAGAATAATTGGCTCCTTCCCATCTCGCAAACTTCCCATCTCGTAAACATTTTTATTTTGAGCGATTAAGTCAGCTCGAATTACATCATACATTATGTACAAGTTCAGCCTTTTTTTTTTTTTTTTTTTTATTGATAATGGTCAAGTGTTTGGCCACCAACTCACTTAAAGTAAGTGAAGATGTGGCCTAAGATGGAGCACGCTTTCCCAGAAGGAACTTATTTACCCTAGACTTGAAGACTCCAAGATTATACTCTAACGGGAAAACAGACGCAAGAAGCTCATTCCACTCTTTGGCCGTGCTTATTAAAAAAGTAGAGGAGAATTTTTTGGTTCGGCACTGTGGTATGTCGACCAGGTACGGGTGGTATTTTTCTGTGCGTCTGCTGGTCCTATGGTAGAAGGGAGAAGATGGGATAAGGTCGTGCAATGCCTGCGCACAATCACCAAAGTGGTACTTGTAGAACACCGACAGTCTGGCTATACTGCCTACCGTACCTACATGATACTGAAAAAGCGCGACAAAATATGAGTAATGCAGCCCCAAAATTACAGGCATAATTAACTAATTTTCTAGCAAAACAATCAAGGGCATTGAGGTATAATTTACTACCTCATTGTTTCCATAAGTACTAAATAATTAAACAAGCAAGAAGCTCTATAAACAAACGCATTCTGTATATTTGATACTGGCTATAGTAACGTAAAGGGTGTTCAGTTTTCTGAGTGCAACCGTGCATGTGCGCAATCCTATCTGCTCAAGGAGCTCCAGGCAATCAACAGTGCCGTTTGCTATGTTAATTAGGTAAGTCAAATCAGCTACTTCTCTCCGATTGTGAAGGGATATAAAGTGAAATCTGCGGCATCTAATCAAGTCAGTCTCAAGTTAGTCTCACAGTCTGATAAAAATACAACCCCTTTTGGATGGACTCTGTTCGGGCGGAATACACATTATGTACCCTTATGGGCGCGTCCCCATTATGCTGTGACTACAGACAGTTCAAAGAATCGTGGCTCGTATATTTAAATGGAGGTGTTCACATAAAGGACGACACGACTAACTGTCGTCCCTGTCGTCCACGACACTTTTTGTCTTTAGGATATATCTTCAAGGCTATGTCAACAATGGGAAAAGCTTGAGATGATAGTCGTCCAACGATAAATTATCGTTACGACACAATAACAACGCGCTCTAATACGTACTTTCCACACCTGGAAGGCGGATTCATTCAATTGTATTTATCTTTAATATAAAAATGATCTATAATATAAAAATGAGTCGCTGAATGTGTTGCTAAGCGCAAAACTCGAGAACGGTTGGACGGATTTCGCTAATTCTTTTTTTAAAATATTCCTTGAAGTACGAGGATGGTTCTTACGGAGAGAAAAATTCTAAAAAAAAATAAAATAAAAAAAAAAAAGAAAAAATTAAAGAAATGACTGTTAGGCGATACGAAGTTCGCCGGGTCAGCTAGTTCTGATGAAAGATCTGAAATCATAAATTAAAATCTAAATAAGTTCCTTTATTGACAAAGAAAATTACAATCAAATACTTAATAGAAATTAATTAGAACTATTAACAATTTAAACAATTGAGCTAATTGCAGACTGTTGCAAACAATCTACAGGTAGCTCAATTGATCGATATCAATACCAGTCGGAAGCGTTCCTAAGACGCTGGCTGCATTGCCCCGCTGTGTGGCAATGCTGATGCGCTGCGCCAGATACTCACCATCTCTGGGGTCACGCGTCGCTTCGACCAGACTAAATAATAGCTTTTTTATTATAATAAAACATACGGGTTGCAATGTTTAGATCAGTTTTTTTGTGATTTAAAGTGAAAGTAGCCAAAGTATCGTGTGGTGGCCAACAACTGTATGAGTTAGTTTAGTTAGTAGTTAGTTACCCTAGTTTCTTTCATCTAAGGTAGAATGCCAAAATGTGCCATTCTGTGACCCATTCTGTGACCATTGTCATATTGAAGCAACCAACCTGTACGAGCCGTACAGATTTAGCTTGCTACAAATAATGCGGAAAATGTTAATAGCACGTTTCTACGTGATCACATGTTTTACTTAGTTCTAGCTCAAACACCAAATAAACACTTCTTACAAGAAGTCAACAAGTACTTGTTATTCTCTCCGGAGATCAATACTTGTCAGCTCGAAGTTATAGGGAAGGAACCCTTAGCTTCTACTCTGCTCATCTTTATATATCATAGCTACCTCTAGCTCAGCGATACTCTAAGTGTGTTCCGCGGAACCCTAGGGTTCCGCGATACCCCTGTAGGGGTTCCGCAAGAATTTAGAAAAAAATATGAAAACACCTCTCTCTGGTCGACCGCTCTGACGCGGCGTAGGTATCACGATTCACGCGGCAGCCGAACTTAGTCGGCTAGAATAATTTTACCATGCCGCCACCGCCGATACCTACTTGTGAGCGCGCAGTCCCTTTGATAAATGCCTCTGAGATTATACGCTATACTGAGGATCCGTAATGTTTTTAGTTGAGAATGCAGATTTATAGAGCTAAGAAATTCATAACACGCAGAGCAATTTTTTTTTTTCTACGACAAGAATTGACGAAGTTATGACCAAATTACTAACGAAGTTCACTGAGTCACTGCCGCGGATGCGTGTGACGTCACTCGCTCGGTCGCCGTCCGTTAATCGTAGGCAGATATAAATTTTTAGTGATTTACTCCGAAACTATAAGTTTAGGAAAAAAATACACAACCAAATAGACTCAGTTTTGAGAGACCCATCGAATGAAATTTTTTTTTTATTTTTTTCATTAGATGGGTCTCTAAACTCGAGTCTATCTGGTTCTGTAATTTTTTTCCTTAAACTTATAGATTCTGTTGTTTTATTGTCGGGTTCCATCAAGGATTTCGCTTTCCAAAAGGGTTCCGTCACTAAAAAAGATTGAGAACCGCTGCTCTAGCTATTATCAGCTTACATAGCACACTGCTCCAACACAACCCTAGAAGCTGTCGGAGAGTTTTTTACAGAGCAACAGCGTAGTGATTGTGTCTGAACAACACAAAAGAGTTTACATTTTGTATATATAAATGTTATTGAAAGTATTCCAGTAATATTTATTAATTAAAATCCCTGTAACAAAGAATCACCGGACACAATGAGCGTCGAAGCTTATTAAAAATAACTTTAATTCACTGTACTGGAAAATTTTGCATGAAAGTAGGTAGAAACTTTATATTGTTTTGTGCTACAGTATAAAGCAAATCCCCCCCCCCAGGACTGGCTTTATCATATCGTGGGCGTAGAGCAAAAAGTCACAAAGTAGGTAATTTCGTGTTTTGAGTTATGAATGTTTAAAGTTTAAGGTCATGACTTTGTTTTGGTATGAGTATTTCTAATTTTATGGTCTAATATGTAATAAAATTAAAAGCTCTTAAAGTCAATTCACTACAGTCAATTAATGAATGATATTTTCAGGAATAATGAAAAAAAAACCACTTTAGGTAACATTCAAAACAAAGCTTTGTAGCCATAATATACGGCGAACTTAACATGTTAAATGATTTCTTGCTCTAAAATTATGAAGTACAATTATCACAAATAGCGATCTAGAACTATTCACACTAAGTCGACTTGGTTAGTTTTCGCTTTCATGTTGCGTATCAAACCAGACTAACTATATAACTAATCAAGTATATTTAATTATTTCTCCACTAGACTGGGACCTAGCAACATTAGCTATTATTTTAGAAAAGGAAGTAACCAATCTGACTTAGGTTTATATTATTTTGCAATTCTGTCTAGTAGGAAAAAAGTATCTAAGTAACTTAATTAGAAATGTTGTAAGTCTGACTGCACAAATAAATTTATTTTATTCTTTATTCTTTTTTTATTAATTCGTTTTCGACTTAAATGTTGTAGGCGAAATGTAGAATAAGTGCATATTTGCACATCCTAAAATGAAAACTGTGATAGCTAGGGATATGGTTGTAAGACTGAAAAAAGTAGAAAAAATCGGTGATTTTGATGGCACATCTTACTCAATTTTGGTCAAATAGCGAGTTGATGACTTTTCGCTCTTCGCCGACGATATACGGATATAAAGCTGCAGCCGTAGGCAACTGCGTTTCGTTGAATGTGCCATTGTCAATGAGCTTTCCCCATGCAAAATTGGCTGATCTTAATATGCATCCATATGTCACAAACATTCTACATATTTGTCAGACTCAATATTACTGACGCGAGGATTATTGAATGGATCATCCATTCGAGAGTAACGCGAATAGGTATGTCGCGAGGGTTGACTTCGAACAACCTACTATTTACCTCAGTAGTGTTAGCTTAGTAAAAAGCTAAATTTTATGCGAGTTCAGTATATAAGTAGCATAGATAAGATTCTCAATAATCAGGGGGGACGGCACCCACCCGCGGCGGGCGGCGGCGGCGGCAGCGAGGAGCAGTTTTTGCTGAAACCTTCATAAAGCTCTGTAGTGTTATTTTACAGTTGGAAACTGGTTGGAAACTCAAGTTATACCTACGCAGTTCGTGAGTAAAATTTCTTTAACCGATTTTAAAAGTTACATGACTTTAAATGGAAAAGGCGTGTTGTGCCGGCCCTAGTAAGTTTAATAAAAATATAAAAATTCCTCGATGATACTCGTATGCCGAACCCACCGTGCACTGAGATTCTCAGGAATTCAAACTTATGAAACTCCGTAAGTGAGTATTAAAATGAATTTCATTTCATTCCATTTTATTTCGGTTGGTACGCGAAGCTCTTTGTGAAATAGGATAATGATATCTTCGATGAAAAAATCCGGAAATCAAGAGCGATAGTAGCCTAGTTGATTAGATGGCTGCCTCCGGGAACAACTTTTCTCGGTTTTATTTTTCGTATTCAAGACAATATGCAATGCACGCTTCATCGCACCCTAGTATCGGTGGCTGTAGTTAATAAGTTAATAACTGTTATTGTAGTACTTTGTTAGTTATACAGAGTGTCCGCCGAATACCTGCTATTCCCAAAATAGGTGAATCTAGATAGATATAAAGACATTTTATTCTCAAAACAGTCACAAGAGAACAGTAGCGTAAACAATTTACAGCGAGCGGTGAGTTTTCGGTAGTTCTGTAGGAAGGTAGTAATTACCTACCTTTTGCTCTCATAATAATACATTAGCAAAATATCATATTCGCCAAATATTGTATTTGATTTTAAGGACTAGAATGCATGAATTAGTAAACATTTTTTTAATAAAAAACAACAAATAATATACAATCAAATAATAGTAATAAATTAGAACTAAACATTTTATTACCTATAAGTCATTAGATTTGTTTCTTCGTAAATTGTTTTAGCAGGTGTAAGGTTACAAGTAATCAATAGTTAAAAAGTAGTTTGTTTATTTTACTATGTTATAACTTGCAGGTCAGGTAGTTTAGTTTTGGCGGCGTTACCCCTAATTTCAATAAGGTATTGCAGATGTGGTTTAAAACGCGAATTGTTTAATGTGTAGTAGGTACCTAGCGAGTTAGGCGTGAAATACATCGAACTAAGTTAAGTAGTGATCCTATAAGTTTCGAAAGTTTGGTTCGTATATTTTCAAAGTGACTTCCCCAGGTTATACCACTGTCCTATTTTAGGTACTTTTCACATATTTTTTTCAATAACCTCTCTATTGAACGGAGTGAGCGAAGCTAACGAAGTTCTCAGAGCGGCAGCTTGGGTGATTTGGCTGTTAGTCACTTCGAGCATAACTGTCCAACCGTTGATCCTAATTGCGTGGATAGTTCGATAGATGAAGTAAGTGAAATAAGCTGGTAACTTAGTGCGGCCAAATCCGCCTAAGGGTTTTTGAGACAAGGGGGTCCAAAGGGGTCAAATCAAACGATTAAATGAAGTTTGGTCTCATTCCCTCACTCTCATAATCCGTTGGGATGGCAGATCGCCACGACCCGGAGAGGTCGGGCGCAGGAGCAACGCCTTAAAGTGCTTTCCTATATTTTTTCTTTTTCCTTTGTAGGGTTGCCATTTCTGAAATTTGGCAACTAGGACAAGACACTTGAAAACCTCGGTTATAGAGCCCAGAACCCGGACATTTCAACAGGTTTTTTTAAAACATAGTCAGTACTTAGATAAAGAGGATGGATACGGTCATCTTTGAATTAATTTCCAAGTCATAACAATTAGCGTCATTACAGAGTCGTTTTGCATGGAATAGACTAATGTTTGACTTAGTAGATAGCCTATTTTGCTGTTTTGTTTTCCTAAGCTTGATATGAAAAATCGGCTCTGAAATCGTGGAAAAATCGTTGCATTTCGGTATTTCGTTAGGATAGAGCTCATATCGGTAGAAATACCGAAAAATCGGTAGGTTCGAGACTCCTGGTTCAAATACACACCGAAATGTTTGTACGATCTGAATATATTTGTTCAGCGTGTTCTGGATGTTTACTATGTATAGTAAAAAAATATCTATCTATATGTAGTTTGATAGCCAGAGTTTGAGAATATTTATTTGGCATACCCAAAACCAGCACACTAAAATATTTAGTAAAAAGTTAGTTTTAAAACGAACCTAGCTTGGTATGGTAAATGTTTCCAGTAAAATCCCCGCAGGATAGTCCGAGTCTATTTAAGTTTGTCTAACAAATAAATGTTTTGCAATACCTACATAAAACTATTTGACGTTTACTTTTTTACGTTTTAAATAATTAAATGTGTCAGGACTCAAGGGTTACGTTGCAAATGAAAATAATGTTAATTCTAAAACATTCCCTCGCTTATGGTCAAGCTTATCGGGAATAAGCTACCGGGACAAATACGTTTGTATAATCTGCAATTATTGGAGTACATAATCTGATTGTTTTCCCATGTTCTATAAGAAGAAATCGACTTTAAGTAAGTGATAGGTTTCAAGTTGGATATCGGTATAGCATATTAAAGAGTTTCTGGAAGCAAAGTGAATTACTGGTATAATTGAATTGGATCGTCAGCTTAGTATAGCAGACACTTAGTTAGATTAATCTGGCTCAGCTCTGCATCTGCTTTGTACAGGTTATCAATGCAAATCTAGTACGCGTATAGGGGAATTCAATTAATTGACCGCCAAATCCTAAGTAAATTTAAATCGTAGGGGATCCTTAATTGGACTGGATGAGAAGACTTTCCACATCACTTTTAGGGTTCCGTCCCGAAGGGTGAAAACTTAACCCTATTACTAAGCCTCCATTGGAAACACTATGAACGGATTTTCAGAAATTTTCTTTATGGAGGCAGAAATACGGGCGAAAGGTTTTTGAAATCTCTGAAACAAATGCATTTTATTCATTTTTGACATTATGTTTCATAGTAAGATTTACTGCTTAAAACGTACACAATCGATATCTCAGTATAAATAGTGTTATTTTATTTATAAAAACGTCCGGGGTCGATTCCCGAGCTGAGTCCAAGTTTTTTAAAATGTATGAATGTAGTTTTTCTTGTTACTTTGTTACTAAAATCGATGACATGGTTCCTAAAAAGAGGTCTTCGTATGTCTTATAGTTTCAGACTTTCTCATACTGACCGATCTAAATGTGCCACCCCTTATACGAGTATAGACTATTAACATTCTTGTATTAAACATAAAATAATATTTTTAATGTTTTTTTTCATTCGCTTGCAATAGGGTTTATTTAATATCTGTTAATGTTGACTTCGCAGGCGGAAAAAGAGAGAAAAGAGAGAGAGAGGAGGCTGTCCCGGTTTTTTAAAGGAAGTCCGGTTTTTAAACTTCCCGGTTTTTTAAGAAACCCGGGGGGGTACAGAACCTAGCTTCATACTGTACAAAAATTAAAAACACGTGTAAATAAATACAACTTTAATAAATAAGGAAATAATAGAGAGCCTGAAGGGCTATAATGTTATTTAAATATTTTAAAAAACTAACTCGGCCAGAGGGGCTAGAAAGTGGGTTCTTTCTCCTACAGAAGGCTGATTCTACTAGGTTATGATTTGAGGGTCTTCTCCTTGCTTTTCCTCTTCCACCGTACTCTCCTTTTAGTGCGTCGCGGGTGTAGCAGCGACCCGACGGCGAAAGGTGTGTGCGAGTGTGGAGTTCCAGGTCCAAAAGAGGGGCAGCTCGTGAGAAGTCCGGCCGGAGACGAAGACTGCCCTATGGTGGACTTTGAACCCTGGAATGCGCATAAAGCTAGGCATTACAGCCAGGCCCAGTAGGGTGAAGGGCTCCCTCGGCAGCACAAAAAGCAGAAGCACTAAGTGTTCATGATGCCGTGGAAGTCACAATCAGAACGGGAGATGAATTTAAAACATGAAAAGAGAATTTGCTAAAAATGTTACAGAGAGAAATGTGAGCGAAATAAAATAGGAATAACTGTAGATGCAATGAAAAGCCTTAGCCCGTGAACAGTGTGAAGAGATGACATGGCGAGGTGAAAGAAAGCCCATGTCATTCTTTGAGCATTGGAATGAATGTTTACAGCCTACATTACAAATCAGTGCAAAACTTACCCAGCAGGGGTTTATAAACTTTAATTGATTGGGCAGGTCTGACTAGTGATTTGTCTCCAAATAAATTAAAAAATAAAATCAATGAGGTTTTCGTAAAGGGTCCTTTTCAAAAAACATCAAGTGATATCCTACAATTAGCATGCGGCCATAGGGCAGAAATTATTCAACAAAGACGTGACACTTTGTTACGAGCAATAAAAGACAGTTAGGTATATAAAATCTAGCCTGCGGAAAATTCCACCTAGTTACGAAACTTTATTCAAAAAAGAGGCTTTATCTTCGGGTATCGAAAAAGCAGGGGGTCGATTTTAATTTCTCAAACAAAATTACAGTACGTGGGCGTAGTATGGGACCCTCGAAAAAATGTAAAGTACCTACCGCCTCAGAAAATCGAAAATATTCGTCAAAAACTCACAAAAGTCACTCGTAAAAAAGCGGGCCAATTTGAAAGAAATTCAGAGTCTGATCGGGTCAATCAACTTTGCAAGTTTTATAGTAGCCAAGGGGCCGGTTAAACCACTGATCACTCCTCAATCATTGCCGGTGCCTCTTACTTCAGAATCCGCGCTATCGGTTTCTAATCCCACAAGACGCGCTCATAGAGATGCAATGGTGGGTTGTGAACCTTACAAACTCTTCAACAATACATCATCCTTCCATATCCAACTATCTAGTGACAGACGCGTCGGGTGTAGCTTGGGTTGCACAATTGAACAACATGAACCTTTCCGGCCTCTGGTCACCCAGAGAAATGACTCTCCATTCCAACCAGAGAGAAATGTTGGCGGTGTTGTATGTTCTGCGGGATTATTGCCGATACTTGACAGGGTCGTCTCTGTTGATACAGACCGACAACGAATCGGTGGTGTCGTACTTGAGGAACGAAGGAGGGACCTAGTCGAGATCTCTCATGAATCTGACTTACCAAATTATTTCGATTCTGGACCAATTCAATGTCCACATGGAGATACATTACATTCCAGGCCTTTACAACAGCGAAGCGGATCGCCTGTCACGCTTGTCTCGTCCGCCGGAATGGCACCTTCTTCCCAGTATAACACAGGTAGTATTTGCCTGGTGGGGGGTTCCCCAGATAGATCTGTTTGCGTCAGCAATTGTGCATGTTGTTCCAAAGTACCGGAGTCTAGATGTGATGGATCAACAGGCTTGCCTATACGATGCATTCAGTCAGATATGGAACTTTCGCCTAGCCTGGGTGTTCCCGCCACCTTACCTGATGCCTCGAGTGTTGCAACATCTCAACTCGGCGATAGGAGTGTACCTGGTAGTAGCACCGCGTTGGGAGAAAGTATTTTGGAGGCCCGACCTCAAGAACCGTGCTCTAGATCACCCATTTACGATCAGTAATCTGAGCCAGGTAATGATAGACAGCATAACAGGCCATCAACCGAAAATGACACAGAACATGGTTCTAGAGGTATGGCGATGTAGGGGTGGTCGCAGAGTCTAGTAGGTTGGTCTCGAGAACAAAAGCGACGTTTGCAAAAGAGTTGGCGAGATTCATTGTTGAAAACTTACCGTGTAGCATTTACCAAATGGCGTAGCTGGGCTAGTGAAAACTCTGTTAGTGTATGTAATCCTACTGGCGCTGACTTAGCTAGGTTTCTATTGGATTTAGGTAGATACATTTGAAACAAGGTTTGGCATAATAATACCATACTAGTGTATAAATCAGCTGTATCAACACTAGCGAACGGCTCAGCACTCATATTTTAGTCAAGCAGGCCTAAAATCTATTAACATTAAAAATAAAAAAAAAACAAAAAGCCCCAATATGGGATACTGATGTAGGTACTTATTAACTGGTACAAAGATAATTCTGTAAACTTATATAGTTTGTATGAATGTTCGGCACGAGCTGCCTGCTATATTATATTACTCTTGTTATGCTCGGGGCGTCGTCGTGTGCATACGTTACTGTCTGTAGTTAAAGAAGACTGCGTTCACTCAGATAATTCTATAGTTTTAAGGCCAAAATACGGATCAAAAACTGATTCGGCTGAGTAAGAGACAATCTGGGTGGCGTGTTTTTCAAAACACAGAAAATCAAACCCTTGAACATTTTTGACCCTATATTTTGGATCAAAAATGTTATACGGTTATTTGAGGCCAGGAGAGCTATTTGTAAAGAATCTAATGTTTCTGACAACATGTGGCGCGCCTAAGGCGGCCTCTCGGTCTATCATAGCAGGATAGGTTAAAAAGACTTTACAGAAAGCAGGAAAGCTAGCCCGGGCAGCTTCCGGCCTGCTGTAGCCTCTAAAAACTGGGTACAGAACTGTATTATTGTGTTGCCGTATCTACTTTAATGATAGGTAGTTATTTTATAATCCTACGGCAATTTCCACTTAGTTTTATAGGGTAGGTACCTACATAAGGTGGGCATCATAGAATGGATTCCTGATGACCTATATATTTATGTGCTGATGACTGAACCTGTGATCTTATATCGCTAAAAGGATTTTTAGAGGTATAGGGAAAAGGGTACGAAGAAAGTCAAAATAAAACCAAATAAGTATTTATACTACACCTGCTCGGAAAGTTGCCTATTCCTTTTCCATTAACAGAATAGAAAGTATGTCTTTGCAGGCCTATAGGAAACCGGGAGGAAAAACTCTATGGAATTTCATTTCTCACTTGTTTTAGCGGGAGGAAAAAGTGTATGGAAATCCATTTCTAACGTGTTATTTTTTTTTTATTTCCTAAAAGATCGGCCGGTAGCTATGGTTATTTTCGTTCGGTCAAACGACAAAAAGTTTTTACTCCAAGTCCATTAGGCCTGCTCCGATTTCCGAACAATATTTTGAAAAAAGAACCCAAAGGCTGGCGCGGTCAATGAGGTTTTACCAACATCATTGGGCGCGGTAAGTTCTTTTAAATTTCAATTAATAATTAATACTGCTTTTTATTTTCCTCGAAGGTGTAGTATAAAGCACTATTTATCACTCGGCAGAAAGTGCGATTCCTACCTCGTGTGTTTTAAGGCCCTCGGCTGCGCCTCGGGCCCAAAACGACACACTCGGTAGGAATCGACCACTTTCTCGCCTAGGTGTAAAATGTACTATTGTTGTATTATAAACTGAAACCTATATCATATCATCTTTTAAAACTATCATGTGGTTCATCATCATGTTCAATAATTATCACTAAAGTCATTTACTGTGGGATTTATACTACAAGCGACCCGCCCCGGCTTCGCACGTAAATATACTACAGAATCGGCCCCCCCGGCCGGTACCGTCGCAACCGCTATGTCCCTGCATTTTAAATCTGTAAATTCTTCGAAAATATTCATTTAAATTACATGCTGTAAAGAGCCATATTGATCTTTAATAAATTCATAATGTATATAAGGTACTTAATTGGATAAGGATTAATTCTGTATTGCTTGAAATCGCTTCGTAAATAAACCTTTATTTCTCGGAAAAAGTAAAGGATAAAAAATGGTTATTGTGGGTTATCCCTAAGAGATAGACATATACCATCCTTGACTTTTTTCTAGACCTTTTTAAGGTGTACAATACTGTAGTACATTATTTTGATCTATCTCATAGGGTTCAGCCAGCGTTTGCAAAGTAAGCGCAAAAAAATATGTTTACTAACGACATCACATTAGAAACCTCTAAAACTATCAGTGTTTCTCTACTATATCTATATATATAAAAGAAAGTCGTGCTATTTACACTATTTATAACTCAAGAACGGCTGAACCGATTTGGCTGAAAATTGGTGGGGAGGCAGCTTAGAACCAGGAGACGGACATAGGCTATGTTTTATCCCGGAATTACCACGGGAACGGGAACTACGCAAGCGAAGCCGCGGGCAGCAGCTAGTTATGTATATATTGTGCTTATAAACCTGCCTCTGAATTACTCTATCTTATAAAAAAACCGCATCAGAATCCGTTTCGTAGTTTTAAAGATCTATGCATACATAGGGGCAGACAGACAGACAGGAAGCGACTTTGTTTTATGCTATGTAGTGATGATTTAAGTTTTGTGCTCTATAATCAATATTTCGGCCCAGCTTCATGCGCCCTGATCACGGAATACTGAAGACACTGCAGGTGAGTATTTATTGGCAGACAGGTATCAATCAACAAATCGCAATCGCTTTCTATAGCTGTTTTGATTACTCCTGCTACAGAATTACTTAAAACCTGGGTGGCTAATTTAACTTTCATTTTTTGAAAATTGTTAGGATTTATATGCATTGGCGTCAGTTTTTGTAATGCTTTAGGTACTTTTATTTTTCTAATCTATTTCATAAACTCTGATTATATCTTGAAATGAAATTCGGTTACCATTTAAATCAAAATCATTATTAATTAAATTATTCCTGATATTTTTAATTAAATGAGGGGCGTCAAATATGGAAAAATGTTTATGCCCATTTATAAAATAAAAGGGATAATCAACACATGCACCTAAACTTTTAATCACCGTGACATTTGTAGTCGCCTGATCACATACAGTAACTTTGGGTAATAATCCGTTATCAAATAGTTTGTTGATCACAGATTCAACAATTACTTTTAATTTTTCAGAATCAACAGTTTTCCCCGATAAAAAATAAGCAATCGGAATTTTCCAATTTACATATATACCTCTTGCAATAAATACTAAAGCGTATTTTGCTTCTTTATAACTTCGATCACCATCACCAAAATCTTCATATCCTTCTATTAAATCATATTTATTGTTATATTCCAAATCAACCATTATACTCATTTCATCAAAACATACAGCACAAGACCTCTCCTTAATTGATTTAGCTGCAAATTTATTTTTAATGTTTTCAAATATTTCATTATTGAGTCCTGGCAGACAATTCGTTTCCTGAACCCAACGTTGTAATGTTGATGGAGCTGCTAGTACTATCCCTGAATTGATCATAAATTTATAAGCAGCAGGTGATTTATAATACAAGGACATGCAAAATTTTCTTTCCTGTATTGACCATTTTTTTTTAGATTTTCTTAATTGCATTTTTGTTATTATTTTACTAGATGAACTTCGAAACTTGTGTTTGGATATATCAATCAGATTTTTTCCCCTAACCATATTCTTTAATTTTATATTTTTACTTTTTTCTCGTCTCAATTTTTTATTAGAATCAGCCAATTTTATCTTTAATTCCTGGCACTTAGGCGAATCTTCCAGTTTTCTGCGCTTCTGTGTGCAGCTGTAGTATGTATATTTTTCATCTCTGTGTTCATCTTCTGTACTTATTTCATCAAAATATAATTTTCTTTTATTGACGTATATTTTTCTTGGTGTCAATACTTTCAACTCTGGCGAACCTAAAAATAATTTGTATATATAAATATTTCATTTAGAAAAATATGTCCATCGTAAAAGATACAAGATTTCTTTTACCTACTGACTACAAACTTGGAGAGACAGTGGTTGGAATATAAAACAAGATCCGTCAAGTGCGAGTGTGACTCGGCGGCTAAGGGTGGAAACCCTTGTATTATGTTTAGTTAAAGTTGGAAAACTTTTACCAATTAATCAAAAACTATAGGCACCAGTAAGAGCCTTCACTATCTGATGAATAGAGATAGGATTATATGCAATTGTATATTCACAAATTTATTTGCAGATTCAACCCATTTTTATCAGTTATTGTATATTGGGCCTAAAATCTTCTGATGATGCATATTTTCACTTTATTTGCAATATTTCTGGATACGTTATTTTATATTATAACAAATTTTATATTGTGTGTAAAATATATAGTTGAGTTTAATTTGAAATATATGTCACGGGACTCGAACTGTAACACTCAAGCCATTTTCTAGGTACAATATTTGTAAACAGCTCACAACGCAAAAATTCAAAATTATTCTATGGCGTCGAATTTGAATTATTATTTTCAACAATGGATTTGTTGGATTGAGCTAAAATCGACAAGTAATGCAAATATAATAATAAAACAACTAGGTACCAGTCGAAGCATTCTCTTGAGGACAGAGATCTTGATCTTCAGGAGCCCGATAATGTACTGGTATGGCCACTCTTCGGAGAACTTTTCTATGTCCAGTCTCACGTATGTATTTTTCTTCAAAGTGGTCGATACATAAATATCTACACCGCAAATTTGCTCTGGGCAAATGAGCAATTGTCATATTACCTAAAACCATAAAAAGACAGTTAGTTACTTTTAAAATATTAACTACTTACTAATACCACTTAGACTGGAAAGTGAATCATTATAATATTATTAAGGTACGGTTTAGTTATTATTTCCTATAATAAAATTTGATACATTAGTATGAAACTTCTAAATAGGTACATTACATAGGTACACTATTTATTTAGTTATTTTCTGAAGATTATTATTTAACAATAGTATAGGTCAGTAGGAACCGGAAATTCCCGGTTCATTTTGTTCCATATTGCTCAACTCAAATTATTAACTGCCCAATTGAGCACTTTCTGGTGGTTGTTTGTATTTGTGATAGGTTTTATAAACATAATTATTTCAGAAGAAATAAATAATTAAAATAACATCTTCTGTCAAAATGGCACAAAGTGTCAAAATTGACAATCAATGTCAAAAATAAAAACTAACGTCAATAAAACGTCAACTGCGAGTCGGACTCGCGCACTAAGGGTAAGTATTGTAAGACCTTGTTTCTTGCCAATTGTAATATTTGACATTGACCGTCATTTCTTACTGCCACTTTTGATGTCGAAATAAGCTTTAAATTTTGACATTAGCTGTTATATTTTACATTAGCTGTAATTTTTGACATTGAGTGTCATATCTGACATTTTCGACATAGGCGATCATTTTTGACATTTGCTGTCATTATTGGCATTAGCTGTCTTTATGAACGTGATTGAGATTTAATTATCTTAATTGTGGATCAGTTGAGCTACGTGTAGATTGTTTGCAACAGTCTCTAGTTAGCTCAATTGTTTCAATTGTAAATCTTCTTCTTCTAATTCATAATTCTTCTTCTAATTTATTTATATTATTTGATTGTAATTTTCTTTGTCAATGTCGATGCTAATTACTAGAGACCGGATTATATGCAACATAAAAAGCCCGAAATATGCATGCAAATATGCATGAAAAATGCTAGGAATATGCATGAAAACTAATGAAATGTGTCAAAATATGCAACATAGAATAGTAAAAATAGTAGACTTTAATTCAAAATAATATACAATTAGTAAGATATCGTCAATAAAATAACGATTATTGTAGTAGTAGTCATGTAGACGCTAACAATCAGGTAGTGTTAAATCTTCTAAGTACGGCGGCATAACTCAGCGTGTCTCTGGCTTAGTCATGAGAGGCCGTTTTCGGACGAATTTTATGACTTCGACTTTTTAATACATTTTAATTAAAAACCGAGTATCAAAATTTCAGTGTCAAATCAAAATGAAAAAATATACCTGCTTTCATCAATTCAAAATGAAAAGGCAATTAAACTTCATACGAAATGTTAGTTTTCGTTCACTTAGAGTACCAAAGACGATCGCGTCAACTTTAAGTAAAAGAGCATAGACGACGTAAGATTTAATTTGTTAATTTCATTTACTAGTTACCCAGAAATATTGCAATATAGTAAAAATAATATGCATCATCACAAGATGAAAAAGGGCTAAATATACAAATGCATAAATGCAAATATGCAATTGCATATAATCCGGTCTCTACTAATTATCTATCTTTTTATTTTTAAAATTGAAACACAACCTCCATGAATTTTAATCCTATGTCAACCCATGAAGCAGAGGCAAAGATAAAAGAAAGAAAGACATAACCTGTCATTGTCTGTCATATCCATTTTTCTAAATTTACTCATTTAAAGGTAGGTACTAGGTACCTTGTTGATTTTTTGAGTTGAGCAACTTGCGTTGAGCCAAGGGGAACGAATTAAGTTTGTTATGGAAGCGATCCATACGCCCATTTCCTCAACTGAGTTGCACGAAAGGAAACTCACCTTTTAGGAAAATATGAATCGGGGAACACTCAATTCAAAAAGTATACCATTCAATGCCCAAAAGTATAAAACATAAATAGGTAGGTATACCTAGGTCGCGTCACGTAAAAAGAACGCTGGAAGAAAGTAGAAGGGGTGTGTTCGCGCATGGGTACACTCGCGCACGATAGTACTATGCCAATTTGCTAAGCCTATTTTTAACTAATATTTCGTTCGCGGCTTGGTATTGGTTATTAAAAAATAATATTAGATAAAATTAAAAACATGTTCGATTCAGTTTAGAATGTTTAGTATAAGTACCTAATTACAAAAAAATTAAGTAATGAAGCAACTCCATCCACTAAGTCGTCTTGGAGGACGTGAAAACGTTTCATACACTGTTTTAAATTATCAACAGCATTATTATCTGCGTCTCTCTTCATAAAACAATATAATGTCTTATTTAATTTTTCTTACTTTTCTACGTAAAATCATTACGTACCTAAACTTTTGTGCGCGATGGTATTTTGACAAGAAAAGTGACGTGGACACTAGGCGGAAAGCAAACTTCAACCGACGAACCAATAGCGCACCGGCAGGCATGCGACGCGTGACCCGCCCGCCCCGCGCCCCCTGCATACCACCAAATAGATCTAGGTATATATCGCCTACTGCGCAGATTGACCGCCAGCGTTCTTTTTACATGACGCGAACATAGGTAAATAATTTTAGTAATAGGTATAGGTACCTATCAGTAGTAGAGGTAAGTACCTAGTTTACAGTAACACAGATACCTACATTATGTACCTACTTAGTAAGTTACCTACTCCTGGAGTAAATTTTAGATGCCAGAGTTCAAACTGATAGGTACTTACCACAATTATTTAACCATATTTGCAGTCGATTTTCATCACTACATGGAAATCGAAACATAGTTTTACTTTCGGAACTGTTTTCACACCTAAAATAAGCACACTTGTGAGGAGCCATTTTCTTAACTCAACAAAATAAAACTCTCACTCATCAAACGGCAGGGTAGACGGACGGATACAGTGCGATGCGAAGTTTGTAGATCAAATAAAAAACCAAACCGCTCGATCGGTGTTGGTGTGACATGACGTGACACTGACTGACAATAAGTTTGCGTTTTGTTCAGTCAGTCACGGTGGAGCCAAATATTTAGAAAATAGGTACACCAACATTGCAAGGTTGTCGAATCCCTACAAAAATGTCATACCTACCTACCTATAAACTTTGTTTATGATGTGTGAAATAGGTACTTTTATCTTACAGAATATTTTACAACCATTGAGATTATTTTAGATCGCAAACGTAACATAAAACCTAAATTACCCAAACAAAAAACTAAACGCATTTCAATAAGAAAACCGATACGCCATCTATCAAGGAGTAGCTCTTACTATTTACTAGCCTACAAAAGTCATGAGATTTGATAAGTTCATAAAAATGCCGCCAGAGGAACATCGATAGTGTGTCGATTGTAATTTTCAAATTTATGAAAGTTTTCATTTAAAATCATACAATTTAATTATATTGTAATCAAGGGTTTTTACCTAAAAGAGTTGAGACATTTTATAAAGAAATTCTTTATTGTTTTGTCAGTTTACAAAAACCTCGATAACTAAGTGTAATACACCTAACGCCATCCATTGTCGTTTTTTTGAACTAAAAAACTTTTCTATGGAATGAGACCCCATGGTAATGTGTAATTTCCTTTATTCACAAAGAAAATTACAAGAAATTATTTTCTTATTTATTTCTATTATTAGAAATAAATTAGAACTAGTATTGACAAATTAAAAATTAAATACTTCAAACAGCGGAAACATTTAAAAATATGTTGACTTAGGAGCTTTTAGTTTTTCGGCGATAACACAAAAATGCGAAAGTCTAAAGGAACTATTTTGTTTGATGATATTGCCTCCCATCAAATAGGGGAATTTCCTGTGTCCAATCACGTCACTGATTTGTTGAAGGCAATCGTTGAAAAATATTTAAATATTCGCATACACCATTTACTAAAATTAAATATAAGACTTTCCAAACGCCAGTTTTTTAACCAATACGTTTTTTTTCACGCGAATGTCAATCTTAAGTCCAACGACATTAAGTTTATAATTGCAACCATTGAACATACCGCCATCTATGGTCGAGTAGCGGAATTAACTGGTCAATTGAACTTTAGGTTACTATTTAGAAACCGTAAATACGTTCTGATGCTTAAGTAAAATAAATCTTATCTATAAAGTCATAGATATTATAATACTATACTAGTAGTAAAGGTTTAATTCCAAAATCGGTGATTTTGGCTAGTTTTGACTATAAACTACCAATCAAACGAATTGTTTCTTTTTTTTGTGGCAATGTTATAAATTGTTTCTTTGTAATGCATTATATGATTACTGGTTTATTTGAGCGAGTTTGGCGACACCTGTGCCCATAGTAATTTTTTTGCATTGCATTTCCCCCTACTAATTTCTAATTCCGTGTTGCGGGCCAAATATTGCGCCATCTAGTGAACTTAAAACAATAACTGGTTGGCTGGCTCAAATCTCGCCCGAAGCGAGTCACATTTTTTACAATGAGATGAGGCATCTGTACTATGTAGTATAGTATTATAATATCTGTGGTATGGGATAACAAACTTCGTTTATAAACAAAATCGAGTCCAAAAACGGTAATGTATTAATCCAATGTTGAGAATATAATAATTTTACCTTTTTTCATTGTATAGGTAATTAAAAAAATTGTTCTGTTATGTATCTATCTACCTAGCTTTTTTGACAAAAGGGTGGGTTTCCTTTAAATAAAACAATGGAATTGGTTGATTAATAAAAGTACTTTAATGGCGACAGAATATAATATTGAGATATTTAAGAAGTTAATTAAACAAATCAGTTGGTATGATATTTATGGCGATTATTAACTACATGGGATTATAGGATACTTATCCATTAATTGAAAAACACGATATTATACTTATGTTGATAATATTAAGGAAAATATTAAATCTTATACTTAAAGTAAACAAAACTGTGAAATTGTGCACTTGATGCATTAAACTGTAAATCAAAATTTGGAACAGTTTTTTGTAAAACGTAAAAAATAGTATGCCTAAGCGAAGGTACCCAAAAATTCAATATTTGAAAAGTCAAACAAGGGTCATTTAAACTTAAATAATTACAGCAAAATATTGTGTTTAGTGTTGCGATTATAACAAATTACATTTTCAAATCTAAAGGGAATTACTAAACAATGTTTGGCCGAGTTAAAATTTAGTACACTTATTATCCCTATTCTACATTGAAACAGTGTTTCATCGACTACTCCTATCAATAGATACAATACCATTCTTAATAACAAGTGTCATGCTTCAGCTTAGTCCTACTTTGCAAAACACTGAAACAGGCTGGAGAATGATGATGCTGAATGTTTACATTATATAAGCCTCTTAACTGCGGATTTTGCTGCACTCTCTAAAATAGCGATGAAAGTTGAAGAAAAAAGTACACAGATTCCTACTCATTATTTCATTACATACATATTAAATATCCTATATAACGATATTTTATGAATTTAGACGCGAATTACATTAAATCTTATTGAATATTCCTTATAAATATATCCATATTCTAAATTGGCAGTATATTAGCGGTTGCGGCTAGAGACCTTGTATCCATACCCCTTGCTCGATAATCTCCCGGACACTTTTTTGCATCGTGACTTTCAGCAAAATATGCAGGCGCTTTAACAGTTCTAGTTGAAGCGTCAGAGGTTTCAGCGAGCCCAAGGTAAAGAAGTCGTCGTCTAACCAAAATTGTCAAATCATAACATACATTTCAAAGAAAGTTTCTATCTTACGACTTCTAGATCTACTTAGAGCTGCGCTGCCGGCCGGCAGCGGCCCTCCTATCTACCTATCTCTACAGTTGTTTACCAGATAACCTTAAATAATTCACCTACGGTCGTTCTAGTCCTACGCTTACACGGCCCACGGTGGTATCCTCTAGCACGTGATTTATTCCTAAGTTGGTGGACACTTGGAATAGAATAGAATTGAAGACCTCCAGTAATAAAGGTGAAACCACAGAACTTCCGCTAAGTTGAGACTTATTTAAACACCGAGAGAATAGAAATGTTATTCAACAGCTATGTTTACCGTTTAATTTAGGGAACCACTAAAATACACCTACCTAAGATAATATATAAAATGTTAAGTGAAAACTGGAATGTAGTAAAATGATCAGATAAGCATGTAACATTTAGCCTGTTTCAGTGACCGGTCAGCGTTTGAAATAATCGAGAACAATGTCATTTAGATATCTAACAACTATGAATAATTAGGGTGAAATTCGGAGATAAGATCAAGCCAAAACTCCGGTTAATATAGCACTTTATTGAAGTTTACTTTTTTCGTGATGGTACTCCAAAAGATAGTAGTTTTTCAAAACATTTGTGAAGAAAAATTAATTACATCTCCGAATTCCAGACCCATAAATGGTTCGAAGCTAAAGTCAAACTAAAGAAATAATTAAAAAGCGGTGCGTTTTACACCATGTCTGGTTGATATTAAATACTCTTCATCAAAGTATTTAAAAACAGACATTTTTATGAGTACGTTTTCGTTCCTATACCTTAATAACAATATAATATCAAAATTTTACGGACTATAAAAAAACAGTCTTCCTGGCTTTTTGACTATCAAAATTTTGTAAATTGTAAATTTTCTTTTGTAAAAACCAATAGAGTACAAGAATCTCAAAACAGTCTAATAATTTCAAGATTAATTCACGATGTTATAGAATGAACTGGCATTTTGAGTTCACACCTAAACATTTTAAATTTTTAATTGAATTCAGCCAATATTTGGTATCGTCTATGAAATAATATACATCCTAACGTTGTCGCATTTAATAATTCACAACTACATAAGTAAAGTTCTCGAATACAAAATAATTATACTTAGAAAATACTAAACTAACGTAACCTATCTAGAGCATTGTTTTCAGCTGAACGGATCAGATCTTCATTTAGGTTTAAACAATACAATAATAACAAACTCAAATTAGCGGCGGGACTTTGTGTCGAAGTGCTTGTGCGTAAGTGAACCTTAATCAAAAAACAATTGAGCGTCTTCACAACAGAATCGAAATGTTACAATTTTGCCTTTTTTAGTATTTGATTTCACGAATAACACACCAACCTTAATTATATCAGATTATTTACGAGATTACATAGAACTACTTCAATTTAAATGACTTTGATACTACTTGAACATCAAATTGATTACATATGAGTACTGATTATCCGATTACTTATTGGTATTATATTGGAAAACATTCAATAACTTGAATCAACTAAAAATAAAGTCGAAAATTATTATGTGATGCATTTTGCAAATAATTCTTTTGGATAAATGTCGGCGACCGTGGTATAATGCGTTTAGGTAAAAAAATATTTGAGCTGAGATTGAAACCTGCAGTTTTATGTTCTAGCAGTTCTAAACCAAGATTAAAACCATATAAGTTGTCTGTAAAACTTAAACTGTACTGGTATGTAACTGTTACAAAAATTTAGAATTTTTGAGAGAAACTAGTGAGTGAACTAGAAGAGCGAATAAACTTTACGTTCTTACCTCAAACACATATACGTAGGCGAAGGTCGTAACAGAGCGGCGTAACAGAATGGATACGATGGTATAATACAGGTTGCCGAGTCTAACTCAGATGAACAAATTGAAGGGGGGTTGGGGTATAAAGGGGGTTGGGGTCTTTACTTCTCCTCCTTGTCTTCGGGCTCCTTCTCCTTCTCCAACTCTTTCTCATCGCCCTGGAAAAGAGAATATATCTGTTGAATTTCGTAGTAGACGCGGAAGCTAGTCCGGTATATACAATAGTTTGAAGCAAAATATTGATGCTGGATTGGAAGCTGTATGCTCTAATCTGCCTGATCAGATTGTGGTGACTCTTTCAAATACGTAGGACATAATCTGCGATAATAAAATAAATATTTACCTTTCCCTTCTCTGGTTCGTCTGGAAGGGGTTGTTTCTCAGCGGGAGCGTCGCCCTCCTTGGACTCTTTGGTTTCCTTCACCTGAAATGAGACGTTCTTAATGTCAAAAAATAGTTCAAACAATCTGAAAAGAGGGCTCTCCTAAGTTTTTCCGCAAAATCAAAGTTGCCTAAGTGCAAAGATCTAGTAGTCTATGGATACGCCCTGACTATAAAGTTTATACCGTGTATAATGTAAATAGGTTTGCTACACAAAATTGCGGCTTTAACAGAACACAACAGCATAAAAAAACAGTGTGAATAGTAAAGAATTTAAAAGCAGTTTTTATTATTTTAGTGGTATACCTCTTTCTTAGGCGGGGCGGGATCCTGCGCAGCGCAGATGTCGTCCCAGTCAGCGAATGCGCGCTCCCGGATGCGCGTGACCAGTGCCACGAGGTTGGAGTAGTCCTCCTGCATGGCGTCACGCAGCGGGTGCGACACCTCCTTGTCCAAGAACTGCAGCTGAGCCAGGTTCGCGAATGCGATCACATCCAGCTGAAAAACGACTGCGGTTAGTATATCGCATTCACTGCCTAGCCTCCCTTCCACGTTTCCTTCAGGCCGCTCGACCGGCCTGAAGGAAGACATGTGCGGCCATGAGAGTGTTAATGACGCGCTCATTTTAGACAGACGTCAAATAAAGGCCCCTTCTGTATTTCAACTAGGAACAGATATACTCAAGCAATTCTCAATGTACAATGATCAATCAAAATTATCTTTTTGGCGTCGAGTTTGAAAATAATAGTCAGCATTATGCATCGTAGAAAACTAAAACCGACCAATAGACACAAATTCTATCAAAAATATCAACAACAAGATCGTGATGTATGTGAATAATAACTATATACATGCATTGTTTCTTCAGTTTAGAGGGAGTAATAGTGTACAGCGTATAGCCTCGTCGAAACGCTATAATTGCAAGGAACCTACAAAGTCTTCCAAGTAGTGAACGGCCGACGCGACGTCATCCCATGCTAAACATTGAAATAGTGGTAAGCTAGTGCAATGTAAACTCACGACAGTGGGCTCGTCTCCGAGGAGGAAGGGCTTGTCGGCCAGCAGGTCAGAGAGCGCACGAAGGTCGCTCTTCCCGAGCTCGATGATCTCCTCCTGCGAGTGGACGCCGATGCCGTGCGCCTTAGCCTTCTTCAAGCCCTGCGCAAACAACACCTCAACAGTTATCACATCACATCACACTAATATTATAATTACGAAAGTTTTAGTATTCATTATAGTAGTTAAGTATTCATTATAAATGTAAGCGGGTTAACTACGAACCAAGGTTCATAGATAGCCGCGTTACACTCACAATGACCTCATGAGTTATTCCCAACGTATCACGTAAGACGCACCTCTTCCAAGTCTGTCCCATGTCTATTCCCAGCGTCTCACGTGAGGCGCACCTGTTCCCAACGTCTCACTCATGACTATTCCCAGCGTCTCATGTAAGACGCAAAGGTTCCAACGTCTCACTCATGACTGTTCCCAGCTTCTCACGCGAGACGCACCTGTTCCCAACATCCCACTCATGACTATTCCCACCATCCCACGTGACACGCACCTGATACCTGGTTCTATTAATAGAACACAGTCAAAATTCAAAATAATCTGTTCTAAAATGTTTTCATACTTTTGTACTTTTAAAAGGAAGGGAACTGTTTCAAACATACGGAATCCAGGTTTAAAGACACAAGTATACAATATAAGGGATAAGATACATACCTTGCGGCCCGAAGTAAGCTTGTAGCAGAAGTTTAGGATCGGGTTCGGCAGGCGAGTGTTGAGGGCATTCTGCAGATTCAGCTGGTAGCCTTTGATCACGCTCTCGGGATACTTTGCGCGCCACCACAGCACCACCCAGGACAGATGGTTCTCGATCATGGAACTCATCGCGTGGGAGACCACACGCTGCTCGGCCGTCAGGGCTACAATGAACAGAAATTGGGTTAAGCTCTTTTATAGGTGCTCTAGGTTCATCCACTGCACATGCGCGACGACCTAGCTTTTACTAGGGCAACCTGGAAAAGCTAGCGACCTCGATATGACCCATTCGAACTAGGTTATTTCGTAAGAACTTGCTAGCAAATATCGGTTTAAGGTCGTCCGGGTCATGGAAAACAGGAAAAAAGGCCCTATGTTATTTACATATTAGGTCAGTTAAGGTATACATGTTACCGAATAGTTGATACAAATTGGAGATACGCATTCGTAATTCTTTGATAGTCCATGATTTAATCCAATAGATAGGCGTGATTTGTTGGACCACCACTAAGGCATGACACACACAATAGTAGTCTTTAAGTGCGCATCAGCAGACAAGCTATTCTAGTAGGTACTCGATGTATCATAGATAAGACGAAGTTTCGTAGATCCACATCGGAAAAAATTTACGGAGTAACCTATTTTCTCAGGTCATACACATAGGACATGCGCAGTGTCCCAGTTTCAGTAACCTGATTTTCTGAGAGCAATGACCTAGCCTGAATCTGCTTTAATCGATACCCGCGCCCTGAAATCTACATGGACGAGAGGTTTGTGAAAATTTATGGAGATATTTATTTACGAGATATTGTTCATCTTCAAAACGAACAAATTGTTCCCCTGGATCTCGCCAGACTTATCCAAAACAACACTGCACTAAATATAATGTTGTTCGTGAGTCAACTCTAAAGAATGTACGACAATCAGTTTGTCCTTGGTGATAATTACAAGACGTGTCACCCAAGGGGTCTTGTGCGATGCAGAATAACTTCGGATAAGTGCGAGTCAGGTCCTTAAAGACGGCGCCTAGGCAGAGAATATAATAATACTAACGTAGCCTAGGTTAGCCATTGTAGTACCGTTTGTATCTAAAGTTTCGGGTGAAATTGTGTCTTGCCCTTGTTAATTTACTATACCCCGTCCACGTTCAGCTTGTAATGTATTTTGCAATATACTTATTATGAATAAATTATGATGATACAATCCACTCATAACAAACAAACAAAAGTCTGTCTGAATGTTGTAAATAGTAACCAGTTCTAAATTCATTAAAATAACTAAAAGTCTATGAATTTTATTCACTTTTATTCAAAAAGTTCTTTAGTTATTACCCTTTACAACGATATAATATATGACACGAAAATCATTCATTAGGTGGTCAAACTTAGAGATATTTGTCTGCTAGGTCACGATTAAGCTTACACTTTTTATATTTTGGTCTTCTGAATGAATTTAAATTACAAAATTTGCTCAAATTAAACCCAATACACCCTGTATTGATATCAATATTAGAGACAAAAAATGTATATTAAGCTTGTCAATTTACAGAATGTTTGGTTTTTTATGAAAGTTTCAGATTCAAGCCGAAGTTTTCGTTTATCACTCAGCAGGCACAGGCAGTGGCCATGCCAAGTCGAGATAACGGCCGCCACCCCGGCAACCCGTCTAAAGAACCATCTCGAAGCACTTTTCATTTTTCTGTGTAATGTATATAACGATATATAACGACCTCCGAGGCGCGGCGGGCGACGGTCCGCCTGCGACGCAAGAGGTTGCGGGTTCGATTCCAGCCTCGTAACAAATTTGGGTACGATCTGCAGAAATTTGTTCCGTTGGTCTGGGTGTTTTCTATGTATAATAAAAAAAATATCTATCTATGTATATAATGTATTAAATAAATCAGTTATCTAGTACCCATAAGACAAGCTTTGAGTAGCTTACTTTGGGGCTAGATGGTGCTGTGTGGATTGTCCAGCGTTATTTATTTCGTTATCGTAGATGAATTAACACTCTCATTGCCCATCGCATTGAATGTGTTAAAGGGTTCTATACAACCTCCTTACTTATCTTGCAATGCGCCTATTATCTATGCGGATCACCAACGTCTTTTGTTTAACGTTAGACCAATTCTACGAGAGGACAGAAGAAACGGAAATAATCAGCTAAGTGGAATTCTGGTTCAATCATCGTAGCTGAAAGTACTAGAAAGTCATAGAAACCATGTAGAAACGGTCTCGCGATTTGTATAGCCAGAGGCTCTAGCCTTGTTTGTCTTTCAAGCCCTATTTTCAACTGACATTACCCAATTATGCCCACAAGTGAGACAGATAAAGTACCTACTCCGTATATACATATATTGGGTGTTCTGGGTATTTCTATATAATAATATAAAAATATCTATCTGTGTACTAATGTATTGTATTAAGGCGTATATATACCCCGATACTAGCGCCACTACATATTTTATTTTATCATTACGTTATACAAAGGAATTATTAAAAAATCGGACCGCGCGTAGACGATGCCTGATCACAAGCTTATGTATCTGTAATAGGTTTGTTTTGTATTATTCAGGCAGATACTTGTTTCGAGATTTTAGTTCCTATTGGTGGCCACCAAGCTCTCCAAACAAGGTATCTGACTGAATAACACAAAACAAAACTTTACAGATACATTAAAAAAAAGCTTGTGATAGGTATCGTCTACGCGCGGTCCGAATTTTTGATAATTCCTTTGTATAACGTAATGACAAAATAAAATATGTAGTGGCGCTAGTATCGGGGTATATGTATACGCCCCTAGCGGGATTGCTTGTCAAAGATCACAGTACTCACGGGATCCCCGTGATAAAAAACTAGAATTACATAAAATTCAACAATTTTATCTTCACGATACGAAAAAAAAAACATGAAATTGCACTGTTTTGCACTTAATTTGTTCGAGATCTCAGGGAATCTGCGGTCTATGGAAAAGATTTTTGTTTTGATTCGTAAGTTATTACTATTTCTTTGGTTCCTTATCATATCACAGTTTAATGTAGTTTTCTCGTAAATAATCAAAATTTTTTTTCGCTTTCGCTGTTTAACCTTTTGACCGCCACGCCCCAAACGCATTCTCGTATCCTCTACGCCAAAGCACAAATTGACCAAAAATACCTACGAAAAAATGGTGCTGCCAAGAGTCGATAAAATGTATATTGTCGATAAACACATGGAGACTTGATTTCGTTGGTTTTTTATGCAATAAACAACTTTTTTTAAATCTGGGATGTTTTATTACCTTTTGAACGCCACCTTAAAATGATAAAATCTAACTCTCCAAGCCATCCAAGTTACAAAAAGAAGGGCTTCAGGTTAGAAGCACTACCTTCAATTTTCGAGTTTTACTTGATACCAATTTACTCTATAATATATTAATTGTTACGCCGCAGTTGCCGATGTTTTGCCTATATAAAACCAGAAATCAGATCGACAACAAATATTTTCAAATAACAACAGCACATCACTATTCATCCACGTGACGTCTTCTGTTGTCGTGAATAGCCGACATAGGCGCGGCTGGCACGATGTTTGAAAGCTTGCTTACATCTGAGGTAGTGATGTGGTAGGTTATAGTCGCTGATTATCGATAAGGGCAAGTATATAGGTACCTGTCCACTCTTAAAATGAAACTAAAATGGTCATCACATCACATGCATTGAATGCCAAATAACTAGTTGGGTACCTACCTAGGTAGGTAGGTACCCAACTAGTGTAGTAACTGTCAAACCACTAAAGATTGAAGACACAAATAATATTATCACTACACAATGCAGAGAAAGAAACGATACCTACCTACCTACCAGTTATACCAACATAGTCCCTACCCATCAGTGTAATAAGTAGGTAGACGCAATAATAAGTACCTACCTACCTACCCTAGTCAACTGCACTTAGGTACCTACCTAGGTACAATACAATACAATACACTTTATTGCAATTTAGGTATTATTTTACATTTTACCTATGAATCCAAAATCAATAGCAGATAAAATCCAAAATCAATAGCAGATCGGACATACTTGGAATGCACTTGCACGTCACTACCATTGTCTTGTTACGCTGATGACGTCACTTACGGTCGTGTAGTCCCGACCGTGGCGTACGCTACACTGTTATGGGATGATGAACCAGTGATGTGCTTTGGTGGGGATTATGAATTATCGATCCTGCTCATGGATCATTTTTATTTTCATTATGCGTTTGCAGAGTTAAAGTTTGGGTTTATTATGATATCATAATAGATATTTATTATTTATATCATGAGAATGAACATGACATAAATAATAAATATCTTGTTTAAATGTCAATTGTCTATTTTTTATCACCTTCGCTTGGTAGCTGTATACCACAACACTAGCGGTCGTCTCCTGCCGACAATGGCGTGCGAATCACGCCCGCTGACGGGATTTTATTTCAATGTTTCATCATCGAAATTTTTATACAACTAGGGGTTTTTCTTATAAACCTTTAATATAGATGTATAATAACTAAAACAATGTTCCTTTTAGGATAAATAAAACGCAGAACTAACAGTGGAGCAGTTTTGGTCGTCTAATAACGACACTGGCGTAGTAAGCACAATTTGAAATGTCGAGTATAGACGACGGTGGCGGTCAAAAGGTTAAAAACATAATATTTATTTTATTATTTATATGCTCCGTCCCGCTCCTATGAACGCGAAATCCTACTATGCCTATCCTTTTCACAAAATGGCGCATAATGCGCCCTCTTACGTTGATCAGCCATCTAGTACCCTTTTCACGAGCTAGATGACGCTGTGTCCAGCATTATTTATTAAAAAAAAAAATCTGTTTAATACTCCTAAAATAACGAGTTTCTTATCAATTTAGTTAAGGAAATATTACCCCCAAAGTATCACTATTTCGTGATCACATCACTCAATCACTCGCTGTCTGATTGACAGACTGGCCCGATCTTTCGAGCAGGCCAACACACGCAAAATTTGGAATTCAGTTAGAATTCAGGGCCAATAGAAAGAGAAAATAATAATTCTAAAATCCTGATTTTAGGGTTCCGTCGTCAAAAAAGAACCCAAAGTTTCTTCCTCATTTTTACTGCTAGCATACCTAGAGACTTCAAATTTGAAAAACATATTCTAATTAGGGAGAAAGTAACGGAGAAAATCATTATTTTTAGAGTTCTGTCGTCGTCGAAAAAAAGAACCCTAAAGATTCTTCCGTATTTTTACTTCTAGCATACTTACAAACTTGAAATTTTAAATACATGTTCTAAATTGGGAGAAAGCAATGGGGAAATTCATAAATCATGTATTTATAGGATTCTACAGTAAAATAAAACGTCAAGTGGGAGTCGGACCCGCGCATTAAGGGTTTCTTTATAATTGTGTTTTGCCAAATATCATGATTCGGGAAGTAGGTACCTTGTAGGTTTTGGTCCATGGCCAGAATCAAAAATTATTTTTTGTGGAATTAACTACAAATTTATGGTTAATTGATTTCTCCCATTATTTGTGCTATAAGACCAAATTTTATGATTTAAGGTCAACGGGAAGTACCCTATGGATTTTGGTCCACAGCAAGAATCAAAAGTTTTTGTTTGTGAATAAACTACAAAGAACATTGGCAAGAATTATGAGCTATCATAAGGATGGGTATCAATCGATAGCTCCGGAAATTCTGAATATAACTGTATATTTAGTTTTTCCATATTTTTAGCACGAAAAATTCAATTATTTTTAAAAATGTGGATAAAAGCAACAAAGGCGAAGCTGAAAACTCGTAGAACCGACATTTTGTTTTTGACGTTGACAGTACCAACTCTTACTGTGATTATTATGTCTGTGGTCTGGTCCAATCCGCGCGCTATTGTGGTTTTGTTAACAAAGAATTTTCGAAATAAACATTTAAAAATAATACTACAGATAACCCAAATAATCCAAGTGTAGGTGTGTTGTTTGTGAGTAATTTCACAAAAAGTTGTATGCATAACTAGAAACTTGTTTCAAAGAATATTTTATTTCTTGGGTGCCAAATAACTACAGTAGGTATTCTTCGCCATTGTAAGTTATTTATTGTATGTACATCGAGAGTTTATTTTGGTTTTATTGTTTAAACAAGTACCAAATTCTTAAGATTGTCCGTATGTGCCTACTATACATAAAATTATGCATACTCCGGATGTGCAGTGTTTGTATTGTACCATTACTAAAATGTCAGATTACAAACACTGGACATTCCTTTCCCTCTGTAAGTGATGCGTTTATTTTCAGGTATGTATCTATACCTATGACGATAGAGAGAAAACCAAATATCCTACTCGGTAGCGCTATCTCACAGATAATGGAAAAGTTACTTAGATAAGAATTGAAAGAAACGAAACCCCAAGAATTCATACTCTGCCTACCTATTCTAAAAATGTAGAATTTAGCACTAAGATAAAAAATATTTCATCTATGAGTCTGCCTGCGCGCATATATAATATAATATATACTAATATACATGGTGTCCCGAAACTCAACGTCAAGCCGAAAACGGAGAACAGGTGGGCTCATGACGACCCAGAAAAACCTAAAAAGCATGGGTCTATCTTCAATGGTTTCCGAATTACAAGCTTTTTACTGACAATGATAAATTCTCTGCCCGGGGTCAAACTTTTCAATGCTGTGACTACAAATTTCAATATTTTGGGATTTTTATTTTTGTATTACAAAACTGAAATAACACATTAATTTAGGTATTTAACTGCAAAATTAAAAACATAATGACCTCAAATTTCGAAAAAAATTTGTTTCGTTCTCTTTTTGCATCAATGATTTTGAATTGGTTAACTTTTTTAAAAAGTCCACCACGATAGGCGGCATGTTGTGTTAAAAGTTGGCGCAGTTGTTTTAGATTTTAAAATGGTATCATACGTAATACTTTTCGTCTTTAAATAATTTAAAAAAAATATTATCTGAAATAAGACCAAAAATCAAAACAGTTCCACACGGAAGGGTGGGGGGGGTGCTTCAACATAAAATGTCTTTTATGTCTGTCCGAACTATTTGTCACCGCTCTTTTTTTTTATGCCTCGTTGGCTTGCTTCTGTTTTTCAATTTTCACCTGGCTGTCTTTTGGATACCTGAATGTGTTGGAAATTCGTCAGCTGTAAGTAAAAATCTGTGAGAAACGCAGATAACACAATCTGCGTTTCTCTTGGTAATCTGAATGCCTCATAATATATTTAGGATTTGTTTTGGATTTTTTTAATCCAGAGCGAAGCGAAGGATTTTAGAGTAGTATCCCAAGCGTAGAGAGGGATTCAAAGTAGGTCGCTCGAGGTTAAATAATTTTTGGTACCGTGTGGCATACTCCGCTTTTCATCCCCCTAAAGGAGAAAAATAAATAAGATATGCTTTTAGTAGTGACGTATATTCCCTATATTTGGTGCTAATATTTCACTTTCACTGCTAGAACTCGTCTTTTACTCAATTTGTGTGAATCAAATCAAAATTGTCTGTAATTTTCTGATAAAAATTAGTAATAAAAAAGAACAACAAGTTCCCGCGTATATTTTTATTATTTGGTTATCTAATGCCGCTTCGGCAGGCGCGCTTTTTTATTACGAGTCAGTACTTTATCGAAGCGAATTGGGTTCAAACTTTTAAATTATATAGTGTTCTAAATTCAAAAATTATTTCTACACTGTTATTTAATGCGCAGGAATGACCCATTTTGTTCGCACTTATCGAGGAACCTGTCGCTTCTTTTCGAATAGATGGGTTGAAAAATAAAGTATATAGGCTGATGATGATGGCCTAACGCCGGTAGGTTCCCTTATTCGTCTCTTACGACATCCACGGGCGGAGCCTACGCCGAGGGGGTCCGTCAGCTGGTCCTGGCGTGGAATGGAAGGGACAGGGGTGATCGCTGTAACGGATTGTACCTACCTAATGAAACTGTTTAGGGAAAATAAACGCAATAGGTAGATAAGTCTACATATAAATTTTATTCGAACAGGTAGACCACACGTTCTTGAAGCTGTGGCAATACACCTAAGCTGGGTTAGGCTGGGCTAGGTAGGTATATAGGTTGGGTATATATCTATAAATTTAGGAAAACCCTAACGAAAAAAGCAGCAGGGCCTAACTGAGATGTTGGCGTGGTGCCTTCCAAATTATAAGTAGCTATTTTTCATCCATGGCCGAAAAACCTACTCTATTCTACCTACCTACTGAAACATAGGAGGGTGGTTTTCATCTTGTCCCATATCCGTAACCAATATCTAGAATTGAAACCATTTTGTCACCCTGCCGCCATTTGTAATATAAAGGTTCATCTCTTCATAGTCAACTAAGGAAAGGAAATCGGCCAATTTCCAAATTTTACTTGTTGAAAAACGATTGAAATCCTCGGTGCGCGAGTTACACTCGCACTTGACGGATCTTGTTTATCTTCTAGATAATCTGATATTTTATAGTAAGCCTTTTTGCACAACAAGGTTTTGACAATTTGTTTCAATTTATTTACTGATAATTTTGCAACTCACTAGAGTTTTGTTGTTGTTGTGCCCTAAAAAAGATACATTAATTTTGTGTAGCCTAGTTGTGGGCACAGCGAGTTTATGTTTATTTCTGGTATTAACATTATGTTTATCACTATTTTTAGGGAACCGATTTATATTTCTATGAGTGTTCAACAAGTTTTCAAATATATTGACATGATACCTACTGTCATTATGTTTATTTCTTTGAATTTATCACGTAGGGATTTTCTGGTACCCATATCACACGCACACATCGCACGAACAGCCCTCTTCTGCAGCACAAATACGGTGTTAATATCTGCAGCGTTCCCCCACAGCAGTTTACCATAAGAGATAATACTATGGAAGTAGCTGAAATAAACAAGTCTAGATGTATCCACGTCTGTAAGATGACGGATTTTTTTGACTGCATACGCTGCAGAGCGAAGTGTCTCTTCGATAGCTTATTTGTGATGCCGAAATTTTTTAAAGCCTACAACACCTACGTATGTAGCGTTTGTAGATATGGATCTATATTGTACAGGAAAAATATACAAAAGTCTGAGTATAAAACTTTTTGAAAAATGGTCAGAAAAAGGGGGAATTATTTTCAATGAAAGGTATGGGTTTGTACATCTCAGAACAAAAATTTTCGAATATTTAAATTTCTGTAGGTTACAACATACTTTGTGAATTATTTGAATAAGTCCAAAAATAGACCATCACCCCCTAAGTCACCCCCTAGTTTGCAGAGCGATCGATCTGAAATGTAGGTTGGTACCTACGATTTATTTTTAGGTAGGTAGGTATTATTAAATAACGATGTCTTCAACCGGTACCTTTAGTACATTGGACACATATATTATATACATATGATGCATTACGAAAATTATGAACTATTTTGCTGCGCCACCGAGATGTTATTGCTGGACAATCTAGACGGCATCATCTTGCCCCGAAGTAACTCCCAAACAGTAAGCTGATGAAGACCTGTATGAAAACGCAAAGGCACTTACATGCATCCAGGTCCTTGTTGAACTTCTCGGAAAGATCCTTAATGATGAAGGCGCTGTCGGCGATCTCTTCTCCATTCAGTTCAACGAATGGGAGCTGCCCTTTCTTGGAACGGAACTTGGCCTTGTGGTCTACATTCTGAAACAATTCAAAAATCCAGTTTCATAACAAAGCTTTCTTTCTTCTATCCTCTTTGAAAAGCTTTGGCAACGAAAAATCGTCATGATATCGGTAGTTTCATGTGTCTTGGTGGTGTGTTGAGTGTACTTAGCTTCTAATAAATATAATAAAACCGGTCAAGTGCGAGACGAACTCGCGCGCGCGACGGTTCTGTAAAAACTCGTTTTATGCAGTTATTTTCATAACTAGGTCAACGGGAAGCTCCCTTTAGGTTTTGCGAGTGTCAAAATACTTTGTTTCTCATGACAGCGTTTACTCAACAGTTTGATTTTTTCTCAGCTCTAAGGGATGGTTGCCGACCTAAGTATTGAGTATTAGTAATAAAAACTTGATACATGCCTTCCTGAGAAAAAGGGTCTTGATAGGCAGACGGGCAGTCGAGGCAGGTTCTTTTTTCCTTTCTTTCTTTTTTTCATCTGTCGGACTTCGTTTTAGAATATTTTTTTTTAATAAGGAAAAGAGAAGTTATTCCTGCTTTGTCCCAGGGTTTTACGACCCTAGGCAGTTCAGATCAATTGATCAAAAAATTCGATGGGGTTCATCCCTAATTCGTCCCATTTTGCACAATCGAGTATGTCATTGTTTGTTCCAGGGTTTACGGCTCTAAGTAGTCCGAGGTCGGACGGAAGATTAATTTGGACAAAAGAATTTAATGTCTTCCATGGGTTCATCCCTGATTCGTCCCATTGCACGATTTTAATAAAGGTACGCAGGCTAATTAGCCTTCCTCGCTCGATCAGTACATATTACTTTACCTAATCTGTGGCCTAAAGCTAATAAGCAGCAACTTCTCATAAGTAGCGGCCCCACCTTTTGATTGAGCCTCCACTCGCTTGCGTCGAAAGAAACGAACCCTACACTGTGCATAATCTTTTCAATCTCAATCATTTAACTAAATCGACCCCGACGCATGGTCCGCACAAATTAGTTTTTCTGAATACTAGCTAAGCCGGTGCGATGTTTGCAAATACATTTTTACAGCGAGCTTTATTACAATGACTGCTAATTCGACGCCATCTATCGCTATTTGCAACTTTTATTCTGGTTTTTAACGTGGGTTTACGTTCAAAGAATAATTAAAGTTAAAGAGTAAGTTGTTTAACTAAAGAGTAACTTTTCGGGTTCGTTTTATAATTTACTTATTGTTATAACGTCTCAACAAGTTAATCTACTGTCTACTGTAACTGTCTACCCCTGATGTATCCCATAACTTCAAGAGCTATCACCCGCAACGACCTTCATTGAGAATGGCGTCATAATGTAGAACCTGTTCACCAATAATTCCAAAAAGACGAATCATGTGAACTTCCTTATTTTTTGAGGGCGGTTAAAAAGAGCCCAGAAATTACAATTATCGAATGGTTCCGCATTTACTTTATCAGACCCTAGAACAAACTTTGGTGCTTATTATAATATTTTTGCCTTTGCGCGGATTTGCTCGCAAGCTTGGTGAGAATTAGGTTAAAGGAATGCTATTCGAAAACCAAATTGCCTTACTGCATTACAGATTATGTATGATACCTCAACCTCACAGCCTATATTGGTCCACGGCTGAACGCAAGCCTCCCCTGATAACCGCCTTGTTGACTTTTATCTCATGGGGGGTAGTGCCTAGAATCCCCACGCTGGGCATGCGGGTTGGGGATCGCAGTTCGGTGGTAGATTTGATTACATGAATGCAGAACAATTCATGTATGATAGCTTGGCGTTAATGTATCGCATTCAAAAATGTATCAAAACTGTTGACCGGTGACTTCGCTGTATTTGTAGCTGTATTTTGCGCGGTATATGTGTACCTGCTCACTCCCCTCGTTCGATCAGTACAAGGAATGTCGCAAATGAGTAGATTATCGCAAACCTTCTGTGTGTGGTATGGTATTCGCTTGGCATAGAGTTACAACCATAAGTCTGTGGTGAGTTTAGTAAAAAATTAATCGCTTGCTTCGGCTCGCGGCATCGCTCATCTGGATAAAACATAGCCCACGTAACTCGGGGATTATGTAGGCCATAATAGTGAAAGAATTTTCGGAATCGTTTTGGTAGCTCTAGAGATTAAAGCCTACTCGTAAAGAAACTAGTCAATGAGTAAACGACCATTTCTGACGACAAAGTCAGAACTTGATTTACTTAAGAATAATCTGGCCCATAGCTACACAATTAAAAAAAACGCATATGGTTTTGTTTATGGAAAACGTTATAAAGAAAACCTTACTCAACTTTTACGGTTTTCATATAAACAAAATCGGCTTGGATACTCATCATCACCTGGCAATTTGCTATATTATAAAAAAATTGTACACAAGCTTTCGCATTTAAGATATTGGCAGAAATTCTTGAGAATCTGATTCCACATCTGACGCGAGCAACCTATGAATGAGCAATCGCTGTTCGGCTATGCCGAATTCGTTTTAGTAAATCTATAACATTAAGGTCTAAAAAACTATTTCACTGATAAGTAATGGTTAAGGAAGGGAGGCTCTTGTGTTAGTTTATATATTATATCAATGATCGTAATGATATTATGTGTAATGCTTTTAAATTTGCCTCCCTCATAATTTTATCATCATACCTGAAGGCCTAGAGATGTTAGTAATACATATAAAAGACGCCTTTTTTAAATCCTACGATTTATGCAAGCAGATTATTTATATTTTGTTCGCTATGATATGACAGATAAAAATATTTTTGCATTGCACATATTATGCGCATGGCCGTTTGTTGTTTATGTACAATTAATATTTACAAAATACAAATATGTTCAAATTAAATTCAGCGCCGATAAATGGTTTCTCCATTGGCAATGGTGGTTGTATCCGGTTAACAAGAAAGTACTCAGCTCTCGCTTGCGAATTGATAACTAAACTTTAGCGCCTTTGTTATACGATACGGCTGACATCCGACCAGCTTATTGAAGTGCCAGTACCGTTATCGGAGTTCCATGTGTTTGTATTTTGTATTTAGATGACCAAAGGAAATTAATTTTAAATATAACCAACCATTATGCTTTATCAAACAAAACTACAGCGAATTATCTTATGGTTATTCTGTAAATTATTTAACATACATAAAGTTGCCAACCATGTGTTCTGTCAAGCATAGGTGTTTCTGGTGACTTTTAATGTGCCATCAACTTTGACGCAAGTCCAGGTTGGATGATGGTCAAAACCACTCAAGCTTTAGTCACTCGCTCACTAGTTCTAGTAAAATATGTATCCAACCGGTAATGTTTGTGGCAGCTATCGTTCCTGCTGGGTACGTTTTACTTTTGAAGTCCAACATACCGTGTACGTAATTATCGGGTGCGAAGCGCTAAACCTTGTGTTTGGATGAGCTAACATAATGTTTCGTTACTCATCGTGTAAGAATTCTCCATGTAAATTACTTAAATACTTTCATATTTGAACAATGCACACACCGGATGTTTTATTGTTTGTGTTCGGTTTTTTGCAGTTACATCACAAAGCCTGCTCCAAGCTTGTTGGGATATGCTTTATTGCATAAATTACCCATTCCAATTTTAGCCCTCGACAGCTAAGAGAGGTGTTGTAAGTTCACGTGTGTGTCTGTGGGCTGGGCACAGAATAATTATGTGTGGGTCTGTCTGTGGCATCGTTTGTTTGATATTGTTTAAAGAATATCGGTCCAGCATTGCTGTTTAAATGTTATGATGAAACAACGTAATATGTTCGTTAGGGAATTTATAAAAAACCCCTGACAACTTTATACATAATATTTTGTTATACGGAAAGCTTTTACGAGCACGCACGGCTTGCGGCGAAGAGTTGTTAGGATATAAGCTATTAGATAAGTTACTCTTTTCTTTTGCAGGATTACTTATTTTATGGTACCATTTCTGGGACCATTCTGGGATTTAAATTTGATTCTGTCTACAGATTTTTGCGGTCTATAACCGTTTCAGGAATAGTTATAGACCATGCTAGAATAAGGAGGAACGTTAGGGATGATCACGATTCTAGTACTTTCTCTTTACTTTCTTCAGAAAAACTTTGTCCCAAACTTTACGTGTTTCTGCCTGCTAAAATACTTGAGTTTGAATATTAAAATAGCGAAGCTTTTATTCTTTTCTTGACTAAATTAAATGCCTATCACTGCATTCGGTTATTCAATTGAGCTAAAGCACCTATCTTTTGTAAAGTTAGGTTTATGGTACTGTATGTACCATTTTAATTAAGTTTTAGTTAACTACAATGGTACATGCAGTTTTTCAAATGTTCAGGTCTTTAATGCATTTTTTTACAACAAAAATCTTAAAAGTATGAGGATCGATTTCTTTTGAGGGACGGTTTAATCGGTGGCCGGTAGTCGCACAGACACTCGACTTGGCAAGGCTAATAATGCCTTCCGTGATTACAGACTTGATTAATTCAAAACGTCATAGTTTGCCCTTTAAGAATCCAGCTATCCTGTTTACTTTAAAATAAACTATGTAACTAACTAGCGAGTTTCCTAACTACCTTATTATTAGAAAATTAGCTAACTAGCGAGGTTACCTAACAAAATATAAGTGTTCTTACTGAAATCTAGCACGTGGTAACAACAGGTTGCCAGTTACCATCAATATCTTAGTAACAAAGAAAGAGCAGTTTCAAATTAAGGGTTGGGTCGGGTGTTGCGGTGCGCGGGGCGGGTGCGCCGGCTGGGACCGGGAATCCGCTCGTTGTCATGGCGACGGGGAGCTCACTCCGGGGCGAGGAGAGCAGCTGTATTGATTTCGACTAGCGAGGTTCAGCGGCCGACATCCCGCCCGCGCCCCTCGACCCTGCCTCGTGGCAAGACATTATACTTCGACAATTAACATATGTATCGCATATGCGATCCTTATCCTAATCTTGGGAATAGCTCCTAATTTAACCATTTTCGTACTCAATTAAGTTTTTACTGTCTCGAAGCTGATTAACTTCAAACACATTAAGTAAGTAAAATGTTGATCAACACACATACTCCGAATTTTCAGTTATCGTCAGTTTATTGAAGGATGTAGCGTTATGTTGCAGCATACCACAGACAGGTTGGTTAGCTGGGGTCCAATTCAGCTAACCGATCGCTTTACTATGACTATGTCTCTATCTCTGTCCCACTACTGCTAAATAAGATGGAATGTATATAGGAATAAGTTATTTCTTGATTTTTTCACCAGCTGCCGGGCAGAAGGGACAAGCTGTTAAAATTGGTGATTTCACGATTGAAAAGGCTGACCTAGGTTATGGCGTTCCGCAGGGTAGCATTCAAGGCCCCAACTTTTCTAAATCTACCCAAATGAACTTTGCCACCACTAACAAACTGTCAAATTTTCTGCTATACAGATGACACTTTGCTTATGATATGATGGAAGTAGCTGGGCAGAAGTACAAATATTATCTGAGAAGCCAATGACAGCGATGATGTCATGTCTTGATGAAAATCTTCTCACACTTAATATAGAGAAGTCCAAATTCATCACCTTCTCAATAGCTTCATTCACTCAACAGCTGCAGTCGGCTGTCAACATCAAAGTGCTACAAACCACTTAATACCTGCCCTTGTCCTAGCCTACGAAAATCGGATGTCATCACCAGGTCCAAATAGATCGGCACGCTCAAATTAATAGTTTAACTGCCTGTATGAGAAAGTTCATTTATACATATTGTGTAGCCCGAACATTGGGCATTCAAAGTGTTAATAGTATATGACGCTACTCGTCCTACTTATATTATTATATTTGACGACCTCCGTGGCGCAGCGGGCGAAGGTCCGCCTGCGACGCAGGAGGTTGCGGGTTCGATTCCCGCCTCGGAACAAATTTGTGTACGATCTGCAGAAATTTATTCCGTTGGTCTGGGTGTTTTCTATGTATAATAAAAAATATCTATCTATATAGTGTATTGTATTAAGTATATCAGTTATCTAGTACCCATAACACAAGCTCTGCTTAGCTTGGGGCTAGATAATGCTGTGTGAATGGTCCAGCATTAAAAATTATAAATGCGACAGTTTGGGTGAATGTTTGTTACCACTAACTCCGTAGGTTTTAGAGTAAGGGAAGATTTATATTAGACCGGGCCGTGCCCGGGGCGTGTCGCGTACGTGGCCCGGACGGGGCACGGATTTGAAACGTTACATACATTTTGTAAGAAGCAGTTTATATTAAACAGTGAATGACCCGTGTCCCGTCCGGGCCCGTCTACTAACATTCTCTTCGGTTCCGCTCCGGCCCGCCCCGGCCTAGGCCCGGCCCGGACACGGGCCGGTCTAATATAAATCATCCCTAACACATCGCATCGGCTCTAATTTTCAAAAATTTACCTTTTAGGGTGTTAAAAAGGGTAGTAAAGTTTCTATGAAAATTATTATTCACTCAAAACTCGGTATAAATAAACTATAAGGTAAATAATGAATTACGCATTTTTGTAATTTTACAAAACTATCCATAGGGGGTGTGCAAAAAATTTCTGAAATTTGTATGATTTTCACGCGGGCGAAGCCGCGGGGCCTAGCTAGTAAATCATAAATTCATTATAGATAATAGATAGATGTCCTTGTGTCCTGTCGCCGATCCGCGTGCGGACATGAAGCTCGTCACCCCAGAATAGACACTTCAATGACACGACACCCTATTTGGCAGATAATTTAGGGGTACCTTAAGGACTATTTTCGGACTTGCATTATAAGGACATGACATGTTATATTTTGTTTGAGGGTTCCAGGCTGAAAAATTGCACTTTCTACAATGCACTGAGTTCAGGGCATCAGACAGATCCCAGAAAGCTACAAAGGATTCAACCTAGATTTAACTTGTCAACATATCATAAAAAAATCTATCGATTGACTGATTGGTATGGCTACCGTAAATCGTCGACCACTTAGCCAGAATATTACGGTAATGGCGGCTACCATTGCCATGGTCACGTTAGTAAAAACAGTTTTTTAACCCTAGCTCACTAACCTTAATTTCGAGTAACGTTATCACTAACCATTCGTAAATTTTACGACGACTTAAAACATCAATATTTTGTTATTCAGTTTTTATTAATGAGACAAAACAACCATAATTAGAACGTTTAGCCTTCTCTGAGTAAAACTTAAGGGTCTATTTCGAAAATAACTTATAAGAATAGTAAGTAGACCCATAAACAATATGCTCCCTGCAAATCGCTTGTTTGCTGCCTTACAGAAGTTCAAGGTCTTATTTTTTTTTTGAAGGATATTAACTGCAAGTTTTAAAAGTTCTGGGAACACCTTGAATGGCTTACCTGAAAACCATAAGTATTCATGATTTCACCGATGATTTGGCTTCATATTTGTGTGCAAAGTTACAGTCTGAATTTTCGATAACTCGTTATCTCTCGATTCAACATATGTGCATCCGCAATAAGTGACTCCAGGTCTCTAATAATACAATTTAGGAAGGTATTAGAAACGGGTGGGGTGGCAAAGGTCGGGAACATACCGAAACACTAAATGCTCCAGGTACGCCTCGTCATTTTTACGAATGGTTAGTGATCTAGGGTTAAATGAGCAGGCGCGGGCAGACTTAGGTGATTATTCAGTGGGACATAATTATTTGAGAAGTATGGGGTGTTGGCAGAATGGCTCGGGGGTGGTGGGTTGAGCACCCCGGTCGGGGCGCGCGGGCGGCGGGGCTGGTCGATGCCGGGCGAGGCCGCGGGCCGCGCAGGCGCCGCGCCTCCATGGGTCGAAGCCCTCGCGGTTGCCGACCCCCGCATCTAGGCGCTACCAATATTGGAATCTACTCGCTTTGATACCTCATTTTGGTGAACGACATTATTTTTATGAGTCCTTATTTCGACGACTGTGTCACGCACACCCTGCCTTGTTACTTTGCCCCAATTCAGAAATGTTCGTTTGATGTCTCACACCTTTTTATGTAAAGGCCTATTAATATTCGCTGAACATTCCAGTTCGAGAAATTGCCAGGGACTTTCGTTAAATCAAAGCAAAATTATTTAAAAATTAGACACAACTTGTAGAAATTAGTATAGAATGTAGATGATGATGAGGATGCATATTTCACCGAAGAATTTAGACTATTTGTCATTCTTGTATTGCGTGATTATAGTTTACGCGTACCGCGCTGTGTTTTCGTAAACGAAAGAATAACACATAGTACGAAGAATTCGTAGTAGGTATGTTGAATCTAGAAGAATCCGTTAGTGGAAGCAATAACACACGTCGGATGGGAACAGCAGCTTATCTTACAATGTATGTTATTGTTCAAAGTGTTGAAAGCCAGAGTTGAGTGTAAACAGCCACTCGTGTACCCCTCTACAATGTGTTGTGCTGTGACGCGTTATATGGACGGACGTATTCTAGGAAGCTTGGCCATTGTTATATAGCAGGCAGGAAGTTTGGAGTGAAACGATTGTAGCGCTTGCATTAAAAATATTTGTAAAAAGACTAATCGCATAATTTGTTTACGAAACTTTTTTTAGTTTTATGTCCCGACGGCAATGTCACGGGAGAAGCGCAGGCCTCCCCCTGTGCCTATGCTAACTATCAGGCAGACATTGTGTGGGGGCAGGCAGACATGGTGTGAGTATGCGCCAACAGAGATCGATCATTTATTTAACATGTACTCGTACACTCCCGTCTGTAAAAAATCTGCATGTTTTTTACCCCCGAGGGTAATGGGTTTTTCGTGTTTCTGCTACTGTATCAGATTGGACATCTAAAATTCAAAGCATATACGAGTAGTGCTTTTGATATAAAGATAAAATACTTTACAATGAGGTTGAGTACTATAGTTATAAAAAAAATACGACGAAAGAGTAATCGTAGGTACTTCCTAAAGGCGTATCTTTTCGTTTAAGGAAAGTGAACTCGCACTTATCTCGGTCTTACGTCACAGAGCATAACGAGCTGATTCAATTGGCTCATCAGACATCCATCATGCACAATGGCCAGGCTTTCACAGCCACTGTAGGTATGTCTCGCCACCCGATATGTTCATACTAAAGCTCTGCGCCCATTAATCCAATGCTACCACACAGAACAAAAACGTACATTCAAGTATGGGTTTAAATTCTTCTCATTTTACAGTGACAAAATGCTTTCCCAGAACGTCGAGTGGTCCGCGACCTGTCTGTGATCTGATGCCGTTAATATAAAATCCATCTAAATGTTACGAGTTAATGCCCATATTTGAAATCACATTTATGAACAGTGCTTTACAGGTGTGCGACAAGCTTAATGAAGCTGTCACGGATGGGTTACAAGAACTCATTACAATGTGTTATCACAATCACAAGACGTAATCATTGTTTATTTCATGGGCAATAAAGTAGAACTGAGTGATGAATAATTATTTGGGTTACAAGAATTGACGCTGACTGTTTATTGATGGGCAACAAAGTTTAGCTGACTAAACTTTGTTGCCCATCAATAAACAGTCAGCGTCAATTCTTGTAACCCAAATAATTATTTATCACTAAACTTTATTGCCCATTACAAAGTAGACTGTGGACAAAGTTCAGCAAAGTGCAGACACGGTCATCACATCATAATGTGATGAGTGTGATGACCGCGTCAGGGACGCCGATAACAGGATAAAAATCATACTATAGAGTTATCTCTGTTGAATAGGTACTTCTTTGCAAGTTAACTTTTTCATTTAAATTATAATACGTTACGTACGACGTCCGTTTTCGAGATCAGTTTCGAAACGTTTATGGTATCGCTTTGTCTGTCCTTTTTTCCCTCTTTAATAATAACTCAGCAACTACCGCAGCTATCATAAATTTTAAAATAATTCCATACATTTTGAATACAATTCGAAATTCTAAAAGAGACCTACAATGACAAGTGAGTGAGGTATATGTATCAAATGAAAGAATGTTAGTTTGTACATTTGAATTGTTTTTGAAAATTTTGTGGGTTTTATACTTTTGGAAAAAAGTCAAAACAATACCCATCTCCCCCTCCGAAGTTTGCAGAGCGATACATTTGAAATGTATGGAGCGTTTTAGTATATGGATTAATATTTTACAGGAAAAATATAGAGAAGTCTGTGTGTAGAACACTTTTAGAAAAATGGTCAAAAGAAGGGGCGAAAATTTTCAAATAAATTTCAAAATTTTCTTCCTCGCCGAATGGGGTATCAAATGAAATGTATCGGTTTGTACATTACAAAACAGTTTTTGAAATATTTTTTTTGGAGGTTAAATACTTTTTGAAATATTTTTAAAAAAGTCGAAAAATTGACTTAGTCCTACTATTTTTAGGTATTCATTAAATAGCGAAGTCACTACCTTTAGTACACATTTGTGGAATTGACAAACGTACGAAACGGCGCGCGAGTTACTCTCGCAATAAACGAATCTTGCTTTTTTATTTGAAATTCGTTTTTCGTCCACTAAAACCAACAAAAAACAATTATAAAATCCAAACTAGAGTACCTAAAATATTTTTCAGGCCCTAGGTTTCATTTGTTACAGAGATATGGATAGCTGAAAAGTGCCTCGAGATGGTTCGAGGAAAGGATTACAGGTGGCGGACTTGGCAGGGCCACTACCGGGACCCTGATCTATAAACTGGTTTAACGGTTGGTCGGGCAGATACCGCCGCGCTCCAATGCCATTTCCATGTACAATCAAAAGATGCGCGATTCATATAGAATTTATGTATTTATTTATTTACCTTGCCAGTTATGAAATAAAAATTCAAAAGAATAGATCCGGCAAAATTTATAAAGACGCGATTATCGAACCAACCAACGCAACGATAAACAAAGGGGTTTCAAGATTTTGGCCCTAACATCGGTCAAGACATTGTTTTTTTTTTTTACAAAATTGCCGCATACACTAACATATTTGGATAGAAGGCACTAAAACAAATAAAAAATGTTCTATGACATACGAGTAACGTCTTAAAGCGTCAGATTTCTGAGATATTCATATACGATTTTTAAAAGAAAAACAAATGTTAGGGTCACCACACCCTAACATTTGTTTTTTTTTTCATACAAAAATCTCTTCAAACCCCTTTACCATCATAGGTAGGTAAGGTACCTAATTTTTAACCCCCGACGCCAAAAGAGAGGGGTGTTATAACTTTAACGGGTCTATCTGTGGTATCGTAGTTCCCAAACGATTGAACCGATTCTTTTTTGTGTGTCATAGATAATTTTATCCCGAGTGTTTTAAGCCATGTTTCATGAAAATCTGTCCGGGGGTTTTTTAATATTTAAATTTTGTTCTTGTAAAAGACTTTGAATAGGGAAGGGAAGAGGTTCTATATTCGGCTGTATGTACGATGTATTTCCGTCGATTTCTCCGTCATTTACGGACAGATTTGGATGATTCTTTTGCAGTTGTATAGAGGACTAGTTTCTGCTGCGGCTACGCACGCGTCGTTTCTGTGGAAACGTTTTATATCCCATGTGAACTGATTTATGGGATAAAACTAGCCTATGTTTGATTGCATGGTATGAATTACCTGTACGCAAAATTTAAGCCCGATCCTTTCAGTAGTTTTGGTATGAAGAGTTAACAAACATCTATCCATCCATCCATCTAAATATCCAAACTTTCACATTTATAATTTTAGTGTTATGTGATGTGATGATCCCGTGGACCCATGAAAAATATTTCAATAAAAAATATTCGTCCTTAAGAATTCGTATTTGCAAATAAAACTAAGGGAAGAGCTTAGAAGTTGCTTTTTAGCTTTTCAAAACAATCAAATTGTGTAATTCAGACTTACGCTAAATAAGGACTGAATTCTTAGCAGGGATGTAAAAAGACATCTATATTCTTAGCAGGGATGTAAAAAGACATCTATGGGTTGAGTTTTTTACCAATTGGTTCCAGAATTCCAAAAAGTGTAGGCCAATCGCGTACTATCAATGGGTATTCAGTTGAGAGTAATTACAAGAAGGGACAAGTGTCAAGTGTAAACATGGTTTATACAATGTTCAATAGGTGACAATCTGTGACAACCAGTTCTACGCTGCAAAAACAAGATACCTATTGCCTAGTGGCAGTAGTGCCATGTTGCCCGGAACTTGAGAAAGTGTAGTCGGCATACCGTGGCCGCATGATTTCATAGCTCAGTGGCTTGCTGCTGCGGTTTCTCGATCACATTGCAACATTTAATACAAAATGTATTCGATTTGTAAAACCAATATCATCCCTTTTCCACGGCAAATTAAAAACTGGATCGATTCGTCCAGTAAAAAACAGGATCCAGTTTAATTACACGTACTATTAAATGGGGTGAACAGGGACTTAAGCGTGAATAGAAATGGATGAAATACTGGAGCAAGACATTACCTGGCTGGAAGTATCTTTAGTCCGTGTCTGTTCACCTTCTGTGTCATTCGATCTAACCTCTGCAAAAGCATGTTTTGCTCCAGTTTTTCGTCCATTTCTATACACCCTTAAATCTTCATTCACCCCGTTTTACCCGGTACTTAATGGAACTGTTCCCACTGCCTGCATACTGTTTTTACAGGATGGGTACGGGGAACGGGAAGAGGTGGAGTTTTCTTAGAAGATCTAATATAATAACCTTTTGTTGCTCTACCGGAAAAAACAGGATACAAACTACTGTATGTGAACACACCAATGATTTTTGCGGGATCCAGCAAAAAACCGATCCTGCTGAACTGGACGACCGTGGTAAAGGGTGTTACCCCGTTTGTCCCGAGCGCAAATTAGGATTCTAAAGGTAACTCACAAGCGTAGTGGAGCGAGCTTCTACTAAAACTAAACTTTCGTCACTCTTATTTAACATTTATTTTTGTAATAGAGTTAACGGAAATATTTTTTCTCTGTTGATTTAAATGGATTGCTATAATTTTATCTTTAGGAACAGATCAAGATAAGATCAATTATCAAATCGAAAATATATAATACTGCTGCATTTTTACTGACCTTTGACCTATTACCCGTTCTCCCGTAGGAATGAAGCTTTTTCCCGCGGCAAAAAGTAGCATATGTTCATCAGGAATAATGTGGGCTTCTATAGGTAAAATAATTTTTCTAATCGGTCCAGTAGTTTCGGAGCCTATTCAATACAAACAAACAATCAAATCTTTCCTCTTTATAATAGTAGTATAGATAGATTGAACTTTGCTTAAAAAAACAAGAATCTCAACAAATAATTTGCTTTGTTAGTTGTACTAAAATCAGTCAGGCTCATTTCACCTGTGAAAACAGAATTCTTAGCCTTAATCATCCTGGAGAAAACGACTGGCATTAATGAAGAGCATACATAAACCATATTGTTTAGTATTCTTTGCTTTAACGGTGCTATTATTATAATTAGGGGCAGTATCGAATACGAATGAACGTATCGTATTGCATTACGAGGCGCAGCGTACTTCCGTGGATAAAGCTAGCCTGCTGTAAGTAATGCTCGGTTGTGGTTACGACTAATGACTAAGCTGTTGTTGTTGGTGCAGATAAACACAAACACTCATGAAGGTAATATGACTTTTTGTAAAATTTTAATTTTTATAGTATTTTCTGTAATCAAAGTGAGACGAAAGTTTGAGACCATAATATCAGACGCACATCTTTACCAAATATATTTAAAAAAAATGTTTAGCATGAAAGCCTACGAGTGAGTGAGTCTTCTGGCGAATTATAGTAAAAGATAAGGAACGTTTTTCTATTCATTGATTAGCACAGTGTTCATTGAAATATAGTTTCACCACCGATACCTAAACTGGTCCACTAGCGGGCCTAGCGATGACCAAGAAAGATGATCTAGCGAAAAGGAACCTAAGCACGAACATGCCAAGGTTTGAAGACCATAATTACGCGTCCTATCGTATTCGTCCCGACATTCCACCGCCAAATATGTCAAGCGAAACAAACACATCCTTGGTAGAATAATAAAATAACACATTGTTGCTGATGCTTCGCAAAGAGAAATCGATCGAGCATTCATTCTTTTGTATACTACGCCTGCTTGCGCGGAAAGTATCTTATTCATTTTCTTAACATGAGGCAGCAAGGATGGAATAGTAGATTATTTACCGAGGGGATAAAGCAGTCTCACATCATGGTCGTCCTATTGAATCCCGAGCGCAACTCAAGATTCTAGAATAACTCACCAGCGAAGCGAGGGAGTTTTTAGAATACTGGGTGCGGGTGGGATTTAATCACACCCAAGATAATATACAGCTTTATCCATGAGAAGAATATTCTACTTTTCAAACTTTCTGCGTTCTGAGGCATTCGTTTTTTATTTGCCAGAGATTAGTTCGAATTTCAAAGAACTCGTACGGATCTTGTAGGTGAAAATTTCACACACATTTTTAGGTTTCAAATTCAATTTAATTATTCCATTGGGAGTAATGTTAGTTATTCCCATGGTTGGGAATAATGTAATATTTGAATTTGAAACCTCAAAATATATCTAGTATAAAAATTTTGACCAAAAAGAGACACGCAGTACGAGATCTCATTCGAATTGTTGGAATTTGGAAAAACATTCACTTTTTTCATCCAGTCATAGGGCTATAATCACTTGCACGGTTAGGGTTACATGACGAATAAATACCCTTTTTGAGCATGTAGTATGACTACTTAAGTACCTAATTGTTAACTCCTAAGACTAAGTTTTATTTATTCAATTCATGAAATTATAAAATGAAAAGCTTTTACATTTCCATTGCGTTAAAAACATATTGACCCTCATGATTACTAACAAAGTATGCTAATGCTGATGACAAGTATAATAATTCTGTTATCTACCACGCCTTAGTTAATGAGCAGAAGTGGGACTACTAAATGTAATTGGGATGGTTTATTCCCTGGTTTACTGTTTAAAATGGTGAAACACGCAACTGCTCCTTAGGGAGTTTGTTTTTCTAGCCATTAATGGTTTGCGTGAATTTCAAACCCAACGGTGTTGTAAAACTAGTGTCACTTTTCAGCGCTTGTTGTCAAGCCAGGTAACTAGAATTGATGATGCAGTAGAAAAATAACTTTTTGGAAGATAATGAATGAAGCTGAATAGATTTTTAAAACTCCCTTAGGTACGCTCAGCGTTAGCCGGTCTGATGATTATATTTTTTTTCTATAATACTTGTTAAGACTACTTAACAAGTACTAACTAACTTAGGACGAATCGCGTTTCGGACAAACTGCTAACAAATCGTACTAACTAATAATAATGTGTTCAGATTCAGACTGAAACTTAAATGCGTTGGAAGTTGAGGGCTGAAAGGCCGAAGCGGTTAGTCGGTAAAAAAACAAGAAAAAGACCTTACTCCCAAGGAGGGGGTTAAACCCCCCGATTACGCAATTTTTCTTGCAAGTAATCGCGGTACTTGGAAGCTCAAATTGCAAGAATCTAAATTACCTACATAAATCAGTGATGTCTTTTAAAGTTGTTGTTATTCATATAAACATAGAAACTTGTTTAATAGTTTAGAACTCTGTCTAATGGATATTTTACTACCAGTTCCAGAACATATTCAGAGAAACTTTACTTTCTGCACAGGTATTTTTATTAGTGATTCACTCAATATCTTGGAAAATGCTAGACTTCCGTCGATTACCTTACCTAATTACCTATGAGTGGAATTTTTCGTTTACGATTATGACTAAGCTAATAGAAATGTGAATTATACGTAATCAACGGGGGGATTTTACTTTATTACATTTGATCGACGGTTTATATTATACAAATTGGTTTTCTATCTAACAGTAACGTTTATAGGGTTGTATGAGCCCGCATAATTAGCCGCAATTATGTAAACTGTTCACAGCCATGAAATATAAATCCTTATAAAAACACATTTCAACAATAAAAGCATGAGACATGACACATGACAAGAAAGGAACGAAATTGTTACTGAAGCATGTGAGTCTGACCATTAATTACGAGTGTGCTATTAAGAAATAAATTATCCCAAAGCTGAGAACTTCACTACCGCCCATTGGAGCTTAGGGTCATCGACCGCAATGGTGGCTATGCCGCGATACTATACAGTAAGCAAAGATCCGATTACTTTCGACTCGTATCCTATCTTGAGCGCTCCTTTATGAAAGACGTTTTATGTCGGTCACCCACCACTTCAGTACATTGCGCTACCGTGTGGCACGCACGCATACTCTCTACTGGGATATAAGCTTCAATTGATTAAAGATCCAGACACAAGATTATGTCGGAGGACAGAATTACTGCAGGGTTCAATAAACCGAACAGCATAGGAATATGACAACGGTTGTTGTTCTACTTTTGCTTTACCTACCTACAGGGCAATTAGCTTTACAATTTCACGACAAGAGAACAACCAGCTTGGATGAAAACGCTAATCAGAGCAGGGCAATCGTATAGGGTTTAATAGCATATTCAACGACAAGAGGCAACAATCAGCCTGGATAACAAAGCTAATCAGTGCCTACATTCACCATCAATGTGACGGCTCTATTGTTGGTGCCAGCTATTGTAACAGCAATATGGCCAATTTCATCTTCCGCGGCAATTATGTGGTACATATTTAGCTACTAACCGTTCTCGGCTCAGTAGTTATACGGCACATCAATGAAACTAAGTACTGGAGAATGCATTATCTTTCGAGTTGGTAGAAATAGTTAGAAAAAAGTGCAGAGCCCCGAGTTTAGTTTACTCTTTGTAGTGTCGTGTCGAGGCGGGTTTGCGTAATTCGTTGCGCCTGTATAACGTCTCGGTACTATCGCGTAACCAAACTTCAGGATTTAGCAAGATTAATGAAATACCTACTATATTATTGTTGAATTTATTCGTTAGGCCAAAAAATACGTTAACACATAAATATATACATAATATATGTGAACTTATTTTGTTGTTGTTGTTGGAACTTATTGCATCCATTCTCAATCAATATCACCAAGCCTATATCCATAGGTAAGAAGAAACGGCAAGGTCTCGTAATCCAATCCTGTGACCGGCTTGATATGTAATGTAGGTAATACGTTTTACTTTATGCATTATACAGGGTTACTGGTTAATTCTACCTAGATACTTGAGGGGGTTGTAGTTTCCATTGTTACTGACTGATTTGACTATACCTCAAACTTAAACGTTTTCGAGATATTTGAAGTTTTTAAAAAAAACCTATTTTTTGTCTTTACTCAAAGATCAAGGTTTTCGCCGGCGGCCCATAGATTCACAATGCGCACCCTGAAACCGACTGTATCAAAAGATATGCTTTTTGGCATGGTAAGCTAACATTTCAACTAGTGTCATTTTAGCGCTCGGACAGAAAGCTTTGCCAAATGCTCGTATAAAAATGCAAAAATCACTCGTCCAAGCAGAAGAAAAATTGGTTTTCTTCTGCTTGGATCAGTAAGTTTAAATGTATTTTTAACCTTTGTATTGTGAATCAGCATTAAATATTGTTTTTTGGTCTGCATTATGTTACAATATTTATTTTGTTCTAAGTTGAGGAATTGTTTCATATTTATTTTTCATATCTTGTTACCAGTAAGTTTAAATGTATTTTTAACTTTTGTATTGTGATATTAGCCATATGAAATCAGCATTAAATATTGTTTTTTGGTCTGCATTATGTTACAATATTTAAGATGTGTAAAATTAACTATTAGATACTAATAATAATGTGTTCAGATCGTTTAAAAGTATTTTATAAGATCCTTTTTAAATTGAACTAACGTTTCTTTTTTGTCCCGGAAACAACTCGTGCGAAGCCTCGGTCAGAAAATAGTTCTTTTTAATTTAAATTGCCTGCCTGAAATTTGTATTTTAAATTTATTTCAGTAACTTTTGTTAACTTATTTAAATGTCCAAAATGACCCTTTTGTATAGATACTGTTGAGACCAATTTATAGTTTTATCAATAAATTATTCTTCTTCTAAATTCTGCTGATTTAATAATCTTCATAAAAATAAAAAAAATCAGGTAAGTAAGTACCTACTTATGAAAAAAAATCGAGTCCACTAATCTCTTGTCCCGTATACACAATACTAAAACTGTATACGTCAAAACAAGCCGTAGATAATTCTGAGTGCCATTTTTGTAAGGTTCTAGGTATCTAAAGGGGAAGCCGCGGAATACGTGATCGTCATCAAGGATTTTACTACCCACTTTTTTGTCATGTGTGCATGAGAATACATTACCTGCAATTTCGGTGTTGAAAATAATAAAGCAACTTGTCTACTACACGAAAATCGTAAAAAAATAAAACTAGATGCACAAATTACAAAAAGGTACTTCATGACAAAAATTGGGCAATTTTTTTTAAATTTTGTTATAAATAGAAATCTTTCAAAAACGGTTCAGTTTGGGGTATGGTGTTTTATAGTCAAATCAGTCAGTAATGAATGATGCAAACTACAACCCCCTTAAGCATCTAGGTCGACTTAACCAAGAAGCCCTATATATATAAACTATTCATCTGAGATTCTTATGAAATGATTTGCGAAACCCTCGAAATTAGACAAATAATATGATCACATTGACACACAGGACTATGTTACAAGTGTTTGTTACAATTTGTTATTCTCTTTAATCTGCATAACCTGTCTATTCGTCATCTCCCGGCGTTTCTTCAGCTTTGAAAGTGTTCTAATTATCGTTTGACCGAAGACAATAAAACATCTGCATAAAGGTTAATGATCCTCTGAGAAACCAAACCAAAAGTGATCACTATCAAACTACTAATTGAAAAAAAATTCGAGTTATAGCTATAGACTTCTTTTCAGTAGAAACTCAATTAAAAAGATTAAGGTATCACCGCTCTGGTGCGGTCTGGTAGTATATCTACCAGACCGTACCAGAGGTGGCCCGGTATTTACAGCTTCCTACGCAACCTTCGGAATATTGCAGAATCGACTAGACTTAGTTATTATAAGTCCAATGTTCATTTTAATTCTGCTGAATGTTTTTATGTTTGTTTGGTTATCGATATCTCCGCCAATTATTATCCGATTTTGATGATTATTTCGCTTTCATAAAGAGTATGAATCCGGGATCCTCCTATTTTATTAATGAAACTTAAAGAAACAGTTTGGAATTTGAAGGATATCTTTAATTTTGCAAAAACATACCTATTATAGGTTTATTAAGGATTTGTTTTGATAATCTCAATTTATCAAAGCGTGTCAGTAGGACGCCGACTCTCTGAACTCAGCAGATGTCGCAGCCCCAATAATCCCCATTTTTATGTGACAATGGCAAACAACGGGCCGCTATTTTCTCTTTCTTGAACCCTGACAAAATCAGGTTTTTAGGGTTCCGCACCCGAATGGCGATAACGGGACCACATAGTAGTAGTACTATGCCTCCGGTGTCTGTCGGTCGGTCTGTTCGTCCGTCTGTCTGTCAGCGGGCAGTATCTCATGAACCGTAAATGACATTTGAAAATTTTAGTGTAGGTATTAAAAAAAAATGAAAATTAAAGGGGGGCTTTCGCACATATCTTTGCTTCAGTCTAGCCAGTTCTCATTTCCTCACAGCTTCCGTGGATACTCCCTAGCTGAAAAACGTATCTTCTCGTCTCCGCTTCGGACATCTCCGCTTTGGTGGAATCCGGTTAGACCATTTTAAAGTCTTACCTTAGGCAGTCTTGCAGAGACTCAAAAAGCCTTAAAGATTTAAAGTGGGTCAGGGAACTGTACAAAACGATGGAAGAGACTGAAATGGCCGCGAGATCTTGAGTAATGAATGACGAAGGTTCCGATACCTTATCGATAAAGTATGTATGTGATGTGCCATACAAATATGTAACGTAATGTATTTGAGGAACGAATATGTATACAGCGCATTTGTAAGAGCTTGCTTATTTTAAGATTCTATGTTTACGGAAAGTACGGGTTCATGGCAAGAATCGAAAGTATTAATGTTTTCGAGATTTTTGAAAATTTTTCAAAGGTAATGAAACCTACAAATAAAACGTCAAGTGCGAGTCGGACTCGCGCACCAAGGGTTCCGTATAATTGTAAGAGATTGCTTATTTTAAGATTCTATGTTTACGGAAAGTACGGGTTCATGGCAAGAATCGAAAGTATTTATTTTTTTGATATAACTACATACAAATTTACGGTTTTCGTTTTTTTTTCTTTACTTGTGCTATAAGACCTTTTATTTGCCGAATTTTATGATTCTAAGTCAACGGGAAGTACTGTACACGTTTTGGTCGATGGCGAGAATCAAGTTTTTTTGTAAATAAACTTTACAGTTTTCTGATTTTTTCCTTTCCTTGTCCTATAAAAAACCTTGCTTCTTTAGATCTATGGGAAGTTCTCTATAGGTTTGGAATTCATGTGATTCGCTCGAAAATTTCAAAATATTCAGACATAAACGGCAGTACCAATAATTGAGTTTAGGCTCCCTTATAGATCTCCGGGCTCCCCTTTCCCGTGTCCCTTTCAACCCGCAACCACAAAGGAAATAACAGAAAAGGGGTGAAACTAGGCAGGGGTGTTTTTAATTTGAGGGATATGTTTGACTGAAATGCCGAATATTTTTAAACGACTTCAAAAAAGAAGGAGGTTCCCAATTCGATATGTTTATTTAATTTAACGACGTTAAGTATCTTATTAAAGACTTCATTGGCATTATACGTAAATAAAGAGAGCTTCCAACCCGCATGCCCAGTGTGGAGATTATGGGCACTACCCCCATGAGATAAAAGCCAATAAGGCGCTTATCAGGGGGAGGCCTGCGTCCAGCAGTGGACGAATATAGGCTGTTGAGGTTGAGGTTGAAAGAGAGCGTAAAGAGGTCACTAAGATCTTTGGCAAGCATTCTTATATAATTATATACCTACGTAGGTAGCCCTCGCAAAAGTGCTAGTCACCGGCGCACACAGGAGTATTCGACTTCAAAATCCGGTCAAAAATATTTTTTGCCCTTTTCTTATTGGAAAAAGTATTAAATATTATCTTACGACTGTGCTGTATTTAAATATTATAATGTTAATGTTTTTAGATTTAATAAAACACAAATTAAAAATTAAGAAAATTTATTTTTAAATTCACAATTATACATGTAAAATTTCTTGCGGATCTACTTCTAAAAACAGTTGTATTGTTTCCGGTAAGAAACTGCCGCTAGTTTTAACTTTGAAACCTGAAATGAAAAACATTTTTTCAAACTACAAGAATAAATGACAAAAAATACCTACACAATATAAAAACTTATTAAAAAAAATGGTGACAAGATGGGTGACTTTTTCTATGTACATGATATGACTAAGATGTATGGTTAACTATAAAAAAAAAAATATTCGCCCGATCGGACCCGGAACTATAACATTAACACTTTTTTTGTCAAAAAATGGACATAAATATTCATACTTTACTAAACGTGCTTGTCATCTCAATTATATATTAAATATCAATGAAATATAGTATTATTTTAGCATTATAATTAAGTACATACCTTGAGCTTCGGTATCCATTAATATTTTTTCCACAAATTACCACTAATTACTCAGAACACAAACTGCAAAGTTGGTGATATGAACGTATCGAAACAAAAGACGCGTGAGCATTCGACAACGACTAGAGTCCAACTACCTGCTTCGCGAGCAGGGGGTTTGCAGCTATTGTTTGAAACCTGTTTTAGTTAGCCCGGTTACTGAGGTATGGAAACATCACAAATTAAGTGACCAATACGATGTTTTTTGTTTTGGACTTATGACCGGATTTTGAGGTCGAATACTCCTGTGTGCGGCGGTCTACAATCGTCTCCCAACCACGATCACGAGTGCTAAGTCAACGCAATCCTTTAAACACAAATTAAAGAACTGGCTGATCGAACAATCCTTCTACAGGATTGACGAATTCGTCAAATAGAATTTTATTGTTATGGAAAATAATATTATTCCAATGACATAATTATATGATTAATTTATTATTTTAATTTACTAATTTATTGTTTTAATCGAAATGTAAAATTGAAATTTTATAATTGAAGGTACCATCTATATACTTAAGTTTATTTTAAAGTGTACTTTAGATATTTTAATTAACGTGTAATGCTATATTTTACCAATAAATGAACCATTGAACCATTGAAACACCTCCTGTGGTATGCAAAAGGTGAGAAAAAAATACTGGCTGTTTAGTACTGATCGAAAAACAAAACGCAAAATGAATAAATCATCTCGAAATATACCTATGAAACATACATTTTGTATTGTGATATTATCTCAAGCTGTAGAATACGAATCTATTTTATTCTTGATATTGCAATATGTATGTCAAACGATGGAGAAAAATATTCCGCAAATTAAATAACAATGCAAAGAAAAGCTCTAAATTATCCCATTAATGAATTAACATGAAAGGAAATGATATTGGCACTATGGTTTACACACTTTTTGAAGTGTGTTATAAATATAAGATCGAGCATACGATTTTGTTAACTTCCATAATTTGTTATGTAAGTGAAAAAAACCGTATGGTTGATCTTATGTACTTCGGTGTGATTTTATTTTTCTCCCGTAATAAAAATTGTCAGTGTTTTTTTCACGCCATTATTTGTCCTCTTAAACAAATACAGACCCATAAACATGTATTTATATTTAGTATGTGATGGAATGCCATTGCCAGGTGCCAGCAAGATATTAATTAAGCATGGCAAACATGTGCATTGGATGGAACATGGACGGCTCGAATGCTAGAACTAAGTAAGTACATACTTAGTAAAATAAACAAAGGGCCTGCGTTACTAACGTAAATAGTACGCACTATCAACTACTATTTAGGTAAGTTTATTTTATTTTCCGAACCGATGATGGTATGAAGGTAAATTGTACAATTTCAGAAACCATGTGGTAAAACACGCTCAGATTGGATAAAATGGGGCACTGTGGGGATCTGGTGCAGTCCTTTGGACTTGGTGGTAAGAATTAGGACATGTAGGTAGTTTAGGGGACTTGGCTTAAGATAAAGCTGATGCTTTTTAACTGTTAAAGTGTGCTTGTAAGTCTTAGCCATGAATTATTGTTAGGCGTGGCATCTTTTAAAGTAAAAAATTCTACTAATCTTACACCCGAATACTTAAACGCAAATCAAATCCAAGTCGCGATTTTGTGACAGATATTTTCATTGAATAATAATAATAATGCTTTAAAGACTTAAACTTCAAATTTCTAGATATTTATATGGTTAAGTTTAATGGGGCAAATAACAATCCCTCGAGAATAACATAGATTTCACAAATGTCAATGATTAGAATAAATCTATTAAAATTATGTTACTTGCCCGCGGTCTTGCAAATCCTTTCTGCTAATTAATTGATAACTATAAAAAAGTCCGGACTCGACCCCCGCTTTTCAACTTTTTTCGCAACTTTTTGGCGCAAAGGCCTAAAAAATGTAGCTAAGAACCAAAAATGAGTCCAGACGAGTGTTATGATTACTCATTTATCAGAATTGCTTCAGCCGTTTGGATGCTTCTGTTGGCATGCAACAAACTTATCTATTAAGTCTACATTTTCATTGTCTGTGAATGATTGTTGTCTATGTCACACTAGCATTTAAATTGTTTATGGTAATAGTTTTTTACTTCCGGTTCTTTTTTGATATAACGAAAGAACGAGACTTCGAAGAGGTCTCTCGATCTGTCCGCCAACCACATACACAAGAAACAAAAAAAAAACCTGCCTCGCCCCGGTTAATAGAAGCCCAGGTATTTACGAGTACTTAGTTATTCCAGAACTATAACAAAATCTGTTAAAGTTTCAGCTCGATCTCATTAGTCATTGCTGTGAAAATGAGAAAAATTCAACTTTACTAGCGATTTTAACGAAGATTCAAAATTAGAAATTACTGCATCAAAATTGTAAAACTAATATAATAAAGAGGAAAGTTTTGTAAGTTTATAACGAATAAACTTAAAAAGTACCTGGACCTATTTCAAAAATTCTTTTACCATTAGAATGCTACATTATCTATGAGTAACATAGGCTAAATTTATATGTTTAAAAATAAATGTCCACCCGTGCGAAGTCGGGAGGACCCGCTAGTATGTGATAATTTGATAGGATTCGGTCCATTTTTGGCGGAAACTGCGACCAAAACCGAACCTTCGGTCAAACAGTAATTAGGAGCCTTTTTTCACTAACAAGGACTCTCGAGCGTCTAGTGAATGTTCTGTGAGCAGTCTCTGACAGATTAGCAAATGCAAATGCAGTTTTATTGAGTATCGGAGTCCGAAATCCATGCGATGACTATGGTGTAAAACGACCCATTCAATATTTTCCTAAAAAGTACAAACTCGTTAAGTTCACTTAGCAATCGATCGCGGCGCGGACGTGGGCTGTGAAAGTAGGGGGGTAGCGTAGGTATAGGTACGTCTGGCTCAGTGGGGACTGGGTAGTGGGTAGGCAGTTTGGCCATTGTTCTATCACTGAAAATGCCGCTTCGCCACTGTAAGGGTGATTATTCTGTGAATCACCTAGCAGGTACCCCCGCCCTACTAACTTTTGAACACCGATAGCAGCTAAGTTTTCGGAGCTCTGTCATAAAGATTTTGAGCGTACAAAAACTAAGTGAAACCAATAAGAATAATTATGATTAGTGGACTATCTGTGAACATTTCACATAAACAGTCATGAAAAAAACACATTAAAAAGTAATAAAAAGTAAAATTACAAATTGTCAGTAGGTACCTACATAACTGTACATCGATTGTCCACACAAGCCTCTCTCGCAGGCAAAACCCACATCAGCCCACCACCCGTTATTCGTCAACGATTTCACTTTTGAAGCAGGGAGGTGGCGTACCTATGCCCTAACTAAAAATGTTAGAATACCTATAACAACAACGAGATAGATCTTTGAGTCGTCTCAACCGCTTTACTCCTACAAGGAGGTTAAAAAAAAGGCAGCGTCGATTGTTTTGTATAAAATTACAAAAATTCGATACTCTTTTGTTATTTTTAGTACAAAAATGATGCTTTTGTAAGACCCGCTTATACCAAACGGGTATCGTTTACAGTAATAATAACGAATAAATTTGGCAGCCCTTTACAGCTTATATAGTTACAGATTTTCGGATTACAGTCACTCCAAACTATCGAAGATATCGATCTCAGTTATCGCGTTAAATTTGAATCTGCGTATGACTAATCGTATACGAGAGCAAGGGTACTGTACCATGCTTTTTTGTCGCTCAACTAAGAGTCCAGCTAGAAAAAAGCATGGGATATCTTGAAGTTTCCAGATTAGCTAAATTTAGATGAATAGGGTGTCAATTCAATGTATGTTCACACCGAGACAAAGTACCTTCTCGTGTTTGGAAGAAACATCAGCCTGGTTTTAGATCCATCGATAAAATCATAGTCTCCAAGCCCTCAGAAATTACTTTCTTCTATCGGTTTTAATAAGCCATAATAATAATGTATCATAATTTTAATGTTAACTCCTATCTACATACCTAATATGTTGTAAAATGATTGTTTTTATATTTTATGTTTATGTTTAAATCTAGACAGATGTCACCAAAACTATACTAAACTAATTTGACAGCACTAAAAATCTTGTCATCTCTTTCATAACGATCGAAATAAAAAGGATGCATTTTAGCACTGCCCAATTAGTTTAGTTATGGCGACATCTGAATTGACTCCATTTTCTCGGGAATTCACCCCTTATTAGGCCTTTGTGGAGGCTCTTAGCTGAGCACTCAAAGCTAATGAACGCGTACTCGCCGGGATGGTATGCTAAATCGAGCGGGCAAGGTCTAGGTACGTCGTAGGTACAGTGAGCTTCACAAATAAGTACCCCCCCATCTCTATGTATGTGGGTTCGAATCCTGCCGCCAATTGTTGGAGATTGAGAGATCAAAACTACATGTTAATTATAATTTTCCATTTTCTTTTGACGCCCGTACCACACCTCCGCTGCGAAACCTTAACAGCGGAACCGCAGTAATTCCGCCATGTCTTGTCATGTAGGAGAACCGGATCACTAGCGAAACTGCCTGTTCTAACGCATAGATTTGACTTTAATTATCTTTTTCCCCGCGCGGTTTCGTCGATCTGCTCCAACGTCAGCCACACCTCCGCTATAGTTCCGCTAGTTTTATAGTTTTAATAAGAAACAATATTTGTAATAGTGGAAGGCTTTCTATAATAGTGATAATTTGTTTACATCGAAAAAACAGACATGTTACCTATTAACAATCTCGATCTAAAAATTTTAAGGAGAAGCCAACTACACGAAATAAGACGATTGACAATGACTTCGCGTTCATAGAAGTTCAAAGTGATACGGTTTGAAACGGCGTAAGCGCAAAAGTCAGGTTTTTGTTTATCTACAAGATAACTTCGCAACTTATGAAGATTCTGGTTCAAGGAACCAAATAATTAGTAACGAATCACAATATGTTGTCATTTCAATAGAAAGCAGGGTTCCTAAGTTCTCGACTAAATTATGTGCAAAACAGTGCACTCATATGTTTTTTAGGGTTCCGTACCTCAAAAGGAAAAAAGGAACCCTTATAGGATCACTTTGTTTTCCGTCTGTCTGTAAAATCCTTTTCTCAGGAATGCGTGGACGTGTCGAGTTGAAACTAACGTCAAATACTCAAGTCCAGTTCTATCTAAGTCAACGCACTCAATAGTAACAGCCGTTTATGTCCGAATATTTTGAAATTTCCAAGGGAATCACATGCACACAAAACCTATAGGGTACTTTCCATAGACCTAGAATCATGAAATTTGGTGAGCAGCAAGGTCTTATAGCACAAGGAAAGGGAAATAACCAAATCCATAAATTTGAAATTTATTCATTAAAAAAATTACTTTTAATGCTCGCTATGGACCAAAACCTACAGGGTAGGGTACCTACTTCCCGTTGACATAGAATCATGATAATTTGGCAAGACACAAGGTCTTACGGAACCCTTAGTGCGCGAGTCCGACTCGCACTTGACGTTTTATTTTTTTATCGTAATTTCTTTCTCAATCGTGTTCAACATTCAATGAACCAAAGAAAAAATATTGAATTTTATGTGATTCAAAATTTTTACCATTAACATTTATTACCGCTGCCCGATCAACGCAATCCTTTCGAAACAAGCTGAAGAAGACCTGGCTTATCAATCAAGCCTTAGAAGGCTTGATTTTCATTTTCATCAAAGAATTCGTCAACTCTATAGATAGAGTTGACGAATTCTTTTATGAAAATGATTTTACGGTGTAACATACCATATTTAAATTATTAATATTTAATTTTATGTTAATGTTTTGTAGTATTTATTAATTGTGATGTGATGGATGACCAATACAATTTATTTTTATTATTTAATTAATTGAATTGATTTTTCTATGCTGGACACGTGATTTTTTTTTTATTATTTGTACTTTTATGACATGTAAGAAGCGTTATCAATAGAGATCGGTCGGTTATTCGATTGCATATTTACCTAAAGTTGAGATGTTCGCTATTAGGGATTTCACTTTTTTATCGATAAATTCCGCGATCCCGGGAAATTAAAATTTAAGTGTATGCTCCGTGAGATGTAATAAAGCCAATATGACATAAATTACAGTTGCCCTGTTACAACGTCATATGCTTGCTTTTCTCTACTTTTATTATCAGTGATTTTTGACGAGATTTTTAACAAAAGTTGAATCATGGCTTTAAAACCTCCGGTAATCAAAGATAAACGACCAACAAGCCAAAAATCCAAAAATAGGTAGAAAAATGTTTTTAGGAAATTTAAATCGAAATACCGCTTGCCAAACCAGGCTTGAGTTTGAACAACCGATTGCCAGAAGCGGCGACTTTCGTAACGACTAGTGTGTATTTTATTCTAAACGTGTTTTCTACTTTTAGATCAAAATAAGTCTTAAGTTTAAAGAAACAGTATATTTGTATTTTTTTTTAATTAACCTAATTTAATGATTTGAGCCACATAAACTCAGTATGAGAATTATTGGGTAGGTATATTACCCAAAGTATTGTGTACAACATTACTACCTTCATTTCTTTTCAATTTTTTTTTATGTAAAAATATTTTGGAGGATATCCTTAATGAATAAATGAATGGAAATTAATTTATGTTTTCTAATTTACCACACCACCCTTTCCGTTACACACTACACACATACTCGAATGGGGAATTAAAATTTAATGTTATTATGTATATACATTTGATCATGCATTACCAGAATCCCATGATGTTATTTTTAATAAAAGTATCCCTAACAAGTCGCTTCCATAATTTGTTGGCCAAAAATTAACTTAAGGTAAATATGCATCTGGTTATTTGATCGCTGGTGAACAATAAATAATCTGTATCTGAATCCATCATTGAGTACACCCTTGAGTACTGAAATCTCAGCCAAGTTTGACAACCAAACCCATTAGTTTCGCCCCATATGTATACCAATATATGGCACCTTCACCGTCATGTTTTTTTCAATAAGTTCAAGAACCTATATCAAGAATTACATGTTGGAAATACTATTTGGGATTTTCTATACAAGTTTTAGTAATCTAGTAGGTTTTAAACTAATAGGTACCTACTTACTTAACTTACTTACTGGTCCTTAAAGTAAGTTGTTGTGTAATTGTTTTGTGCATTACAACACAGAATAACTGTATTCAATAGGTACCTACTTAAGAGTCAAAGATATGAACTTGGGTTCATAATAGGAGCTTTGATAAGCAAACAATCCCGAGAGCTTCCCGAGTTCATAAGTGTAAGAGATAACTCGGCACCGAGTACCTAGTCAGTGTAAAACAGAATATGTAGGCAGGTATATTAATTTTTGATTCTGTGACCACTGATGTATTTTTTGAATTTTCGAATATTAGTTTGAATATAATAATACCTACCCAAGCATAATAAATAAAATATTGTGTGATGTAACCTATGTCTATGCAAAATTTGAACCCCTTCTGTTGGGTAGTTTTGGTATGAAGAAAAACAGAACTTATAAACCAAGATACTATAGTTAATTAGGTAGAAAACTCACATCCCACCCACTGGGTTTACTTAGTCGGCGGGCTCATAAGTTAAACTTAAGGCAGGTACCTACCTAAAGATAAAATGATGAAAACCTCTTTTGTTTGTTTTATCAACAACTGCCTTCTGCCTGCGGCTTCGTAGCCGTTTCGTCGTAAAATGGTAAAGGAGAAACAGACAGAAGCAGAGTTACTAGATGAGAACATAAATAAGTACAGTACTTAGGATAAAAGCAAAATAAAATAACTTAGCAACATAAATAAACAAAAGTGCTTTGTGCAACTGAATGCGTTTCATGAATGAAGTGAAAGGAAGTTCATTGAGATTCATTGGAAACGCAAGCAGGTATTTAATAGAACCATTACAAATAAACTACTTACCTCGTACTTGACGCCAGCGAGACGAAGCCATGTTTCAACTTTCAAGCAGTACGGAGAAGTCGACGGCAACAAAGGAGTTCGCGAAAATTGATACAAATAGGCGACGTCTTTCTCGAAATTGACTTTATGCACTGTCGGCTTCGGCGGTGCTGGCTCGACCTTCTTCTCTTCAGCCTTTTCAGCCTTCTCTTCGGTTTTTTCAGCAGCCGGTGCCTCGTCTTTGGTTTGGCTATTGTCTGCCGGGGCGTCCTCTTTCATTTCCTTGTCTTTCCCCTCGCCCTTGTCAGGAACGTTGCTCTTAATTTCGGTCGTCATTGTAGTTAATAAGTCTTTGAAAAAATCTCGCAGCGAGCCCGCAATAAAACAAAATCACCGACAAACAGCCACAACGGAACGCGCGCGATGCGGTAGTGTCTCTATACTAGTCTGTGGCTAGGCTAGCTAGGTGCGTGCCTCAATCAAGCCAGAAGAAAATCAACTGCCGCGTATTCGCGTTGCGTTGCGTGCGCTTGCGTGCCGCAGTCCGACAGTCAGCATCCGCACCGCTCTCGCTTGCTCGCTCGCTCGCACTCAGGCACACGCACAATCCTTAGATTGGAGGAACGTAAGCTGCTTGATCCTATGTTGGATTGGTTGGAGCTGGTTTTGGAGGGTTTGATTGGTTCTCGGGATGCGTCGCTTTTGTCGAGGTATTACCAACTTTACACATACACCAGTTTTATCAGGGAAATTCTTGAAGGAACGAAATCACCCTTTGAGAAATCCGAAGAGAAACAATACGGTGTGCACCAACAGATAATCGGGCAGTTACTGTTAGCAGCTTTTTCAGTTAACTTTGATGTTTAATGTATGAAATTTCAAAAAGCTCAATTAAAATTTAATTACCAGTCATATTACATTATAAAGGATTTAATAATACTTTATGTATTAATGCTTATAACAAAAGCAGCCTAAGAGCCCCATTGTTTTACCGGGGGAGGGGGGGGGGGGGGCATAATAAGTAAGTGAATACCCATTGGTCTATAGCAGTGGTTCCCAACCGGTGGTCCGCAAAGCACAAGAAACAGTCCGCGGCGCCATCCTTAACTATCATAAATTTGAAGCCCAACTTGAGGAATGGAATAAAAAAAAAACTAAAACTCCCTCCCCCCATCCTCCATTTCAATTTGGCAAACGATGCACCAAACACCCTGTATAATATCCCCGAATGTATCACCCAACACATCGCTCAACGCTTTTTTCGAGGTTATTCATTTATATGCCTAGTCTTAACTCCTATGACATTGATTATGATATTGAGATGCCTTCAACAGAGATAAAAAAAACTGCGACACGCTCCGCTCGTCGATATAACGAAGTATCCGTATAAGTAGCCGATATAAGAATGTACTTGTCTCATGTATGACCTGTTGTGTTCAATTCAACCCGAAAGGTGGAAATGTATCTTTATATGCCGATAATACATGTATTTTTTACTTCGCTGAATCTATACAAGAAATTATTGACAGAGCTCAAAATGATCTAAAACTGGTTCTCTTAAAATTTACTTATGATAAATGTAGCTAAAACCTCTTACATGATCTTTACCGCGATGAATAAAGAGGTTCCTTTGCACATTAACCTTTATCTTTAATAAATAACGATTATGTACGTCATTCTGGTACTGAAAAATATCTGGGCCTGCTTTTAGACGAAACACTCTCGTGGAAGCCGGACATTGAGCGTGTACAGTCTAAATTAGTATCGCTTTCTGGAGCCCTTTGCGAAATGGGAAACCGTGTACCCTCAATGATAAAAATACAATGTACAACTCGCTGGTCAGACCACATCTAGAATATCTTATTGAGATATTGGGATCTGCTGCGAAATCGAGTCTAATTAAATTGCAAACAGCTGAATCTTTTATTTAGAAACAAAATTTGTTTTTTTTTTTCTTAGAAATAATAATATATGTCGGCGCAAAGACGTTATTTCAATAGGAAAATCTAGTTTTGATAGTCATTTAATTGTTAAACCACTAAATCTAATCACAGAATTGACTTAGGTTTTAAAAACATTGTAAAAAGTCAAAGAATTAGCTTTGCGACGGCGATTTTCGCTCGCGTTCGTAATCGTTCGTCGCAGGGCTTAGCTTTGCTATAAATAAAGCCGTCGGCCGGGCTAGAATCCATTCTTGCTCGAGTCGTCGGATGGAACGGAACTCTGTTATGGAATAAATCTACTGCCACAACAAATTCGTGTTTTCCTTTCAACGGATCCCAGCGTGACGAGGATGATAGTGACGTCAGCAGTGCTGACGTCACTCTTTTTAAAAAGCGTACGGAGGGTCTTTCTCCTTCATCAGAAGTGGGATCGGGACCTGCCAGTGCTCCTGATCCAGACCACGTACTTCGGGCAGCCACACCATGTCCAGCGGAGTAATCATTGCCAATACCAGTGGCAAATGCGTTTGTAACCACGTACCCGCCAGTGGAACCACCACGGCATAATTATTATTAACCACAGACACACCAAGCTCATCTATAGCCGGTGTACTTCAACATTTTTATCATAAAAATGCTCCGTTTCTGTAGTTTACCGTCAGATACTAAAGTAGGCATCAAAATTGTATTGAGCGTGAACAAATTTCCTACAAAAAAAAAATCAAGTGGTGATGACGTCATCCAAAGTGGTTTAGAAAAATTGGTTATTTTGTGAGTGGGGTTTCATAGGGGGATGAAAATTTGGTTATTTTTGACATATCTCCTACCGTTTACGAGATAATTACAAACTACCCACAACTCAGTTTTACTCTATGGTTATGGTTGCCGAGTAGAACCGTAGTTTCGTCACGGTTCTTAACATTCATACGGGTTAGGTGTGGCGCGGTTATCGGGTCACAACTCATAATAAGGGTATCGCTGAGTTTCTATCGCGCGCTCGAGTTTGATGGAAAAGCATCGCTAAAAAAATTAACTCGGTACTGCATCCCCAGGTCGATGGAAGACTACGTGCCGTCGCCTTCAGGAGCATAAAAACTACTGACACTCACAGCTGTACAACTCAGATTTTGGCGGTGGTACGTGCTAACTTAGATTTTCAGCAGTACTTACATGGAATGGACGGAAGTTTGAAGTTATAACGGACTGCAGCGTGTTGAAGGCGTTACACACAAAATGGACCTCGTGCCGACAATCATTGACGGGCGTTCCTACAAAACCAAGTTCGAGGTCCAAGGCGTTCCTACAAACCTATGATGCTGACTATGTCGGTAGAAACCCAAAGTAGCTGGCAGTGAACGTGATAGATCTTGGTTGAAGGTTGATCTTCGGTTGATCAGCGAAGATGACTAATGGATATCAGAGATAACCGAGTGGAAGGTTACACCATGGAAAACAATAAAAAGAGACCTATTGGTTTAAGAACTTCGGGTGCCATACAACAACTAAAGGCTGCCGTTCAGTTATTGCTTATGTCCAGTTGTGGACTTGTACACTGTACAGGCTGATGATGATAATGATGATGAACTCGGCACACTTGCAGCATTGAAGAAGACTAAGAGTTCAAGAACTGTCGCAAACGTTGTGGCATAAACATTGTAAAGTCACAGGTCCTCGTGTTCTACATCTCATCTCTTGTGGGGAATGGGGATAGGGTAACGGGTCTGAACCCCGTGGCCCTGGCTTTTCTTCGCCCATTACTATGGGCGGGTCCATTTTGTTATTGCGGTTTTGTTTAGCACTTGTTGCTGATCGGTTTGCTGAGCCTTTCCTGGACAACCAGGGGTCTCACCCGGCTGGGCCAGATCGCGCCGAGGCTACAGGTGGCACCGGCGATGATGGCGTTCCAAACGGTGCTCCTATGATCCTTCGTAGTGTGATGTTTTCCTGCGGTTGGAGTTGGTTTCTGTTTGTTACGCTCAGATACGCGTACCATGCTGCGTAGGTGAGCCGTAATCTGAGGTAAGTTTTGAAAATCATTATTCTTGTCCAGAGTCCTTGTCCGGCAGGCGTGAATAGAGGATCTGTAGGAGCTTGCTTCGCGCTCCCCTGACCTTATTTGATATCTAGTTGCCACGGGATGTCTTTGTCCATCATCTTCAAGGGGGTTGGCAGCCTCGTGTTCCCCGTGATGATGGCCTGGGTCTTCGCCACGTTCACGGAGAGCCTCCAATTCTGCAGTCATTCTGGGTGGATGTCGAGGGTTGGTTGCAGTCGTTTCTCGGCGTATTCAGATCGGTAAGATGTAGCATAGTAGGCTGCGTCGTCTGCGTAGAGTGCAAGCTATGCCTGCCCGCCAACAGGTATATCGTCGGTGTACCAGACATACAGGTGAGACGTGTGGGACTCCAGAATTTATGGGCTTCTCCATCGAGAGCACGTTTTCGACTGCAACAATGAAGCTTCGTTTACGTAGGGAGCTTATGAGGATGAGCTTCTTTGGGGCGCCGGACTGGATATAGCAGATTCTCGTGCCATACCCTGTCGAACGTTTTCTCCATATCCAGCATGACAACAACAACACATTCATTCTTGTTATGGCTGGTGGCCATTTCGTTCACTATTCTGGTGATACGCAAGGTGGTGGAATATTCAGTTCGGAACCCGAAATTGTTCCTCCCTTGGTTTAATGTGTGGCGTCAGATGTTAGAGCACGATCTTCTCGAACACCTTCGACATTGTGCTTAGCAGTGTGATCGGTCGGTAGCTTTTGGGTTTCCTGGCTTCTTTTCCAGGTTTGGGTATCATCACCTTTCCGTCTTTCCATTTCACCGGGAAATGGCACCTTCTGAATATGCCGTTGTAAAGCCGTGCAAGAGACCACGAGCTTCGGCGGTGGTGTTTAAGAGTCTCGATTGTTATGTTATCCAGCCCGGGAGCTCGCCTTCTCGACAACCGCTGTATCATCCTCTTCACCTTCTCCGGTTCAACAAGGATGGCGTCTTCTTCTGGGGGTACTTATGACGTCAGGTAGTCTTTGATGCAGCTTGCAACAAGCTGTGTGTGGTCTGCATCTGTGACTGGGTTTGGTGAGAACGGCTTCTCCAGGCTGTCCGCCAGAATTTCAGCTCTGTCGACTGCTTCGAACTTCAAGTTTTTGCCCACCAGCTAGTTGACGGCATAACCAATGCGCTGAGGGTATCGTTTATGGCAACCATGATCCTTCGGCAGCATGGTCATCAAGGGCAGTTTTCACGCGCTGCGCCAGCGCGTTCACGTCTCTCTTGATCCTCTGTTGATTTACAGGTGTATGTATCTCCGCTCACGCTAAAACAATGCGTGTTACCTCGACTCCTGAACGCAGACAACTGCGCTGAATTCTACACGTAGAACAACACGTTGATGCTAACACCTAAATAAGACTTTTTCATCAAGAAAGAAAACCACTCCCAAAGGGGAAACTACGTGTTAGCCTATAAAAGCATCCCTTGAAATCAAACCCCTTGAGATCTTAAATTTAATAAACGTTGTTAGATTTTCAGAATCCTGGAGAACGATGGACGACCGCGGAAGTTAGCCCATGTTCAACTACGTCGTGCCCCACAACCAGGCGATCAACAAACCGTGTCGGCGGAAGAAAACGATCCACCAGGTCCTCAAAACACCTGCAGGCGAGCCCATACCATCCGTGCTAGACTGCCAGAGCTACACACCGTCTGATAAACAGATAAGTTGAACATCTTACTCACTTAACATAAAACACCAAAAACTTCATTTTACTCCGAGACCTTTCAAACATGCAATCCTTCCTGTAATCCTTATCCTCCTTATCTACGAGAACCTCCGAGAATCTACGAGAACCTCCGAAAATCAATCCTTCCTGTAATCCTTATCCTCCTTATCTACGAGAACCTCCGAGAATCTACGAGAACCTCCGAAAATCAATACTTCCTGTAATCCTTATCCTCCTTATCTACGAGAACCTCCGAGAATCTACGAGAACCTCCGAAAATCAATCCTTCCTGTAATCCTTATCCTCCTTATCTACGAGAATCTACGAGAACCTCCTTATCTACGAGAACCTCCGAGAACCTCCTTATCTACGAGAACCTCCGAGAATCTACGAGAACCTTTGAAAATAAATCCTTTCTGTAATCCTTATCCTCTTTATCTACGAGAACCTCCGAGAATCTACGAGAACCTCCGAGAATCTACGCGAACCTATGATACCCCCCGAGACCTTACCCATTTTCGCGAAACTTTGTTTCAATTCGATTGAGTTGTAAACAGATGCCAAACTCAAAAGAGAACTCTTCTTGTTACAGAAAATCCACGAGAACCTCCGAGAATCCACAAGAACCTTCGAGAAACTGATAATCGTAGGCCAGGCAGGTGCAGAGCGCGCACCGCCTGTCAGAATGGCCGTGTCGGCGCAAAGACGTTATTTCAATAGGAAAATCTAGTTTTGATAGTCATTTAATTGTTAAACCACTAAATCTAATCACAGAATTGACTTAGGTTTTAAAAACATTGTAAAAAGTCAAAGAATTAGCTTTGCGACGGCGATTTTCGCTCGCGTTCGTAATCGTTCGTCGCAGGGCTTAGCTTTGCTATAAATAAAGCCGTCGGCCGGGCTAGAATCCATTCTTGCTCGAGTCGTCGGATGGAACGGAACTCTGTTATGGAATAAATCTACTGCCACAACAAATTCGTGTTTTCCTTTCAACGGATCCCAGCGTGACGAGGATGATAGTGACGTCAGCAGTGCTGACGTCACTCTTTTTAAAAAGCGTACGGAGGGTCTTTCTCCTTCATATACTATCGAACTTCTTAACACTCTGTCACTTTTTTGTGCCGTTGAGTAGATTAACTTTGAAAAATAACCGTTTTACAATTCCACAGTTGCATTATAACATAAACGAACTCTTAAATTGCAATATTTTCTAGCATATTCAAATACAATTTTCTTGAGAAAACAATTTACTAGCGCGACAGATTTCCATAAAAATTTTGCGATTCGGATACACATTGTGACGGAGTGGTAAAAATTATAACGGATTACTAAATAAGTAACTAAAACTAATAATAATAGTATATTTAACTATAGTATCTTCGATATATAAACTTTTTTTAAAGAAAACAAAAAATAATTACTATTTTTAATCAACTGAGTTGAAAACTTACGCCTTTTCATAATACTAAATTCTCTTTTCAGTCTTGAACATTATTCTTACCTAGACTTATTTAGATCAGTCTTATTGTTAATCTTAAAAACTAGAAATCAACTTCTACATTTAAAACACATCGATTGGTTCAATGAATTCATACAAAACCCGGTTTCCTCTTTTGATTTGCATTTGAACAATTTTTACCAAGTTTTCAAACATTACGTCTGAAACTTCAGACTCTGCCAACTTGAAAAGTTTTCTGCTTGTTCCAACAGTCCCAAAGAACATGATCTCGACATCTCCTTCTTTATAAAAATCGCTTTTGGCCACGCCTAAATACGTGTATTCTGTTTTTCTTTCGCTGCCTTTCAGCTGCTGACGCTTTGTCATCATTGAGTAGTCATAGCTTTAACAAAAGATACATCCAATTGTAACGAAAACTGAAAACACGATATTTTTCCGTAAAAAACACTATAACGTTGAAACTTCATACAAAAGCTTCCACTCTGTCACATAATTTACCACTCCGTCACGACTGGCGCGACTGAAGTGTAGTGTGATGGAGTTGTAAAATACTAATGAACATGATTCTCACTATTTTATTTATCAACGAAGCAAAATCTCTTGGCTGCCTAAATGAAAGTCAATTTATAAAATACTGAACAAATTAAATGAAATTTGCAACAACAAAGTTACGTGATACAGCAGACGCCGAATTAAAAGACGCACCTCCTGCGACAACTTTCAGGCGACTGACTCAGCCGGCGAAGGCGCGCGGACGTTGAAGGCGGGTTGAGAGATTAGCGGGCCGTGTGCCATGTTATCCACTCAAGGTCAAAAGCAGTATTGCAAGTATAATCCGACAAAAGTATGTGACCTAGGCGACTCCTCAATTCGTCCTTCGATCGGAGACATAAAGTTCTTATTAAGTTAATAGTAATCTTATTAAGTTCTTATTCATGAATCGTACGTTATAATAATACTTATTATTTCGCCCGCTTCGCTCGCCGCCAACAAGTATTTTCTGCTTAATTTAGGCCACCCATTTTCAGGACACCTTCCCCACCAACGCTAGCAAATTACGAAAATCTAACAAGGTACATACAGTTTTCGTAAAAGTTAAGTAAAGTTTATGCATACGGTGCTCGGTGGCGACGCCCCCTTCCCCCTACCAATGAATTTGTGGCTGCAGCTTGCTATAGTTTTCATCTTCAAATAGTTAGTGAACCAGAAAGTGGCCAAGTGGTCCCTCATAACAAAAAGATTGGGAACCACTGGTTTATAGGTCCACACAAACCTTTGAACGAACGAAATCACGCTTCTTCACAAACCACAGAGAATGTCGTGTCTAATTTACTCATCCAGTGCTTCCAACGTCCTAACCTAACGGTATTTCCCCACTAATGGCCAACGGGGATTTCAAAAGCCATCAATTTTATTTTATGAGTTTACTAGAATATAAAGTAGACGGTAAGGAGGATTAAAGGAGTTTTTCATCCCATTTATTCGAAAAGGACGACTTGGTTCGCCTTCAAGTGCACCCAAAGGTGGTGTTTTCTTTATGAAACTTTTAGCGGGCAGTAATGAGTTTTTAATCCTCTATAGTGCGCCAAAATTATCTTTGCCGCGCGCTTTTTGAATTTGGAACATCTTAGTGTTTAGCGCCAAAGAAATCGAACGCAAATATTGTTTGAATAAATAAATACTGTCTGGTACGACGACGGCCCATAGTCGCAGCGCCGGTCGCCGGTATATATTCTACAACAATCTCTATTCATAATAAAACTGTATCAACAAATTTTCATAATTGCAAAATGTCTCAAATGTAAATAAGTTTTAGTTGTTTTATTATTAGAAACTATTTAATTTCAATTTAGTTGTTACTCATGTTTTAAATAATAATATTACCTACAATAAAATATGAGGCGCCTTTTATTTTCTCATAGTGGGTGATGTAGAGTGTATCACTCGGGCGCAAAATATATTTTTGGCTCGGGCGACGTACTTTGAATCCCTCGCTACGTTAAGGATTCAAAAAAGCGCCCTCGCCGTAAAAATATTATTATGCTAATGTTTGATACAAATCCACTATTTAAGCTTCTCTTTGCTTATCCTGGCTTATTTCCACTTCTCTCTCTCTCTCTCTCTCTCCATGGTCTTATGATCATCTGTAGATAAACTTTAACGCATCGATAAATTTTAAAAAAGTACTTACGGAATAAAATGAAAAGATACACTAATATACACTAATAACTAATAGGTCCAATTATTTTATATAATGACAATTAAATACCTACTGAATTATACAATAAGTTGTTAGTAACTTTAATAAGTCATAGCACGGGCGTATAAAAATAATGATGTCCTCCTAGCCGAATTTCGACCACGGCGGCGTCCAGTCTCGTCACATGCATTACACGGAGACTAACAAAAAAGAGTATAAGAATAGGAGTTGGGTTTAATACAGAAGCTTTCTTCAGCTTTCAGAAGATTTAATTAAAAGGTATGAAATACTTTGTGCTAGGTTCTTTTATAATCTCCAAAACGGCTGGACAGATTTTGACGGGACTTCCACTGGCAGGGGGCTACGCGGTAAATTGCCCAACGCTGTCCTCACGGCACTGTTGTAAAGATTTCTCTAAAATTTTCGAATATAAATGTAAGCACTGAAACAAATCACAAAATATAACCAATATCTGATCTACATGATAAAATATTTCGTTTTACAATAATTTGTAGGTACCTATAGCTTTATAATTACAGAAGAAAGCTTCTTTTCCTTAGCCAGGATATATATAAAAAAATCGGATTTTTGATATTTATTATAAAAATCGGATGTTTTCGAACCCTGGATTCAATAAAATAATAATAAAACCCAAACCACTCATTTTTGTAAAGCGCCTTGTGGAAAAATTGGAGCAACTTTAAGATTTTTTTAATGGAATTTCAACCTTATTGATCATAATATTGATATGATATTGGTTTTATTTCGTGATTCGTTTCATTACTTTGAATAGATTCGTTTTAGAGAAATATAAAACGGTGAGGACCGTATTGTGCAATTTACCGCCGAGCTGCCCTAAGTGATGTCAAGGCGGGTAACATAAATAAAATACTAATTAAAAATAAAAAAACCTTTATTTCATTATCAACTAACAGTTTTTAATTATCCTAAATTATTCTTATTTGTTTGAAATATACAGGGTGTTCGGCAGACCGTGTGCTAAAATAGCCGAGAGGCTTTTCAGGTTTAAAAAAACCGCCAAGCACTTCCTCCTACCGCTGTGGCGTCTAGAAATCGCGCTTACAAAAACGCAGCTGTCTGTAAGGAATCGCGCTACAAAAACGCAGCAAATCGCGCGACACAATACGCGCTCCAAAATCGCAGTTGTGGGGTGTCTGCCGAACACCTGTATAACCTACTTGATCATTTTGTGTTAGTGCATTACTATATCTATAAAAAAGGCCCCTCTTCGAATTAAGACCCGAAGCGGGTAACTTCATTACTACTTAATTTTAGAAAAAAGAATTACCTACTAAATGTGCTGCGAAAAAAAAAGACGAAACTGTAGACTCTTACGCGGGTAAATCCGCGGGCCTGCGGCCAGTAGTAATTAATATTGCTCATTGCATTAGGGTGGTGGCGGATTGAAGTTTTTGATCGATTGGCTCCAAATAGCTCGATAGATGGCGTCAATATAAAGCATTTTGGATGAACAGCTAACAAATCGCCAAGTTGAATGAAAACAAACCTGAAATCAAGTTCGTATTCGTATGGACCATGGACGAACCAAATTGAATTGAATAATGTATTTATTCTCTCTTACAAAAGATAATTACAATTTTTTGCTTAGTCTTAATTTGTATCAAGTTATCTTGTTTTGTAAGAGACTGGTGCCCGAGAGAGGTTTATAAAAACCTGTGGTACGGGTCACCAGGGAGGAACAAAATTACTTCTCCTTACAAATAAAAAAAGACGGTTTGAATTTCATAGAGTTGATAGATTCACAAAAAAAAATTCAACCTCGATTTTTTTTATTGCCGTGGTCATTCTATGCCATCTATAGAGCTATATTGGAACCATAGAGTCACAGAAAATTTTAATCGAAAATCCCACGTTATTTTTATATTACAAACAGACCCTTAATGTCTGTTTGTAATATAAAAATAACAGCTTTCTATTACATGAAATAATCATCGATATAATTAGGTATTATGAAAAGTATACACACTACTTATAATTTAGAATTGTATATAATAATCAATCACAAAGAACATTACGATCAAATAATAGAAATAATTTAGAACTAGTACCTATTTACAACTATTGAAACAATTGAGCTAACTGCAAACTGTTGCAATCAATCTACAGGTAACTCATCCATATAATTGTATTTAATGAATTACAAAATTTGTAAGTAAATAAGTAAATAAAAATTTGTAAATAAAAAAGGTCTGCCTGTCTGTTTGTTTAGGTTAATCTCTGAAACGGCGGAACCTTTTTAGACGGGCCTTTAACTGGCAGATAGCAGATATTAAAGCGGTTAACTTATGTTATTTTTCCTTTATAAAATCAGGGTACAGCGCAAAAAAAATGAATACAACGCATGAAATTATGAATTATGGGTGAAGCCAGGGGCTAGTCAAATAATTTGCATTGACTCGTCATACATGAATCCCTAAAACAATTTATAGTACCTTACCTATACACAGATTTGTACGTTAATGTTTATTTAGCATATTTTTATAGTCCGTAAAAGTGGCTTACAGTGTAGGGTACCTACCTACTTAACTATGTAAACAAATCCATTACATTTATGTGTATACAAAACAACTAAACAGTATGCCGAAAATAACTTTTTAGAATCAACACATTTAGGGTTCAGTGTTCAGTCAAGAAACCATTAGGTATAGTTTAGTTATTCGGATACCGAAGTGGGGATACCAATTATTATGAATAAATGTTATTTCGGTATGCCATCGAGTCTTTGGATAGGTATATTTCAACAAGACGATTTTCTTAGATAACCTTCTAACAATTATTTAAACGGATGGAATGGATTCATTAGTGGCAAAAAAACTTTGTATTGCTGTTAGAAACGCTTTAAAAAAAACTAATTTGACTCGGACGGATCCCTACAAAGTGCTTTATTCGACATGCACTTGGCAGTTTTAGGTTTGAAGATTTTTGTATGGATGGGGCCCTAACATTGGCTACCACACTATTTTTATTTACACAATGATTTTTATATATTTGGATAGAGGACACTTATATAATAAAAAATATCATATAACATATTGTCCTAAGGCGTCAGGTATCAGAAGAGATATTCACAGTATAATAAGAAGATATTCACAGATGAAAATAACTACCTACCTGCTCTCACGTTTTTTGTTTCATCATATGTGAATATCTCAAAAACCTTTCGCATTAGGACATTAAGTTATAGGTTACTTTTTATTCGCGTAAGCGGCCACTATACAAACATATAAATTTGAGTGAGCGCCGCTTTGAAAAAAAAAACCAGTGTGTAGCCGATGTTAGGGCCAAAATCTACAAAATATTTGTATCTGATATCGATCTTAACAAGATAACTATCTTATCAAAGATCCTACCTATGTTGGTGACTGACTGGGTAAACAAAAATTAGTCTACCATCGAGGCCAAACAATGTTTTATTAAATAATTCGGCTTTGAATTTTCAAATTAATAAGCACCATTACTCTTATAATATAACTATATCCCACAAGCGTTCATAAAAATATATAATGTAATGTTAGTAAGTTAGGAACATACTTATGTTTAAATTAAAAAAAAAAAGTTCAAAATAAACACGTATAACCTTGTATAAAAATATGCAGATATCCTCACTAGCCTGTTTTATAAAAATTCATTAAAATATAATAAAATGACGTTGTGTAAAGTTTCATAAAATTATAGTCATTAAATATTTTGTGAGTTTAGTAAGTATTCATTGCATTAAAGTAATGTAACATGATTAAACACAATGTTAATATTATACGGCAAACACAACCATTTTCATTCATTTGCATTGTAGTTTTTTTTATATTAAGTATAACAACCTCCTTTGTTCTTATTACATAATAACATTAATAACCATTATTGAGATCGGCGGACACGAACGAACCAACTACGCAAGGGCTCTATTCTGCTAAGACAATCCCTTCACTACGACAATGGTTTCGTCACAGAATGACACATTTTGGTATTTTACCTTATATGAAAGAAACTACAGATGGAGGGAAGCACGTCGAAAGTGTAGAGTTTGAAACCATTCTTTCAATCTCTCCGTGCAAATCTAGATTTTCTTTTGTCTAAGGATTCTGGGTGACAATTCTGTGACGATGCCATTGTCATAATGATGCGATTGGTTGGCAGAATTGGGCCCCAGGGCGAGAGACACGCGGCTTGCTTATACCTACGTATCTGTTACTTCTTAGGCCTAACTTAGTGATTCACAAAAAATCATAACCACGTTTAAATAAAGTGAATTATTAGATGAATACAAAGTCCTTAGATCTCACTATGCGTGATGCTTGTTATAGTGTAAAATTTTCAGTGATGTCATTGTCACAAGCAAATAATAGTTATGGAGATTAATTAATTTTACGAAATAATTGCGTCACGTCAAAGCTGTGTCTTATATTCTAACTACATTAATTCAAGCATTAGGTACTTACAAAGTTACTGTACATAAGTCTACAGCTACTCTTTGGACCCAGTGCCGTTCGTTGAATTAGATCTTTGAGTCCCTGTAATCTGTAGCCTTCTTGTCTAATCATAGTGACCGAGAAGCCCAAGCTTCATTTCTCATTTATAAACGTGTGAAGTACTGAGCCTCTTACAAGTCGATATTATTGTTTTGGTTTTAGAGTCCTAGATATTTTTTGTAACAAAATAACTATTGGTGCAACGCGTTGTTGAAGTTCTTGTTTCAAGTCAAGATACAATGTTTGTGAACTAAAAAATCTTGAATTCTCTTGTTGGCGTCGAGTTTGTAAATATTTTTAGGTTCAGTATTACAGGCAATGTTTACAATCTTGAGTTTGACCGGATTATACCTTGTTTTCTGTTATTTTCATCCGTTTTTGGTAGTTTTTATGCACAGTCTTTATTTACAAAAAATATCTTCTAGGACCGAGTATAGGTACCTATAAGTTAGACAAAAAGGGTGCAGAGTGGGCAACTGAGCTCAAAACCGAACACGCTCAATTTGAATTGAGGTGTAGTACTATTCTGAATCAGAGCTAGTACTGGACGGCGTGTAGCTGTAGTACTCCTGCTGCTAGGCGGTGTTTATCTGCTCCACGTTCAGGTGCGTGATGAAGCGCAGGCGCATCTGCAGCGACGGGCGGAGCTTCCGGATCACCGTCTCCACTTCGGTCTTCATTGTGTCACCGACGAACATGTATTTTATATGGTAACTGGTTTGTGTTTAGGAGATTATTATTTTCCTATTAATTCCTTAATTAAATATGTAATGTAATTAGAGCTTGTTTTATGGGTACTGGATAACTGAAGTAGGTACTTTATACATTACTAGCTGCATTCTTACTACCCGTTGTCCTATTACCCGTTTTCCCATAGGAATGAAGCATTTGGCGACCTCAGTGGCGCAGCGGGCGAGAGTCCGCCTCCGACGCAGGAGGTTGCGGGTTCGATTCCCGCCTCGGAACAAATTTGTGTACGATCTGCAGAAATTTGTTCCGTTGGTCTGGGTGTCTTCTATGTATAATAAAAAAAAATATCTATCTATATGTATATAATGTATTAAATATATCAGTTATCTAGTACCCATAACACAAGCTTTGAGTAGCTTACTTTGAGGCTAGATGGTGCTGTGTGGATTGTCCAGCATTATTATTATTATTATTTTCACGCGGTATCAGGAATAATGTGGGCTTCTAATGGTAAAAGAATTTTTCAAATTGGTCCAGTAATTTCGGAGCCTATTCAATACAAACAAATAAACAATCAAATCTTTCCTCTTTATAATATTAGTATAGATTAAACATTATAATATTGTTTTGTAGGTTATATGTAGGTATTATAGTATGTAGTGTAAGTATTAATTTATTTTTTTTTCGAGCGTAACCGTCTATTTGGTTCCTACATGTCCAGTCCATCCCAAGGTTGCCTGGAAGAGATCGGTTATAGCGATAAGGCCGCCTTTGTACTTCGTCTACTCTTAGCATTTATTTTTGTCTTGTTATCTGTCTTTGTGTGGTACAATAATATCTACCTACATTTATAGATACTTAGATATTTTTATTGAAAACACCCAGAACACCCGGAACATATATCTGCCGATCGTTCATACATTTTTCCAGAGGCGAGTATCGAAACCGCAACCTCCTGCGTCGCGGTCGGACTTTCGCCCGCTGCGCCACCGAGGTCGTCAGAAACATATAAAATCAAAATCATAATCATCCTTCGTATGGTGGATAGTTTATCCAACCAAAATTAATATATTAAATGTTTGTAACATCTAAAAATCACATGCTTGGTGTCGAGTTCCAAACCGTCAACGAATATAAATTGTGCATTTTTTTAAAGTCAATTTTCGGTTAAGTGTTTGTAAATACATTTTATCCCGAATTTGGCTGGAGTATAGCAATGTCAGTAAAACCAGGCCCATATCTTCTATAATATAAAAATGAGTCGCTGAATTTGTTGCTAAGCGCAAAACTCGAGAACGGTTGGACCGATTTCGCTAATTCTTTTTTTAAAATATTCCTTGAAATACGAGGCTGGTTCTTACGGAGAGAAAAATTCTAAAAAAAAAAAAAAAAAATTAAAGAACCGACTGTTAGGCGATACGAAGTTCGCCGGGTCAGCTAGTTCTTAATAAATAAATAATAATGCTGGACAATCCACACAGTGTCATCTAGCCCCAAGCTAAACAGACCTTGTGTTATGGGCACTAGACGACTGATATAAATGTGGTTATATCACACAAGCTCTGCTAAGCTTGGGGCTAGATGATGCTGTGTGAATTGTCCAGCATTATTTTTTTTTTTGTTTAATTTGTGCAGTTCATTTATAAAAGGATACAGCAAATCGCATATCGTGTCAATGTACGACAAATGCGTGTGCGTCTTGTCAATATGCGCAAGCAGTTCATACAGCATGATGGTGATGTCCATGACGGCCCTGGTGAGGTCAGAGTTGAACCGCTGCAAGAACGGGCCTACCAGGTGGCAGAGGTATATCAGCTGGCACTCCGAGTGGATCTCTTGCGAAAGATTATCTTTCATGAACCTAAAATAAACAGTTATAATTAAAATATACATTATATTACCAGCTTAAATAAGTTAACTTTAAGAATGCTTTATGTATACGCTGTGGGCGTTCCTTTTTAATAAATAAATATGTCATATCACGTTATTAAAGCATACCAAAACACACAATATTACTTATCAGCACCCTTACGACTCAAACTAGAGCCGCCACATATTTTATCTTATTATTACGTTCAACAAAGGATATTTAAAAAATTACGTTGGCCAGTTTGTGATACCTATCTTAAGTTTTTTTTAATGTCTCTGTAATAGTTTTATTTTGTATAGTCTAGGCAGAGATTCGAAGTTCTCCTTGGTGATCACCTGATCACCAAGCTCTATTCTTATTTCTGCCTAAACCGTACAAAATAAAACTATTACAGAGGCATTAAAAAAGCTTATAATAGGTATCACAAACTGCCCACCTTCCCTTTATTGTGCCATAGGACCTTGCTTCTTGACTTGATCTCTCGACTTGATTCTAGGTCTACCCTATGTAGGTAGGTGTAGGTTTTGTGTAAATGTGATTCCCTTGGGAATTTCAAAATATTCGGACATAAACAGCTGTAACTTTTCATTGCGTTGACCAAGAAGTTTTATTTATATCGAGGCTTCAAGAGGTTACGGACTAGAGTATTTGATGTTAATTTCAATTCGATACCTCCACGCGTTCCGCGACAAAATGGGGTTGAGAGACGGACCGACAGACGGATCACAAAGTGATCCTATAAAGGTTCCTTTTTTACAGAGGTACAGAACCCTAAAAACAGTAAATTTTAAAAATATATATTCAAATATGCTTTTACCTTATTTCTAATACGATCCAAAATCAAATTCAAGTTATGTTTATTTCTTAAGGCTTACAAAACAAGCACAATACAGACGGACAGCGGATGCTTGATAAAAGAGCCCCGTTGGCACCCTTTAGGTACGGAACCCTAAAAAGCCAATAAGGAAACTACTGGCACTTCTTTACTCAAACATTTGTACAGATCCGGTACTCGATACAGATAAAAAATGTCAAAAATACTTACACTGGTACTTGCATGATCTGTCCAGCGCCCGCGTGGTACCATATCGCATGCGCCAAAGCCAACGTCAAACTGTATTTGTTCTCCAACATCAGTTCATTGGTCGTCCTCAAACTGAACAGCTGGAACGGCGTGTGCGAATGCGTCCATGACGTCAGCTCAACGTCAGAAATCACCTCGGTGATACGATCGTGTAGCACCGTCCAATACGGATCCGGCAGCGCAGCGATAATCAACCCTATGGCGTTTATCCACAGTTGAATATTCGTCGGCGGGATCACCGTGAATCCTTTGGTTATGACGTCTAGAAGGCAGTTGCCTACTGTGTCCGGAGGCAGGGGTAGTGCCATCAGTTCGACGCAGGTGACGTAGAGGGCATGGGCGGACGGGTTCGGATATTCGTTGAAACGCCAGTCCGTGTTGGGGAAGTGAGTTGTGTTGCCGGTCATTGCTGGGTTATTGCTGAGGAAAGTATTGCAGTTGTTGCAGTATTATACTTACTCTAAAAATTTAAGGATCTGAAGAACGCGTAAATGGTCGTAACTTCCATTCCATGATTACAAGAAATGCAAATAAATTATTTTATTATACTTATTATTTTATTAATTTATTATAGGTACTTATTCATCGTAATAGCTCTAGGCGCACTTGGATGCGTCAATTTACTTTAATGTCTTTATAAAAAGTACTTAAATATGATTTATATTCGACGGAATGCATTCTCATTTTTAATCATAATTTAAATAAATAATGCTGGGCAATCCACTACTATATGGTACTAGATGACTGATATACTTAATACAATGCATTACATGGATAGTTTTTTTTTAAATAGAAAATACCCAGAACACCCGGATAAAATATTTGTAGATCGTACAAACATTTGTCCCAATGCGGGAATGGAACTAAAATAAATCGGTCTTACGTTTAGATAGGGGTCAATAGGATCAAAATCTTCAAAATATCTGCTTTAAACTAGCCGCCGTTTGCGACACTCGCGGGCATAAAATATGAAAAGGATACTGTCAACCATTCTGTTAACAAGCGTCAGGTAGTAATTGAGATCCGGTGTCCAAGTAGTGGTGTCAGTATCAGCTTTGTTCAGGTATGTTTGGAAGGGCTCTGTTATGGCCCATCCTGATGGCCGCACGTCCTTCAGCGAGCCAAGAACTGCGTTGACGAGCTTGCGCTTTAGCAACGGTTTGTCGCGCAGCTTAGCTTCGTAGTAGTGTAGTGTGTTGTAGAGGAATGTCAGGGGGCGGTCTGAAATCACAACAGAATTGAATAGATAGAGAATAAAATTGGTTTTCTTTGTATACAGCACAGTATACAGTGTATCTTTGTATACAGTGTGGGTGGACAGACCAGTGTCTACCCAGCACAACTCTGAGTCGATGCCATATTTGTCTCAGATTCTGCTGCGCACACAAGAAAGATTTCAATTTTAATTTATTCAATTCTATAGGCATACATAATATTGCACTTAGAATAGTCATATAACAATAATAAATGTTATAAACACCTTAAATTAATTTATATTTTTCCAAGCATCTTTATCTGAAAGGAAGTCTTTTACAGAGTAGTATGCTTTTTCTTGTAGTGTCTTTTTAATGTTTTTGAAGATTCTTTCGTTCAGTTTAGTTACATTCTCAGGTAAAGTATTATAAAATTTAACACAATTCACAACAAACGATTTGTTAACCTTCGCCAGAAAATTTACATAGACTTATTTAATACCAATTTTTCGTTTTTTGTTGTACTTTTTAACAAATAAAAATATTTTCTTTCTTTCTCAGTAATTCGTCCATGATAAATGACATGACATGCTACATGGACGGACATCCTGGTCAAGGTTTTGTTTAAATAAAGATTTTTTTTGTATACATTGCGTAGTACTAGATTTCAAATATTTTACGCATTTTGTCTATTCTACCCTAATAAGGCCTTGTCAAGGCTGTCCATGCTAAGAACTGGCTTTTAGCGTGCGGGGATACCGAGTCAGATTCCGTGTCAATGACTCGGTAGTGGAGTCTGAATAACCCTGCAGGATGACGAAGAAAAAGAGTACAATGGGCAGATTTACTATGATCACCACGGTCAGTGTACTCAGGCGGATGGTGCTGCGCATCCCATGAAGTAATTATTTAGTCACCTCTTCCGACATCCACGGGAGAATAGGGAATGAGTCCATATACATTTCCGTAACCCCCACGGCTATTATTCCAGTGATAGTTCGTAGTATAGTTGTTTATTTCCGTGGCGGTCCCCGCGTAAGAATTGATTCCTCCCCAGCCCGTGGCTGTCGTAAGAGCCGACTTAGGCAACCCACCTGCCAGGTATTATGATTATGGCATAACCGTTTGGGGATGGATGTTTAATGGACGTATGTGAGCTGGTGAGTAGAAGCTGTTTATTAGGACTCACCATGGAATTTGTAAAGGTATCCCAAGTGATCCAACAGCTGTTCCAGGTTCTTGCTGACCTGAGGTATTTCCAGATACCGGTGTACCACGATGTCCAGCACAGGAATGAATCTGAGGCACACATTGCTGAGGTAGACGGGAATTGGACCGCCGTACGCGTTATTCGGCTCTTCGGGTGCAAATTTCTCAGGGTACTTTCTATGGAAAGCTAGATGCTTGTCGTACCTGGAAAAACATTACTGTGTTAATTATTATTTTTAAAAGCCTGAACCTAATGAGAGACATGACGTCCTGTCGTATACAGCATCTGTCTGCGCAGTCCTTAGTAGCTTATCATCCCAACAGGCTGAAGGGCGTCCCACACTATGTTTGACAGATTCATTATGAATGTAAGCGGGTTAACTACGAACCTAGTTTATGTTGGAAGATCACCAACGTTTCATCCCTTAACGAGGGACTGTTGTATGTTTGACAGGTGTGGTCTCCGCTCAAGAGCACGTTTAAGCCAGTGATTGTCGGCTCTTTGGGATATATGGCCGGCCCATTGCCACTTCAGCATCAATGAAACGTTGTAGCTTTTCACCAAGAAACAACAACAAACCTTAATTTTAAAACGAATTCGTGAAACCACATAACGTATTATAGTAAAATAGGTAGGTACCAGTTGCTTTGTTTCCAGTGTTCCGGCGAGTTTTCCTTAACGAAGTCCTGCGCTCGGTTCCTCAGCTCAGATCCCTTCAGCAGCAGCAGTTGAATGATGTACAGGCACACTTGGCTCTCATTGCCGTCGGGGTTCGGTCGTAGAACCTGGGGTAACAATTCACGTCACTAATTATCTATATTCATCCTTAGCTCCTATACATATACATAGTCCTGCTAATATTCTACTAACCCTACTGATATTATAAAGGCGAAAGTTTGTGAAATGTGATTTTTTGTTACCTAGGATCTCCAAAACTCTCCGATTTTTTTTTTTTTTTTTTTTAAATCTTCCGAAATTTGGCGTACATTTAGAACATAGCCTAACTTAGATAATAGGATACTTGTTATACCGAAAATACGCGTGCGAAGCTGCGGGCAGAAGCTAGTAGTACTATAAATTTAAAACGATATTTTTCCGGTTTATTGTGATTAGTGATTACCGATAAGTTCTTTGGCTAGCAGATAAGTATTTTGCGACCGTTGTAAGCAATGGCTTAAGTTTTTTTTAACAGGGGTTAATAGCAAATGTCCCACCCATGTTAAAACAATCTTCGAGTCCATTGCCGTTTTGGGGTCTATTGACATAATAATCCTTTTATTTATTACTAAAATCAACATAATTTCAAAACTCTTAAACGACAATTGATTCAAGGATTGTTTTAGCAAGGGCAAAAGCAAAGCCAGCAAATGACTTACAATGTGCGCTAAATTTATTTTCTGTACCACCTTAATGAAATTTGGCAAGGATATATATGGTAGCGATAAGGCCGCCGATTGTGCCACACTGTATATTATAGTTAGTATTAAGTTCTTATTTAATTATTTTATGTATTGATGGTGCAATAAAGTAATAATCTATCTATGGTATCTCGGAGAACGACATGGACAATGGTGTCAACTCAGATGTCGCCAAAACTAAACTTAACTAATAATTTGACAGCACTAAAAATGATGCCATCCTTTTCATTTCGATCGTTATGAAAGGGACCGCTACATTTTTAGAGCTGTCAGATTAGTATAGTTTAGTTTTGGCGACATCTGAATTGACACCAATGTGTCTCAAAAAAAACCTTTAGGTAAAGACATAGAAGTTAACAAGGATGTGGTGACATCTATAATTAAAAGTTGTCGCTCAAACTTTCAATTAGTTCAGTTTAATTTTACCGCCCTTGTCCCTTAGATTGGACAAATCAGTTTTTCAACGGTTTTTCGTATGTTAATTTCATAACTATACCGCCATTTTCCTGCTCTATCGTGATTGGCTGATATTGTTACGATATATTCAGTGCTACCAACAAGTTCATACACAAAAATTACTCAGTCGAGAGCCTCGCAAAGTTGAATATGGCGACCTCGCGGAATCCAAGTAAGTTTAATCCATAAACATAAGATTTTTTTTATTTTTTATTGTGTTTCACATTATTCTCAAAGCATAATTAGTATTCTAAAATAGTTTATCGTTATTTGTGAAAATTATCATATGTAGGTATTTGGAATTATTTTGATTTGACTCGATTTGTCTATTAAGATTCACATTGGTTGTTTGTTAGTTAAATAACTAAGTTCTATTTGTGTCATCTAGTTGACATTGAGCTCTTATTTATTTCACAGGATTGCGGAACGCTAATATTATCGAGCACTTTTATGACTCAGACGTCGGGGATTTCATACCCAGCGACGATGACTACAGAGACTTAAGAGTACACTTCCTATTTCGATAATCCTAAGTCCGAAAGCACTTCTGAATCTGAGCCTTAAGGGTCCGGCGACGGATGAATTTCCCATACAAACGTAGTACCAAAATGATTTGTTATTTGAGAATATTTTCAGCATGGCTTGCTATTATTTGTATTAGAATAGTATTTATTTAGGTTCCTGCCACAAGTTTTTTTCAAAATACTTATCTACACAAATACTAAGAAAACATTCATTCTTTAATGTAAAAATGCGGTTCGGTTTAATTTCATTTCAGAAAGGTATTTCGAAAAAAAATTGTGGCAGGAACCTAGATTAATACTATTTTAATACTAATAATAGCAGACCATGGTAAAAATATGTTCAAATTACAAATCATTTTGGTATTACGTTTGTATAGGAAGTTCATCCGTCGCCGGACCCTTAAGCAGCAGGAACGCAAGTCAATCGTGGTCGAGGCGTATCAGGATGACGTGGACATCGTAGTGTTCGCGGTGTCCACGGTCACACACCTGCCATTAAAGCTTATTTTGCATGTACCACATGCGATGTTCGTTTGTGTCTGATAAACTGCGAAAACATTTTGCAGAATTTCATAGAGAACATGATGAATAGGTCTGTTCACTATAAAATTTGTCAAAACAGTTTCGTATTTTGCTCATACATAAACATAAACTTGCAGTTTTTAAATCTGTTTGTCAATCAAAATTTTTACTCTTTTCATTTCTTTTAGATAAACAGCTCGATGTTCTTGAAATTTGACAACTTATACAGTAGGACTTTATGCAACTAACGTCCAATGTCCCTTAAAATGAACCGAAGATATTCCACTTTTGAAAGTGCAGAAAGACCCTTTAATTCTGTAATTCTTACACAATTAATACATAGTATGATCTTATATAATAGGATATGTACAGGCGTCTGTATCGCTCGCCTATACAGGCATCTGTACTTAACACTGAATTTATTCGAATTTCGGGTTAATCTTAAATTTCGAATTTAATATATAAATAGTACCCCCAAAAATAATAAAAAGTTTAGAAACTGAGAACTATCTCTAAACAAAAATGTTTTCAAAAAAAAGTTTTCATCATTTTGTCCAATGAATTGGACTTGGGCGGTAATTAAGACGTCCAATAAGTTGACTTGGGCCGTAGGAGGATAAAAAATTTCATAAAATTTTATATCAAGACACTCACTAACATAATATGATAATTGAGAATAATTTATTATAAATAATTTATTCACATGATACGGACTCAAATTGTTTTTTTTTTGTGGATGAATTAACATTTAGTTTCCTTTATACTTTCGGAAAAAGGAGTGTACACTTACCAAGCAAAGTACAAGTTTATCAATGGTCACAATGTTGTACTTCCAGATGATATCGTTGATGGCATCGACGCACTTGTTTATGTGCGGCCCGCCGGCCGGGTTGGTCACCTCTAGGACTAGATAGTCGCAGAACTTACGCAGGTGGGCTGATAGTGCTCTTGCACCTATGCGCTCTAGTATCCTGGAAAAATTCCCATGAGAATGTATAATGTCGGAGTCAGACATAGAAAAAGTAGCGAGAAATATAGAGTTGTGTTTCGATTTTAACAAACGACACGACACACTGTCAATAACGCCATCTATACGAAGTCTCTTGGGCAAGATCGAGAGAGACTTTCAATGAATGAATGTCAATCGTGCGACAATTCTGTTCACTAACGATTGTGATCAATGATCATGCAATAGCTAATTAATTGTATTGATTTGGCTTACTGGTTTGGTTATTCTTCCCGTCATTTAGCTACATAAGCTTCTAGGCAGTAAGAAGTTGAATACTCACTTGAAAGCAATAGGGTTGATCCTATTCGTGTCGAAGATCATCTTCCAGAGAAGACAGAGAAACAGGGGCGTGCCCGGAACAGAGAAGTGAGATATAATGTCGTTGTCATTCGCCATCGACGTCCATTTGCGGTACTCTTCGTCCACGGACTTCTTTAGGACTTGTTTATTCTCTTGGGAGATGGTGTTCTGGGAAAAGATGTAGGTATATGTTTAAAAGGTAGGTAAATAATTATAGTAAAAATAAAATAGTAACAAGACACTTCAAAGCAGTTGGGTTTCAAATCCTGTAAAAGCTAATAATGTAAAGCTGAAAGTTTGTGAAAATGTGGAGGTGTTAGTCCCAGACAACTTGGTACTGAACGGATCGAGCTGGCATTTTGCATAGGTTCTAACTTGTTTCATACATGTAGATGTAGACTTGTAATAGTATGTACAATACTTTTTTCCTCGAAACGAACGTGTGTAATGCCGCGAGCAGTAAGTAAGCGAGTAGTAAGGTAATAATGAAGTCTCTACTCAGCAAATGCCAAAATCAACATGCTTGGCAGGCCGATTGTTGATCGCAGTGGAGGTGTTAAAAGGAAATAGAACGAAGGTGCTACTCTTCCGGTGGGCTCTTTTAGTGGATTGTACGACATCCACGAACAGACTTTGAGATCTATAATGCAGTACCTGTGAGAAGAACTCGACGAGCACAGGCGGGAAACACTGCAATGTGTGCTGCGACCACATGTGAGGTGTGTTTGTCATTATAGTGCTAAGCAGTTCCTTTACTGCGGCGCCGTCGCTCGCTGCAATCAAACAGGATCATTTATTTAATAACAAGACTTACTTAAATAGATATGTACTTTCTTAAAAAAAATATTTTACTATCATCTAGAACCAGAGTACTTGTCAAGACATATAAAACAAGCCGAAACTTGATGAAATTTTTGACTGACGTTTTAATACAGAGTTCATATGACACCACTATGTCGCTTATAAGGGGAGGCCTAGTTTCACCAGAGCATCATCACATCTACAGCCTATATACAAGATATGCTGTAGATGTGATGTGTGTGATTGCCACATCACATCATCGTGATTCAATCATCATAAATCACTCCCTCGGCTCTAGGCTCTGCCTAAATCCTCTTATCGGCACTATCGGAATACTGAACTAAATTAGGAAGCTATTGCCAAAAAGTAAAAATAGTAAATTATGCAATTAGTCAATAAAGGACGGATTTAAAGCGAGGGCCATTTTTTTTTTTTAAAGATATATCACCATAAAGTTAAATATTCTAACGACTGAATCACGACCGTATGATTCAGTCGTTAGAATCTATGACGTTCTCCTTATTCATCTTTAAAAAAAATAAGAGGTTTTAGGCAGAGCCTCGTCTCTGACGGTACTTGGTAATTAATATCTCTAGAAGAGTAGGTAATATTGTTTTGTTCTGTGCGGACTCACCTGCTCCGGTCATATAGATGCCTCGTGCTAGAGTGAGAACCAGCACTCGGTTGAGCTCCTCGCTCTCGGAGGAAACCAGCGACTTGGGCTCCGAGACCACGCGAGACATTTGTAGCTGGACTCCCGAGCTGCCCAGACTTGTTATGAGCCGCAGCGCTGTGCTTTCGAAACTGAAATATTTAAGCCTAAATAGTTATTTACATGTTTTAAAGAGAAACCAGAATGGTATGAAAGGTAACACAGGGTTCCTTGCCAACTGAAATACATGACAATTAAAATCTTTACTCAGGCGACTGACATCGTGCAGCTCAGACCTTTACAGCCCGAAGGGTCCAGGCATATTGAACCCTGAACCAACAAATTGAGCATTGTGGAGAACCAGAAAACTAGGCAAACATTTTTTTTACGATTCAAGTAATTATCTTACAATGTGCGTTGCTACTAACTGATAGAAACGTGTTTTCTTAACCCGAAACACACACAAAAGAAGGGGCATAGTTTTTAAAGCATTTTAGCTTTTCGGTTCAGAACGAAATCCTTATGGTCTCGCATTGTCCGTCGGTTTTTCCCACTTTAATATCTCAGCAACTACCAAAGCTATCGGCCTCGATAGCTTTGGTAGTTGCTGAGATATGCGCCTGCGGCCGACTGATGGAAGGCGAGAGCCACGGAATGGCTGGCCCGCGCGCAATTTCATCGGTCTTTATTTATTAGTGTTCGACTGAATGTTTGATTTGGGTTTCGACCAGGTTCAGCCAAAAACGGGGTTTGGCCGCAGTTTCGGTTTCGGCCAAAAAAGGGTCAAACCTCAGCGTCGAACCATTATCATTTCCACATATGGATAGTAGTTTGAAATCTTAAATCTGCTCTATCGCTGTAATATTTAGTACATTACGTCCGAGGTCAGAAATGGCTGGGTTACTGGTCGCAATGATGAAGCGCAGCGTAGCGTAGGCCCAGGCCATCACAGCGCGGTCAGCATTGCAGCCCTTTGCGGACAAGCTGAAAGCCTAGACCGAAGGTCGAGGTCTTTATAGCGCGGACATCAAGGTCTGCAATTTTGACCAAGCTTGAAGGACGAGACCGTGGTAAGCTTAGCTTGAGGTCAGCGCGGCCAGCAGTGCATTGCGGACCAAGGACAATCCACACAGCATCATCTAGCCCATTAAAAGGTAACTCTTACCACAACTGGAGCTGTGTCTGATTGGCTTGCGGGTACGCAGCGAGCGAGTGAATGTTGGATAGCAACGTCACCCTGTAGTGCGGCTGGATGTGGTGTATACGGTAAGAGAACATATCCAGCAGATTGTGCAGGATGCCCCAAGCGTGAGATTTGAACACATTGGGTAGCAGTTGATCTGAAATCATACTATAGATATATATATATATATATAGATAGATAGTCATCACATAACACTAATATATATAAGTATGTCGAAATACTCGTTCATTTGATGGTGGTATCAAATTAAATCATGAAAGGTACATTATCTAATTTATTAGACTTGGCTGGAATAAGTACAAAATATAGGTACTCTACTCACTAATAAATCCCTTGATCCCCAACGACTCGATCTCAGTATACACCAGTAACCGGCTGTAAGTTTCAACCAAAGCCGGCGCCATCACACTACTGCCAGGTATGTTCGTCTTGTTTTGCGCCAGTTTCGCCACATGTGTCACAATTGAATGTATCAGAGACATCTTGCAATGTAAAGTCAGACTGTCAAGTATACACATTGATAAAGGAGCTGTTGGTAGTGGTGTTCCGGGGTTCCCATTGGATAAGGCTTTCTGGCTTCCGAATAGAGTCTCGATAATTATTCCCATAGGGCGTGCGTAAAACTCTTGGTTTGTTGAATACGCATTGCAGAGTAATGCGATGCGGTAATCGGAGCCCATTAAGGTTGGTGTATTGCTAGCAGTCACGAGATGCTGCAAAAACCTGAAACAATGCGTTACTGTGAATTTACAGGCCGTTGGCTTTGGTTTGACAGTTACCTATTTTGGAGTGTAAATGACAAATATACTTACTCATACTGAACTTTTAAATTCTGAGGCATAGTCATTGTCTTGTGTTCCGACTCTGCTTTTTTCAGCAGATGCATCCAAATACAAACCACAGCCATTTGGTGAGTGCAATGTGGTTTAGTACAGTCCGGTACAGGTAAAGGTTCTTTCTCAGGGTACAGGAGCTCATGCAGCTTGATGATTGGCAGAAAGTTTGATAGTGGATTCCTCTGAATACTGCCAGATATAAATTGCAGAAGCACCCACATCAAATGATCTCTTCCTTTCTTCATGTCATGCCCGATGAGTTTGTTGTGTAGTCCCATCACAATATTGGGGAAAGAAGCAAACCCAATAAGGATTAAATATATCACTTGCGATGATAAGTGCAGCCAGCACCAATGTGTTGAAGACATTTCGTCCTCCTCAGCCTCCTGCTCACTTCTTTCCATTGGCAATATCATAAGTTCTACTAATTGGTCTTCTAAAGCAATACATCTCTGTTTGTGTTGCTTTTGCAGACCCAGCATTGAGCACATCATGTCTCTTGAGTATGGCTGCTGTAAAACATGTCGCAACAGGGATATTTGCGGTTTCAGAAGATCCTCGTCATAGGGCAAGTTTCCTTTGAGGGAGAATTTGAGAGTGGAAGGATCTAGTCTCCAAGGATTGATCAGATGATCCGCATAGCCAGAAAATTCTACAACTGGCAGCATTTGTGAATGACCAATTATTGTAACCATTTGAGCACATGGTTTGAAACTTTCAACAAATCCTGTTAAAAGTTTTGCTAGTTGCTAGAAAACAAACAAAACTAGTTAGATTCAATTCTATAATTATACTCCGTCTACGCCATAATTTTCTTTGACTGAATCAAAGAGCGCAATATTTCATAGAGTATGTTTCTTTTTAAAAATATTGATGGGAATCTGTCTACTTCAAAAATATCAGACCTAACGAAAGCTTCGATATTTAACGAGCTAAGAGATTATGTATTTATGAAATATTGCATTCTTTCATTCAGTAAAGAAAATAATCGCGTGCATGGAGTATAGCTTAAATAAACTTAAGATATGCATTGGCTTTCCTCTGAGCTTTCACAACAATAATAATTTACTATAGGCTCTAGTTTAGTTTCTAAAATAAATCTGACTTACCCAATGAGGCCAGTGGTTGTTCTCTGGATAATCTTTTTGTATTTCCGTGACAATAAAATATGCTGGCAATAAAGATGCGTTTCGGTCAAATATATATTCTATAACACTATATAAAGCCTTCAGTTGGGGCATTGTACTTGAATTCAATTTTACAGGCAGGGTGTGTGCTTTTTCTCTGCATCCCTGTAAAACCAAAAAACTTAAGCATTGATGTTTATATGATAACTTGCTCACATAGTAACTAAGCTTAAGCCACTCAGGGATAATGCAGATTTCTAGTACTACAAGTGCTGCAAAACGAACACTACATAAACCATCTTTTGTGGATATAGAGGCATGGATGATAAAGCATTACTGATTAGTGAAACAATTTTCAAAATCGACAAGTAGTTTTAGTGGTTACCTCAAACACAAACTTTCGAAAAAATACTTAATTCCATGTGTATACAAATTTTATGTTTACATGCAATGAGACTGGAAGCAGAAAAATATAAATAACTTACTTTCATGACCTCCCTGACTCCTTTATAATCAACTCCACCAATGACTCTTCTTATCAAATTGAAACATTCAATCCAAAAGTCTGCATTTTGGAATATGAGCTTCTCATTTGTCAAGATACATTCACAGAGCAACCTAAAAATTATGTCCAAATCAGCTTCTTATTACAGTTAGCAAAACATTGTTTTTCAGGGTTTAAATTTTAACAACTAAAACACCAGACAAGAATGACATGACAGAATAAGACTACCCAAGTAACATTCTACTCTTTCCAATTTCCATTACGTACCATAAATACACAACATAACCTTTTTTAACTTAGCGATGCATAGGCCACCATCTCACTTATGGAAGCGAAGATGAGGCTGAGGATAGAGAAACCTGTCAAAGAAGGAACTTGTACCATGCTTCACTTACCGTGCTTGCAATATATTGCAGTTTATCAAATTTTCTAATAGCATCAAAAGCTGTCTCATTTTATATCTGTTTGTCAGAACTGCCGTCAGAGTCAGATACTGCCGCATTGCAGATTCCTGCATCTCAGGACCCAGAGTAGACATGATGCTGTGTAGCTTTTTTTGATATTTTGACAGCCTGTTGTTTTCCTCTTCATTTTTGTACACTAGGAAACAACTGAATGCTTCTTCCACAGCCTCCACTCTCTGGGGATGTAAAATATTGGATTTGTAGCTGTAGCTTCAAAATCTCAAATGAAAATGTACTGGGACAGTCAAATTCAAGAAGCCAGTTTTACTGCATTTTTATTTAAAAAGTTTATTATAAGCCTTTTAAAGTATATTTAAATATTTGCATTGCCCAATCTGCAATCCCGAATCACATGCCCAGCATGGGAATTATGGGCACTACATATGATGAAAGCCAATAAGGCTCTTAGAAGGGGGAGGCCTGAGTCGATTAGTAGACCTGTATAGGCTGTATATGAAATGTTTGGAGTTGAGGTTTATAAAAGAACTAGAACTGATCATGGTTATAAATAATTTTATGCGGTTCCTTAAGGCAAGTTGACTCGGGCATACTCAATGAGAAATAGGAATTAACTTACCAAAATCTCATGTACTATGTTTGCTACTTGTGTGTCTCCCATAATGGCCGTTGATCCTACAACAAACGTAAAATGACTTTTCCGGTACAAATTATCAATGATACAAAATATATCTGATGGTAACTCACCTTCAAAAGGAAGCATCTTGTTCAGAAAAGGATTCCCTTATCTGTGCTATCTTTTAGTAATTATATAAATAAATATGGCCATGAATCCGCTATTTAATTTCATTCACTATGTGGTGTATCCTAATAAATTCATAAGGCATAAGCAAGGGGAACATTAAGATTGGAGAATATATACAAATAATTTTGCTAGCGATGGCTATAACGTACTGATTTTGCTAAGGTAAGACAAAGTGTAAAATAATTCTTATAATTATAACTGACTTAGAACTCTTGGAAAAAAGCAAGCGAGCTACAAATACGAAGCGTAGGTACACAAGGAACCCATGAAAAACCACACAAAATAGAATCGTCTGCAAATCGGCAAGTTCTATTATACAGGCAACAACGAAAGCCAAACGAAGCAAGCAGCTATTTACCCGCACAATCTCGTGCATTGACAGCTCAGTGAGATAATAATAGGAACTGATAGTTAACGATCGTTCTTGGCCACCATACGGTACTAAGCCACTGTCTCATTAAATCGGAAATAATTGGCGAAAGCGTTCACAACCAGTATGTTTAATTGTATTAGAAAATACTTTATTATTTTGTATTTTACTTTATTATATGATTAAAACATACAAATCAGAATTTTGATATTTTAAATTTTTTTATTATTATAATTATAAATTTTCCATACAACATAAGGACCAAAATTGTAATTGATTGTCAACAGCATGAGGGAAAAGATAAGTTCGCTGTTTCATTTGTATTAATAAATTTTCATATAAATGTTTACTACTTGAAAATATTATTAATTAAAATGAACATCCAGAAATCCCGATCTAGATAAAATTAGAGACATGTGACGCGATAACAGCAGGAAAAGATGAGCGGTCACACTATATTTACGTGCCTTTGACCTCGAAGTTGAGAGGTCATTTTCAACTTATAAATGGATCCATAACATAAAATTAAATCGCTTTAAAATTATAACATAGAAAAAAATTTGATTGTGTATTTAAACTTAAATGACTCTTCCTTGTGACGCAGAGAACTTCGGTTCTGACACTGAACTTGACGAATAGAATCAAGATAATTAAAGGAAAATCTGTATTTCATATGGTATTTTTTACGACAAATAAAGATTTTCTAAATTCTACTTCATTGGTTAATTTATCAATACTATTTGAGTTAAAATCGCATCCCTCGACGTCAGTAAAATAAATATATACAAAAAGTCTAGTTTGAGTTACAATCATCACCTCTCAACGTTAAAAAGTAGAGTGTTGGAATCTATTTGCAATATTTGCTTATGTAAACATAAAGTGTTCGCTTTGTAATTTAAGTTATTCCGTCTGTACATTTCGTTTCATGTTTTTCAATTATATGTTGAAAAATTATTAAAATATGACCTGTATCTATTACAACAATATTCACTACGTTTTATTTTTCTTTTATCGTTATAGTTTTATGTATAAATAGATAAAATACTTTTCAAGGATTTTTGGCAGATTATTTTGTGGTTGTAACGACTCCCATGTTATGCTATGTCTAGTCGCAAACTTTAGGTAAACATAGACCCACTACTTATTCTAATAACATTATTTTTTAATATACCTAAGTAATGTCCGGAATTTTGGGGCAGATGTCCCGGAAAAAAATATTGCCGGAAGGAATTCTCCGATTCTTTTCACTGTTCCTCGAAGTTTAGGTAAATAAGCCCACCTATTCCTATCACTGCTTATTATGTTACAAGTCACAAATTAGCTTTTTAAAAAAGATTTGCTAAATCTTAAAAAATAAAACCGTAACAATGGAGGAAAATAAGTTAATTAAAGAAAATCAACCCCCTACGAAAGAAGAGCAGCGAACTTTAACTAAGTAAGAATACCCATAATTACACAAAAATACCTTAGTATTTTTGACACATCCTGTGTACAAGCAGTAGAAATTCTAGTGTCTACTGCAGATTCTAATCAGAAACGTTTGCTGAGGTCCATATTTCAAAATAATTGATTTGAGCACTCACAAAAGTGGTCCGTTATTCCGATATCGCGTCTACAGTTGATATTGAAACGTCGTTGATGACGTCATAACCGGCGCCATCTGTACTTACGCTCACAACGCCTGTATAGGCGTTGTGAGCGTAAAGATGGCACTGGTTTTTTAGTTAATAATTGTTAATGTAATGTGATTTGATAGAAGACTATTCTATGGATCTGTAGGGTACCTCCATAGACTATAGACAGTATACTAGGTAGGAACTTCTTTGTAGTATGTCTAGCTCTTCTATGGTTACTCTATGCGTTTTGAATTGAAGATGATAATCTAACTGACATGTAACTGAAACCAAGTTTTTCTGTTTAACAAAATAAAATACGTTGTGTTTCCAAGATTCTAGTTTATTTCATCCATCCCAGCCATGCACCTTAGGATCTCAACATGGTAGCAGAGCGTGGTTGCATTGGTTGATCTTAGGATGAAGTGATGAAAATGTAAAAGAAGAAAGTCGTACAAAGAAGAGAAGGTGGTGCAAAACAAGTGAAGTTTTTTTTCAGAAAAGAAAATGACTGAAGATAAAAACATCCACGATAAAAAGAAATGCGAAGAAAATTTTCTACAAATATTTGACGGCCTGAACTATGAAAAATGGAAATTTCGGCTAAATTTGTTCTTGGAAATGAAAGGATTAAAGGTAATAGAAGACGAGAAAGATAAGCAAGTAGACATTAGAATCAGAAACATTATAGTAAATAGCGTGAACAATACCCAACTCGATATTATTATGCATCAAACAAGCGCATATCAAATGATTAGGAAATTAGATGAGACCTACATTGCGAAAGGGTGCGCCAACAGGCTATTGATAAAAAGACGACTACTGGAACCAAAGTTACATGAAGACGAAGACGTGCGAAAATATCTTCAAAGATTCGAGAGGATCATAAATGAATTAAGGAACACCGGCGACAATATTTCAGAAGAGGAGAGATTAAATTATCTGTTGCTGTCACTCCCAAAGAAATACGAATACGTGGTAAATATTGTAGACGCGATGCCGAAGGAATCTCAAACAGTTGAATATGTCAAATCCAAATTGTTACTGGACGTGAAAAAGGGAGAAAACCAAGAGACAATGGTTTTTACCACAGGAGAGGACAAATGCTATGAATGCAATAGAACTGGGCACTTTAGGCGAGATTGTCCGAATAGAAAGACCAGCTTCATTCCAAGAGGAAGAGGAAGAAGTGGACGCGGTCGTGGCCGCAGAGGCAGGGGCCGCAGCTACAGCGGTGGTAGAGGTGCCAATCAGTCCTTCAATGTCTTCAACGTAGAAGTTGCCGTAGCTGACTCAAAAAATTATATGAAAGTAAGTTGGCTGCTTGACAGTGGTTGCAGCGACCACATTGTAAACGATGAAAAATACTTTGATAAAATATACGAATTAGATAAAAATATAAATATTAAAGTAGGTGACGGTTTTGGCCTAGAGGCAACTAAAAAAGGTAGTATCGTTATGGTTTGCGGTAAAGAAAAGATTACTGTAAATAATGTTTACTATGTAGCATCGATGAAAAGAAATTTGCTAAGCGTGTCGTCTATCGTAAATAATAACAATGGTATAATATTTAAAAGAGACTTGGCAACCATATATGGAAAAACAGGTAAGGTATTAGTTAAAGCCTATAGGAAAAACAAATTGTATGAGTTGAACGCAACAATTATCAAAAATAAGGCATACACAGGTGATAGCTATGTAAATGTGTCTCTAAAAGAAGAATGGCATAAGAAATTAGGCCATCCGAATTTTAGGAAACTTAGGGAGATATGTACATACAAAACCCTCAACGGAATGCCCGAAAAGCTGAATGACGATTTTATAGACTGTGAGATATGCGTAAAAAATAAAATGGCAAACTTACCCTATGCCAACACGAGAAGGAGGGCAAATGATGTGTTAGAAATTGTTCATACTGATGTTATGGGTCCACTACAACCAGCAGGGTACAATGGTCAAAAATATATTGTGACATTCATTGATGATTACAGTAGATTAGCTTTTGTTAGCGCAATAAACAACAAAAGTGACGTTTTCGATCGATTTACTCAATATGTACAATTTACAGAAACTCAGACTGGAAAGAAAATTAAGGAAATAAGGTGCGACAACGGAAAAGAGTACTTGAATAGTAACTTTTTTAACTTTTGTAATAGTAAAGGTATAAATCTGAACCCTGGACCTCCTTACACCCACCAATTAAACGGCGTAGCTGAACGTTATAATAGAACGCTGATGGATAGAGCCAGATGTCTACTAGCAGATGGCAATCTAAGCAAAAAGTATTGGCCAGAATGTTTATTAACAGCTGCATATTTAGGCAACAGATTACTAACGAACACAGACGAAAAGAAAAGTCCATACGAAAATTTTCTCGGTAGGAAGCCGAATGTTGAACATTTAAAAATATTCGGATCAGAATGCTTCGTTCGAATCCCTGATGAAAGGCGCTCATCAAAGTTAAATCCTAAAGCAGTAAAAGGGAAATTAGTAGGATATACAGACACAGGATATAGGATACTGGTTGGTGAAAAAGTAGTGATTTCGCGTAATGTTAGGTTTATCAAGGTCGAAGAAGTGATCAGACGAAGGCAAGTTGATGATGAAGATAGTGTAGACGTCGAATTGGACAGTGTGAATAGAAGAGCGGACGATGTGACGAAAAGAACTGACGATGTAAATATCAGAACGGACGATGTGACGAGAAGAACTGACGATGTTACTGATGATGATAATACAGGAAATGAAAACCTAAGAAGAGAAGTAATGCATGAAAACGACGAATTTTATGATACTATGGAAGAAGAAACTGATGTCAGACCCGCTATTCCCGAGGAGGTGAACACACAAAGACCAAAAAGAGAGAAAAGATTACCGAGTAAATATAAAGACCATGTAGTATATGTAAATATCAGCGACGCAAATGTACCCGAGACATATGAAGAGGCGATGGAAAGTGAACAAGTAAGTAAATGGAAAGAAGCCGTAAGTGCTGAATTAAACAGCCTTACAATCAATAATACATGGGATATAGTCGATGAACCTGATGACAAGAAAATTATAGATGTGAAATGGATCTTTCGAGTTAAAACGAATGGTAAATTTAAAGCAAGAGTCGTTGCACGTGGATTTCAGCAAATTTACGATGAAAATGAAGAGATTTATTCACCAGTGGCCAGAATGACCACAATGAAAGCATTAATGTCAACGGCATGTGTTAGGAGTTGGTACATAGAGAGCATGGACGTTGAAACGGCTTTTTTAAATGGTGTTATCAAATCTGAAGTTTATATTTATCCCCCAAAGGGATATAAAGTGGAAGACGGCAAGGTCTGCAGGCTTAATAAAGCTTTGTATGGATTAAGAGAAAGTCCAAGAGATTGGTACGAGTGCTATCATTATTTTATGCAGAGCATCAATTTTACAAGATCAGATTATGACTACTGCCTCTACACAGGATGTATTAAAAATACTAAGGTATATTTGTGCTTATATGTTGATGATATTTTGTTATTTGGAAAGAATATAGATGCTATTATGGAAGTCAAACAAATGCTAAGTAAGAGATTTCGAATGAAAGACTTGGGAAAGGTTAAGCATTATTTGGGTATTGATATCGAATACGACCCCACTCAAAAGAAAATGTCACTGAGTCAAGAAACATATATCGAAACTCTGGCTGAAAAATACGTTGTAAAAGAATCTAAAAATTATGAAACACCAATGGAACAGAATTTGTCGCTCGAGTCTGGTGAACCCAATGAAAATACTAGATATAGAAGTTTGATAGGAGCTCTTTTGTACATAGCAAGTGGAACGCGACCAGACGTATCATACAGTGTAAATTTTTTAAGCCGTTTTCAAAATTGTTACTGCGAGACTTATTATAAATATGCGTTACGTATTTTAAAATATTTGTACTGTACACGAAATATAAAACTGAATTACAATGCAGAGTTTGATGAATGTGTAGACGCGTTTGTGGATGCCGACTGGGCAGCCGATAAAAATGATAGGAAATCAACCACAGGTATTGTAATAAGAGTGTATAACAATCCAATAATGTGGAAAACACACAAACAGAAAATTGTATCAAGGGCTTCGACGCACGCAGAATATTATGCGTTAGCAGATTGCGTAGAAGAGGTTTTGCCGGTAATAGGAATATTAGGGGATTTAGATGTGATAGTCCCAAAACCAGTAAAGATATTTGAAGACAACACCGGAGCTATTGCTTTGGCAAAAAATGGAAAATTCTGTAAAAACTCTAAGCATATTGACATCAGCTATCATTTTGTGTATGACTACGAAAAGCAGGGTATTGTAAATATAGTTAAGGTTCATACTGACGATCAGATAGCTGATATATTGACCAAAGCCTTAGGAAAATTAAGGTTTAAGAAACTTAGGGAACTTGTTAATTTAAGATAGTTTTTTTATGACAGTGTTCATGTAGTTTTTTTTTTTGTTGTTGTTTTATTGTTTCATGTTTAGCAATGTCATGTTAAAAGATATTTAAGTTTGTGAATCTTTATAACTTATTGATATTATTAGAGATAGATTTCACAGATTGTCTTGTATAAAATCAAGGAGGTGTGTTAATGTAATGTGATTTGATAGAAGACTATTCTATGGATCTGTAGGGTACCTCCATAGACTATAGACAGTATACTAGGTAGGAACTTCTTTGTAGTATGTCTAGCTCTTCTATGGTTACTCTATGCGTTTTGAATTGAAGATGATAATCTAACTGACATGTAACTGAAACCAAGTTTTTCTGTTTAACAAAATATAATACGTTGTGTTTCCAAGATTCTAGTTTATTTCATCCATCCCAGCCATGCACCTTAGGATCTCAACAATAATAAATATAACTCAGGCATTCAAATTCACAAGTTTAATCGTTTGCCTGGGCCTGAGTTATATTTATGTTGTTTTTTGCTTATTGCGTTTATGGTATTTTTAATGTTTAATGTACTACTTATTTTGTTGATTATGATATTTGATTATTTTTAGAAAGTGGTATAGTAAACTGGAATGCTAAAGTATACCTATTATTTTTAAGAATAAATGATAACAATAATAATAAGATTATGAGATTACTTTTTGTAATCGTAAATTAATTTAGTCTACAAACAACATTCATAAAGTTGCCAGTTTACAGTAAATTTTCGTTCCTTGATAATTAATCTCTACTATTTTTGGTCGGATTTGTGACTATTGACATCCACGTTTTCAAGAAAATTTTATTGCTAAACGCAAGGATCAAGACCGTTTGCGTCGTAGTATTCGTGTTGCCATCTAAACGACAGCAGCGCCCTCATTAATTTTCTACTCTTTTCGGTCGCACTGTACCTATCTAATCTATTATATTTATTTTCGCTATCTTGTAAACTAGCCTAGTTTACAAGATAGCGAAAATAAATATCATGGGCATTTCGAAAGTTCCTTTAATAACTTAAGAAAACTTAAACAGCACTTAAGAAAATTGGCTTACTCAGTTTTGGATAGCCAAAACTGAGAAAGCCAATTTTCTTAAGTGGCCAAGAACTATGCCGCTTATCCTACCTATCATAGGTTATTTATTTATTTAAATTAGAACTCCTAACAGCTCTAATATAATTGAGATAACCATCTAGTTATAGATATAATTATTATACATATATTATGAAAGTACTCATATAATTCAGGCTTTTTGTTGTAGTTTCCAAAGAAGTCACTTGACTTCATCATAGCCACAAAGGTGCTAATATGAAATAGCTCTTTCCAACAACAACATGCTCTGTGGGAGGGATGGTTGATGGTTGGTTTGGTTGGATTTGGTTGGATTATGTTCGTAGTATTGTATTCTCTTTGAGATAATGCTTGTGATGGTGCACAGATTTATGGATAAAGTAGGTAATCTAAGTAGTATGGTGCTGGTTCGCACTTCGCGTAGTTTTATATTCTCTTTGGTGCTGGTGCTACCATAGCACTCGAAAAAATCACGATGCATTCTCTTTATTTACAGAAAATATAGGCGTAATTTACCTCATTTCCATGGTGAAGTGTAGATAACCAAATATCTAGCTTCCCAGGGTAATGGAGTCTCCTCCCTTCTCAACACATTCAGAAGCTCCTCCACTGAGTGAAGACAGTGGCTTGCTGATTACAAGTGGCTCATTCTCAAGTGATTCTGCGAGTGGATGGCATCACGTTGCCTCTGAGGTATGTTTAGGATTATCTCAAACGTCTATCACCTATGTATTTCCTGCACTAAATTATTGTGAAACTCTGTACATATCAAATGTTCATCCTTGACCAGTCGCAATCTTAAAAGTTACCCACTCAACTAATAGCAAAATAATGATTGTTGATTATGCACATCGATATGTAATACTGACTTTATGTAATACATAATATTATAAATACACATTTTGAGTGCATAGATTACTATGAGGTCACAATCACAAGGTATTTTGTCCATGTTTTACAAGTAATTTAATAAAGCAGATAGGAATTTATGCACTCATTGTAAATCATTTGCTATGAACCCATCCTAAAACAAACTTTCTATCAATTGTAGTTTTTGAGTCTATTGACATGTGGATTTTAGTACCTTATCCCAATTATTATAAAGGCAAAAGTTTGTGCTGTTGTAAAGATTTCTGGCTGAAGAAAAAGTCAAAATTTGACGACCTTCGTGGCGCAGCGGGCGAAGGTCCGCCTGCGCCGCAGGAGGTTGCGGGTTCGATTCCCACCTCGGTACAAATTTGTGTACGATCTGCAGAAATTTGTTCCGTTGGTCTGGGTGTTGTCTTTGTATAATAAAAAATATCTATCTATGTAGTGTAGTGTATTAAGTATATCAGTTATCTAGTACCCATAACACAAGCTCTGCTTAGCTTGGAGCTAGATAATGCTGTTATTTATTTATTTATTTATAAATTACTGAATGGTTCAGGCTGAAATTTTGCTCACATACAGATCTAGACCTTCAATAATATAATAGGCTACTTTTTATCCCAATGAACGCGAGCATAACTGCTGGCAGAAGCTAGTAGTAAATGTCATGATTGTCAACAGACCCCCAAAATAACACTTAATTCAAAGTTTGTTTTAGTATGACTACGCTCTGTGTAATTGGTTAAAACAATCAAGGAAAGAAAAATCTGAAAAGCTATGCAGAATATGTATTTAGGATATTTTTTCTATCTTGGGAATCTGTGGCATTAGGTATCATCTTTGCAAGAACCTCATGGCAATGTCTATTAGGGCAGCTGGTAATAAATAATTTTCACAATCTAATTTGTTAAGTTCAAGAGGGGAGGGAGGCCTTTGCCCGGCAGTAGGACAGTGTAGTAAAATATTTATCATATGTTCAGTAGTTCACCAATCTTTAGGCTTCACATTATCACATCCATTCATCATGCATTTTAGTTGGCCTCTAAGCTTGCCATGTGCTTTTGTCCGTCAGTAGTGGTGCACTTTAGTAGCTATTAAATGCCAACATTGCAAATTATATAACCAATTAAAAAAAAAAATTAAGGTTCTGAATTCATCTGTATGTTTTTTCTCAACTTGATATCTCTGTCAATTGGTCAACCAATTTTGGTGATTCTTTCACTATTGAATGATCCCTATAATTTTGATATCTGAGGGATTAATAATATTCAAACAATATTTATTATTCAGGAATGCGAACATAGATGACAAAGAGACTACAATACAAATAGATGAAAACATTACCAAAATTTTAGGTCTGCTTATAGTTGTATAATACATGCCAAATTATTTGTTTTTATTAGACTATCAATGCACAAAACTTACCAGGTGACACAAAATGGGAGTACAAATAAAAAAAAAACATGCTGAATGTGGCTAAAAATATTCTAAGTGTTTGGAAAGTGTACTTTATGGATTGTAGCACCTCGTATTGCATATTAACATGCCCTCTGCCAAGAACATTTTGCTTTGTGTTTTGTTTATTATTTGTTTGAGCATAGCTAGATCACATATTGTTTTCAATCTCATGTAGTGCCTGGCTTGTACAGCGATTATTTTTTCATCTCTATTAATAGTCTATCTATTAATATATATATAAATAATAATTAATATAAGAAAAGTAGCGAGTTGGTTGATACATTATTATTATTATGCAGTTGATGGTTTGAGTGTAGAGGAAGATGGATCGAAACATTAGAAAGACTGGGAAGCATTTGGCGTGGACTAGTGCAGACTGACACAAGGCTAATCAAAGGGAGGCCTATGCCCAGCATTTGGTGGAAAAGGGCTTATGATGATAAGTGAGAGCATGCGACTGTAAATTTTTATAAAAACCATTTTACAACTTGTGCAATAAGATTCTTTAATTGTAAGGATACATAAAAATAAAATTATAGGGTACCCTAATCTATAAAAGGAAACACTTTATCTCTTATCTACCTAGCCATAGTAGGCAAGCATACGTTAATGTAAGATTTCAGAATCCAGTAGTTATCTTTGGTCCAGAGATGATGACTAAAATGTGTGTTATACGTTTTTTGTGCAGTTACAAGAAAGTGACTTTGATGAGAGATCACTATCTCTTTGCGAGTCGACCGATGCTTCGGAGCGAATGTGCGGTGATTTTTTCAACACTGTAAAGAAAGGACCTGGGAAGATTATAGTCACTACTATTGAACCTCCACTAGAGTTTCAGGTAAATCAAATTCAAACCTTAAATTGATACTGAAAATAGCCTAATTTACTCGTAAACTGAATCGTTGAGTGAATCACATCCACTGTATTCACACTAAGCTAATTGTTGACTAACATACAGGAAAACATTACCCACAATTTAATGATACCTACGTTCATTCCATTACAGGATAATCCATCTCCAGTTGCATTCGAAAGCAGCACGACCGTACTCGTAACCCCATCGGTCGAACTAAACTTTCCGATAGAAACTGAAAAGAAAACTCCAGAATTACAGCAAGTAACCAAGCGGCACTTTTCCCCGTTATACCCTCGAAAGCTAAAGCCGGAGTCTTTATACGAGCGCCGGCCATGCTTGAACCATAGGTTTGCAAGTCCACGGTTATTGCACTTGAGCCCCTGTCGCGCGAACCGACCATCATCGCGTAGCTCGCTGACGTCACGTCTCTCTAGCAGTCACAACTCCCTCATCATTACTCAATTCCAAGCCGATGATTCCAGTTTCATCACCCAGGCGATTTCCCATGATACGTTGTCCGCCAAAACGTCCGACATAACTGATATGTACAATGTTCCGTTCGACAGCGATATCTATGCTGTTCCAATTGATATGGTGCGGCCTTCTCACGCGAATCTAAGGAACAAAGGAAAGAAACCGCCTAGAAACAAGAAACGTGCCAAGAGTACGCAACAGAGCGCGTGCGCAAACGTCTCACTCGACAAATCCCACAAGCCAAAGGAAATCAACAAACATAAAGACGTCAAATCCAAAAGGAATAGCTTGCCAAGTTCCTCATTCAAGAAAAACATCGGCGACGCCGACACGGACTCGCTACATCTGACATTACGCGAAATGCGAAAATACTTGCATACGTTATATTCTAGTTCAAGTGAGTCCGAGTGCAAAGCTACGCTAAAGAAAAATAATACGATAGTGGCGAGTGTCGGGATCCATACGCGGCACACCAGTAAAGACAATACCATCACTTTTCTGAAGGAAACCAACGAATTGAAGGCTGAAACTAATAACAATCACAAAAAGTCGATTAAAAACAGCTTCAGCTTGAACGCCAAGAACAAGAAGCACAAAGAGAGCACAAAAGATTCTGAGGACGTTAAGAAAGCTAATCAGAAAACTAAAATGTCGCCCGTCAGGATTTTATCTCTAAATCTGAAGCAGAGTTTTTGTAATTTGTTTCGCTGGCGGCGGCAGCCTGCTGTGGATAGCTTGGCGGAGATATCTGTGGGCGATCTAAAGGGCTCGCCCCCCGCGGCAGTGCGCCGGGCCCTCCCCCCGCTACCGCAAACCCCGCAGACTTCCAACACCGCTCGGAGAACGGACGAGGAAACCGGCACTGACTTTGCCACCTCCATTATGAAAGTGAAAGATGTAAGTTACTTCACAAACTGCTCACTAAATATATTTGTTATATCCATCTTACACCTTATTCTGAGAGTTCTTATAATTCTATAGTACAGTTCATCATTATATAAGTACCGACGGTGCACATGTCACATAGCACGTTGGAGGCAGGCTGCGCTCGCGCATCCGCGCGCCTTTGCCGGTCGCTAATCAACTCATATTTTAAACTTTTAAATTTGTTTCTTTTTTTTAGTATGGCTGGTATTGGGGTCCAATTTCAGTGGAGGATGCGGAGAAAATCCTTTCAAATGAGCCAGATGGTTCGTTTATTGTCCGCGACAGTAGTGACGACCATTACATATTCACTCTCACATTCAAACTGAATGGATTGAGGCATGTCAGGATTGAGCATGATCAAGGTGAGGCGAATCTACCTACATGTTATCAATTTAGATCAGTTTAGCTACCTTAGATTGTTTGCAACAGTCTGCAGTTAGCTTAACTGTTTCAATTGTAAATATTAGTTGTAATTTGTTTCTATTATTTCTAGTTTTCCTAAATCTTATCCATTTATGATATAATCGATGGTAGGGCGCTTTCCTATTGTTTTTAACACATTACTCTGCTGAGCTACATAGCATATCATTAGTGGAAAGGCAACAATTCAGACCGTGGATGTCATAGAAGGTGTGTTAGAGCTTTTACCATAGTCCAGAGTCCAGAAGACAAAGGCTTTCTCCCAAGAACCAATGAATATCAAACCGCTTGGCAACCGGCCGCTCATAACATGCCAAGACACATTGACATGCTGTCTTTTACTAACTCTATCCATCTGCTTAGCTTGGGAATTGTCCGGCATTATTATTATTATTATTATTATTATTATCCTTCTACTCAACCTATGAGCACCCATTCCACTGCTGGCTGCCTCATCTCTATTGCGCCATTCTGTTTGGGACTGGGCAACCCTCACTATTTTGGTCGCCTACTATATAGGGTGCCACGGAAAGGGTGTACTAAGCCGAAATGGGATGATTCAGGACATCGAGGGGGTCAACTTTTGTTCTACGATTTTTTGAATTTGGACATTTACCTTTTTTTTATAAAAATAGAGACGTCAAGTGTAGTTTTACATTATTATTATTGTCTTTAAATTTCAAAGGATTAACATTATTATTTTGTAATAATTTCATGACAAAGCACTGGTTAGGGAGGGTGCAGGCGCTAACATCGGTCACCGTTTTTTTTATTTAAATCGCGATGCGCAATAATTATTATATATTTGGATAGAGGACACAAACAAATAAACAACGTTCTATAAAATAATGTCAGCGTCAGGTTTCTGAGATATTTACATTTAAAGAAAAAATATAGTACCTACTTTAGTGAAAAATAAAAATATACCTAATTAATATTTTTATTTATTTGTATAAAACTAAACCCATTTTCTATTTCCAGGTAACTTTTGTTTCGGGGGCTGCACGATGTTCAAAGCGCAGACAATAGTGGAGTTCATCGAGAATGCGGTGGAAACGTCTCGAAGCGGGCGTTACTTGTTCTTCCTGAATTTGCGGCCTGTGCTGGGCCCTGTGCGAGTTCAGCTGCTGTATCCTGTATCGAGGTTCAAGCGGGTCCAGAGTCTACAGCACATGTGCAGGTATACCTATTTTTTATCTCAGCTCAGAGGCTAAATAATGCTGTGTGGATTGTCCACCAATATTTGTTTATTTATTTTATTACATCATCAGCACACATATGCACACTGCTGGAACATGCCTGCCCCAAAGGTGGGGGGGGGGGGGGGGGTCCGTAATCACCACGCACCTGCCAAGCTGAATATATTCCATGTTTCCAAAACCAGTTTTTATTTTGCCATACGCAGACTGCTAGTGTTTGAATCTGCTAATTGATTAACAGGGTGATTTTATTAACGTTAACGACAAAACGGAATTCGTGTTATTTCCGGAAGTAATATAGCTAACAAATAAGTATTTTTGCGCATAACATTTTCGAAGAACCCATCCAAGTTACATAATGATAAAGCTATTTTTGTAAACAACGACAAAAAGGAGGATTTTCTCAATTCGCCTGTTTGTTTTTTAATTTATTTTTACATATTTAGGTACATACATAATGTTACTAGATGTCTCCGTCATTGTTAACCGATTTTGCTGATTATTTCACTATTGTATAGAGAATGTTCCCGAAGTGGGTCACATAAAAAAACATTCATAATATATATAGCTGGTCATAATATATTGAAGGAACTAACTACGATAATTTTGGTGATATTATCTGCGCCGATTGTGAAAAGATTGGTTGATTCTTCGTTGTTGTACAAGGTTGGTTTGGGGTATTCTGCAGGAGGCGCCCGCCCCCGGGTGGATATCCCTTAATCGCCTCTTACGACACCCCCAGGAAGAGTTCAGGGGTATGTATGTAGTATCGTTTTCACATTGTTTCCTTCTTTCTAGGTTCGTGATACTAAAGTACGTGCGGCGGGACCTAATCGGCGGGCTGCCCCTTCCGAGGCGGCTGGTTGACTACCTGAACGCGACGCACTATTACTCCGAACTGCTGGCCGAAACGTGACTTGCCCGGTCAGATTTCATTTAGTATGTCCCTCTATGCTCCGGCCCTCTCAAACTCAAGATACACTGCTTGTAAACACGGTCCCCATACTAAAACTAAAATTATTTTCTTGTTGATTTTTGTCAAAATTTGCACTAGTTTTCGATTTGAGCTCTTTCTTACAATGCATGATGCTGAGAAATATTTCACAAATTTGACAACAAAAAGAGAATTTCGGATTGTTGTGTTGCGTGTTTTCCAAACACTGGATCTTGAGAATGGCTCGAGTATTTGAGTGGAGTTTATTTATTTTAGAATAGGTACCATGTTCAACCTGATTGTAACTATTAACAGCGGTCTCGGCTTATGTGATTAGTGCGTGGACGAAATTCAACCCAAGTATCACTATGTTATTGCAGTGCCTGAAATAGACAGTTTTCATGATTTTACAATATTTTTGGGCTTCACGGTTCAAAGGCAAGCCTGACTTATAGCCGTGAATATCTATAATTGCATTATTATCCCAGTGTTCATGGTGTCAGTGTTGGAACCGATGATCATCGCGAAAATCTTGGGATCGCTTTATTTACAGCGTTGCATCTTTGAATACACGAACCGTGTTATGCTGCTCCTAATATTTGCTTTACAGCTCGTAAACAATCAATTTGAACTTGGACTGATATTTCTATAGATATAATCGATTTAATATATTTTCAATGAACTATGATATATACAAATGATTATTGAGTAAAGCAAGTCATTGTATTAAATGAGTTATTAGGCGGGAAATTGGCTTGATTGTTATTGAACAGCTATGTGTGATCCTCAAAATGAATTCTAAATACCTAGATATTAATAATTAAGGTTGTGTAACATAAATCAAAAGTATATAATTAGTCGGTATTATATTTAAAACACGCTATGCCTTAAAATGTACACTGAAGTAAAAAGTATTTGTAAGTGTTATATTTATGATGACAATGCATTATAGTAACGATTGGTTGTTTTTTGCAACGAATCCACGTGATTCTCATGAGAGCGTGTGCTGTGCAGGCCCATGAGTCTAGGTGGATATAAGAAGATGTAGTATACGAAGTAGCATAGTAACATTCAAAATCTATGTTTGCATTATCTGTAAACAAAACTGCGTAAAACATCCTAAAAAACTTTACATGCAATAGCTAAACGTGATAGTAGAATTAAGCTGAGACTACTCTAAAATTTAAGAGAACGTCTGAAAACCTGAAGATTTATACACCTCAGGTAATCAAACAAAGCGTTAATACCTCTACTTGCCTGGAATCAACATGGGTAAACTAAATGCCTTGCCACCGCTGCCTTACAATCAAAGCTACGGTTAACGTCAATGGGAACACAAATTCACTATTTTTCTGCCGAACCCAAGATAATTTTATAAAGTGTTGAAATATATAGAATATTTAAGACCGACGCAAAAATAAACTCTGTTGCAGTAAAATGGCACTCCTCGCACATTCGCAGTTTGTTCACAGGTATTTGAAAACAGCTCTTTAGTTTATTTTAGTTTATTACATCGCATTCACTGCCCAGCCTCGGCGGTACGACCAGCAGAGGCACGCCGCCGCTACACGGGGATCGAGAGACACGTCTGCGTCTTGGCCCATGAAAGTGTCAAATATTTGATTGCAAAGCGACCGAATTGCAAGGTGTGCGATTTCACTGCAACCTAGTTCTGTTTGTTAAAATGCAGTGTTGATTAATATTAAATTGAATATTAGTGTAGCTGTAAAGTATCAAAGCCATAAATATATTTTAATACAAGAGAATACATACGTTAAAGAAAATAGGATAGTTGCCATAGTCAATAACTAAACCGGCAGTCATTGATTAACTGTATAGCTGTGAGGTCTCTTTTAGGAGGCCCTAGAGCGGACTACATCTTCTTACTTCCACCTGCCTATTTTAATATAAGCACAAGCAATACAACCAAAATTACTAAATAATAACATATTCTAAACATTTTGATGTATTTTTTATTTTAAAAAAATTGCGTGGCAGTTCTGTTTCACGCTAGAAATAATATTTGTTGTAAGACACAAGTAGGTCTGGTTGGATTCTACGCATATTATATCTAATACATCATAAGACCAACCAATGAGGAAATTAATCCACAGACTAATTGCGAAAAGGGCTCGCATACTGAGGGTTTCGTACGAAAACACCATATAAAGACCAACTTATTGTATTTAAAAGAAATCAGTTATAACATAATCATACGTCTTATTTAATACGTTTAATGAGCTATAAGATGATGACATATAGATAGACGTATAGACAAACAGCGTGGCGGCGGCGTAGGCTTAGGCCAGTTCCCGATCTCCATCTTTTTGACCATGGTATAATTATTATATGTATAACAGTACTTATGGCTTTGTTAGAGGCGAGAGCCTACACGACTACGTCCTTAAAGCGTAGCATAGCACCAATCACTACGACTGGTCATTTAGACAATGAACGCCATAAAATTTGATTAAGAAATGCATCGAACAAGGATCTCTGTCTGGCAATCGTATTGCGACGTAGCCGTTCAGGCGCTCTCGTGGGTACTAAACATTTCTTCTTTGACCATGGCTTAGACTATCTTCTGTAAAATTTTGATAAACATAAGAATGTCGAAATTCACATTCATATGCAAACCGGACAACCATAGAATATTTAGGACGACCAATAGGTAATAAGGTCCTATAGGCCATCGGGTACGAAACCCTAAAAACAATCTTGTTGTCTAAGGTTCTGCAAAAGTAAAGTAACTGCTTGGTTATGTCGTGACATTGTGTACCTACACCGCCGGCTCTCAGATAAACATATTTTTCTATAACACCAACCACACCTAACATATAAGAAGTATCTTACGAATTGTATAATAATGGATTTATGACTTGAAAAAAAAATGTACTTGCAGAGAAAAATTATCACATCTTGATAGATGTGATGATTTCTAATTTTATAAATTGTTTAGTACGTGGCATTGAAAAAAATCCAGACGAAAAATCGCGGACGCAAAGTCTCAGAATCTAGCCTTTGATTTAATTAGCATTAAAAATTATAGTGTTTTAAAACTTATTCTTCGTTCAGAGTACCAACTTCTTTGCCTTCCTTTAAGACTTCTCCATTATTGAAGGTCGACGTCTCAAATAGCTGTTACCTTGGTGCCTGCAGTAGGTATCGATCATATCTCTAGACATGTCAGACGTGTGCAACTGTTTGATGATGGTTCTTACAAAAACTTTTGACTCCCGTTAAATAGTTATGCATATTAAATCAATTTCGCCGACTATGCATAATTTGTTTAAATACCTAAACTATTTTGCTATTATGACATATATCCTTATACTTAATCGTTGATGCTTAACTCATGCTTAAATATTTATTCACAAAAAAGCAATATAAGCAATATTATCGTGGTTAAATAATTATTACTAGGTATAGTTAATATGTGTAGGGCAGTAACTTATTATAAACATACCGCAGTAACTTATTATAAATATACATTTAGTTAGTAAAAAGGTATACTGTCAGCATTAATTAGGCATATTTATTAATATCAAAACAACTATTGTATTATCGTCCGGCTCTTAGATTGGCTCCGCAAATTTACTTTATAAAGATTATCTTGATTTTTTTTATTTTCTTTATCTTTCAATTTGTGTGAGATTTCATCTTTCCATCCCGAAAAGGTATGCCTACTTCTATTGATTAGCTCACTTACTACTGTACCTTTAAAGTAGATTTACCTTACGTATCTTAAAATTTTGCACTTGCTTTTACAAGCACAGTTTTTACAAAAACAGCTGTTGCAACAACATTTAATGTGTAAAGAAATATTTTAGTAATTGATTAATAAGAAAGTTAAGGTTGATGTTATGTATGTGATTATTATAATACCTATCTGCCATTCACAGGGTGATCCTTTCTTATCATAAGATCCTTTCTCAGCACGTGCAACGCTAATATTTAGTCATCTTAAAATCGAGTTCCGCATAAGTCCTTTCCATTTAAAATCTTAGCTAGACGAATAAATAACAATGATAAATCAATCCAGCATGCACCCGGTGCTCATCGTCAATTGATGCGATCTAAGTGATACTTTAAAGAAAGCGTTTGTGATAAAAGACATATATGACATATTATACTTTTCTACTAACATATATACAGATTTATTAAAACAATTGCATACAAGGCTAACGGTAGGTACAATATACGTTTGACTGTAAGCTATATATCTGGAAATAACATAAAAGTTTATAAGAATAATCTTGCTACATTGTTTAAGTTACCGTCGTTCGATTGACAATAGATAATTGTAAATCAAATAATATTAATCAAAGAATGGTCAAAGCATTGCTATTTTATATATATAGATGTAGTACCTACTTTTAAATTTCAATTTCTTTTCAGACTCTATTTTCATTTGATGACGCAAAAAGTGAATTCGAATACAGAGTAGGGCAACATTTAAGAGAACAACCTTTTTTAAGCTTGGGACAGTTTTTAGAAAAATTACTGTAACTTCCATGTTATATGTACATATATTTTTACTATACAGAGTGTCCCCCGAGTAAAACCCCAAAAATGGGTAGAACTAGACCATAAATAATCGACGAATAAAAAAAAAAGTGTGCAGATGTTCTTCCTCACTGAAAAACAAAATTTCAAATTGCTCTCATTTGGTGAGGAAGAGGTTCTGGCCACTTTTTCAAACATCATTCCATCATTTTTGATCTAGTTTTACCCCTGGGGATTGCAGTTATTCGGGGGACACCCTGTACAATAATATTCTCGAAACTCGAAAGTAATTCTGTCTGTCAGCCTGTTACTTTTCACGTCTATACAGCTGTTTCTAAAAAAAGGGTTTTCCTTAAAAATATACTTCAATTTTTCTAAGAACAATCCCCTTCTATCTCACTGAGTCTCCGATATGATAATGTCGTCTTATGTTTGTAGTGAGTAACTTTCTAAATACACGAAAAGAAATTACAGTTTATACATTTTAGTTAGGTCTATTAATTCAAAAGCAACTTTTCTAAGACAGCGCTATTGTTTTTCTTGTTGATAGTTATTTGGTCGCAAAAATCATCAACTTTTATTTAATTCAACTACCTGTTTTGTTATTGTGCGATGAAAGATCAAATTGATCAACATCGATCAAAGTATTTTCCGCCTGGCGCCGGCGAATTCCTGATCGATGATGATCAATGAATAGTAATAAACTGATTTTTTAAATGACAATTCTTCGTGTCATTTCTGTGACTTTGAACATGTGTTTTACATAGCTTACACATTGAAAAATAGACTGAGAAGTGATAACATCATGAGAAAATAAAGTAGTTACTTAGTCTAAGTATATTGTGAGTGACAATTATTTATTTATATTAAACTAAACGTAAGACATGTAACAATAGGGTACGGTTAGATCATTTAAAGGTTCGTGTATATTGCGGTCACAGCAAATCCGGCGGCATCGAACTAATGTTAATCACAGTGATAGGTGAAAGTTTTAATCGTTCGGGAAAAAGCAATAAGCTAATGTCTGCGGTCATGACTTGTTGACACGATTTTGGGAGTTTTGACATAGCAGTTTTTGATTTTATAAAAGTAATGGTTAACTTGACCTGTTAGTGTTGTCCTAAGAGATCGACAAATGCGACACAACGACGCGATGCGATGCACTAGGTACTGTTTTTACAGTCCATACAATTATAACTATTTAGATTGACCCCACTCCCATCTGCTCTACATTTTCAAAAAAAATGTTATTTCAGTTTCTTTTTTGTGAAAATGCTTTTTTTGCTTCTCTGTTACCTTCTAAACAACTTAATTCTGATATTTTCCCAAAATAACTAATTTAACTAATTAAACTAATTTAAAAAAGTGTGCGTCGCGTTCGTCGCTCAGCTAGGACAAGGGTTTATTATCTATTGCATTTTCGAAAGTGTGCGTCACGTCGCGTCTTGCCGACTACTTTCGCGGAAGTGAACTGACAACGTAAGCGGCGCGGACTGCCACTGAAATGTGCCACTGAACCTTTAGTTCTTGTATAGCTTACTTGAAAGTGGAAGTCGCGCTCTTCGCGTTTGTCGCTTAGTGAGTCCACTATGTTACGTAGGACATTAGGGTTACAACAGTAGGAAGTGTACCTAAGTCCTACCTAGACATGCGTAAGACAGATCGTTGCCGTGGAGACCGGTGCAGGCCCAACACAGAGTGGGGCAAAATTTTGCGTCTTTGAAAGCAGCTATCTTTTCTTTTGTAGTTATGTTTTAATCTTAGGAAACTATAGATTTTCTTTAAAAAAATCAAGCGTATTTCGCTTTTTTTTATTATTGTTTATTTAGCGTTCGGAAGGGAAATCCTTTAAAAAAAGCATCGACAATGTTACTTAAGATGATTTATTCTCAAATTACACAAACAAAATCACACCTTTGACTTCTGATAATCAACAACTCACAAATCGCGTCGCTAACAACCTTTTCGCTTAAAAGTCGGACGGTGAATGCGCGTTTTCCGCAGGGCGCGCGCTTTGCGCACTGAATGAAATACTAATGTCTCATAATCATAACTGTATGTATCCTTTGTTAGAGAAAAATTAGTTGTCATATTCTGAGCTGACAGAAAACAAAACATCAAGTGCGAGTCGGACTCGCGCTCTAAGGGTCCCGTAAGACCTTATGCCTTGCTGAATTACCATGATGAAGAATTATCATGATAAGTTTTGGTCCATGGAGAGTATCAAAAAAAATTTTTTTTTGTGTATGTACAACAAATTTACGGTTTCTGGATTTTCCCCTTTATTTGTGCTTTAAGACTTTGCTTCTTACTAAATTTCATGATAGGTCTTCGGGAAGTACCATAAAGGTTTTGTATGCATGTGAATCCCTCGGAAATTTCATAATTTTCGGGCATAAATGGCTGCAACTTTTGAGTGCGTTGACTTAGAAGTATTATTTATATCGCGCCTCCAAAAGGTTACGGACTTGAGTATTTGACTTTAATTTCAACGCGATACGTCCACGCTTTCCTGAGAAAAGAGAGTTGACAGACAGACAGACAGACAGACGAACAACAAAGTGATCCTATAAGGGTTCATTTTTTCCTTTTGAGGTACGGAACCCTAAAAAACTAAAATTAGCACGTTTTTCTTCTTCAAAATGAACCAATAGTTTCTTCACAGCCAAACCTAACTACAAAAAAAAAGATACCTAGCTGCCCTCAAACAAGTACAATTTTGTCTCACCATACGCAAAACTTTTTGACGCAATTGCACCAAACTTGACGAAATGTAGGCAGAGCTACAGACGAACCGAAACTAGCACATTTATGTTTCGCAAATAATACAGAGTTTAGACATTTATTATAAAATGTGATTACCTGATCGTAGTGAATGTGGCTTGGAAAAGTACAAAATATTTAGAGAACGTCATTTGCGTTCATCTGTGTTCGTATATTTTAGACAATGAATATAATTCATATTTGCGTGTTGCTTTGATTACATAATATTTTACTATGAGCAATAAATTAATCTTAAAATGATTAAAATTAAATGATATTAAATTAAAATCAACTCCTGGATTGGATTGTAATAAACTGAATTATTTTCGATTATTCATCAAATTTATTTTACATTCTATACATAAATCATTACTTTACAGATTCTATCGAGTCCAAAGCTTTTTGCGTTCTGACTAAATTTTATTAGAACATAAAATGTACGTACAGCTGTAACAATTTGTATTTTAGACTCGTGCTATATTTCTTCGACTGCTTCAAAGTTCTACTGTACTGCATACGAAATAAAAAAAATGCTGTTTCTCTAGTGTGTTTTTTGCCTACCCTTTATGATGTATACTGGGTCTTTGGTACATAAACCGACAACATTATTTGGGGAGTTTTGTGAGTGCGATACATTTCCCCGGAGGACCCAAAATGTTGCGGTTGTTGTGATATGAGCTATTTCGGTATTTTTGAAAATCACCCTAAATCTTGCCTTTTAATCTTTTTGGTTGGTGGTTTAATTAATATTATTAAAATTATATTCAGAGTGCCACGGAATGGGTGTACTAAGGCTAAATGGCATTCTAGGCCTCGATGCCTAGAATGCCCTTTCGCCGTTTTTCGTTTGCTCTAGGATTTTTTTAATTTCGTAATTTTTTCCTTTTTATGAAAAAAGTTACAGACGTTTTACTACATATTCTTGTTCTTTTACGAGTAGTCATACTATTTCTTTTTTCTTGCAATAATTTCATGACAAAACAACAAGTTGATCCCCTCGTGGTTCAGAATCACCCATTTTCGGTTTGTTACACCCTTTCCGTGGCACCCTGTATAAAGTGTTGGCTTAATCGTGAGCCTAGCAGACAAGGATCTCTTATTTTTACCACCTACTTAATGATTTCTTATGTCATGTAGCATATCGTTGTAAAGAGTAATAATAATAACTAATAACTAAAGAACTTTTAAAAGGAAAGTTAAATTCAACATGACTAAGTTTCTTTATGAATTAAGAAGTTGTCACTATTTATAAGTTTCCTACGGATTTACGACATTAAGACGCTACTCCGACCCGAACAATTTTTTTAAAGTGGATTATTTCAAGTACCTAATTATTTATTTAAGAATAATAAATAAAATTTAGATACAGCACAGTTATTTTGCTACATTTAAACTACAAACAAAAACATAAGACGATTTGAGGATGCGATTTCGGATGATTTAAAAAAACAACTATAAAATATATTAAAACAACCGTGACCCTTACAATATTTGGGTCTACAAGAAAAATACAGTGCATGACAAGCCCCCAAAAAAAACCTGTCGGTTCATGTACCAAACACTCTGTATATCCACATGTTTACTCCCTATAACGAATTGTTAAGTAATTTACAACAATGTTTGTATATAGTATAATAATTTTATATAACGTGTGCAGTAGTGTATTGTATTGTAATATTCATTGTTTATGATCGACAACGACGTCCTTGTTGATTTTATTAAATGTTGTTTCCAAAGCACAAATTAGTATGATTTAATGTTAAGCTTTGTAGACTAGGCAAGTATTTATTTACTAACGTTGATTAACTGTGTATTTGTTATGCTAAATGTGTGTAAGATTAATATGTAATACCTTAACGCATGTAATGTGTACACTTTTGTGTATTTTTTTAAGTGAAAGGTATAATAAGTTTGGTTTTATTAAACTGGGATACTGGAATAAATAGGTTCCACATGAATATAACTACGTGTTTTACTCATATTCCCTTCTCAAAAAACTTTATAAAATATAGGTCTAACCCTTCCAATTCCAAAACTCTGAGGTTTTTATGTTTTTATAGAGCTTACCCACCTAGTTATAGTTCCTACATTTGAGGAAACTTCTAATGTCACACTAATATTATAAATGTTAAAGTTTGGATGTTTGTTATCTCTTCACGCCACAGATCGGGCTGAAATTTTCCATTCCGGTAGTATAGGGCCTGGAGTGAAACAAAGGCTACTTTTTATCCAATAAATCAGTTCCCATAGGACAAAAACAACCTTTAAACGTTTCCATTGTTGCTGTAAGTAGCACCAGTGGAAGATTGCTATTCAAGTCCCGTCGAGGTCGTACATTTAAGTATATTATTTAATTTAGAATTCAACGAACTATTATAAATTGAGAATATTTTAGTTTCTAAAAGGATTTTATGATTCGTTCAATACTTATTCAAAAAACAAGTTAACTTACCTCCGTACCGTTGAGTATGGGTGGGTTACGCAGTTTTGAACTTCGTTCAAAAGAAACAATGCTGAAATCTATGTGGCCTTTCAGTATTCTGGCATACGAATATTCATCATCATCATATCAGCCGATCGACGTCCACTGCTGGACATAGGCCTCCCGTAAAGATCTCCACGATGACGGATTTAGCGGCGCCCGCCGCCGGTACGTGGTCGCTACTCCAGCGCGTCGCGGCTCCAGCGGCTATCGGTCGGTTCTTCGAGATATGTGCCCTGCCCAATGCCACTTGAATTTCGCAATTCTGAGAGTTATGTCTGTTACCTTGGTTCTTCTGGGGATCTCCTCATTTCTGAATCGATCTCGCAGAGAGACTCCGAGGATAGCCATCTCGATTGCTCTCTGTGCGACCTTGAGCTTTCTGACGAAGCACATAGTGAAGGACCACGTTTCAGTGCCAATTCATCATTGGCAAGTGGCAACTCACACTGGTCAAGGACTTTCATCTTGAGACACAGGGTAAGTGGGACGACATACGAATGTTATCCGTTGTCTATTCAATTTACTCATCATTTTATACAATTTGGGTGGTACATTCGGTTGATACTCAAGCAGTGCAGTTTTCCTAAAGGATTTTTTTTGGAATGATTTGGTAAGAGCTGTCCTGCCCCACAGAAATGTTTATTTTCTGTGTGCCTTGTCCTCTAACGTAAAATCAACAATAGTGTTAGCACCATAGACAAAATCATTGCTAGCTAGTGTGTTATGTATGAATTATATCAGCGGTTAAGTCAAAAAAGTTTATTTTCACCATTAAAAACCATAAATTTAGTACAGTTTTCTATGTTAACTGTTAATATTAGGTTTTCTATGTTAATGTTAGGTTGATACTGCTTTTTTGAACGTTAGATTGTTGCGTGACTGACACGCGTGATGTGAAAACCAAACCACTGCGGCCAGCTGGTGGAAAGGACTGGAATTATGGCGGGTGCGTTTGTCCAGAGAGGTGAAAAAGCGCACTTACAAAAGGTGGGTAGTTGGAACAAGGCTTTTCTTAGTAGCTTCCTAAATTTTAACAGAGAGATCGTCCCAAGAGACATGTGGCATGCCTCACAATACATTGCCAATTATCTGTCACTGTTGCTTTCTTCATTCGTGAGGTATTAGGTACTTCTTATTAATCAAAATCAAAAACTCTTTATTTCCATAAATACAATAAATGTACGCTAAGAAAAGGTCAAATTATAAAACTAAACACTAACACGGAAATAAAGGGATATTTTTGATTTCTGTCGCTGCGGAATGTATGTAATATCGGTTTAATTATATAATACCCACCTAGCTTTCAGAGTATGCTCCTTAAGTGAGGCGTGTGGCGTATCATAGTATTTATATTGAAGTACACGACGACAGGACCTGTGGTTTACTACCTGGTTGTAAATTATCAATTATCACTTGTGGCGACGCTGAAGTTGACGGAATAATTCTATACTTTCGTAACTTCATAATTTGCATGTACAGTGGCGTTTATTGTTAGCTTTTCCCCCTGTTACGTTTGAAGTCGATTTCTATAAATACAGAAATCTTTTAAAAGTAGAATGTTTCGGTGAACTAAAGATAGCAAGCCGTTTTATATAAAAGCAACAAATTTAATAAATTAAAACCAAAATTGATGTAATTACGAGACTTGGAACCTGTCAAGGGGTCAGCTAACGATGATCGCCACTGAACCTACTACGTACGTACCTGTCAAATGTCAAACCAAACAATGGCTTTCTTTTAAGGTTCTTATAAAGGTTGTCGTCACGAACATTAGAAGTTTACGCCCCCAGAGCTCGACCAATGAGTTCAACAATCCAGGGGGTTGCAAGATGCTCCGCCCCTTGCCGCCACTCCTATTCGCCACACTCAGGGGCTGTCACAGAAGATGTGATCATTTGGTGTCGACTACATGGCGGGTAGAGCCATCCACCTGAACAAATTCATTGGTGAGTTGTTTTTGTACACATAGTCAACACACAAAATTTCAATAGTAATTTCAATAATTATTTTGATTTTTAATTTGAACTGAGTACCACAATGAACTGTGAACTGAGTATCAAAATAAAATCACATTATTTGTGAGTGATTTTTCAACGCTCAACCGTTTTTATCCACCTTATGGTTTAAAAATGTTTTTCCATCATAGCCTACATTTTTAGCACGTCAGCATTTTACTTGATTTACACCTGATTAGAATACCTACAAACATATAAAGTCTTATTAATTTTAGAAATAAATAATCTCTGCTTATTGTGTGATTTCAAAATTTAGATCTATCAAGGGTTTCTTCTTGGGGCTGCTCTAAACCATTTTTGCCTAGAGCAGCCATACTCAACGCAACCTTTTTTCCCCACACAGTCACTGCTGCTATACCTTGTGGGCCGTAATAATGTACTTACACATGTGTTAAGTTGAAGTTATACTTGTAAAGTCTTAAAAATGCAAAAAATCATGTGATTTTTGTCACCGACGCAAATTTATGACAATTTTTGATAAACCTGGCACGTAATTACTGCGATCTACTCTGAAAACCTGGTCTAGGCGCAAATCAGTAAGCCGTTTTCTGTAGACATTTTTTGCATTATTTTATTTTTGAATAACATAATAATAACTCACATCGGTATGTTGACGCAAACAGCGTCCGGAGCAAATGTGGGCAATTTTTGAACTTTTAAAGTTATTTGGTACTAATCTCGCAGAATTCTTCATAGTGATTTGCCTGTCTTTTTTATTTAAAAACTGCCTCCTTATTTGTGTCGTTTTTGAAATCTATCAGCTCATCCGATAACTTTGCACTATCAAATCAAAGTGGCTACTTCTAATGGCCAGGGATTTTCCACTAATATGAAACATATCTTTATTTTTCATAAATCGACGAGGTAGACGAGGTGCGAGGCCCCCAGTTCGCATAGGTTTTTTTTGCGGCAAACATAGTTTGTCTCCATTCATATTTATCATTTTAATACCAAACACCTTTAGCTCATATTTTTAATTATTATAATATTTTTTTTTTGTGTTCATCGAGAAAAATAATGTGGACAGATCAAAATAAAACTAATCAAGTGTGAGTCGCCTCGTCTAGTCATAATCACACCCTGTCAAAATTTTAACAATCTACCTATTACGGTTCAAGAGATACCTTGACAAACGTAGAGCATAAATAGCAAAAAAGCAAGTTTTTTTGCCCCCTTTAATTTGAATAGTTATTGTATATTATACATTCTGTGAAAATTTTAACTGCCTTTCACGATACAGCCCACCTGCGGACAGACAGCGGAAGCTTAGTAATAGGGTCCCTTTTTCACCCTTTCGGGTACGGAACCTTAAAAATGATTAAAAAGCGTAGGAAAATTTGGCACTATAAAATGTATTTGCTAATGAACTTGTTACCATTTCAAAACTTCCGACGGCGCCGGAGTCCGTATTTGAGCGCGGATAGATTAATTGATGAGATTATAAAACTTCGAAATACCAAGTGTGAAACTGAAAGGCATACCCAGTTTCACACCTGGTATTGCGAAGTTCCATATTATTTAATTAATGTGTATTTATACAAGGACAACTGATCATTACTGATAAAAAACCCAAAATATCCATTCTTAGAGTACTTATTACCAATTCACAATTTCCGACGGAGCGGGAGTCCATTTTTGAGCGCGGATAGATTGATCGATGAGAATAAAGAGTTTCGAAATAAGTACCAAGTGTCAAACTGACAGGCATACTCAGTTTCACTCCTAGTATTGCTAAGTTCTATATTATTTTTATAGATTATTTCTCTTGTCTCTTTTTAAATTTCGAAATTACAATTTGTACTTACTGAAAATTTCATTTTCATTTTTTTTTCTTTCCATCTGTACAGGCGCACAAAATGTATTTTAATTTTTAATTTGAAGTTGATAGCTGCGGTAGTTGCTGTGATATTAAAGTGGAAAAAAAGAAAAGACAAAGCGATACCATAAGGGTTCCGAAACCGATCTCGAAAGTCTAAAAACCGGAAAGTTCGAGTCTGACTCGACTTTTTCCGAGAAATAATTAGTTTTCTCTCTTCCTATACTCGAATTTCCACTTGATGTATTGTTCTTAGGTTTGTTAAATAGGTTGTCAAACAGTATCTTTGTTTTTTTCAAATACAAAATCTTATTCTTTATTTCACAACTAGCTGTACCCGCGACTTCGTTCGCGATTGCCATACCTGCCGACTAATTAAGTTCACATTTAACCACAGTTTCTCTCATATTATGAAACGCCGCCGTGCAAAAAAAACTTCCATGCGCAGAATTGGACCTGTTACACTTTTAATATAAGAATCTTTATTTAGGTACCTAGTTAAATTGTGTATAAATCGTGTGGGGTCTACGGGGCATGTTGTCATCTTCAATCCCATTCTTTATCGACACGACTTTCAGCTACGACTCGGCCAGCGTTAGTGTTAAGAAGTGTCTTACTCGTTTCACTTCTTACTCATGGTTCCGTTCAGCTGGGGCCCTATTTTGCTAAACTAATCGCTTCACTATGACAGGGACGTCACAGACGTCACAGAATCACACGTTTGGTATTCTACCTTAGATGAAAGAAATTATGATGAATGCAGATGGAGAGACGCGCGTCAAGTTTGAAACTATTAATTTATCTCGCACGCACAATCTGGAGTTTTATTAATCTAAGGATTCTACGTAATGATTCTGCGACGATTCCATTGTCATAGTGAAGCCATTGTATTACAGAATTGGGCTACTGATCCATTTGACTTGACCACCGTAATTTTTTTTCGTTAGTAGGTAGGAACAGTTGATTATGTCCCACAGTCAAAAAAAATTTTCTGTGGTCCAGTTAGTTTAATTGGACTACTCCAACCAAACTTCGGTGGTACAGTTAACTGGACCAGCTAAACCACCAAATATCATGTTCATGAATATCGCATGGACCATTTGTACATTTTACTTTGCCTGAAATAGGCATTGACGCACTCATTAGTTAGGTTCCTTCCTACTAAGGTAGAACCCTAACTAATGGTTGCGTCTTGGAATAATAAATAGATAGGAACTTACCTACACTTTATCTACTGATTTTTTTCTTCAATCAACTGATTTTCCACTCGACTTTCTACTGATTTAGTCAAATTCGATCTTGCAACACTGTTTCTAATAAAAATAATGCATGAAATCGGACGACGCGTTAATTAATTACAACGAATTTTGAACATTTTGAATTTTATCCCCTCTCCCAAGAGAACCGTGCCTACTGATATCCCAGATAAAATGCATCATTTGAATTCATTCTGTACTTTTGGCGTGATGCGCGACCCAGGAATTTGACTTTTATCCCCCTCCACGGGAACCTTACTGAATTCCGGTATAAAATGTATCTTTCCCCGTAGTATGAACTCAAATCGTGCCGACTTCCATTCGAATTCATTCAGTAGTTCCGTGATGCGGGGTTAAATAATAATACTTTTTCCTCTCTCCCAGGGGAACCTTACTGAATTCCAGGATAAAATGTATCCCATGTCCTTCCTTGCCGTGCCAGATTTCATTCCAACTCATTCCGCAGTTTCGGCGTGATGCGCGGTGAAGGAATCTTACTTTCATCCCCTCTCCCAAGGGAACCTCACTAAATTCCGGGATAAATGTATCTTTCCTCGTAATATGAACTCAAATTATGCCGAGTTCCATTCGAATTCATTCAGTAGTTCCGTCGTGATGCGCGGTTAAAGAATTTTACTTTCATCCTCTCTCCCAGGGGAACCTTACTGAATTCCGGGATCAAACGTATCCCATGTAAGGACATGGAAGGCCTTGTAGTATGAAATCAAATAGTGCTAGGTTTCATTCCAACTCATGCAGCAGTTTCGGCATCATGCACGGTGAAGTAATTTTACTTTCATCCACTCTCCCAGGGGAACCTGCCTGAATTCCGGGATAAAAAGTATCCTATGTCCTTCCTCGTAATATGGCCTAAAATCATGCCGAGTTTTATTTCAATACCTTCAGTAGTTTCGGCGTGATGCGCGTTTAAGAAACAGACAGACAGACAGACAGACATGAATGAAAAAAATTACAGTTTTGACTTCAGTATCGATAATAGAGGGCCCTCCAAAAAAAATTCAAAATATCTTCAATGTACAGAATCGAGCCTGTTACAGTTTTATTATAAGTATAGATTTCAAGTTGTAGGTACGTGTATAGATTAGGTACCTACTTTAAATTGAGATTAAAATAGAAAACATTCAAAATAACACATGCATTTGACATTGGTTTTCAAAACGTTTGAAATGAAATTAGCAATGGCAATTTATTTATTTATTTTGTGGTTGCAACATGATAATTGAATAAATTTTGAAATACCCTAGGAAATACTAGTATAATATGATATTGTAATAAAATCTGTGACTAAACATAACATAACCTAACCCTCATTCTGCACTGTTGGGTAAAAAGAAAAAAACCAGTCAAGTGCGAGTTGAAACCAATATTCCCATGACACAGTTTTCTGTAAAAGGGTTCCATGCCCATGGCTCTTAGCTAAGTTGTATGATGTACACACACCACAGATTTGTTTTGTCTTTTATAAATTTAAGTTTCGTTGTAAAAAAATAGTAAACTACATCCTACTAATATTATAACGCCGAAAGTTTGGGAAAACTGAATTTTTGTTGCCGATACACAAAACTACTGAACAGATCAAGATGAATTCGGCGTACGTTTAGTTAGAGCAACGCCTAACTTAGATAATATTATACCGAAAATACGCGTGCGAAGCCGCGGGTAGAAGCTAGTTTGATTATATAATTATGATTGCTGTTTTATCAATTCCTCACAGGGGTTTTACTAAAACTATTTATTTCTTATTTTACTATAAAAACTTTCGTAGTTTGAAGAATTCATTATAAATGTAAGCGTTACTACGTAACTACATATATATATTTCTTTTTCGTTTATAAAGTATCCGTTGACGACAGTATGTAATTTTTTTTCTTTTTCGTGAAGAAGTTGAAATTGATTTAGATTTTTTTTCTCTTTTTGTAATTTGTACAAAAATTAAATTCTGGTGTTTAATTGACTTTATTTTTAGAATCCGACGATTCAATAGAATACAAAATATTGGTTGCTTTATTTGCCGCTCAATGACACCTAATAATTATGGAAATTCATATGTGTCACAACAGAGCGTTGGAGTTTGTAATTTCTTTGAAAAATATAGAGGATTCGCGGAAAAAACAATGACAGAAATTAAAAACATCGCTTACACAATGCGTGGTCTGTCTGACACAGGGGTGATTACCGGTTGTATAATTCAAAGGTATATTATATGAGAATAAACTACCACTGATGGGGAAATTTAACTAGCCAAGAACAAGGGTCAAGAAAGTATAAGGCCTCTTGTTCACACACAGTTTTTAGGTGTAAAAAACAATAGTTAATTGTGTGTAGGCTGTCAGTGTTGTATGGATCACTGTGGAAGCTTGTTGGCGGCGGCGGCGCGGTGTAAATTGTAGATTTTTACGGCGAAAAACAAGAGGCCTTATACTTCTTTACCCTCGTTCATAGCTTATTAGATAATTTAATAAATTATAAACTAGAAAGTAATTCTGTCAGTTATCTTTTCACGGCTGAATGGTCGAATGAAACTTGACGGAGGCAAGATGGGTATTCCGGGGAAGGACATAGGCTTCTTTTTAACCTGGAAAAGCGCGTGCAATGCCGTGCGAAGCCACGGCCAGAAGCTAGTTTTTCTGAGGGTTTTTCTGTGCAATAGGTACTCTTAGGAACTTTATCGTGCTGTGATTATTATAAATTCATCGTGCAGTGAATGAATAGTATCATTATGGACGATTGGCAGGTTGTAAGAACTGCGACGGGAAATAACAGACTAATGCCATTGTGGTATAATTTATTAATATTCAGGGTGATGCCCTGTATACAGTGGCGGATTTACCAGCAGGCTGAGTAGGTTTGAGCCAAGGGCGGCAGATTTTTGCGGCGGCAAATTTGGGGACCGAATTATTTTTTTTGCTTCATCATAGAAGTCAAAATGATTGCTGCATGACGGTTTTCTGATGTTTTAGAAGTCTGGAACACCTTTTGCCGTTGACTTTTTCCTCTAACTTTAAAAATTAATCGCTTTAGCTCTTTTGTACATAGAGTCGGAACTTATGTATGAATAAGGTTACTTACAAGCTTAGGACGATATCATCAATGATTTTGCCAACAAAAAATCGCGCAAAAAGCTATTCTTACGAATTTTTATAACTTGACTCAGTTGATTATTTTTAACTCCTTGTTAGCGCAATATAGATTATAAATGTTTACCGAATGTAGATCATTCGGTTTGTAAGTAGCACACTTTACCCCGCCTTATTAATCGTACATGATTGAGCATTGATTAGCTCAGAAATATCCCCAAAAACTATTTCTCGTGCAATTTCAACGAAATTGTTGGATTGTAAAAATAATCTAGGAAGTGACAATTGTAGAGGCAAGGGCGGCAAAAACTTAGCAGCCTATACCTTGAAAATGTGTAAATCCGCCACTGCCTAGCCTGTATACAACATTTTTCACTATATTACCTTCACAATATTTATTACCGACTTTAAAAAAAGGAGAAGGTTCTCAATTCGTCTGTATGTTTTTTATGTTTGTATGCTACTTGATATCTCCGTCATTAGAAAACCGATTTTGATGATTCTTTCAATATTGTATAGAAAATGATCCTGAGGTGGGCCCATAATTTTCTTTCGAGGGATTAGTTCCCGTCAAGCTTAAAAAATAATAATATTTTTAAGGAATCACGACTAGCTCCAAAATTTTGGTGATATCTGCGCCAATTGTTAAAAGATTTTGTTGATTCTATCGTTGTTGCGTTGTTGGATTTTGAGGTCAAAAAAGCAAACTTATATCAAATCAAATCAAAAACTCTTTATTTCATTAAATACAATAAACGTCCACTTAGAAAAGTTCATATTACAAAATTAAACACTGACACGAAAATAAAGTGGCTACATACCGAAGCGACAATCTGTCGCTTCGGTATGTAGACTAAAGTAAAGAAGCGACGAAGAAACTTTTAGCCTGTTAGTTGTTTTTTCGAGTTTGAGCAAAACCAGTCCCAAGCATTTTATCCTCCAGAAAATCTGATATTTTATAGTAAGCCTTTTTGCACAGGAAGGTTTTGACAATTTGTTTGAATTTATTTACTGATAATTTTTGCAACTCACTAGGAGCTTTGTTGTAGAAGCGAGTTTGTTTATGTTTATTTCTACAGTACTGTTATGTATATAGGGGACCATTAGTTTGTTTTTTGACGTACTGCATAACGGTTAGTATAATTTAATTTGTATACTTATGTCTGAAGACGCAAACAACGAAGAACGATTTATCTCGCTACCTAGGTGATTCTCGGACATAAGAGTGGGAACGAAGCCAACATGGCTAGGTTAATTATAATTTTCCTTTACTTTCTTTTCGTCTTGCTTAATTTTTGTAAACCTTCTTTGTCTTTGTTTATTGTTTGACGCGGGTGTCACAGCTGCTGCTGCTGCGCCCTCTAGGTGTCGCATAAAACCAGCGCACAGTAGCACCATCGTTACCGTGCATCATGCTGAGTGACGACCTTCTTTGATGTCACGGTAGTAACTTTTATTTTCTTGTAATTTTTGTGACACGGAAAAAAATAATTTTTACTTTTACTTTACTTTACTTTACATGTTATAATCGATCAGCCATTACTTACAACAAACTTACAAAGTGCACTTTCAAGTTTTAGATCACTAATAGATAGTTACTGATCAAATTTCTAAGGAACCGTAACTTCCTGCTACCCTAAAATAAAGGTAAAAGTGCCTACTTTAAAAATATGTTCCCGAATTTCCGATATCGGCCCGAGGCCGGGTGAAGTTCAAATGCCACACAAGCCCCCTATGACATGGCACACGCAATGAATCAGGGGCATTTGTATTATAATTATATCATTTAATAATTCCGATAACATGTCTGACGCCACGTGCCGGATTTATGTCAATATGTTTCGATTGTTACTATCAACACGAAAACTTAGGTTGAGAGACTGAGTTGAGAGAGCTTGGTCTGTTACCTCTACCGTCGCTCTATATTTATGAAGTATCAAATTTTGTTAGAAATCATACAAACTTATTTAAAAAAGCATGTGACAGACACCCTAGAATATGTAGAGATCCGAATAGACTTATTTTAAAAGATACCCCTCGTTCAGCCATGTTTAAGAAAAGTAGTTTGACTCTTTGTGTAAAAATAAATAATAAGATACCAAATGACATTAAATTGTTAAATAACTATATATTTAAAATCAAATTGTCTAGGTGGCTGAACCTGACCGGAATTTTTATGATATAAATGACTTTTTTAATGCTAGATCATAAGCCTAATTAATTAGTTATAATTATTGCATGCCAAAATATAGTTAAGCATGAGTGCATTATTTATACTTACCACCTTTATACCATGTTTGACGCAATAAATATCTTTTAATCTTTTGAGTCTTTGAGAAAGATACTTAAATACAGATGTAGAGCGTATCTCTTTTAATTTTACCTAGTAGGTAAGTACTTGATATCCTTAGATAGGGTGTGAGAAAATTGTTTTTGGAGGTACTGAAACTGCAAAAGCTGGCGATAGTCTCGCATAAAGTGAATTTATTGAAAAATGTTTGCGCATTTTTAATATCTCAGTTGTCAGATAAGATTTTTGATGCGTTTAAGAAACAGGATCGATTGGCATCATAAATCTAGTTTTTGTGTAGGTACTTTGCTAATTTTCTTGTTGCATGTAATCTTTTTTAAAAATCTGTGAATACATAAATAAATAATGCTGGACAAGTTGAAAATCCACACAGCATAATCTAGCCGCAAGCTAAGCAGAGCTTGTGTTATGGGTACTAGATGACAGATATAATGGGGATGGGAAGTAAAAAATAGAAATATCCCATAAACTTATGGAGAGTCTCCTAAGACCATTTACCTGTAGCTACAACGGTTACGTTAAAGTACCTCCCTTACTGCTACGTCCAAAAAATTCTACCCTGCATATAATATTTATTATCCAGTATTTATGGGTTTCGAATGTGCAGCGCATTCACAGTAACTGCTTACTCGAGTTGAGTTTCTTACGCTATACTTTTCTCAACAAGGCATAGCTATAATCAAATCACCTGCGTTACATGGCGTTGACAGATAGATACATACTACATAACACACTTACGTCTGTGTTCACCAATAGATAATCGGACAATTAGGCTGCTTCGTCGGTTAACCTTAACGTTTAATGTATGAAAACTTGTGTCAAAAACGCTAAATTTAACCATCTGTTGGTGAACTCGGGTCTTTGACGTTTCTTATAATTTGCTATCTAAGTGTTGGTTATATCTTCAAATCCGTTTTACCATTAAAAGCAGTTAAAAATGATACCTACATATCTTACTCATATTCTAAAAATAATTGAATCCTTAGTCTTACATGTTCCTTCCTAGTGAAAATTGAAAGTATTATTCCGGTTTAAAGTCGGCGTAAAGTCAATCGTTCTGACTTCAGCACTGTTATTAGAACCGAGCCTAGTCGCGGGGTAGAAACTATCGTTTAGAAGTAATTACGCCGCGTTCCCCATCATTTTCACCACACATATGGTGTAATTGTGAACTGTGACGTCACGCCACAATTATGAAAACATGTCAGATTGTGTTGTCTGATATTGTTTGCGAAAGGTCGATTAGGGCAGACAGTCAGGTAGGTAAGTACACAATTTACAAACTATTTCAATCTCAAATTTCTCGAATTTCACTGTGTGAACGGTAATATAGGTACCTACAGGAAATTAACGGCACATTTCTAGATCTGCCCGTGAAACAGACGTCAGAAATGAAAATACTATTTGATGTCAATTCTCCATTGTCTTCCTTGATCAATTCACGGTCATTAGCTACTTACATCTGTACTCTGTAGCAGACAACCAAGGCCAAAATGATTATAATGTATATCTATACCCGACTCCCGCTTCCTCGAAAAAAATCATTTCTTACAAAAAACTCATCGTCTTCTTATTTTTTCATTCAATTTAGACGCAAATGAATGCCATCACTTAGACCGACCTATTATTTACTACAAAAACATGTCATTATTAGGTTAAACGCCTTGTAATCGACTACTTTCAGGTAGGTACGTTTATAGAGAAACAAAAAAGTAAAAATATTAAGAAAATAAAATTTTGCTCGAAATAACACTAAAAATAATTTGATTGTTTTGAAAACACTAAAAACCTACTTCAATTTCAAAAATTAAAGAACAAAACGTCAAGTGCGAGGAAGTACTCTAGGTATAGTCCACTGCGAGAAACAAAAAAAGATTTTTTTTTTGCCATTTAATCCTTTACTCCACTTTCGTAACTGATCTTTGATAACCAGATACGAAAATGGATTGTTTTCTTGCTTGATAACCAGTTACGAGAACGGAATGTACTTGCTGGTTTCGTAGCCATGTTTAGTACCCAGCTACGAAAATTAACGACATACCAATGTACTGTTTTCGGATTTTTCCCTTTACTTGTGTAAAATATTGGGGCATAAACGTTTGTAACTTTTGATTGCGTTAACTTAGATTTATATCACGGCTCCAAGAGGTTATTGACTTGAGTATTTGATGTTCATTTCAATTCGATACTCGAAGCGTTCCTGAGAGAAGGGTTGCCTTGCCGGACAGACAGGCGGACAACAAAGTGATTGTGAGTGACTTTTTCATTCTTGAGATACGGAACCCTAAAACAGTGTAAAAACACTTTTTAAACTTTTCGGAACAAATTCCTCGGAAAGTAAAATTTTATAGGACCATTTCGGGATCGTCCAAACCATACAATAGCAAAAAAATCGTAAAAATCGGTCTACATTAAATTCGCAGAAATCGGCAAACATTATGTTACAGCCGAACATAAAAACCTCCTGCTTTTTCCAAAGTCGTTTAAAAATCACAATGTCAAAATATTTTTTTTGTTTTTTCAAAGCCTGCAAAGCAGTTGCCACTACATGTAATTATACTGAAGACACTCCCCTTGACTCGAACGAGCCTCGTGGGAACACTGCCATACGTCCTACAGCAATTAAACTAATCATTATGTTTACACTACATGTAGTGTAAACATAATGATTAGTTTATACACAATGCCAATTCGGAATGTAGAAAATGTCATATTCATCATACCAGCCGATCGACTCCCACTCCTGTGAAGGTACCTATTAATCCTCTCTGTTCTACACCAGTTCAACCGACTCTCTGTGAGTCTCATCCATCCTTCTAGCCACCCCGACGACATCGTCTGAGCATCTGGCGAAAATGTGAAAATTCTTGACTTGTTTAAAAAATAATATTTATTTAAGTAGATCAAATGTCGTTACCAAGTTTAACTTTGGGGTGTAGACAGATCCCAAACTTATCCTGCGGCATCCTATTTCTCGCCGTATGGTGACAAGGGACAGAATTTGAATAATCAATCGATTATTAATGCAAGCGATGACTTGGCAATAACCTTTCACACTCCTTGCAGTTTTTGACTACGGGATATTGGGCTTAGATAGAAAATTGATTGCCCTATTGTCGTAAAAAATATGCACATGTATAATGTACCTATTTATAGTGTCTGTTTTCTAGTCGTTAAAAGTCTCTATGGATTTATCTAATACTTTAAAGCTTCTGCCCGCAGTTTTGCACTCGTATTTTCGGGATAAAAAGTAGCCTAATGTTAACCTAGGTCTAGAACTACATCGATGCCAAATTTCAGAAAAATACGTTCAGAAGTTTTAGCGTAAAGAGGTAACAAGCATCTACATGCAATTTTTTGCATTTTTAATATTAGTTTGATTATCAAGATAATGGGATAGGGACAGGGATAAGTCCCTTTTTTATACGGGTACCACGTAAGCGAAGCCTGTATTCGCTTTATTCCACCGGTCTATATGCAAAGATTTAAATCGTTTGATACGCCCTGACACAAAAAAACTGTGGCATTGTCTTTGAATGCATGCGTTAGCAAAATTCTGACCCACGCGGACTATGAGTAGTTAGATTCAAGTCCCTCCGAAGTCGTAAATTTTTGCGATGTTATTTAATTTCAATAAACATAGTGTTTTTGCCAATAAACCTAACTGTTATTATTACCATGTAATATGCAATAATATTGCACGAACATTTGTGAAAAAACCCACAATGCACTGATTCTAAAAGAGCCCGCTATCTCATTTAGCTTGGAAACAACACGACGCGGTCTCACTCTTTAAATCTATGTCTACAGGTTATACATTTCTAGCACATGCTAATAAGTAGCGTTTTGATAGGTTTCTATTAATAGCTCCTTTGAAAGCTGTGTTCATCAAGAGGTTAATACCTAAGCAGGAGGCGATGGAATCATCGGGCAAGCCAGAGTCTCTGTGCAGAGTATGCGGCGACAAGTCTTCTGGCAAACACTACGGTGTGGCTTCCTGCGATGGATGTCGAGGCTTCTTCAAGAGGAGCATCCGCAGGTAAACACAATTTGTAGTCCATCGGAAAAATGTTAAAGTTGGTATCTGTCAACGTAACCATTACAGAACTTTAGGGAGGTTGTTCGTTCGCAAGTGGCGAGAAATTCTAAAAAATGGTTTTTAATAATTTCCGCGTTTCACGTAAACAACACGCCCGGAGGCGCGGGTTTTACGCAAAACTGTTCCAAGCCTTAGTTGTTTTATAAAAGCTGAGAGTTTGTTTGCGGATGCCCCCCACACCGGTAGGAACGAACATCGATTATGAAATAAGGGTCATATAACTTTGGCAGATATTGGCTTGCGAATTTGCTGAATTTGGACCAAAAATTCTTAGTAAAGGTCTATTTTCCACCGACGACCTATAAATATATATATTTTTGTATGACCACGATTAATTTTTTACAGAGTAGTCCGTTTTCGATAATTCTTTTTTATTGGAAAGAGTATAACCCGAAATTGGTCCCTTTAAATTTGGAAAAAAAATGCAACCCCTCAGGGTTGCTTTTTTTTTCCAAGTAGGAAAACAGGGGATGATTGATTGTTCATTCACTGATTGTAATGTTTGACCACGCATAACTTTATACAGAGTAGTCTGATTTTGATAATTCTTTTTTTATTGAATAGGGTATACCTTGAAGTTGGTCACATATAAATTTGCAAAAAAAAACCTTAAGGATGACAAAATAAGGGCGTTTCATTGTTAAGGAATATTGATTAAGTTTTTTTTGTAATTTATTAAGTAGGATTACATTACAGTTTATACAAAAGTAAGGGAAGTAGCTATATTAAAGTAAACAAAAACTAAGCATGTAGTAATTAGTAAATTATAGCCACAAAAAATTATAAGATAAAACTTTTTCACAAAAAAATTAAATCGCCGAAAAAACTGAAAAGCAAAAAATAATAAACCTTTTTATATAACCTTAATAACTAAGTTCTTAAACTAATGTAACTATACCAAGGTAATTTTCAGTCGGCGTCAAACATGTTTTGTCTGCAACCCCAGACGAGACTATAGTATTGCAAGCCGATATCTGCCAAAGCCACTATGATAGGTCATATTTCTTCAACTTCATAACCGGAGATCACTCCTACCTGTGTGGGGGGCACCCACAGTCGACTTTTATTTAATAACGAAGGTCTATCTACAGCCCCAATCAAAAAATAAGTGTGGCGCTTTGCCCTAGTTTAGATAATAAACCTATTACCACCGCCTTAATTCATCCACTGCGGGAAGACCCACCCGATCAGTACTATATATCGGTATTTAGTTTTATTTCACTGTTGAACGTAATTTCACTAGAAGGCCAATATGAATTTTATGGTTGCATTAATTTTACGAACTTTAAAGTCTAACAAAACTAAATTTCACTTAACGAACGGCATACACGAGGTCACACTAAGTACCTTCGTAAGGTATATCCATAAAAATAACTCAACTCTAAAAATAACTACCCTAAAAATAACTCGCTAAAATCTAGGGGCACAAAGAATTAAAAATCAGTCTAGAATTCTCCTTCGAAGAGTTAGGGGAGGGTAGAATTTAATCAACAAAATCTGTCCAAACAAGAGATTATCAAATTAAATTAAATAACTTTTGACGGTGCCTTATTTTTACACCATGTTTTCTCAACTTACGTATGACAACTGGTCACACAGAAACATTTTCCCCCCACAAAGGAGAAAACTTGAGGGCAATCAGGAAAAACCTAACTATAAATCACCTGTTTTAGAAATCTAGACTACGTTTGCAAGGAAAATGGACGTTGTGTTGTGGATGTCACCAGGCGGAACCAGTGCCAGGCTTGCCGGTTCTCCAAGTGCCTCAGAGTAAACATGAAGAAAGATGGTGAGTCTTTTTTAAGGATTCACGGGTAGACAATGGATGAAACTAGTTGGGGACACACTATAACCACAGCGGGCCCGCTCTACCACTGGATAAATTCCTGGGTAGGTTGGGACGATACCATACTAGTGGTATGGTTTCGTCGTTCGTCTAATAGTGATGCCCTAGTGTCATTGACCACCACAAGATTTACTAAACTACCTTACTATACTTACTAGAGTATCTTAACCGATAGACTCTAGATTATGCTATGCTATTTATGTTACTGTACAATGGCTCAAAGTCATAGAGGCAGCACAATGTAGAGTAATGTAAAATCTTATATACCTACATCTGAAAATCGATTCATAATTCTCTTATACCTCATGATATTCTCGAATCAATATAGGATAAGGGCAAGCACTTGTCTCAATAAAGCATTTACCCAGTTGCTTCGTCGCAGCATGTCTTTTCCATTAGGAAACTTTTCAAGTATTTGCGGTAGACAAGTGTCGCTAAGTGGTGAGAAATAAAACGAGAGGGAACATCCCTTCGTAATTTGTGACTCTTTATTTCCGAATAACATTTCGCAGCTAGTTTCATAACTTCATTTGTGTTTGCTATTTCTTTACTTGTGGATACTAAGTACCTACGTTGTCACTCGAAATGATTCTAAATAAATAAACCCTTTAGGTTCGTCAAGTCCTATAACCTGAATGTCTAGTCGGTTCGTTGGGTCTATTTTCCCCTAAAGTCCATTCCCCGAATGCCCATAAACTAAACCTTAAAGTCTAATTCCCCGAATGGAATGTTCAGGGAATTGAAACGTGGACAACGTTTCAATTCCCTGAACATTCCATTTTCCTTGAACGATTACTGAAACAAGATCCGTCAAGTGCGGGTGTAACTCGCGCGAGACTTCCCTATTTAATGAATACCTACCTAATAATAGTAGCTACCTACTACATTTAAAATGGATCGCACTGCAATTTCGGAGATAGGGGGGGGGGATGGTCATTTTATTGACTTTTTTCGAAATATTTCAAAACTTATGAAACCTATAAAAATTTCAAAAACTGTTTTGAATTGTTCAAACCGATACCTTTCATTTGATACCCCACACGGGGAGGTAGCCCCCTTTTGAAAATCCGAATCGGGTATCAAATGCAAGGTATCCGTTTGTACATCTCAAAACAGTTTTATAAATTAATGTTGTTTTAGTACTTTTTCAAATATTTTTAAAAACTTCGAAAAAAATTCCATTTTGCACTTGACGGATCTTGTTTTTGCATATTAGTACTACGTTATATTACATTTTTATATTTTAGTGTGTTTTCTCCTTTTTAACCGACTTCAAAGAAAGATCGAGGTTCTCAATTCGGTTGTATGTTTTTTTTATCTCTACGAGTCGAAAATCTCAGGGAATTTAGACTGACTCTAGCGCCCCGTCAGCTCCACCTCCTGGGGAAACATTGAAAGTTTATCCATTCCTGTTCAAAGACTAAAGTTACATTTAGTTCGTTTGACGAGAGGTGTCGCATTGCTCAATTCTAAAGCCGGCGCCAGACTTAAATTCACATGTTTAAACACTTGTTTGGTGGCTATGTGTGGCACGGGACTTTGGATATGTGTTCAAAGTTTGAACAAAGATTTGCACTTTGCCAAGCGGTATCGGTTTTTTTCGACACATCATAGCGATCAAAGTTGAAATGTGTTCAAATGTTTGCGTAAGTTGCCACACTTGCAAAGTTCAGTTGCTCGAGCGTTCTTTCGTTGCGTTCGCCTTGTTCTTGGACGTTTCCTTAGATTTTGTTGCACATGTAAAAAATAATTACATGCACACAAATAATATAGGCACACTGAGTCCACGAAATCGTCTTCCATTTTGTTTGTTGTCTACCAGCATACTGTGGAGAAAAGTGTTTGCGAAACAGGTCTGGCAGGTACGTCAATATATGTGTTCAAATGTGTTCAAAGCTTTGCAAAGTCGTCAAAGAAATGTGAAAATCTTTGAGGCTATGTCTGGCGCCTGGGTAAGAAAGAAATAAAAATTACCCAGAGTGTGAGGGCTAAAAACCTTAGATAACATAGGTACTATACTTTTGGGGAATCATGACATGATTAGCTACAACAATTTTGGTATTTTGATATATGGCCGAGAAGTGATTAAGACCTTTTGGCTAAGAGCAAAATGTAGTAGGCATTCTTTTCAGCAAAATTTGCCTGACTGAGGGACTTATATTAAACTGATTTTAGTCCGTACTCCCGTCACTCACGGGTCGGCCCGGCATTGCAGTGCCGCCGGGTTTGGCATACAGAATTTAATGATCAACCTCATGACAGGCTAGGTTCGTAGATCTTTTCATACAATACAATATTTGAACGCCTTTTCCAAAACCTTTTCAACAGGAATTTAGGAGTGAAGGATATTGGTGACCATGTTAGGGCGACCCGGGCGACACGCAAACGCAGCACCCGGCGGATGTGGGAAGTGGGAAGTGGATTAAGGTTGTTGCATCAGGGACGAAAAGATCTGACGGCTGTTATGCAGAGGGAAGAATGTTAGGTTTGAATGTGGAGGGAACGAGCTTTATTTTTCCTTACCAGCTAGTACAAAATAAGTAACTATATATAAATCTTAATCTAAGGATTTAAAGATGGTTGTGTGAAAGAGTGGACATGGTCAAGAAAGGTACGGAGATGACGAGTGGAGAAAATACATGTCATGTTGTGCCGACCCCACCATTGATTACTAGCTGCTGCGCGCGGCTTCGCACGCGCTTTTCAAGTAGCCTATGTCCGTTCCCGAGGTACCATTTACCTCCCTACCAAATTTCATTAAGATCCGTTCAGCCGCTTAGGTGTGAAAAGGTAACAGACAAACAGATAGACAGACAGAGTTACTTTGGAATATTAGTATGGATGGATACGTAGAAAACAGCACACCCGGAAATTTATCTGCAGATCGTTGTCCCGAGTCGCGAATCAAACCCGCAACCTCCTACGTCGCTAGTAAAGCTTCGCCCGCTGCGCCACAAAAGTTAACATAGGATATTTACAAAAACTATTACAAGTGCATACTCGTTACCTTTTGAACCAAGTAAATTGTACGTTCATAAATGACAATAAAACGTCAAGTGCGAGTCGGACTCGCGCACTACGAAAATGAAAAGTATTTTTTTAAAGAATGAACTACAAATTTTCGGTATTCGGATTTTTCCTTTACTTGTGCTGAAAGACCTTTTACCACATTTCATGATTCTAGGTCTACGAGAAGTACCCTATAGGTTTTATGTGCATATGATTCCCTTGGAAATTTCAACATAATTAGGGCATAAACAGCTGTTACTTTTGATTGCGTTGACCTAGAAGTTTTATTTACATCGAGGCTTCAAAAGTTTACGGATTTGAATATTCGATGTTAATTTCAACTCGATACCTCCACGCGTTCCTGAGAAAAATTGCTCACAGACGGACAGACATTTGTCTGTCTGTCCGTCTGTCAACAACTTTTCTTCGACAGATGGACAACAAAATGATCCTACAAGGGTTCCTTTTTTCCTTTTGAGATATGGAACCCTAAAAAATAACGCAAAATGACAAAAACACCAATATTACCTTTCCTAACATTAAATTTTCTAAATAAACATTAGGTAGGTAAGTATAAAGAAATCACAAACCCCTTCGAAGTGCGAAAACAAACATGCCGCGGCTTGCGTCAAGCTGTCCGCCGCAGCCGCGTTTCACACAGATATTTATTTACATTTCCTACAGAATTGATTGCGCCGCCCCCTTGCCAGTTCTCATAGCACATTTTAACAGCGTCAGTACAATACACACTTGCCGAGACAGGCCGAGCACGAGTGTACATGGTGCGCTCTTCTCGCTTTGGAGTCCCTTGTAGACTGTCGTCATGTTTCGGCCACAGTTCAAGTGAACCAACGAGTGTGTGCAGTGCATGGTGCCTTTCGTTGAGAGGACGAGTGCCGGACATTCGAAGAAACGTCTCGGCGAGTGTTCACTGTCGCCATTAGTTTTTTCTCATATATTCTCGTAACCTACATTCCGTATTTTTTCATATTCACACGTAGCAGTCACCGGTAAATACTATTTTTGCATTTCATTTATAACTGAATCATCATCATCAGCCTATATTAGTCCACTGCTGGACATAGACCTCCCTTAATGAGCGCCATAGCACCCTGTCTTCAGCTTGCCGCAACCAGCATCTACCTGCAGTCTTTCGCAGAACGTCATTCCCACCTGGCCGGAGGGCGTCCTACACTAAGTTTACCGAGTCGTGGTCTCCACTCAAAAACACGTTTCCCCCAGCGGTTATCGGTTCTTCGCGAGATATGGCCAGCCCACTGCCACTTCAGCTTGCTAATTCTTTGACTGATATGATATATAACTGAATGTATTGTAAGATTGTAAAAGCCCGCCTCAACCAGGATATGGTGGATTTTAGGCTCATCGAAATTTTCGTGATGTTGATTCTGCGGAACGCCTGTATGATCGAGTTGATTTTAGGGTTCCGTACCTCAAAAGGAAAGAGGAACCCTTATAGGATCACTTTGTTGTCCGTCTGTCTGTCTGTCCGTCTGTCAACCCAACCCTCTTTTCTCAGGAGCGCGTGGACGTATCGAGTTGAAATTAAAGTCAAATGCTCAAGTCCGTAACTTGTTGGAGCCACGATATAAATAAAACTTCTAAGTCAACGCACTCAAAAATTACAGCCTTTTTTTGTCCGACAATTTTGAAATTTCCAAGGGCATGCACACAAAACCTATAGTGTACTTCCCGTAGACGTAGAATCATGAAATTTGGTGAGAAACATGGTCTTATGGCACAAGTAAAGGGAAATATCCGAAATCTATAAATTTGTAATTTATTCACTAAAAATATTACTTCTAATGTTCGCCATGGACCAAAACCTATAGAGTACTTCCCGTAGACCTAGAATTATGAAATTTATAGCACAAATAAAGTAAAAAATCCGAAAACAGTAAATTTGTAGTTAATTCAAAAAAACCTTTTGATTCTCGCCATGAACCAAAACCTATAGGGTACCTACTTCCCGTTGACGTAGAATCATAAAATTTGGTAAGAAGCAAGATCTTATAGCACAACAACGTCTTGATCATTTTTCCATCAGAAACTGGAATTCTAAAAAGTGGTGTTAGGTGCGTTTTTACTATCATGAATTACTACCTTAGCTTGCGGCTTCCCAGATGACTGATACCTATGTTATTATTGAAATGGGGTACGACATAGCCTGTAAGGAAAGACGTACGCACGAAACCGTGGCATAAAACTAGTAGTTAACCATAATTTAAGCTTAAATTCGTAGTTTAGATAGATATAGTTAGAATGTGAATCTAGGCCAAGCCTTAATTTTGCGAGTTTTACAGTCGATTACAAATTTTCAGCCGTTCAACACGAGCGAGCACCGCGTCCTCTCGCGCCGCATCAACTAGCCCTCCAGAAGCTCGGCTATACCTTCACAAGACACCATGCCTTTGTGCCCACCCCTGCCCCCCTCACTTTCTCAACATTCCCTTCCCTGCACACTTACAACATGCCTGCTCTTACTGATACAATACCCAGTGAAAGTCCTTACCCGGATAGATCCTCCATTCATGATTTCACTTTGTCAAGAACCCCCGAGATGACAGCGCCTGGTACATATCTCGGCACTCAAGCTCTAAGCTCCTTGAGTTCGTTTAACATACCTCTATTCTCAACTCCATTGCACTATCCCATACCCCATCCCGGATATTTTCCAACAAACATTTTCTGCCCTCCCGTCATATCGACCGATGCGCCCTCCTCGACTAGAGTGGAAAGTAAGTTGACAAAAATTTTATTACTTTTCTATCGAACGTGTTTGTAGGTAAACCTAACCGACATTTTTCTTATAGAGCCGATAACTGAACAGTTCAGCTCAATTAAGTCACCTTCGTCTTCTCTGGACCAAAAAGACATACCTGAAAAGCCAGATTCACAGCTTCCTGAGAAAATGAAAGAAGATGAGGTATCAAGCTCGGAAGAAGCTTTCAGAGTGGAAGACCCTCTTGTTCATGAAAGTAAGTTATTGGTTTCTAATTTCTGCATTTTATCTACTTTTCCTAAGTCTACTAAGAAAGATTAATTCCTCTACCAGGTTTTGCTACAAACTGCCTTCATTCTCCCAGTTTCGAACCCCCAATACATATAGTTTCTAAAATATCGCAAAGCGAGTTCAAAGAGACGCTTAGTGACGCGACGATTAGTGTCAAGGAGCGGCCGAAAAATAATTGTGTGGACGTCGTCGATGGAGAGAACACAGAAAATAGCAAACATTATACGCTGAAACTCAAAAAATATTACGAGCTCAGCAGCCATGGGAGGGTATCGAGTGAAGGAATGTATGACCCAGCAGCAAAAATACTAGTTGCATCAATTAAATGGCTGCATAGTGTCAATGTTTTTGCGCAAATAAAATCGTCAGAACAAGTTGCGCTTTTGCATTGCAACTGGAAGGAGATCTTCTTCATCACTGCAGCACAATATTCATTCTACTTTGAGGAAGGTGAGTGTGACGTATCTAAGGCTAAGTCTATATAGGTTAGCTAGAAGTACTACACATACAGGATGGAATAAACGAGCATTACCTGGAGGAAAAGTCCCTAATAATTGAAGACTAGCGGCTTTACTCACACTGTACCTGGACAAAATATACCCAGGGCTAACGTAGCTTTCTGTCTTCTGACAGAAAGCTACGTTAGCCGTGGGTATATTCAACTCAACTCAACTTCCGAACCGAAGTTCGGAAGTTGTTCCTCTTATCTGACACGGCCGCTATTGGTGATCCTCGGAAATATATGAGTTATCCATTTAAATTAAACCTTATGAAAATGCCTAATAAATTCTACATATTTTATTGTTCTTATTGTATTGTTCTTATTGAAGAATACTTTAAAAAAATTCTATTGATAAATTAAAATGGAGGATAAATAAATAGAACATGAGGTGATAGAATGGTTAGTAGGTTTGATGATGCTGAGAGCAATGCCTAAGATCAAATACTTATTGTAAAATTTATCACAAGTATGAAGTTATAAAATCAAATTCCACTTGGACGAAGTCACGGGTAACAGCTAGTAAAAAATATTGCTGGACAATTCACTCACACAGCCATATCTAGCCCCAAGCTAACCAGAGTTTGTGTTATTTGTACTGGATAACTGATATACATAATACAACACACTATGTTTTATTATATGTACACGGAAAACACACAGAACACCTAGAACAAATATCTGCAGATCATATGAATATTTGTCCGAGGCGGGAATCGCACCCGTGTTTGACTTTGTGCGTGTTTGACTTTATGTGGGTTTTGACTTTGTGTTTGTTTGACCTTTAACGTATGACCCGTAACCTCCTGCGTCGCAGGCGGAGCTTCGCCCGCTGCACCACAGAGGTCAGGGACGCGATCACGGTGTGGTAAGGCACGACATTACGGCTCAAGCGTTAGCAGTTGAAACGTTAGGGTGCGCGTTCACAGGCCAGCATCGGACCACCCACTGACAATTGCGTCGACTGATAGGCAATCCGAATGACGTCATTTGCACTCAACGGAAAAGCTGCCTTCAAGAATCCATTGATGGGGAAAGCCAGTGCCAGCCACCTAACATTTGAACTGCTAAACGGTTGAGCCGTACCTAAAACCAGCAGATAATTACACTTAGGTACTATACCCGTGATCGCGACCCTGGGCGGACGGACGACATAATAAGTTACCTTAATATATTTAATCCAAGTTAGTTATTGTGTCGGAAAAAAACGATGTTAGTGAAACAGAATTGACGATAGCGCATCACCCACACAGACGCGGCCTGGTAGGGGGGGTAGTTCCCACATACAATTAGTACAATGTGTATTTAATTCGCTTGCAAATTGTACTGCCCGCCACCGCAGGCCGCGTCTGGGATTTATGATTGACTATCCGTTAGTCACAATCACAACTACACGGGTGCTTCGTTGGTCTAGCGTTCAGCTTGGCAGATTATGAGGTCCAGGGTTCAAATCCCGGGTCAGGCCAGTAGTTGTTATTGGGGTTTTTCTAACAAGAAAAATTCACAGTAGCTGCCTGGAGTCGGGAAGTTGGCGGTGCGGTGTTACATTTCCGTGCCTCGGAAAGCACGCGTTCCTGCGTCTGACCTCTCCCCGTCCCATCGGATTAAGAGAGTGAGGGCATATACACACCTGTGTTTGCGCACACATTTGTGCACTATAATATGTCACTATAATATGTTATAATATGTGTGTATGTTGACATCAATAAAATACGAAACATTTATTATTGAATTTATTTTTAATTAAAGGGTTAATTACTATGTTTTAAAATAATGAATAAAACTGCTATCTTCATTTTTTTCGGGATTTTTCTATATTGGTTAACGTCTGTTTATACCGGGCGGCGAATACCTAGGTAGAGATAAACAATTCTTAAAATGAACGCCTCTCCACAAAATTATACCTAACAGTTTATGTGCTCTTTTGCGCGAGGCGTTAAAATTATTTATATTTAAACGCCTCGCGCAAAAGAGTACCTAGTCAGTTTACTAGGTACTCTTTTGCGCGAGGCGTTTAATTTGAGAAAGGTTTACTCTTTGGTCGATGACCAGCTAGCATAAAGTTTAAAGTAAAACTTTTAGTGAAATTGTACCTCCAAGACTTTTATTAGATTTTAACAACCTCAGGCATTTCCAGAATATTTTTCAGCAACACCAACCACTAAACGACAAAGTATAATAGAAGAAGTGAAAAAGATAACGAATCTCTTGAAGAGAATAGCTAGACACAGATTAGATAAGCTGGAGTATGACTGGATCAAGACAGCGTTGTTGCTTCGCACTGGTAAGTGGATTATTATCAAATGACACGTAGCCCCGTATCTTACATAAGATTATTCATAGTAGGCTATGCACCGAGGGCGCAAAGCAGTGTCTTACGTCACGGGTGTCTTTGAAACCCGAGCACAACTGAGGATTCTCCTCAGAAACTCATTACTCCCTCGGAAATAATGAGAATGAATATGGAACATCAAAATAACGTGTGAAATTTTTTACTATGAAGATCCGTACTGAGATCTTCAGGCTGCGAAGCACGTTACCAAATTTTTACTATTTAAGTACCTACTCGCAGAAAGTGTAAAAGGTAGAATATTCTCCTCGTGCACAAAGCTGTCTTCGTCTTGGGCGTGATTAAATCCCTCTAGCAATCAGGATTCTAGTAACTTACTTGCTTCGCTCGTGAGTTATTCTTGAATCCTGAGTTGCGCTCTAGATTCAATGACGAATTTAATTCATTTCATTGAATTAAATGACGCCCGTGACGTAAGAACCTGCTTTGAGCCCTCTGTCCATAATCTTCTATTACCGGAATAGATCTAAGTAAAATCTGTAGATATGGTACCTACATACGTTTTCCCAGCTTTACTCAACACAACAACTGCTATTCAGTCTCCGCTACCGAGTCATCGATACGGAATGTGACAAAGATTCGCGCGAAATTAAAATATTTTAGCGGTTTTTAGTATTTTCTGCGTTCTGCAAAGAATTAATCTACCAAAAATGTAGTTTTCCTAATTTCAGCCTTCGAGAAGCTAGTACCTCATCTCCCCTTTTTACTTAGATCGATGATTCCTGCTAATATATTTAAAAACGTTTTCATTTGTGGTATGACCACATTTCAACCCTTGCCAAAAATCATTAAAGTTCCGCTACTTTGGCTTGAAATGGTAACGGACAGGCTAGCAACAATACGTTACCAACTTTTACATTAGATACATACACATCATACTAATTTATATTATAAATGTGCAAGTATAGACGGATTGGGTGTTTGTGGCCTCTTTCCGCCAAAACTGCGGCACGGATCGGGCTGAAATTTTGCATAAATATAGATATAAACCTGGGATAGCATACTTTATTTCGGAAAGACCATCCGGTACCGCGGGCAGAACCCAGTTTACAATATTAGTAGATAATAATCCTTGGCTTCCTTACAATAATAAATCTTAAATGTAGAAATAGTTCGACATGTCTGTCACTTTTTAATTTTTCAGGCTCATCCGACTGCCCGTCGTCTCATCTAGAGCTCCTACAAGAACAAACATTGGCTTCTCTACAAGAACACTGCACTACTAAAGACAAGTCCAGATTCGGACGGCTGTTGCTGCTCGTGGCCTCAGTGTGTAGTTTAGCTAATCAGGGAACTATCGAACTGTTACTTTTCCCTTTCTTCTCGAGAGATGATATCCACACTACGCTTAGCCGCATTCTAATGTATTCATCTTCTTTTTAAAATACATAGCTTAATTTATAATTTAGCGAGGAAGAGTCGTTTCATTGTAATTTATAAAAGAGTAAATTTACCAGGCAGTCCAGGCACACTAGAAAAAAAAAATAATGGCGTACCTACGGAACATCTAATAAGGTCTAGCATAATGGATTAACATCCATTATGCTAGTTAGTGACCTTAGGCACGCTAAAAATGTGAAAAACGAGACGATTTGATCACAAATCGTCGCGATTTTCACATTTATGGAATAAATAGTAAGAAATGTGTTCAAACTGGATAGGTTGGAATGTAGATATCTATAATATTTTTCTGGTAGTTCCTTGCAGCACGCAGAAAATATGACAAACCCTGCGGAGCGCTACAGTGCAGGGGGTGGATCTTGTTCGCTGCCACTTCTCCATCTATATAAGATTATTCTGGCTCCAGACTGACTCCATGGTTACCCAAAGCATTTGTGTAGACCTAACCGAGCATTGTAATCCTTCTCATATCCTTCTCATGAGGTCAAATTTCACTGCAGTTATATCATTTGTATCTTCGGCAGTTTTCAATGACGACGGGCTTAAGCAGGCGAAGGTCGGAGGTGTTAAGTAGGTACTACTTCAGAGAGAAGATTTCTTAGGCCATCATCATGCCCACCTACCAACTTTATCCGCCAATGCTGCAGTGTGAACTAGTACTAGTACCTTAATATACCTACTTCGGTCAAGATTTTTAGTATATCTTTAACGTAAAAGTAGATGTCAGCCTACCGAAGGTTGACATCTACATGATTGCAGTAAGAAGCTTGTGGCTGCCATACAGTCCGTCCTTCCATGCAACGATCTCATAAATATAGGCTTTAATTTGCAGTTACCTACATGTAAGTACCTAGGTACTCATAATTATCTTATTAATACTGAATAAAATGGTCTCTTATGCTTAATACGCCTTTATTTTTGAAAAACATACAAGATTTCATAATATAAGTATTTTGAGTTGAGCTCCCCAGAAACGAAACTAGTTTCTGTGGCTGATCCACCTAGTAGGCTGTCGCCTCCGCCGCCGCATCGTACAATGAGCCAGTTTTGAACAATGGCCAGGCTGATTACAAATTAAAGGAACGCTGTTTGATTGGGAATAGGTACCTTATTATTTTCATTGACAAGATGCCTAAGCGACGTTGTGCCTATTGTTTAACGTTGATCGTTCAACCATCATTGTCTGATTGCGTCGTTTTGCCTCCAGCCTAGATGTTCTACAAACGGGCTGATTTAACGATCCGCCGCCGGCGGGCGGTGGCTATTTAAGCTGGGTGTGGATGGCCAAATTTTCAACCATGAGAGAAGTCGTGAAAGGAGTCATGGGCTCAATTTATGAAAATATAAAAACTGCATAGGTATTTAGGTATTTATAATGGGTTATATGGGTGTTGTTTTCCTTAAGGTTTACAAAATTAATCACTAATAGATGTTTTATCAAGGATGAACCCCATTACAATAAAGGATGGGTACCTAGGTAAGTATCCTGGATAGCGGCAAGCACACCAGTTGTTTGAAAATATAATATAAAATTTTCACATCGATGCTTATGCGAGTTTTCAACATTAAATTTCAAAAAAATTACATTTCCTTTCATTTTCAATAAAGCATTTCTTGCAAAGATTGATTCTAATTATCTCGAAATAAAATCTCTCTATTTTCTCATAAATCGAACGACTTCTAACTCTCTTGGTTTCGGATTTAGCCAACCACTCCCATATCAATTAAAAAATTCACCTTGTGTAGGTACCTGTACCTACCTATTATACCTACTTAGCCTTCCTTACAACTTTATTGTAACCGTGTGTATACTTCTTCTGAATCCGTTTACTACAGGCAATACAAACACAATCAAAATAAACCAATAAAACATTTGGAATGCAAAAAATATGACAGCGTGAAGTAGAAACTTAGAAATCATCAACGAAATAACAATTATGGTTGATAGTAAAATATCAATGCATACATAAACTAAGATTACCCAGAGATACATTAAAACTATCGTTTCGTTGTATGATAAGGCAGCGAAAATTAGTTTAACATGCGTCATGAACAATATAATACCAAAGGCAGCATATACATGTACCACAAATTCGGCGAGGATAGGAGTCATTCCGAATTCAAATAGGTAATATTTCAAGCCATTGAAAAGAAGCACCAGCAACAAGCTTAGAATGAAGCCTACGACAGCAATTACAATTGTTCCAACCTTCGGAGAATAGACGTTAAAACAGCAGCCCCTCGCAATAGGGTACTTATTTAGTACTGAATTAGTCATGGTTGGAATTTAAATCTGAGGGAGAAAAACCGTTGTTATTTATGTCGGTACATTACGGATTTGAGTTTTGTGTCTTACCGAAGACCATAAATTATTTTGATGTAACCTTACCAGCCTTGTATTATTACATTTATTACACTTGATTTATCTAGTAAAATCGTATCCACAAAGCATTCACAAAATTTTCATTTTTACCGCCAGTCGTCACTGGCGCGCCCCGTAATGATTGGTTGGGGGAAGGGAAGCTAAGCTATTTCTCCGATGAAAGCAAATTATCATCCTTGCCATGAAAATGTCATTGTCATGTCAATGTTTTATCATATTATGTAATATGCTAATGTCGAACTCTGACATTGATTGATTTTCATTTGCGATTTTTATGTTTCCACCTCTAAACTGCTAGTGCCACATCTAGCATAAAAAACCAACTCTCGATTATGTTCTCCTACCAGAACTGTGGCTTATTAATTTCCAGGATAGAATACCAATCCAGGACATTAATATTAATATTAATTTTAATAGTATAATTAATATTCAGTAATATTCCGCAGGTACAGTTAAAATTACGACGATTATTTGGAATGTTTGGTAGTAAAGTGATCATCATGTTGTTTATTTAGGAACGCCAACGGCGCATATACAAATTTTATTATTATAATTATATTATTATTATACACTAATTTATTCTTCAATCTCGTATATAAATTAAATTTTTTACTAAAGAAAATAAAATGTTATAAAATTATTCTACAGTAAAAAATATATCAAAACGGCGAATCTAGGCTCAAGCGGTCGGTGACTAGGGCTGCAGAGAGAGGAACTTCCTGACGATGCGCGCCGAGTCCAGGAGTACCGCCTTTTGAATCTGGCCCTTGATCCATCTTCCTAGCGAGAGTCTCTTAAGATGTTGATCGAGACTCTTCGCTATTACACCGTTAACGGCGTAATAGCGAAGAGTCTCGATCAACATCCCACACTTTCGGTTAACCGAAACGACTATCGGGACGACAGTTGCTGAATCAACATCCCACATGCTGACTACCTCGTTAGCCAAATCAAGATATTTGCTAATTTTATCTTTCTCAGCTTTAACGAGGTTAACATCATGTTGTATGGTGAGTGGTGACATCAGCGAGCACCGCTCTGCGTTCTAGCCGATCTATCAGTACAATATCAGGTTTATTCGCCAGAATAGTCCTGTCTATAATTATAGATCGGTCCCAATAGAGCGTGGCACGGCCGTTTTCGAGAACTGGCGCCGGTGTGTACTTATAGTATGGAACTTCAGGTCCAGTAAGGCCATATCGGAGAGCAAGTTGTTGGTGTATAATTTTGGCTACTTGGTTGTGTCTGTGCAAGTACTGAGAGTTAGCAAGGCACAGTGTTTTAAGAGAGCTGATTTTGTGACATCCCTTTTTAATGCAGATTCCTATAGTTTGAATCAATTCAAATGCGAGAGTAAAACTCCCGCGTGTCTATTAATCATAGTTACTGAGAAATTAATTTTTGAATATTATATACTTAAAAAAATCAAAACTCCTAAATTCTAAAAACAATAATCAAATCGATAATGATGATTGATAAAACCATCGACGGCGCACATTTTAGTGCAATAAAAAAATACCTAAGTTCAACCGTCACGAAATTATTAGATTTATTTTCATTTTAAGTTTTTATTTTTTTACTCGATAATCCGCCTAAACCTACTGACCCGATTTCAAAATTTTTTCAGCATTAAACTGCTATATTATCCGAGAGTAACATAGGCTATTATTTATTTCAAAAAGTTTAAAAATATATATTAACCCATGCGAAGCCGGGATGGGCCGCTAGTATAATATGTACGCGGACATCAGGCGGACATAACATGGTTAACAAAATAAAAAATAATTTAAGAAGCTTAAATTGAAGCTTAAATTCGTGCTGAAAATTTTGCTAAGCCTGCATAATTTGTTGTATTTATATAATAATAAGCATTAATAATTAAGGAATCCACTTTGCATTTTGCTCCACGTATATTAGAACGTGAAGTACCTTCGTAAATAATATAATAAATTATTTTTTATGTCTCAGATAGGACTTTGGCCTTTTTGGGGTTCATGGGCTGGCAGCACAGTTCCCTGCTCAATCCTTTCTTCCTCTCCTCTGTCATATGACGACATTAAATTTCATTTTCGTTCAGTAAATTTCTGGCGGCAAGTGCAAAGCAAGTGTTTAGATTTCCAGCAAAGTTATAAACTCGCGATTATTTCTCTCTAAACTCAAATAATCGACGAAAAATGTAGCCTTTGATATCTCGCTACTTTAACTAGGTATGTGAAACACTAAAATCGGAGCTTGTTCAAGTGCAGACAGCGGAATAAATAAAATGGGTAACAGAAATAAAGAAGAAATGGTAAGATATTATATGTTTTCAAATGATATTCTTGTTGTTCTGCTAAGACGTTGATGGTCCCTCAGCGGGAATCGAACCTGCGACCTTCTGCGCCTCTGACTAATTTGGTATTCTATTGTCATGTAAGAATACCTGATTATGTACCTACTAAATACTAACTTTACATTTTTCGAGAATCTATATTCTAAATAACTGGGTTAGGCGCCGTGCAGCTCAACCAGTTTACACCCATGCATCTGTGTGCTGGTCAAATTAATGATGAATAGGTTATCTTTATTTTTTAGACCTTCAAGTTCATGTTGATTAATATAAAAAAATTAAAATTCTAACCAATAAATCGTAGAGGAATTTATTGGGATTTTGTAAAGGTGTTGTTTAATTTATATTTATTCGATGGAATTAGGGTGGTACTGGACGGGACAGAACAGAGAGCTAGCCTATACCCGGCAGTGGGTGCTCATGAGCTAAGCAGATTTGATAGAATGCTTATCTCTCTATTATCATTATCACAACATATTTGAACTCTCCACCCCATTTGAACAGAATTGCTGCACATATTAAGAAACAATACTGATTACTGACCTAGGTATAAAATGTGTGTAATAGGTTATCATTATCCATATTTAAGTTATGATGATATTGTTTTTATATGTTTGCTGATATTTGTTACAACATTAAGATTATATCTGTGTCACTTATTATCAACAACAGCACCAGCCTATACCATTCCGCTGCTGTACCTAGGCCTCCCCTAATAAGCACCTGATTGTCTCTTGGGGTTATCCCCACACTGGGCACGTGGGTATGGGATTGGTCACTTATTATCACCACATAATATAATCTTATATAATTTCAGTATGAAGGCAATACACCATGGTATAAATACATCACTGTGGAGCCTACCATGTTTTTCTACATGATGGCATTCATGATAACCAACGTTATAGAACAGACATACTATGTGTTCCAAGCATGTACTGTTGATCATAACTACACCTCTGAGATATGTTACAACATAAGTGACTATGAAGAAATCAACAAAGAAGTGCAGGTAAATGTCTAGTAAGAAGTATTAAGTCACCTAGTACCCATATCACAAGCTCTGTTTACTTTGGGTTAGATGATGCTGTATTTATTTTAATATACAAACATTTGGATGTTGAGATATCTGTTACCTCTTCATGTTGAAAATACTGAACGGATCAGGCTGAAATTTACCATAGATATAGTTTTAGACCTGGAATCAAATAAAGGCTACTTTTGGTATTGGCATTAAAGCTTGCTGCACGAGCACAAAATCTTTATCTCTACTCCGAAGGTGAAGCAATTTACATTGCTACTTTCATTTTCTAATTAAATAATGCTAAAAGAAGTATCAATTTATTGATGACTGGGTTTTTATTGATTTCATAACCAATCTACACACACAATACTTGAAATATTGCTTGAAATAATATAGATAAAATTTATGGTAAAATCTTTAAAGCCTGCCAGATGACAGTGAATTTGTTAAGTAGGAGCAGAGATAACAGATAAACAAGCAAAAGTAGTAACAGCTTATAGAGAATGAGCATGTGCTCATTCACTTTAAGGCCATTCGGATTCGAGATAAAAAGTATTAGCACACTTTATCACATACTTTCCTCTTTATACAATTAGTGGTAACCACCGTTCGCTGGTGTTGGGTGAATCCGGCAAAAGTGTGACCGCAACCACATCTGCAGTCACACGTAAAAATTGACCCCTCCATCTAAGCCCGTGGATCATCATCATCATCATCATCATCAGCCTATATTAGTCCACTGCTGGACATAGGCCTCCCCTAATGAGTGTCATAGCGCCCTGTCTTCAGCTTGCCGCGTCCAGCATCTGTAGGCAGTCTTTCACAGTGGATGTATGTGTGATGAAGAAGTATGACTGTTTCGTTCTACACTTGCAGGTGACAGTGTCAACGTTCCATCAATGGAACGGCATCGCAAGTCACGTGGTGCCGCTGTTTCTGGCGCTATTCCTCGGCTCGTACAGCGACAAGCGAGGCAGGAAGTTCATACTGCTGGCTGGTCTAGTCGGGAAACTGTACTTCTCACTAGTTTTTACTTTAAATACTATGAACTGTAAGTAGATTTATGATGCCGCATCTTTAATGCTGTTGTAAGGATATTTATGCAAGCCTTTTCGATTTCCGTTATGGTTTTTGCGTTAGATTTTAGAACAATACCAGTACATAGAATCTAAAGCAGTAACCTCGTCCTCGCCATTGTGTACGAGTGCAGTAATCACCTAATCACCCGGTTCTAATATCACATCACACTAATATTATAAATGCGAAAGATTGGATGGATGTTGTTACTTCTTCACTCCAAAACCATTGAACGGATCGGGCTGAAATATTGCATACATGTAGATCGAGGCCTGTAATAAAACATAGGCTACATTCTATCCCATAAATCAGTTTCCAAGTGATAGAAATGACCTTAAAACGTTTCCATAGAAACAACGCGTGCGAAGCCTCGGGCAGAAACTATAGTTATATATAATAACCGCCTTTATAAAAAATTCTTAAAGTTAAGAGAGATGTTTAAGAATACTCGACCATTCAGTCATTACAACCTCCTCCTTAACCTGAACAGCCTGTGTTGGTCCACTGCTGGACGCAGGCCTCCCCCTGATAAGCGCCTTGTTGGCTTTTATCTCATGGGGGTAATTTTTTTATTTTTTTTATAACACAGCATTATCTAGCCCCAAGCTAAGCAGAGCTTGTGTTATGGGTCAAGATAACTGATATACTTAATACAATACACTACATAGATAGATATTTTTTATTATAGATAGAAAACACCCAGACCAACGGAACAAATTTCTGCAGATCGTACACAAATTTGTTCCGAGGCGGGAATCGAACCCGCAACCTCCAGCGTCGCAGGCGGACCTTCGCCCGCTGCGCCACGAAGGTCGTCATAATGCCCATAATCTCCACGCTGGGCATGCGGGTTGGGGGTAAGTCATTACAAGCGTCGGTGAAATTAGCGTTTTTACTCATCGAAATAATTTAAAAGTTACAGAAACCTCTGTTTCTGTTGCCTTGTGGCTTAGCGGACTTTAGGAATGCTGTGGTTTGGCGGTTTGTATATGTACAATACACGGGGCTTTGGAGTCTTCATCTGTTCAATCCTTTTTGGCGGTGACTGAGCTACGTAAGCACGAACCTATTTTTATTAACAATACATATTTCAGCCTGGCCGTTGAAATACGTGATATACACGGCAGCTTTCCCCAGCGCACTAACGGGCGCTGACTTGGCGATATTCGCGGGGTGCTTCGCTTACATCGCCGACGTGTCTTCGCTGAAAAACAGGACGTTAAGAGTGGGGATATTGGACGTCGTATACTTGAGTGCAATGCCCTCCGGTATTGCTATAGGTGAGACTGTCTTAAATTCATCATGAGTAAATAATGTTCACGGAATCGCATCCTCAGGCTTATGTAAAAAAGTATAGGTAATTTAAAGCAGGTACTTTGGAATGTCGCAAGACTCACAAATCAATAAACACACGTAGTGTTTATTTTAATTACTAGCTTATGCCCGCGGCTTCGCACGCGTTGTTTCTATGGAAACTTTCTATCCCATGGGAACTGATTTATGGGATAAAAAGTAGCCTATGTTTGCTTCTAGGATAAGAATTACCTACTTGTATGCAAAATATCAGCCCGATCCGTTCAATCTGTTGAGGTAACAAACATCCATCCATCCAAACTTTTGCATTTACAATATTAGTGTGATGATGATTAAAATATAGATATATGTACGTAGTGTTTATTGCCTACCTTTTCTTATCTGTTAGATCTGGTAACTACCTACGTGCAGATTCACTGGCTTAAGATAAATGTGAAACTCTTGTGCTGTTATCGTACGTGACAGTTTTATCGTCTTCTCATTGGTTTCATTAGATTTCATATTTTACGGCATCAAAAAATTATCTACAGACAATCTTTTGAGCCAATATGTCTAGGCAGTTGATAAGTAAATAACACTTATCAACTGCTAGACATATTGGCTCTTATCACTAGGCAAAGCCATAATCCCCCCACGCTGGGCATAGGGGTTGGGGAACGCAGTTTAGTGGTGGTTCTGTTCTGTTTCTTTTCACTAATCCTAGGGAAAACTTATTTCTTTCTTTTCTTTTCTTATGACCCTTATCGATTAAAATTCTGTAAACAGCAGAATTATTAAAAACCACGCGACAATGCTTACAGCGTTATGTAAAGACCAAACAATGAGTATAAAATGTGAAACCGCAGTTTCTGTATTACAGGAAACGTTCTCTACAACAAGGTCGTAAATCGATCTTTCACTGCCATGTTTGCGATAAACTCTGCATTGATGATAATCGCTACGCTGTACACCCTCTTATTCCTGGAATGGCAGACGAGACCCGAGCAGAAATCTCTGAAGGAGGCTGGCGTCACGAATCCGATAACTGATTTCTTTGATTTGAAAAATGTGACCAGTACTTTGAAGACACTTACTAGAAAACGCTCCCAAAATCGTCGACTTTTCCTCTGGCTTCTGCTTTTATCAATGGCGTTCTACACATTCCAAAGAGGTAATTTGATTTCATACTCTTTATTTACCAATCAACTAATAGGAATAAATCACAACTAGTATTTACAATTGAAATAATTGAGGTAACTGCAGACTGTTTCAAACAATCAACAGGTAACTCAACTGATCCATATCAATACCAGTCGGAAGCGTCCCCAAGACGCTGGCTGCATTGCCCCATTTGATTTCTCCAGGACATAGGCTCATAGTATAGATAGGCAAAGAGCAAATTTTTTAAATCCTTTGTTGCTTAAACTCTTAATAAAGACGTTCATAGGTGATCGAAGATTAATATAAAATATTATATTTCGCAGATGAGCGTCCAGTAATGTACCTGTACACATCAAAAGTGCTGAAATGGGACGCTACTACCTTCAGTCACTTCAGAACCTACCTCAGTATTCTGTACGTGCTAGCAATGCTCTTCGGTATACCACTCATGACCAAAGTACTCCATTGGCGGGACACAGTTAGTATGACATCAGAAATGGGATGTAGCTATATCTGGGATGTATCTGGGGCTTCTTTGTTCCTTCCGCTTCCTTGTAATACCTGGATAATAAGCAGACTATTATTCCAGGCCATTGACGTTTGAACCTAGCGGGTTTGTTTGTCAAACTAGGCCTAAATCTCAGTACTCACGGGTCCCCGCGAAATAAGGAACTCCTCCTCATTGACGTAGCCATTAGTAAACAGATTCGCTTCGGATTTACGATCATCAACCCGAGCGAGGCGAAATCAAAATAGCGTTATATAGATCCGTCGGAATCGAATTCGAATCCGTCGGATTCGATTCGGAAACGAATCGAATGAATTAAAATACCCCTGCAGTTAATAATTATTATCGTTATCCATGTTTTTCTACTTCATTACTCATAAATTCCGTGATTTTATCGAACAGTTCATAATGATGCTGGGAGCAACAGCTCACATGTCGGGGCACATGATGTACGCGCAAGCCTCCACTGATAAGCTGATGTATATAGGTGCGACTGCGGCTTCGCTCGGCCCGTGTGTAGCTCCAATTATACGGTCCATGACCTCGAAAGTGCTGCCGCCTAGTGAGAGAGGTGGGTAACAATATGTATTTGACCGAATTCAAATAAAGGAAGGGGTTCTATGTTCGGCTATACATATTTATATTTTTTATGTATGTTCAGTTCATCTATTACTCCGTCAATATAAGATAATACTAGCTATATAATATAACTACGAAAAAAAAACATGAATGTGCACTGTTTTGTATCTAATTTGGTCGAGATCTCAGGAACCCTGCGGTTTATAGAAAAAAAATTTTGTTTTGATTCGTAGTTTATTAATAATTCTATACTTTCAGTTTCTTCATAAGTTGTGTCTTGTAAATAAGCAAAAGCATAATTTTTGCGATTAAGCCGTTCCAAAAACGTACCTATTCTCCGTCCCGTTCCTATAATGAACGCGAAATCCTATGCCTATAATTTTCACAAAATGGCGCGCCATGCACTCTCTTTAAAGGTTCGTAGTTAATCCGTTTACATCCGTAATGAGGATGTGTGAACTAGTTTGAAGATAACTTTGTTTTGTTTCAGTTCTCAGCAGTAGGTACCGTACCGACCTACCTGTTAGTATTCTGCCTATTCATAACTGCAACTTACGCTGTTCCCAGGTGTCGCGTACGCCTTCTTGTCTGTGATGGAAAACGCCGTAGCAATGTTCGCATCTGTCATCTACGCCCAGCTTTACAAAGCCACGCTGGATACTGAGCACATCAACGCAATTTTCTACCTTACCATATGCACACAAGCTATAGTCTTCTTATCTGCAGTGTAAGTTATTAATTTCCTTACAAATGTTGCAAAACGTAATATTACCTAATCTGACTGAATCCTACTAAAATTTCAAAAACTGTTTTTGTACAAACCGATATTTTCATTTGATACCCCACTTGGCCATGTAGGTCTCTTTTAAAATATCGACATCACAATTGTATTGAATTTTTTTGTTGATGCTTTTGGTGGTTTTTTTAATGTTTCCTCTGTTGGTGCTCATTAAATAAATTTTTAGAGTCGGTATCGACAGAGTAATTAATCGAAATTGAAGGTCAATAAACATAGATGAATAATAAATGATTGGTTTCCTTTTCTTTACAGAACAATAGAGATTTTGCTGAAAGGACGCAAACTGGATGTCGTAATGGAACAAGCCGAGAAGACTGTCTCTGACTAATTTTAAGGGTCGGTCGTAATCTAGAATACGACCGACCCGAATTAGTTAATTTTAGAGGTTTTAAACCTCTAAAAGTGGAGTGACATTATTTAAAAACCGTTCCGTTTTTTGTCACTTTTCAAAGTTGATAAGTTAGCGGTCATGTAGTTTTGCGCACATTGTAAGCCATTTGCTATGAACCCAGGCTAACCCAGGCGCCAGACATAGCTTCAAAGATTTTCACATTTCTTTGACGACTTTGCAAAGCTTTGAACACACATTTGAACACATATTGACGTACCTGCCAGACCTGTTTCGCAAACACTTTTATCCACAGTATGCTGGTAGACAACAAACAAAATGGACGACGATTTCGTGGACTCAGTGTGCCTATATTATTTGTGTGCATGTAATTATTTTTTACATGTGCAACAAAATCTAAGGAAACGTCCAAGAAGAAGGCGAACGCAACGAAAGAACGCTCGAGCAACTGAACTTTGCAAGTGTGGCAACCTACGCAAACATTTGAACACATCAAGTGTGGCAACCTACGCAAACATTTGAACACATTTCAACTTTGATCGCTTTGATGTGTCGAAAAAAACCGATACCGCTTGGCAAAGTGCAAATCTTTGTTCAAACTTTGAACACATATCCAAAGTCCCGTGCCACACATAGCCACCAAACAAGTGTTCAAACATGTGAATTTAAGTCTGGCGCCGGCTTAAAACAAATTACAAATCAATTGTTGTTTAGGAGTCTATGTGACTTATTACAAAAAAAATAAACTATAGTTGTTTCAAAGGTCAGACATTTAAAGCCAATGGTTTACAATGTGCGCAAAACTTCTTATCTGCTATCTAAATTACTGGTAGACCTAGAAAATAGTAAAAACACGTTTTGTTTCACACATACGTTTTTTACCATAAGGAAAAATGTTACAATAATGAGTTTTTATGTGATGGATGATGTTGTGAGAATTGTTCAGCATTATTTATCTATTTATTTAAATAATAAGATGGAAAAATCCTTTTATCTTTTTAAATTAGTAAAGGATTCACAGAGATTCAAAAATTACTTGCGTTATCTTAGAATCGTACCCACTAAAACCGAAAAAAACACCCGTGTTTTTGGCACCGATCTGTAGAGCCAATTAAAAATCAAATCCCAAATGTTGTAGAATAAGTATTTTTCGAAGTGGTATACATGAAAAATATGATGCGGTTCTTCTATAATTTACGGCTAAAATAATTAAGAGTTGGTACTAGGGATTGCCAAAATCCGGATAATTTCCTTATCCGGATAATTCGAATAGAATGAAAAATTTAAAATAACATAATCTTAACTAGCTTTTGTTTGCGGTTTCGTCTGCAATATTCCAAGATAAAAAAGTAAGCTTTGTATTATTCCAGGTTTTAAACTACAAAAATACAACGTTTTAATAAGGTTTATATAATTATAATCGAGAATTTATTTTGGCAGAATAACAACATGAATGAATGTCATGAACTTGTATAATATGTCCATTAGTTTTGGTTTGAAAAAACATTATTGGTTATAAGAGTCTTTTAATAGTTCATATTTAGCTAAACAGGTGCCACGAAACATGAGTATACCTAAGTATTAAGCCGAAAAAGGGTCATTCTGGACCTCGGGGATCAAAATTTGTTAACGATTTTTTTATTACGAACAGAAAATAAATTGTTTTGAATAAAATTGTAGCTTTTTTCATATTCGTGTTAGTTTACGTGTATTCTTACATTATTGCTATTGTTTAGAAATATTAAAGGAGTTGCATAATTTTTTTGTAATAATTTCGTGACAAAACACTGGTTTTGCCAAAAAAACTAGTTATTTTTTTTTAAATAAGTATCTTATTCTGTTAAATAATGCAAGAGTGCGTGTGAAAGAATACAAATAGGAAGAAAAGTTTAAATAAAAAAACTTCTAAACTGTTGATCCCCTCGGGGTTCAAATTCACCCCCATTTGGCTTAGTATACATGCTATGCTGCACCCTGTATAAGTGGTCATCATTAGACGGTTTGCATACCATACAGACCTGCGGGTCAGCACTTTACGTTCGGCTAATTAGAGCCAGTCGCAAACAACTGTCCTTTGGGCAACACGTCACGGCGTACACTCGCGACCATTAACTTTACTTTTATATTATCTACTTGTAGGTATACTTTGTTTTTATCGCTTTTACTTTTTGCTTGAACTTTACTTATTACTTTTAAGGTGTATCATTTTCAGCAAGTGTGTTGAAAATTTTATTTTAAAACCTAGTAGTCCACAAACCAGGGATCGTTATTTATCATATCTCCTTGTCGGGACACAGCGGTAAATATGAAAAGTATATCTATTTGAATTTTACAAACCGAAAAAAAACTAGTAGGTGGGGCTTTTGTTAATTGACTTTAAAAGATAAAAGCTAACTTTATTAACCTAATAAAGAATATGCCTGGATTATGTAGAAAGTGTAAACTACAACGCTTTTAATTAAGTAGGTATAATAAGTACCTACCTATCTAATAGTTAATCATTAATATTTGTAAAAAAAAAACGATTTGAAAGTTTCATAAGATAATAACACAAATTTTCTTACATCAATCAATCTACTTCCTTACATTCAAGATCAAGCTATGGCTATTGAAATGTGATATTATTAAATATTTATTCTTGTTTATAATAGTTTAATTATCCTAACACATAATATTCATTGAGAAAAATGTAAAAATCTAACTTTCATCCAAGTGATTAAAGAGACGATAATTACCTACGCTCCTGATCCATAGTGATGCGGGGCGGTTTGTGTTCAGGCAGCCTTACTAGTGATATGACGTGACAATGCTCCTAGCCGAACTTTGACTACGGCGGCCAGTCTCAACGGAGAGTAGCCATGCGCGAACGGCAGACCGACACGACGTGACTGGAGAAGGTGAGGCACAGAACCAACGCCTGACCTCTAGCTGGTAAGGGAGCCAGTGTATCGTCTCAGAGCCAGATTTCATCGTCTACCTCTTCTTTAATATGCTATGTTTACATTGCATATTAATTTTATTACATTGCATATTGCATATTTTACATTTTACATTACATTGCATATTGCATATATTACATTCTTTAATATGCTATGTTTACATTGCATATTAAAGAAGAGGTAGACGATGAAAATACAGATTAGTTTATTAGGTACGATTGGTGATTGAGATTGTTGTCAAAAGAAACATGGTGCAAATTTTTGGATTTTAGTTGTTTTTTAAAATAAACTAAGTGTAAACGGCATAAACTGCAACCTAATTTCAAAAATAAAGGAATGTTTCCTTTCAGTAAAACATACCTAATATTTCTGGTACTTGTCCTCCGTGTCCCATGGCTCTGTTTAAGAATCAAAACAAGAATTACTTTTTAATATTTTATTTCACGTCAATGATTATGTATAATTTTTTTGATTTATGTCTACCGATGAACGCCATAACATGCTGTTTTCATTGAGATATTGTTAGATAATTGGAAACTTTAATATATTTACTATAAGATTTTGGTTATGCTATTGAAGTAAAGCTTCCAAATTATCTAGTTGGTTTTATTTTTTAATCGTAAGTAACATAGATTTGTCTATGTCTGAAACATAAACAACAGTTACACTATTCTAACGGTAACAATAAGCTCGACCTAATTACATAGATTAAAAAATATGAGCGATACTCCTACAACACTTAGTAAAAAGAGTAAGTATAAGGAGTAAAAATATAAAAAATATCAAGTCTCTGACACTATCACATATCTTAAACTAAATAGAAAATTAAATGCAACATTGGAGGCAAGAGTAAAAGAGAAAACAATATTTGATAATTATCAAGTATATGTAGTAATCAACAAAAAACTTAAACCATAGAACAAGACCTTATTTACTATTGATTAAATATTGATAAAGACAACTGGCTATTCAAGTTGGGTTCATGGACCCAAAGCATCTAACACTTAAGAAAAACGACTGATTCATAAACATGGTGCAATATCTAATTAATAATCAATTTCCTCTCCGCCATCCGAGTTATTGGTATGGTCATCTCTTAGGCTGAATATATGGAAAAGTTCTCTTTAACTCGCTTATAAATAAGTTTGTCATGGTCGACGGGGTCGGGCGGCGGAAGGGATAAGGCATTGGCGATCCACCAGCAAACATGCTCCAGGACTTCAACGACTGCAGCCACGGGATCCCTAAAAAAATCTTCCAAATTCGTCTTTTTTAAAATTCTATCAAGCTTTTTGTAAAAATCATGTTGCTTCTCACTAGCCAGTTGCCTCTGATGTGCTTGGTCACGAACCTTTTCTTTATGTCTTTCGAGTTCACGATTTCTCATCTGCAGATCAAGAGCAGCCTTCTCATATTCTTCATAATGTTTCTTAAGATCCATGCTGTCCTTCTCCTCATAAACAGCTATAGCTTTGTCATTGGCATCATTTATTGAACTCTGTGATAAAATAAATTTTTTAATGAGCGGTGCGTCTTTTGCACTTAGAATGTTTTTTTTATCAATTGATCTAAAAAGGTTATAGGTTCCTTTGGTGTCGTTGCGCCATCTTAATCCCTCTCTTTTGTATGTGCTGTATGTCCCGATGAGGTTTTCGTAATCGCGTGTGTTTTTTTTTCTTTTGTATCTGCTGTTGTTTGGTTCATCATCATCATGCATATATGAAACCACCATGATAAATTGATTATTACTTTTTGAATCCTTCGAGGTCAACTGTTCAGTATGTTTGCCAGTTTTATACTTATTATTATTGTGACAATCGTTGTAGTTAATTGATTCACTATCACACGGTGTGGTGGCTTCATCCATTTCATAATCATCTTCGCCGAATATTGGATCATTTCTTATTTGTGTATCACCGAATTTTTCAATCTCTTTGTCAGATTGGTGTTCACCAGAAACTAAATCAATCTTGTGATCCATACGACGCGGGGTTAGAAGTTCCAGTAATGACTTATGGTAATGTATCTTTAGAGGGCTTTTAGCGTTTATAATTTCTTGATCATTTCCGCCTTTAATTTCCAGACTTGTATCTTTCATCAAAGTTTTGCTGTACTTGTGAGTTTTGAGTATTTTTGCTTTAGAAATAAAGCCGAGGATAGGTATGTACGACTTGTAATACTCGCTGTTCACACGAATACGTTCAGTGTGGACGGCGGGGGTTGCTAGTCATGCGGACAGCCAGCCAGCAAGCGTCTGGCGGATCTCGAGGCGAGCCGCCTTAAGCGCGTCCGAATCGGCAGCGCTGGACGGGTACATGTTGGCGCAATGAGCCGTGCCTGGAAAATATTTGTTAATTATGTAGTTTGCGTTTGTTTGTTAGCAGATGGCGGTCATAGAAGTCATATGGACTTGCTATGCAACTCTTCACTCTTCGTCGTATCAAGAACAAATTACCTTTGATGAATATAGCAGGAAGTTGTTCGTTGGATGAGTTGGTAACTCCGAGAGCGTGCCACGGGTCTATGGTGCCATGCACAAATAGAATGCGGCTCGCGACGATATCCAGCGCGCCGTAGACAGCGTTGGTCCAGCTAGCTGCCTTCTTTATGAATGATTTGCCAAACCTGAAATTAAGTTAGGTCTTTACATATTTATTCTATTAATAATTTTATCTTTGTTTACCAATGAAAAGAAAGATCAGATGCAGAGATGTAGTAGAGGCTGAAGCTGTTACATAACTGCGGCTGTTTATCATTTAAAGGGCAGGTCAGATTTTGCTTCAATATCTCGGAACAGAATAGATAACATGATGCAAGTAGCAAACAAGGATTACGTTTAAATAAACTTTCTGTATAAAGATGATTGAAAATTTTTACGCTATCGATATTTTGTACCAAAATTCTTACTTCTGTCCAAAAATTTCTTGGCATTGCTCCGTGTAAAAGTCCAAATTGAAGAAGTTTCCGAATACAGTTGAAGTGCGGGGGCTAGACGAGGTCTGGTAAAATCCAAATTCTGTACATGTTTGATACATCCATTGGCGGGCTGCAAAAAAGTTGTAAATGCTTAGAATTATCTGTTGACAATACATGACTAACATTTAAAATTATTGGTTATAATTAAATAAGGTTATAATAATATTATTGGTTATGAAAAAAATGGAAGAAATTTTTTTTGTTTAGTCAGCTTGGAAATAGTTATTAACAAATAAAAACTTACTTCCTTCTGGAGTGAGTGTAACATTTTTCAAGGCCTGAATTTCACTGTTATAGTCATAATTCAAACAAGTGCGGTTTGATTTCTCTAACATGATAGCATTAAACTTTGCCAGTTTCTTATAAGCAGGTTCAGTACTGGATTCCTTCAAAATGTCGCATACCTGGGTGATAAAAGGTTTCATATTTTATAAACGAGTCTTATCAATGAAATTAAAGCTAAACACATTACAGTTAGTAAATGATCAAAACTGAAATAAACTTACAGTGTTGATGGTCTGTTTTTTATATAGAGACGGGGGACTGAAACGGTTGTCTTCATTGTATTGAACTATACTAGCAAAGTCATCAGCTATTGAACTGAAAAAGTTCTGCTTGTCCTTGTAAGAAGCATCAGCAAAAGTTTTGCAGACACTGGAACAAAAGAAAAATAAATAATAAGTCACTAAAAACTGTTTAATAAACTGAATGTGTGACTGATATTTCAATATATCTAGATTATCAAAAGAACCTCGCAGTAAATTTATGTTAGAAACTAAAAACAGAGTCGGTAAATGATGTGACATAATTGTGACCACAAATAGTAGTGTGTGGGAAATAGTTACCGAAATTCCTTTTCTATTTCAGCTGGGTCATCAAAAATAAGATTCATAATCTGTTCATGACCTAACTTCACTTGATTGGCGCAGGCTTCATTTCCGGTTTTCTCGTTCAATGCATTCAGCACCACTTCATAGTATTCTAGAATAAAATAGTAAGTAAGTTCGTGTGGACTTCTTCAGGATAAAATAATAATTGTTATAACAGACTTAGTTCCTTTAGACAAAAAACATTAGCATTATATATAGTGCATAAGCCCTCATGCAGTCAAGTCCTGAAGTTGTAAATTTTTGGGATAGTATTTGATTTCTAAGATAAACCAACTCACCTTTAAAGTCAACTTTGGCCTGCAAAGGTCCACTTGATGAGACAGCTGCGTGCACAAGATGTGGATACTTCATCCTCATCCAGGCGGCTAAAGCACCAGGGTATGACCCACCAAAGACAATCCATTTAGCATTGTGTAGTCCATACTTTGTATTCATTGCTTCAATGAAGTTAGCCAAATCTGCCAGAGCCTGATATGATGATAGGTATTGAAGATTCTTGACTGATAAATCGCTGTAAATTTTGATCCCCTTTAGCTTACAATTACAAAAGAGTAAGTATTTGTTTTTAAGATAAAATTTTATAATTTAGTTCCTCATCATCATTATCCAGCCGGATTTTATCCACTGCTGGGTATAGGCCTCCCAAAGCTTGTGCCATCCAACACGGTTCTGTGCTAATGTAGTACCTACCTATCACTAAGTATTTAACTTTGTGGTTAGGATAGAATTGGGTGGCTCTTCTATAAAATGACTTCAGTGAAAAATAAATAGTCTCCGGGTTAAACAGATTGCTTGAAATTTTTGGTCTGTCTACCTGCACTAAGTTGAAGTTATAAGCAGAAAATCTAAAAAGTAAAATCTTCTCACCTAGTTGGGAAACTCTTTCCATAAAAGCGATGTTCTAAATTAAAGCATAATGCCTTAAATTCTTCAGCATACTCCATCCATGCTCCTTTGACCATCCAACGAGCATCAGCTGGCCCTTCGCCACCAATCATCAGAAATACTGGTCCATGGTTAACATAGTCAAAGAAGGTATCGTTGATGAAATATTGCTGAAAATGGATTTCTTATCAGTGCTGTGTAGTCAGTGTTTAAAAATGTTTTATTAGTTTGTTGCATAAACTTGATAGCCTTGCCCTCAAAAGCACATGATAATACCTATTGCTGTAGATAAAAACTAAAGTAATTGTAACCACAAAGCTATTATATTTTTAATTAAAAATACATGCCCAGTACAAAATTGAAACACTTGGGAACCGGACCAAAAAATGTAAATTGGGTAAAATGGGGTGAATGGACGAATGGATGGAAATGGACGAAATACTGGAGAAAAACATCCTTTGGCTGAGGTCAGATCAACTGACATAGAAAGCTGCTCACCTTCTGTGTCAGTCACTAAGGATACTTCCACTGCTACTAGCCACAGTAGCCACGTAATGTCTTGCTCCATTATTTCGTCTATATTTATTCAACCTGGAGTCTTTAATCACTCTGTTAAGGGTGAATAGAAATCGACGAAATACTGGAGCAAAACATCCTTTTGCAGAGGTCAGATCGACTGACACAGAAGGTCATGTCATATGCTAAGGATATTTCTACTACTACCACCAAGGCCAATGCCTTGCTCCAGTATTTCGTTGATTTCTATTCACCCCGTTTCAGGGTAAGTACTTATTCTGATAAAGCTTTTCACAGATTAGGTAAAGAATAGTGAAAACCATTTAAAAACTTAAATAAGTTGTGAGACACGATGGGATGTTTTCAAAAAAATTAACGAATATTTCTAATACTTACTTGCTCCCACGTTCGGACATCAGCAAAAGTCGAATGGTCTAGCTTTTGTCTGAAGAATCGAGGTTCAGGGACGTCACCGTCTCCACAAACAGGGGCGCCAAGATTTCCTCCGGTGCCTCGACCATGGCGGAAAAGTTTCTGCTGCTTTTTACAATACAGAACCGCCAACGTTTGCAGAAGCAAACCAATTACGATGAATGTGCGCATTTTGACTATACTGTATTGATAGAAGGTAGGGACAATACTATTTTACGAATCACATATCGTCTTTCCGGCGGTAAAATTTTGAGATTTTATAGGTGTACCTACGAGGCACCACGCTATCAATAATTTATGCTGATAGAACTGGTTGGCTCAAAGCTGTACCACTGATTTTACAATTAAGTAGAAATTCAAATGCATACCTCGCCCAGTTGTATCGATCCAAAAAGAGTTGCCTGCATTCAAAACTGCATGCGCATACAAAACTGCAAGCAAAGTCCTGCAAACACAATTTGGCGCATGCCAGTATTGCCAGAAGTTAAAAATCCGAACAAGTTTCGGACTCGCTGACAGTGTTTGTCGAACGGTTTTTAGATCGGAATGCAACGTACCTACCTAGCCTATTGCCTACGTACCATAAAGTTATGATTTTAAGATAGAGTACAAGCCATAGAGGATGTCTATGGCCCAATGCATAGCTTATACAGGTAAACCCACAGATTTTTATGTATAGTCCGGCAAGCAAACCTCATTGACAACTGCAACAGGCAACAGATCATTGCCTCCACAAAAAGTACAAATACAAATAATATCAATAATAATGTCCCTTAGCATTGAGCTAAAACAGTACAAGTAAGCGCCTTGTAGGTCGGTCTTACCTGCGCAAACCTGGCTTGTACAGGCAATGCTCGCAGTTAAAGGTTGTTATACATTCCGTTTTCTGGCCTATCTAGGTATCTGGGCCTGGAAAAATACATTTTGGATTCTAACAGCTTCGCTATATAAAGTTGATTTCAGAGAGTGAGTTGTAAGTAGTTAGAGTAGCTAAACCAAACAAAAAATGTGTCGCAACTTGATAACAGCGGGGGTGCCTGCGCGGGGCGCGCTCGACCCCGCCCATAAGTATTCGCTGCAGCGCTCTTAAAGATTTTTTCACCGCAGAAGGGACACTTCAGACTTTCAGACAGCCATTGTGCATACAAAACTGAATTTTAATGCAGTAGGTATGTAGCTATGAATATTATATTTTAAAAACATGAAAATATTTACAGTAAATTAAAATGAATTGTTGAGCGTTTAAATCATTGTTTTTAAAATAAATTGGTATTTTATCCAACAAGTAGGTACCTTCGTACATAAGTACTTTCACTAACTAGACCCCACACTTAATCACATACGTCCCAATCCCAAGGCGGTAATCAAACCCACCTCCTGCGTTCCAGGCGGACCTTCGCCCACCACGCCACAAAGGTCGCCAATCGATCTATTACAAATTTATAAAACTTAAGATATTTGTTCGGACAACAATTAGGTACAATGCAGCTTAGGTTTATAATGACTATTGCAAAAGATACCTACAGTAGGTAGGTACTGTTACTGATCAGTGATCAGACAGACGGCATCCGGGTGAGTAATTATTTAAGTAGAGTATTTATTTAAATAAAATAAATAAATGAATAAATAATGCTGGACAATTTACACAGCATTATCTAGCCCCAAGCTAAGCAGAGCTTGTGTTATGGGTACTAGATAACTGATGTACTTAATACAATACACTACATAGATAGATATTTTTTATTATACATAGGAAACACCCAGACCAACGAATCAAATTTCTGCAGATCGTACACAAATTTGTTCCGAGACAGGAATCGAACCCGCAACCTCCTGCGTCGCAGGCGGACCTTCGCCCGCTGCGCCACGGAGGTCGTCTTTATGAGTCAAAAATAATAATCAGTTAAACCTTTGTCACCAACCTTTGGTAGGTACCTACACATCCCATCTGTACGAATCACTTTTCATAATCTATGATTTTCAAACACAATGTCAGGTACAATAGAAAATAACAAAAATTAATATTGGTTGGTTTTAGTTGCTATTCTGTTTACTTACCGATGATAAGTCAAGCCACTATCTTTTTTCTTCGCAGTTGATTCATTTTTAGACGTTTTTAACATGCAAGACGGCATTTATAATTTGGTTTTATTCGCATGCGGTGTCGCGATGGGCGTAGGCGAACGACTTTAATGAGTTTTTGCCGACCGGCAACAACTCATGGCGCAAAGTTGTTGTTCGCGGGTGTCCGTTCCATACGTTAGTAATGATTTCAGATTGTACTTTTACGACAGATCACGATTTGTTTAGCAGCGATCTTTCTGCGATGAAATAGAGGGCATATCTTTACACTGTGCAAACTGAGGGTGACTTCAGACCCAGTTATTTATCGTAAGCTTATTCCACATAAAGTTGGAGCGTGTGAGCTCTTTGGCTAAGCCGTTAAGAATTAAGTTTTTAGAATGGCAACTTTTTTGGTGTTTCCACGTGATTTTCAATAGTGCTGAATCTAGAAATATTTACCAAGGAAGTTCCTTTCCACACGATCTGCACAATGTTGTAGCCGGTGCCGGGTATTCGGCTTCGCGCCGGCTACCCGGCAACCAGGCAATAGTGCAATAGTGTCCTCTATCCAAATACAGGGTGTGTCAAGACCACTTCCACTTCTTTTTAGGTACGTATTTTAGACGGAATTAAATGTGGTTTCAAATTTTAATGTGTCGAATCAATTCTTGGTATGCTTTCAAGGTTATAGCCGCGAATTAAATCGTACTTAGGATGAATGGAAGAGATATTGTAGCATATTACGGCTTAGTTGAGTCGATACTGAGATACGGAATAATTTTTTGGGGGAATTCTACGCATAAAGACATTTTTAAAGCGCAAAAACGTTGTTTGCGAGCCATGTTTAGAAAACACGTGATTGATAGCTGTAGACCTATATTCAAAGAGCACAAAATACTTACACTTCCGTCGCTATATATAATTGAAGTGGCTCTGTTTGTGAGAAATAACCCCCACCTGTTTCCGCGCATATCAGACGAAAAGCCAAGAAACCGGCGTGAAGATAGACTTTGTTTATTTCCATCCAAAACTGCATTACTACATAAGAGCATAGTATCAATGGCACCGAAAATTTACAACAATATACCTAAGAGCTACAAGCAACTAAATGATAGTGAATTTAAAAATAAATTTTAGAAATTGTTAATTGAAAAATGTTATTATAGGATTGACGACTTTCTAAATGATAAATTTTAACTTTGTAATTGTTTTTTTTTAATTATTGGTAAAATTAATTAATGCAATAACTTATAAACTAACTTATATATAATTTTTTGACATTATTTCTAATAACCCTTTAGTTACCTACTACTATGTCTCTGTTGCATTGCATGCCTTTTCTCACAATTTGTACACCGTAATCGGTAAAACATGTTGATACCTGCATACCTATTTGTTAAATGTTATACCTACACATGTTTATGCAAATAAATGATCTTTATCTTTATATAGGATGTTGATGGGTCAACATATTTTCGCAGTTTTTGTTCGCTAAATGTTTTCAAAAATATTAATGTTCATTATTACATATTGAGTTATTTTATTAAATGTTTTAAATTTTTACAATAATTTAAACTAATTAGATAAATGTGGTTTTTTAACCTTAAATAACTAGTGTAATTGGTTTATAAAAATCGTGTTAGTTACTAAACAAAATATTTAAATAAAAATCATGGTCTGATTGCACCCCCCCCATTTTTCGGTAGTACTTATTAGTCTTGACATTGTTATCACACCCTGTTTATAAAAGTTATAAACAGTGATTTTTGCATGGAGGGTATTAACATCGGTCACCATTTAGTTTTTTTTTTCAAAATCGCGGCGCACAGTAAACGTCATTATATAGATACAAGACACTAAAATGAATAAAAAATAGGTATTCTCTATTTACAGTCCTAACCTAAAGCGTCAGGTTTCTGAGATATTCGCATATGAAGAGAAAAATGTAGCTATTTTTATCTGTGATTATTTGAAAGTGTTTGTACTCATCTCCATGAACCTATATCTAACCTTGACTGTGCACGTGTTTCATAAAAACGAGCCGGGTGAGAGGCCCTGAAGTAGCAGTTCATCTCTTTCTAGTACGATATCCATATTATCTGTACTTTTATACACCCTACACCATATTACAACGTGCTCGACAAGGACCAACAACCACTTTCAAGCCCTCTCACTCAGCTCGTTTTTCTACTCTGAGATGTGACAAAGAAAAATGAGCCCTAAAAGCATGAGATTCCAGGGTACTTTTGAATGAATGAACTATGATTGTGCACGATCCAGTTTACTCTAAAGATTCATGTTTTGAGATGAGCTCAAAACAGATTTTAAAATTTCTGTAGGTTTCATACATTTTGAAATATTTTGAAGTATGCATTGATCCATTGGAAGTACGCATTGATCCATTGGATATGTAAAGAGGGGGAATCATTTTGTAAAGGAACTACTTCATATATAATGTACTCTGTGGGCTACCTCACCGAGTGGGGTATCAAAATGAAAGGTATGGCTTTGTACATTTTTGAAATGTTTGTACATACATACTTTACCCCATAATCTCCATAGTATTCAGAGCGATTCATCTGTAGGTTGGTAGGTACCTACTATTTTGGCATTCATTACTCAATGAAGTTTGTACCTTTAGTACCTACATATTTGTTTCGAAACCCTCGGCGCGCGAGAGATCCCGCACTTGAGGGATCATAACAATAACATAGGTAGCTCAATGAAGGATAGCACAGAGGAACCTTCTTTACCGGGTAGTAAAACCTGGATAAAACCCAGTAAGTATGGATTCTTTTTGATTTAGATATTTTTTGTACGACGCGACGCTCTACGCGGCAGGTTTTTAGAAGCTTGTTGAGTGAAAAAAATGTATGAAGAGGTGTGATGTTTTGGTTGAATAATGTATATTAGTGTATTGTTATGTAAATAAAGTACTAATTTTCTTAAAAATCGTTTGAATTATTTTTATTTTCAGACTTATACTTGTGAAACGGCCAAAAATTATCTTTCTCTACTTTTAAGCTTAGACTGACAATACAAATGGCAACAAAATTGCATAAAATGTTTTACAATCTGATAGCTGCATTCAAGACCATTCCAAAGATATAAGGTTCTTAAGTAGTTTCATACAAAATCATGTAGAAATATTGATTTTTGTAGCGCGCGGCAACTGCGCGCTAAAAACGCCAGCGGGTGCTTGCCCGTTGCGTCAAAAATTGCAAAATGGCGTCGCCAGCTAAGAGGTTATGTTCTAGCTGAAAGCATATTTTGTGAGTTGGCAGCTCTGTGCCAACAGACTACTGACAGACTATTTCCTTAATTTTTCCCACTTGCAATTCGAACGCGGTCGATCGCACAGGTAGCGTTTCTCCTTCAGAGAGGAACGATAGTGCTGTAGTTACGCTTGGTCGGTCGGCTCGGTGTGTTACAAAAATGGCTCTTGTCAGGTTTTCGTCAAGTAAATTGCTGGAGGTGCAGGTAAATATTTATGTAATAAATCATTTTTTCACTTTTCACCCATTGTTTACCTGTAACATTACATCTTTGCTTCATAAATTCAAAGAGTATGCCAAATCTTACGCTGCGCGCCTTAACCTATAACCACATTTTGGGTTTGAAGTTATGTAATGTGAAACATTCTCAGTTAAGTCTATTTTTGGGATTTTCAAGTTATGAAAACGTTTTCAAGACCATATAATCGTTATTTTAGATTTTTGTAGTTGTAAATATAAATACCGTACCTACCTACTATAGGTTTGGCCAAGAGGCCTACTTTTCTTCGTAAAATACGTAGGTATAATCCTAATATGTAGGTATGGAGTGGAGGAGTTGAGTTTACGGGACGAAAGCAATTACAAGGCAAAACAGACTTAAAAAAAATTGGATGAAATTTTTATGCATATTAATTAATTAAAAATAATATTTTTTTTTGTGGAATCGGGGTCACTGGGGTTCAACATTTCTTAGGTGACTTTGACTTCAAAGTTCAATGACCTTGGTGCTAGAGGTCAGAATGTTTCGCTCAATTACAAGGCAAATTTTCACGATTTTTTAAAATCACCACTATCACCTATTTTTTATAATGCCGTCGGTAAAACTTTTCTTCAAGACATAGACCTCAAAGTTCCATGCTCTCGGCGCTGGAGGTCAAAATGTGTTGCTCAATTACTACCTACAAGGGAAAAAATTTCATGCATATAATTATAGGAGTCAGCCATATGTTAACACAAAAAAAGTCAGTGACCTGGACGTCAAAGGTCATTGACCTTGGTCTCCAAACGTACCTAGTCATCGACCCTGGCGAAAACCAATGTTTTCCTGAAAAGTTCACTGATCTTGACGTCAAAGGTGGTCAAGGAGGTCAAAGGACCTTGGCCACAAAATTGTAAATTTTACTTTTGGTCATCGACCGCAGAAAACCAACGTTTTTCTCAAAAAAAGCTTAGGGTGATTGACCTCAAGGTCAAAGGTCAATTACTTTGTCCTTGAAAAACAGCTGATTTTTCCCGTAAACTCTACAGTGACCAATAATATAAATAGAATGTTTATTTACAATTTTAGTCTTTGATACCTGCTGGAGAACAGTATAGTACTAAATTAAATACCTACAGCCTATAGTCAGATAAAGTTTTACAAGGTTATAATAATAATAAAATGTCCGTTAATGGCCGCCATCTTTGATAATAGGTGCATTCCGAAATAAGATTACATCGCTGAAAGCGATCGCAACGATATTTTGCCCTCCAAAAGAAATTTATATAAATTGGAATACAAAAAAGTCGGCGAAAAGATGTAACGGCGAGCGGAGCGACCCGCCGAAATTTTTGTTACTATTTCGGGTGATCACCCGAGAAAAGTGATCTTAAACGGGTGTCAAGCACTGGACCAAATACAGAAAAGGACAAATTACGAAAATTTTATGGTTCCGTTATATTTTTGTAGTATTTTGCATATTGACCGCAAACCCGACATCCCGTAGAAGTATTAAGGAGCGATGATAACCTCGATTTATTTGAGAGCTTACTGATGTTTGGGGAAAAGTAAGCTAGAGCGTGCAAGCAAGTCCCGAAAATTTTAAAGACTTCGCGGTGTTAGATGTAAAGCTATGAATATAAATAAAGAATATAAATTAAGAAAAAACGAGGAATACAAAAAAGACACCGTATAAGATTTAACTTGAATCTTTGCGGGGTGGTTGGATTGACACAAACAGTATAGCGAACTAGCCAGACCACTCAAAATAGGTAACGTTGCCTCTGCGCTGAACAAAACATAAGGCAAAAAATACCAGTAATCGGCGAGCGAAGCGAGCCACGAAATTTTTTTTTGGCCGCCTTTAATAACCTTTAAGAATATAAGAATCATCAAATTGACAAAAGTATACATGAAAAAATGATCATGTTGCTGTGGATTGCAATTTTAATTTAGATTGGGGTCACGACCCCTTTGACACCCCCTGGGACCGCGCCTGCTCTTCGCTCCCCACCTGACCGAACTTCCTCTCCCCGCCGCGTCCATGCGAGTTCGGTTTGCGTTCCAAATGCACGAGGTTTACGACGCGGGTTCTTATTTTTTTTTTTGAGGTTTAGTTTCACTTTTTGCGAGGAAAATAAAAACTAAAATGTTTGAATTTTCGCAACTGTCTTATTGGCACGCTATATACTTATGTATCCATGAAGTGACCCTAGACGTCACACACACAGTTGCACGCACGTGTATGTGCCGAGACGCGACTTTTTTATGGAGATTATGGGCGAGTGTCCGGGGTGTGTCAGTGTCGCACACTGACTGTCTCTCATAGCGATTTTTTAGGTAAATTTGATTTTAAATTTACCTAAAAATCGCAGTTCGAAATAATTTCTTTAATGTTTGATGAATTTTTAATGATAATATATATTTATTAAGACTACACCATTATACCACCAATGTTTCTACTCATTTAAGTTGCACAAGCTCTTTGTTTTCCATCTAAATTATAATAAAATAACGCGTTTCTAATAGGTACTATAGAAATAATAGGTTGGTTTTGTCCATAATTATCATATTATAGTCTGTTAATTAAAAACTAGAAGATCCTTGGATCTAGTTCTATTGACTTTGTTATTTTCCTAATTTTAATAATTATATTTTCTAATCTCAACAGAGAAAAACAATCTAAGACAAAGCAATGATACCGTACATGATGCTGTGATGTATGAAAGGTACCTACCTAAAACAGCAGGTCGTCACAGTATTCATAATTTGTATTGGTCTTACTTTATGTTTCCATTGAAAGGAAACAATACAACGTTAAATATGAGATTTGTCAGGTAGAGGTATGCTAATGGTGCCAACGGAGAATGGAATGAAACCATTATGGTCATCCCATCGCATACTACGTATAAGACTATGACATCGAGCATTCAGAGATGAGATTCAAGGGCTAAGAGAACAAAAGAAACCCTTGTCGCTCATGTTCACCAGATGTGGGACTCATAGCGCGGTTCGAATATTTGCGAGAACCTCGTAAATTCTCTATGCGGAGCCGATGCGATCCCGTTATAAGAGCAAATGGTACTATTACTAAATTTTAAAATGGTAACGCCGCGTACTTAGGTAGTATTTGTAGGTAGGTAATAACTAATAACTATTGTATGATAAATGTAACTTGCTAACTGCTTGTAAGCGAAAATGGTTCAAAATCGTTAAAGCGGCATCTTTAGTATTACTTGACCAGACCGACGAAATACGTATCTCCTATCTCCTATTGGTCTTTAAAAACAAAAGAAATCGAGCAAGCCGGTGGTGGCGATCGGTCACTTCACAGAAAAATCATCCTTGTGGTGTCTAGGCGGATCTTGTGATGGATGATTGATGGTACGTAATACTCCTCAAATACAGTGCGACCGAAAAGAGTAGAAAATAAATGAGGGCGTTGCTATCGTTTAGATGGCAACACGAATACTACGATGCAAACCGTCTTGATCCTTGCGTTTAGCAATTAAATTTTGATGAAAACGTAGATCGATAGGTACAAATCCGACCAAAAATAGTTGAAATTAATTATGAAGGAAAGAAAATTTACTGTAAACTGGCAACTCTTTAAGAATGTTTTTTGTAGACTAAATTAATTTACGATTACAAAAGTAATCTCATATTATCGTTATCATTTATTCTTAAAAATAATAGATACTTGAGCATAACTAGTTTACTGAACCACTTTTTAAAAATAATCTAATACAATGTCATATCATAGGTAATCAACAAAATCGATACCTACATGTTTTCTGGTTGCGCACAAATTGAAATCGTCCAATTGTTATACGCCCGCAGCACACCTCCGCTGCGAAACCATAACAGCGGAACCGCAGTAATTTCACTATGTATTGTCCATAGATAGGAGAAGCGGAACACTAGCGAAACTGCCTGTTGTAACGCATAGATTTGACTATAATGATATGTTTTTCCTCGCGCGGTTTCGCTGATCTGCTCCGACGTCATCCACATTTCCGCGCTTGTTCCGCTACTCAAACTACACTTGATCGCAGCGGAATTCATTCAGCGGTTCCGCTACTCATATTCCGCAGCGGAGGTGTGCTACGCGCGTGAAGGTCTTCCTTTTCTTTTTTCGCAGGAGTTTTGAATATTCTTTTGTCATGCTAGTAGAACCTTTCAACTTTGTTGGGGTTATCTCCTCGTTGAGGGCACTCCAGTTAGTTATAGTTAAGTTTGTAGGTAAGTAAGTTAAAAGACACGCGCGCTTGGCAAAGGTTTCGTTACGACTGTTTATTGTTTACTAGGTACTTCGTAAATTCGCTGTATGAGCAATATTGGCTCGTACATGCTCCCGAGGGAAAGATATACTTGCGTACCTACTCAGATCACCAAAAGTAAAAGCAATACAAAATTAAGCAAAGTTAAAAGTAAATTTAGGTATATAAAGTTAAGTTCATAGTTAAGAAGTTCTTAATATTATTTAGGTATTTCACAATCTAAATCCTGTTGTAACCGTTGCTGCCGGTTGAGGGATGTCTTTCAGATGTCCGCCTCTTGCTGTAGCGTAGGGTGCCATTTCCTCTAGTTCTATCTCCTCTGTTCTCTCTCGATTCTTTGCGGAGGTTATAGTTGTAGTGTTATTTTTCCTTGTACAGGCAGTTAGGTGTTTTCTGAATCGCCATACTATGATTGTGACTACAATTCCTCCCACCAGCACAGTGTTTATCGTGTAGTTCCCGATGTCGTGGATAGATAAGTTGTATGGCAGGCTTTCTCGTCCCTTTTGTTCAATTATCTGCTTGTCTAATAATCTATGTTCGTCAGATAAATTCGGTTGGGGCAGTATGATGTTTGTCATTTTTGACGTGCCCTTCATATCATTTGTTGAATCGATTTTAGGAACTTCTAATGATAAATCATCAAGGGTGTTGCTGGTGAAAACGTTGTGTGAATAAATTGTAGAGTCCTTGTGTTGTATTACGCAATCCTGACCTAGGGCAAGTAGCCCTAGTTTTTTTTTTGTATGTAGTAAAATTTTGTATTAATGTTTTTTTATCGTAAAATGAGTCCTAAATAGGATATAATATGTAGTCACAAAACTGCTATTAGGCGTTTTTTTTTTTCACACAAAATGGCGGCGCGAGCAAAATACTCTACCAAATAGCTGGACTACCAGTGGGTTGTGAAACTTTTCTGTTTCCAGGATGATGCATACGACATGGAGTGATCATGTTATCGGTATTGCAAAATCTTCACAATGACATTCACCGACGTCCTCTACGCGCTACTCTAAAGATAACCACAGGTCAAATTCGCATTCGTTTCGGGCTCACGCCCAAATGGTCCATGCGTGTTACCGTCGCACATTTATCTCTGTACCGATCAGTTATGCAATGTGTATTAGACTTTTTACTGGTCAAAACACATGAAACTGTGTAATGATACAAAATCATCTAATTAAAATTCTTCATCCTACTCGTTCCACATCGGTATATAATATACATATATCGTATCGCTGTAGGTCGTCTACGTATAGCCGAAAAACGAACACTACAAAATCATCCTTCGTGGATGTAAAGGCCATTGATGGTGATGATCGCTAGTAAAGTAACCGACAAAAGACAACATCTTGGCAACTGGCTAATTTTGGAGGACCGGTATTCGGACCGCCCACCGTCACGTGGGGGACAGAGTCTGAGAGTGATAGCCCCCCAACTTCCCATTTAATTACGTTTCTATCTTTTTAATACAAACTTTGTGAATTTGGCGTTGAATGGAAGTCAGTTACATTAGTAGGTAAGTAAGCGTTTATTTAGGATTTATAAATAAAAACTCATCGTTCAGCTACTCTATGACGCAATCATTCAGGGCCATGCGTTACTCACGTATGGCTTCGCAGAGTTTAGTCTGCCGATAGATATTTGTTGAATTTAGAATTTATGCAGAAGCAACATTTGGAGAAAGTCATCGCGAGGCGGGCCATCCTAATCGTTACTCGTACATAATTAGACGGAGGTGACGTTTTATGCATTGGACGAGTTCCGGTCGTCATACCAGTCATGTGATCTTTTTTTCTTAGAACCACTTTTTACAAATAGGGCCTCACACATTTTGTTGTGAATATTTGTCACGTATTGAGTCTATCACGCACGTACCTACCTAGAGTTAGCTTGCCAGCTAGATAAGATAGCACCACCGGTAGATCTCTCTATCTTATCAGTAATTTTCCACAATACCTCGTCTGTATACAGAATACTATAAATAAGAATATAGAAGTTTTAGAGCTTATTACGTAATCAATTGAAATTAATAATTCATTATTTTATTTAGAGACATATATTTGTCCTGCCCACCTGTCGGACAGGACAAAAAATAAGATCCGCCAAATGCGAGTGTACCTCGCGCGCCGAGGGTTTCGAATGTTTGTCAATTATAGAAGTATGTAGAGAAGGTACCGGTTAGAGCTATTAAATGAATACCTAAATAAATTAAGAGTAAAAATTCTTTTATAAAACAAGCTTTTACTTAAATGCGCTAAAAAGAATAAAATAAACTTTTCCTTTAAAACTTTTAACATGAACTTATAACGTCATTACTAAATTTATATATTATGATGATATAAAAGCTTGTAGCGAGATTTAAGTACTAGTAATTACTTGAAAATTTTAAAAATTAAAATCAATCAGATCAAGTTATTTAATTGAATCAAAATTACTTAGGTACCTTATACCTGCATTCGTTTAAGAACTTAGTTATTAAGGTTAAATAAAAAGGTTTTCAGTTTTTTCGGGTTTTAATTTTTTTGTTAATAAGTTTTTATCCGGTATTCATTCAATAGCGAAGTCTCTAACCGGTACCTTAATATAACATACATATTTGTATAATTGATAAACGTTCGAAACCTTCGGCGCGCGAGTATACTCGCACTTGACTGATCTTGTTAAAAAAAAAGATCTTTTTAGAGACTTTTTACTTTTTACGTAGTATTTGGAGGGGCTGGAATTTTTTTGACTTTCTTTCAAAACATTTGAAAAAGTATGAAACCTACAGAAATTTTAATAACTGATTTGAAATGTGCGAGCCCATACCTTTCATTTGAGACCCACTTGACCGTGAAGATCTCTTTAAATTTCGACATCACCATTTGTACCTACTGAAAATTTTAATTTTTCATTTATTTTCCTTAAAATAAAATAAAAAACCGAAAAAAAATTAAATCGGTACAGTGGTAGTAACTGTGGTAAGTATGTCGTTGAAGGTTTAGTCGGCATATCGAGGAAAACATTGAATTACATAACCGCGCTTCTATTCAACGTAAAAACGTTTTGCTTTTGACCTCATTTACAATGGCCTTATAGAGCATGCGCCATGCCCTCAATCCATGCCGCCCAAGACCTTACGCCACAAAGGGGATGCCCCAGATAACTTTTTGTCGTTCCTCCGCAAAACTTCGATTAATGGGACCCTCCAAATCTCCCTAGAATCTCTTTCCTTTCGTGAATGTCGGACGAGAATCAATTGAGTCGCGTTAAACGGAAACAGAACAATGAATTTGTAAGACGCTCAATTTAATTGAAACCTATTGAATGATTGAGGATGCAGATATCAAATTGGTTACCCTTTGTCTTGACCTGACCCTCCGAGCTTCGCCTTGCAATTACTATGACGCCTAATTAAATAATTTAGTGGCGATGATATGTACGGAAAGCGTTTAGCAGTTTAGCTTGTAGGAAGTAAGAATCTTGGATTCTTGAAGGATGTAGCAATACCTACCGGAGCGGTTTACCTTGGGGTTTACCTTGACAGACAACTCTTGTATATCGAAAAACGAAAGACATTGTTTTAGGCCGCCTGCTTTATCAATGTTAACTTGAATGTATGTATAACACCTGATTGTTAATCATAGTTTTTTTTTGCAGAAAGTATGCGTCCCAATATGTGTCAGAGCCGCAAGCACCAACCTGAAGGACGTACTCGCGGAGAAGATACCCCAGGAACAGGCGAAGATCCGCGAATTCCGTAAGAAGTATGGATCCACTAAAGTCGGAGAGGTCACATTAGACATGGTGAGTCAGTTTCATTCAGATTAACTAATCGTGTGTTTAATTAGCCCAGTCAACAAAGAACGGGTTTCCTAATCTGGTGCTCGACATAGTTTACTGGCGCGGAAAAATACTGGCTCCTACTCAACTGTTATGTAAAGGTCCACTGGCGTCGTGAGACACGCCAACTAATTTTACACTGTGCATAACTACACGTAGGCGACTATTATCTGAAATGTCCAAGTCAAATGTTTCCGCTGTACGAGATATGACGTAGCTCGCTTAAGAAGTTATTACTGTTACAGGTGTACATAAAGAAATATTGTCATGTCTGGCAATAAAAAAAAAATATTTTACTAGTTTTAAAAGATTTAAATTGTTAGATAGGAATCTTTGGATTTTATGAGTTAGTACGAAATGGTTCAAAAGTTAAATTTCACACAAAGTTGGCACACTGGCAGAAAGAGAAGACACCAAGATTGAAACATTTTCAAATGTGCAAGTGTGTTTCAAGTGTGCATGTTCTGTTTAAAAAAAATCTATTTCGATAACTATGTCCATTGATTCTTAATCTTAATATACAGGGTGTCCGATAACTAATGGATAACCCCGCAGGTACTTGTGGGGGGCACCACGGCTACTCAAGAAAAAATATAAAAAAATCTATCTGCAGCAGTCTACGATTTTTAAACTTTCTTTTTTTTTTGTACGAAATAAGATACTTTAGTTCACATTATTGGGTAAACAAATTGGGCTACAAATTCAATAATAATAAATTGATTGTCTCTGGAAATAACCGTGAATAATTGGCCTTGCTATCGCGCATTACAAAATATTTCTAGCTGCAACTGTTTGTTTTTAACAAATGTTTATAAACAGAAGTTCGTGTTTTATATTTTTTAATGATAAAGTTTAAGCACCTGTTTCAAAAAAAAAACGTATAAGACCCGAGACTAGTAGTTCTATGAACAGTAGACTTCGCGAGTACTAACTATTATCAACAATTAATTTACTCGCAAAAATATAAATAAATTTCTGGGAATTTTCTTAATACTAAAGTTATTTAAACGGGATATTTAGGTAGGTACGATGTTTTTTGTAATTCATGTTTGTAGGTAGGTATTGCCCTTAGGGCACAGGAAATGTTAATTTGTAACAGATATCTTACTTATTCGTTTTAAAAAAAATGTGCTACATAAAATAAAAATACACCAAAATACTTGCTGGCAACCCTGGTTTGACAGATGGATCCCCTTTCACCCTGTTTTTTCCAATCAACGTTACTTAGTTACGGTTCTGTGCGCAGCCGTTGAAGCCTACTTCACAGAGCTCATAAAGATTTGCGCGTCCTTTATCTACCTACTAAAAAATAATCTATATTATTTATTTATTTATTTATTTCGGAAATCTGTGAAAGTGTATTATGGGGTGGTTGGGGTGTTATAAATAATTGAAACGACAATTATTATTTTTCCATTCATATTTAAAATTACTTTTCTAGATATTAACGACAAACATTGCAAATTATGAGCTAAAATAAGCCATATCATCAAAAGTAATGGACTTATCGAAAATCCTCCAACATTTAGATTATACTATACACAAGCCGTGTTTGTTAACAAACCGCCCATACATAACCTAAAATTCACTTTGTTTGCCACTTCTTTTTATACGGAATTTACATTATTTGTCGATTTGTGATCCTTACTTCAATAAATATTGTATATCTGAAATTCGACACCAAGCAAGTGGGATTTAAATTTGGGTTTTGGTTTGTTTACAAACATTCCACGTCGAACTTGGCTAGTGTATAGGTATTTTGGTATTTAGGTTTAAAATAAAACTAGAAAAATGATAACGGTAGAGTAAGAAAGCAGGTGCAGCGTATATTTCCAGCTATGAAAACTCTTCAATCAAACGGTTAGTATCTTAGTATGGTAGATCGATTGCCCTCCACACTAACACTTACGAACTCGTTTAGTGTAGGTGCGATATCAATACTCAGCCCGCCAGTATCGCAAAAACTACTCAATCGTCCCCAAAATATTTATACCTATAGTACCTACACCCATCAGTGTCGAAAGAAAAGAAAAAAACCGACGACGTAGCCTATTAGGACGCCTTCAAATTTGCCGCAAAGATACGAGCGGAGGCAGCGCGTCTGCAGCGCTAGGGCCGCGCTGCCATCGTCGCTAGGTTCGAGCGTAGTGTTGTACATTTAGTTTCACGATGGACTCTCAAGAAGAAACACTGCTCTTAGTGTAACTATTAAAACGAAAAAGGATTTTGAAAAAATAAAAAAAATAAACCTAAGAAAACGTTGCCGTTATTTTGTTTATTTAACTCAACGAACTGAATTTTATAAAGTACCTAAAAGGCTACAGTGACAAAACATTTCAGAATAACATAAGATTGTCAAGAAAACAATTCTACGAATTGATTTCCCTTTAAGAACATAACAAAATACAAATACCTACTATTTATGGAGTGCGCATTAGTAAACTTATAATATAATCGACGACGGCACAATTCGTTTACCCCGTAACTCCGTTTGTCAGTCACTAGTCGATCGATAAACTGATGCGCGGCCGCAGCGCTGCTAAAGCTCTGCTTCCGCGCGGCACTTCGCGACAAATTTGAAGGCGTCCTTAAAGATGCTCATACTCAATTAAACTATAGAAAACATGTACTTGCTGATACTAAGTGCGTTAATGCTGCGTTTCCACCAGAGATGCGTAGCGAGGAATGTGTTTTTAACAACCAATAGAATAATTTCATTTACCTAGCCTAGCACTAGTTTTTGTAGGTACATTCAAAACGAGGAGGGAAAGATGTGTGCGAGGGATGTGTTGCGAGGGATATGTCCTAGGGACGGACGCAGGTGAAAGAATAGCAGTCACTAGACGGTGGCCCTACCCTAGCTTTGCCCGCTTATCTGAAAAGAGCCAGCGGGTTCTTTTCAGAAAAGCGAGCAAGGCTAAAGCTGACTGGTGCGAGGATGTGTCGCTCGCTACGCATCCTCGCACCGGTCTGCTTGCTCGCACATCTTAGGTGGAAACACTCTCGTCGTTACACAGCCTCGCAACACATCCTCGCACCGCTCAATTACCTCGCACATCTCTGGTGGAAACGCAGCCTTACCCTTTTTATCTATTCTAGCAAAGTAAAAAACAGATGAAAAATGTTTTGTGTTGTGACACTAGACTGTGTTTGGCAGATGTACTCAGGCATGCGCGGCATCAGGGGCATGGTGTGGGAGACCTCTGTGCTGGACCCAGATGAGGGCATCCGGTTTCGCGGGCTATCCATCCCCGAGTGCCAGGCCAAGCTGCCGAAAGCCAAGGGCGGCAATGAGCCCCTCCCCGAGGGTCTCTTCTGGCTTCTCGCCACTGGAGATGTACCGACCGAAGCTCAAACAACGGCCCTCTCCAAGGAATGGGCACAGAGGTTCGTAACGCAGTCTACCATAATACACTCATGGACTTATTCAGAACGCTTCATCAATCGAAATAAAACGTTAAGTGCGAGTCAGGGTTCCGTAAGACCTTGTATCTTGCCAAATTATTATGATCCTAGGTCAACTGGAAGGAGGTACCCTGTAGGTTTTGGTCCAGGACGAGATTTTTTTTTGTGAATAAACTACAAATTTACTTTTTCTGGATTTTCCCTTTATTTGTGCCTGACCCTGAAACAAAAGACTATTGAAGTAATTTTTTTTCCAGATTAAATATTATGGTAGGTATATGTGGCCAGCTTGTACTAAGAACTTTTTACATATTTCTCTCTCTTTTTTTAGGGTTCCGTGCCTCATGAGGAGAAAAGGAACCCTTATTGGATCACTTTACTCAAGTCCGTAACCTCTTGGAGCCGCGATATAAATAAAACTTTATAAGTCAACACACTCAAAAGTTACAGCCGTTTATATCCGAATATTGTGAAATTTCCAAGCCATTCACATGCACACAAAACCTATAGGCAAATCTATAGTGGTACTTCCCGTAGACCTAGAATCATGAAATTTGGTCAGCAGCAATATATTATAGCACAAGCAAAGGGAAAAATCCCTAAAACATAAATTTGTAATTTTTCACATTTCACAATACTTTTAATGCCCAAAACCTATAGGGTACTTCCCGTTGCCGTAGAATCATAAAATTTGAAAAGGAGCAAGGTCTTATAGCACAAATAAAGGAAAAAATCCTCTAACTCAGACTCTGGGTAGCGAGTACCGCATCGATTTGAACAGAAGAGGCCTTAGGGTGCGTTTCCACCGCAGCTGGGCGGAGTGGAGTGGAGCGGAGAAGAGCAGTGAAAAGTGGCAAGTGTTTCCATTGAAGCGGAGCGGAGTCAATTGAAGTCGAGCGGCACCACAGCCTGCTCGACTCCGTTCTGTCCGTATCAGGGCTGCGTGTTCATATAATTTATTTGAAAGTTCACTCAGCTCTGCTCCGCTACACTGTTTCCACTGATGCGGAGTGGAGATTTCGAGCACTGTGATTCATGGTCTTCTCCTCTCCACTCCGCACAGCTCCGCGTCAGTGGAAACGCACCCTTAAGCGTGGTTCACACGAGGGCCAGTGCTGACGCGACTCCTTGTACAGAGCGGAGCTGCCGTCGCACGTGACCACATTGCTGGACAACCTGCCTTCCAAGGTGCATCCCATGTCGCAGTTCTCTTCGGCCCTCACCGCGCTCAACACCGAGTCCCATTTCGTGAAGGCCTACAACAAGGGCGTCAAGAAGAGCGAGTACTGGATGGTGAGTCCACTAAATCTATACCTAACCATAAATTTTTCTACATCAATCCATCTACTTTCTTACATTTAAGTTCAAGCTATATGGCTATTAAAATGTGATATGATTTAATATTTTTCGTTATTTATGACAGGTTTAATTATCCTACTACATTATATTCATTGAGAGAAAAGTAATAATCTAAGTTTCATCAAAGTGATTCAAGAGACGATAATTAACGCTGCTGACCCATTAGTGCGTCGGGCCTCTTACCATCGTCGCTACATAGCTACACTTTAAATTTTGCGTTTACCTGAGCCTCCCAATTTGACAGGCCTGCGACCATGCCTAGTCATCTAAATCGATATTCATATCCGATGATAAAGTATTCTTTATTATGTTGTCCAAGCTTTCCATGATCTCGCTGTGTTTCCACACTTGACTATATCTCAAAGAATACGTAAATTTAGGTAGAAATAGCCAAAATTGAATAATTGTAAAAGCCATATGACTATTAATTTGGGCAGTATATCCGAAGTTTTGATGAAATTTTCAATACAAAGTAGCATCACAAAACTCGAGGTATATGTAAGCAAGAACGTGTCTGGCATTGACATGCGACCCATATCTGCATATATACGTCCAACCTAATGTATATGTATGTAATGTATAGTCTTTTTGCCAAAACCAACGAACAGTTATCTCACGTTGCGTTGGTATGAAAATAAAACGGCCAAGCTTTTTCAATGGACGTGAGGGAATGCGTGTGCGCTTGTTCAGTGGACGTGACCGGAATCATCATATTCTTCGTACCCTTATCCCACGCCAAGTGAACTCAACACAAGTGAGCAGCCGTAGAAAAATGTCTGTCTATGATGACGACACGCTTAGATTTTGTCTAGGGTATATTATATACCCTAGACAAAATCTAAGCATATCATATGCATGTATATCATATACCGCATAGACAACAATCATTTTACAAAAAATCTAATACCACTGACGATGATTTACTTTGATTGAACTATCGTAATTCGGCTTTACTGATGTACATTAAATATTAGGTATATTTACGATTTGCGACAAATTACTTTTCAGTAAATTTTATACATTATCTATTGTGTCGAATCACCTTGCCGTAGGATAAGGGTAGGAAGATTTCACCAAATGCACCAGTGAATCCAAGTTAGTTTGTTCATAACCCAACCCAATCAATCAAACCCAATCAAATCGGCTCATCTGTTTGGGATGCAACAGACAGACACGCACACAGCTACAAACGTCAAACTTATTACACCCCTCGCTTTTGTCGGAGGTTAAAAATCACATCTTGCAGTAAAGTTAACGGATTGCAGACAAAATATTTCATTAATGTTTTGTCTATTTTGCAAACAAAACCTGTCTTGGATGTTCTGTTCATGCTACCGGCAGCACATTCTATCTCTCGTTTGTCTGACAAAACTCAGTTACTTTGTAATAAAGATTTCGCTAATCAAGCGTGAAATACGAACCTACTGGTTAAATAGGTAGCTACGATAAGGAGGTGTCATGTCAACTTGTCAAGCGAGTAGATTGATCCGAGGCGTGGTTGATAAGCAGCTGATAATGACCGCGTGCGTAACTCATGCATGAGATGCTACGATGACTTTCTGTCATTGGTGTCAGGTGAAGGACAGAGAGGTCACATACAAAAGAATATCATGGAATTTTACTTAACATTTACTTAACATAGCATGGACTAAGAGCCTGCGACCGCCATTGCTTCGTCATTTTATAAAGGCTGAGAGTTTGTCTGAGTATGCTCTCCAGCTCCACACAGGTAGGAACGATCACTGATTGAAAATGACGAAGGTCTGGCGGTCACAGGCTCTTAAGCCTATAAGGTAGCAACCGTCGAAAACTTGTACGTACGTCTCGTCTAGGGCATCGAGAATCGGCCATATTTTAAGAACCGGTTTTTTCGATTCCAGTCCCAACACAGAACCGGGTACCCGGTTCTTTCGGTTCTTTCGGTTCTTCCGGAGCTTTTATTAATTCATTAGATTTTTGTTAGTAAAATCTTACAATATTCTACAATAGGGTCAAAAATCGAACAGGGAATTAGTAATCACAGCATTAATTTTTATTTCTTAAATAATCAGTCTTGTAACAATCAATTTTTTTTATATGTTATACTTACAGTAATATTTTAAGCTACAGCTAGTGAACTCTAACTCAAGATATAGTAAACAGAAAATAAATAAAATAAATCAAACATTAGCACTTAGGTTTAGGTACTCGTAGTTGGTCCATTATGCGTTAAAATTAGCTAGCATAGCCAGCCTAACTTCGTCCAGAAGCGCAGAATCTTCCTGGGATCTTCACAGGCTTCGCGGAGTGACCTCGGTAAGTTGAGGATTTCTGTTCGTTGTGCTGTTACTCCCTCGCATTCCAGGACTACGTGGGCAGTTGATTCTTCGTCGCTGATGCATCCTCTGCAGAGGGTTAGTGTTCCTACCAGGATACGCAGGTCCATTCTGTTTAGGTTGAATAGACGTTCTGTCAGCCTCGATGATGTTGATGGAAGCGCCGTTCTGGCTTGTCTGCATTCTGGAAGGCGCGTCCATCGTTCGTTACGCATCTCTCTGGTTTTGAGCCTGGTCCATGTCTGGAGTATCGAGAATGGTAGCGGGAGGAAAGGTGATGTACCTTCTGTGGTAGTATCCGATCCCCTCCGTGCCAATTCATCGGCGGTGTCGTTACCTAGCGATCCGCTATGTCCCTTGATCCATTGAAGAATGATCCTGTTCTTGGTGGATATCCTCTCTAATGCCAAGTGACATTCGTACACGAGCTTGGAATTACAACTGTTTCCTTCCAGAGCCCTGAGTATGCAGCGCTGTCGGAGAGGATACGTACACACACATTGGTCGCTCATTTCTCTCTTCTGCACGGCTGTGACTGCCTGGGTTATTGCTACGCATTCATATTGGAATATGGAGCTGTGTTTGCCTAGTGCTATTGATATATTTATGTTAAGGTCCATTGAGTGAACCCCAGCACCCGTGCCCGTATTTGTTTTAGAGCCGTCTGTGTATATTCTGACTTCGTGGGCGCCTGATTCATCTTTTCATTCTGGTCCTCATAAAGCTGTATCTGATAGTGTTTATCTGGTATTGGTTTGCTGGGCATTTTTTTACAGGGGAGGCTATGAGAGGAGGTGTAATATAGCCCTGTCCATGATCTGATCTGTGGGCTACCTGTGACTCCCCAGAGCCCCATGTTGTGCAGTCTTAGCGCTGCCATCGTCGCTTCTTGTTGTATGTACAGGTCTAATGGTACTGGATCTAGAATGATGTCTAGGGCAGCACCGGGTGTGGTTCTCATTCAGCCTGTTATCGCTGAACATGCCATTCTTTGGAAGAGCTGTAGTTTGGTTATCTCAGTGTTAAGTTCCGTTCTGGTCCACCAAACTATCGCTCCGTATGATAGTGTTGGTCTTATGATAGCGGTGTAGAGCCACATGGTTATTTTCGGTGAAAGTCCTCATGTTTTCCCTAGCATTCTGCTGCACTGGTAGAAGGTTGCGGTGGTTCGCTGTAGTTTGTAGTCAAGATGTTTGTTCCACAGCAGTTTCCTATCTAGTATGACCCCTAGATACTTGACTTCTGTTGTTAACTTTATCTCTATGTTGAACAGTTTTGGGAGTTTCAGATTTCCTAGATGTCGCTTATTTGTGAACATTATTAGTTCCGTTTTTGTAGGGTTCACTGAGAGTTCACGGTCGTTGCACCATGCTTCGATGGTTTTGAAGACGAGTTTGATCAGGTCACATAGTGTATTCTCGAAGAAAACATTAGCACTACAAAATAGGAGATTTTTATACACATTTTATCAAATAAAATAATCACTATTATAAGTTTTATAAGAATTTTACGCTATAATTTTAATCTCTTAAACAATCAGTTTTTATATCTATCTATAGTAATATTTTTAGCTACCTGTAGTCAACTTAAAAACTTAAAATATCGATGGCCAAATTATGATATCATTTATCGTTACAGGATAAAATTACCCTTAGGTAAAAATCGCCATAACACACATGGAATATTTGATTTTATGCACCCGAAGTAACGATTCGCCGAAATTTCTAGTTTTCAAGGTGTTGTTTTTATCGTCAATTAATTGTTTGTGATATCGTTGTGCCGAGACCACTCCGCAACACCTTGATGCGTGGCTTGTGACTGTCACAATCTGCGATATTCATAATTTTATAAAAGAATCGAAAGAACCGAAAACCCGGTTCCTAATATTTTGAGAACCGGTTCTTTTCACAGCCCCAAGAACCGGGAATTCCCGGTTCTTGCGGAACCGGGAAAAACCGGTTCCGATGCCCTAGTCTCGTCTCTATGAGAGAACTCGCGATTTCTTTCTTCTGTAGAACCTTAGAACCTTCGTAAAAAGCGTGTTCTTATCATTAAGTCAAAAGTATAGGTACACTACGAGTATACCAATATTAACTCGGTGGTTTTTATGAGAAATTTTTTAGAAGTTTTTAATTTTATCCTACACTAGCTTCTGCCCGCGGCCTCGCACGTGTATTTTCGGTGGAATAAGTAGGTAGCCTAATCGTCAGCTAAGTTAGACCATGTTCTAAATGTAGGTACGCGCAATTTCATCTTGATCTGTTCAATAGTTTTGGATATCCTAGGTAACAAAATAAAAACTACATTTTACAAACTTTCGGCTATATATTATTAGTAGGAAAGGATTTTATCCTACATACAGGCATACAGGGCGTCCCACGGGTATGCCACATGGAGGGAAAGTACCTTGAATATTGTAGATGGAACATTTTACTGGAAGAAGACATTATTTGAATTTAAATTGCATTCATAGATTTTTAAATAATTACATGGTTGAACCGGGAATCGAACCCGTTACACGAGAAAAAGAATCATCCTGTACCTTTATCATAACGATCGAAAGGATTCATCATAAGGATTGTTTTTTGCTAAATAACATACTGTCAGAAATAAAAGGAAGACCATAGAGCCTACGAACTTTTCATAGCTAAAAAAGTTTGATCGATAAGTCAGTGTTTTAGGTCCTATTTCACCGTTTCAATTGAAGGCGTTCAACATAAGATCAACTCAGTTTAGCGCTTTAACGAGTTCAGCGCATAGCGCACGTTGATCCGGTTCAAGCTGAACTTAATTTAAGGAACGATGAAATTGGACCTTAAAGATTGTTTGCAGCTTCCTTGATAAAGTCTGATCTTCGGGCGGGTGCGGATTTGATTGTAACTTGTCCCCTTCTGCAGTACGTCTACGAGGATTCCATGAACCTGATCGCGAAGCTGCCCGTGGTCGCAGCCATGGTCTACCGCAACACGTTCCGCGACAGCGAGCCCGCCGGCAGCATCGACATGAACAAGGACTGGTCTGCCAACTACGCCGCCATGCTGGGCTTCGATGACCCTCACTTTGTCGAGCTCATGCGCCTCTATCTCACCATTCACAGGTAACTTTTAATCTACAGATAAAGCTGGCGGTATAGTCTTTTGCTTTTTCATATAATAATCCATGATGACGACTACGAAATCGGCAAAATTAGGGTTCATTTTACACTGTGACACGGTCTCGTGTCACAGTGTAAAATAAACCCCAATTTGGTTTCATCTCAGTATTATCACAAAAACCAATAATTTTTATCATTTTAAGCACTAAAGTAAAACTCTGGCATCGATAGATCATGATCATGTAGTATTTTTATTAAAAATTATCAAAGTTACCCATACGACGTGTGTTATGGATACTAACCGATTACTTAATACATTACTACCGATTACTTAATAATTATTTTAAATAAATAAAAAATATTTTACATAGAACCAACCAGAAAACAGTTAATCATATTTCATGTTGCTTTGACATGATTAAATGAGCCAATTGGACCACTACAAATACAAATACAAATACAAATCGTTTATTGGATACCATGTACATATTTAAAAACTAAAAACATAATGCAACGATACTGACGCTAAAAGTATAAAACTGTGTCGCGTTCAGTATCGCCCTCCTCTGGACAGGATGAAAACGATAAAAAATATTTAGAGTAAGTATTTAGCCTATGTTATCCTAAATTAATATTATAGTTAGTAGATTACATATAGGTATACAAATTGAAAAATTACATACGACTGTTGTACAGTTAAATTGTAGTGGTGAAGTGAGGAATAAAAATAATAATAAATAAATACTAATTGAGGATTTCAGTAGGTACCTTCGAGGACACCTGTCTCATGAGAGTCAGGGCAACGATTAGATACCAGTCGATGTGGGGATCAGAGTTGGGGGAGTGTATAGTATTTATAAATATAATTTAAGAAAAATTTTTTTTGCAACTGTAAATGAGAATTTAATTTATTTCGCTATAAGAATTTCTGTGTCATCATAAGAAAGGGTTAAAAGCCAGGCAGACAATTTAAATTTACAATTATGCAGAGATAAGGGATGTATATTAAGTTTTTCATTAACTGTATTATAAAGCATCGAGCTGATGTGGGGGTACTGTCGACTGGCTGTAGCAGTCCTGTGTGAAACTATTTCACATACTCTGTGGAAGCGTCGTTTAGTTCTGCTTGGTATAGGGTCGTACGGCACTTGGCCATGTTTACGTAAGAGGGTGTTGAGAATGAACAGTTGTCGGACAGTGTGGACTTGACAGAGTGAGTATAGATCAATAGTAGGAAACATTCTAGGTTTGCAGCTCAAGACCTTTAGAACCGCTCGTTGAGCCCTTTCCAATCGTAGGAGACGTGTTTTGGCAGCTCCACCCCAAGATGTTATACAATACGATATAATAGACTGTCCAAGGGCGAAATAAACCATTTTGAGACATTGAAAGTCAGCTGAGTGTCGCAAGTTTTTAAAGACATATATTAATTTCCTCACCTTTTTTACTGTTTGTGTTATGTGATCGTCCCATGATAAATAACCGTCAATCATCACCCCCAAGTATTTAATAGAAGCTACTTTGGTGACATATTGACAGTCACATGATTTTTCAGTAGCGCAGGTATGGGCGGGTAACCTTGTAATGGAGAGCGGTTGGCCAGATGAATTAAGCGAAAATGTTATAAATTTAGTTTTGTTTACATTTAAAGTAAGTAGGTTAGCGGACATCCAAATCATCACCAACCGTAACGAAGAAACTGCAGCCTGATAAGTCTCTTCCCAAGTGTGTCCTCGGATGATTAAAGCTGTGTCATCAGCATAGGTTAAGATTTTGCAGTTTGGAAGACGGAGATTGCACAGGTCATTAACGTAAATCAGAAAAAGAGTCGGGCCTAAAACACTTCCTTGAGGGACCCCACAGCAGACAGCTTCATCGCCGCTAATATGTCCATCAATAATAACGCATTGTGAGCGAAGAGTCAGGTAGCTAGTAAAAAGCTCTAGAACTGTTCCACGAATGCCTATGGCCTCCAGCTTTGACAGCAGTAAGGGGATGGAAACAGTATCGAAGGCTTTCGAAAGGTCGATGAAAACACCAATGGTTTTATATTGGTCATTGAAGTTACCAGCTATGTTATTTGTCAGTTCCAGAACAGCATCCTCCGTTGACCTACCGCGCCTGAAGCCATACTGATTGGGTGACAAGATATTATTAGATTGTAAGAAATTAATTAGCCTACTATTTATGATTTTTTCAAAGATTTTCGACAACACTGTAAGAACAGAAATTGGCCTGTAATTAGATGTATTGTTTTTATCCCCAGACTTGAAAATTGGATGAACAATCGCTTTTTTGAAGGCCTTGGGAAAAACACCTTGAGTTAGACAATCATTGAAAATATGAACCAGGATTGGTATCAAAACATGGCGGGCAGATTTAATGACAGTATTTGGGATACCATCCCAGCCGACAGCGCAGTTTTCTTTAAGATTAGTGATAATGCGCTCTAGTTCTAGGTGCTCAACATTGAACAGAGCCATAGAAGATACTGGGGATTGAGATAAAGAAGTATTGTTAACAGCTGATGCACGTGCGTGAAAATCGGATTTAAGGATATCCTCAGCAAGAGATTTGCCAATACTTGCAAAATACTTATTTACAGTATTCACAGAATCAGAAGGTGAGACAGCCAGTTTTAATAGCTCTGTCGATGATGTTTGCTTGCTAGGGATATTAGAAATTTTCTTAATAATTTTCCAAGTGGCTTTCGGATCTTTCTTTGCTCGATAAAACTCTTGGCGCTCGTACTCTATTTTAAGATTTTTTATTAGATTATTGCAGAAATTTCTGTAGCGTGTAAATGTCACCTTAAGTGTTTCATTATTTGGTTGCTTTTTGTGTTTGCGATATAAGTTGTCTTTATGACGAATGCATCTCAAGATACCTGGAGTGATCCAAGGCTTAACAATTCTATTACGACTGGTAACAACTCTGGTTTTAGTGTGTTTTGTAACTATAATTGTGAGATCTTCAACTAGTAATTCAACAGCAAGGTTAGGATCTGTGGATGAGAGCACCTCTGTGAAGTCAGCTCTTTCTAAGGCTGTAACTATAGCTGGCAGGTCAATTAAATTAACAGATTGTTTACCATCTATCAAAACCTCTTTGAAATCATAACTTACTAGAGTTGGGGCATGATCTGTAATAAAAGAATCAAGAACTAAGGTATTGGCTTTGTTTGGCGCTCGAAGCATAACATGATCCAAGCAGTGATCAAGTCTTGTAGGCAAGATATGAGCTGGAAGCATTCCATGAGAAGCCAGGAGATTAAGGTACTCTTCCACGTCTTTATCTTTGGAATTTGGAGCAATATTGATATTCAAATCACTTGATAATAGGTAAAAATTAAAAAATACTAGTTAAATTAATGAAATTATCGTACTTCATTCGATACTCGCCCAACACGTGCAGATAGGCTACCATGTTGAACTAAGTAGAACAAAGCTAAGTAGATTATAGAATTAAGGTGCCGCGCTAACAGCCAACATAACTGCGGTCTTTTGACTTGATGGAATGTGTAGCCCCCTATTAGTCCGCGTTGAGACACAGCTTTTGGAGAAGA